>CM060371.1:81887112-83137112 GCA_030545235.1 Helianthus tuberosus | reverse complement strand
TTTAGCTTCGTATGATCCATGATTTATTTGTTTGAAAGTATGAGCATCATGTAGGGTAAATGTACAATATATTTATTCACTGTTGACATCTAGAACTTTTATATTCACATACTTTCCATGATTGTCAACTTTAATCCCTCTATAACATTCTTTCACACGTTCAAACATATGACACGTGTCTACACATTATAGGACGTGAATTTTCGAGGTGTTACATAAGATCCATCTGATTGAACAAGTATTGAAGGCTTTTATGATCAGAATAAATTACACACTTGGTTCCATATAAATAATGCCTCCAAAGCTTTAGTGCAAACACAACAGCACCCAATTCCAAATCGTAGGTGGTGTAGTTCTTTTCGTGCACCTTTAATTGACGAGAGGCATAGGCAATGACCTTGCCTCTTTGCATGAGCACACAACCCATACCAGTGTGTGAGGCGTCAGAGTACACAACAAACTCTTCAATCCCTTCAGGAAATGTCAACACCGGAGCATTGCTTAGCTTCTGCTTGAGAATCTCAAAAGATTCTTGTTGCTTGGGACCCCAATCGAAATTTATATTCTTGCGATTCAATGAAGTTAGGGTGCAGCAATCCTTGAGAAATTTTCAATTAAACGCCTGTAATATCCTGCCAGACCCAAGAAGCTGTGAATCTCTGTGGGTGTCTTCGGATCTTGCCAATTCATAATGGCTTTAATCTTAGTGGGATCCACCTGGATACCACGCTCGCTTACCACATGTCCAAGAAATTGGACTTCACGAAGCCAAAACTCACATTTTGAAAATTTGGCGTAGAGCTTCTCTTGCTAAAGAATTTTGAGAATATAACGAAGATGTTTTTCATGATCGGCCTGATTCTTTGAGTAAATAAGTATGTCATCAATAAAAACAATGACAAACTTGTCCAAATATGTCTTGCAAACGTGATTCATGAGATCCATGAATGCTGCTGGTGCATTAGTGAGCCCGAAAGGCATCACCAAGAACTCGTAGTGACCATAATGAGTCCTGAATGCAGTCTTATGCACATCTTAATCTCTGACTTTTAGTTGATGGTAACCTGACCTTAAATCAATCTTGGAGAAATAACTTGCCCCTTGCAATTGATCGAACAGATCGTCGATCCTGGGCAATGGATATCTGTTCTTAATTGTGACTTTGTTTAGCTCGCGATAATCAATGCATAAACGCATTGATCCATCCTTTTTCTTCACAAACAGAATCGGTGCTCCCCAAGGGGACGAGCTAGGTCGAATAAATCCCTTTGCCAACAAATCATCCAACTGAGTCCTTAACTCCTTCATCTCAGTCGGTGCCAACCGGTAAGGTGCTCTTGCAACTGGTGCTGCTCTAGGAATAATATCGATCCTAAATTCCATTTGTCTGTCTGGAGGTAAGCCAGGTAGCTCTTCAGGGAATACATCTGGATACTCATAAATAACAGGGATATCTTCGATCTTAGGCTTTGGTTCATCAATAGTCACTTGTGCCATATAAATGACACAACCCTTCTTCAAACACTTTGACGCCTTAAGCATAGACACTTGCTTAGGCAAACCGTACTGTGTATCTCCTTGTATTGTAAGTGGTTCACCATAAGGAGTCTTAATAACCACTTGCTTCTTATCACAAACAATCTGGGCTTGATTAGAAGATAACCAATCCATGCCTATTACTATGTCGAATCCCCCCAATTTCAATGGAAGTAAGGATAACAAAAAAGAGTGGTTCCTAATGGATATAAAACATCCATCTAATACGGTTGAAGCAGTCTCTATGGTACCGTCGGCCAATTCTACTTCATATTTTATGCTTAGGGTTTTAACAGGCAGATTTAATAACTTACAAAATTTGTTGTCTACAAAAGACTTGTCTGCACCCGAATCAAACAATACCCTAGCATAAACATCATTGATAAGAAAGGTACATGTTATCACATTGTCATTCTGAACCGCTTCTTGTGCATTCATTTGAAAGACCCGAGCATTTGTCTTTTTAGCCTCCTCAGGCTTCTTTGCATATTTTGGGCAGTTGGTCCTGATATGCCCCTTTCTGTTACAACCATAACAGGTTGCATCTTTCAACTTTTTGCAATCCAAGGTCTTATGTTCCTTGGACTTGCAGATCCCACATCCAAAAGTCTTTGATTGTGACTGCGATTTCGATTCCAACCTGCACTTTCCAAAGTGGTGCTTCTGACATGTTTTACATTTGGGTTTCTCACCCGTCTGCTGGCTATCCTTTTTGAATCCCGAACTCTTCTTGTGATCTGAGTTCCCCTTTTTCTTCTTGTCAGAGCGATGAGAACTCTCATGCTCCCGTTTCCTTTTTCAATCATCAAAAACTTTGGCAGATTTGTTTCTGATAGCATCCAATGTGAGAGATAGAGACAAATCTGCTACTGACCTAAATGTAGTAGGTCTGGATGCTTTTACGTTTCCCTTGATCTCTGGAGCCAAACCTCCAATAAAACGAGCTATCTGCTTTGATTCAGGTGTAACCAAATAAGGAACCAATCGAGACATGGTGTTGAAGCTTGTAAGATATGCCTGACAATCTAAGTTCTTCATGACCAAGGTCAAGAAGTCAGTCTCAATTTTCTCAACTTCATGTTGGGGACATAAATTTTCCTTGATTAGAGCAACAAACTGATCCCACGTCAAGTTGTACAACGGGATCTTCCCTGTAGCTTGGAATAGTGACCTCCACCACGCTAAAGCTTCACCTTTGAACGATTGTGAGACAAACTTCACAATATCTTGCTCTGCACATCCACTAATATCAACCACTGTATCCATCTCATCGAGCCAAGTCATACAATCAATGGCTCCTTTCTCCCATGTGAAGTCTATTGGCTTGCAGGAGACAAAATATTTGTAAGAACAAGTCTTAATACGCGGCTCCTGATTGAGCACGATTCGTTTGGATGGAACGCTCCTCTGATTCGACGAATGATGAGAATCGTCCTTCTGAGATACACGCGTCTTGGAAGGCGGTTTTGTGTGAGGTACTGATTGAGTCCTGATACGTGTACCACTTGATTCTTTAAACTGCTTGTCCATGGATTTAGTAACAGCATTGTCAATCAATGCTTGAAGATCCGCACCAGTTACGTTAATTCTGGTGGTATCGTTTCTCTATCGAGGGTGACTGTTAACTTCTTTTGATTCATCCATGTAGCTTGATTGCTATATAAAACGATGACAATGATTTATTCAGAAGTCTATAATAGAATTGTCATTTTTTGACGATTCATTAACCATGGTAACTATAAACCGTATTGGTAGTTTAATGTTTATTACAATTTATCCCAGTTATAAACTATTAAGGATAATAGGGTGGCATACAAAAGGCTTAGTCACAATGACAATTTTAAGTTTTAAGTCATGATTCTATAGGATCGAGGCATTAAGGCTTGAACATAGTTCATCACCCTTTCTTGACAGGGAGTCGTAGACTACAACTGTCTTTTGTCTCAAAGGATAATAAGTATGGCCCGTAGTCATTTCATCACTAATGGATGTTTTAATTAAATAAGAATAAGGAATTGGAAGAATCCAATATAAGGATGACTTGTGTGATTTTATCAAATCACATTCACCAGGAGTGCTAACATGTTTTCAGATGTTAACAAGGATTTGAATCTTAAAAAAGTTTTATCATCTGGGCAATGTCTAAAATGACATATAGGCTAGGTTATACCTTCAAGATTTCCTTTCAATATTTATTGGCAGATCAATTATAAAATGAAATGTTATTTTGATTCATTTCATATAATATATATTTTTACGTATAATGACAAATGAAATTTTAAATTAAAACATTCCATTAAATTGAAAAAGTACATAGATGCCCTAAACGGGACTTTTACATGAATAACTTGCCCACACAGGGGCTAAAATGAAAATACAAGTCCTCGCAGGGACCAAGTACATAATTAAATGTCCACACAGGGACTTAATTGTAATTTAAAATTACAAAACAAGCAAATAAGGATTTTCAAAAATCCCTGTTCTTCTTCCCCTTTATTAAGTCTGCCAAACCCTTAAGTAGACCCCGCTGGCTTCTACGCTCCTCCTGCACATCTCGTTCCACCTGGTTCAACCTCTGAAGGATTTCCTGCTGCTGCGGTGGTTGGATCAGTGGCGGCTGCGGCTGCTGCTGCGACTGAAGTTGAAGAGGTGGCGGGTATGGATACCCATATGCTGGGTACCCAGTTGGAAACGCAGCTTGAAAGGGCCCTTCAGGGTGAAGAGCGTTGTAGTTCGCCGCCTCGAGGTACGGGTCAACATTAGGGGCGTTGTAGTAGTTGTAGCCAGAATGAGCTGGCTGCTCAAAAGGGTTATACGTCGCTGCACCGGTGTATGAAGGAATTGGGTTATCATAACCCATGTGTGGTGGTGGTGGTGCGACTGGTGGAGAGCCGACTTCAGAAACTGGGTTTGAGGGCCCACCCATTTGTGGGTCTTCGTACAACGGCGGGTAGTGGTTGTTGCTGCTGTGTTGGGGGGTGCTGAAGTGGAAACCCCCTCGCACGGACATCTGTGCACCTGATTTTCTTCGCCTCGGTGGTTCTGGAGGCGGTTGCTGCTCTAGTGGCGGTGGTGGCGGCGGCATGACCGCCTGAAAACGCGAATCCTCAGAGGGATCCTGCTGCTGTTGTGGAGGTGGGTTGAAAGGGGGAGTGAACTCCCAGTTGTATGTGGCCCACCTTTTAGCGAAACTGTCTGGGCCCCTGTTTGGCGAACCATGAAAAGATGATCTGTCAAAAATCTCGATGGGATGCGTCGGCGTCCCACTCGGTGGCAACTCGGGATCTGGATCGTCATCCAACTCCATATCCTGCATCTTAGGATAGTGATCAACTAGTCCCAGAGGGTTTGGACCCTCTGGTTCTTGCACCTGGTTTACCAGATTGAACCAGCTCTGGAAGTATGGGGTCAGGTCCTGAAAGGCACAGTGAGAACCCGAACGCTGTAACGGGAGGTAGGAGTGGTGTGAGTGGTCGGACTCGTTGTCTTGATGGAGCCCGAATGAATCGTGGTATGATGGTGAAGAGCTAAGCGAGATAGAGCGTCTCGTAGGCTCTAGGTTGGTCCTCCAGTCTTCATGAGGACTCGATCCGATTGACGTGGATGGTGTGCTCCTGTGTGATGGCTCCGCTTCATGATCATTTCTGGTTAGCACTGGAGCCTTTCCTCCTCTACCTCTTCCTCTGACATGTGGCGGCATTTTCTTAGATCCTGTCAAAACAAACAAAAGAAACAACAAGGAAAACAATAAAGGACAAAAATAAGATTAAGATTAATCCTAAGTCCTTTGTCTAGACTCGGAAGTCAAGGAATGTGCAACTGTGTCATTGAGATTAAACAAAAAAAGCTAGTGTTTAATTCACTCAATGTTGGCTCTGATACCAACCTGTCACACCCCGATATTTCCACGTATTACCGGTGGGCCCGGTGGGGAGTATCGTGACGTAGTTGATATCATCATAGTCAATAATCACAGTTTAAATGCACAGCGGAAGTCTAAAGTAAGAATAATACAAACCGAATTGAAAGTAATATAAAATATTACACAACGGATTATAAGTGGATCCACAGGCAGATCTATAATAAAAAGAAATATTGTTC
This sequence comes from Helianthus tuberosus, assembly GCA_030545235.1. Lineage (NCBI taxonomy): Eukaryota > Viridiplantae > Streptophyta > Magnoliopsida > Asterales > Asteraceae > Helianthus > Helianthus tuberosus. The sequence goes on along the minus strand of CM060371.1, from coordinate 83,131,475 downwards.
AACAGATTTAAGGATCAAAAGCTTGCAAGACTCTTTATTTGATACTAGGAGTAGCCAGCCCATTTCGCGTAGTACCTGCACTTAACCTTTTTGGAAAACACGTCAGTTTACACTGGTAAATACAATTAACTGACTCTTTTTGAAAAGGGTTTATAAAATTGATTTAAATGCACAAGGCACAAAATTCTTTTATAACTTGGGACAATTATTTAAATAATCTTGTATACAGTTTTACATGTTTGTCGTCCATTCGGGACCCGGTTAGAAGAGCCGGATTAGATTAATTGACACACCACAAGTATAAGCCCACAAGAGATGTGAGATACCGTTTATACATACGCAACTGTCAGGTGTATGCCTACACCCCGTGCTTTAGCCGTGGCCATTTCTAATAAATGAGCCGAGGATATCCAGGACATGGTCATTAACCCCCCAAAGGCATTGCATCAAACAAGACAGATTAGGGTTATGCATCTTTTTAATCACATTCTTATTGTACGATTTCATACCCGACCAAGTGGTATTATTATAATACCATATCCCAAGTCCGTATAACGGAAAATAAGTTAAAAGTATTTACCTGAGCTAAAAATAAAATTTTAATCCCAGCCGTATATCAATCAGCAAGTACAGATAGCTTTTACCAGGCTCCTAATCTGGAACGAAGGTTTTAATAACCTATTAGATTCCTAACGGGTCTTATTTAAGTAATAACTTAGACCTGTTAGTTTTAAATAAAAGTATATGGCTTAAAACACAAGATTAAGCGAAGACCGGATTAGAATGTGATTTAGACCCGACAAGTATTAGGACTTGTATAAAATGGGTAAATTAAATACATTCTGGATTTCGAAGTAAAAATGATAAGGTTTGACCCGTTTCGGTTAATTTATGCAAACTAGTTACATAAACTGTGCCGAGTGCGAAAATGCATAATGGGTAACCAAATGAGTCATGAACAAGTTCCACAAGTTAATATGCTTTTAATATGTTGTCATATCAGTAGGATATCTTCCATTATGCCCAAAACGAATTTAAAAACAACTTATGCCCCGTAGGGGTATTTTGGTTATTTTAAAGTTTTTTAAAAGAGGTTAAATAGTAATCTGAGGTTCTGGTCTAAAATAATTAGTAAAAATATTTATTTTAACAAGTTATAACAGTAAGATATTGTATATATGTGAAATTTATCATTTATAGCCAAACTATGCACCATAGGGGCATTTTGGTCATTTCACATAAGCTTTAAGGGTCAAATTTGGAAATCTGAGTTCAAAACTTTTACTTACTGTAAAAGTATAAAAATTTACTTATAATATCAGTAGGTAATGAGTCTTAAGTGTCAAATATAGTTTTAACCCATACTATGCGTTTAAAAAGCGTAAAAGTCGGTATTTGACGATTTTCGGGTTATTTAAGGAAATATGATATTTTGATCAGTTTGTAAAGCTTAAAATATTTTATTTAACATATGAAATCAGCAGGAAAGGGTTTGGTATCAAAATGTTATGTAGAACTTATTTTATCAAAGAAAGTGCAATTTCGTCAATACCGAATTTACATTAAAACTCTATAATATAATCAGTTTAAAATTTGGCAAAAATTTCTAAAAATCCCTAAATATTATATTATAGCAGTGGGTAGAAAGTTTGGTGCCAAAATTTGGGTTTAAATATGATTTATACTAAAAATGCCATTTAATTAATAAAAATCTTCCAATTTACGATATTAAGCATAACTCTTATTTCAGACCATAAACTGATGTCAACTTTTTAAAAAATGCTTATAAATCAGTAATAAAGGTTTTTGTCATCTCACATTTTCAAAAATCTGGTTTTTATAACAAAAGGGCATAATGGTCAACAATTAAGCATTTAACGGAAACATGCAAATGATTCAGATTTCTATGGAACCATATAGTATAATCTCAGAGGGTTATACTAACATGTAATGTGGTCCTAAAGGAATCTTAAGGCATAACTGAACTAATCTAAATCGGGCCAGAACTGAAAGTCAAAGCAAAAGTCTACTTTTGCGACTTTCGATTGCGAACCGAGCCTGAACTCAGAATTGTCGGGTTGAACATGCCTAGACATGTTATTATATTATTTACCAAGTTATTTAAGTGTTAAAACATGTTCCATAACATCTGGATTATCAGTTATGAATTAATTTGTAAAAACTGATTCTGTTGACTTTTTATTAATAAGTTTGACCCGACATTAGACTGAGATAATGTGATAATTAGGAGGTGCCCTTTTAAGGGTTTATTACCTACATAATTACCAACACATAGCCACTTTTAATTCGAATAATGGCTGGACCGTTTGTGATTAATCACAAAGTCAAAGCTTAATTACGATAACTTTGACTTTCGATTATTAAGCTAATAAAACTTAAACTTCGGAAGCTAAGAACACTTACTAGAGTCCTTAGCACGGATTTGAAACTTGAGAAAGCTTCCTTAAGCTCCAGGAGGCTTTAGATAGAGAGTTGTGAAGTAAAACTTCAAAGGTGCAAATGACCAAGTGAAGAACAAGTGCCTTATATAGTAAATTTGATGCTCCAAGATCAATCCATATGTCCTTATGTTGCTTTCAGATGTTCCCAGGTGTCCCTATACTATTAAAGCCAGTTGCAAAGTCCCTAGTATCGAAAAACTAGGTTACAAAGGCGGTGGAATGGCTGTAACATGCAGCTGTCCATTTTACTGCCCAGTTACAGATCTTACGGACCGTAAGCTTAAGGCCTTAGTGTCCATATCCGCTTTTCAAATTTTATTCGCCCAGATCAGCCACCTTACGGTCCGTAAGGTGGTCTCCTTGCGGTCCGTAAGCTCTAGTCAGAAGACAAAAACTTTGAGAACTTTTAACATTTGGCCATGCAACCTATCAAATCTCGAATCTCTGGTCATTATCAGCAGAAAGGGCCCACATGATCAAGTCTGCATTGCTAAGAATGCATTGCCATGCATTAGTTGCCTTGGATTCTTGTGAAAGAAGGTCATTGAATGAAAGTTGTCGGTTTTGCACATGGGATTCCAAATTCTTGGATTTGAATATTTCATCACAAGCTTAGGTTGGAAATTGTAAATTTATAATCAGATGTATAAGAGGGTATAATAAAATGTAGAGTTATTTGCCAAAATCATCCCTGAGATTTGGGCAGGTTTGCCATTTTCGGCCAAAATGACACTTTTGTACCAAATTGCCCCCAACGTTTGTAACTTTTTGCCATTTTCATCCAAACCATTAACTTAGTTTATTTTTTCTGTTAAGTTGAGAATGTTTGGATGAAACTGGCATATAAAACCACAGGGACAATTTTGGCAATTTACTCAAACTCTTTTAAATTTCTTTTATTTAATTAATTTTTTTACATATATAATAAAAAAGAAGGCTTATTGGCCTGTAATAATCCCACCTACACCTTTTTGGCCAATAATAATCCCACCTCAGAATATTCCCCACACCAGTCCCATTTTTCAGATATTTTTCCCACACTGGTCCCCAGTTAAAAATCCCTAACTCAGTTAGTAAAATGGCTGATGTGGCAGATGATGTGTTAAAAACTGATTATGTGGCAGATGATGTGTTAAAAACTGATTACCTGTAATAATCCCACCTACACCTTTTTGGCCAATAATAATCCCACCTACACCTTTTTGGCCAATAATAATCCCACATCAGCCATTTTACTAACTGAGTTAGGGATTTTTAACTGGGGACCAGTGTGGGAAAAATATCTGAAAATTGGGACTGGTGTGGGGAATATTCTGAGGTGGGATTATTATTGGCCAAAAAGGTGTAGGTGGGATTATTACAGGCCAATTTGCCTAAAAAAGAATATACATGCAATTTTTATATGAAAAAAATAATAGCTTTGTCACATAATTTTTATAAATTTTCATCCAACCACTAACTAAGTTAATTTTTCTATTATGGCGAATGATGTTTATAAACTAAGACAGAAATTAATTTCTAATTTTTTATATAGATCAGTTTTATAAAAATAAAATCTACTTAAACCTCTAAATTTTATAAAACTAAAATGCTGGTAACCTTATTGAAAAATGTCAAATAAAAAAAATCTTATCATATGTACCAAGTTAGTAATTCATCTTCTACTCTTTTAAATTCGCTCCTAAGGAAAAACTTGAAGCCAGTGCCCCCCTCCCTATCAAACTAATTATTGTTACCAAACGTTAAAATTACCTACTAAATTGTAATTATAATGTTATGAATCAAAAGTTTCTTTACTCAAGCCACTCAGAATAAGTATTAGTTAGTTACCCTCGTAATATTAATTAAATAAATATTTTATTTCTACCAATATATTTCCTAGGTGCTCAACACATTTAAAAAATATGTAACGTTTTACAATTTTTTTCTATCTCTACAACTGATAAATACTAAAAGTTGTAATCGATTGTTATGTGTTGCACACCAATGACGTTTTCTCTTTATAAAACTGATTTATATAAAGAAGCTGTAAATTAATTTATGTCTTGATTTATAAAATTTAAAACATCCTTTACCTTAACAGAAAAAATAAACTGAGTTAGTGATTTGGATGAAAATTTATAAAAATTATGTGACAAAACTATTAATTTTTTTTCTAAAAACTTAATGTATATTCTTTTTTATTATATATGTAACAAAAATAATTAAATAAAAGGAATTAAAAAGGGTTTGAGTAAATTGCCAAAATCGTCCATGTGGTTTTATATTTGCCAGTTTCATCCAAATATCCTCAACTTAAAAGAAAAAATAAACCAAGTTAGTGGTTTGGATGAAAATGGCAAAAAGTTACAAACGTTGGGGGCAATTTGGTACAAAAGTGTAATTTTGGACGAAAATAGCAAACGTGCCCAAACCTCAGGGGTGATTTTGGCAATTAACTCTAAAATGTATTACAAAGCTTTGGGAATGTTAGAAGGCCACTCAGAGGTAAAATTAACATGTTGACACTTTTAACCCCTATGCTCTGTAACATTTCATTTTTAAGCACAACGGCTTCCGGTGTCCGTCAATTAATTCAATCATGAATACGAACATCTTAGGAGGTCATTCAGAGGCACGAGTTTGGCATGTTGACACTTTTGGTCCTTCTATTTACATCATTGCATTAGTTGACAATTTTAGTCCCTCGGAAACATTCATTACACATTTAAAGTCCATGACACGTGGCTGTATAATATTGGACATGATTTTGCGAGGTGTTACATACAAGCAATGTATACAAAACCCCACATACTGGCAGCAATTGTAGAATACATAGACCCAATCACTGTTAAGTATAATTGAAAACATTTGAGGTTTTGTCAAAACAGTTTGGTAGAATGACTCACAAACAGTGAGAAAAAGAGAATGAACTCATAAACGGTGAGAAAAAGAGAATGAACTCACAAACGGTGAGAAAAAGAGAATGAACTCACATTGTAGACTTAGGTAAAACTATAGCTTCCTGTTGCTTATTCTGGTTATTTTCTATTAGAAATAAACAATGCACATGTGTTAGTAAGATAACCTAAGTCACATTAGCCATACAACACGAGACAGAACTCCAACGAAATGAGTCAGGCAGAGCCTTGACATGCGTTACGGAGCCCTAGATCAATCGGGTAGGGTAACGAATACGTGATCGAGGGTTATAATACTTACAACGAGGCAGAGCTTCGCGTTTTAGGTGTATTATACCCGTTAATATTGTACTAGAAATTTAAGAGAGAAAAGAAATTCTGAACGAGGAATAACTGAGGCCTCGACCTCCTTTTGTAGGCTCATCCAACCTGAACTACCTTCATCAAACCCAGATCATCAAACCCAGATCAACTCTTCACACAAAAATACAGTTTATCCACATCCACCCCCAATCTCTTGATCTCTCCATCTCGATCTCCGATTCCGACGAGGGTTCCGGTGCCGGTGACGGCACACAGCGGCAGTAGCAGGACCCGGTAAGCACTCCTCTCAGTTCCTCGTTTTCTTGTATGTTTCTTATGAAGACGATGACAGTTGCTGATGTTAATGATGGTGTCAGTGGTGATGTTACTCGACGGAACCGCCGACAACGGAACCAGCCGGCGGCGACGGTAATGGAGGTGATGATATGGTCAGGCTTTGATTTTGGCTCGGGTTACCAGGAAGAGGTTTAATGGTTCGGGTTTTGTTCGGATTTTGAAGAACTTGGATTTTGAAGAAGATGATGGGTTTGGGTTTGCTTTGGGTTTAGTGAAGGTGGTAACGGCGGCTGTTTGACGTAGTTGGGTGGCCGGTGGTGGTGGTGGTGGTGGTGGTAGTGGCGATGATGAAGCCAGTTGATGACCAAAGTGACCAAAAGGTTTAGGGATATATTGAAGAAGATGATGGGTTTGAATATTGGTCTGTGAAATCGAATACGAGTTTTATGATTCTGTATATATTAAATTTTAGATATCTGTAGTTTTGTTATATATTCAGATCAAATTTAACATTGTGCAAAAGTTTTATGTTGAAATTAGATTTGTTCATTTTTAGTAGATTCTGGATATCTACTGGGAAGATGAACTGGGTTTTTTTTGGGGGGAAGATGAACTCTAAATGGGGGGTGTTATGACCAAAATGCCCCTGAGAAAAAAAGACAAAAATCAGGTTTTTTTTTTAGAAATCTGACCTGATTTGAAATTTGGACTAAAATAGCAACAAAATGCAAACCTCAGGGACCCAGATTTAAAAATTTTGGATTTTGGACTAAAGTGGCAAAAGTGATCAAACCTCAGGGACCATTTTGGCTATTAACTCTTAAATTTATATCGACACATACATAAAAATAAACACGTAAGAAAATAATGTTATTTATGTTAAAGAATAGTGCGATGCGCTGCCCCTCTCCTCCGCTCTATCCTGAGCCTTAGTCCCGAGAGGAGACGGTGTTCCCACTCTCCCAATCTCTCTTCCGCTCTTCACAAATTTTATTCTCAACCGGTAAACACTTTCCGCTTCTCCAGCTCTTGAATATGACATATGTGAACGTGGATTGCTCTTCCCGATCTCCCGACCCGAGTGCATTCCGTATCCTTATTCAGTTATTACAATCTAAATTTAATTTGTTTACAATATTGTATTGGTGTTGTTTGCAATCTGGAGATGTTAGATCAGATCTCTTGTCTTAATTAATTTTATGTTTTAAATTGATATTTATAATATGCCATACCACGCAATCATTGAATGTAAGTGTAATAAAATCAACCTTAAAAGTTGAGAGTGTTAGACGCATCTACTGACATATATTAATATATATATCTTTTACAAAAAGCCACATACTTTTACGAAGGGGAAAACAATCATTTAAATATAAACCACGTATATTTTGATTTATACTTGATTAAAATAATGTTTAATTAATATTTATTTATAATAACTTCAAGAAATCTGATATCTGAGTGTATATATTGCATTATTGCCTAATAACTCGGTGTGAATACATTACATTTCTTTATTTATGAATGGATGCATGGCCGCATGGGTAATTATTTTAAAGAACGTAAAAGAGAATATGAGATGTAAAATCTAAAAAACAAACAACAAGGGGTTCAATATATAAAGACAAGCCTCAATTTCCAAAATATATATTTGACAGATAGAAGTAAGATATACACCAACTCTATAACTCACCCACTTCACTTTGCCTTCACCTTTGGCTGAGGCATAAAATACTTATTATATATATTCACATTCACAAAATGTCAATCCTGTCACATTCTATATCTCTATCTATAGTACAACTTCTTGCATAGATAATGTTCGTGTGTATGGAGGTTCTTTTATTGGCGTTGGGCGGTCTTTTGCTTCTCGTTGACGGAGGGATGGTAGAGGGTGCAGCCATCAAAGTCGACGTTGGTAACATGTCGAAGCTAGAAGATGCTGCTTACTTTCATTTATATTATGGTAATACGTTCAAAGTCATCAAAAACGACCTCGATGGCAAGAGCTATCTTCTCATCCAGGTACCTATTGCAAGTGATCACCATTCAATCCTTCGTCAAATAGAATGAATTTGAATTGCTTTGATTCATAAGCTGCAAAAACTGTTTCAACTTTAATTAACATAAAAATTAAAGAAATAGTAGAAAATCACTATCACTATAAGATAATAATAATATATTAAGACCCTAGGCATATCGTGTTGAGACATGTTGTTTGATTCAAATTAGTGTTTTACAACGTTATTTAGTTGTCTACTAATAACAAATTGCTGTTAGATATTTTTTTTCGTGCTAACCTAAATTTTATACGGGTATTTTCTTTATATAACGATTTTTTTTAACGAAAGTGATGTGAGAAGTTTTCCCTCGATCACTTTGTTAGTTAGATTAGATGTTTACGGTCCAATTTTCAAAAAAAAAAGATGTTTACGGTCCGTTTTAAAGGTAAAAAAATTGAGCCATTACATCTAGGTTAAATATGAATCAGTGAACATGGGCGGGTCCAGGCGTAGCACGGGCTACGACTCAACTTTTTTCCGGTAGTGGAATTTTTTTTTTCAATTTTTATACTAAGGACAACTCTAAACAACTACGATAACACCCCTCAAAAAATTTTTACAAACAAATAATAAGCCCAGTTGGTGATGATTATACAAACCCAAATAATAAGCCCAAATAACTAAATAATAGCACATTAGATTAGCACAAATAACCAATTGATAGCCCAAATAACTAAATTTTTTTTCGAAATGGAAGCTTGTCAAGACGGATTTACGCAATTGAATTGGCCCGGAATTTTTAAACAATGCTACGATTTGTGCGGTCGAAAAGAATTTTTTACTTTATTTATTTGTTGTTTTTTTAATATTGTATAATTGCACAATAAAAAAATTAGGATACCTCTGAGTTAATATTCTAGTTCCGCCGTGAAACTAGATACGCTTAAATTTAGGTGAAATGGGAAATTATTCATGGTTGAAACATTATTAAGCATAGGTTAAAATGTTGGATTTTAATTTTTTATAATAATGGTGCAGAATAACTCAAGGATGGCACCAAGGACTAAATATTGCACACCAAGGATCAAATCATTTATCGTCCCAATATCAAACTTCTCCATGGATGCTCGTTATTTTCCAGGTTTGTTGTATATTAAATGCTTCTTCATGCTTTACTTATTTATTTTGAAACCTATAAACAATCATTGAATATGAATTATTTTGCAAATACCTAAACAATAAACCATATTATATGATTTGTATATTTGGAATAGTATAAGATAACACTTAGATTATTGTTTATTACCTATAAATTAAATATGCATTAACATTCATGATATATCTTTGTTTTCTTTTGGATCTTTGCAGTTTCGTTCTTCGAGGTGAGATTATGCGTTTGTTTGTAAGTCTTATCAATCTCTATGTACAAGTATATTATGTTATTGATGTGATGCATACGATAATCACGATTAACATTTGGTGATTGGTAATTTTATGAACACACACCTGCCTGCAATTTCACACTAATATAGTTATCGGTAATCTATCAACATGATCACATATACTATTGTATCTATATTCGTACATGTTGTGAATTAGATAGTACATGTTAGATAGTTCCCTTTCTTGAACTTTATTATACGTCTATACGAGTTTTAGTTTAACTATCGGATTGCTAAAAACACATGAACAGCTTTTAGGCCTCATGCCGACCATGAAGGGCATCACATCAGAGAAGGTAGCGCCTCCATGTCTGCTTAAACTGTACAATGAGGGTGAACTTCAAATGCTCAACAACAGTGAGCCACAACATTTTTCTCAATATGCCGCACATTTCATCGGCCATGATGATGATCAAGAAACTCAATCGTGCAATTACGTTACTTTTTTTCCCAGGGACGAGCAAGCTCCTCTCCAAGTACTACCCTACTTCGATTCTATATCTCATGGGACGTGTTTGGTATTGTGTTATGGAAGTGATTATTCAACTAATTTTTTTCAAGTTGCATATAATCAGGTTTTGGTATAAAGCATAGTGTATCTCATTCTTGATTAATTAACCGAGTTTGTAATACAAAGATAAACGGAACTAGCCTAGAATAAGTTAAATATATATAGGGTGGGAGTTGGCTACAAAGTCCATTTCTCCAACAAAGTATAAGAAGTCATAAAATACCATAATGTCAATCATAAAACACACTCAAAACCCACAAATAACAAAGTGAAGCTTACTAAAACGCCATATTTGTGGGGTTTGTGTTGTCTTTTGAATGATAATGCTTTAATTATCGAATGACTAACATTAGTGTGTTTTATGTTGATTATCATGTTGTGTTTTATATTCAGAGTTCTACGATGGTGTGTTTGAAGTTTTTCTGTACTGTTAGGGTTTAGATATTGTGTTTTAGTGATCTTCACTCTATTATTTGTGAGTTTTGAGTGTGTTTTATGGCTGAAACTGTGATGTTTTATGACTTTGTACACTTTGTAGGAAAAATTAACTTTGTAGCCGAACCCCATCCTATATATATATATAGAGAGAGAGAACCAAACAAACACTAATGAGCTACCCAGTACTAATTATAACTTTTTACTACTATGTGAATTTCAGGTTGCTTTTAGAAACTCACTACTTATATTCTTAACAACTATTAATCACTTATGAACTAGCCCAAGATAAAAATAATTATGATTATTTGAGTATTACATCATACTACTTGTAGACCTTTAATCATAGTTTTTCTAACAATGAAACAGTTTAATACTTGATTATCATGATTACAAACAACTGAAACACATCCAACACTGTCTCCTACTAGCCTTATATATTCACTTTCAAAAATGATTCCATACAAACCATATATTTTTCCATTCTAGATATCACGTCTTTAGATCTCTCATGATTGTCAATTGTCGAGTTGTTAGAGGGCGGAATGGATCAAGTACTTGGGAATTTTTGCAAACGATGAAGTGAGAGCAAATGAAATCTATGATGCCGTAAGTGTAGCTTTGTTTGAGTTTCTTTATTTTATTTACCTATTTAACAGACAAAACTAAATTCCGAGGCTTTTTTTTTAGAAAAACATGAGTCAAGCCATCAAGTTTTAACCAGTAGAGAAGAGAATCTTATGATTACCCTTACTGAAAAGTTCTAGTTCTGCCACAATTGTATTTGTTACATTTCATGATTGACTGTTGATGCTTTTGGTTATGCAGGTGAAAAGCAATTACATGTGCTTGGTTAATTCAGTAGCAAGGAGAAACCTCAAACCAACAGTGGCCTGGATGGAGTTTAATGATGTAAGTATATCTATAGAAAAACAAAAGATATCTTCTTTAGATTTAGACTCGCAACGCATGTGGCTCCCATATGCATCTTGCCATATGTGTGTCATATGTGTGCTCACATGTGTTGTTAGTTAGATAATGTTAGAATTTTTTTGATTTTGATCATTCTTTTTCATTTCATTTTCATTATATATGTTGGTCGACACGCTAATGTATTTTGATACCATGAAAAATTTGGAGAGAATGAATGGTTAAAAAGTGAAAGGCTTATATCTAGAACTATATCTTTCTTATGGTGCAGGGTGCTTGGTCTTTCACAGATGAAGCATACAAGCTAAAGGTATGCTATTGCAAATTAAATATCAGAAGAATAAGTACCATTATTAGTTACAACTAAGAGAACACTCATGTAATGAGAAAGTGCATGCACTCATGTGAAATATTTGATGAAGATGCTAATTATATATGTTAGAAATCTAGATGAAGTCCACATATTTATCTTGTTCCTTTTAATTCCAAAATTTAGTACTTATGTGATATCCGAAATTGGTTCTAAGTTGGGTTTAGCTATCTGGATGATGTCTCTCTATCCTATGTGATAGATGTATATTTTTCCTACATTCCACCTTCCCGATACCCTACCAATAGTTTTGCTATTGGCGGTATATTATTGAGTTTGGTTGTTGTTGTTGGATCACCCGGCTTCTTGTACAACCAATATCGTTGGCTTAGCTCACGAGGGGCTTACGAATTTGTTTTTGGTTGTTCAAGTGGAGACTTCCCAAGAGGTCACGCATCCCGATGCTACTCTTGCTCGAGCATGCTTAACTGTGGAGTTCTCTCATCATAGTTAGTGCGCTCAAAATGCGTTGGTGATATTATGACCCAATATTTCTCGTGTGGACAAAACCTTTTGATGATTTTCCAGATGGATTTATAACTTAAAACAAAAATATTATATCAGAATTAATATTAAGCAGGTGAAACTAATAAACCAACATTTTGGTACATGGACAACAGTACATAGAAGATGCAGGTGGAGAGAACTTGGATGACTCCATAAACAAAATAACATACAACACATCATCTATTGAAGATTTGGAACTACTACATGCCATCTTATGTGTAAGTTTTACTTGACTTTATTTAAATTTATCCACAAACTTTACTCGGATTCTTATTTCTTGTTATTTAGACCGTAGATGTAGTGATTGACGGAACATTAACGACAGACCCGTTTGGCTACAACACAACATTGTTTCTCCAAAACCTCAATATAGATGATAAATCTTGTTTTGGTTTTCTTTCATCTCAAAGCGTGTGGAGACACGATAAACGTCTTTCAACTGATCTAGCTCTTGGTATGTTCTACTGAAGCTTATTTAAATGTTGAATGAATAAAAATTTCATCTATTAACTAATGGTTAATAAAAAAATATCTAAGCGAGTGTATTAAAAAAAATATCGTTTAATCTTAGAAAAAATCTAAGCGGGTGTATCAGTTTCCTTACTTAACCGGCTTAAGTTTATAATAATAATAATAATAATAATAATAATAATAATAATAATAATAATAATAATAATAATAATAATAATAGCAGTAGTAGGAGTAGGAGGAGGAGGAGAAGGAGAGGAAAGTAGTGAGTTTACTAAAATCGTGCTAAGGGTAAACTTGTAATTTAGAACCACAAATATATTTCCTCTCAAAACAATAATATAAGACCATCAGCAATGCAATTCTGTCAACCCTCATGAATTCTTAGATGGAAGAGTGAGAGGAGAGGTGAGCTGCAGATATAGCTAGCAGAGGGACTTGAATTTTTTTTTTTGAGATTTTATTGATTTAATTGCAAATATACATAATGGAATATATATATATATATATATAGGATCCTTTACATTAATCCAGAAGTGTGAGAAGTGTATTATAACACCATATAAACACCGCATAACACTATGTAACACCATATAACGCCATATAACACTATGTAACACTATATAATAAATATAACACTATGTTTTGTCTGCTAGCATGTCTATGATAGATGTATAGTTTTATATGTTGTTATATAGTGTTACAAAGTGTTATATGGTGTTATATGGTGTTACATAGTGTTATACGGTGTTTATATGGTATTATATATAGTGTTATAATACACTTCTCACACTTCTGAATTAATGTACACTATCCCTACCCAATATATATATATATATATATATATATATATATATATATATATACATACACACACACAATTGTAACTACCTATGAGCTAAGTATGAAAATGAAAAATCACATTGTTACATTAAAATACAAAATATCTTTGGTGAATATGGTGTTGACTAATATCTTCCTAAGTCGCAATAGTAGCTGGCTGGATGCAAAGATTGGCTTTAAAACAATTAAGTAATTGTCGTTAGAAAACTTTAGTAAATATGTCTTCGTACTGGCAGTCAGCAGGGACATGTAGTACTCGAAAGGCCGAACTTTTTCCCGGGAAAAATATATGTTAATTTCAACATGTTTAGTGCGTGGGTGCTAGACTGGGTTTTGTGACACATACATGGCTGAGATATTGTCACAGTAGATTACATATGCCTATTTAATTGGGACATGAAGTTCAAGAAGCAAGTGGTGAACCCATGCTAGTTCCGCAACCATATTAGTAACCTCCTTATACTCGACTTCAGCGCTGGATTGTGATATGGTAGGTTGATGTTTAGGGGGACCACGAGATTAAGTTATCTCCAAGGAAAACACAATATCTCGAAGTGGATCTATGAGTGTTAGGACACACCCCTAGTCGGCATCATAATAGGTAGTCAACTAAATGATTTGGAGGGGGTTAAGTGAAGCCCATGATTCAAGGTACCTTTAAGATATCTCAATATACGCTTCAGAAAATTAAAGTGGTGCTCTCGGGTGCATGCATAAATAGACATACATGTTGGACTGTGTATGTTATGTCAGGCCGAGTGATGGTGAGATATTGAAGGGCATCGGCTAGGCTACGATAAAGAGAGCCGTCAGATAGTAGTGTTCCAGCTTCTACACTAAGTTTATTTCCGGTATCGGTGGGAGTGGCTGATGGTTTAAATTTTGCATGTTGGTTCGTGAAATTATGTCAGCTGCATAAGACTCTTGAGACAAAAACAACCCGCCATTTTGAGATGTAACTTGAATGCCATGAAATTGATTCTCGTTCTATTCATGAGATAAAAGTTTAATGAAATGTTGAAGTAGGGAAGTGTAAGGTGAGTACAATATCGTCCACGTATAATAGTAAGTATGCCATTTAGTTACTGCGATGACATATGAATAATGAGCTATCGGATATAGCACTTTGAAACCCACAAGAAATGATAAAATTCACAAACCGGGGTACCATGCATGTTGTGCTTGTTTTAAACCATAAAGTGATTTTCGAAGGCGACATACGCGAGTAGGCCAATTCAAATCGACAAATCCCAGAGGTTGAAACACGTTCTTAACATCGAGTTGACTTCGGAGGGTATTTTGTATTTTAACGTAATTAAAATGCGAATTTGTATTTCCATACTTAGCTCATAGGTAGTTACAATTTATCTTCCGTGAATATGGTGTGGACTAATAGGACTCCCTAGTCAGTGGCCACGGACCATCCCTGGAGTAAGCGTGCTAGTTTCGTGGGGGGGGGGGGGGGGTAAGTCCATTCGTTTGTGGAGAAGAAGTGCGGCCTGTGGGAGACCACAACTGTGAGGTGGCCTCATCCGTGAAGGCATCGCGTTGCTGATGCTCTAAGCATAAACTTTTTTTTTTTTTGAAAAGTGAAAAGCATAAACATTTATTCACCGAAACACTCTAGTATTTACTTGATTTTCAAAAAAAAAACTTATTTAAAAAGCAATCCCTTCAAACTGGATTAATATTTTCTTCATTTGTTTTCAAGATTGGTTTGATGGAGCAGTGTCACAACCACAACTAGTCTTAGCGGACCTAATAGAAGTTCTCTTTCCATCAGGGCATTATACAACTACTTACTTTAGAAACCTCCTTAAGGTACCTTCAATTTTTTTACAATATATAATTTTTTATTTGAACTGATCATATTTTTACTTTTGTACGTCTGAAAATGCAGGAAGAAGAGCCTATAACCCTTGGTCCTGAAAATTGCACTCGAGATACTTTCACTCCAATGGAGCTAACTCTAATAACATGCCCGTAGAGTACATTTTTTTATTTAATTAAATGATCGTTTAACTATTTAAAGGCATGTTACCTTATTACTCATTTTTATAACGTTACTGGGAATTTGAAATGTTGTAATTTATTTCCAGCAACAAAAAATAATACTTGTCAATTTGTTTATCGTTTATTTAATTTGCTGAACTAGTGTAATATGTACACTATGAAGAATTGTGGATAGTGTGTATGTGTATATATAGAGGCGGGATTTAAAAAAAAAAGTTTTTAATTTGCAAATCATTAGGGTGATTATTACACTACAATTCAAAATACCGTAATAAGTATTATACTTCTATTTTGTTGTAGTGTAGTTACACAATTGACAAAAATTTCAACGTGTATTTTCTTCTTCGTTTGGTACGCTTCGCACCGAAAAAAGAATTTTTACTTGATTTTCATATGCGCAAAATGCAACATATAAATTGTATCAAATAAGGTATAAAAACAACCGTTTTTAATACTAACGTTGGAAAAAGTGCGTTTCTTTATGTACTTTTGATTTTCCGTATTTAAAAGAGCTTAAACGAACAAAAGGAACAAATTAACGGCAAAAACCAACATAAATACAGAAGAATGGAAGTTGATACACTAAAAACCGACCCTTCAAGATTCACCCCAAGAATAAAAACAACAATCAAGAACCCAAGCACATGGTCGTGCCAGCCGGGCATGGGGCCGTGCCCCTCTCAAGATTCCCTTAAGATAAAGACAAACAGAAGATGACAAGGGACGCGGAGCCATATCTCCTAGACACGGGCCGTGGTAAACTCTCAGATTTGCAAATATGGGTCCGTATAACAAGTACAAGGTCCACGGGGCCGTGCCGTTGACACACGGGGCCTTGTGTGCAGATGGACTGACAACAACATTAAATGAAGACAGAGAAGGAGAAGGACATGGGGCCATGCCTACCAGACACGAGGCCGTGTGAACTTACTATTTTCAGCTATAAAAGGAGGTGATTGTCTCACTTGCAACTCATCCATTGGCAAACCACTTCTCTCACACCTATAACCTGTCACACCCCCAAAAATACCACAAGCGGAAACCCCCACGAGGCGTGTGACATACCAGGATGTAGCCACTAATCACATTGAAGCATATACATATAAGATAAAATAAAACCTTTCTTTAAATGTAAATGTATAATTCAAACACCATTTGATAAAATCAACATGTTCAGCGAAAGCATAATAGTTTGTTTAAATAAAAGTGTTCAACAATGCAACATTGAGAAGCGTTCCAAATGCCATGACCCATGACCACTCCAGCTTCCCAGACAGCAAGTTCCATAACAGTGTACCTAAGGTCCTGCAAGCATGTAGAAAAAGTGTATCAGACAGGCTGGTGAGTTCACAGTTTGCTTTAACCGTTTATTACCAAGTAGTGATTTATGATTTGTTAAGTTGATAATAACTCGATACCGCAGACGGCCCTTTTTGCCCTTCTCCAATGCTCTATCAAACATTGGTCATGATTTAAAGTTATTAGTTCACGCCCATCCTATCCAGGTACGTCGTGAGGGTGCCAAACCTAATAGCGCTATCAACTAATAACCCCGTTGCCCTACAAGCAACAACCCGGTAGTATGATGGGACTTAAGTGATAGAGAGTGAGTGTATTATCCAACATCAACATTTACTGAAAACCGTTGCATATCCCCTGCAAGGATATGCGTTTGTGAAATCTGCCTCACTGTGACAACCCGCACTAAACCAGGTATCCGTACGACTTAATTAATAATTAATTATTGCTTAATTACTGTGCTTGCTTGAACTTGTGAATGAACTGCTACTTACTGATACATGTACTTACTTGCATCATACTTTACTTGCTGTCACTACATTATTTACATGACTGAACCTTAGTGACAAACATGATGCACAAAAAGCACAGTAGCACTATAACGGATAACCTAATGAACATGCTGATAAAGCCAGCATCAGGCAAACACTGCCTCTAAGGCCTGTAAGAGCCTGGAATATTTTGCTACACTAGTGGTGAGTGTAGGGATACAAGGGTTGTAGAACTGCGTCCCTAGGAATAAGTTACAATGACCGGATGTGCCTAAAACGTGCTCTAAGCACAAAACTCAGCACTTTACAAAATAATTCAGCTTTTAGCTAACTAATAAAGTGCCAAAACTTGAGAAAAATATTACTAGACACTTTCCAAAGTGTCAGGAATAAGTTGTGTCACTAAAAAGGGTATTAACGACACTTTAAAGCTTTGTTAAGCACTTTAACGGATTACTATCCAACCGAACAACCGGACTATACCCGGAACATGAAAATATTGTTATTTTCATTATTTATCTTTTTCTGAGCCAGTTAGGGTCCCTGAATACCCTAACACCCGTCATAACATACTACACACTAATAACTGGGTTAAACACTTAACTAACTTGGTTTAACCTAACTAATACCTAACTAACTAGTTAGAATCGAACCAAGGACCCCCCCCCCCCCCCAACCGAATCGGTCACCAAGTGACCCCACTCTTGTACCATGTTGATTTACTTAATCTTCTATGTCCAAAATCTAGAGGACACATGACCCAAAGGTTAATTACCTTAACTTTGTCTATAAGATCCTCACTAAACCCACCACAACATAATCACTTTCCCAAATCACACAAACACAACTCTCTCTCCTTCTCTACCTAGCTTCGGCCGAACATCCCCTTATACATCCATCATATTTTCGATTTCCTTCATCACATTCCAAGCATCTACAAGTGTTAAGGGTCGCATATTAGGAAGCTTGGAGCAAACGGAAGGCGAATGACCTCTTTATCTTGCTTTTATCCACGCGTTTTTCGCATAGATTCTTCCCTAGCCTCGAGCTAGTGGTATGTTGCTAAAATCACCTTCTTGAACTAATTTAAAGTGGTTAATACGATATATGATGATTAAAACTCGAAATCTTACAAGATGATACTTTAAAGTCCACTAAAAATGCTATAAGTGTTGGATAAAAGCTCATATGTTGTGTAAATGTTGTAGTAATTGAAATTTGTGATTATTTAGACCCGATCTATGTTGTGGTAGCTCGGATCATCATTTAACCCGGTTTGGTCATGATCACGAATCGTGACATAAGGTTGTTTTGAATAGAACAAGGGTTAAAGGGTGAAACTCTACCACACACGAATCATGAACTTGTGTAAAAGTGTTTTAGCTTGTACAATAGTGTTTAAAACTAGCAGATCTACGTATCTGCAAGTGGTATTTTCAAAGGACCAAGCGTTAAAGAAATCATACTTTAAAAGACGGATCTTACACTAACAAGAATGGTTTTTAGAACACACAAGTGTGTAAACACTTGTGTAACACAAAGTTTCGACGAAATAACTATTTTTGTAAAAGTGGACGAGAAGTTGTAAAGACGGAACTTCCATAAAAACGAGGTTTTTACAAAATCGGATTGTTTTATATAAAGATCCACTAAAAGTAATGGGATTTACTTCATAGTTTGAATAAATCACAAGTTCATGAAATTTATGCGATTATTGACATATTTTGACTAGTTTGTGATTTGAAACATTGTTTTGGTTGAATGAGAAAATTTGTTGGTTGATTTATAAAAGAAAATGATACGCTTGAAAGCGTGGCCACCTCCAGTTTCAGAGGAAACTCTGGCGAAATTTTTCCAAAAACCTAACACTTAGAAATATTTTCACTATAAGTGTTAGAAATACATTTTGACTTGTTTTCAAAATATAAGTTTCGCCACGACTATATTTACAAAACATCGGAGGTGGGATTTTCACAAAATAAAACGTAATACATAAATATATTTAGTATATATTTTTCACAACATCACTTGTATAAGTGTTTATGATTATTTTGTGAACTACGTAAATATTATTTTTTGAGTAAAAATAATATTACTAAGTATTATTTTGGGGAAAATCACATGTATGAAAATATAATATTTTTGAGAAGAATATTTATATTTTGGAGTTGGAAATAAAATATATTAAGTGAGACTTAATAGTGAAATCTGAATGTTACGAACACACATGTATTAAATCCCCCATCCTTGGGAAGGAAAATAACTACCAAGTATACAGAATGTAAACACGAAATAGTTGCCTAACTATTTCCCAAAAACTTAAACCATAAAGCTAAGGCACGGCCATCCGTCTAATAGAGTTAGCACGTGTAGGTCGTCATACAGCTGATTGATTTGGAGGCATACTTGGTAGAGACGCACCACTGTGAGTTCATGTCCCCCTTTTCTCTAACTGTTTTCAGTTTTCTTAACTGCGGGGGTGAAATACATGTTACTTTGATTATAAGTACATTATACATGGTATGGTTAGCGTAAGGAGGTTTATTACTTAGATCATGTGAGTGGGTAGGCAGAAACTGGAGGCCATTAATCCTTATTGTAGGACCGAGGGACGTAAGCGGTAGATCTATCTGGGTGTAGCGAGCCCAACTCTAGGCCCAACAGAACGGACCTCTGGGAGGCCCAACAGAACGGACCTTGGAGTGACTTTGTACCCAACGCTAAATCTGCTAGGTTTGAGTCTTCCTACTTGCACTTCACATATATCAATGGCCTTGCAAACCATTGGTGACCTCTTTTTCCTTATTTGCTACATACCAAGACTATTTTTATACTCACAAAGGTTTACTTACTCACTTACACATGAACTCGCTCAACATTATTGTTGATTTTTCAACTTACATGTATTTCAGGAAATTAAAGATCTGGCGCGGTATGTTATGTTTTCCCGCTGCATAAGGGTTCCAAGGTCATCCCAGTTTAGGAAATGTGACTCTTTCCTGGACAAGTCACAAATCTTAAACTGCGTTTATTTCATGTCGGTGTTTATGTTATTCAAGACAATGTTTTGTGTTATGAGGTTGTAAGTCTCTAAGACAATGTTGTGTTACTCTGGTTTTAAAACTTAATCGAATGGATGATCTTGCATGATTTTATTTCATATAGCTTTGTTATGGTTAAGCTATGGTATTAAGAAGTCACACCAAAATTAACCACGCTTCCGCAAAGCCAGGGTGTGACAGCTTGGTATCAGAGCTCTGATCATAGCGAACTAGGATTCTTTCTCGAGTCTAGACTATGATCACTAGGGCTCTCACGAAAACATTTTTCTGCATACCACTTAAGTCCAGATCCAAAACTTTTTTACAAACAAATGTTGAGCACATTTTATTATTTATAGGCTCAGTCTAGAAGGGCTGAGGCTCGGTCTGAGAGGCCGAGGCTCGGTCTGAGAGATCGAGGTAGTTGGCTAGTTGGACTAGGAAGAGTAGGCTCAGTCTTGGAGGCTGAGGCTCGGTATTGGAGACCGAGGCTCGGTCTGAGAGATCGAGGTAGTTGGCTAGTTGGACTAGGAAGAGTAGGCTCAGTCTTGGAAGCTGAGGCTCGGTATTGGAGACCGAGGCTCGATCTGAGAGGTCGAGGTAGATGATAGAGCAGTCTTAGAGACTGGGAGAAATTGGCTAGTGGGACTAGGAGAATGATTTGAATGCTTACTTGGTGACTTATGTGATTATTTGATTGTATGATTGACTGTTTGTGCATGTTGTGTTTATGTTACAGACATTATGGACACCTCTGGCACTGGTGATTCAGACACCACAGGACCTAGACCTATAGTATCGGACGACCTAGAGTCTTCTGAGCGCGAGGTTCACACATCCGACGTTACGAGCACGGACGAGGATGATTTCCAGCCCTTTGCCTTACCTGATGGTGCTGATGAGCTCGCTGATGGCCCTTTGGCCGGGGACCTACCGTTAGTGGAGATCCCTGCTCCCATACCCTTAGCTGTTTATCCTGCTTATGATTTGCTTCTCGACGCCGACGATGATGACGACGTCGATCTTTTTGATGACGAGCCTTTGGAGGATGAGGTTCAGGGCGAGGCCCTTCTTGCTGCTGGTGATCTCTTGATGATCGCAGATGCTCCCGCCGAGGAGTCACATGCTCACTCTCCGGTCCCAGACTCTTTCGAGTCTGTGGCCTCCGCACCTTCACATACTCAGAGTGCTCAGCACTTTTCTCATGGATCAGATCCCGACCAGGCATCCTCTGTTGCCCCTATTCCTAGTTTTACTTTCGACCACGAGGATGTGGAGGATTCCGATCCTGTCTTTCCCCCAGGATTCGACCCAGATGAGGATATAGAGTTTATACCCATGGATCAGCCTATGGAGGATCCAGTCGACCCAGTTGATCCCATCGACCCTGAGTTTGATTTTGAGATGGCCTTTGATGAGCCCGAGCAGCCACTAGACCCTCCTCCTGACCCAGTACTTGAGCATGACCCAGTTCATGCTGACGCACCTATTGTTGAGCCTGTCATTGCTGACCCACCTATTGATGATCATCCTATAGATGCTCCATTATTGGAGGGCGATCATGTCCTTGTTGCTGATCACGTTGATCCCCCACTTTTTGTTGATGCACCAGTTGACCCCCTTGTTGTACCTCACCATGATCCTATGCCAGCCCAGTTTGATCGTGCGCTTTTTGAGGCACGGATCGACCCCCGAGACGAGCACGCCCAGTGTGGGTGGATTCCGGCTGATGACGAGGTCCCACCTTTTCCCCCACAGATCCCTGATACACGTCACATTGATACTTCCTTTTCATTTCCTCAGTTTACACCTCCAGCACGAGCTGGAGAAGGTTCTTCGGCACACCCTTTTGGGCATGTACCAGTATCTATCCCTACTATACCACCATCTGCTACTTTTCCCACTGTTTCTCCATTTCATGTGGCACCTTTTGATCCCACCAGTGAGCCGTTCCTTTGGGCACCACACTCTGCTATGCCACCTACTGACCCCTACCATTCTTTCCACATGGGGTATACTATTGAGGACGTTTTGATGTCTTTTGTCGCCCAGCACGAGACACATACGCAGCGCATTCAGGAGCTTGAGAGAGCTCAGCCGCCGCCGTGTCAGTGCCAGGGTCAGACCCACTCTCCGTTGCAGCCCTCTCGACCTGTACCACCAGACTATGTTGCACGCCTTTTTGCCCTGGAGCAGCAGGTTGCTTCATTCTTACGCACCCAGAGAGCCATGGAGGAGGACTGGCTCCATTTGCGCCGATTGTTTTACACTCACTTTCCCCCTCCTCCACCGCCATCCGTGTAGAGCTCTTCAGTACCGTATAGGTAGACATTGGTGAGAAGACGGCGAATGCTTTTGACTGCACAACATTTTTGGAGACTACACTATGATTCTGATTTTTGTTGACATGTATTTGATGTATTGACACTGATTCGATATGATTTTTGGACTAGGGTGATGTAGCCCATAGTCGACTGATGTTGTATGACACTGTGATGTACTTGTACGCTTACTATGTGGTCTCGATATATGGCAATCGCAGTATTCTCATCATATTTGATGCTTGATTTGGTTATTTGTATTTTAGGACATGGGATGTTGTGTGATTGATGTTTGTGACATGGGATGTTGTGTGATTGATGTGATTATAACATGAGATGTTATGTACTATTACTATTGTTATATACATACGCTAAATTATGACCTGACTTATGGCCTGACTGACGTAAACACATCTTTTAGAAGATGCCGCCGAGACGTGAGACACACATGCCTACTAATGAGGCAGAACTCCAGCAAATTATCGCTGCTGCCATTGCACAATACGCCGCCTCTCAAGGAGGGACTAGTGGAAGCAACTCTGGCAACACTGGCAACAACAATAATCCACCTCATGGTAATACTAAGTCATTTAGACATACCATGACCTAGTTGGATATATTTAGCAATGATGCTATTGCCGATCGTATGTTATAACGTATGTGCAGGATGCACCTACAAGCAGTTTCTAGACTGCAAACCGGTCAACTTTGATGGCACAGGAGGTGCTGTCGCCTGTGTTCGTTGGGCGGAGAAAACTGAATCTGTTCTACGCATGAGCAAATGCGCACTGGATCAGCAAGTCACCTATATCTCAGGGCTATTCTTAGATGGAGCCCTCTCTTGGTGGAATTTGCAAGTACAGACACTTGGTGAAGCTGCTGCCTACGCGCTAACCTGGACCGAACTGAAGGAACTTATGCGCAAAAAGTACTGCTCTCGTGCGGAAATCCAAAGATTGGAAACCGAGTTCTGGCACTTGAAAATGGACGGTCCAAAGATCGCAGAATACGTTCAAAGGTTCCATGACTTATCGCATGTGGTACCCTACATGGTCACTCCGGAGTTCAAGCGGATTGAGCGTTTCATTTGGGGATTAGATCCTCAAATCATAAGCATGGTGACCTCATCAAAGCCTACGACCATTACTGAGGCGATCGATTTGAGCGTGGCTCTCACAGAGGAAGCTATTCGCCTGAACAAGTTTGATGATGCTGAGCCTAAGAAGAAAGAGACTCACGTCGAGTCGTCAGGAGGTAACAAACGGAAGTTCTCAAACTTCAAGCAGGGCGCCAGTGTGGCGGTTAAGAAAGGAGGATCAGACACGCCAGCTCAGGTTACAGCTGGTAGAGGGAAGAAAGGAAAGGGATACATGGGCACCCAACCCAAGTGCAACGACTGCCAACGCCACCATTCTGGTCATTGCGGGCCAAAAGTATGCGAAGCATGTGGGAAACGTGGCCACTCGAAGGACACTTGTTGGGCCACTGCTGGTCAGGGAGGCCAGGGAGGATTCGGTAACAGAAATTACAACCGGGGTGGGAATGGAAATCGCCCACAAGGAAACTATGGAGGTAACAATGCTAACCAAACGGGCGCCGTGAATCGTAATCAGAGGAATGATCAAGCTGGTGGAAACGGGCAACGACTTGGATGCTTTAACTGCGGTGATATCGGGCATTTTAAGAAGAACTGCCCAGAGTTAAACCAAGCCCGTGGAAGAGTGTTCCAAATCGAAGCAAGGGAAGCGCGCCAGGACCCCAATGTCGTTACTGGTACGTTCCCTGTAAATCAACGCTATGCATACGTTTTATTTGATACTGGTGCCGATTATAGCTTCGTGTCGTTAGAATTTAAGAATATGCTTGGGTTAGCCGCTAATAAGTTAGATATTCCCTACTCGATCGAATTGGCTAATGGAAAGTTAGTAGAAGCCAATGAAGTTATCAGAGGTTGTGTGATCGAATTAGGAGAGCGTGAGTTTGCTTTGGATCTACTACCAGTCCAGCTGGGGAGCTTTGACGTAGTAGTAGGAATGGATTGGTTATCAGGCAACAAGGCTGAGATAGTTTGCCACGAAAAGATCGTTCGTATCCCAACCAAAGATGGCGAAACAATTGTGGTTCACGGGGAGAAGCGTGATACGCCATTGAGGATTATCAGCTGCCTGAAAGCGCGAAAGTGTTTGCAGAAGGGATGTGTTGCCTTCCTGGCACACATTGTGGATAAGAAGGCTGCTGAGCCGAGAATCGAAGACATCCCTGTCGTGAGGGAATACCCAGAAGTCTTCCCAGAAGACTTACCTGGACTGCCACCTCAGAGACAAGTAGAGTTCCGCATTGACTTAGTTCCAGGCGCCGCGCCTGTGGCTAAGGCACCTTATAGACTTGCTCCGTCTGAGATGCAGGAACTGTCGACACAGCTTCAAGAGCTGTTAGACAAGGGTTTTATCCGACCAAGCTTCTCGCCTTGGGGAGCTCCGGTCCTGTTTGTCAAGAAGAAGGACGGTAGTTTTCGTATGTGCATCGACTACCGGGAGCTGAACAAGCTGACGATCAAGAATAGATATCCTCTGCCAAGAATCGATGATCTGTTTGATCAACTGCAAGGCTCAAGCTTTTATTCAAAGATCGATCTTCGATCTGGATACCATCAGTTAAGGATACAAGAGGAGAGTATCCCAAAGACAGCCTTCAGAACTCGTTATGGGCACTACGAGTTCCTTGTTATGCCGTTTGGTTTGACAAACGCACCTGCAGTCTTTATGGATTTGATGAATAGAGTTTGCAAGCCGTACTTGGACAAGTTCGTGATCGTGTTTATCGACGACATCTTGATTTACTCAAGAACAAAGGCTGAGCACGAGCAGCATCTAAGAGCTATTTTGGAGCTGCTAAAGAAGGAACAGTTGTATGCCAAATTCTCCAAGTGCGAATTTTGGCTACGTGAAGTTCAATTTCTTGGACACGTGGTAAATAGAGATGGAATCCACGTGGATCCAACAAAGATTGAAGCGATCAAGAATTGGGAAACACTAAAGACGCCAACCGAGATTCGACAATTCTTGGGTTTGGCTGGCTACTATCGAAGGTTCATTGAGGATTTTTCGAAGATCGCTCAACCATTGACGCTCCTCACGCAGAAAGATAAGAAATTTGATTGGGAAATCAAACAGGAGGAAGCATTCCAGATACTGAAGGATAAGCTCTGCAATGCGCCAATCTTAGCACTACCGGAAGGTACAGATGATTTTGTGGTATACTGCGACGCTTCGCGTCAAGGACTGGGTTGCGTGTTGATGCAACGCCAAAAGGTTATTGCTTACGCATCGCGTCAACTGAAAGTGCACGAAAAGATCTATACCACACATGATTTGGAACTTGGCGCAGTGGTTTTTGCATTAAAGATCTGGAGACACTACCTTTATGGTACAAAGTGTACAATCTTTACAGATCACAAGAGCCTACAGCACATATTCAATCAGAAGGAGCTGAATATGAGGCAAAGACGATGGGTTGAGTTGCTGAACGATTACGACTGCAAGATAAAGTATCATCCAGGGAAGGCGAACGTGGTCGCCGATGCCCTAAGTCGGAAGGAGAGGATCAAGCCCATAAGGGTTAGGGCTTTAGAAATGATTATCCGAACCGATCTTTCCTTGCGCATTCATGCCGCGCAAAAAGAAGCTCTCAAGGAAGGAAACCTTGAAGAAGAATATCTCCGTGGGATGGAGAAGCTACTGGTACCAAACGAGGAAGGAACGTTATGCTTCGAGAAAAGGATTTGGGTTCCTTTGTTTGGAGATTTAAGGAAGGTTATTTTCGATGAAGCTCACAAGTCACGGTACTCTATCCATCCGGGAGCGGATAAGATGTACCAAGATCTCAAAGATTATTATTGGTGGCCTAGGATGAAAGGCGATGTTGCTGTTTATGTGAGCAAATGTTTAACGTGCGCTAAGGTTAAAGCCGAATACCAGAAGCCTTCAGGACTTCTGCAACAACCCGAGATCCCCAAGTGGAAATGGGAACAAATCTCCATGGATTTTATTACGAAATTGCCAAGAACGCCGAGAGGCCATGACACTATTTGGGTAATAGTGGATCGATTAACGAAGTCAGCACACTTCTTACCTATCAGAGAGAAGGATAATACGAGCAAATTGGCTGAAATATACATGAGAGAGATCGTCGCGCGCCTTGGAGTACCTCTCTCGATCATCTCTGATAGAGACGGAAGGTTTGTGTCAAGGGTATAGCAATCCTTCCAAGAAGCCTTTGGCTCACAATTGAATCTGAGCACTGCGTTTCATCCGCAAACTGACGGTCAGAGCGAGCGAACGATACAGACTTTGGAAGACATGCTGAGAGCGTGTGTTATGGATTTGGGCGGTAGCTGGGACAAACATTTGCCTTTGGTCGAATTTTCGTACAACAACAGCTACCACACCAGTATTGGTGTCGCGCCATTTGAAGCCCTTTACGGACGCAAGTGCCGATCACCCCTATGTTGGGCTGACGCAGGTGATAGGCAGCTTCCCGGTCCCGAAATCGTCCAAGAGACGACAGACAAGACTGCGCAGATTCTAAAACGCATCGAAGCAGCTCGCCACAGACAGAAGGCCTATGCGGATCCAAACCGGAAACATGTGGAATTCCAAGTTGGAGAAATGGTGTTGTTGAAAGTCTCACCCTGGAAGGGTGTGGCACGCTTCGGAAAGCGTGGGAAGTTAAATCCGCGCTACATTGGTCCTTTCAGAGTTTTGGAAAGAATAGGACTAGTAGCATACACGTTGGACCTACCTGCTGAACTCCATTCTGTTCACGATACATTTCATGTATCCAACCTGAAGAAAAGTCCAACTCAAGATGACATTGCCATTCCCATCGACGAGATCCATGTTGACGACACGCTCCATTTCGTTGAAGAACCGGTGGAGGTTACGGATTGGAAAGTAAACAAGACCCGCCGGAGCAGTGTCAAGCTCGTCAAAGTTCGTTGGAATGCCAGACACGGTCCTGAGTACACCTGGGAGCATGAGGACCGGATGAAAGAGAAATACCCCCACCTTTTTCCTAAGAACCCTGCATCTACAAGCAGAACTTAAATTTCGGGACGAAATTTATTTAACGGGGGGAGAATGTGACAACCCGCACTAAACCAGGTATCCGTACGACTTAATTAATAATTAATTATTGCTTAATTACTGTGCTTGCTTGAACTTGTGAATGAACTGCTACTTACTGATACATGTACTTACTTGCATCATACTTTACTTGCTGTCACTACATTATTTACATGACTGAACCTTAGTGACAAACATGATGCACAAAAAGCACAGTAGCACTATAACGGATAACCTAATGAACATGCTGATAAAGCCAGCATCAGGCAAACACTGCCTCTAAGGCCTGTAAGAGCCTGAAATATTTTGCTACACTAGTGGTGAGTGTAGGGATACAAGGGTTGTAGAACTGCGTCTCTAGGAATAAGTTACAATGACCGGATGTGCCTAAAACGTGCTCTAAGCACAAAACTCACCACTTTACAAAATAATTCAGCTTTTAGCTAACTAATAAAGTGCCAAAACTTGAGAAAAATATTACTAGACACTTTCCAAAGTGTCAGGAATAAGTTGTGTCACTAAAAAGGGTATTAACGACACTTTAAAGCTTTGTTAAGCACTTTAACGGATTACTATCCAACCGAACAACCGGACTATACCCGGAACATGAAAATATTGTTATTTTCATTATTTATCTTTTTCTGAGCCAGTTAGGGTCCCTGAATACCCTAACACCCGTCATAACATACTACACACTAATAACTGGGTTAAACACTTAACTAACTTGGTTTAACCTAACTAATACCTAACTAACTAGTTAGAATCGAACCAAGGACCCCCCCCCCCCCAACCGAATCGGTCACCAAGTGACCCCACTCTTGTACCATGTTGATTTACTTAATCTTCTATGTCCAAAATCTAGAGGACACATGACCCAAAGGTTAATTACCTTAACTTTGTCTATAAGATCCTCACTAAACCCACCACAACATAATCACTTTCCCAAATCACACAAACACAACTCTCTCTCCTTCTCTACCTAGCTTCGGCCGAACATCCCCTTATACATCCATCATATTTTCGATTTCCTTCATCACATTCCAAGCATCTACAAGTGTTAAGGGTCGCATATTAGGAAGCTTGGAGCAAACGGAAGGCGAAGGACCTCTTTATCTTGCTTTTATCCACGCGTTTTTCGCATAGATTCTTCCCTAGCCTCGAGCTAGTGGTATGTTGCTAAAATCACCTTCTTAAACTAATTTAAAGTGGTTAATACGATATATGATGATTAAAACTCGAAATCTTACAAGATGATACTTTAAAGTCCACTAAAAATGCTATAAGTGTTGGATAAAAGCTCATATGTTGTGTAAATGTTGTAGTAATTGAAATTTGTGATTATTTAGACCCGATCTATGTTGTGGTAGCTCGGATCATCATTTAACCCGGTTTGGTCATGATCACGAATCGTGACATAAGGTTGTTTTGAATAGAACAAGGGTTAAAGGGTGAAACTCTACCACACACGAATCATGAACTTGTGTAAAAGTGTTTTAGCTTGTACAATAGTGTTTAAAACTAGCAGATCTACGTATCTGCAAGTGGTATTTTCAAAGGACCAAGCGTTAAAGAAATCATACTTTAAAAGACGGATCTTACACTAACAAGAATGGTTTTTAGAACACACAAGTGTGTAAACACTTGTGTAACACAAAGTTTCGACGAAATAACTATTTTTGTAAAAGTGGACGAGAAGTTGTAAAGACGGAACTTCCATAAAAACGAGGTTTTTACAAAATCGGATTGTTTTATATAAAGATCCACTAAAAGTAGTGGGATTTACTTCATAGTTTGAATAAATCACAAGTTCATGAAATTTATGCGATTATAGACATATTTTGACTAGTTTGTGATTTGAAACATTGTTTTGGTTGAATGAGAAAATTTGTTGGTTGATTTATTAAAGAAAATGATACGCTTGAAAGCGTGGCCACCTCCAGTTACAGAGGAAACTCTGGCGAAATTTTTCCAAAAACCTAACACTTAGAAATATTTTCACTATAAGTGTTAGAAATACATTTTGACTTGTTTTCAAAATATAAGTTTCGCCACGACTAGATTTACAAAACATCGGAGGTGGGATTTTCACAAAATAAAACGTGATACATAAATATATTTAGTATATATTTTTCACAACATCACTTGTATAAGTGTTTATGATTATTTTGTGAACTACGTAAATATTATTTTTAGAGTAAAAATAATATTACTAAGTATTATTTTGGGGAAAATCACATGTATGAAAATATAATATTTTTGAGAAGAATATTTATATTTTGGAGTTGGAAATAAAATATATTAAGTGAGACGTAATAGTGAAATCTGAATGTTACGAACACACATGTATTAAATCCTCCATCCTTGGGAAGGAAAATAACTACCAAGTATACAGAATGTAAACACGAAATAGTTGCCTAACTATTTCCCAAAAACTTAAACCATAAAGCTAAGGCACGGCCATCCGTCTAATAGAGTTAGCACGTGTAGGTCGTCATACAGCTGATTGATTTGGAGGCATACTTGGTAGAGACGCACCACTGTGAGTTCATGTCCCCCTTTTCTCTAACTGTTTTCAGTTTTCTTAACTGCAGGGGTGAAATACATGTTACTTTGATTATAAGTACATTATACATGGTATGGTTAGCGTAAGGAGGTTTATTACTTAGATCATGTGAGTGGGTAGGCAGAAACTGGAGGCCATTAATCCTCATTGTAGGACCGAGGGACGTAAGCGGTAGATCTATCTGGGTGTAGTGAGCCCAACTCTAGGCCCAACAGAACGGACCTCTGGGAGGCCCAACAGAACGGACCTTGGAGTGACTTTGTACCCAACGCTAAATCTGCTAGGTTTGAGTCTTCCTACTTGCACTTCACATATATCAATGGCCTTGCAAACCATTGGTGATCTCTTTTTCCTTATTTGCTACATACCAAGACTATTTTTATACTCACAAAGGTTTACTTACTCACTTACACATGAACTCGCTCAACATTATTGTTGATTTTTCAACTTACATGTATTTCAGGAAATTAAAGATCTGGCGCGGTATGTTATGTTTTCCCGCTGCATAAGGGTTCCAAGGTCATCCCAGTTTAGGAAATGTGACTCTTTCCTGGACAAGTCACAAATCTTAAACTGCGTTTATTTCATGTCGGTGTTTATGTTATTCAAGACAATGTTTTGTGTTATGAGGTTGTAAGTCTCTAAGACAATGTTGTGTTACTCTGGTTTTAAAACTTAATCGAATGGATGATCTTGCATGATTTTATTTCATATAGCTTTGTTATGGTTAAGCTATGGTATTAAGAAGTCACACCAAAATTAACCACGCTTCCGCAAAGCCAGGGTGTGACAGCTTGGTATCAGAGCTCTGATCATAGCGAACTAGGATTCTTTCTCGAGTCTAGACTATGATCACTAGGGCTCTCACGAAAACATTTTTCTGCATACCACTTAAGTCCAGATCCAAAACTTTTTACAAACAAATGTTGAGCACATTTTATTATTTATAGGCTCAGTCTAGAAGGGCTGAGGCTCGGTCTGAGAGGCCGAGGCTCGGTCTGAGAGGCCGAGGCTCGGTCTGAGAGATCGAGGTAGTTGGCTAGTTGGACTAGGAAGAGTAGGCTCAGTCTTGGAGGCTGAGGCTCGGTATTGGAGACCGAGGCTCGGTCTGAGAGATCGAGGTAGTTGGCTAGTTGGACTAGGAAGAGTAGGCTCAGTCTTGGAAGCTGAGGCTCGGTATTGGAGACCGAGGCTCGATCTGAGAGGTCGAGGTAGATGATAGAGCAGTCTTAGAGACTGGGAGAAATTGGCTAGTGGGACTAGGAGAATGACACTCACATCCCCTACAAGGATGTGGGTATTTGAAAACCGCACTTCGGCAAAGCCAGGGTGTGACACTCACATCCCCTACAAGGATGTGGGTATTTGAAAACCGCCTCATATCCCCTACAAGGATATGGGTTTACGAGAACCCGTTTACAAGTTTTGTTAGTTTGATTGTCCCCACCGGACGCATGCTTGTTTTGAGAGAAGTGAACTCACCTTGGTTTGCTCGGTATGATTAGTTACTTGATAACAGTTAATCAATCAAGCCTATGGTATTCATGTATACGAAATCAGTTTATGTTTGCATTGTACACTTATAAGTTTATAGTCACAGTGTGCATTTAGAACAACAATCACTAAATAACACATAAAAGTTATTCAAGCTCATGCAAAAGCACACCTCATATGTGCGTTTCTTGTCAGCACCTAACAGTTATTTGTGACATTCATATAGAAATCGATTTATATTTCCACAGTCATAACTAACATCCTTAACAGGCAGTAACATAGACATCCAATACCATGCACATGCTAGACCACGTTTTGTTGGTCAGGGCGGCGAAATTCCAAGATGTTTTGTCGACATGGAAGGTGATGAAACACCAAAGTGTTTCGTTGATGTGGGAGGTGACGAAACATCCAGGTTATTCGTCATCATAGGGGTGACGAAATACTGAGTATTTCGTCGAGTTGGCTTTTTCGCCGAAGATCCTTCTTCCTCATAGTTTGTCGTGAATAACCATAACCCTAATCTCCTAGTTCTAGTTTATTCAAAGCTTTGTGTCACACCCTGACTTTTGCGGAAGCATGGTTATTGGTGTGACTTCTTAATACCATATCATTCAATCATAACAATGCTATATGATAACAACCATAAGATGTTCATCCATAAAATTTAGTTTGAAAAATAACATAACACACTTGTCTGAATTGTTAACACCAAATTCAAGTTACAAACCACAACAAGTTTTAAAGAGTTCACTAAGACTCGACAAAAGATCTTAAACAAACCCAAGTTTAGAAACATGTATCCCGTCCAGGAATAAGATACATCTCCTAAACTCCGAAGACTTGGATGACATCTTTTATTTATAACGCAGCTTGGAAACATGCAACACCTGCCAGATCCACTTAGTTCCCTGAAATACATGTAATTTGGAAAACATCAACAAAAGTTGAGCGAGTTCATGTGTTTGTATAAGTATGTATAAACCTTTGTAAACAGTGTATGTATGTATGTATGTCCCGGTATGAAAGCAAACAAGGAAAAGATCACCAATGGTTTGCAAGGCCATCGATATGTGTGACGGTGTAGGAAGACTCAAACCTAGCAAATTTGTACCGGGCTTCCGGCTGGAAGACATAGTCACCCTATGGGCCACCCTAGTCCTCATGGGTGTGGGCTCGCTACACCCAAATAGATCTATCACTCATACCCCTCGGTCCTTATACGAGGATTAATGGTCCCAAGTATCCGCCTACCCATTCACATGATCTATGGTTCTTTCCTAGGCTAACCATACCAATTGTATTTGTATGTAATCCCTTTTGTAACATGTATTTCACCCCCGAAGTAAATAAACAAAACAGTTTAAAAAGGGGGACATGAACTCACAATTTTGCGTCTTCGATACTCGTAACTCAAATCTCGTCAGCAACACGACTCCCTACAATGTACTAGGGTCTATTAGACGAACGGGCCGTGCCTTGCCTTAGTATTTACGTTTTTGAGTTATGTTTCTGATATTATTCCAATTATAATTATTTGTTAAAATAATAATTATTTTAACTTAAATTATATTTTATTTTAGGAATAATTGTTAAACACTATTTTGTATCAATACTTCTCAAGTACTCATTTTCGTATTTCCTTCCCAAGGATGGGGGGTATTTTTTATATGTATCTTCGTATTATTGTATTCGTAACTCCAAAATAATATATTTTAAAGTTTAACTTAGAAAAATATATAATAACTTATTTTGTCCCAAAAATAATGTATTGTCCAGAAAATATATATTTTTCCCAAAAATCATATATCTTCTGAATATTCTAAGAAAATATATTTTTACTTCCCAAAAATATTATATTTTTCTCCTTGTCAAAATATGATATAACTTTGTAATATTTACAAAAATCATATTATCACTTCTTTCATTTCCAAAATAATATTTGCCAAAAATATATTTATAACGGTATTTTACGGAATATTTTGCAAGTTACGTTCTATCGTTCGGTTCCACAATATTACGTGTGTAACTTATATATTTATTCCTTACGATTTTTGGTAATATTCTGGATTGTAATTTCTTGGTATTTGTCAAGTTATATTATTTTAAATCCTAAAATAATATAACTATTACACAAAGTATACAAATATTCACACACATGCCTTCTAAATATATACTTTTCAAATATATATTTAGTTATTTTTATTTACAAAAACCAACCTCCAATACTTGTATTTTTGTAACAAAATTTATGGCAAAGTTTATATTGAAATCCATAGTTAAAACACACTTGTAAATATTTGTTTAGAAAATATTTTTCTAAGTGTTTATATTTTTAGAAAATTTCGCTATAGTTTCCCCTAAAACGGAGGTGTCCATGCTATCAAAGCATATCATTTTCTTTTTAAAATCATCTCAAACAATCAACAATCAACCCTAAACAACTTACACTTACCAAGTGCCAAAACAATGCTTCCTACATAATAATCATGAACTTGAACCTTCATATAAACTTGTAGTAATTTGGTAGTGTATTTAGTAGATTTAGTTACGCTTTAAAGTGTGTTTATTTCTTTAAAAATCTCATTCTTAAAGGATTTAGGTGTTTATAACTTACTAGATGATTTTTCCAAAAATCATTCTTTTGAATTTTTCTTGTAAACAAACTGTCCTTATACTTGTTTCACCACTAGAAACATGGTTACTTTCTTTAAAAACAATGTTTGTGTAAATATTGCTATTTAACTTGGTTTCTTTGGAAAACTATTTTAGAAATCATCCACTCATAAGACATGTATTTTGTTTAAATCATCATCACATGAAAACAACTTTTATTATTCAAGTTCATGTAAACATAAAGCATGAAGATCTTGGCTTTTCACAAGATCACCACCTTAACTTACTAGATCATGTGTTTAATCACAATCTAGTAGGTTTCATATGATGTCTAACATCACTAACACTAATAATCAATCAACAAGAAGCAAATAAACACAAATCAACAAGTATTCATATGTTTATAAACTTATGTTAGAGATTCATGAATATGTCTTTTAGTGTTCATCAATAATAACAATGTATATCATCTTTTATTCATCAAAATGTGAAGTAACAAAGGGTTATGAGGGCCTTACTACTAGCACAAGGCTAGGGAAGAACACTTGATGATGGTGATGACAAATGTGAAGGATAATAGCAATCGGGAGAGGTCCTTCAAGATCCAAGACCACCAAACCTTCTTATATGGTTCCTTACACCTTTGTGAGTATATGGATTGAATGGAAGTGAGATGATGATGGTGGGGTGGTGGGTGCTTGTTCTCGGCCGAATGGAGGAGAGGGAGGAAGGAGATGAGTTGTGGTGAAGTGTGTGTGAGAATGATCCACCAAGTTCCTCTTATAACCAACTAATTTTATTATCCAATGTGTATTATGTCTTGAAAGTATACAACCTGATCTAAATGAAACTTCACAAATCCAAACGATATCAAGAGAAATCTTATAAGATTTTGGAGGTGGGGCCACATAAGTGACCGACCACTTAGGGGGGGGGGGGTCTTGGTTGGGTTTAAATGTTAAGTTAGATGATTAAGTTTGATTTCAAGTGTATTAGTTAGTGTTCATGTGTATTAGATGTTATATAGTGTGTTAGGGTGTTCGGGGATCATAACTAGCCTAGAAACATTAAAACAATGTTTCTAGTATAATTTTGGTGTTTCGGGTAGTGTCCGGTTGTTCGGTTAGATACCGGTTCGTTAAAGTGTCAAACTATTCCGTTTAGCGTTCTTTAAGTACCCTTTTATGACACTTTTAATTCCCGACACTTAGGAAAGCATTCAGGACCATTTAGTCATATTTTTGCATGTTACTAGCTCATTAAATTTGCTGATTTTTGCTGAAATGTGCTGAATTCAGCACTTTAAGTGGGTTTTAGGAACTTTCCGGGACTTAAACTAACACCTAGTGAAGCAGTTTTGTGGTCCTTACTTCCCTACACACCATACTAGTGTGAAACTTTGTCTCTAGCCCATACAGGGTCTCAAAACACTGTTTGTCTATGTACTGACATCGTCAGTATTTTTCTGGGTTATCCGCTAACTGTGCTAGCTGTGCTTTGTGCATCGTTTATGTCACTAAAGTTTGTAAGTAAAAATGATGTGACAGTATGAAATGCGATGCACATCTAAGTATGATACAGTAATCAACAGTCATTTATAATTCAGCACATTCATTAAGCACTAATCATGGTTAATTAAAGTGTACGGATACCTGGAT
This sequence comes from Helianthus tuberosus, assembly GCA_030545235.1. Lineage (NCBI taxonomy): Eukaryota > Viridiplantae > Streptophyta > Magnoliopsida > Asterales > Asteraceae > Helianthus > Helianthus tuberosus. The sequence continues at coordinate 83,095,385 of CM060371.1, read as the reverse complement.
TTTTTACGGTTGTCACACTATGCACACATATAACGCTCAAACAACAACAAGATCAACAAAACCATACAGTGAACGTGACTGAATACGAGACATCCAATTCTTATTGTGCGGGTTCTAATCTATCGGATTAAACAGTAACATCTTATAACTCTAATTACGACCAATTCTTGTTACCATTCAACGTTTAATCACCCAAACAGATTTATAAGGATCTTTATCATACCAACACTAACTTGTCGGTTATGGTTTTCACGCATTAGTTTCCTATGATATGTCTCTATAACCATAACTCATGGATTTCAATTCAAACAATCAGTCACAATCCAATTATTCAACAAATGAAATCAATTATGATAATGGGTATCTACACAAACGTCATAACAGATAGATCGAGTCAGGTTATCATAACTAACCGGATGTGAGATGGAACAAACAAGAACTTCGAGAGAAAGGTGATTGTCGTCAGATGCAAGGGAGAGGAGAAGAGTATCTAGGGTTTCATGAATAGTGGCTTTACGTAATGATATGAGGTAAATATAATTGATCCGCACATGGTCCTCACCTGGGCCACAAGCCCAAATGACGAATAAGGGGTCTCGACAAAGAACCACCTTTCGTCGTAGTGTTGGTGACGAAACACCAAAGTTTCGTCAAGTATGGGTGACGACGAAAGTTATATGTTTCATCGAGTAAAGGTTGTGACGAAAGCTCTATGTTTCGCCAATTATGAGGATGCATGCTAAGTTTATAAACTCAATAAGTTCCTAAGTTTATTATCGACCAAACTATAATGCAATACACCAAACATATCAAACATGAACAAGTTACAGAGCAAACAAATTATGAAAACACTTTGCGAAACGAGTTACGTGTCGAGGAAAGACCTTGAAAGCTCAAGTTGTCATATCATCCCCAACTTGAAAGAAATTTCGTCCCGAAATTTGATAAGTACTCCGAAAGCGGTGAAGTGTCAAATCAGGATGACTGTGGATTTTCCTCGGGTACCACATCATCCCCAACTTGAAGGGGAATTTCGTCCCGAAATTCATTAGTTGCACCAGGCTTAGATTGCTTCTTTGGGAAAAGGTGAGGATACTTGAGCTTCATCTGATCCTCGCGTTCCCACGTGAACTCAGGTCCACGTCTTGAGTTCCAACGAACTCTCACGATCGGAATACGGTTGTGCTTACGAACCTTGACTTCCCGGTCCATAATTTCAATTGGTTCTTCAATAAACTGCAACTTGTTGTCAATTTTCAGCTCCTGAAATGGTACTACAAGTGTTTCATCTGATAAACACTTCTTCAACTATGAAACATGGAACACATCATGAACATTACCCAACTCGGCAGGTAACTCGAGCTTGTATGCCACCTTACCGATTCGTTCAAGAATTTTGAATGGCCCGACATAACACGGATTAAGCTTGCCACGTTTCCCAAAATGTACCACACCCTTCCAGGGTGAGACTTTTAACATAACGCAGTTGCCTACAGCAAACTCCAAAGGTTTCCTACGTTTGTCAGCATAGCTTTTCTGTCGGTCGAGCGCTGCCACCATACGATTTCTGATTTGCATAATCTTCTCAGAAGTTTCGAGCACGAGCTCCGGGCCTGTGATTTAGCTGTCACCCACTTCAGCCCAGCAGAGAGGAGATCGACATTTCCGCCCGTATAAATCCTCGAACGGAGCGGCCTGAATACTAGTATGGTAGTTGTTATTGTAAGAAAACTCCACCAAGGGTAAGTGTCTCTCCCAACCTTTACCAAAATCGATAACACATGCTCGCAGCATGTCTTCCAATGTCTGGATAGTTCGCTCACTCTGACCATCCGTTTGAGGGTGATAGGCAATGCTCCTGTCGAGACGTGAGCCAAATGATTTGTGCATCGCTTGCCACAAATCGGATATGAAATGCGGGTCTCGATCAGAGATAATGGAGGTTGGCACTCCGTGCCTGGAAACCACTTCCTTTAAATAGATACCAGCCAGCTACGAGAACTTGTCAGTTTCTTTGATTGCAAGGAAGTGTGTAGATTTTGTGAGACGGTCAACGATCACCCAGATGGTATCATTTCCGTTTTGCGTTCTAGGTAGCCCAGTGACAAAATCCATGGCGATTTGTTCCCATTTCCACATAGGTATTTCTGGTTGCTGAAGTAGGCCTGAGGGTTTCTGGTACTCCACCTTGACCTTTGAACACGTCAAACACTTACTTACATAAGTTGCGATGTGGGCCTTCATCTTCGGCCACCAGTACGAAACCTTGAGATCCTGATACATTTTGTTCGAACCCGGATGAACAGAGTATCTGGACTTGTGCGCTTCGTCCATCACAAGCTCCCTAAGGTTACCAAACAAGGGAATCCATACACGCTCCATGAAGTAGAGAATACCATCCGATCTCTCCACCAGTCATTTTTCCATGCCCCTTAAATACTCAGCTTCAATGTTTTCTTCTTTCAGTGCTTCAGTTTGTGCAGAACGGATCTGATTTGGGAGGTTTGAGTGAATGGTGAGCTGCAAGGCGCGAACACGTTTGGGTTTCGTTTCCTTTCGACTAGCCTTTATTGGATGATATTTGATTGCACAATCGTAGTCGTTTAAGAGTTCTACCCAGCAACGCTGTCGCATATTCAATTCCTTCTGGTCGAAAATATGCTGGAGGCTCTTGTGATCGGTATAAATAGTGCATTTAGTACCGTAAAAGTAATGCCTCCAGATTTTAAGCGCAAACACTACGGCCCCCAGCTCCAAGTCGTGAGTCGTGTAATTCTTTTCATGGACCTTCAACTGTCGAGAGGTGTAAGCTATAACTTTCTCGCTTTGCATCAACACGCAACCGATACCTTGAATAAAGGCATCACAATACACTACAAAATCATCAGTACCCTCAGGTAGAGACATAATCGGTGCTCTACAGAGTTTTTGCTTCAGAAGGATTCCTTGGTGCTGCCCAATTCCTAATTGCTTCAGAAGGATTCTATGTCCCCCACGAATATACGACGCCTTTCTGTGTTAGAGCGGTGAGAGGTTGAGCAATCTTTGAAAAGACTTCAATGAATCTTCGATAGTACCCAGCGAGACCAAGAAATTGTCGCACATCCGAAGGATTCTTTGGTGCTGCCCAATTCCTGATTGAGTCGATTTTAGTAGGATCCACGTGTATCCCCATTTCGTTAACGATGTGGCCGAGGAAGTATACTTCTCGAATCCAGAAGTCACACTTAGAAAATCTCGCGTAAAGCTGCTCCTTCCTCAGGAGCTCCAAAATAAGGCGCAGGTGCCGTTCGTGGTCCTCCTTGCTCTTAGATTAGATCAGAATGTCATCGATGAACACGATGACAAAATCATCAAGGTATGGTTTGCATAAGCGGTTCATGAGATCCATGAATACCGCTGGTGTGTTAGTTAACCCGAATGGCATAATTAGAAACTTGTAATGACCATAACGCGTGCGAAAAGTTGTTTTTGGAACATCCTCTTCTTGAACTCTCATCTGATGATAACCCCATCTTAGATTAATCTTCGAGTAGAAGCTCGACCCTTGCAACTGGTCGAACAGGTCATCTATGCGAGGTAAAGGATAACGATTCTTGAGCGTCACCTTGTTGAGTTCGCGATAATCAATACACATGCGAAAGGATCCGTCCTTCTTCTTTACAAACAACACCGGGGCTCCCCAAGGCGAAGAACTGGATCGAATAAATCCCTTATCCAACAGTTATTGAAGTTGATTGGACAATTCTTGCAACTCCCTAGGTGCAAGACGATATGGTGCGCGAGCAATTGGAGCTTCTCCTAGTGTAAGATCAATTTGAAATTCCACCTGACGATGTGGAGGTAAACCTGGAAGTTCTTCGGGAAAAACGTCAGGAAACTCCCGTACGACTGGTATATCATCGACTTTCTTCTCTTCAGGTCGGGTATTAGTAACAAGCGCAAGAATAGCAGGGTAGCCCTTCCGTAAACATTTCTGGGCTTTCAAGGATGAAATGATGTTGACAGTTGCACCGCTTCGATGACCCTGGACAGATAATGTTTCCCACTAGGGAGAGGTACACGCACGATCTTCTCCTTGCAAAGTATGTCTGCTCCGTGTTTGGACAACCAATCCATACCAACGACTATATCAAAACTACCAAGAGTGATGGGAAGAAGGTCAATGTCAAATACTTGACCTAGAAGATCGAGTTTGCACCCTAAGAATACATGTGTGGCTTCTAACGACTTGCCATCAGCTAATTCCACTACATGCTTGTTCACAAGAGACGCAGGAGTCAATCCTAGCTGACGACTGAACCCCAAAGACACATAACTCCATTCGGCACTAGAGTCAAATAACATAGAAGCAATAATACCATTTACAGAGAACGTACCGGTCATGACGTTGCCATTGTTCCTTGCATCACCTGCTTTAATCATAAATGCTCTCCCGCGAGCACCATTTCCACCATTATTCCCATTGTTATTTCCCCCATTGTTGTTCTAAAGATTTCCCCCATTGTTGTTGTTGTTGGCATTCTGGTTCAATTGTGGGCAATCTTTCTTGAAATGCCCTTCACTGCCACACTGATAACACCCCCTCTGATTACCCCGATTCTGCTGGGGTTGTTGCCTCTGTTGCTGCTGCTGGGGTTGTTGCTGCTGTTGCTTGGGGTGTGGAGCTCTACAATCTTTCGCCATCTGACCCAGCTTGTTACACCTTTGACATGCTTGACTACACTGACCATAGTGATGGTAACCACACTTATAGCACTTCGGCTGTTTCCCTGCGTAACCGGAAGTCTGACTGTGGTTCTGATTCTGATTAACCGATGACGATTGACTAAAGCTGTGGCTGCTGTTGTTATCAGGCTTCTTCTGCGATTGATTCGAGTTTGTTGCTTTATCTGCATCGTTCCACTTACGCTTGTTGTCAGTGGTGGGGGTGGGGGTGGCAGTAGTAGTAGCAGTAACAACGGTAGTAGCAGTAATACGGGGTGGCAGCGAGCCACGCTCCACCTCCTGATCAGTAATCTTGTGAGCCACTATGATAATTCTTGGTAGGTTGTCGAGGTTCGCTGCAGTGACTAACCCCTTAACTGGTGGTGCCAATCCCTTAATGTATAGCTCAATCCTGCGAGATGGTGGTCGGGATAAATTAGGACCCATGTTTGCCATCTCGTGAGATCGTTTCGTATAAGCCTCGGTCTCAGATCCTTCCATTTTCAGGTTATAATACTCGTTTTCCAACTTTTGAATTTCATCCCGAGGGCAGTACTCCTCCCGAATCAGCTCTTTGAAATCATCCCAAGTGGTCGCGTTTGACATCTCAACACCCAACATCTGCACCTGTGCATTCCACCAGGTCAGAGCACCATTCTCCAAGGTGCCAGAAGCAAACATCACCCTGTCTCCCTCTGGACAGTTACGCATCGCAAAAACGGACTCAACTTTCTCGAACCAACGGAGCAGTCCCACAGGACCTTTAGCTCCACTGAAAGATTGGGGCTTACAATCCATGAACGTTTTGAACGTATACACAGGTGGATTGTTTTGATTTTTATTCGCTTGGAGACCTAAGGACGAGAGAAAAACAGCACACGGGTAAGAATTGGGGTACGCGACACAAGAATAATGAATAATTGGCACATATCGTACCAGCTTGATAGGCTGCCAAAGCCTCGGCCACACGGGTGTTAATCAGATTTGTCAACTCAGCCTGAGTCATTGCAATGTGTCCACGTCCATGGCCTCGTCCGCTCATGATTCTATATAAGAAGAGGGAACGAGTTTAAGAATCGAGATAAAGTAGGAGTCAAACCTCACGTTGACATCTACAAACTACAAAATTTACACCAAAGAACAGGGCGGAACCCTTCTCACACTCGTTAAGCCTCACTGGGACTCACATCCACCTCACGTTATTATTATGTGTGCACCCATAATAATAAGGCAATTTGCATGCTTATCTCAGTGCCTCTTAACTTGCGCTAAAAGTTTCCCCCACATTCAACTAGCAAGACGAAAGACATCGCAGGATTAATAATCAGAAGAGTCGAAGAGTAGTGTCACACTATCGAATTTCACTAAAACATGCAACACAGGTAATCACATTAGGGTATCCAATATGTTGTTTCATGCCAGTCGTGTGTGTGTAACTACAAAGAAAGCAATGCATAAAGTAAACAGAGGACGAACCTTGCAATCTGGACCTGAGTGTCATGGTCGTTTTCGATACTGTTTGGTTATAGTCTGGTTTTATGAAAACGTTTTAAAACCTAGTTCACTATAACCACTGGCTCTGATAGCAAACTGTCACACCCCCAAAAATACCACAAGCGGAAACCCCTGCGAGGCATTTGACGTACCGGGAACTAGCCACTAATCACATTGAACCATATACATATAAGATAAAATATTACCTTTCTTTAAATGTAAATGTATAATTCAAACACCATTTGATAAAATCAATATATTCAGCGGAAGCATAATAGTTTGTTTAAATAAAAGTGTTCAATAATGCAACATTGAGAAGCGTTCCAAATGCCACGACCCATGACCACTGCAGCTTCCCAGACAGCAAGTTCCATAACAGTGTACCTAAGGCCCTGCAAGCATGCAGAAAAAGTGTATCAGACAGGCTGGTGAGTTCACAGTTTGCTTTAACCATTTAATAGCAAGTAGTGATTTATGATTTGTTAACTTGATAATAACTCGATACCGCAAACGGTCCCTTTTTGCCCTTCTCCAATGCTCTATCAAACATTGGTCATGATTTAAAGTTATTAGTTTACGCCCATCCTATCCAGGTACGTCGTGAGGGTGCCAAACCTAATAGCGCTATCAACTAATAACCCCGTTGCCCTACAAGCAACAACCCGGTAGTATGATGGGACTTAAGTGATAGAGAGTGAGTGTATTATCCAACATCAACATTTACTGAAAACCGTTGCATATCCCCTGCAAGGATATGCGTTTGTGAAATCCGCCTCACATCCCCTACAAGGATGTGGGTATTTGAAAACCGCCTCATATCCCCTACAAGGATATGGGTTTACGAGAACCCGTTTACAAGTTTTATCAGTTTGATTGTCCCCACCGGACGTATGATTAGTTACTTGATCACAATTAATCAATCAAGCCTATGGTATTCATGTATACGAAATCAGTTTATGTTTGCATTGTACACTTATAAGTTTATAGTCACAGTGTGCATTTAGAACAACAATCACTAAATAACACATAACAGTTATTCAAGCTCATGCAAACGCACACCTCATATGTACGTTTCTTGTCAGCACCTAACAGTTATTTGTGCTATTCATATAAAAAATCGATTTATATTTCCACAGTCATAACTAACATCTTTAGCATGCAGTACCATAGACATCCAATACCATGCACATGCTAGACCACGTTCTGTTGGTCAGGACGGCGAAATTCCAAGATGTTTCGTCGACATGGAAGGTGATGAAACACCAAAGTGTTTCGTCGATGTGGGAGGTGACGAAACATCCAGGTTATTCGTCATCGTAGGGGTGACGAAATACTAGAGTATTTCGTCGAGTTGGGTTTTTCGCCGAAGATCCTTCTTCCTCACAGTTCGTCGTGAATACCCATAACCCTAATCACCCAGTTCTAGTTTATTCAAAGCTATGCACACATATATTGCTCAAACAACAACAAGATCAACACCATACAGTGAACGTGACTGAATACGAGACATCCAATTCTTATTGTGCGGGTTCTAATCTATCGGATTAAAGAGTAACATCTTATAACCCTAATTACGACCAATTCTTGTTACCATTCAACGTTTAATCACCCAAACAGATTTATAAGGATCTTTATCATACCAACACTAACTTGTCAGTTACAGTTTTCACGCATTAGTTTCCTATGATATGTCTCTATAACCATAACTCATGGATTTCAATTCAAATAATCAGTTACAATCCAATTATTTGACAAATGAAATCAATTATGATAATGGGTATCTACACAAACATCATAATAGAGAGATCGAGTCGGGTTATCATAACTAACCGGATGTGAGATGGAACAAACAAGAACTTCGAGAGAAAGGTGATTGCCGTCAGATGCAAGGGAGAGGAGAAGAGTGTCTAGGGTTTCGCAAATAGTGGGTTTACGTAATGATATGAGGTACTTATAATTGATCCGCACATGGGCCTCACCTGGGCCACAAGCCCAAACGACGAATTAGGGGTCTCGATGAAGAACCACCTTTCGTCGTGGTGTTGGTGACGAAACACCAAAGTTTCATCAAGTATGGGTGATGACGAAAGTCATATGTTTCATCGAGTAAAGTTTGTGACGAAAGCTCTATGTTTCGCCAATTATGAGGATGCATGCTAAGTTTATAAACTCAAACAGTTCCTAAGTTTATTATTGACCAAACTATAATGCAATACACCAAACATATCAAACATGAACAAGTTACAGTGCAAACGAATTATGAAAACACTTTGCGAAACGAGTAACGTATCGAGGAAAGACCTTGAAAGCTCGAGTTGTCACATCATCCCCAACTTGAAAGAAAATTTTCCCCAAAATTTGATAAGTACTCCGAAAGCGGTGAAGTGTCAAATCAGGATGACTGTGGATTTTCCTCGGGTACCACATAACCACTCCACCACCATTACTACCATCATCCATCACATTCATACATCATCCATCCTTAGAGTGTGTGTAGTAGTCTCGGGGATCTAAGATCGATAGTAAGAGTTTTTATCAAACAAAGGTCATGCTTGGCTAAACTCTTACATCACTTGGTGAAGACAAAATCATTTATGTATTACTTTTGATTTCCAAGCTTTGATAACTTTTTATTTGGGTATGTTTTAATGACTTTAATAATTAGTTTTTATATTGAAAGTGAACTTTATTCAATCATCTCTTCATGTTTTGTTGATTCACTCATTCGTGTCTTTACGGTCTATATAAAGCGCATTAACTGTCTGGAAGGGGGTTAGAATGGTGGTTTGAGTAAAGTTCTTGTCTCATTCAATGTATAGATCCTGCGAGTACTTGATTCAAGCTTATTAGGACTTCCTTTGTTGCTGATAGCATCAAATTGGGGGAAGTAAGAACAACTTGAGTCCCTTATAAATAAACTACTATTAAAATTTTAAACCGGTCTTGCGGGACTGTATCCCTGCTGACTCAGACCAATGTGGCCGAGGGCAGCATTGCCTCCAAAAGATGACCATGCCACATTTTGCATTAATAACTTACTTGATTATTAATCAATAATCCGGCATTGCGGGACTGTATCCCTGCTGACTCAGATCAACATGGCTGAGGGTAGCGCTGTCCAAAAGAGGGACATGCCACTATAACTAAAATAATCTTTAAAAAAACCCAAAGTGCGGAAATCATCAAAGGATACATAAATGACAAGTCGAAACCAAGTGATTCTATCTTGCCTATCTGCCTTTAATTTATTTATTTAGTTTCTTTATTTTTTATTTATAAATCTTTACTCAAAAAAATTGGTTAGATTAGACGTCGACGATATTTTGGTATTAAAAGCTCTTGTGTCCTTGGACGACCTCGGTATCTTACCATCACTATACTACGACAACAATTGGTGCACTTGCCCTAGCGTGTTGTAGAGAGTGGTAGTTTATATCGTGTTTTATAAATTTAAAACTTAATAAAAGAGTAAAAAGTACTTAAACACATATTGAGAATCCGTACACACTCGAAGCACGTCAGATCTTAATAGATATATGTATATAAACTACACATCACATGATGAGTAGTTCATATGCAGCATAGCTTATATTACGTGCACATGTGTTGGTAGGATACAAAATATCATATAGAATACTAACTACAGATTAAAGATCCTATACATTAATTCAAAAGTGTAAGAAGTGTGAGAAATATTGTGCAGATGACATGTGTCCTCAATCTAAATTAATTTAAAAGGATAAACAACTAATTTTCTCATTGATTCAATTAATTGATAACTTTTCCATAACCGCCACCCTTTATTTTTTGAATACGAATTAATCTACGAATTTGGGTTTTTTTATGGTTAATCAATTATAACTTTCTGAAGATCGCAGAATGAAGTTTTTATAGAGTGTTATATAGTGATGGATGCAGAATGAAGGTTTTATACAGTGTTATAATGTTATATAGTGTTATATTTTCTATTGCAGTCTATGATATGTATACTAGTCTATGATATGTATACTGTTATATAGTGTTATATTTTCTGGTAGCCTGTATATAATGGATGCATAGTGTTATATGATGTTATATAGTGTTATATTTTTTCTGGTAGCGGGTGTATGGTGGATGTATAGTGTTATATAGTGTTAGATAGCGTTATATGGTGTTATATGGTGTTATATAGTGTTATATATTTCTGGTGGCAGTTACATGTTTCCAGATTTTTAGAATGTGTGCATTTTTAGTGTTAGTTTAAAAATGGATCGCTAGAATTTAGGAGATGTTACCTTATTTGAAACATATAACGAGACACTATTACCCTTACAATTTTCAAATCAGTCCAGATAATTAAAACATAATTTACAATTTGGTCCCTGTTGATCTCAACTATTAAATCAAATATCTAATGGTTTAAAACATTTCTCACACTTTAAACCCTTTTTACACTATTCTTACCCACTAACTACATATTTATGCAAATTAGACTAATGGTTTATCTATGTGCATAACCTACGTATGCGTAAGTAAAAATGCATAACATTAAAAATTTTGAAATGATGACAAAGAAAAATATACAATTTGGATTTATGTTGTTTTCTAACTCATTTAAAAACCATATGCTTAGAACCGTAAGAACCACATAAGCATATTTAAATGTAACGCTCAATGAAAATGGTAAATTTGAAAAAAAAAATATTTCTCTTTCCCATTTATATCTTTGATTTTTTCTTCTCTCCTATTTTTTAGAAGTATAAAAGTGTGTGCGTATGCTAATATATTTAGGTTAAAGTTATTTTACAAAATCTCCTAAATCAAATAAGTGTACAAAGACACAAACACAATGCCAATAGACATAGCACAATGTCAAAGAAAAAGACACAATGAGTCACAAAAAAGATAAAATGACGCAAATATAGAAAAACACAATGCTAGATAAAAAGACACAATTATATAAAAAAAAATCTAAAATCTAAAAGCTATAAATCAAAGAGTGAAAACCTAAGATCTTATATCCTAGAGTTCGATAAGGCGGTTTGAATGTCGCTTGAATGAAATCAATCGTAGAGATCAATGATACCCTTCTTATGGTTCCAACATATTTGATCCTAATTTTGTGTGAAATCAATATAATATTGTATGAAAATCTTAATGTAGGAGATAGTTGTGTGTTATGATAAACAATAAGCACAATCATAAGGAGGAATTGATAGATAAGAAAGAAGATACAATGAAAACCAATTTTATCATCACAGATTCATTCAACCTCCATGGGTTTTGTATCCATAGGGTTCTTACGTCATAGATACATGAAGATAGTACACTCACATGCCTTTTGTTAGAAACAACGTTTATTTGTTTGCAAACTAATATTGATTTTTAACAATAATATTCACTAACTGAGAGTTATCATCAATGAATTGTTTTCAAATGATTCAATTAATCAAAAGTTTTACAACTCGATCGTGTAAGACTCATACTTATAACTTTCTTAATTTAACAAAAATACAAACTTTATAAAGTTTTTCAACCAAAATTTCCATAATATCATATGGAAATATGATAGTTAATAAATAACAACTTGTCTTGAACATGTATTTAGTTACATAACTATTGCATGGCAACTAAGTAAAGAATTCATTAACGTAAGATTAACAAAAGGTGCGGAAACAAGATCTTCAACGTGTTGGGTTCTTAGCCATGACTTGATCATCATCCAAAAACAGTTTGCAATTGACTTGAAACTGAAATTTTTACAAAATATTAGTAATATAACATGAATAGAACAACTGCCTTAACTCTCGTTGCAAAAAAAAATAATAATAATAAAAAAATAATTCAGCATGTTTAATAGTGGGAGGGCGTCGTCGACGACCCTACATGGCGTCGGCGAAGGCCTCTTTGTTATCGCGCTTTATAACACTGCCGTAGGCAGTGATTTATGGCGTCAGCTATATGAAACAACAGACTTGGCGTCGGTGATGACCAGGTATGGCGTCGTCGACGCCCCCTCTTTTCTTCGTTTTATTGCTGTGTTGATTTAATCGTCCGTAAAGACTAAATCCTTCATAATTTTTAAACCGTTTAACCTCCTGTTTCTTCCTACGTGATTGTAATTTGATATTCTATCATTTGGACTTGAAGTCCAACCTCCGGATTAACATTATTCTTAATTTATAGACTCACGACTTTGTAATTATTTACAATATTTTTCCCGTTCATGTTTTTATCAAACAAACTCATTGTTTAATTTCCAAAAACTCACATGAACATTATAACTATAAAAATTCCTTGTTATCTGGAGTTCCATTCATAGGAATTATGAATCCGTTATCTATTAAGCGTTTCATTTATTGACCGTTCAACTACTAGTAGTTGAACGTATCTAACACAATTCCTACATGCGGAATTGTGCATCTACTAGTCATACTCACCATAAGAGTCTATGACTTTTTAATCTGTGTTCCCGATTCTCGGTTTACTCGTATAATTAATCTCCTACCCATTAGAAGGGTATTATTCCGAAGTCATTACTTATGCAACCATTATGGTATGCATTAAGACTTCATTTGACTCGTTTGGTTAGTCTAACGAAATCCATCTCTTTTACTTACCAAACGTTGATCCTTCTATCAATTTAAACCGTTTGGTTAATGTAGCGAAGTCCATCTCTTTCATACTACCAAACCTTTCATAACTTCATTATTTGACCCGTTTGAATGTATTAGTGAAATCCATCACTTGTAAACGTTCAAACAAAGTATCAATTTCTCATTTTTTGACCCGTTCGAATGTATTAGCGAAATCCTTCACTTTCACACATTCAAACTTATTTTTGTCCTTTATTCATTCATTCGGTTTATTCGTACGGAATCCACCGCTTAAGAACAAACCGAACTTCATGACGATACCTTTATTATTCAACATATATAAACGTAAAAATATTAACAAAAGATCTACGGAGCATGTAGCCACGTACCTTCAAAGCTTCCCTTTTAAGTGAGTGTCCACTCCGTCTTGACCACTTGATGATTCGCCCAATTTGCCTATAGAGTTGAATTCGATTCATCGTTTAGAACTCATAATACGACATATGTCACGTAATTTGTCAAAATCTCATCTACGTGATCCTTTCATACATTTCATGATTTTTCTTAGGCATTTCATCAAACATCTTGCGGGCAAGATTTATATACTAACCATTTTAGGCCTAGAGATTGTCAATTAACCTAGTATACATACATCTGATTACCAAATTGGTTGAAGCTCATCAACTAGCATCAAAATTCAAAGCAATCAAACACCAAATACATTATTCACAACATTATAGTTCATGTATTCTACATAAACACAAAAACCCACTTACACACACCTAGTGTTTCATTCAATACTTGTAGTTTTGGCACTTAATTCGAAATCTTTCACTTAGGGCTTGTTCCTAAGTTTGTTTACATCATCTAGCTTGCATAATTATCATCAATTCATGAATAAATCAGAATTTCACTTTACAACAATCGTTCTCATGATCACCAAATAACAAATTATCACATACCTTTTAACCCCTAGGATTAGATGATCACAATCACTAGTTCATGCATGAATATGAACTCCTAGTTGACCTTCAATTTATCAAATTGCTGAATTTAGGTCATGGGGGAGTCTTGGTTCATCCCTGGTCGCACACACACATCTGTGTGTTTGGGAGTTTAAAATTTTTGTTTTATAAAAACCAAGTTTCATCCATTTACACTTTTAGTCCCTCTATTCTTTTCAACTAGAGAATACATATAAATCATCATAAGTTCGTTAACTTAACTTAGTTAATTATTCTTGGTTAATTATGATTTAATATTTTTCGAGTGTTACAGATCGACTCTACAAACTCCCCCTCAGCTGATCACAGAAACATATCAGTTTGTACAAGAGAAATTGTGAAGGTGTGTGATAAATAGATCACTATTAGGTGTGATCAATTTATGCTAAGTACGAAAGCTCTGCTATGAGATCAGCTGGCGTCACCCTGATAGTGACATCTATCATTCCTAATAGAAAAGATTCTCAGATGTTTGCAAACATTTAAGCAATCTTATCATCTGTTCTAAGCTATTCTAAACACTATTGAAATATAGTATTGTTCCATTGAATAAACACTTTCTAAGCTATCCTCTTATATAGTTGTCCAAACATCTGTTTGGCCTAACAGATGTTTGGTCTAACAGATGTTTGGTCTTCTTTATCCGACCTTTGCTTGATCATGGTTGTGGCCTTCAAAAGATGCTAGCCTTCAGCAGTTGTTATCCTCTTGAACAGCGGTTCCAAGTCTTCAAAAAATGTTAGCTAAGCTCTTGAACAGATGTTCTGAATAGTTGTTCAAGATTAACTATCTTTGGGGAGAGTTTGGTTTAATCTATTGTCTATTTCTTGATCAATGGATCATGTTATGGCTTTTGAATATCATCTGTTCTTTTTTTTTTGGTCCAACAATGCGCCCCTAGAACAGATGATGCCATAATAGATGTTTATTTGGTCAATCTTTATTTCTCTTCTTCAACATACCCTTAACTTGAGCTTTAACTCTTTTCTGAAATCTTTCGGATAATGAATCATCATCATCCCTTTCGAGTGGAAGATCTAGTAGATCTTGTAGATCTTCAATTTTAAAGCTCACAATGATTTTCATTGAAGTCTTTTGCACTTCCCCGTTAACTCTGACCAGAGTTAATTCATGGCTGGCTTTATCAGCAGACCACTTTTGGAATTTTGAAGCAATGGGGTTTGCTGGGAGTGATGTTATTGGAAGAGTTGAATGGATTTGCATTCCCTTGACTTGACCTAAAGGAACAACCTGATTTGTATCCAAAAGTTCATAATCAATCATGTTTTTGGTAGTGTCCTTCAAGATATCTTCTTCAAATCTTTGTGCATCCTCTGCAGACATGTCCTTTTGTCTTTTGAGGTGGCTTCTCACCATTGAAAAGACTTGACATGAAGATGGAAGTTTAGATTTGGTGGCCTTTGATTTGATAGGTAAGTCATCATACTTTGGCTTTCTTGGGACCGAGGGATCTTTGGCTCTTAATTCTTCAAGTTGTTTGTAAGTAGCCCTGGTTATTGGCTCATCCCATTTTGCCATTGATCTCATGGTGTCGTATTTGGTTGCAACCATCTCTTCTTTCATTCTGGGTAGCTCTTCTACTTTTCGACCAATAGGTTTTCTACCTGTTGCCCAGTTGGGAAGAGTGGGCTTCATATTTGGATTGAGTTTCATCAGGTCTATTCTGGCTATCTTTTCCAGCAGAGCCTCAACTGACCATCCAGTAAATTGAGCTTTTGAAGCTCTGTAGGGCTTATTCTTCATGATGTAGTCCAGATAGTCTTCCCTAAGATCCTTTTTAAGATCAGGGTTGCTAACTGGTTCGAGAGATGCCTTTTGACTGACCTCTTTAGCATAGTCCTCAAGTTTGTTTACTTTTATAAACTCTGCAGACATGATTTGCTCAGCCTCCTTATCACCTTTACGCTTGCTCTTGTAAGCAGCTATCTTCTCAGCCTGCACAATTTTCACCTCAAGGTATTCTTGTACATTTTTGGGCTTTTGATATCTATTGAGGGATAGAAAGGTAAGTTGGCAAGGATCAGTAGTGGAATAGAAAGATTGTATCTGATGCGTGTGTGGTGTGTATATAAATTTAAGTATATTTTTAAGCCCTTTTTACACGTTAGTCAAGTTATAAAATTTATAAAACACAATATTTTACTAACACCAAACACACATATGGGCAAGTGCACCCATCGTGAGCGTAGTATAGTGTTGGCAAGATACCGAGGTCGTCCAAGGACACAAGAGCTTTTAGTACCAGTTTATCCTCAATGTCTAATAAAATCAAAATGTTATAAAAAGGTTTTAAACTAGAAAAATAAAATCTAACTAAAATGCTGAAAAATAAAATAAAAGTAAAAAACAGATAGACAAGATGAATCACTTGGCTCCGACTCGTATTTAGTGTAACCTTTGATTATTTCCGCACTTTTGCACATTTTAAGAGATTATCTTAGTTATTGTAGTAGGCCCCTCTTTTGAAGGTGACGTTACCCTCAACCCAGTAGTTTGAGTCAGCAAGGATACAATCCTAAAGGGTCGGATTATTGAAAGATAATTAATTAAGTTATTAATGCATATTATGGTAGGCCCCTCTTTTGGAGGTGACATTACCCTCGGCTAAGTAGTTTGAGTCAGCAGGGATACAGTCCTAAGTAGCCGGGTTAAATTATTAATAGTAGCTTACATATGAGGGGATCAAAGAGTTTGGACCCCCGCCATCCAATACCGTTGGGTATTGAAGGAGGTCCTACTAAATTTGACCCAGGTCCTTGCAGGATCTATACACTGAACAAGGCAAGACTCTTACCAAACCGTTCCCTTAACCCCTGACCAGGTAGCCAACAAATCTCCATATAGACCGTGGAGATATGAATGGTGAAAATCTTTTATTTTATATAGACAATAAAATAATGCCAAGACACCACGGACAAACGATAAGGAAGAATCACCTTCAACATAAGAAACTAGTTATTAAAGTCATTAATACATAACCAAGTAAAAAGTGCGAAAAGATTAAAAATAAAAAGTATTACACTAGACACTTGTCTTCACCAAGTGATGTAAGAGACTTAGGCAAACATGGCCTTTGATTGTCAAGAACTCTTATGATCAATCTTGGATCCCGAGACGACTCACACACTCTATGATGGACAATGGATGATGGTGGTGGATGATGGTGTTGTGATGGTGGTGGGTGGTGGGTAAAGTGTGAGAGAGGTGGTGTTCCAAGGGATGGTTTGCAAATGAGCCAAGCACCCCTATTTATAGCCTGAACAGAATCATGGACACGGCCCCGTGTCCACCCTTCTTCTCTTTCTTCATTAATTGCAGTTTGTCTGCATTAGTTGACCACGCCCCCGTGTTCGCTGGGCACAGCCCCGTGTGCAGAAGCATATCTGTACTATCATGATTTGCTTGGATTCTGCGAATCTTAGCGTTGACCACGACCCCGTGTTGAGCCGGGCACGCCCCCGTGTCGGGAATAGAAGCTTCTACAACTTTGTCTTTTCTACAGACACCTGAACACGCCCCCGTGTCCTCTGGGCACGGGGCCGTGTTTGTTGCGCACGCCCCGTGTTGAGCTGGACACAGCCCCATGCTCAGCTGGGCACAACCCCATGCTCAGCTTTCTTCTTGTTTTTTTTTTTTTTTGCTTTGGGAGATGCTATCGAGGGGTCGGGCATGCCACGTTTCTTCCCTTTTCTTGTATTATTGTTAGATTTAGCTGCATTTTTGCTTCTTTTGTTCATTTAAGCTCTTTTAATCCTGAAAATACAAAAGGAAGACAAAAATACAAAAGGAAGACAAAAATACACTCATGGACATCAAATGGTGTTTAGCTACTTTGGGTTTTGATAAATCTAAAGTTACTTGTTTTCGATGCAGGGAGAAAGGTCATTTCAAAAGAGAATGCAAAAATCAGGAAGCAAATGGAGCAAAGAATCCTTTTGGAAAAGATGATTACTATCGGAAAGCCATATATCAACAAGTTGCTCATCAACCAAATCAACAAAAAGAAACACAAACTGCTCATGGGAAAATGATCGAAGATGCAAATAAGAAAGCTTATTCTGGTATCAATAATCAAGATGTTCAAAAATCTTCAACAAATTTCAGTTGGGACAAATATATTTCAGCTGATAGTAAAGCATGTCTAATAAACCAAGATGATGAAAAATTACCTGAAGGGTTCAGCTGGGATAGGTTTGTGGATGAGAATGGGGAGTTTAAAGCTTTCATTGCTAAGATTGTTCAAGAGCCTGATTTGTTTACAGAATGGATGAAAGCAATTGGTGTTCATGAGAAGAATCAAGAAGAAGAATCTGTTTCATCTGATGAAAGCTCAGAAGAAGCAACTGTTGTTGATCAAACATCATCTGATTCTGGTTTTTCAGATGATAGTTCTGAAAAGACATTAAATTTTTATCAAACACCATCTGATTCTAGTTCTTCAGATGAGAGTTCGAAGAAGAAAATAGATTTTGATCAATCACCAACTGATGACAGTGGTGATGATGAGGAAGAATGACATATTAATGTTGCAAAAACTCATCTATCTCCTGAAAGTTTTCAATTTTATTTTGCAGATCGCTTGGAGAAGCTAAAGGAGAGACGAGCAACAAAAGAACAAAAGAAAATGAAGTATGAAAGTGTTGATAAAAATAAAGAGACTGTTCAAAATGAAGAAGTTAAAGCTGAGAAGGTGATTGAAGCTGAACCAGTGATTGAGGTTGAGAAGGTCATCGAAGTTGAAAAGATTGTGGAAGTCATCAAGCCTTGCTTAAAGTGTTCAGAATCTTGCAAGAAATGTGCAGAAAAAGATGAGAAACTGAATGAGCTAGAAAAGATAAAGGAACAATTATTGTTCAATCTCAACTACGTGAAAGAATCTTACGATGTGTTAAATAGAACGGTGACTGGTCTACAAAAGACTAATTCTGAGAGAGAAGATGCATTGACCATGATGAATGCTGTGATGACGACAAAGCAGAAAGCCATTAATCATTACATTGAAGAATGTGCAAAGTTGCAACGGGAGTTGGAAAATGAAAAGATAGAAAATGAAAGAATCAGACGGTTATTACAAAGCTATTCTAGTTCTGATTATCTTATTGATCGAATTTATTCAACTGTTGCAGGTTTTGAAGCATTTAAAGATGAGAAGCCAAAGAAGAAAGATACTGGTAAGAAACAGAGTGTTAGTTATAACAGGTGTCCGCCTCCAATTTGGGAAGGATATTCTCCTAGATAACCGAATGAGGAGCACGTCAAAAAAGCAGTCAATATAAAGTTAAAGTCCGGTATAACCGATGAATTACCAGAAAACATTGACGTTGTTTTTACATCATCTGACACTGATCATGAGTCCGAGTTAATAAAAAAGGTGGTCGATCAGGTGTTGGATACAGATGAGGAGTCGGAGTTAAAGTCTCAGTCAAAATCCGAGTCTGGGTGTTCAAGTTCGTCCGTCAAAAGTTCGAGTTCGTCGCTCAAAAGTTCAAAGTCGTCGGTTAAACGGGTTTACAATAAAGAATTCCTATTTTCAAAATATAATTTGAATGATGAAGCAATCAAAGTGGCATATACATTGATTGATTTTAACAAATCATATTCTGATGAGGAATTTCCAATAAGACGTGTTAATTTTGAAAAGATCAAAAAGGTTTTCAAACTAATAGAAATCAATATTTCTGAAATAAAAGATGTAAATCTTAATGAAAAACCTAAAAAGTACACTTCAAGATTTCAACAACGTTTAAACAAGAAAAAAGGTTACAGTTCTGGTTCTGGTGTTCAAAAGAAACCAAACCATAACGGTAATTTCAAAAAGAAAGGTTTTGGATTTATTCCACCAGAAAATTATAAAAATGAAAATTATATTCGAGATTTTAAATCAAAAATGATATTTGTTGCAGGAACAAGCTGTGAAGAGGAATCAAAAAGTCCATTCTAGAAGCAATCAAACAGAGAATTCCTTGCCAAGAAGCAAGAGAATATGAAGAATGGAGCTAATCAAAGAAAGGAGACAAGAACCTGTTACAAATGAAATGAAGCTGGTCACATTGCATGGAACTGTTCTCAAGCTACAAAAACAAAACAGGAAGTCTCTAAAAAACTCAAAGAAAAAGTTGTTGAGAAAAATGAACCACCAACTGAAAAATTCAAAATTTTTGAAAATTCAACATATGAAGTTGGTGAGTGTTCAAAGACACATTTTTACAAAAAGAGAGCTAAGAATGACAACCAAGTGTGGGTTGTTAAGAAGGTTCATAAAGATGATGTTAAATCTGGTGATGAATCTGATTCCACAAATTCAGACGAGCCACAAGTTGAGTTAAAAGATGAAAACTCAGTACCTCCATTGGATGATGTTCATTTTCCACCATTGAGGGCTGAAAATTTTAAATCAAAAGTTGGAAAGGTTGATATCTCAAATCAATTCTATTCTGAGAAGAAAGAATTTGATGTTGAGAAAGCGTTTAATGGAAATGTGAAAAAGATTTTTGGAAAAATGGTCGAGGGAAAAGTGAAAGGGGTAAAAGAATTCTATGAAACAAAGAAGGCAACATACACCCTGACTGAAAGTGAACTTGATAAGCTTACATCCAAGCTTGCTGAGGCTTGGATGTCTATGTTTAATATGTAAAAAATCTGGACTTACCGGAGCTCCCAGGTAGGTAAGCGAGGAGCAGGTATCAGCATCTTTCTTGAGAAATTCACGAAAGTGATTTCGTCTTGAATGTGGTTATTAGTTTGATACTTACATGTGGTAAATCAAGGACATTAAGTTGTACTTGTTTTTCTTATGAATATTTGAAAAACAATATGATGAACCCCTAACTTTACAAGTGGTAAAATCAACAAAACTTATTTTCCGGAAAAATCATTTTGATTAAAACAAACTTAAGTGTTTTGAAATCATAATGAGAAAATAGTTAGTTGAAAGGGGGAGTTCTGATTGTTTATGCCAAGTGGATGGCGATTTGAAGCGATTTGATATCGGTTGTCAATTTTCTTGTACAGTTTGTTTTCAAATTTTCCTTAAATGTATTTGCATTTTAGTGGGAGTAAAAATTTTCAGAAAATCCAAAAACATTTGAAAATTTGAAAAAGTCAAAAAACATGATAAAATTTAAAATGAGTTTTGTTGACAGAAAAGAGGAAATGATAGTACATCAGTAGACAGTTACAGTATGCTAAAGAAATGTAATGTTTAAATAGCGTTAAACGGTCTCACTGATGATATGCCGATAGGTTTTTACACATTTAGTAAGCTTTTTTGGGATATAAACTTAAATTCAAACTTGCTTATTTCGTGGGGAACACTACTTGGATATATAGGTAACCCCTGAAATTTCGTTTGAAGAATCCCTCTTTCTGAGATACTAGGTCTTTATGCTCAGTGATATCTGGGGTATTATCCCGGGATTTCTGATTTTGCGGGAGCAATAGCCTAATCCCCGGAGAATACTTTACGCTTGCTTGAAATTAAAGCCTGCCCTCAGCAAAAATGATGAAACAATAAAATTGATAATCATTGCTGTTGTAAAAAAGATCCTCTAAAGGGGACACGCCTAAAGTCGAAGCCGTCATCTCTCTGCTGAACGGAAGTTCTGATCTGAGCTCTCACGGTCTTCGCAATTTAATCCCTTACAGATATCATTTATGGTATACTCACTTGTAAGACTGAATATTGGGATTTGGATACGGGAGTATATTCAAGAGGTAGGACACATGAATGAGTTTAAGTCCTTAATACACCTAATTCATATCCTGAATCAGTTGAAATTTGTGTGAGAATTTAAGTGGATCAGTATATCGGCAATCTAAGTGAATTGTTTAATGCTTAATGTGTAACTAAGCTCAACGGTACTTGTGACTTGTCAAAAACTGATATGATCCTCTTGCACAAACTCACAAAAAATATTGTCTGTAAATATTTCTTTACTGTATTTCATTTCATTAAAAAATATACAATAAGATTTTTAGTGTGTTTTAGTATAAATTTTGAAAAAAATTCAAAAAGATTTTCGACAACTGATGTTGGAGAGCTGATTTTCAAAATTCCAAGTGCTAAACATAATGAGCATGTGGTGAGGGGGAGTGTGTGTTTTAAATGAAAAGTTTTTGAATAATTGTTTACAAGTGGTCATCAGAAATTATATTTGATAAATCATTCTGGTTTATTTTGAAGGAGTCTGGATAGATAAAGTTGTAAATTGTTAAATTTGTGAAATTTATTTCTGGGTTAAGAATGTGCAGGTTAGTCAGGTTTTGATCCTGAGCAAGATGTGAGCCAGGTAACGATTCTGAAACTGCTGATGCTGATGAACTTAAGGAATCAAGAGACCTGAAGAAAGAGCACAGAGCCAGGATTCTGTGATAGAGAGCCAGGTTTCGATTCCTGAAGACTCTGTGATTTCAAAAAGCCAGACTGCGATCCCAGCATATCAAAAGGGGGAGTCTGAAGACATCCGAGTAGATAAGATTGTTCGAGGAGAGTCTGTTAGTAATGATGAAGAAAGAGAGCAATCAAACTGATAAAGACTGAAGACGTTGAAGACTCGACACTTAAGACTCGTCAACATCCGAGGGGGAGTCTGTTGATGCATACGTCTGTCGACTTCGTCTTGTATCGAGTATTATACTAGAATTGTTAGATCAGGGCTTGTAGCATGAGAATTTTAGGGTTTGAATGTTGTTTTAGGCTGATTTCGCTTGAACATGTTATTCCGCTTGAAAGTGGCAAACACCATTTCAAGCGAAATCAACATAAGCTATTTCGCTTGAAATGGAAAATGCCTCTTTCAAGCGAAACCTCAACTCTATATATAGCTTTCAAGCGATATCAGTTGTAATCTTCTTGTTTCCGACGGCGAAGCTCTGTCGAAGTGTCTTCAGATATGTAATCGTATCAAAATCAATATACAAGACAGTTTAAGTGAAGATCTAGCTGAATTCAACTCATTATGTCTGTTTCCGCCTTTCATTTTGAGTAGAACACCTCTGATCGACTTATCTCGGGTCAGCACTCGATCCTACAGTTATTCCTATAATCATCCTCCTCATAGGTGTAGTTGTAACCTCCTGAGTATTGATCCATAAGAATCACTCAGCAGACCACAACCAAGTCTCGAGATCAGAAAACAAAAATAAAAACGGAAACAGAGGCTGGACGCGGCCCCGTGTTCAGTTGACACGGCCCCGTGTACAGAATCTGTATCTGGGCGTTTTAATTAAAGTTACTAATTTCATTGAGCATGGGGGTGTGTTCAGTGAGCACGTCCCCGTGTTCAGTCTCTGTTAATGGGTGTTTTATGAAAAATGTGCAGCACGGCCCCGTGTTCCGTGAGCATGGCCCGTGTACAGGTTTCTGTAAATGAAAAACTAAACTAAAATGCAGAAAAAAATGCGCGCGTTTTGAAAAGGTTTTGAAAAACTGATTAGGCCGCCGATTTTAAGCTTTCTTAAAATCCTTGTGTCCCCGGCAACGGCGCCAAAAACTTGATGCGTGTGTGGTGTGTATATAAATTTAAGTATATTTTTAAGCCCTTTTTACACGTTAGTTAAGTTTTAAATTTATAAAACACGATATTTTACTAACACCAAACACACATATGGGCAAGTGCACCCATCGTGAGCGTAGTATAGTGTTGGCAAGATACCGAGGTCGTCCAAGGACACAAGAGCTTTTAGTACCGGTTTATTCTCAACGTCTAATCAAATCAAAAGGTTAGAAAAAGGTTTTAAACTAGAAAAATAAAATCTAACTAAAATGCTGAAAAATAAAATAAAAGTAAAAAACAGATAGACAAGATGAATCACTTGGCTCCGACTCGTATTTAGTGTAACCTTTGATTATTTCCGCACTTTTGCACTTTTTAAGAGATTATCTTAGTTATTGTAGTAGGCCCCTCTTTTAAAGGTGACGTTACCCTCAACCCAGTAGTTTGAGTCAGCAAGGATACAATCCCAAAGGGTCGGATTATTGAAAGACAATTAATTAAGTTATTAATGCATATTATGGTAGGCCCCTCTTTTAGAGGTGACGTTACCCTCGGCTAAGTAGTCTGAGTCAGCAGGGATACAGTCCTAAGTAGCCAGGTTAAAGTATTAATAGTAGCTTACATATGAGGGGATCAAATAGTTTGGACCCCCGCCATCCAATACCGGTGGGTATTGAAGGAAGTCCTACTAAATTTGACCCAGGCCCTTGCAGGATCTATACACTGAACAAGGCAAGACTCTTACCAAACCGTTCCCTTAACCCCCGACCAGGTAGCCAACATATCTCCATATAGACCGTGGAGATATGAATGGTGAAAATCTTTTATTTTATATAGACAGTAAAATAATGCCAAGACACCACGGACAAACGATAAGGAAGAATCACCATCAACATAAGAAACTAGTTATTAAAGTCATTAATACATAACCAAGTAAAAAGTGCGAAAAGATTAAAAATAAAAAGTATTACACTAGACACCTGTCTTCACCAAGTGATGTAAAAGACTTAGGCAAACATGGCCTTTGATTATTAAGAACTCTTACGATCAATCTTGGATCCCGAGATGACTCACACACTCTATGATGGACAATGGATGATGGTAGTGGATGATGGTGTTGTGATGGTGGTGGGTGGTGGGTGAAGTGTGAGAGAGGTGGTGTGCCAAGGGATGGTTTGCAAATGAGCCAAGCACCCCTATTTATAGCCTGAACAGAAACATTTACACGGCCCCGTGTCCACCCTTCTTCTCTTTCTTCATTAATTGCAGTTTGTCTGCATTAGTTGACCACGCCCCCGTGTTCCGCTGGGCACGGCCCCGTGTGCAGAAGCGTATCTGTACTATCAATATTTGCTTGGATTCTACGAATCTTAGCGTTGACCACGGCCCCGTGTTGAGCTGGGCACGCCCCCGTGTCGGGAATAGAAGCTTCTACAACTTTGTCTTTTCTGCAGACACCTGAACACGCCCCCGTGTCCGCTGGGCATGGGGCCGTGTTCGCTGGGCACGCCCCGTGTTGAGCTGGGCATGCCCCGTGTTGAGCTGGGCATGCCCCGTGTTGAGCTGGACACAGCCCCATGCTCAGCTGGGCACAGCCCCATGCTCATCTTTCTTCTTGTTTTTTTTTTTGATTTGGGAGATGCTGTCGAGGGGTCGGGTATGCCACGTTTCTTCCCTTTTCTTGTCTTACTGTTAGATTTAGCTGCATTTTTGCTTCTTTTGTTCATTTAAGCTCTTTTAATCCTGAAAATACAAAAGGAAGACAAAAACACACTTTTTCCAACATTAGTACTAAAAAAGGGTTAGTTTTATGCCACATTTGATGTAATTTATATGTTGCATTTTGCGTACATCTGTATCTCTTTTGGTACATTTTCTAGATCCAATAGATCAAGGATAGTGGGTGGAAGTTTGGTGGGTAAAAGTGGTGAGAGTAGTGGTAGTGGAAATGTGAGAGGTAGTGATGGTGGAAGTATGGATAGGAGATGCATCAGGAGTTTCTTCATCATCCTCTTGGACAATTGATGTATTGCAAAATACATCTTTATTCGCGTATAGGTTTGTTTAGTTTTAGTTAGTTTTAGTGTCGGTTTTAGGTAGAATGTATATACTTTTGATTGTCTCGTGTTTTCCAGGTTTTTGCAGCAAAAGGAACAGATACGAGGTAAAATCTGGACAGGAGAAAGTTTGGCACGGAAACTGAGAAGTTCGGGATTGGAACGAAGCGGAAATTGCAGTTCTGAAGGTTCCAGGCGGGCCGCATACACTTACATAAACATCCAGGCGGGCCGCATCAACTTAAATTACGGTTTCCGGATAATCACATGCGGGCGGCCCGCATCAACTTAGTGCATTTCTAAAGCGGGCCGCGTGGAAGCTTATTACACGAACTGAATCGTGATCAGCAAGGATTTTAGGGTTTTGAGGTTATATTATCATCATAATCATCATCAGCCGAAGAGAACACCACAATTACGAATTTTGACGAACTTGAGGCGATCATAGAGGCTGTTTTCAGAGGTTTTGAAGGCTCGGGACTGCTGTGAATCATCGGAGATCGTTAGGGAGCATTCGGGATTGAAGTTAACGGGTTACACAATCTTGTTTCTTTGTCTCTCGTTTGTTTTACTTGTTTAATGATGAATTCTGTTTATTATTGGATTATGAACTTGTTTTTGAACATGATTAGCGGCTAAATTTCTATTACTACCTAGACATGGATGATTGATTGCAATAAGTTTTGATTATTATTGGATTTTGGAAGCTATGGATTGTTTATAAATTATAAACGGTTTGTTCTATCGGTTAGATGTGTTTGCGTGCTTGATGGTATTTAATTGTTGATTATTGCTTCGCATGAATCTTGGTGACGGTCTTTATCACATAATAGAGTCGTGCTAGATTTTAGATTTTGGTGACTGTCTATATCACGTAATAAATCTTGAATCTTTAGGGTTAAATTGGCCAATAAACCTTAGAAGTAATAGTTGGTAATTTTATAAAATCAAGTGTTCTACTAATCGTCAATAGCTGTAAGGTGCGAGATTATTGCTAGGTCTAAGTGATTAAACCGCAAGGTGGGTCCTTCTTAGAAAGTTAACCTATTTGCTGCTGTCTAGCAAGTCTAACTGAGAAAACAAACCTATCCTAGGTTTAGGTCTCGTAAGGGAGTGAACCTTGTAGGATACTTTTATAAACCCCATTAGGTGTCTTGTAAAGGAGTCTAATAACCGGTAGTTTAACAACCTTTAGGGGATCTTAGCGTGCTCTTGATAGGGGTCCTTAGATTTCCCGATAGGTGAGAATTTCAAGATCCCGGTTCCATAGCAGACAACTTCCAATTATAATCATAACTAAAAGCAATCAGGATTCATGTCTAGGTAGTTCTTTCATCATCCTTGAGTTCAGTCTTCGTGAGAGTTCGTGTCTAGTTCGTCTAGTTTAGCTAGTATTCATTATTTGCATTCTTAGGATTTTTTAGAAAACCCCCCCTCAATAAATAAATGGTTAAGTCGTGTCAGTTTTAGTCTAGATAGAGTCAGTAGCGTAATCAGTAGAGTCTCTTGGGTTCGATACTCGGACTTTCTTAGGCTATATTATATTCGATCGGTACACTTGCCGGTTGTGTGTTTTAGGGTTTAGAGAGTCTTAGTCTTATAAATTTAAAACTTAGAGAGTCTAGATTTAGGGTAATTTTAGTTGTTTTAGTTGACCCGTTTTCAGCACATCAACAATGAATTTAATTCTCCTGGTTCTGGTTGGTGATTTTTGTGTTTTTGATGGTGGTTGTTGTGGTGATGAGGTGGGTTTTCTCTTCCACAGTCCTTTGGGGGACTTTGAAGGGGGTGTTTGGATAGTTGTAACATCTGTTGTCACTATTTTAGTAGCAACATATGTTTTGGCAATGGAAGTAGTGGTGGTCGTAATAAGTTGAGAGGTGGAAGTGGGAACAGATGTTTTAGTGATAGGTGGAGCAGTGGTTTGAGTAACCTTTGGAACCTCTATTGAAGAGCCTTGGTTGTCTTGGATTTCTTTTCTCTTGTTAATCTCTTGCACTGTGATCTGTAGGTTGGCTTCTCTAGTATCCCTCCTTTTTTTTTCTCAATTTCTTTGTCAAGCTCAGCTTTTCTGGCTTTCTTGAGTGCAGCAAGATCAGGCTTTTTACTAGCCTTTTTGACCAAGGGTTGAAGCTTCCTCATGCTGTCTTCTATCTCCCCCTTTATGTCATCATCGTATTTAGGGATAGTTAGAGCTTTACCAGTGTTCTTAAGGATAAAGTCTTTCATAGCTTAACCTCTGTTTGTGTATCTTTATATCTGGTATCCACTGTTTGGAAAACAAGCTCTATCTACATGGAATATCTTTCATCAGCAGCTTGCTTTTGAAGATGTAGGTATGGTTGAACATGTGCCCACATTTCTTTTGCAATTTCTACATTTTTTGGTTTGGGCTTGGAGTTTTTGATCAAGATCTGCATCATGTCTTTTATCTCCCCAACAGATGTTTCCAACTTGGTTACCCTCTCCGTCAATTCTTGATAGTTTAACCCATCACTTGAGTGAATAGGATCATCTGAATTCCCACCAGAAGTGGTTGAACTTGGTTTTAGACTAAGTGCCCCTTGTTCTTTGTACTGACGACTTCCAATTGGTGTAGAGACTATTGTCTCAACAGTTGTTGCCTTCAATGGGGTCTTAGTAATGTAACCACTATCCAACTGAAAGACTGTTGTCTTATCAGTTGTAGTAGCTTCCCCACTTGAAATACCAACCTGTATCTCTTGAGATATAGGAGGTGTAGCCTCCTCTACTTCTGGGATAACAATGACCCCTGAGCTTGCCCTAGTCACATGTTGAAATGAACTCTCTTTGATTTGTTGTTAAGATGAACTAGGTATCTACAAGTCAGATGTATCAATTGCATGAAGCAATTTTTGTAAAGGTGAGTAGACAGTTGATGTGGGTAGTGGTGATGAAATAAGAGCAGCCCTGGGAGAAGGGTCTAAGAAGAGATAATCAGTTGATGTATCTCCCGCTTGACTTGTGTTCCCTGTGCTTACAACACCTTCCTTTTGTGAGGAAGAGTAAGGAGTTTAGCTTGGTGGAGATGTTTGCATCTGTTGTGAGGAAGTAACAACAGATGTTTGTGTTTTTTGCTTTTGTGATGCAATAGGGATATCTGGCATCTCAACCCCTAGAGATACCCTTTTTGTGGTTTTTCTTTTGGATTTGGGGATAGAAGTGGATGAGGTTTGTTTGGAAATGTCTGGTGTGGGTTTCACAGTGCTAGGATTTGCAATATGGTCACCAGGAGAAGTGGGCTCAGCAACAGATGTCAACATCTGTTTCTTGATTTTCTAAGACATTTTCATTTACCACATTTTCATGGCTTTTAGCAATCATGCGAGTAAATGTTTCAATAGATAGACTGTAGCTTTGTAATGCTTCACCTTTTTCAAAACTTTCTTTTCTTAAAACATTTTGTAGGTAAAAGCTCAACAGCATTGGATAGATGAGGAAAGGATTGCCAGTACCTCTCTTGATTACCCTCAAATTTTCTACCAAATCATAAAACAGTGTCTGGGATAGCTTGTGATTTAAATTTCTTAAAATAGCATATCCCAGATACTGAGTTTTCAGGGGTATTTCATTAAAAGCAGTGGTTTTAGCAGAGTGGCAAACCAAGAAAGTATAGAAAAAGAATTTTATTTCAGGTGGGAACTTTGGTTTAAAAAGTGTTACTCCCATCAACTGACCTTTATAGCCCCTTTCTATGAATTCAACTTGTAATTCATTTTTGGGGAATGTTTCCATACCTATCGCATCCTCTAGTTGGAACATTGTGGAGATGGATTGTGCGGTGATTTCCACATGTTCTTTATTGACTGTGGAGGTAATCAGAAAGGGCCTTTTGTTTTGAAGAGATAATTTTGCATTTGCCCAAAATTCTCTTAGTGTGGAAAGATAGATGGGGGCGTTTGCGGTGAGTATGTAAAGGTATTTGGATACATTAATGATGTCAATGATGGGGTGGAAGTCCGTATTCTTGCTATATTTTACAAGATACATCATGTAGTTATGTGGGATTTTGATTTCGAGATCCATGATAAATTATTGTTCATATCTTTTGACAATCCATTATCCAGAAAATCTTTTGATTGAAACAGAGTTTGATGGAAGCAAGTTTGGAGTTTTTCTCTTTTGAATTGCTTTGAAAAATTTCAATAATGTATGATAGATGGACACTCTGAATTGTCATGGGTTTTTATAGGGTTAATGGAACAGGGATGCCAAAGTGGACAACGGTTACCTTTTTGTCCACGTGGTCAGTTTCTATTTGTCATAGCTAACCTATGTTCAGAAAATATGTCCTACAAGGAAACCCTCTGATAAAGATATGAAATATTTGTTTTTCAAAAAAATCTGTTGAAACCTCTGTTGGGCTCAACATACTTTAGAGTAATCTTGATCAGTGTTTTGAAACCTCTGTTAGACTCTTGGTCAACAAAGTTTTGAAAAGCCTCTGTTTAGAACCTTTATTGGGTTCAACAGAGTTTTGAAGAAAACTGTGGTTTTGTTTGACTTTCAAATTCAAACAGTGGTTGTGGCAAACAGTGGTTGTTTTGCCTTTAATAGTGGTTATCACACTTAAACAAACTTATAAACCACTTGAACAATAGTTATAAATCTTTTAAATAGAGTTTTTGTTTTTATGGATTTTATCAATCTTTTCTTGATTTTAAAACAAGGTTTTGGGTTTTTTCTGATTTTTCACATAAAATAAGAAAAGATATAGATAATTTTGGGTTTTTCATAGCATTTTTCTTTATTTTATTTGGATAGAAGGATACTTGTGTAACTTATTTATGTTGGCACTTTAAAATTACCATCAGTGGTTCCCTGAAGAAGGTGGTGAATGGGTCAATCTTGCAGATGATCCAAGGCATTATCTTGTCAACCACTGTAATTGCTTGTTGGGATTGGTCTTTGGTCACAAGAAGTTGTTGAACAATTTCCAACAGATGTTTTTGACCCTCTGCAAGTGCTTGCACACTTGGGTCAATTGGTGTTGACCATTCCGAATAAGATGTTGATACCCATGAGGATGCATGTGAACCCATGGCCTTTGGGGCTGTGGTGCAGGTTCTGTATGTCTGTATGGAACCATATTGCAAGGTGGTTGCCCATATGTCGCAACCCCCGACCCTTGCCACGGGAGCGGGTGCCGCAAGATTTTCAGATGGGTGGTATCGGTGTTTATAAATTTGGCAGCGGAAATTTACATCAGGACCGTAGTTACGAAATAGTTTATCAGAGTTAAAACACCACACTTTTATAAGTAATAAATACATGGGAAAAACCCAAGTTTCCATTATAATATGTTTATAGGGATAAACCCTATTTTATTGAAATAAAACTTCTTTCTTGTTTAGGTAACTTTTATACCCACTTTTCCAAGCGTTCAGTGCTCTCCAGCTAGCTTCTATTTGGCTTTCACATTTTGTTACCTGAAACGCGTTTTAAATAGTTTTATCAGCAAGAAATACTAGCGAGTGCATCCCAGTTTAATTAAAACAAGCTTTTATATCTTTACAGTATTGAGAGCGATTATAATGTTTATATCTACCCAATTACTACCCACGGTACTGCCAATCCTGACTGGTGGTCATGCTACTACTCACAGTGTAGTAACAAGTAATGTATACAAAACCCCAACATACCGACGGTAATTGTAGAATACATAGACTCAATCAGTATTAACAAATTTAAAACAATTGAGGTTTTATTAAAACAATTTGTTATAAAAAGAGGATGACTCGCTTTGCTATTTTAGATAATACTGCTTTCTGTTGACTTCATGATTATAATCTATTAAAATTAAACAAAGCACACGTGTTAGTAAGATAACCCAATTTACATTACCCATATCCCGAGACAGAACTCCGACGACTAAGTCAGGAAGAGCCTTGACATGCATTACGGAGCTCTAGATCAATCGGGCAGAGTAACTAATACGTAACCGGGGGTTATAATACTTACAATGAGGCAGAGCTTCGCTATTTAGAGGGTATTATACTCGAGTATAATAATTGCTATACAGAAATTTGAGAGAGAATCAGAAAGCTTGAACGAAACTCAAATGAAGCCGAAGCCCCCCTTTTATAGGCTGGCCAAGGGGTCCGTCACGTCACGCCTCGCGACGCCCCAAGGCTTGCCTGTCGCTGGCCGCCAGAGCCAAAAAGGGCTATTGTAGGGTTGTCGAGTCAAGGGTAGGCTTGCCATGAACTTGGACATGTGGCACCATTGTGTGTCAGGCAAACAAAGGCTATCGAGCCACGCGATGGATTATCCTTCGTCTGTCGCGGGCCGCGAGCGACACCAGAATTTTGTTTTATTTGATTGTTATAAATTATAAGGTATTTTAAGCTCGTTTTTTGTATACGAGGAGTTTTTTAGGACCCATAGGAGTGTTTAAAGGTTTTGGGAGAGTTGTTATATTCTCCTTACCTTTTTTTAGATCTCGTCCTCGAGGTCTACTAGAACAGGTGTGGATATTTTCTTTGCATCTCGGCTTCGAGCTCCCAAGTGTATTCTGGTCCTCTCTTGGAATCCCATTTTACTTTGACTAGAACTAATCTCTTGTGTTTGAGATTCTTGATATTTCTATCTTCAATATGTAGCGGTTTCTCTTCAAATTTAAGTTTACCTCTATGTCCTTAAGAGGTACCATTAATGTTTCATCTGCTAAACACTTCTTGAGATTACATACATGAAACACATCATGTATTCCTGCCATCTCCTCTGACAATTGTAGCTGGTAAGCTATAGATCCTATTCTTTTTTGTTGGTGCATACGTCTGTCGATTTCGTCTTATATCGAGTCTAGTAATAGAAACAATTAGTTCAGGGCGCGTTGTACGAGAAAATAGGAGGTGTTAGTGTTTGTTTAAGGTAATTTTGCTTGAAAGAAGTGATTTAGCTTGAAATGGTACATATCATCTTCAAGCTAAATCACTTCCCCTATATATACCTTTCAAGCTAAATCATTTGAAAACGCTCATTGTTCCGGTACCGAACTACTGCCGAAGCGTTGTTTGATCTGTAAACTGATTTTAATCAATATACAAGACGATTAATAGTGAAACAAGCTGTTTTTCACATCTGTTTCTTAGTTTCCGCCTCTGAAACAAATTAGAGCTCTTCCGATTGACTCGTTTGGGTCACAACTCGATCCTACAAGTGGTATCAGAGCTCAGGAAGAAGAGTTCTTGCAAAAAACAGCCGTTTTTCTGACTTCTACACCTTCTTTTTGAAATTGAACAAGTTTTCACGGTAAAAAAGTTTTGTATTTTACATATTAAGTGCGAAACTGTGTTTTAACTAATCCTTGAAAGAATTGGACTTTAATTCGGCTTAAAACTGGTAAAAAACTTAATTCCGCTTGAAATCCAGATCGCAAAAATGACATCAGCAGCATTTCAAGCGAAATTAGAAGGTTGATTTCGCTTGAAAACGTGTTTTCGCTTGAAAATTACACCTTATTTCGCTTCAGGGTGTGATTCCGTTTGAAAGTTGGTCTGATTTCGCTTGAAACTTCCTGATTCCGCTTGAAATGGCTATTCCGCTTGAAAAGTGATTCCACTTGAAGAGTGATTCCGCTTGAAAAGTGATTCCGCTTGAAAAGTGATTCTGCTTGAAATAGCCACTGCCACTTTCAAGGGAAATTAGCAAATTTTCTATATTTCGTGTGAAACTTGAACTTTTGAGAAACAATTTTTCAAAACATGGAAGAGGATTTCTACAATGCATTTGCTACACCGATTGCACCAGTTACTGCTGCTGAAACAGTGTACAGTGAGAATGAAACAGGAACTCATCAGAAACCGCCAAAGCTCATGTACATTGAAGATTTTCAAGGATGGAAAAATCGATTCGAGAACTGGGTGCAAGCTTACAAATTTGATGCATGGTGTTCATTGTTGAAAAATTATGAAAAACCAAAGAATGAACGTGGGATTGAAAAAGCTATTTGTGACTATTCTGAGGTGGGACACCCGA
Source organism: Helianthus tuberosus (assembly GCA_030545235.1). NCBI lineage: Eukaryota > Viridiplantae > Streptophyta > Magnoliopsida > Asterales > Asteraceae > Helianthus > Helianthus tuberosus. The sequence continues at coordinate 83,062,032 of CM060371.1, read as the reverse complement.
ATAAGTTTAAGTGCTTAAGACATTTATCTCGTATCTCGAAACAGTTGAACTTTGTGTGAAAATTTAAGTGGATCAGTATACTGACAATCTAAGTGAATCGTTTAGAACTTAGAATGTTTAAAGCTTAACAGTGTTGGTGATTTGTCTCAAAAACTGATATGATCCTCTTACACAAACTCACAAAAATATTGTATGTAAATATTTCGTTATTGTATTTCTTTCAAATCAAAATTCCAAAAAGATTTTAAGTGTGTTTTAGCATAAATTTTGAAAAACCCAAAAAGATTTTCAACAACTGATATTGATGAGCTGATTTTCAAAATTCCGAGTGCTGAACATGACGAACAGGTTTGGGAAAGTTTGTTAGAAGATGTTTGAAATGAAAAATGATATACATAAAAGTGGTTCATCAGAGATCAACATGATTAAATCATTTTGTACGATACTTGAAAATGATGTACTCAGTTTGAGTTAATCTAGTGGTTAGAAGAATTTAAATTTGTCAAATTATAAATTTGTGAAATTTATTGTTGGGTAGAGTTTCATGCAGGATAGAGCCAAGAATCGATTCTGAACCTGTGGAAAAATAGGCCAGGTCACGATCTTGGAACTGCTGATGCTGATGAACTTAAGGAATCAAGAGATTTGATCAAGATAGTTAAGAGATCCGAAAGCTAGACTACGATCCCTGCACAAGTTGAGGGGGAGTCTGTTAGAGAAAGAAGAATTTGGAGTGGGGCGATAGCCAGATAGAGATTCTGGAAGCCCAAAGACTGAAGACGTTGAAGACTCGACACTTAAGACTCGTCAACATCCGAGGGGGAGTCTGTTGGTGCATACGTCTGTTGATTTCTTCTTGTATCGAGTCTAGTATTAGAATTGTTAGATCAGGGCGCGTTGTACGAGAAAATAGGAGGTTTTAGGGTTTGTTTAAGGTAATTTCGCTTGAAAGAAGTGATTTAGCTTGAAAGTGACTTGTGACACTTTCAAGCAAAATCAACATGAGTGATTTAGCTTGAAATGGTACATTTCATCTTCAAGCTAAATCACTTCCCCTATATATACCTTTCAAGCTAAATCATTTGAAAACGCTCATTGTTCCGGTACCGAACTACTGCCGAAGTGTCATTTAATCTGTAAACTGATTTTAATCAATATACAAGACGATTAATAGTGAAACAAGTTGTTTTTCACATCTGTTTCTTAGTTTCCGCCTCTGAAACAAATTAGAGCTCTTCCGATTGACTCGTTTGGGTCACAACTCGATCCTACATTTTTATAATCTCAAAAGGTCCAACATACCTAGGGCTTAGCTTTCCCCTCTTAATAAATCTGACCACTCCTTTCCATGGAGAAACTTTTAATAATACCTTATCTCCTACCTGAAATTCTAATGGTTTTCGTCTGTTATCAGCATAACTCTTTTGACGATCTAGTGCCGTTTTTAGTCTTTTCTTTACTTGAATAATCTTGTCCGTTGTTTCTTGTACTATCTCTGGTCCAGACAGTTGTTGTTCTCCGATTTCTGCCCACCAGGCTGGAGTTCGGCATTTTCGTCCATTGAGTACTTCAAATGGTGCAGCATTGATACTGGTATGATAGTTGTTATTGTAGGAAAATTCTAATAATGGTAAATGATCATCCCAATTTCCTCCGAAATCAATTACACAAGCTCTAAGCATATCCTCCATTGTCTGAATTGTCGCTTTGTCCGTCCGTTTGTGGATGATAGGCCGTGCTTAGTTTTAACTTGGTTCCCATTGCTTTCTGGAAACAAGTCCAAAAAATGAGAAGTAAAACGGATATCTCCATCAGAAACAATAGGTAAAGGAATTCCGTGTAATGAAACTATTTCATTTACATATAACTTGGCTAATTGTTCCATACTGAAAGTTTCCTTCGTAGGTAAGAAATGAGCAGATTTGGTTAATCTGTCTATAATTACCCAGATTGCATCATTACCTTTTCGTGTCTTGGTTAATTTAATAACAAAATCCATTGTTATTAATTCCCATTTCCATATTGGCATTTCTAATTGCTGCAATAAACCTGAGGGTTTCTGATGTTCAGCTTTAACCTGTGAACAGGTTAGACACTTAGCAACATAGGTTGCTATATCAGTTTTCATTCCTATCCACCAGAAACTCTTTCTTAAGTCTGGATACATTTTATCATTACCAGGATGTATTGTATACTTAGACTTATGGGCTTCTTCTAAAATTCGGTGGCTTAGGTTTCCTTGTTTGGGTATCCAGATTCTTTTCTTATGGAATCTCTAAATTCCATCTGTTCCTTGTTCTAATTCTTTAATCATTCCTTTTAGTTATTCAGTATTGTCCTTGATTACTGTTTCTTGTATTTCTCTAATTTGTTCATTTAAATCTGTCTGCAGATTTAATTTGAGAGAACGTACTCGTCTTGGCTTTTCATGATACTTTCGACTTAAAGCATCAGCTACTACATTAGCCTTTCCTGCATGATACTGGATATTACAATCATAATCACTAAGAATCTCTATCCAGCGTCTCTGTCTCATATTTAACTCCTTTTGCCTAACAACATATCTTAGACTTTTATGATCGGTGAAAACAGTAAACTTACTACCATAAAGGCATAGGCTATAACCTTTTCTTCATGATTCTTAAGTTGTCTAGAGGCATAGGCTATAACCTTTTGACCCTGCATCAACACACATCCATAACCTAACTTAGATGCATCACAATAGATTATAAATTCTTTAGTTCCTTCTGGTAATGCTAGTATGGGTGCATTGGTTAACTTTTGCTTTAGAATCTTAAAAGCTTCTTCCTGTGTTGGTCCCCATTCAAACTTAATTGATTTGCAGGTCAATTTTGTTAAGGGAATAGCTATTCTAGAAAAATCTTGAATAAAACGTCTATAATAACCTGCTAGTCTGAGAAAACTTCTCACCTCCGTTGATGATTCAGAGACTTTCCATTTAGTAATTGCCTCGATTTTTGTGGGATCTACATGAATTCCTTCATGATTAACTAGGTGTCCAAGGAATTGCACTTCCTTTAACCAAAATTCGCATTTTGAAAATTTAGCGTAAAGCTTTTCTTTTCTCGGCAAATTTAAAAGTATAAACAAATGCTTTGCATGATCCTCTTTACTCTTGGAGTAAATAAGAATATTATCTATAAAGACAATTATGAATTTATCCAGATATGGTTTACATATTCTGTTCATCATGTCCATAAATGCAGTTGGGGCATTGGTTAAACCATATGGCATGATTGTAAATTGATGATACCTTGTTCTAAAAGCGGTTTTAGGAATGTCCTCTTTCTGTACTTTCAATTGATGATATCCTGAGCGTAAATCAATCTTAGAAAAGAATCGAGCTCCTTATAGTTGATCGAACAGATCATCGATTCTCGGTAGTGGGTAACAATTTTTAATCGTAACCTTGTTCAATTCTCGGTAATCAATGCACATAGGCATTGATCCATACTTCTTCTTGACAAACAAGATTGGTGCTCCCCATGGCGATGAACTAGGCTGTATAATACCTTTCTCCATAAGTTTGTCCAACTGTTTCTTCTGTTCTTGCATCTCTGCTGGTGCTAAACGGTAAGGTGCCTTAGCAATCGGTGTTGTTCCTGGTATTAGGTGAATTCTGAGTTCAACCTCTCTATCTGGCGGTAATCCCGGTAATTCTTCTGGAAAAACATCTGAGAATTTAGATACTACGGGAATATCTTTTAATTCTTTTCCTTTAGTGTTAATGATTTTGGAAATCATATACACTAGTGATCCTTTCCTTGCATAACTTGTTGTTTTCATCACAAAAATGAATTTTGTGGATTTAGTTGGCTTATCTCCTTTAATTGTGATATTTTCACCTTTAATTGTGATCTTTTCACCATTTGGTGAATTTACTTGTACTGACTTTTGATCACATAGAATGCTGGCATGGTTGGCTACTAACCAATCCATTCCTAATACGATATCAAATCCAGCCAGATTCATTGGGTAAAGGTTAGCAATAATTTTATGGTTTAAAATTTCTATTCTTGCTTCCTGCAAGATTTCAGTAATCTTAATGGATTCTCCATTTTCTGTTTCTACCAAACATTCTTGTTGAATTTTAGTTAATGGTTGGTTGAGAAGTTTGCAGAACGAAGTATTAATAAAACTTTGATTTGCACAGGAGTCAAATAATACTTTAGCAAAAATATCATTAACTAGAAAACGTACCGGTAATCACATCCGGAATCATCTTTGCTTCCTCTGCTGTCAAAACAAATGCTCGGGCATTTTTGGTAGTTTTGCTGTTTGTTGCTGGATCTAGTTTTGGGCAGTTAGGTTTGATGTGCCCCATTTCTCCACAGTTGAAGCATAGCTTGTTGTTGGGTTTCCTCCTGCAGTCTTCCTCCTTGTGTCCAGACTATTTGCAGAATTTGCAGTATATTGAGCATTTTCCTGAATGCTTCTTCTTGCAGTCCTTACAAGAAGGTGCAGAAGTAGAACCTGTGCTTTTCTCACGGTAGTTATTTCCATAACGAAATTCTTGGGTAAGTTTCTGGGCTAGATTCTTTCTCTGATTCTCTTCTTGTGTACGTACTAATTCATCAGTCAAGGTATTGCCTAATGCTACTGCTTCTTCTATGGTTTGTGGTCTATTTGCCTTGACTACGTGTCTGATTTCACTGATTAATCCCCAGATGTAATCGGAGATTAATACTGGTTCTGGTAAGGCTAAGGTTGGCACTATTCTAGCATATTCGAAGAATATGGTAGTGTAACCCTTGCAGTCTATTCCAGTCATTTTAAGATTTAAGAACTTATTAGAAATTTGTTCTTTTTCATGAGGAGTACAAAATTTCCTTTCAACTATGTCCTTAAAGTCAGTCCATTCTATATTATAAATTTTATCACTTCCTCTAGACTGGAGAATAGTATTCCACCATTCTAAAGTTGCATTCTTAAAAAGATCAGAAGCAAACATAATCTTATCTTCATCAGCACATTTGCATATTTTTAAGACTGCCTCTGTCTTTTCTATCCAACGTAAAGCTGCAATGGCTCCTTCATTGCCACAGAATTCTATTGGTTTGCAAGACCAGAATTCTTTGTAAGAACAACCATATGACATGGTTCTTCTTCTTTTTGGAATTGGTAATTGAAGTAGCGGTCCATTATTCACGCTGTGACTGGGTCCACTAGGTGGTTGTTTACTTCCACTTTTATTATTTTCTGCTTCTTTAACATACTTGATAATATATGGAATAACATCTATAATTCTTTGTGCTACTATATGTTGGATGGCACTGTTATCTATTTGGTTCCCATTATTATCATTATTCAGGTTTTCCTGATTTACTTCGTCATCCATCTGGATTTACAAACATTTATCAGGTATTAATATCACAGAATAAAATTTAATGCAAACAATCACACAAACAGGTTGATCAAAAACGTCGAACATTGCGACTTTTACACACACACACACACACACACACATATATATACAACCTACAACTGGAATTTAAACACACCAATAGTTATGCATCTATAAATATTAGGTTACCTATTTTAGTTGATTTGATTTTTTTTTTCAAAGTACACGCATTTATATATATATATATATATATATGTATATGTATATATATATTATGGGTTATTCCTCCAAAACTGCATCTCTCGCTCATTGTATTTCCGCACGAGCTTTTCTCCTATTTGTCTCATCATCTCTCCTCCTTCTATCAATTCCTCACCATATGGGCGGAGTTCCTGCACATTCTCGTCACTCATGGGTGGTCGTGGTGCGGGTACTGGGTCAAGGTACTGAGGTATCGGTTCTCCATATGGGTACGGGTTGTTTAATATCTCCTGGACATACTGATCATTGTTCCAATATGGATATAAAGGGTAAGGTTGGTATACTGTGCTATGAGATTTGGTATTGGTTCTTCCTGTGGATAAATCTCTCTATAATCCCTATGGTCATCCTCCCATAGATCATACGCTAGAGGATTAGGTGCGGGCATTCTAGGTATCTCGTCAGGGTCAAAGGCTGGTATGGGAAATTGGTTTCCTTGGTTAGGTTCTATCTCCATTGGTTGGGTTGGAAATAAAGGCAATGGTTGCGGTGCAATTATCTGGACAAGGTTTAGATCTGCTGTAGTGGTGGCTAGTATATGAAAGTTTGCCAACCTTCTATTAACTACTTCTTGTGTTTGGGCATTTACTTCCCTATTGGCTGCTACTAATGCTCTTTGTTGTTGTAACTTTCTCATTCGCTTTCTCCTCTCGTGTGCTCCCCTACTAAACCATCCTCTCTTTTTCGAAGGGAATGGTTCCTCGGATTGTGCCTTAAATATGAGGATTCCTTCTTCAGTGTCAGCAGAATACCCCGAAGGAATAGGCTGTGATGAAGTTCCTTCACTCTTGGGAGAACTAGCTAGGTGACGATAGGTGTCAGACATACCTTGCTCACTCATACTGTAAACTAAGAGATTGTCAAATAACACAAAACAATAATATATATATACACACACACACAAAATCACATAGATTATTTTGTAACATAATTGATAAAATTTTGGTGTCAGTAGAACACTTCTGTGGCTTAAATCAGTGGTTGTAGCTCTGATACCACTCTCTGTCGCAACCCCCGAGATTTTCAGATGGGTGGTATCGGTATTTATTAATTTGGCAGCGGAAATTTGCATCAGGATCGTAGTTAGGAAATAGTTTATCAGAGTTAAAACACCACACTTTTATAAGTAATAAATACTTGGCAAAAACCCAAGTTTCCATTATAATATGTTTGTAGGGATAAACCCTATTTTATTGAAATAAAACTTCTTTCTTGCTTAGGTAACTTTTATAGCCACTTTTCCAAGCCTTCAGTGCTCTCCAGCTGGCTTCTATTTGGCTTTCACATTTTGTTACCTGAAACACGTTTTTAAAAGTTTTATTAGCATGAAATACTGGTGAGTGCATCCAAGTTTAATTAAAACAAGCTTTTATATCTTTACAGTATTGAGAGCAATTACAATGTTTATATCTACCCAATTACTACCCACGGTACTGCCAATCCTGACTTGTGGTCACGCTACTACTCACAGTGTAGTAACAAGTAATGTATACAAAACCCCAACATACCGACAATAATTGTAGAATACATAGACTCAATCACTATTATCATAATTTAAAACAATTGTGGTTTTGTTAAAACAGTTTGTTATAAAACGAGAATGACTCACTTTGCTATTTTAGATAATACTGCTTTCTTGTGACTTCCTGGTTATAATCTATTAAAATTAAACAATGCACACGTGTTAGTAAGATAACCCAATTTACATTAGCCATATCCCCGAGACAGAACTTCAACGACTGAGTCAGGCAGAGCCTTGACATGCGTTACGGAGCTCTAGATCAATTGGGCAGAGTAACTAATATGTAACCTAGGGTTATAATACTTATAACGAGGCAGAGCTTCGCTATTTAGGGGGTATTATACTCGAGTATAATAATTGCTATAAAGAAATTTGAGAGAGAATCAGAAAGTTTGAACAAAACTCAAATGAAGCCGAAGCCCCCCTTTTATAGGCTGGCCGAGGGGTCAGTCGCGGCCCGCGACGCCCCAAGGCTTGCCCGTCGTGGGCTGCCAGAGCCAAAAAAGGCGGCTGTACGGTTATTGATTCAAGGGTAGGCTTACCACGAACTAGGACACGTGGCACCATTGTGTGTCCGGCAAACAAAGGCCGTCGCCCCCACGAAGGATTATCCTTCATCTGTCGCGGGCCGCGAGCGACACTAGAATTTTGTTTTATTTGATTCTTATAAATAATAAGGTATTTTAAGCTCGTTTTTCGTATACGGGGTTGGGTGTATTTTAGGACGTATAGGAGTGTTTAAAGGTTTTGGGAGAGTTGTTATACCATAGCCCTAGGGTAATGCATTTCGAGGTTCATCAGTACGATCAAACTCAACTCTTTTGGGAAATGACTGAGAATACCTGTTAACAGGCTCATTAGTCCTTTTGAAACTCATATTTTTTTTTTATCATTTTTGACTGAATTTTCTGATCTCAGAAATGAGCACCGTTGAGTCAAGTGGTTGCTCTTACCACAGATAGTGCACCTAAAATTAGATTCACATATGTTATTTCTTTGATTCATCTCAAGTGCTTTTAACTTGAAACAGTCTTTTACCCGGTGGTTTGTTTTGTCAAAAAAACTGTACAACATGTCTGAAATCTTTTCTTTCTTTTTACCTCTGTCTCTCTTTTTTAGAAACAAATGGTTTAGCATCTGTTTGAGAGTTGGTAATAGGAACGAGTTTTATCTTAGGTGGCTTGAGACCATCTGGATTTGCAAAGTCAAATGGTTTGAAATTATCAAGATCTTCACACTCATCTGACCAGGTTGATTTGAAAACATATTTTTGTTTTTCAGATTGAGTGGAACCTTATGGCTATTCAAGAATGACATTCTTGCCACTGGTTTCAATAATCTTGTCGTATATTACAATTGACTTGGTTGAATTATCTTCAACGAACTCTAAGCAAATGGAAGTGTTTACAAAATGTTCAGGTTTAGCAAGACTTGCAACAAACTTCTCATCGCTTTTTATTTGTTTTTCTAGCATGTTTTCATAATCAGTGCAAGACTGTACCCGTTTATGACAAGTGACTTGGGGGTCTTCCAACTCCTTTTGACATTTGTGATATTTTCTATCTTTGACTGGAGTTTGTCTTTGATTATTGATGCTTCATCTTTTAAGGTGTTGATTTCTTGATCCTTTTCAGTTAGTCCATTTTTAAAATCATTTATTTTAGTTTTTATAGGTTAATAACACTTACTTGGATCTTTTCACAAAGGTTTTCATTTACCTCCTTGATGTTAGTTAATGCCATAATACATTTGTTTAAACACAGTTCTTTCAGAACTTGAGGTGATACTTGGAAGCAGTAGCCTTCAAATCATCAGCATTGATAAGACTAGTGGTACTTTTTGTATAGTTTTTGGTTCCTTCTCCATCACCCTCTTCACAAACTAATGTTTGTCTTGGGCTCTCAGCAGTTTCACCCACCAAGCCTCACCAGCAGTTTTGTCACACCCTGCTCGTAGCGGAACGCGAGGTGTGATCTGTTGGTTCTCATTGCATAACGATATAAGTAAACATACTAAATGAATAAAACATACTCCATTGCCATTACTATAATTGTTCAAAAGATGTGCAACATACATTACGTTTATAATTTACAAACCATTCAAAGAAAATAAGTTGTTATTATTTCATACATCCAAAACAAAAGTTTTAAACATTAAGGCTTTGTCCACTATAACACCACAAAGCGGCAGTATAATAGATAAACCCTTCAAAAGATGGCACGGAGTCTTGATACTTGTTTCTTGAATTAGAATCCCTGACAAGGTCCACTAATTCCCTGAAATACATGTTTAAGTAGAAAAATCAACAAAGGTTGAGCGAGTTCATGCAGTTTAGTTGTGTATGATACATCCGAAAAATGTAGAATATATTTGTATTTGACTCAAATATAGTATGAAAAGCGTCAATGAAATCGTGATCATTAATGTTTTGCAAGGACATTAATATGTGTGACGAAATAGGAAGCAATCCAACCCTAGACGATTTTAATTGTATCGACACCATGTCGTAGGGCAACAAACGCACTGCTAGGCAAATGAATGGCCATGAGTAGGGCTCGCCAAAACCCATTAGATCTAACCCTTTGTTCCTTGGCCCAAACTGGATTAATGGTGCTTTAGTTATGGCCCTAATTTCTCACATGATCTAAGGTGTTTCATTCCTTGACTTATCATACTATTGTACATGTATTTTCCCCGATAGTTGTAAAGCTTGAAAAGTATTTAAGATGAAAAGGGGACATGAACTCACAGTATCGCGTCAGTGAGTAGAAGTAAATATGATTTCACGTGCGGTAGTCCTGAACAGTGTTGTGACCTACAATTGTTGTTATATTTGTTAGACACTTCGGTCTTGTTGATGCATACATCTGTCGTCTTCATCTTATATCGAGCCTGGGTTGCAATGTCTGATAGCTTGAGATGTCTGGTAGCTTGAGATGTCTGATAGCTTGAACATGTCTGGTAGCTTGAACATGTCTGATAGCTTGAACATGTCTGGTAGCTTGAACGTGTCTGGTAGCTTGAACGTGTTTGATAGTTTGAACATGTCTGGTAGCTTGAACATGTGTGTGTCATTTCAAGCTAACAAGCATTTAGTATAAATAGGCATGTCATGTTGTCATTTGAAGGGACCAGACCAGAGCCTTGTAATTGATACCGAAGTGCTGCCGGTATATTTTCTGCATGTAATCAGTGTTAAATCAATATACAAGATCTTTAAAGTGATATTCAAGCTGTTTCTACATTCGTTTCTTAGTTTCCGCCTCTGAAACGGATTAAATCTCTTCTGAACGACTCGTTTGGGTCACAAAACGATCCTACAAGTGGTATCAGAGCTCAGGAGGAAGAGATCTTGTCAAAACAGCTCGTGTTCATCACTTTTTCTGATTTCTACACCATTCTTTTTCAAATTTAAAAATTTTTCACGGTTAAAAACGGCTCAAACTTTCACATATTGTGCGAAATCATGTATTAACAAATCCTGGAAAGTTTCATCATTAAAATCGATCTAAAACTTGATAAAATCGGTCTGCTCGCTTGAAATTCGTTCGAAATGCTGATGTCATCGTGTGGTCGCTTGAAAAAATACACCTTGGTCACTTGAAATTGACTGGTCGCTTGAAAAAATACACCTTGATCGCTTGAAATTGACTGGTCGCTTGAAAAAATACACCTTGGTCGCTTGAAATTTGTCTGACCGCTTGAAAATACATTGAGTTGTGTGAACCGCTTAAAACGTGTATCGTATTGTGTAAAAGCATTAATATAAAAGTGTCTGACATTAAAAGATCGCATGTGATATTGGCTGACAATTTACGAGAATCATTCAAACATTGAATAGGACCGATACATGTGATCACTATTAAAAAAAATTGTCGACTACCATTCAGGTGCATGTGATTGAGTCAGAGAAGCATGTGATTATATCAATTTGGCATTCATTTATTGTCAAAAGCAATTTAAATTTGTCGGCCACTCAAAATTGAATTAAGAATCTATTCAGAATATTTTTGTTCAAGGATTCGGTCCAATCATGTGCAAGTGTTGACTGTCCACTAAAGGTTCAATAGATTTGTGTTGGATTTTAATATTGTTGGTTTAGTGGATCAACGGCCCAATCATAGTTTGATATAACAAATCGTTGTCGGCTTAGTGTATCCGAGTGTTTGAACCGATTTTGAGTAGCCCAAGTTTTGAAGTTCCAAACAGTGTGGTCAGTTCGAGTGAAAAAGTTCAATTCATTTGAAAGATAGCCCAGTTCATTTGAAAAGTCTATTTTGTGAACATTTGACATCGAAACATGGATTTTGACGAATTGTTGGAAAAATGTGTATCATGAATCTCATCAGTATATTCCGATAAAGAAAGAAGAAGAAACTGTCTCAGCAAAAGAAGTTTTGGAAAAAGTTCCGGTTTTTAATCACTCGTCTGATGAAGAGAGTGACAATTATGAAGAGGAAATCCGGGAACTTGAATATCTTAAACAAAAACTTCCATCTGATCAACGTAGTGGAAAATTATTTTATGCCGATAAAATTGAAAAATTGAAAGAAAAACAAGATGCAAAAAGAAAGAATCAAAAAGAAGTTATTGTTAAAGAAGAGATCAGAGCTGATCAGATTGAACAAGTTTCATCGGTAAAGGTTGAGAAAGTAGAATCTGAAAAACCTGTATCTGTGAATCCTGAACCAGAGATAAAGAAAGAGGTTGCAGAAGACGTACCTATCTTTGATCATTCATCAGAAGAAGAGAGTAATAATGAAAGTGTTTATGAGGAAAAGAAACAGGTTGAAAATATTTCAGCTTTAAAGGTTGAAACAAAAGCTGATGATAAACAGATTCTTGTTTTGATGAAAAATTGTGAGAAGTTGACGTCTGAAAATGACAAACTCTTGAAGGAAGTTGAGAGTTTGTCATTAGAAAACAAAAATCTTAAAAAATCAGAAAATGTTTTGAAAAATCAAATACACAATTTGGAAAATGAAAAAGTAAAAGTTGAGAAAGATTTTCAAAGTCAAATAAAAATTCTTGAAGATGGGAGATCTATTTTTAGCAAGAATAACATTGAAAAGCAAAAAATGATAAATTCTCATCTTCAGACGATTATTCGACTTGAAAAAGAAGCTGAGTGTGCTCAACAGAAAATCAAAGAGTTGGAAGGTAAAATCAGGGAATGGGAAGAAAAGTTGAAGGTTTTTGTGAATACTTCAGCTATTTCCTGCCCAAAACCAGTTAATTCTGTTCCAATAAGTGACGATGTCACAAACTATGATAAAGTCATAGTTGAAGATTGCGATGAAAAATCTGATGATGAAAACGAAAAAAATTGAAAAAAAGAATTTGTTTTTGAAATTAAAAGAAAAGTTTCAAGAAACTGTTCTACAATCAACTGAAAAGGGAGAATGCTCTAAGCAAAAACCTTTGAAGAAGAAAGTGGAAGAAAAACAAAAAGAGAAAATTTTGAAAAATGTTCAAAAAGAAAATAAAAGTTCATCAGATCAATCATCCAATCGCAATCAAAAATTACAAAAAGTAAAAAATGAAAATTCAAAAATTGTTGGTAATGAGTGGTGCAGGACGGACCACAGTACTCAAAAGCCAAATCCAGCAAACAAGAGGAGGAAAGATTATCACCAAGCCAAACAGTGCTTTGATCTAAGTGTTTGGACTGAAAATGGTGATTGGTACGATAACAGAGTGTGTTACAGATGCGGCTATCAAGGACACATTGCTGTTAACTGCCAGAGTTGGAGTTCTGAGTCAAGGAGATGTTTTAACTGCAACATCATTGGCCACATTTCCAGAGATTGCCCAATGAGATCAAAGGGAAGATTGAGGGTTGAATATCAGAAAATAGCAAAGAAACCAGTCAATGTCAAAGCAAAGCCCAAGGAACAGAAAGTTCAAGAACCTAAAGTTCAAGAAAAGAAAGTTCTAAAACCGAAAGTGAAGCTTTCGCAGGGGCAAAAAGACAGACTGAGGAAGAAGAGGAAGAAGGCAAGAGAGTATCTCGAGAGGATTTTGTCCTCGGATACAACTGATAAAACAGATAAAAGTTCTGATAAATCGTCTTGCTCACCAAAGAACAACAAATCAAGCAAAACGCATTCATCAGATACAAATTTGAGGACGAAAGAGGATAAGAAGAAGAAGAAAGTTGATAGCGATGAATTTGTTTCTTTGGAAACAAAGGAGCTACGTGTTGGCGATGAATCTGACTCTTCAAAGTTAGACAAGCCAAGTTCAGGCAATGAATCTGGTGTGGTAAAACCAGAAGAGCCATGTGTTGAGGTAAAAAATGAGAATTCTGGTCTAACAATGGATGATGCAAATTTTCCACCATTGTTGAACAAGAATTCAAAATCACCCAAGGACCGTCAGGCTTGGGTGAATCTGTTTAAATGAAAAACCTGAATTGCCGGAGCTCCCAGGTTGGTAAGAGTGGAGCAGGAATCGACATCTATCTTTCTTGGTTGGTAATTTTACAAGTGATACAAATGGTAAAGTACAGGTGATATCATTTAAAGTGTTAGTTTTATACAAATAGTATGTTTGGTAGAAAAATCTACAAGAGGTTGAAGAAGGTTTACACTTACAAGTGGTAAATTCAAGGATATTAAGTTGTACTTGGTTTTTCCTACAAGTGGTTAATCAAGGTCATTAACTTGAACTTGATTGGACCATACTTTCATGTGATATTTGATGACAATGTGATGAACCAAAACCCTAACTTTACAAGTGGTAAAATCAATCAACAAAACTTATTTTCCGGAAAAACCATTTGATTAAAACAAACTTAAGTGTTTTGGAATCAATGGGAAAATAGTTTGTTGTGAGGGGGAGTTCTGATTGTTTATGCCAAGAGGATGGCGATTTGAAGCAATTCGATATCAGTTGTCACGTTGTTGTACAGTTTATTTTCAAATTTCCTAAAATGTGTTTGCATTTTAGGGGGAGTAAGAAATTTCTGAAAATCCAAAAACATTTAAAAATTTGAAAAAGCCAAAAACATGATAAAAAATGAAAAATGAGTTTTGTTGTATAAAAGAGGAAATGATAGTACATCAGTGGACTATCACAACATGCTAAAGAATTGGAAAGTCAAAAGTGATAAACGGTCTTACTGATGATGTGCCAGTAGGTTTTTGCACATTTAGTAGATTGTGACGAGATATAAACCTAAATTCAAACTTGCTTATATCGTGGGGAACATCTCTCGGATATATGGGTAACCCCTGAAATCTTGTTTGAAAGGTCCCTCTTTCTGAGATACTAGGTCTTTATACTCAGTGATATCTGGGGTATTATTCCGGGACTTCTGCTGAATGGAAGTTCTGACCTAGTCCTCGAATAATACTTTCTGCATGCTTGAAATACAGCGCCGCCCTCAGCAAATTGATGAAACAATAAAATTGATAGTCATTACTGTTGTAATCAAAAGATCCTCTAAAGGGGACACACCCAAAAGTTGAGTCATGATCTCTCTGCTGAACGGTAGTTCTGACCTGAGCTCTCATGATTCTTCATAATTTATAACCCCTTACAGATATCATCTGTGGTATACTCACCTGTAAGGCTGAATATTGGGATCTGGATACGGGAGTATATTCTGAGGTGGGACACGCGATTGAGTTTAAGTGATTAAGACATTAATATCGTATCTCGAAACAGTTGAATTTTGTGTGAGAATTTAAGTGGATCAGTATACTGACAATCTAAGTGAATCGTTTAGAACTTAAAATGAAATGAAGCTTAACGGTGTTGGTGATTTGTCTCATAAACTGATATGATCCTCTTACACAAACTCACAAAAATATTGTTTGTAAATATTTCTTTACTGCATTTCATTCTATTAAAAAATTCCAAAAAGATTTTAGTGTGTTTTAGCATAAATTTTGAAAAATTCAAAAAGATTTTCGACAACTGGTGTTGGAGAGCTAATTTTCAAAATTTCGAGTGCTAAACATGATGAACAGATGGTTTGGGAGAGTGTATTGTTTTTGAAAATAAAAATGATATATCTTCAAATGGTTCATCAAAGATTAACAGTGTAAAATCATTCTTTGTTTGTATAATTCTTGCAAGTGATTCATTAGATGGTGAGATTGTTTTTACAAAGTTATCATCAGAAAATTTATTGTGAGGTAGAGGATGTGCATGTTTCTAAGAGATAGAGAGCCAGGTTCCGATACCTGAGGAATGTGTGATTTCAACATGCCAGACTGCGATCCCAGCATATCGAAAGGGGGAGTCTGAAGACATCTGAGTAAAGATTGTTCGTGAGGAGTCTGTTGATGCTGAAAAGGAGTAGGAGATAAAGTTTGAGGATGCTTACACTGTGAAATATTTCAGAGAGCATTCAGACTGATAAACACTGAAGATTGTGAAGACTCGACATTTAAGACTCGTCAACATCTGAGGGGGAGTCTGTTGATGCATACATCTGTCGTCTTCGTCTTATATCGAGCCTGGGTTGCAATGTCTGATAGCTTGAGATGTCTGGTAGCTTGAGATGTCTGGTAGCTTGAACATGTCTGGTAGCTTGAACATGTCTGATAGCTTGAACATGTCTGGTAGCTTGAACGTGTCTGGTAGCTTGAACGTGTGTGATAGTTTGAACATGTCTGGTAGCTTGAACATGTGTGTGTCATTTCAAGCTAACAAGCATTTAGTATAAATAGGCATGTCATGTTGTCATTTGAAGGGACCAGACCAGAGCCTTGTAATTGATACCGAAGTGCTGCCGGTATATTTTCTACATGTAATCAGTGTTAAATCAATATACAAGATCTTTAAAGTGATATTCAAGCTGTTTCTACATTCGTTTCTTAGTTTCCGCCTCTGAAACAGATTAAATCTCTTCTGAACGACTCGTTTGGGTCACAAAACGATCCTACAGGTCTTTGTAAATAACTTGAGTACAAGTCTTGTGTCTTAAATATGTGTAAGACTTGTATGTCTTTATTGTTCGTTGAACTTTGTATTAGATGTATTTACTGTTTAACTGTTATATATATATATATATATATATATATATATATATATATGTAAGTAATTGTGTATCTTGTATGTCATATAGTCGGATCTAGTCCTCTTGATTTTGTGCTTAGTATGAATCAATTGTATACTTGTATTTTTACAATTTATGTCATTGGGCCTAAATAATGTTGGGCTTAAATAGTGTTGGGCTTTTGGGCCCATAAGTTTGGTATTGGGCTTAGCCCATAAGTTATTGATATTGGGCTTAGCCCATGTATTTAGTTTAAGCCCATTTTAAATATAAGTCCATTAAGAGGTATAAGCCCATTTATATAAAAATAGCCCATTTGAAAAAAATATAAGTCTTTCATATATAAAAAAAACATTTTTATAATATTAACTAAATATACTTTTTAGTTAATAAAAAGATAATAATTTTTATAAGTTTCAAAATGTCCAAATTTTGTTAGTGGTAACGTAATTTTTGTGTCCGTGTCGAAAGATCGTCTAGATGTCGTATTAAGTCCTCGGATTGGTAATATGTCCATAAGTTCGTCCGTCGTCCGTTTTGACCATAATTTATGTCCGATTGTTCGTATTGTCCGTAACATGTCTTTAAGGCATATTTATATGTAGTTTTGTAAGACTTTAATTATAAAGTCTCTTGAGTTTATTATTACCATTTTAATCAAGTTCCTATCTTTGATATATATAACTAATAAACAAATTATTACATATCACATAACTTGTTAAAATGAACAAATATTTATTTTCTCAAGAATATATATTTATTTAATCTTTTCTTTTTATAAAAACCTTTCTTTAAGATCTTTTTAAATCTTGTAAAGATTTAACCAAAAATGATAGTTTTTATAACATAATGTTTTTAAGAAAATTTGCCATATAACCTTTGTTTTAATCACTTTGCCATGTTTAATAAACATATCTTTTTCTTTTCAAATCAACATCAACAATTTACTCATAACTTTTATAAACAATACACATAAGATTTATAACATAACCTTGTCAAGATGATCTCAAAATCATGTAGGGTTTTGAACTTGCTCATAACATATGTTAACTAGTTCAAAAACCAAGTTTACTTCTAGTTTTAACAACTTTTATAAAAAATCTCATGTTGTATGTTACTTTTTATAATCTTGTAAAAAGTCTTGTTTTTAATTAAAAACCTTAGATACTTTAATTACACCATAGATTTTGATCATTCATTATCTTTTAAATAAAAAAAACTTTAACATATTCATGTATACTTGTTAGATCATGTTTTTAGAACATCATCTAACAAGTTATACATATCTTAATCATCTCAACAAGATCAAATATGCAAATAACAAATCTTAATCACAACATAAACAAACATATACATATCATGATTTGTATTTTTGCTTCTTTGTATCTTCATATTATTATGTATGATTATTTTGTTTATTACTAGTTATAATAATAATCATAACATAAATAAGTAAGAAAAATAAATTTAGAAGCTTACTTCTAGCTCTAGGCTAGGGATGATCTAGATGATGTTAAGAAACAAAGAAGATGAAGATCTTGTTGGTAGAAGACTCTTGGATGGATGAAAATGCTTGATTTAGCTTGCAAATGCTTTAGATCATCCTATGTTCCATGAAAATCCATGTTGATCATAAGAAAAATGAAGAAGATGAAGTGGGTTTTTGAAGGTGTTCTTGATGAAGATATGAAGAGAGAGTTCTTAAGTGTGTGAAAAATAAAGGTGTAAAAGAGTTGTAATTTGTGTTAGTTATTAATGAAGAGTGTTATAACTCTTCCACCTCATGACTAACCCTTCCACCTCATAATCCACCTAAGTATTTGGATAAGTATCCATAATATAAAATAATAAAAAAAAAAACAAACAGTGGGGGGGCTCACTTGTTTACGGTTCAACATGGGGGGGGGGGGGGGGGTTGTGGTAAAAATGTGATGGTAATATTTGTTAAGGTTAAAATGTTAAAATGGTTAAATGTTTAGGCTTTTATGGATTACCAAGTTTCAAGGTGTTTCAAGACTTAAAATGATCAAGAATAGGATGAAAATGACCAAAAATAATGTTCACTAGTTCACTACATATGTCAAATTGTAGTTCGGATTGTCTTTTGTCGCTCGTTCCGCAAGAAGATAGTCGAAAGGTTAACTTATATGAATTATAGGAAAAATTCGGTTATTTATTTATATGATGTTCCCTATGTATTTTCATATGGAATTTGAGTTTAAACAACCCATTTTGCACTTTGTAATAAAAACACGAATGCTTAATTTTGCGGAAAATATTGAAATGGTCACTTTTGGTGCTTTTTGGCAGTTTTCGGGCAGTTTTTGTGCTATCGAACATTGGTAATATATTAGACCAAACCCTTGCATTTCCAATTAGGATTTATTGTATAATTGATGTTGGACTTTCGTCTGAGTCCTAAAAATATCGTTACACCAGTTTCTGCGGATCCTGAGTTTTTGTCAGCACGCTAGTTTACTAGGCACTACTCCAGTTGTTTCGATACACTGTTTACACTGTTTCAAATGTAACCACTAAAAATGAATCATGTGCATCATAAATGAATATTCCATAAGTATTCTAAGATGTATATCATGAAATCATGCATTTCGGATATTCTAATCATGTATTTGTATAATGTAATTCATTGCTTTAATGTAAGTAATTTACCAGAAAGTGGCAATTGTCACAAGTTTCACCTGAGGTATTCTCCAAAGCCACAAAACAACAGTTTGCATGTTCAACATTATCACTTGCTGTAACACCCCAAAAATTTTGTCGAAATACGTGACAACACATGTCTAATTCTCCAACTAATACCGATTACGTGGAGGGAGAAACCTCCAGGTAATCTTGACTATGTGGAAGGAGGAAGGACCTACAGTGTACGTTCACTGAAACGTGTCCCGAATCTCCGACTGATCCCGACTTTGGGAAGGAGAGGGACTATTATTTTGCATTAACTGAAACGCGTCCCAGATATCCGACTAATCCCCACTGTGTGGAAGGACAGGACTAATATTGCACTTATCAATAACTTGTTAAACCCAAGGGGTCATTTGTACAAATTTTATAATTTTGAAGTCCTTACGGACCGTAAGGCCTCAAGGCTTACAGACTGTAAGGCATTTGAAATATTGTGCGTCAAGAGGTCTTATGGACCGTAAGATGCTTAGGCATATGATCCCTAAGCTGGAGTGGTGGGCAAGAAAACAAGGTCCATACAAACCGTAAGGGTATGAAGCTTACGGTCCGTAAGGGACCTGCAAACATCAAATAGTTGGCTGTCTTTGCAGCTGTTTTGCCACCTTGTGGCAAATCTTGCCACCATCTCTTCCCTTCTTCCATGTCCTTCAACACTTGGCACCAGCTTAGGACTACTAGAAACACATGGCACACTCCCCTTCACCTCCTTTGGCTATAAATAGCAAGTTTCATTTCCATCTTCAACTCACATCTTTCACTCTCTTCACTCTAAATCATTCTTAGAGGTTTCATCTGGATAAGAGGACTCCCTCCTTAGTGGCATTCTGCTCTAACAGTTCCAAGTAAGTGTTTCTATTTGTTCTATTTCATTTTTATTATTTATTTTGAGCTTAAAGTCAAACAGTTGAGTTTCTGTTGAACTTTAGCTTCTGACCAATTTGGTCAAGGTAAAGTTCAATCCGAACTTTCCTACATGATCATAATAACAATTTTATGATCTCTCTATGATCATACCCTCGGATTATTACATTTACTAGTTCAATTGTTAAGTCGAGCATGCTACGTAAAAGTTGATTTTTTTACTAAACTTTATAAATGGCAAAAATGGTTTTTGTAACTAATAACTCAATTGTTTTGACACATATACAATTTTTACAACTTATATAAACTGATGTTAGCATGCCCAACTCATCCAATTCAGTTTAGAGTCTCATTCTGTGTCAAAAGTCAAGCAGTTTGACTTTTGCTTTGACTTTTGATTCTGACCCGTTTGGTCAACGTTAAGATCAGTTTTAAACTTGTTTTGAGACCGTATTATTGTTGAGTATAACTCTCTAAAGTTATACCACTTGGTCATTGTGTTTGATGAGTTAAATGACAAGTCTTGAAAATATTATTAAAAATGACCACAATGCCCTTATGTGGTCAAATGAGCTAAATAAATGGTTTTAAACTAAACCGAACTATAATCTGACTTTGGAACAGTATATACTTCAACTAAAAAATGTATTTTACTATTTGGACTTGTCATAGACTCATCCAAGCTTCCGAACCCGCCTTTACGCGCATAACAAGTTATGCAAACCAAGTTCGCATAAACTAGGCGTAATGGGTCAAAACCTTTCAAAACCTTTTAAAATCAGAATGTTGGTCTATTAAACCTTTATCCAATGAGTTCTTACACTCGGATAAGTATAAACCACATTCTAACCAATCTACGCTTAATCTAGCGAAGCGATCTTATTCTTAAGTAACGGGTCATGTCTAAGGAACTAACCTATGACTCGTATACATTTTAACATATAACTGAATATGTTCACTCCGGACTATAGAACCCTCCAGATATTCAGACTTGAGTTTTAATACTTTGACTTTACGGCTTTTACTATAGTAAAACCGTTATCTGTTTGAAGCTAGCAAAAAGGTAAATACTCTTAACTTATTTTGTTTTAAAACTTGGGGTATGGCGAATAAGCCATTTGGAGGGAGTATTACATAAATGAGCCGCCTAAGATAGCTCATAAATGTAAGAAGTCGGTTTAATCCATTTTATTTGATAACTGGAACAATTTGGGGGTTATTGGTACCGTGTCCGTGTATTATGGCCATACGGAATAACGTGCCGGGGTAGGAACACTGGTTGTAAGACACGTTATTCAACTTTGGTGTGTACATTAATCATTATAGCACTAAAAATGACCGGCTTTGATCTCTGATTCCCATTGTATGACAAATATGTAAATTTGGTGACAAGACAAAATCTCAAGAAATATTAAATGATTACCTACAGGTTTTCTCTATGTATAAAACCATTATTGAAAAACTATTTTCAAAATGAGTCAGTTAATTGTATTTACCAGTGAAAGCTGACATATTTTCAAAAGATTGAACTGTAGGTACCAAACCTTGATATTAAGCTGGGAATCTGGGTCGACTATGATAAAGGCTATGGAATTTGCAACTCCTAGCTTAAGGCCTATGAGGTCTGCTCTCTTTTATTTTGATCCCGCCTGCGGGCTTAAACTTGAACATCTTTTATTTGTATATTCAGACACTTTTAATGTTATGAATATTTTTACTCTTAATACTCCCGCTGCATATTATTAATTGTGATACTGCTATCCAATCGACATGACCCCTTCGGGCCCACCAGAAATCAGGGTGTGACACTTGCTATTAAAGTAAGATTTTCATCAGTTAAGTCTTTAGGCATACTACTCCAATCAATATAGCCTTATGTAAAAAAAGCTTTGTTGATTTAGCTCAGCTGCTGCAGGAGCAGGAGCAATTTGCAGTGCTGGAACATGTGTCTTGGGCATTTGCACATACTGAACTTGAGGAAGTGATGCTCGGATATATTGTACAGGTGCAGGACTTGCAAAATGGGCATGTTTTGAACATTTTTTACAAGGGTATTTAGGTATTTTGATAAAAGTGTGTTTGGTTAGCAGCTTGAGGTCTTTGATTTAGATATGTAATAATTGGAGTAGAGCTTTACTCCTACATTCCTTAGCAAAATGACCTAGTAGATTGCATTTGAAACACTTTATCTTAGATTTGTCCAACCTAACCCTAGATCTCCCATTATATCCTGAATACCTTCTACCAGTTTTCTTATAAAAATTGTTTACTCTTACAATTAGTAGAGCTACCAGGTGCAGAATATCCATTTCCTCAAGATCAATAGAATCTATGTACATAAGATCATAAAAAACAAATGACATATTATCTACTACTCAACCGCATTCCGCACGATATGAATAACTTTATTGAGTTGCCCTAAGCGTAAACGACATTGAAACAGTCCTCACAAGTGGTATCAGAGCTTGGAGGCTGACTTCAGAGACTCTGCCCACAAGATTTCAGCATTTGATGACTTTTCCAGACTTCTCACTTCTACTCATTCTACTTTTTCATCTTTTTCTGATTGAATACATGGACAAAATGGACTGAATTTTTCACAGATTGTTTAAAACACGTTTTTAACAAACCCTTGAAAATTTTGGCTCTAAATACAATAAAAATCACCTAAAAACTATCAAAATATGCAAAAACTCGTAACTTAAATCTCGAACAAAAGGTCCATTCGCGCGAATCAGATTCTATTCGCATGAAGAGTGTTTCTCAGTCGCTTGAAAAATTCCATTCGCACGCGTTAAGTTGTCCGTACAATTTATTCCCTTCGCACGAGTTGACTTGTTTGACTGATTTCAGGTTCTTTTACACGGAATTCAAGAGTTTGACATGATGGAAAACGAGTTTTATAACGCTTTTGCTACATCATCTCCCTCAATGCTCAGAATTTGAATCTGGACAACGAGCTTGGTACATCCATCAAACCACCGAAACTGATGAACATGGATGAATTTAACGGTTGGCGAGAACGATTTTGTAACTGGGTCCAAGCAAACTCTATGGAGTGTTGGTTTTTGATCTTAGAAGATTATAAGGAACGTTTAAACGAAAGTGGACAAAAGAAAACATTAATGCAATTAATCAACAAGAAAAAGAAGATTTTGTTAGAGAAAATAAGGTGGTGAATTACTTTCAAAAATCAAATAAAGATGACATCTTTACTCTTCTACAACACAGTGGAACCGCACATTCGATTTGGACCGGGTTGACAAATAAATATGAAGGCAGTAGAGAGATGATAAAGAGAAGAAGGCATTAATCAAAAAGGAGTTTGATATATTTTCATGTTTAAAATGTGAATCGTTAAAGCAAATCATCGAAAGATACTGCCATCTGATAGCCGAAATGAAAAGATTGGGTATGAATAAAGATCAAGATGAATTAGTGGTTAAGTTGGCTGACGCTCTATCACAGGGCGGAGTTTGGTCAACTTATTTAATGATTCTGAAAAATGGCAGAGAATATGATAGAATGACTCTTAGTATGTTTATCGAGAAGTTATTGGGGGCACGTACTAGAATTGAGAAAGATGGCAAAAATGCAAAATTTCAATATACAACAAGATGTGAATGAGTATTACAAAGCCAGCGGACCATTAAGTGTACAAAGCCCAAAGATCCAGACAGCGTTTAGCGCCGACAACTCATCAGGGTCTTCTTCTAACAACTGGAACAACAATAGCGGGTATTCATCATTTTCAATCTTTGAACCGAATTCTCCAAAACCAAACACACAATCATCACAAGGCTCCAACAACTACTATAATCAAATAACTCAAGTCCTCATGTGATACAATGTAATATTGTTGTTAACCTTCAAAACACTCAGGGCTTCAACGAATCTGTAGCAAAACAACATATGGTGTTTCTAGCACCCGTCCTCGAATCATACGAAAGTTTGTTCATGGGTAAAATCGGCAACCCGAATATGACAAAGGTGGACTATGACCAGATCGATCCATAGGAATTGGAAATAATAGATATCAAGTGGTGTATGGCGAGTGTTGTGAGGAGAGCACGACGATTCATGGAGATAACAGGAAGAAGTAGCTTACCATTGTCCGAATGCCAAACTTGGGTTTGCAAGTCGAAAAAGTCACATGTTTCAAGTGTAAGGAACTGGGACATTTCAAGAGAGAGTGCCCAAACCGGGAAGTTCAGGGCAATGTAAATCCTTTTGGCGATGATTATTATAAAAAAGAAATATATCATAAGACATCACCACCGCCAAACATGACAAGGCCGATTCAGATCGAAGACGGGTCATCAAAAGAGAAGAGTAAAGCCTTGGTGGTGACTCAGGATAATGAAGGTTTCAGTTGGGATAAATACATCCCGAAAAGCGAAGGTCTTGCGATGCTTGCTGAAATCATCGAGGAACCCAAACAAAAGGTTGATGAAGCAGTTGAAGATGAGGGAGAAACTGCTTTAGTTCATGAAGCTTTTAGATCTATGCTTCCATCTCACATGCGTGATTCTTTTGCAGGTTTCTTTAACAGCAACTCAGCATATAGTGAGATACAGAATGAAGAACAAAAGAAGGAACCTGTAATTGAAATTATTGATGTAACAAAAGAGATGACAGCAGAAAATCTGGCAAAGATGGCAGATAAAGCCATGATGGCTAATCTAAAATAGGTAGAAAACAAGTCCGAGAAAGCGATAAAGGTTGAGTCAGAGAGTGAAAAAGTTGAGAGTGAAAATGAGAAATTTGAGAAGTTTGAGTGCAAGAAGTGCAAAGAACCGTGCAAGTATTATGCAGAAACAGATGAGCTTTTAAAAAAATTCACAGAACAATGCATGTCATGTGTTGAAAAAATGAAAAACTTAAACAAAAGTGCATGGAAAAGTGCACAACATGCGTTGAAAAAGATAAACAATTTCAAGAATTAAAACAACATAACGATCATTTGGCATTTGATTTTAAAAAAATGAAAGAAGCATATGAAAAGTTGAGTAAAACAATTAATCAATACTGTGGTCTTAGTCGTGAAAACATTGCTACAATAAGGTTGCTTAAAGCTACTGTGATGGACAAGCAATAAGTGATGTGTGCAAAATGTAACATATAAATTACATCAAATGAGGCATAAAACTAACCCTCTTTAGTACTAATGTTGGAAAAAGCTTGTTTTTGTCTTCCTTTTGAATTTACAGGACCAAATGATCTTAAATGTACAAAAGGAGCAAATAAGAAGCCAAAACCAACATAAATACAAAGAAAAGGAATAAACCTAACATGCCCGACCCCTCAGTAGCATCGCCAAAGCAAAAACAAGACAACAAAATACTGACCACGGGGCCGTGCCCAGTTGGACACGGGGGTGTGGTCAGGAACCTGCAGAAAAGACAAACCTATAGAAGCTTCTACGCCCACCACGAGGGCGTGCCCAGCTCAGCACGGGGCGTGGTCAACGCTAAGATATGCAGAATCTTGATAGTACAGATACACTGCTGACCACGGAGCCGTGCCCGCTGAACACGGGGCCGTGTGAGACCCTCTGCTAACGCTTGCATTTAATGAAGGAAGAGAAAAGGGCTGGCCACGGAGGCGTGCCCACTGGACACGGGGCCGTGGCCAGAGCTTTGTGCAGGCTATAAATAGGGGTGCATGGTTCACTTCAAAGGCATCCCTTGGCAAACCACTACTCTCCCACTTTGCCACCACTCCACCACAACTATAACACCAACACCCACCACCATCATCAATCATCCATTTTTAGACCGTGTAGTAGTCTCGAGATCCAAGATTGATTGTAAGGGTTCTTGCCAATCAAGGGCCATGTTTGGTTAAGCCTCTTACATCACTTGGTGAAGACAAGTCTTTTATGTATTACTTTTGATTTTTAATCTTTCGACACTTTTATTTGGTTTTGTATTAATGACTTTTATAACTAGTTTCTTATGTTGAAGGTGAATTTTTTTATCATTTGTCCGTGGTGTCTTGAGGTTACTTTACTGTGTATATAAAGTAAAAGATTGCGTCTTTCATGTCTCTACGGTCTATATAGAGGCAGGTTAGCTACCTGGTCGGGGGTTAAGGGAATGGTTTAGTAAGGTTCTTGCCTTGTTCAGTGTATAGATCCTGCAAGGCCCTGGTTCAAGCTAACTAGGACCTCGTTCAATACCCACTGGTATTGGATGGCGAGGGTGCGAATAGCTTGAACCCCTGATATATAAACTACTATTAATACATTAAACGGGCGTCTTTGTCACACCCTGACTTTTGCGGAAGCGTGATTATGTGTGACTTGCTTAATATCATTGCATTCAACCATAACAAACAACTATATGATAAAACCAAGATGATCATCCATTGCTTAATTTTTAAAACATCACAACAACATTGTTTTAGAATCCAGACATAGACTTTAAATCCAAATTACAAACCGTGCAATTTGTTTTAGAGTTCCAAAAGGACTCGAAAAAAGACATTAATAAAAACTAGGCTTGAGATATGTATCCTATCCAGGATAGAATACACACTTCAAACCATTCGACACCGGATGGCATCTTTTATTCCAAACAACACTTGAAAACTTCAACGCCCGCCAGATCCATACTTAGTTTCCTGAAATACATGTAGTTTGAAAACATCAACAAAAGTTGAGCGAGTTCATGTGTTTAGTGTGTGAGCTCGAATAAAACTTGTAATCATTATAAGTAAGTATGAAGTTGTAAACCCTGGTATGAAAACAACAAGGAAAACAGATCATTAATGGTTTGCAAGGCCATTAATATGTGTGACGTGATGTAGGAAGGCTAAAACCTAGCAGATTTTGCACCGGGCTTCAGTTTAAAGACATAGTCACCTCATGGGCCAAACCCCGGTCCACATGGGTGTGGGCTCGCTACACCCAAATAGATCTATCACTCATGTCCCTCGGTACTACAACGAGGATTAATGGTCTTAAGCGTAATACCCACCTCTCACATGATCTAGCAGTACCTTTCCTTAGCTAACCATACCACATATAAATGTTTGTAACAAGTTTGTAACTTGTACTTCACCCCCGAAGTTATAAAACCAAAAACAGTTAAAGAAAAGGGGGACATGAACTCACAGTTTTGCGTTCTTCAATCCGACTGTAACACAAAGTTTCCTCTGGAGTACACAACTACCTACAACGTACTACGTTCTATTAGACGAGCGGGTCGTGCCTTGACTTAGTATTAATTAGTGTCTTTGAGTTACGTTTCATCATGTCTTCAATATTATTCCAAGTTATATAATTATTTGTTAAAATAATAAATATTTTAACTTAAATTATATTTACTAAGTTTTGAAATAATAGTTAAAATAATATATTTTAACTTGTTACCTTATATGTATTTATACATTTATCTCCTTCCCAAGGATGGGTGTATTTATATTCGTATTCTTATACTGGTATATTTTTGCCAAGTATCGGTGTCGTATTCCGGAGTGTATTTATACGTACGAAAATACGTATTTTTATTGTGTTTATTAAGTATCCTTATACTTAATTTTTCTATTAACTTTTCCGGAATAATATATTTAATAAAAAAATACATCAATATATATTTCCAAAATATATATTTTAAGAAATATTACTTAGAAATATTATTCATAATTTTCCTTTGACAAAAATATTTGTATTTTCATATAAGTCTCAAAAATAATATATTTCCAAGTCTAACTTAGAAATTATATAAATCCATTTTTCTTCCAAAAATAAAATATTCAAGTTTATTTAAGAAAATACATTTTCTCCCAAAAATAATGGATTTCATGTTTGTTTGAGAAAATATATTTTCTTCAAAAAATAATACATCTTCTAATAATTCCAAGAAAATATATTTTTACTTGCCAAAAATAATAAGTTTTCTCCTTGTCAAAAATATGATATGTTTTGTAATATTTGTAAAAATTATATTTTTGTTCTCTTGGTGTTCAAAATATTATTGACCAAAATATACGTACGAATAAACTTTCCGGAATATTTTGTAAGGTATATTTCTTTGTTCGGTTTCTCCGATATTGTGGGTATTCTTTTTATATTTATTCCTTGGAATTTTGGTAATATTTTGGATTGTAATTTTTGGTATTTTGATGAGTTATATTATTTCAAGTCCTAAAATAATATAACTAATACACATAATATACAAATAATCACATACATGGTGACATCTAAATATATATTTTCCTAAATACATATTTAGTCACTTTTATTTATAAAAACCAACCTCCAATATTTATAATTTTTGTAACAAAATTTATGGCAAACTTTATGTGAAATCCATGGTTTGAAATATACTTGTAAATATTTGTTTAGAAATATTTTTCTAAGTGTTAAATTTTTAGAAAATTTTTGCCAAAGTTTCCCCTAAAAATGGAGGTTTCCATGCCTTCAAGGCATATCATTTTCTTTTGTAAATCACCACAATCATTCAACCAAACAATTTATACTTGCCATCTTGCCCAAAACAAGCATAAACTACTACCTCATGAACTTGAAACTTTATAAAAATGTGTAGTAACTTACTAGTGTGTTTAGTAAGCTTAGTTACCCTTTAAAGTGTGGTGGTTTATTTAAAATCATCATCTTTAAAGAAATTAGATCTTCACAACTTGTATATCATTTTTCTAAAAATATTTCCTCTTGGATTTTTCTTGTTAAATACATGATCCTACACTTTATTAACCATTAAAAATGTGGTTGATTTCTTTAAGAACCAAGACTAAGTAAACTTTGTATTTTTAACATGGTTTCTTGAAAAATCATTCTTGAAATCATAGATTTACAAGACTTTATTCTTACTTTGTTCATCACTTTACAAGAAAAACATTTCATACTTTCAAGTTCATGATTTATGTGAGGATGATCTATGAATCTTTAACATTTTCATTGTCTCATCTTGTTAGATTATGTTTTTAATCATCATCTAGCAAGATCATATGATGATCTACACCATTAACATAAACAATCAATCATCAAGTAGCACATTCAACACTAAACAACATGATTTCTTTAAGATTTTTAGCTTATGTTCATGTTTCATGTTCTAGATTCTTAGTGATCTTCAAGATTAACATCATGTATCTTATTTTAACTAACAAAATATGATGTAAAATGAAGAGTATAGTGTTCTTACTACTAGCTCAAGGCTAGGGATGATCAATGGACGAAATGAAATGGATAAAAGCAAATGGTGAAGGTCCTTTAGATTCCAAAAGCTCCAAGATTCCTTATACGGCTTCTAACACCTTTGAGTAGTAATGGAATGGATGGGAGAAGATCGGATGATGGTGGGGATGGGGTGGTGGCTCACGACCGAGAATGGAGGAAGAGGGAGAGAGTTTTGACTGAGTTTAAGTTTGTGAAATGAAGATATGATAGTCTTATGGTCCATTTAAACTTTCTTTCCAACATAACTAAACCTAGTGTGTAATATGTTCTTAAAGAATCCAACATAATCTAATATTATAATCAAACAAAATCAAGAGTGGGCCACACCCTATGTGGCCGTAGGTAGGGGGTATAGAGTTGTATTGTAATTGTATAGTTTGAGTATGGTTGAAATCCAAGTAATCTAGTTAGGTCTTTAGTTGTTATGTGATTATATAGTGTGTTATGATGTTCGGGGACCATAACTAGCTTGGTAATGTTAAAACAATGCTTCTAGTGAAAATTTGGTGTTTCGGGTAGTGTCCTGTTGTTCGGTTGGTTACCGGTTCGTTATGGTGCTAAACTATGCAGTTTAGTATGCTTTATGTTACCTTTTTTGACAGTCTTGATTCCAGACACTTAGGAAAGCATTATGGACCATTTAACCATATTTATGCATGATATTAGATTGTTTAAATGCTGATTTTGCTGATTTTCTATAGAATTCTACAGTTTATGTGAGTTTTAGTCACTTTCCGGCACTTAAACTATCTCTAGGAAGACAGTTTTGTGATCCTTACTTTCCTACACACTATACTAGTGTAATACTTGGTTTCTGGCTCATTCTGTGTCTCAATACAATGTCTCTCTATTTACTGAACTCTGTCAGCATTTTTCTGATTTGTCTGAAAACCGTGATGCCGGTGTTTCGTGCATCGTTCGAATCAACAAAGTTTGCATGCAATAATGATATATCTTTTGTAATATATGATGCACATGGATGTATATGGCAATAGTCAGAAAACAATTCAAGTAATTAATTGTAATTCAGCACAGTCATTAAGCACTAATCATTGTTTAATAATTGTACGGATACCCGGAATTTTGACAGTTGTCTCATTCTCCCCCTGTTAAGAAAATTTCGTCCCCGAAATTTAAACTGCATTAACTCCTTAGGGTTACGTTATGCGTGTATGGACATGAATAATACCCAAGTGATTAATCCACGAATCGAAACAAGATTTATTCGAATCAGGTGAATCCAAGGACATATTACAACAATAAGAACCCAACGGCTAAAAGGTATGTGTTTCAGAATTTGATGTCAAAGGATCACGAGACGTATAGATGTATATTCTAGTGTAACTTATTTCACAGGGGTTCAATAAAAAAGGAGTTTTGACCGATAGAATTCCAAGGGATTGTTTACAGTATGCAAATGAGTTCTAGAAACAATAACATCCGCTAGATGAACTCAGAATCAGCAAGCTCAAAGGTAATTGTAACGTGAAAGTGATCTGTCAACTTTTGAACAAATCAATGGATAAAATTAGTGTGTTGACATTAATGAATTGTGAGAATACACCGAAATGATATACAACCGAGTTTGGTGTATCATTGTCTTAATACATAGTTGCATTAAGAGTGTTTAAATGACAAGTCAAACAAAAGTATGTGTAGTTTCGTGTGAAACGGTTGACCATGATTAGCACAAGCTACAAGTTTGTATTAACACCACAAGGTGTCTTATTGGCATAATTCAATAATAGCGGTGACCGAACAAGTTCACCTTGTTTGAAATAAAATGAAAGTGTAATGAAGCAAACCTGAAAATTTGATTCAAATGGCATCGTAGGATTTTTCAATTGAATATAGAACACCAAAGAACTATTGTTTTCGATCGAAGATGAAAAATAATGAATACTTCAAGGCATTCAATCGATAATGAAAGAACCGTTAGGAGGTACACTAGAATATAAAATGAATTTGTGTACCATTGTCTTAGCACACGATTGTGTTAAGACTGCTTTAACATGATAAATCTGAGCGGATTTAGAACAAGTCAATAAATAAATAATTAAATCCGTGCATGAGATGCGTAAACGATATTAGCGCAAGCTTCAATTTAGTGAAAGCGTCACCACAAGGTGTTGGTACCAATATACGACTTAATGGAGCCGTAGACTAAACAAGTCTACTGGGACTCGGAACAAATGAAACGCTTCCAAAAATGAATTTGAATATGTTGCTTTCAATACATCACATGGTGTCTTGAATAGAATGTGCGAAATGGACATGTTCAAGCAATTGAACTTGGTTTCAGAGCAATCTGACAACACACGTATGTATCGAAAAGGAAATTTCGGCATGGTTACAAGGATAAACCATGTATGTAACTGAGAAGAAAAGAAATTTCAAGATGGTTTTGTTGACTCAATATCAAGGAGTCGATACTTATAATAAAGCAGAATATCCGAGTCACAAGGCAATAATCGGATATAGTGAAATAATATTTTTAACTTTGATGAAAACGATCCTTAGAAGGGAAGCCACATGCGTACAAACGATGCATGTGTATCATATGAAATGATAAAAGAAATGAAGCAAATGAGTGTTTGCTCTAATGAAGAAAATTGACGCTATGCAACTACCATTAAAGAGGAGTAGAGATGCAAAAATCTACTCGCTAGAAGCAAATGTGAGAATTTCAATAAAGAAATTTGAGTACTTTATATGTTCGGTTAACTGAAATAGCATATATGATAGAATAATGGCGTTTGCCCGAGTTAATAGACGTGGTTCTTAAGTGATAACCTTTACCGAGTTTCGACTTAAGTTCCCGAAAGTCCTACGTACACGTTTCCTAGGTTCTCAAAGTTTTGTATTCTGTGTATAACTATTTTGTGCACCGAGTAGAAAACACAATATTAGTGTATGTTTAAAACAAATTGTTGACTCACTGTACTTTGGTATACTTTCTTCCTAAATTCGCTACTGGCGATAACCTGATAGAAGATCGATCTTGGAATAGTAATTGGATCCTTGCATTCGGTCGAATAAATCATTAATCCTCGGCAAGGGATACCGGTTCTTGGTGATTAGCTTGATCAGCTCCCCCGGTAGTCGATACACATTCGAAAACTACCGTTCTTTTCCTTGATGAACAGAACTGGAGCTCCCCAAGGCGAAAATCTTGGTCTAATGAATCCCTTGTCCAGATGCTCCTGAAGTTGCGCTGAAAACTCTTGCATCTCAGAAGGCGCAAGTCGATAAGGTGTCTTAGCTACAGGCGCGGTGCCTGGAACCAAGTCAATGTGGAACTCGAATTGTCATTGAGGAGGTAATCCTGGCAAGTCTTCGGGGAAGACTTCAGGATATTCCCTTGCCACAGGGATATCTTCGAGCTTAGGTTCTTCGGCTTCTTTGTCCATGACAAGAGCCAAGAAGGCAACACATCCTTTGCGCAAAATCTTCTGTGCCTTCAAACGAATGAGAATGATAATCCGTAGAGGCGTATCCTGCTTCTCTCCATGAATCACGATTGTCTCTTCACTCGCCATCGGGATGCGGATAATCTTCTTATGGAAAACAATCTCTGCACGATTACTCGACAACTAATCCATCCCAACTACGACGTCGAAGCTTCCCAACTCAACTGGCAGAAGATCTATCGAGAGCTCACGCTCCCCAAGCTCTATAACACAGCCTCTAATCACTACATTAGCTTCTACTAGCGTCCCATTAGCTAGTTCTATCGAGTACGGGATATCTAACTTACTTGCTACTATACCAAGGACATTCTTAAACTCTATAGATACGAAGCTATAGTTGGTACTAGTATCAAATAGCACAGATGCAAAGTGTTGATTAGCAGGGAACGTAACAGTGACTTCGTTCGGACCCTGGCGTGCTTCATGAGCTCCAATGTTGAACGCTCTTCCACGGTCTTGGTTATTCTTCCTAGGGCAATCTTTCCCAAAGTTCCCCACGTCCCCACATTTGTAGCAACCTGGAACTCTACCATTATCGTTTCCGTCTTGGTTGTCGTCATCATTTCCTCCTTGTCTGGGATACTTCGCCCAACAGGGAATCCTTGCCGTGTCCTTCCTTTCCGCACCTATCGCACTTAGGCCTCATGCATCGACCTTCATGGTGAAACTTGCAGTCATCACATCTAGGCTTAGTCCCCAAGTAAACCTTCCTGGAATGCCCTATACCACCACAGCCTTCACCTTGTTCTTGATCATTACTGTTTCCGCCCTGATAGCCATTGTTGTTGTTTCCTCTGCGATTTCCGCTGCCATCTTAACCTTCGTTTCCACGTCCAGTACCACGCCAGCACGTCTCCTTTTCATGCCCCACTTTGCCACAGTTATAACATTTTCCATATCTATATCGCCCGATATGATGACGTCGACAATTGTCGCACTTAGGTAGGATACCCATGTACTTTTTTCCCTTTTTGGCATTGTTGTTGTTATTCGCCCGAGTACCCTTTTGGAAATCAGTGAGCTTCCTTTTGTTCTTTCCAGACGACTCCACCTGAGTCTCATTCTTCTCATCAGGGGTTGAAAGTTTTTCCAATCTAATTGCTTCTTTAGTGAGCGCCACACTTAAGTTACTCGCATCGATAGTTGTTGGAGGCGTTGATGCCGTCATCAAGCTCAGAATCTGTGGCGCCAATCCCCATACGAATCGGTCTATCCTCTTAAACTCTGGTTCCACCAGGTATGGAACAACTCGCGACAAATCGTTAAGTTTCTGCACATATTCCACCACCTTTGGACCTTCCATCTTCAGGTTCCAGAATTCAATTTCCAGCTTATGGACCTCCGTCTGAGACAATACTTTCTACGCATCAACTCTTTCAGCTCATTCCATGTCAAAGCATACGCAGCAGCCTCGCCCAACGTCTGAACCTGAAGGTTCCACCATGACAGAGCCCCATCTTGAAACAGTCCAGAAATATACGTGGCTTGTTGCTCTGGAGTGCAATTGCTCATTCGCAAAACAGAATCGGTATTCTCGACCCATCTCACAAAGGCTACAGCACCTCCAGTGCCGTCAAAGTTCAGAGGCTTGCAGTCCAAGAACTGCTTGTAGGTACAGCATGTACCCAAGCAACATCATCACAGAAAGAATTAGCAAAGCACACTTGGAATTGTCCAAATGTATTGTAATGTGTCTTAGGTGACTTAAACATTACTGTTAGGTGGGTTATTCCCTGAGGTACTTCCGCTGTGTCCGTAGCGAATAACCTCGTGCCGTGCGATAGCCTGTGTGATGTGCGCTTGTAATTCTGCCTCGATCATGGGCAGCCGAATGATCTCTTGAGCAGGCATCTTTTAAGAAGGAGATTGGATTGGATTGGTCAGGTCTTATTTGCTAAATAAATGTATATAGTGGTCTAGAGGTCGTATGTACATACGCATAATAAATCATCATATCAAACAATCATGCAACGACACAATCATAACATAAACAAGTAATCCAACAATAGGTTTAGTGAGAACATGACGATTGAGTTTTAATCATCAACCACAAGTATTGTTACATGTTTTACAAAGTGTATCATATCAAAGGGAACACAGGGTCACACTACCCTTGTCCAACAAGTCTACTAATCTACAATAGTCATATAATCAAAAGGTGGTCTCCAAAAGGCTTCACAAGCTCAGCTCAAGAGTGGTTCTCTCCTCAAAAGTAATGCATCTGCATAAGACCAAAACCCTACTGAACTGATGGCGGAGGAGGAGGAGAGAGGAAAATCAAACTGAGTACATGTACGAGCTCCTCCTTGAGCTTGTGCATGACGAAACAAGTAACGGATCTGCTGCTTGACCGTAAGAAATCGAGCATCAAACTCTGGAAAGGAGTAAGAGGAGTAGGTGGTCGTGCAAAAGGGTATGGTGATGAACGAGGGGGAACAAAAGTAGACTGATAAAGAAACGGTAGGGGACGCGGTGTCGACTCAAGCTCCAAGACTCTGCGACTCATAACTTCAAATCGAAGCTGAAGCGAATAAAGTAACTCATCATGTGTATAGCCAACAAAACGCGAGGGATGGTAGGGGTCTGAGGTCGGCATGGAATACGGTGGGGACCATCGGAATGGCTCATCAAGTGGTGAAGAAGTAAATGGAGTAAACGGTGCCGACTGAGGGATCTGTGGAAAAGCTGCTGAAACAAAAGGATCGTCACGTGGGTGCTGACC
Organism: Helianthus tuberosus; assembly: GCA_030545235.1. Classification (NCBI taxonomy): domain Eukaryota; kingdom Viridiplantae; phylum Streptophyta; class Magnoliopsida; order Asterales; family Asteraceae; genus Helianthus; species Helianthus tuberosus. The sequence continues at coordinate 83,026,910 of CM060371.1, read as the reverse complement.
AGAAGTACCTTCCCCTAGACGGGGTGCAGGAATGTCCTATATGAAAACAATAGGTAAATCAGTGTGATGGACATCGGGCACCACAGGAGGAAAAGGGGCAACATCAGCGGGTGCGGGTGCAAGTGGTGGGATAAATGGCTCAATAACAGGAGGGTCAACGGGTGCAGGAACTGGATCAGGTATGAGGGGTGCAATGTCAGGTAAGCCAAAAGGAATAGGGTCATGATCAGGCAAGGGCTCAGGGTCAGCGGGTGCAACATCGGGCTGATCAGCAAGAACAAAATCTAGCTCAATATCAAACTCGGGATCGTGTGGAGGGGATGGTGCAGCTGACATGGCTGTATTATCATCAGAATCAATGGCATAACGTCGTAATCTAACTGCCTGCAAGGCGGAAGATGTCACAGAGTCAAAGGAATCTGAGACAGAGTGCAAACTAGTATCAGAGGAAATCTCAATAACGGGAACCTCGAGACGTGGAGTAGCAACATCGTCCTCATCTAGCTCTTCATCGCCATGGGCGTCATCGGGAGGACCATCAACAAACAGATCAACATCATCATCAAACAGATCATCAAAAGGCCAATCCTCAGGAGGGATGACCACTAAAGGAACAGGAGCGAGGATCGGTGCCACAATATGCTCACCATCGGGATGCCCAATGATAAGGTGATCGTGGACTGGAATGGGAATAACAAAAGGATCCTCGTCTGGAATACCATCAGCAAGCGGTAAGTCATCTCCAAAATCAGGCAACGCAAACGGCTGAAAGTCTTCGTCGTCGTCTGATAGCATGTCTGGGTCGCTCTTAGTATCTGAGGTAAAGATCTCTAGCTCTGGGGCGATCTCTTCGTCAGAAACAATAGCCATAGGGTCATCAGTATCAGACAATCCGCTCTCGGATGAAGACATAGTGTCTGTAACAGAACAATCATAACATATGCACATATATTAACCACTATCATTTAGCATGCAATTAAAGACAATGTATTATGAAATCATGTATCCTCATTATTCCTTACGAATCCCTTTTATCCTTCCTAGTCTCCCAGACTAAACCACCTAGTCTCCTAGACTAAACCACAAATGTAAACCTTGTAATCATGTTTCTTGTCTTTCCATTTGTAAAAATGTTTATTTCCCTAGATCTGGGCATTTCGTGTATGCAATGAAAACATGTTGTAAAAATATTTCCGTGAGAGGCCTAATGATTGTAGTCTAGACTCGAGAAAAAAACCTAGTTCGCGACAATCGAAGCTCTGATACCAAACTGTCACACCCTGACATTTGCGGAAGCGTGATTATGTGTGACTTGCTTAATATCATTGCATTCAACCATAACAAACAACTATATGATAAAACCAAGATGTTCATCCATTGATTAAGTTTTAAAACATCACAACAACATTGTTTTAGAATCCAGACATAGACTTCAAATCCAAATTACAAACCATGCAATTTGTTTTAGAGTTCCAAAAGGACTCGACAAAAGACATTAATAAAAACTAGGCTTGAGATATGTATCCTATCCAGGATAGAATACACACTTCAAACCATTCGACACCGGATGGCATCTTTAATTCCAAACAACACTTGAAAACTTCAATGCCCGCCAGATCCATACTTAGTTTCCTGAAATACATGTAGTTTGAAAACATCAACAAAAGTTGAGCGAGTTCATTTGTTTAGTGTGTGAGCTCGAATAAACCTTTTAATCATTATAAGTAAGTATGAAGTTGTAAACCCTGGTATGAAAGCAACAAGGAAAACAGATCATTAATGGTTTGCAACGCCATTAATATGTGTGACGTGATGCAAGAAGGCTCAAACCTAGCAGATTTTGCACCGGGCTTTAGTTTGAAGACATAGTCACCTCATGGGCCAAACCCCGGTCCACATGGGTGTGGGCTCGCTACACCCAAATAGATCTATCACTCATGTCCCTCGGTCCTATAACGAGGAATAATGGTCTTAAGCGTAATACCCACCACTCACATGATCTAGCAGTACCTTTCCTTAGCTAACCATACCACATATAGATGTTTGTAACAAGTTTGTAACATGTACTTCACCCCCAAAGTTATAAAACCGAAAACAGTTAAAGAAAAGGGGGACATGAACTCACAGTTGTGCGTTCTTCAATCCGACTGTAACACAAAGTTTCCTCTGGAGTACACGACTACCTACAACGTACTACATTCTATTAGACGAGCGGGTCGTGCCTTAACTTAGTATTAATTAGTGTCTTTGAGTTACGTTTCATCGTGTCTTCAATATTATTCCAAGTTATATAATTATTTGTTAAAATGATAAATATTTTAACTTAAATTATATTTACTAAGTTTTGGAATAATAGTTAAAATAATATATTTTAACTTGTTACCTTTTTATGTATTTATACATTTATCTCCTTCCCAAGGATTGGTGTATTTATATTCGTATTCTTATACTGGTATATTTTTGCCAAGTATCGGTGTCGTATTCCTGAGTGTATTTATACGTACGAAAATACGTATTTTTATTGTGTTTATTAAGTATCCTTATACTTAATTTTTCTATTAACTTTTTCCGGAATAATATCTTTAATAGAAAAATACATCAATATATATATTTCCAAAATATATATTTTAAGAAATATTACTTAGAAAAATTTTTCATAATTTTCCTTTGGCAAAAATATTTGTATTTTTATATAAGTCTCAAAAATAATATATTTCCAAGTCTAACTTAGAAAATATATAAATCCATTTTTCTTCCAAAAATAATATATTCAAGTTTATTTAAGAAAATACATTTTCTCCCAAAAAATAATGGATTTCATGTTTGTTTGAGAAAATATATTTTCTTCCAAAAATAATACATCTTCTAATAATTCCAAGAAAATATATTTTTACTTACCAAAAATAATAAGTTTTCTCCTTGTCAAAAATATGATATGTTTTGTAATATTTGTAAAAATCATATTTTTGTTCTCTTGGTGTCCAAAATATTATTTACCAAACTATACTTACGAATAAACTTTCCGGAATATTTTGTAAGTTATATTTCTTTGTTTGGTTTCTCCGATATTGGGGGTATTCTTTTTATATTTATTCTTTGGAATTTTGGTAATATTTTGGATTGTAATTTTTGGTATTTTGATGAGTTATATTATTTCAAGTCCTAAAATAATATAACTAATACACATAATATACAAATAATCACATACATGGTGACATCTAACTATATATTTTCCTAAATGCATATTTAGTCACTTTTATTTATAAAAACCAACCTCCAATATTTATAATTTTTGTAACAAAATTTGTGGCAAACTTTATGTGAAATCAATGGTTTGAAATATACTTGTAAATATTTGTTTAGAAATATTTTTCTAAGTGTTAAATTTTTAGAAAAATTTTGCCATTGTTTCCCCTAAAAATGGAGGTTTCCATGCCTTCAAGGCATATCATTTTCTTTTGTAAATCAACACAATCAATCAACCAATCAATTTATACTTACCATCTTGCCAAAAACAAGCATAAACTACTACCTCATGAACTTGAAAATTTATAAAAATGTGTAATAACTTACTAGTGTGTTTAGTAAGCTTAGTTACCCTTTAAAGTGTGGTAGTTTATTTAAAATCATCATCTTTAAAGAAATTAGATCTTCACAACTTGTATATCATTTTTCTAAAAATATTTCTTCTTGGATTTTTCTTGTTACCCCAACCGATGGCGGAATCATCGGGGCGCGGCACTAGGCGAATCAGATTGCTCAAGAGAATCCATAACAACTATGTTGCGATAATATTTAATACATTCGTTATCCCATACTAACAAATAATACAATTACATAAGTTATCACATATTTCTTGTCCTCTCGAACAATGCAAATCCGACAACCTAGATTTTAGTTGAGTTTCTAGACTTCCTAGCTTGATTTGATAAAGTCTGCGATCTAACCTGCAACATACGTTAAAATATTTATCAATACAAAAGTATTGGCGAGTATACAGGTTTGATATGTATAGCGTAATAGAGTAAAAAAAGTGTAGCGAATTTCCACATGCATAAACGTAACACACGACATATACACTCACAAAGCTGATACTACCAACTAAGTCCTTAATGCTCGAATATGCGATGGCAAACTAGACCCCCTCGGGTGCAATAGTACTATACTAGTCATGGTGGGACGTCGCGAGTATAAGCCCTAGCACATATGCAACTAGCATCACGTATATCTATGCATAACAGTTATTCGCAAGTGATAATTCGATTGATTGAATACGTCGTTTGATAAGTTTGATTTGTTAGAAACGTATGTTACACCCAAAATGCGATTAAAAAGGGGTCAAGTATACTCACAGTGCGTATTTAGCGAGGATACAACTTGATTGGATCGGTTGCAAGTGCGTCTGCGTTGAATCATCGAAGGATATAGTAAACGATGTACGGTTAAGCGAGAATAACATCGAACAGTTAGTTATCTGGTCGGATGGTGCTCATCCGTTCAGATGGGCTCATCCGATCGGATGACATATGGATCTGGATCGGATGGCTGTCATCCAGTCGGATGACAGGCTATCCGGTCAAATGACTGTTGACTGGGTCGAATGGTCATCCGATCGAATAACATGTTAACTGGGTCGAATGGTCATCCGATCGAATAACATGTTAACTGGGTCGAATGGTCATCCGATCGAATAACTGTTTGACTAGGTCGAATGGTCATCTGATCGAATAACTGTTTGACTGGGTCGAATGGTCATCCGATCGAATAACATGTTAATTGGGTCGAATGGTCATCCGATCGAATAACTGTTTGACTGGGTCGAATGGTCATCCGAACGAATAACATGTTATCCGTTCAGATGACATGTGACCCGTTCGAATGGCATGTCTATTATCGTTCCGGTCAACTTTTTTCGAGTGTTTTCGGAAGAAATACGATGTGGTCTTGTTAGGACGGTGTAATCTCGCATTAACCATTGAAATTCTATCAATTCCGACCCGTTCTAACGGCCGGGAACCACCCCGTTCCATCAGATCTGGCCGTTCTTGATGGTTTCTGGTGGTTAACTCGAAATCGCACAGTTCCTTGGTTAAATACATAGAATTTGGTGAGATTTGTTATCAAAATATGTGGAAATCACCCAGATCTGAGTCGTTTATGGTGGGATGAGGTCACAACTTGAAGTTCTTATGAACTCTTGGTGACATCACCTTAAAACACCTCAAATCAGTAGATTTCTCGGTTAGAAATCGAGTTTTGAAAGACAGAATGATGTAGAATCGAGTGTAGATCATAGAAGTACGAGTTTTAGGTTGGAATCTTACCGGGATCGAGAGGAATCGAGAGAAAAGGGTCCTGGAACGTGCTTGGTCGAGTGGGAGCTGTCACATCACTTGAACAGTGGTGTGGCAGGCTATTTATAGGCAAAAAGAGGAGAAGGGAGTTACTGGGTCGAATGGCCATTCGTTCGGATGGCCGATCCGTTTGGATAGCCCATCCGTTCAGATGGCAATCCGTTCGGATGGCTCATCCGTCCGGATGGCCACTCCGGCGCGATGAGTTTCTCCGTTTTTGATCGTTTTGATAGTTTTTGGAGTACGTGCTCTCTATATTTAGTTTATATCATTATTATATATATAAATATATCACTAGGGGTCGTATTTATGTATTCATTTTTCCACGTTTCGATTTAACAATCGGTTTTTGATTCGAGTATGCGATTAATAGCGACGTTTCACGGCCATCAAGTAGGGTAGTATAGGTCCTTTCTCGATGTCATCGTGATCGTTATTGTGTGTTGCACCACAAAGACTGACGGGGTACCATTCACTCGTATTGTCATCACCGTCACGACGACTGGAGCTATAGCACTCACCCGAGGGTCTTTGTTAGCGTTAATTGTCTGCGTTTTGACACATCACGGCCACCGAGGAGGGTAGAATAGGTCCTCACTCAATGTCATCGTGAGTGTTAGCGTTTTCGATGTGATATAGTGATAATGTATTGCGAAAATATGCGATTACCCTTCGAATAGCGATGTATGTGGTATAGTTACATTATGATTCGAATCTCTGGTGCTAGGCGTAACGAGTTTATCGAGTAGTAACAACGCACGTAAATGCGGGTTGTTACAGTCTCCCCTGCTTTAGGAAATTTCGTCCCGAAATTAATCCAACGGGTAGACTTTCAAGAGTTGATCCTGCATCAGTAGCGTTACATCGAGTGATTTGACGGTGAGTTGACCGGCGAGAGTGCTTCGAATAAGAGAGATCGATTGCGATAGCGAGAAGGCGACGTAAAGACAAAAGTAATATCCCACGAGTTGGCGTTCCAAAGTACCTCGTGTCGCGAAGAATTCGTTAGCTCGATGCGATTGAAATCTTGAAAGGTTTCTCATGACGTAGAATTAACTGAGTCGATCGTTAACCAACGTTACAAGAAGCATTCATTTTAGATAATCAAAAGGAATCTTGGATGGAAATCTCGAGAAGTTTTCCTTTTATCGTAAGGTCAACTGAGTCGATTGTTAACCAATTGTTGCAAGGAAGTTTAGCTCGTAAACATTTCAAGAAATTCAAAGATGAAAACTGAGGTTACGAAAACTCTCCTAAGGCATGGGTTCAAGCTGAACTTGATGTCGAACCAACGTCTCAAGAAAGTCTTGTTTTTTATATTTGAAAAGGTTTTAAGGAAAAATTGGACTCGTGAAAGCTCCCCTTGGACATGGAGTTAAGCTGGTTCGATGTCACCTCCACATTGTGAGGAATTTCACTTGTCCCATGGTTTTAACAAAATTTTTATAAAAATCAGTTTTAATAGTACAGAAGGTAGTTAATCACCGAGCCCCACTTGGCACTTTCCCACGAATGTTTGTTAATATGTTTAAAACATTTATATATAGGAAGTACCAGCGGCGTATCCACCATGTTTTGCTCATATTACTTCCGTTTCGTGAGGCGGTGTCAGGTATGCCGATATGACATGGATAGAATTTGCGCTTACTCGGCCCAAATCGATAGGAAGTCAGACCGAGTATGAGGTAGAATCGAACAGGTTAAACCGGCGGGTTGAATTGCGAACGTAGTTGTAGCAGCGTGAACGAGTAGCCTGTTGACACAAAACATTTATGTGTTGTGTCTGGGTAGGTGTCGAGCGATAAGCGAATAGTGCGTTTTCGATTAGATTCCATATTAAACCCACATGGCACGTTTCCACGAGAGTTTCCTAACATGGTGAAGCACCACGTTTGACCAGGTTAGCTTTGCCTCGTGAAGCGATGCCATGTGTATTAATACCACACAGACTGCAATGAACACCAAGCGAGCGATAAGCGGTAGACTATACACGATAAGCGATAAGTGATTAGGTGATTAAGCGATTAACACAACATAACACCAGTAATGACGGCGACGATAAACGAATTACGATCAGCGGCAGTTGTTGCGTTGCAAGCTATGGAGGTATAGGCGACTTATGCGGTTCGATTTGATTGATTAACACCACATAATTTTAGCTAACATCAGACCCCACATGGCCTGTTTCCACGAAAGGCCGCTGATATGACTAAAACACCTTGCTTTAACCATATGAGCTTCCTCTCGTGAAGCGAGGTCATGTGTGCTAACTTAACACAAATATCACAGATAGCGGTAGGCGATAGCGATAGACTGACACACCGCAAGCGATATAGAGTCACATAATAACCGATAGAGATTGCGAGATACACATGATGAGCGATTGCGATTAGTCGAGTTTTGTTTCGAATAAGCTTTCCGTTACGTTGCGACGCATCACGGCTATCGAGGAGGGTAGAATAGGTCCTCACTCTGACAACATCGTGAGCGTTAATGTGCTTGATGAGATTCGTTGCGACAGACTTACGACCAGTCTTGCGTTGATGCAATTGCCCTGCGAGGTAGACTCCCAGAGTCCATCGATGAGGCGATTGCACTGCGTTTGCAGACTTGCGACAAGTCCCGCGATGATGCGATTTAGTTGTTACGCCTTGCGATTGAGTGTAGTGTGTTGAAAATAATCACAATAGTATAATAGGTCTAATAACGTTCAACTCCACGTGGCACTTTCTTCACGGAACTTTGGTAGTATGATGAAGCACACCTTGCTTGACCCCTACTACTTCCATCCCGTGATTTGGTGTCACCTTTTGTCAAAACGCTTGTGCCACCTTAGAATTCACTACGATCTCCGTGCACTGACCCAAATAATCCCGTGTGCACCCGCGATTAGTCATTCCTTGCACGTTTATCGTATCTCGTTCTAAGAGTGTAGTGAGGGTAAAACACATTATTTCATGATATAGTATATAGTATGCGTGTGAATCTAATCTAAGTGCGATGATTAGAGAGTGGAAGAGAAAACGAAGACGAGAGTTAACGTTACACATAGTGGCAACGTCGAGTAATAGAGTAGGTTCAAAACTTAGAAATTAACGTCAAAAATCGTATCATTACAACTTTATCCTATGCTTGCTAGATGTCTGATGCTGAAGACTTTTGCTGGAGCTGTTATTGTTGTACTCAACTTCACGGTTTGGTGCGGCAGTTGTGGGTGAAGTGACCGTAACGATTGCAGTTATTGCAATAGCGACAGTTAGCCCCAACTGGATGATGATAGGTACACGAGTAACACTGAGGATGAGCTCCAGTGTAGGCTCGTTTTGGAAACATCGGAACTGTTCGAAGAGGTTTCGGTTGCAGCAGTTCGGTTGTTGATGAGCTCGGGCTTGAAGTCTTTCGTTTGCGGCTGGGTTTGTCGGTGTCTTGCGGAGAGGTGTCGTCGTTGGAGGATTCGTCTGAGGACTCACTTGCAGAATCTTTGGCTGATTTGTTGGAAGATCCGTCGGCAGATTTGTCAGAAGAATCGGAAGCAGATTCGTCCGAAGAATCGTTAGCAGATTCGTTAGAAGAATCGCCAGCAGATTTGTCAGGAGATTCGTCAGTAGATTCATCAGAAGAATCGTCAACATGTTCGCCTGAAGGATTAATGGCGATTGCTTGATCTTGCTTGACAGGATTCCTTGAGAATAACCCTTCCATGAGTAGTTTGTTGTTGATTTCTGTGGCTAAGCGGTAGGTTTCTTCGATGGTAGCTGGTCTTGCAGCTTCAACAAAATCACCCACACACACAGGCAAGCCGCGAATGTACTTCGAAATGGCTTTTTCTGAAGTGTTGACTTGACTTGGGCAGATTATGCTAAGCTGTTTAAACCTTGCGGTGTATCCAGCGTTGTCACTTTCGACTTGCTTGATTTTCCAGAATTCGTCTTCCAGCTTCTGAATTTCGTGAGGGGGACAGTACTCTTTCTTCATGAGCTCTTTTAGCTCATCCCAAGAGAGAGCGTAAGCTGCGGAGATCCCACGTTTGTTACGTTCGGTGGTCCACCAGTCGAGTGCTCGCGATTGAAGTACTCCGGTAGCGCAAGTAGTACGGAAACTATCGGGACACCCACTTTGACGAAGGGTAACATCGATAGAATCGAACCACTGGAGTAGTTGAGTCACACCTCCTTCACCCATGAATTCCATCGGGTCACAGGCTTTGAAGTGTTTGTAGAGAAAAGCAGGTTGCGGCGCTTCCGTCTTGGAGTCTTCCGAGGCTCGAGAGTTGCTGAGAGAGTGCACTTGAGCGGCAATCCGAGGAATAAGCTTTACCACTTCTTTAGTCACAAGTGATGCAATCCTCTTATTGGCGCTTCGTTTGGCTCTCCTGTCACACCCCGACCACGTAAAAACAACAAGACGTGGCGGAAACGTCGGGGAGTGTTGTAACAGAATTAATGTTTCAAATCAATGGCAATTGAAGTTTCGTTTTATTAATTAAAAGTGTTACAATGTCTTAACAAACAAGGAAATACAACATAATTAACTAGTCTTGTATCTTTTATTGTCACTAAAGCCCAAGTCTGCCTATGTGTATCTTGATCATCTTATGCAACAGCTCCTGAAAAACACATGTGAACATAGGTACGTCAGCATAAAAATGCCTGTGAGATACATAGGTTTTGTGAAAATAGGTTTCATGACTTATGTTTGAGAAAATGTTTAGTCATGAACCTTGTTATTTGCTTTGTTTTGTAAATCATTTGAAAATCGATAAGATCAGATGATATGTATAAATAAATGTAAGGTTAAATGAATAACCATGAAAAATGAGTTTGTATAAGATAAGTTGTTTGTAAAACAATGTCTTGTGAAAAGTATGTTATATGTCTAATATGTTATATGTCTCAAACTGAAATGATTCAAATAACGCTACGACATGTAATACCATACAAACACTTATATATAGGAAGTACCAGCGGCGTATCCACCATGCTTGTATCATATTACACACGCCTCGTTACTTAATCACTTACTCAAACCAAACCAACAATGTAAGATGTCTATGTTTTAAACCAATTGCCAAATGTATTGAATAATATGTCAAAATGTTTATGTCAAGATGTAAATCATATAATGTGTAACCAAAATGATATGTATGGCTAGTGAAATGTATCAACTAAACCATATGCACCAGAACATAGTATTGAAGTAAAACGTAGTTTAAATCAAAGTTATGTTTTGTGTAGTAAATGCATGATCAATGTAAATCATGTAATATGCGTCCAAAATGTAAGCATGTGATGAATAACAAATGTACTAAGTATGAAGAACAATGCAACGATTGAACATACCTAGCATGTGAACTGTACTAAGTATGCAACAATAGACATACATAGCATGTGACCTGTACTACGTATACAACAATAGACATACGTAGCATATAATGTAATGTAAAACAATGTACTAAGTAATGCACACAATGGGCACGCCTAGCATGATATGTAATGAAATCATGTACTATAATGTACTAACGAACATAGCATGTATATGACGTGAAAACAGGAAAGCTTGAAAGTAACAAGTAGGCACATGTGTTTCACCCCAAAACAGTTTGAAAATAGTAAAAGAGGGGTCTATGTACTCACTTGAGATTGCTCAGAAGTCCTAAGATAACCACCAAGCAATGCTAGAGATCACGGAATCAAACGGCACCTAATATAGGTAACTATATTAATAAACCGGACCTATAATCGGAAGATCGGGTAGCATGAGGGTTTGTAAACCAAATGAGTGTAGGAACTCATGTAACATGGTTTAACAAAGCCTACATACTAAATGAAACCTAACCTAAGTGCTTACGACCCATTACGACCCGTTTAGGTAGCTTATGCTACTTTAACGCGTCGTTCGCGTAAAACGCGTTCGGAGCGCATAACTAGTCCTATGATAAGTAAAATATGCCTTAACATGTCTAATATTGTTTCCATATCAGTTTAGATACCAAAATTTATGTTACATATGCTTAAAATGAATTTTGGCGTAAAAAGGGCATTTTGGTAATTTACCTAAGGCATATAAACTACCTATCATACAACTACTTAAACGAAGCGACCATAAGGTATAACCTCGGAAGGTTATTCCCTATATACTATGGTCACCTAATATGTTTGGTCGGATCCTAATGATCGACCAAATGGGTCGGGTTCGAAAGCATAAGCGACTGATCAAGTCGCTTACCCTTACGACCCTAGACAACGTGGTAATCAGTAGGCATAGTCACAAGGACTATAACCATCGTGATTACAATCACGTTGCGAAGTTCTAACGAACTTCGCATTGACCATAAACTGGTCAATGCAGAAAGTCAAACAAGGTTTGGCTTTCGGACTCGAAAAGCAATAAAAGAACGAAGGAACACTTACAAAGGGTCCCCGAATGCTAATCTAGATCCAAATAACTCAGGTATGAAACAATGGTTCCAACTTAGAGTCTTTTGGATCAGATTCTTGTGAGGAAAAGTGAAGGGTGGAGGTGGGTATTTATAGTAAATGGTCCACCGTTAGGATCGTTTGTCGAATATCGTGCCTTAATCACATCCGTACATGTGTCGGAACCTTATGGTACCCAAAATGGCCACTCACCATAAGAGATCAACATGTGGAAAGGGGTTAGGGAGTGGTTAACAGCTGTTAACAGCTGTAAAAAAGATATTTTGCTGCATCTAGCCCCTACTTAGGGACCTAGTTTGGCAGATTTACAGTTTCAGTCCCTGCAACCTCAAAACTTGGTTTACGATGCGTTTTTTTTGACACGTTTAAGCCCCGTTAACCCCATTTCAAAGCTCTAAAATGAAGTTAAATTATAGGGAACTTAAAATGTGTTCAAAAATATCTCGGGTGTCGGTTCGTTCAGCCGTACGGTTACGTTGTTCGGTTAATTACGACGGAATGCGCATAAGCGCGAAAAATGATCCAAATGGCGTGACGAATGGATTTTTCTTATTCCAAACACTAAAATAAAATATTTTAGTGCTTACATAAATTTTGGGATGTCCGGATGTATTCAGAACGTAAGTTATGCTCGAAAATGCAAACTTGTGCACTTTTTGACGCTTTTTGTCCCTGAATGACCCCAAAAGTTTATTTTAGCATACCGAACCCCTAAAAGCCTATTTATAAGCTATGTAAAGGATATTTATGGTATGTTTAACTTATGGTCATGTTCCGGAATGTCTGTTACAGTTCAAATTGGCATACTTTCGCAGTTTGTCAAGTTTAGTCCCTGTAAGCGAATTAACTTGTTTTTGCCATACCAAAGCCTTCAAAACTTATTTCTAAGTTATGTAAAGGTTATTTAAGGTATGTTAAGCCTATGTCACTATTCCGGAGTGTTTGTTGCATTAAACTGGTTATATTTATGCATTGGTGCGCGTATAACCTTCCAGAAAGCGATTTAGAGTTTGGAATTGAACAAAAATTGATATGTGCAAATGATACACATATTTTTTACAAATCCCAAGTATGAAATATAATATTTCATTGGTTCGGTATTTGTTTGATGGCCGTGGAGGCATAGGTGTTACAGTCTCCCCTACTTTTGGAAATTTCGTCCCGAAATTAATTTCTAGAGGAAACTTGTGAAGAAAGCTGTGACAGTTTCGCCTTCTAATAAATCCATTGACCCTTAAGTAAAACTCTGGGTCATGTTAGGATTCTTAGCGAAATTATCGACTATCAATGTAAAGTCCTTGTAGTAGCAAAACATGGAGTTTCGAACTACGGACAGAAGAATGTTTCTTATGAAGACTCATCATAGGAAACTTGAATTCAGGATTGGTAAGTGTAAGATAAAACGACATCGGTCAAAGTCCAAGACTTCTCCCTTATCATTACTCTTGCCACTATTGGTCTTTACACATGACAAAACTTCCTGTGGTTTCTGTGCACTGAATTCCATAATTATGTAGGCCTCCATAATTACGTACTTCCTTGCATAGTCCGCACAGTTCATTTCATAATGCGTATGGGAAAAGTCAAACGAATAATCCTGTGGTGATTTAACTTGACTGTAATAGAGTCTCATTAACTAGGTCACCAAAGGATTAGATAAACGAACAATCTCTTCAGCTAAACTACCCCAGAGAAATATTTAACTACACCGACGTAGGATGTATTTAACTTTAGATCGACGTAGGATCTCTTTAACTCAACTATCTAAGAGAAACATTTAACTACACCGACGTAGGATGTATTTAACTTTAGATCGACGTAGGATTTCTTTAACTCAACTACCTAAGAGAAACATTTAACTACACCGACGTAGGATGTATTTAACTTTAGATCGACGTAGGATCTCTTTAACTCAACTACCTAAGAGAAACATTTAACTACACCGACGTAGGATGTATTTAACTTTAGATCGACGTAGGATCTCTTTAACTCAACTACCTAAGAGAAACATTTAACTACACCGACGTAGGATGTATTTAACTTTAGATCGACGTAGGATCTCTTTAACTCAACTACCTAAGAGAAACATTTAACTACACCGACGTAGGATGTATTTAACTTTAGATCGACGTAGGATCTATTTAACTTTAGATCGACGTAGGATCTATTTAACTCTATCAACACATGTTGTCCTTAAACTTTGGAATAGTACTTTATAATCCAAGGGACTTAATCTACAACGTAGAAGTCCATTAAGGATTTAAGATAGTACATTTTTGAATATCCTACTACGAATCCCTCATATGAAGGTATGAAATATTCTACGAGGATTTGGATAGCGAATATCCAGAGTATACACGAACACAAAATGCATAAATGGAAAGACAAGATGCATAAACACATAGTCACATAACCACAAAATTGTTTATCTAGATCTTTAATTTGTAAGTTTTGTTTTGTTAATTACGTACATGCATTTAAAGCACAATAGGAATCCATTTCATGGATTTCATTCGGTACTTTAAACATTAGCGAGAGTCTAACTATGAAGATAGGAAGATCTTCCAAAAATTCGATTTCTTTTTCAAGAAAACGCAATATTCGAATTAAGGTGTAATAATTTGAATATACGAAAATGCCCTTAGGTACCCTATTAAGAATTTATAATGGTACTTTGGGTATTCGTACAGAGTTGTAACTTGCGCCTTGTACTTCGTTTCCTTGGAAGAAATGGGTATTTTGGATTTCCGTGGAAAACGCAAGAGATAATAAAATGGAAGAAATTACGGGGTAGTCTGTTCTTCAAGGAATACGGTCCCTTGATTGTCGGTATTGTAGAGGATACGTTGTTTATACAAACCATCACATTTGTACATTGCAATGTAAATAAAAAGATTTATTTATTAACAATGATAACAACTGTTTCATGGACCTTGACAACAAAAGAAATAATACATAAGGCTTGATTATTTCTAAACAACATTGTCTTCTAGTTGGTCTGATGCTCATCCCTGAGCCGGATTCGCATTAGCAAGCCTTGGGCAATTTCTTCGGAAATGGCTCATCTCGCCACAGTTGAAGCAAGGACCTGGTGGAAGACGAGCTTGAGCAGGATTTACTTGAGGTTGGTTTGGACCACCTTGGTTTGGGGTAAATCGACAAGCATTTGCCAGGTGACCGAGTCGCCCACATGATGCACATAAACGACACTGTAGGTGAGCTAAGTGATGTGCATTACATTTGTCGCATATCGGTGCAGTACCGGCATAAGGTTTCTTTGCAGGAGGTTGAGTTGGTTGGTTGCGGGTGTTTTGGTTGGGTTGAGCAGCAATCGCAAAATTCTGCGAAGCCTTACGCTTCTTTGACTCCTTATGGGATCCAGTCTCTTCATCCATGATCTTTGATTCCTTGACTGGTTTTGATTCCTCGACCGGTTTCTTGTCACTTTTCCTGAAAAGTTTATGCTTTCTGATCTGAGATTCAGTCAAGGTTGCAGATAGCTCAATGGCCTGCCTAACCGTAGTGGGGTTACTACCAGTAACAATGTCCTGGACTGAGTCAGGGAGACCATCAATGTATTTCTCGATCGCCTTATCCAAAGGCGTAACCATGGTAGGGCACAACAGGCTCAGCTCCTCATATCGATCAGTGTATGCTCGATGTTCACCGCTGTCTTGCTTAAGATCGTCGAATTCCCTTTCCAATGCCCTGATCTCGTGACGAGGACAGAATTCCTTCATCATCAGTGCTCGAAGTTCTTCCCAAGTTTGGGCCAGTGCCACTTCGGCACCCCTATCTCTCACCACACCGTTCCACCACATCAGAGCTCGTTACTCAAGGACACTAGATGCGAAATCTACCTTTCGCTCGTTTGGACATTGTACATGCCTGAAGGTGCTCTCTAAACTCTCGAACCATTGTAGAAGTGCAGTCGCTCCTTGAGACCCGGAAAACTTTGATGGCTTAGCCGAGTTGAACGTCTTGAAGTTGCAAAGGGCATTATTGTTGTTGATAGCTTGGTAACATTGAGCAACGACGTTCGGGATTGCAGCAGTCATTTGCTGTGTAATGACAGCTGCCAGATCGTCAATAGATATCGGATTTTCGCGTCGTGGAGGCATTCTAAAAGAGGAAACATGAAAGGAAACGAGTGAGAGAATTAGACGAAAAGAATGAGATGAAACAAATCTGATGAAAGCCAGGATAGTGGTCATTTGTTTGTTACTGCAAAGCAACAACGACACACAGTGACTGAATTAAAGTAAATGGATAAAAAATAATGTATCGCGAAGACATGCTCGCCTATAAGTGAACACTCATCCCAAGAATTCCCAGGTAAGCACAACTGGTCTCGCTTCTGATGAGATATATACGAAGTGCTTGCCTAGACAGAAAACCCAGAATACAGGCATTCACCCTTCCAGTTTGCACGTGTTCACATTATTTAAAAACCCAAAACCTTGACGAGATTTTGAAAACTCAAAGGGGTTCAAAACCATATAATAGAGAGTTCAAAACCTTACAATAGAGGGTTCAAAACCTAGTAATTAATCATCCTAGAATAGATTATTAGTTTTCAAAGCGGTTTTGAAATTTATGTTCTTGTTGTGGTAGTCGCCTAAGGATAGGTGACGGTATTGTTTTATGACTAAACGCAAGTAAACTCGCGTTAGGGTCCTAAGAAGGTTATAGACTAGGTCAAAGCATTACTAATAACCTAATTCCCTATAACCATTGGCTCTGATACCATCTTTTCTGTCACACCCCGACCACGTAAAAACAACAAGACGTGGCGGAAACGTCGGGGAGTGTTGTAACAGAATTAATGTTTCAAATCAATGGCAATTGAAGTTTCGTTTTATTAATTAAAAGTGTTACAATGTCTTAACAAACAAGGAAATACAACATAATTAACTAGTCTTGTATCTTTTATTGTCACTAAAGCCCAAGTCTGCCTATGTGTATCTTGATCATCTTATGCAACAGCTCCTGAAAAACACATGTGAACATAGGTACGTCAGCATAAAAATGCCTGTGAGATACATAGGTTTTGTGAAAATAGGTTTCATGACTTATGTTTGAGAAAATGTTTAGTCATGAACCTTGTTATTTGCTTTGTTTTGTAAATCATTTGAAAATCGATAAGATCAGATGATATGTATAAATAAATGTAAGGTTAAATGAATAACCATGAAAAATGAGTTTGTATAAGATAAGTTGTTTGTAAAACAATGTCTTGTGAAAAGTATGTTATATGTCTAATATGTTATATGTCTCAAACTGAAATGATTCAAATAACGCTACGACATGTAATACCATACAAACACTTATATATAGGAAGTACCAGCGGCGTATCCACCATGCTTGTATCATATTACACACGCCTCGTTACTTAATCACTTACTCAAACCAAACCAACAATGTAAGATGTCTATGTTTTAAACCAATTGCCAAATGTATTGAATAATATGTCAAAATGTTTATGTCAAGATGTAAATCATATAATGTGTAACCAAAATGATATGTATGGCTAGTGAAATGTATCAACTAAACCATATGCACCAGAACATAGTATTGAAGTAAAACGTAGTTTAAATCAAAGTTATGTTTTGTGTAGTAAATGCATGATCAATGTAAATCATGTAATATGCGTCCAAAATGTAAGCATGTGATGAATAACAAATGTACTAAGTATGAAGAACAATGCAACGATTGAACATACCTAGCATGTGAACTGTACTAAGTATGCAACAATAGACATACATAGCATGTGACCTGTACTACGTATACAACAATAGACATACGTAGCATATAATGTAATGTAAAACAATGTACTAAGTAATGCACACAATGGGCACGCCTAGCATGATATGTAATGAAATCATGTACTATAATGTACTAACGAACATAGCATGTATATGACGTGAAAACAGGAAAGCTTGAAAGTAACAAGTAGGCACATGTGTTTCACCCCAAAACAGTTTGAAAATAGTAAAAGAGGGGTCTATGTACTCACTTGAGATTGCTCAGAAGTCCTAAGATAACCACCAAGCAATGCTAGAGATCACGGAATCAAACGGCACCTAATATAGGTAACTATATTAATAAACCGGACCTATAATCGGAAGATCGGGTAGCATGAGGGTTTGTAAACCAAATGAGTGTAGGAACTCATGTAACATGGTTTAACAAAGCCTACATACTAAATGAAACCTAACCTAAGTGCTTACGACCCATTACGACCCGTTTAGGTAGCTTATGCTACTTTAACGCGTCGTTCGCGTAAAACGCGTTCGGAGCGCATAACTAGTCCTATGATAAGTAAAATATGCCTTAACATGTCTAATATTGTTTCCATATCAGTTTAGATACCAAAATTTATGTTACATATGCTTAAAATGAATTTTGGCGTAAAAAGGGCATTTTGGTAATTTACCTAAGGCATATAAACTACCTATCATACAACTACTTAAACGAAGCGACCATAAGGTATAACCTCGGAAGGTTATTCCCTATATACTATGGTCACCTAATATGTTTGGTCGGATCCTAATGATCGACCAAATGGGTCGGGTTCGAAAGCATAAGCGACTGATCAAGTCGCTTACCCTTACGACCCTAGACAACGTGGTAATCAGTAGGCATAGTCACAAGGACTATAACCATCGTGATTACAATCACGTTGCGAAGTTCTAACGAACTTCGCATTGACCATAAACTGGTCAATGCAGAAAGTCAAACAAGGTTTGGCTTTCGGACTCGAAAAGCAATAAAAGAACGAAGGAACACTTACAAAGGGTCCCCGAATGCTAATCTAGATCCAAATAACTCAGGTATGAAACAATGGTTCCAACTTAGAGTCTTTTGGATCAGATTCTTGTGAGGAAAAGTGAAGGGTGGAGGTGGGTATTTATAGTAAATGGTCCACCGTTAGGATCGTTTGTCGAATATCGTGCCTTAATCACATCCGTACATGTGTCGGAACCTTATGGTACCCAAAATGGCCACTCACCATAAGAGATCAACATGTGGAAAGGGGTTAGGGAGTGGTTAACAGCTGTTAACAGCTGTAAAAAAGATATTTTGCTGCATCTAGCCCCTACTTAGGGACCTAGTTTGGCAGATTTACAGTTTCAGTCCCTGCAACCTCAAAACTTGGTTTACGATGCGTTTTTTTTGACACGTTTAAGCCCCGTTAACCCCATTTCAAAGCTCTAAAATGAATTTAAATTATAGGGAACTTAAAATGTGTTCAAAAATATCTCGGGTGTCGGTTCGTTCAGCCGTACGGTTACGTTGTTCGGTTAATTACGACGGAATGCGCATAAGCGCGAAAAATGATCCAAATGGCGTGACGAATGGATTTTTCTTATTCCAAACACTAAAATAAAATATTTTAGTGCTTACATAAATTTTGGGATGTCCGGATGTATTCAGAACGTAAGTTATGCTCGAAAATGCAAACTTGTGCACTTTTTGACGCTTTTTGTCCCTGAATGACCCCAAAAGTTTATTTTAGCATACCGAACCCCTAAAAGCCTATTTATAAGCTATGTAAAGGATATTTATGGTATGTTTAACTTATGGTCATGTTCCGGAATGTCTGTTACAGTTCAAATTGGCATACTTTCGCAGTTTGTCAAGTTTAGTCCCTGTAAGCGAATTAACTTGTTTTTGCCATACCAAAGCCTTCAAAACTTATTTCTAAGTTATGTAAAGGTTATTTAAGGTATGTTAAGCCTATGTCACTATTCCGGAGTGTTTGTTGCATTAAACTGGTTATATTTATGCATTGGTGCGCGTATAACCTTCCAGAAAGCGATTTAGAGTTTGGAATTGAACAAAAATTGATATGTGCAAATGATACACATATTTTTTACAAATCCCAAGTATGAAATATAATATTTCATTGGTTCGGTATTTGTTTGATGGCCGTGGAGGCCCAGGTGTTACATCTCCTCCTAGCTGTTCGTCTCGAGGTAGAATCGTTGGAAGGCATCTAGACAGGAAGAGACTAGGAATGAGATTTGATCATAATGATTTTTTTTTTTGCGATGCGATTGAGCGCGTTCAAAACTTGGTGCGATAGTATAGTAGTAATACGAATCACATAGGAGCCACATAGGAGACACAAAGTTCCCTAGTTCTCACACAATGACTTGTTGTTTATACGTATATATAGGTATTTATATAACTGTAATTTGTATTCATACACACACAGGTCGAGTAAGAATAAGCGAGGACGCGTTGAAGTGAGAAAGCGAGAGCGAAGGCGATAGATTATGCATTAGTTTTGTTGCGAACATTCGGGTTTCATTTTAGATTGCAATGGCTGTGCGAGTTGTGCGTTTTGTAAAACAGGGAGTGAAAATCGTTAAATCGAGAAATCGAAAAAGCGCAAAGTTCCAAAACGTAAATAAGTTCCAACCATTTGTAAAATTGGCGGGTCGTATGATAGAGTGCCTTGGGTGCTTAGGCGTCGACTACCCAAGGTATCCCAACTATATTCGACAAGTTCGTGCACGCGCGTTGACCTAGAAAACTTCATGCTTCCACTGGGATGCAGCTCATGGCATTCGTCTTCCTAGTCATCGCGTGGCTCGAGTTATCGTGTTAGTCGAGTCCTTGGTGAGAGCTTTTGTAAACCAGTTCATAGAGAGTAGAACGGCTTATTAAGGTACGGGTTTCACCCCTGACTTAACAGCTTTGTTCCTAATTGTGGTTATGCTCTTCGAATAAATTCGTGAGTTCCACTAGATTTCGCAATGGAGATTTTCGTCGAGGTGTGGATGTCACTCCTAACTCGATGAAAGATTCTCGTGCTATAAAATGCGTTGAGTGAGCGATCTCGTCGAGAGTTCTTGGTTTTCACACATGGTCTCGACAGAATCGCTCGGTTTTGTTATGCGAGTGATTTCGAAAACACGTGTATTATGTCAGCCTTAGGAAAGGCTAAGTAGTATTCCAGCCTTAGGAAAGGCTTCTTCGTGTGAGGTTGTAGTACGCGTGTTCACACAAAGTGTAGCTTTTAGCAACTTCGATCGAGAGTATCAAGTAGGCCAGATACAACCCTACTGGGTTCGTACGAGTCGGCCTGTTGGTACTTAGACTATAGACTAGGTCAATTTCTAAGATGTCGACCCGGACTAGGTCGAGTCTTGCCTAATTCCCTATAGTTATGGCGGAATCATCGGGGCGCGGCACTAGGCGAATCAGATTGCTCAAGAGAATCCATAACAACTATGTTGCGATAATATTTAATACATTCGTTATCCCATACTAACAAATAAGACAATCACATAAGTTATCACAGATTTCTTGTCCTCTCGAACAATGCAAATCCGACAACCTAGATTTTAGTTGAGTTTCTAGACTTCCTAGCTTGATTTGATAAAGTCTGCGATCTAACCTGCAACATATGTTAAAATATTTGTCAATACAAAAGTATTGGCGAGTATACAGGTTTGATATGTATAGCGTAATAGAGTAAAAAAAGTGTAGCGAATTTCCACATGCATAAACGTAACACACGACATATACACTCACAAAGCTGATACTACCAACTAAGTCCTCGATACTCGAATATGCGATGGCAAACTAGACCCCGTTGGGCGCAATAGTACTATACTAGTCATGGTGGGACGTCGCGAGTATAAGCCCTAGCACATATGCAACTAGCATCACGTATATCTATGCATAACAGTTATTCGCAAGTGATAATTTGATTGATTGAATAAGTCGTTTGATAAGTTTGATTTGTTAGAAACGTATGTTACACCCAAAATGCGATTAAAAAGGGGTCAAGTATACTCACAGTGCGTATTTAGCGAGGATACAACTTGATTGGATCGGTTGCAAGTGCGTCTGCGTTGAATCATCGAAGGATATAGTAAACGATGTACGGTTAAGCGAGAATAACATCGAACAGTTAGTTATCTGGTCGGATGGTGCTCATCCGTTTGGATGGG
This sequence comes from Helianthus tuberosus, assembly GCA_030545235.1. Taxonomy (NCBI): domain Eukaryota; kingdom Viridiplantae; phylum Streptophyta; class Magnoliopsida; order Asterales; family Asteraceae; genus Helianthus; species Helianthus tuberosus. Next base: position 83,005,151 of record CM060371.1, on the reverse strand, counting down.
CTCATCCGAACGGATGACATATGGATCTGGATCGGATGGCTGTCATCCAGTCGGATGACAGGCTATCCGGTCAAATGACTGTTGACTGGGTCGAATGGTCATCCGATCGAATAACATGTTAACTGGGTCGAATGGTCATCCGATCGAATAACATGTTAACTGGGTCGAATGGTCATCCAATCGAATAACATGTTAACTGGGTCGAATGGTCATCCGATCGAATAACTGTTTGACGGGGTCGAATGGTCATCCGATCGAATAACATGTTAACCGGGTCGAATGGTCATCCGATCGAATAACATGTTAACCGGGTCGAATGGTCATCCGATCGAATAACTGTTTGACTGGGTCAAATGGTCATCTGATCGAATAACATGTTATCCGTTCGGATGACATGTGACCCGTTCGAATGGCATGTCTGTTAACGTTTCGGTCAACTGTTTTCGAGTGTTTTCGGAAGAAATACGATGCGGTCTTGTTGGGACTGTGTAATCTCGCATTAACCATTGAAATTCTATCAATTCCGACCCGTTCTAACGGCCGGGAACCACCCCGTTCCATCAGATCTGGCCGTTCTTGACGGTTTCTCATGGTTAACTCGAAATCGCACAGTTCCTTGGTTAAATACATAGAATTTAGTGAGATTTGTTATCAAAATATGTGGAAATCACCCAGATCTGAGTCGTTTATGGTGGGATGAGGTCACAACTTGAAGTTCTTATGAACTCTTGGTGACATCACCTTAAAACACCTCAAATCAGTAGATTTCTCGGTTAGAAATCGAGTTTTGAAAGACAGAATAATGTAGAATCGAGTGTAGATCATAGAAGTACGAGTTTTAGATTGGAATCTTACCGGGATCGCGAGGAATCGAGAGAAAAGGGTCCTGGAGTGTGCTTGGTCGAGTGGGAGCTGTCACATCACTTGAACAGTGGTGTGGCAGGCTATTTATAGGCAAAAAGAGGAGAAGGGGGTTACTGGGTCGAATGGCCATTCATTCGGATGGCCAATCCGTTCGGATAGCCCATCTGTTCGGATGGCAATCCGTTCGGATGGCTCATCCGTCCGGATGGTCACTCCGGCGCGGTGAGTTTCTCCGTTTTCGATCGTTTTGATAGTTTTTGGAGTACGTGCTCTCTATATTTAGTTTATATCATTATTATATATATAAATATATCACTAGGGGTCGTATTTACGTATTCATTTTTCCAAGTTTCGATTTAACAATCGGTTTTCGATTCGAGTATGCGATTAGTAGCGACATTTCACGGCCATCAAGTAGGGTAGTATAGGTCCTTTCTCGATGTCATCGTGATCGTTATTGCGTGTTGTGCCACAAAGACTGACGGGGTACCATTCACTCGTATTGTCATCACCGTCACGACGACTGGAGCTATAGCACTCACCCGAGGGTTTTTGTTAGCGTTAATTGTCTGCGTTTTGACACATCACGGCCACCGAGGAGGGTAGAATAGGTCCTCACTCAATGTCATCGTGAGTGTTAGCGTTTTCGATGTAATATAGTGATAATGTATTACGAAAATATGTGATTACCCTTCGAATAGCGATGTATGTGGTATAGTTACATTATGATCCGAATCTCTGGTGCTAGGCGTAACGAGTTTATCGAGTAGTAACAACACACGTAAATGCGGGTTGTTACATTTTAAGCTTATGTTCATGTTTCATGTTCTAGATTCTTTGTGATCTTCAAGATTAACATCATGTACCTTATTTTAATCAACAAAATAAGATGTAAATTCAAGAGTATAGTATTCTTACTACTAGCTCGAGGCTAGGGATGATCAATGGAAGAAATGAAGTGGATAAAAGCAAATGGTGAAGGTCCTTTAGCTTCTGAGAGCTCCAAGCTTCCTTATACGGCTTCTAACACCTTTGAGTAGTAATGGAATGGATGGGAGAAGATCAGATGATGGTGGGGATGGGGTGGTGGCTCACGGCCGAGAATGGAGGAAGAGGGACAGAGTTTTGAGTGAGTTTAAGTTTGTGAAATGAAGATATGATAGTCTTATGGTCCATTTAAACTTTCTTTCCAAGATAACTAAACCTAGTGTGTAATATGTTCTTAAAGAATCCAACATAATCTAATATTATAATCAAACAAAATCAAGAGTGGGCCACACCCTATGTGGCTGTAGGTAGGGGGGTATAGAGTTGGATTGTTAATTGTATAGTTTGAGTATGGTTGAAATCCAAGTAATCTGGTTAGGTGTTTAGTTGTTATGTGATTATATAGTGTGTTATGATGTTCGGGGACCATAACTAGCTTGGTAATGTTAAAACAATGCTTCTAGTGAAAAATTGGAGTTTCGGGTGGTGTGCGGTTGTTCGGTTGGTTACCGGTTCGTTATGGTGCTAAACTATTCAGTTTAGTATGCTTTATGTTACCTTTTATAACAGTTTTGATTCCCGACACTTAGGAAAGCATTGAGGACCATTTAACCATATTTCTGCATGATATTAGATTGTTTAAACGCTGATTTTGCTGATTTTCTGCAGAATTCTGCAGTTTATGTGAGTTTTAGGCACTTTCCGGCACTTAAACTATCTCTAGGAAGGCAGTTTTGTGATCCTTACTTTCCTACACACTATACTAGTGTAATAATTGGTTTCTGGCTCATTCTGTGTCTCAATAGAATGTCTGTCTATTTACTGAACTCCGTCAGCATTTTTCTGATTTGTTTGATAACTGCGCTGCCGGTGTTTCGTGCATCGTTCGAATCAACAAAGTTTGCATGCAATAATGATATGTCATTTGCAATATATGATGCACATGTATGTATATGGCAATAGTCAGAAAGCAATTCAAGTAATTAATTGTAATTCAGCACGATGGGTGTACTTGCCCAAGTGTGTGTTTAGTGTTAGTAGAATATCGTGTTTTATAAATTTAAAACTTGACTAATGTGTAAAATGGGCTTAAAATATCAATAAAAATATATCACGCTTTGCACACACCAAGTTTTTGGCGCCGCTACCAGGGACACAAGGATTTTAAGAAAGCTTAAAATCAACGGCCTAAACATTTTTCAAAACCTTTTTCAAAACTATGCGCACATTTTTTAGGAATTTTTGCATTACAGTAGTCTGAACACGGGGCCGTGCTCACTGAACACGCCCCGTGCTACATAAAAACAGCAAAACATTTTTTAAATACCTAGATACAGAGTCTGAACACGGGGCCATGCTCACAGAACACGCCCCCGTGCTGCACAAAACCAGTAATAATTTTCAAAACACCCAGATACAGACCCTGACCACGGGCCATGCTCTCTGACCACAGGGCCGTGGTGAGCCTCTATTTTCATTTTTTATTTTGTTTTCTGGTCCCGAGACTCTTTTGTAGTCTGCTGAGTGATTCTTATAGATCAATACTCAGGAGGTTACAATTACTACTATGAAGAGGATGATTGCGAAGAAGAGTATTGTACCATTTGTGGTAATCCTCACTCGGTATAATATTGTGACCTCTTCGAACCATCCACCTCATATACATACCATGAGAAACCTAGGTACGAGCCAACCACTTCATATACATCCTATGAAGAACAAACGTATGAACCTTCTCCCTCATACACATACCTTGAGGAACCAAGGTATGAACCCTCTCTATCATATACTTACTATGAGGAACAATGGTGTGAACCACTTACCTCATATGAGTATTATGAAGGTCCAAGGTTTGAACTTCCGCACTCAAGCTTTTGGGACACTTATCCCGCTCAATTTGACGAACCACCAACTATCCTCCCCGAAGCTGAAAGAATAATAGAACACCTCAAAACTATCAAACGCTATATAAAAGAATCACGCATAAGGGAAGAGGAATCCCGTGCGAGGGAAGAGGTAGTTTGTACCAAAGAGGTAATGGTAGAAGAAGTAAAAATGGAAGAACAAGTAAGTGAAAAAAAACAATGCATGAACCAAACAACAAAAAAGGTAAGTCCGAAAACGCTAATCTTCAGAAAGAGTAAAATTTTCAAGAAATTAATCTCTTAACACCTTTCGAAAACCGTTGTTTGGTACCTACTCATGCTAAGTTTTTAAAAGAGTTAAGCACTAACACTAAAATTGAAGAAATGGTAAGCATTAAGTTAACAAACGATCAAACTACGATAATAAAAGATGATTCATTTGAAATTAACATTACACCGGTTCCATGTTTCTTTCAAAATACCTTTATTAGTAATATTACAATCGATGAAGATCTTTGTGTTAATATAATGTCAAACTACATTTTCGAAAAATTAAGTATTAGTGATTTTTCTCCACTTCCAATACCCATTTTCTTTATAATCAGAAAATAATAAAATCAATGGGTGTAGTTGAGGATGTGTTAGTACAAACAAGTCAAACGGTAATCCGAACCGACTTCGTCATTCTTGATGACGCTCCACTTGTGTTGGGACGACCTTTTGTAAAAACCCATCAAGCTTTGATTAACCGGAAGCAAAACAACCTACCCATTCAATTAGGGGCCTTTAAAATATATGTCGATCTTGAACTATCAATAAAATATCCAATCGGAAATGAAGACCCCCTAATTGAAGATGAAGATGAACTGCCTGATACGGAATATGAAATCGACCAGTTTGTTGAAGAAGAGGTCGCCATTGAACAAACCATTTTGGTCCTTGACCAAAATGAGCAACCAAATAGGGAGTCTCCTAAAGACCCACCACTTGAGCTCAAAGAACTCCCAAAAGGTTTTGAATATGCTTTCCTCGAAAAGGATGGTAAGCTACCCGTAATTATTTCTTCAAAATTAACTAGTTTAGAAAAAGAAAAATTAATTACACTTTTGAAAAAACACAAAAACACGATCGCATGGAAGCTTGTAGATATTAAAAGAATAAGCCCTTCCATGTGCACGCACAAAATTTTAATGAATGATGACTATAAATTGGTAATACAACCACAACGTAGAGTAAATCCAAATGTTCAAAAAGTGGTTAAAAATGAAGTCATCAAACTACTTGACGCCAGACTTATCTACCCAATTTCCGATAGCCATTGGGTAAGTCCCGTCCAAGTAGTTCCCAAGAAATGAGGTATGACAGTGGTCACTAATGAAAAAAATGAATTAATTCCAACAAGAACCGTCACCGGATGGAGGGTTTATGCAGATTATCATCGATTAAATGAGGCAACAAGGAAAGATCATTTTCCCTTACCTTTTATTGATCAAATGTTAGAAAGATTATCGGGTCACAAATTTTATTGTTTTTTAGATGGTTTTTCAGGTTACTTTCAAATACTAATAGCTCCTGAAGACCAAGAAAAAACAACATTTACATGTCCCTATGGAACTTTTGCTTATCGACGCATGCCTTTTGGTCTATGTAATGCCCCCGCAACTTTCCAACGTTGTATGGTGGCCATCTTCCATGACATGATAGAAAAGACTATGGAAGTCTTCATGGGCGACTTTTCTATCTTTGGAGATTCATACGACCAATGCCTCGATAACCTTGAACGAATGCTATCCCGATGTGAGGAAACTAACCTCGCCCTTTATTTGGGAAAAATGCCATTTCATGGTAACGGAGGAAATAGTACTCAGTCATAAAATCTCAAGCGAAGGAATGGAGGTTGATTGGGAAAAAATAGACACCATCTCCCGATTGCCACCTCCATCCTCCGTTAGAGCCATCAGAAGTTTCCTAGGGCATGCCGGATTTTATAGATGATTTATCAAAGACTTTTCTAAAATTTCAAGACCTTTAACAAAATTACTTGAAAATGATGCTCCGTTCATCTTTGACAAGGATTGCAATCAAGAATTTTTAACACTAAAAGAAATGTTAGTCAATGTACCAATCATGATAGCGTCTGATTGGAAATTACCTTTCGAAATCATGTGCGATGCAAGTGACTTTGCAGTTGGAGCCGTCTTGGGACAACGAAAAGATAAGCATTTTCACCCAATATACTATGCTAGTAAAACACTTAACGATGCACAAGAAAATTACAAAACAACTGAAAAAGAATTACTAACTGTAGTCTTTACTTTTGATAAATTGCGTTCTTATCTTGTTCTTTCTAAAACGATAGTTTATACAAACCATGCAGCCATTCATTATCTCTTTAAAAAACAGGATGCCAAACCGCGTTTGATCAGATGGATTCTACTCCTCCAAGAATTTGACATCAAGACAAAAGAGGAGCAGAAAACACCGCTGCAGATCATCTATCCTGCTTGGAAGATCTAGCTTTGGAGGCAACTAGGGACGAGCTCATCAATGAAAAATTCCCAACGGAATCCTTAGAAATGGTGGAATACCAAGAAGAACCATGGTACGCCGACTACCTAGCTAGTTGTATAGTTGCAAAAGGATGGTCGCATCATCAAAAAAAAAATTCTTTGCCAATGTAAAGCATTATTTTTTGGAAGATCCTTATCTTTTCAAAATGTGTGCCGACCAACTTATCCGACGATGCGTACATGGTAGTGAAGCAAGAAAAATTCTCCGCCATTGTCATGAAGGTCCATACGGAGGACATCATGGAGCCGCTAGTACCGCACGAAAGGTACTTAATTCAGGATTCTATTGGCCAACCATTTACAAAGACTCCCAAAGTCTTATCAAGACATATGATGCATGCCAACGATCAGGTAATATTTCTTCCAAAATCGAAATGCCATAAAATGGCATTCTTGTTTGTGAAATTTTTGATGTGAGGAAACTAGACTTTATGGGGCCTTTTCCACTGTCAAAATGAAACAAATATATACTTGTGGCAGTGGATTACTTGTCAAAATGGGCCAAAGCCGAAGCTCTTCCAACAAATGATGGAAGAGTTGTGGTAAGATTCTTGAAACGACTATTTTCTCATTTCGAAACTCCAAAAGCATTAATAAGTGATAGAGGTACCAATTTTTGTAATCAACTTGAAATTTTTTTAACAAGATATGGGGTCTATCACCGGATCTCAACTGCATATCACCCTCAAACAAATGGACAATACGAAGTGACTAATCGAGGTTTAAAAAGAATACTTGAAAAAACCGTAGGATTAAATAAAAAAGAATGGGCCGATAAATTAGACGACGCTTTATGGGCTTTTCGAACTGCATATAAAACAACAATAGGCACCACCCCATATAAGCTTGTCTATGGAAAAAGTTGTCATTTGCCAGTAGAAATAGCACACAAGGCCTACTGGGCTTTAAAAATGTAAACTTAGACATTGAAACTGCCGGAAAGAATCGATTATGTCAATTAAACAAATTAGACGAGTTAAGGAATCAAGCCAACTCTAACTCTGAAATTTTTAAGGAAAGAATGAAAAACTTGCATGATAAACATATTAAACCTAATGAATTTCGAGTAGGAGATCAAGTTCTATTGTTTAGTCATGACTTCGATTATTTCCTGGAAAATTAAAGTCTAGGTGGTCGGGACCTTTTTCTATCACCCATATTTTTCCACACGGTGCGATTGAAATTAAATCTCAAAATGGGATTCCATTCAAAGTTAACGTACAATGGCTTAAGCTTTATCAAGGATTCAATGAGGATGACGAGGAAGAGATCTCGTTATAAGCGGTTGAAGAATAAACGAAGGTTTGTGCACTAACATCATGTCTTGTAGGTAATGAACTTCGGGAAAGCTTCAAAAATCGGTAAGATATCCAAACCAAGTTTCGGGAAACAGGTCGCTCACACGTGCACTTAAAAAATAAATAAATAAATTATATATTTTTACCCGCCCACGGGGCCGTGCCCAGCGAGCACGGGGCCGTGGTCGGCTACTGTCGGGGACAAAACCCCTTTTGTCTTCTCATTTTCATTTCACCACGACCCGTTTCCCCAAAAACTCTCTGGTTCCTCCGAAAATCTCTGCAGATTTTCACGTTTTTCCACCGTTCAACATCATCAAGATATGATTGTATCGTCTTCTAAAGTTAGTTTAACGATTTGCATGTAGGCTAACATAAAAAATTTGTCAAAAAATCTAGGGTTCTTGAACTTGAAACGAAACAAACCACAAATTTTTGCTTAGATCTGTTAGTATTATTATAGTTGCATGTTATAGGAAGTAAATTAACTGAAACTGTTTGAAGATTTGCCCGATTTCAAGCATAAACCTCAAACCCTTGTTTTTTAACCGAAAAAGATGAAATTGGAGGGGTAAACGGTTTGTTTTTGGAAAAATAGCACTTGGGGTTTTATTTTCGGGGAAAACCGCCCCTAGTCAACCAAAATTTTCAAGTTTACGAAACCGGGTCGAAAAATGGTATTTTTGGGACACAGAACTCTGACCACGAGGTCGTGGCCAGTGGCCACGGCGCCATGTCCAGCCTCCTGTTTTTAGTTTTCTTCGAAAATTTATCGTTACATGCTGATTGTTTTGTGTTTTCTGTTGCAGAGATGGCCAGTAAGTTCACTAAGTTCAAACCCACAGAGTGGAACTACCAAGCCCGCTATGACATTCTTCAAACGAGGCCCGAGGAAACACCAAAACAAGCATTCCTCGATACCTTGGAGGCTGTGGGGCAACAAGACTGCTACAACACATTAGTCACGGGTCCACTAAGGGTGGCCCTCGGCACAAGACTCCATGCGATTCATGAGTATAGATTGGAGTTTTACAGTTCTTTCGCCTTCAAAGCAAAAGCCGAGCCATTCGACGAAGAAGGAGTTCAATTCCGATGTGCGGGAGAGGTGCTTTCAATTTCTATCGCACAGTTTGGAGTAAATGTGGGTCTGTTCACCGAGGAAGAGTCCGATGAAGAGGAGAACACGGGTGGTCTCTATGAACTCCCGAACAACATGCGCCAGACATCATGGGCTCAAATCGGGGATGGTGCATAAGATCCAAGTGTCACGAAGAGCTCCCAGTTGCGGGACCCCCTCTACCGCTACATTCATAGGGTCCTTAGCAACTCTCTGAGTCAAAGGCCTGATAACACTGGTGTTGTCAACCTGCGTGATCTGACGGTCCTGTATTGCATCCACAACCGCGTTCCTCTTGATGTCACTCATCTACTCCTAAGGAACATGCATCTGAATCAGTTGGCTGCCTCCCCGACACCCATCTTCTTTGGGGGATGGATCTACCTCCTCTTCAAGACCTATGTTCAACGCATGCCGAAATCATTCTGCAAGGGTCCATGGTCGGGGAAGGTAGATCTCACCCAATGCCACTCAATGGGGATCATCCATGAGACGGTTGACGGGGAAGTCCGCTTCCAAACCACTCAAGGAAATGTTTGGAACCCGGAGGAAGCCCTCGTCTTACACGCCAACCCAAACCGTCCTCCTCTTCAGTATCAAGGCTACCAAACGGGTTCCTCCTCTCAAGGCGGTGGTTTTCCTAACTTTCAAAGCTTACATTATCTTTTGCAGGAAAACTTACTATGCACCCGCAACACCTACAACATGCTAGCAACACCTTTACCCGGGTCGGAGCAATGGAGCACAACATCTCCACTATGGAAGATGACATCACCCACATCCGGGAGTATATGGTGTAACGAGGAGATGAAGATGAGGACGAGGGCATGGACTGATCAGAGGCATTGGAGGTGGGGTGACGTTGGATGCAGTTTCTCAGGTTAACCCTTTTCTATCCCACAAACAATTGCTGGCCTGCGTGCCATGGTTTGAACAATTTACTTTCTTAAACACTTTTTATTCTGCATTTTTTCTTTCTTTTTTTTATGTGTGATGATGGATGATGAACTTTGCTAATAGTAGGATGTTTATTATGTTATGTATGGTGTGGTGTTAGCAAAACAGGTACCCAGGAAGCTTGGATGCACTAAGCATTAGTGCTACATAAGCCCGGAAACCCGAACCAAAAGCCAAAAACCTGTAATCATCAAATGCAGAGTGCCACCACGGGGCCGTGGTCAATGACCACGCCCCCGTGCCCACACCCCATGAACTACTGTTTGTCTGAAAACTGGCCACGAAGGGGGCGTGGCCACAAGGCACGCCCCGTGGCCATATTTCTGTAAGTTTCTGTTACTGGCACTCTGACCACGGTGCCGTGCTCAGCCAGCACGAGGCCGTGGCCAGGTGCCCAGTAACACCAAATTTTATTTTTCGACACCTTCAATCAACCTAAAACCTTATTTTTGGGACACATTGAGGACATGTGCAATTTAAGTGTGGGGGATACTAAAACTTGAATCTCGCAAGTCCTAATAACAAGCATTACACAAAACTCTATTGGAACCGCTAATCACCCCAATTTTTTTCAAAAAAAAAATTTCATTTTTCTTACTTGTCTTGGTTTAATTTGGGAATAACAAGTTCTAAAAAGGTTATATTTTTACAAATTTACAACCGATAGCATCTTGATAAAAAGAAACAAATAAGAAAATTATGAAAATGTATGACAAGTCTAATTAAAATTTGATTATATATACTTGATCACATTATAAACCCATTCCCACAACAAGTGAATTTTGAGCCCTTATTGAGCATATAGGCATATATCTTTAAAACTAAATTCTCATTTTTCGTTTCTTGTGTGAATAGCCACTTGGTTCTTACGACTCTAGAACTTGCCACGTCGATACATTCCCAGTCCTTACCAACTTGAACCCAAGTAAGTAAATGATAGAGGCATTAGGACTAACCTTTTTTCCTTTCAACACCATTATTTTCATCTTTTTTATCACCTACCCAAAATCCCCTAAGTTTACCCCTTTGAGCGTAAATCTTTTCATTTCAAAACCCAAAAAGCAAACACCCTTTACCCACCAAAACCTTTTTTTTTCAAACCCATTGTTTTAGTAAAAAGCTCGGTTATCGTGTGACGGTTCCTATAAAAAAATGAAAGTCTTGCAATAAACAAACAAGTTTCTCAAAGAAATCTTATTTGAATATGCTTAGTTTGAATAAAAGTCACAAAAACAAAAAGTTGTACGATGACCGACGCTTTTTACGCTTTTCGCCATTTTTTACTAACCACTAACCAAAACCACCTACCCTTAGCCCAAGCCTAACCTTTCCCTAAGTCCTCTTGATATTTATGAAGGTTTTTAATTAAAAAGGATGAGGATTGATCGCTTGCCAAGAATATGGTAGAAGTAAGTTCCATGTCGGTCTCGAGTGTTTCACAAAAATACATCTTCGGCCGAGTGTTTAGTGATCTCCCGTGAGTTATGTGAACTTGTATATAAATGGAATTTTAAAGAGGCATGTTATGCCCAAATAAGTAATTTTTCTTATAAAATGTTCTAAATAAATCATGACGAATAGGAATGTAAATAAATAAAAATAAAACCCAAGAAAAATCTTGGATTCCCGACACCCAAGATGAGCCCAAAACTTCTCCTCTACCTCTTCCATTTGGGTGTGTAAGCCATATAGTAAAGAGTTTTGCTTGAGGACAAGCAAAGATTCAAGTGTGGGGGTATTTGATGTGTGCAAAATGTAACATATAAATTTCATCAAATGATCCATAAAACTAACCCTTTTTTAGTACTAATGTTGGAAAAAGCTTGTTTTTGTCTTCCTTTTGAATTTACAGGACGAAATGAGCTTAAACGTACAAAAGTAGCGAATAAGGAGCCAAAACCAACATAAATAAAAAGAAAAAGAATAAACGTAACATACCCGACCCCTGAACAACATCCCTAAATCAAAAACAAGAAAACAGAAGACTGACCACGGGGCAGTGCCCAGCTGGACACGGGGGCGTGGTCAGGAACCTGCAGAAAAGACAAACATGTCGAAGCTTCTACACCCACCACGGGGGCGTGCCCAGCTCAGTACGGGGTGTGGTCAACGCTAAGATATGCAGAATCTTTCAAAATATTGACAGTACTGATACGCTGCTGACCACGAGGCCGTGCCTGCTGAACACAGGGTCGTGTGGGACCCTCTACTGACACTTGCATTTAATGAATGAAGAGAAAAGGGCTGGCCACGAGGGCGTGCCCACTGGATACGGGGCTGTGGCCAGAGCTCTGTGCAGGCTATAAATAGGGGTGCTTGGTTCACTTCAAAGGCATCCCTTGGCAAACCACTACTCTCCCACTTTGCCACCACTCCACCACCACTACAACACCAACACCCACCACCATCATCCATCATCCATCTTTAGAGTGTGTAGTAGTCTCAGGATCCAAGATTGATCGTAAGGGTTCTTGCCAATCAAAAGCCATGTTTGGTTAAGCCTCTTACATCACTTGGTGAAGACAAGTCTTTTATCTATTACTTTTGATTTTTAATCTTTCGGCACTTTTTATTTGGTTTTGTATCAATGACTTTAATAGTTTCTTATGTTGATGGTGAATTTTCTTTATCATTTGTCCGTGGTGTCTTGTGGTTACTTTACTGTCTATATAAAGTAAAAGATTGCATCATTCATGTCTCTACGGTCTATATAGAGGCATGTTGGCTACCTGGTCGGGGGGTTAAGGGAATGGTTTAGTTAGGTTCTTGCCTTGTTCAGTGTACAGATCCTGCAAGGACCTGGTTTAAGCTTACTAGGACCTCCTTCAATACCCACTAGTATTGGATGTCGGGGGTGCGAATAGCTTGAACCCCTCATATGCAAACTACTATTAATACATTAAACGGGCTTCTTGGGATTGTATCCTTGCTGACTCAAACCACTTAGCCGAGGGTAATGTCACTTTCAAAAGAGGGGCCTACCAATTTTCGCATTAATAAGTTAATTAATTATCTTTCAATATTTCGACCCTTTGGGATTGTATCCCTGCTGACCCAAACCACTGGGTTGAGGGAAACGTCACCTTCAAAAGAGGGGCCTACTACTATAACTAAGATAATCTTTTAAAAAGTCCGAAAGTGCGAAAATCATCAAAGGATACATTAAAGACGAGTCAGATCCAAGTGATTCATCTTGTCTATCTGTTTTTATTTTACGTTATTTCTGCATTTTTAGTTTTTATTTTTATGTTTTAAAACTTCTCTCAAAAAAAATTAGATTGATTAGACGTTCAAGATAAACCGGTACTAAAAGCTCTTGTGTCCTTGGACGACCTCGGTATCTTACCAACGCTATACTACGCTCACGATTGGTGCACTTGCCCAATTGTGTGTTTAGTGTTAGTAGAATATCGTGTCTTATAAATTTAAATCTTGACTAATGTGTAAAATGGGATTAAAATATCAATAAAAATATATCACACTTTGCACACACCAACAAGCAATTAATATACATATTGATAAAATTGTAGAGCAAAAACAAGAACTAGAAAAAGCAAGAATTGAAACAAAACGTGTCGACAAGAAATTGATCAGTTACTCAATTGCTTCATATGTTTTAGACTACATCCTCCCGAAACCGACCGGAAAGGATGAATCCGGGGAGGATATATATGGGTACGGGAACAGTGGATTGGGTTATCATCGTGTTCCACCGCCCATGAGAGAAGGCTATTGTCGGAAAAAGCTGGAGGGGGTGGAAAAAGCATTGAATCTCAAGCTAAAATTTATTCAAACAAACCAAACAGATCAATTGCTACATGATATAGACGTGACCTGCTCTAAATCTAACAAGGATTGTGAGTCAGAGTTAGTTAAAAATGTGGTTGAAAAAGTTCTTAAAAATGATAGTAACATTTGGAAGATGACGAAAGTTTTCACAAAAATTATATTCCGAAATCTGCTACTATTTTTTTTAATCAAAATCATTATTTTATTCATACTTGCCAAGCTACTAATTTGAATGCTGGTCCGAATTTGATGATGTATAAGATGAACGGATCTCACAAATTATACTCAGATGAAGAATTTTAGATCCAAAACGTGAATTTGAACAAGATTGAAAAAGTTTTCAGGCGGGTGGAAGTTGACGTTTCTAAAATTGATAACCTGAAAACCATTGAACGATTTTAGAAAATTTTATAACAATGGGAGAAATGGGATGGGATATGGTAAGTACAATCAGAAGAAGAAGTTTGGAAAATCTAAACATGTGCAGAAAGTGAACTTTGTGCCTGGCATAAGTTCCGAAAGTGACAAAGAATCTCAGATTTATGGTCAATCAAATGAAGAATTCTTTGTACAACAAAAGCAGCAAACACATGCTGAAGGTACCGTTGTTGTAAAAGACAGTCGGACGTGCTTTCGATGTAACGAAGCTGGACACATTGCTAGAAAAGGTCCACAAAAAAAGCCTAAGCATGTTTATGTTGAGAAGTAGAAATCAGAAGATGTTAAGCAAAAGGCACTTATGTTTGCTCCAAAACAAATCTTAAAAAGAATAAATGAATCTAATAACAAAGATAAACAAGTAAAATCGAATGTTTCTATAAAACAAACCGGTGAGTCTTCGATAAAGAGTGATCAAAAAGATTCAAAAAGTTTTGCAAAGAAAAATTTTCCAAAGAAGCAAACATGGGTGGTGAAACAAAATGAAACTTCTGATGTTCAAAAACAAACTGTTTCGACTGAGAAAGTCAAAAAGTTTATTCTTAGGAGTGTTAATGTGTGTGAACCTAAACCCGTAAGCCTACCCAAGACCGGTAAGGCTTGGGTATCTCTATTCAAGTAATTGCGTGTGCTCATGTGCAGGGGCTCCTGAGGTCACTAATTTAAAAATGGATAATGGACAGTGGGGCTTCTCAACACATGACAGGGATGTTGGCTTTTCTCTAGGGGTGTTCAAAATTCGTTTCGAAAAATTCGAAAATCGTTTAAAATCGATTCGATTATCAAAAATTTGTTTCGATTATAAGAATTCGAATTCGATTCAATTCAAGTCAAGTAAATCGAATACGAATTTACAATTTCAAATTCGATTAGATTCGAAATTCGAATAAAATTATACATTTTTTATTATTTTTTATGTAATACATGTATAACTTTTATTAGGCTATACTACAAATTATTTTCAAAATTTATTCCAATTATTAAAATTACCCATTACCAAACCAAATATATGACCCATAACTAAAATCTAAGTAGCACATCTATCAATAGATTTCTAACCCTAAAAACATTAACTTGTAACGTGGAATGGTTATTCCCGACTTCTCGTTTTGAATTTTAGATTTATGATACTTTATTTGGAACTGTTTTAATATAATATCGTGCTTTATGGTTGCTTTAAAATTTATGTATCATTTTGATAGTTTTTACATGTTTTTAAAGAATTTAAATCAAATCGAATTTATTCTAATTCGATTCGAATTCGAATTTTTAATCGAATACGAATTGAATGCGAATTGGGTTTTTTATTCTAATCGAATATGAATTCAAGGGAAAATAAAAATTATTCGAATAATTCAATTCGAATAATTCGAAAATTCGATATTCTATTTGATGAACACCCATACTCTTCTCTACGACGTCAAATCAACAATAAGGGGCTATATAGGGTTCACATGGAATCAGGGTGGTCGAATTATCGGGGAGGGTACTTTAATGAACGGAATGGTGTCATTTGAGAAAGTTAATTACATAGCAGAGTTAGAAAATAACTTACTGAGCATCTCCCAGATATGTGATAGAAAGTTCACAACATATTTCAATGACAAAGAGTGTTTAATCCTCAAGCCTGGTTTTCAAATTCCCAAAGAATGTATTTTGATGCATGCTCCACGCGAAAATGACCTCTATGTCTTAGACATGAGTGTCACTACAACCACGTCGAAAAAGCTCAATGTTTCGTGTCTAAGGCAACAGAAAAGGAGTCAATACTATGGCACAAGAAGATGGGGTATATACATCTTAGAAAGATGAATTTCATAGTTCACAATGATCTGGTGAAAGGTTTAAATTTGAAGAACTTTCATCGGGGTGATGATTGCATAAGCTGCAAGAAAGGTAAACAGACGAAGAAGTCACACCCAAGAAAGCTTCTTAATTCTATCAAAATTCCACTGAAGAGACTACATATGGATTTATTTGGGCCAGTTAACGTAAAGAGCATATCTGGCGATCTATATTGCCTCGTTGTGACCGACGACTACTCAAGGTTTTCGTGGGTGATGTTTCTAGAGAGTAAAGACGGGGTACTTGAAAGTCTGATGATCTTATTCATAAAGTTAGAGAACCTGTACCACTTGCTGATCAGGAGAATCAGAAGTGACAACGGGACAAAGTTCAAGAACAATGTTGGCTGATTCAAAGCTTCCCGTAAGTTTTTGGAGTGAAGATTGGCTTGTTACACTCTTAATCGCGTTCTCACAGTTAAGGAACATAAGAAGACATGCTTCGAATTACTAAATCGACTGAAGCCAATTCTGAAGTGGTTAGAACCATTTGGTTCACCATGTTCTGTAATAGACCTAGACGGCAAGTTTGATGCCAAATCTTTGGAAAGTTTCTTCGTCGGTTATGTCAGTCCCCTGAAGCAAGTCTATCTGCCGAGCATAAACCGAGTAATTCAAGCACAACATGTAGATTGTGCGCACTACATGACTCCAACTCAAAAACCTAGAGACTCCTGGCTGTTTGATTACGAAGGTCTTTGGAATTCCTTTAAACTGCCAGCTGAACCGACTAAAGAGGAACTTGTGATTTTGTATCAGGAACAACAATCATTCACTCAAGAACAAGTTCCTTGACCAATAGTGGTTACGCAACCACAAGTTGGCATAAATGACGCTGAAGCAGGTCCGAGCAATCTACATCCAGATCATCAGATACCAGAAACAAATGATCCCATGAATGAACGTGATGTGAATGCAACCGCCGTTATGTTTGACGATTCAGACGACTCTGATTCCGAACCTACATATGACGTTGGTAGATCTGATTCTGAGGGGGAGGAAATTCAGCTTGAGGGTGAAACATGCAATGTCGAACAAGCTGCAGAACAGAACGTGACAAATCTGGAGGACGAAGTGAGCATTTTTGACAATGTTATGCCTAGGACACTTTCATATCATCCGCCCGAGATCATAATTGGAGAATTACAAGTAGGCGTTTAAACCCGGCATCTAGTTGACCAGGGCTTAAGTTGTTTTTACTCAAAAGTTGCTTCTTTACAGACTGATTTCTCAGTTAAGTGTTTCATTTCGCAGGTTGAACCAAAGACATACAAAGAAGTACTTACGGAAGAAAGTTGGGTAAACGCAATGCAAGAGGAATTATCTCAGTTCGAGAAACTTGGGGTGTGGCGACTAGTTGACTTACCTGAAGATCATCGAAAGATCAACACAAAGTGGATCTTCAAGTGTAAGAAACACGACATAGGTGTTATTGTCCGCAACAATGCTCGCCTAGTATTTCAGTGATTTAGTCAGCAGGAGGGGATCGACTTCACAGAAGTGTATACTCTTGTTGCTCGACTCGAGGCTATAAGAATATTCCCCGTGTTCACATCTTGGAAGGGATTCAAAGTGTATCAACTTGATGTTAAATATGCTTTCCTCTACGGTAAAGTAAAAGAGGAGGTGTACATCGCCCAACCACCGGGGTTTGTCGATCCGTTACACAAGGATAAAGTCTATCTTCATGATAAAGCATTATACGGGTTGCACCAGGCCCCGAGAGCCTGGTATGAGACTCTTTCTCATCACCTGTTAGACAACGGTTTTATCATACGAAAAGTAGACGCTACTCTCTTTACCCCGGAAGTAGATGGCCACATCTTGATTGTGCAAATATATGTGGACGACATAATTTTTAGCTCTACAAACGATGCACTGTATAAAGATTCCGAGAGGGTCATGAAGCTTAAGTTCAAGATGAGTTCGATGGGGGAGATGAAGTTCTTCTTGGGGCTTTAGGTCAATGAACTTCCTGATGGAATATTCATCCATCAGACAAAGTATGTGAATGATGTGTTGAAGAAATTCAGCACGACAGGAACATCACCAATGTCAACCCTGTTAGCACTTAATCACGACATCTTTCCGGATCCGAGTAGAAAGAAAATCGATGAGACTCTCTACCGGTCGATGATAGGCTCGCTCATGTACCCATAGCATCATGACCAGACATTATGTATCCAACCTGCCTTACGGCACGCTATCAGTCGAGTCTAAGAGTTTCACACATGATGATCGTCAAGCGTATTCTATGATATCTCAAAGGATGCCCAAGCATCGGCTAGTGGTACCCACGAAAGGACGACTTTAATCTGGCTGGATACTCCAATTCAGACTATGGCTACTGCAAACTCAACGGAAAGTCTACTACTGCTGGATTCCAGTTCTTCGGAACGCTTTTGGTAACATGGCAGTGTAAGAAACAGACCACGGTCCCTCTCTCTACTTGCAAAGTTGAGTACGTTTCAGCTAGCAGTTATTGTTCCCAGATATTGTGGATTCAACAACAGATGAGAGACCTTTTGCAATTTATTAACACGCCAATATATGTAGATAATGAGGCAGCAATTAACATTACAAAGAATCCCATTCACCACTCAAAAACTAAACATATTGAAATACGACATCACTTTATCCGTGATTGCTACGAGAAAAAGTTGATTCGTATCGAGAAAATCCACATTGATGAACAAAAAGCTGATTTTTATACGAAACCATTTGATAAAACAAAATTTCAATATCTTCTGAAATTAAATGGTATGAAGAATTTGTCATCGGGGGGACTTTAGTGACAGTGAAGCCAAGACGGAGGATGATTTGAAGTAAATCACATTGGTTTGTCAAATTTGTTCTTTCTTTAAAATGTTTTTAATTTTAGGGGGAGAAAATGTAGTGAAAAATAAAAAAAACATTTAAAAATTTGAAAACAATATAAAAACATAGAAAAAGACAAAAGAGTTTTCGTGAAAAAAAGGAAATGATAGTACATCAGTGGACTATCATAACATGCTAGAGAAATGCAAAGCTAAAAAGTTGTTAAACGGTCTCACTGATGATGTGCCAGCAGATTTCGCACATTTAGTAAATTGTTTTCAAGATATAAACATAACGAAACTTCTTAATAAGTGGGTTAACATCTCTTGGATATATGGTCTTAGTACACCGAAATTTCGTTTAAGAGGTTGCCTGATTCTGAGATACTAGGTCTTTATAACTAGTTGATATCTAGGGTATTATACAAGTTCTTCTGATTTTGCGTTAGCAATGCCCTAGAACTTGTATAATACTTTTGCTTGAAATCCGAAAACTCCACAAAGATTGAAAGAATCAAAAGATCTGACAATTGCAGTAAAAAGATTCTAAAATGGAACACCACTTATAAGTCGAGCCTTCATCTCTTTGTTTGTATGGTGGTACTAACCTGAGCTGTGAAGGCTTCGCACAACCTAGAGACAAATATCAATTAGGTATATTCACCTATAAGACTGAATCTAGGGAATCTTGATACGGGAGTATATTCTCAGGTGGGAAAAACTGTTAAGTAAGTTCTAAGACATCTAATTTCGTATCTTGAAACAATTGAAGTTTGTGAAGAAATTTAAGTGGACAAACATACTAACAATCTAAGTGAACTTGTTTAAAGGTTAAAGTTTAATCAGATCAATGTTGTTAGGGATTTGTCTCAAAAACTGATATAATCCTCTTACACAAACTCACAAAAATATGTCTGTAAATATGTTTGTACATAGTTATTTCATTTCAGATATAAACCAAAAAGATTTTAGGTGTGTTTTAGCATAAAGTTTTGAAAATACAAAAAGATTTTGTTTCATTTTATTTTCAACAACCGATGTTGGGATGTTGATCTTCAAAATGTGACTATGCTGAACGATTCCCGAAACTACGGGCTGGGAGCTAATATCTGAAATGAAGAGAAGTTTTGAAATGTTCAAAAGTTCATTAATTTGAAACTTGACTTTGATTGAAGACAACAATTTGTTCAAAAATGGTCAACCAAGGTCATTAACTTGGACTTGGTAGACAAATTGGGTGACCAAGGTCATTAACTTGGACTTGGTTATCTGAGTGGGTTGATAAAACTGAAAAAATGTTTAAAAATTGAAAAATTTTGAAATATTTCATGTCCCATCACACGAAAGGAAGAGCCTAGTTTCTCTAAGCCCATTCTCTTGAAGCTCACTCGTACGAAGAGACTTCTGGCTGCTATATAAACCCTTTAGTCGTCCGAAACACTCATTCGCCCTAAAACTCAGTCGCACACACTTACAATTCTCTCTGAGCGATTTGTTCAATTTTAAAACGAAGTACTGCCCAAATTAACCTAGGGGTGTTGATAAGCACAACACTTGCTATGGGAAAGGTAGAAATCGTTAAGATTTGAACGAATTGGACTGTAACTTGAACGAAAAAACCGTCGGTACTTTAAAAGGTAGATCTAGGGATTTCTAACGGTTGGATTTTAAAATTGAACATACCATACTTGAAATCGGCACTTATACTATATGTTTGTACCATCAATTTTGTAAAAACAAACAAAAAATTTCAAAGATTTAATTGTACTATTCATTTCCTTTCGAACGAATGGAAGTCTCTTCGTACAAAGAGATGTTGGTTGACTTGTTGACTTTTTTCGTATGAAGGAATCTAGTGTTGACTGTTTTAACTTCATTTGTACGAATAGGATATCGTTCAGTCGTTCAAAATCTATTCGCATAAATCTTTTGTCACATGAAGTGCCATTCGCACAAGAGTTGTTTTATGTTTGATTTTTTTCTAGTGTTGACTAATTTCAATACTAAGCATAGTATATGTTACGTGTTTGACCGTTCGCTACCAAAGATGGAACCGTTAAAGGGCATTCTTGAATTCATGGATAGGATCAGGATCAAGAAAGCTCTAACGGATCAGCACAAAGCTTACAAGTTGCACATTGAAATTTTTTTGAAAAATGCGAGATTTGAGAAAAGTTCAGTGTCAATTCATTCATTTGCTCGTGTTGGAAATGAGGATATAGAAATTGTGATCACTGAAGGTGAGATACGACGTGTGTTGGAATTCAGTGATAAGGCAGACGATCCAATTGGTTATCCTGAGAAGTTATCTAAAGGATGTTTCGTCCGTATGGGATATATTGGTTATGTCAATGATCCAAACTTCAACAAAGTAAGCTTGTCAAAGCCATACAAGTTCTTAGTTCATTCTGTTATTCACACTATGGGGCATAGAAAAGGCGGATATGATGTAGCGGTTGATTACATGATGTGCATGGTGACTGCTTTAGTGCTTAATCTACCATATAACTTCTCTAAGTTGGTGTTTGAACAGATGAAGATAGATATTGATGGAGAAAAGTTTCTTTAGTATCCGAGATTTTTATAGATGATCTTAGATGATAAAATTCCAAACTTAGCAAAGGTTGAGTCTGATGTTCTTCCATTAGATCATATATCGAATATGACTCTTGATAGACTACAGCAGTATAAGAAGGTGAAGGGGAGCGATATTCCGAGCGTTACTAGATTATTCGGATGTTTAAAAGAACCAAACAATAAAGCTCCACTAGCAGGAAAATGGAGACATGATGACAGTGAGTCTGATGATGAAAGTACTAAGATGGAAGATTTTGTAGCGAAAAGATGTAAGTGGTTTGTAAAAGAGAACAGAATGAAGAATGGTAAAGGAAAGCAAATTGCAACAACTTCAAAGAAGCCTCAAACCAGAAAGAAAGCACGAAGAACATTACTTGTTGACGAGCCAAGTGATGAATCTGAGGTTGAACATGTTAAAGTTGGTGAGAAAAGTACTGAAGATACACAAGAGATAGCTCAGAATATTGAGGCAGATGCTTTTGGTCCCAGTGGTGGTGGAGATGTTGGAGCTAATGATAGTGAAGATACAGAAAGTGATAGCGATATTAGTATTACAAAGATGGCTCCTACAACTAGTGATCCGTGTGCTAAGTGGGATAAAAAGAAAACAAAAAGAAGAGGAAAGGTAGTGACGACGACGACGAAACTTATGTACCTTCGGATCTAGATGTCGGAGTTGTCCAAAAGAATGAAAAGCATTATAGCCAATTCAAAGAAGAAAACTTATTCACCGTTGGCTAAAAAGGCATGGAAGAGTACATATAAGTCTGTATAAGATACATCTGCTAGTGCACCTAGCCAACTGTTGAAGCATAAGTTTGAGTTGAAACTGAAGCTGAACCATTTATTCCAATTCAAACACCTCAAACAACACCAATTCAAGAGTCTATTCCGGTGCAGCCCACTTTTCCAAAACAACAACAACCAACTCATGCTCAGCCTACTATCCCACAACAACAGTCAACTCTAGCACAACCAACTATACATCAATGAGAGCCACAATCTACTTCAAGATCTCATCCAACTCAACAAGATCAGCAGCAACAACAATATCCAAGTCCTTTTACTGACAATTATTTTGCTGATATTCCAGGTTTTGATACGGGATTGGATTTGAACTTCTACGATGAGAAAAGATTAAAAAATATGGAAGAAAAGATTAAGAAGTTACAATATGAAAGTGTACATATGGCTGGTAAAGTGAAAAATCTGGAAGCTGAAAATGTGATTCTGACAGATAGAGTTCAGAACTTAGAAGCTGAGAATTTGCATCTGACGACATCAAACACTATGATTCTTGAAGAGAATGAAAGATTAAAGAAGATAATTGATGATCATGAAGGAGATCGAGGGTGAAAGATAAGAAATTTGATATGTTGTTTAATGTTTTTGAAGATAGATTCGGTGTTAGTCTGGAGGAAGAAGTCAACCAAATAGAGATTCGTAAAGTTGAAGCTAGAAGGGTTGAACGAAAAAGACAGGAAGTTGAAGAAGCATCACGGGCAAGCAAAGATAAAGCAAAAGTAGATGCTATGTCTGATATCAGTCAATTTGTGTTTGTTGGCCAACCAGTGAATGTGTCGTATATTGATGAAGAGATCAAATGGTTGGCTGAAATAGAAAAGAGAAGAAATAAAGACAAGAATTATGATGACGATGAAGAGGATGAGGAACTTGCTGATTTAGATGATCCACTTAACTATGGTGATGATAATGATGATGATGATGATGGTGGTGAGGATGATAATGATCAAGGTGTATCTATGGTAAGGATTAAAGATAGAAAAGCTGAAGACGATCTGAACGAATATCTTAATGACAATCAGAATGAAGAATGTGACGATGCAAACATTCAGGGGAGAAAAGTTCTGACGCGCAACACGAAACAGAATCTTCAGGAATCTTCACGGATGTTACCCCACTAACAGCCATTCTTAAAGACAAATCGACAAGAACAATTTATTTGTGTCACGATGTTGAAGAGGGAGAGTTCGTGCATAATTATACACGTGAAAAGATTGCAAAGTTGACGGGCGTTGACGAAGATTCATTCAGCTTTGATTTCGAAGAGGAGCTTAATGATATTGATATTTCTCATCCAGAAGCTTATATGTTCAAAGACTTTCCTGAAGCAAATAATATTGATGATGTTGTCATGGAGAATGATTCTGACAATGAAGAATGTTTCAAATACTCTGGAGAAGGGTCAGAAGACTTCCCAACATTTTAGGAGATGTTTGCTGAGAATACTGAAGAAGTTCTAAGAAGAAAAGTCGAAGAACATGTTAAGGAAGGTGTACCTCCAAAGTCAAGTAGAGAAGAGTTACTAGAAGCTCGTAAACACCGGTTTAGGCCGATTCCGAAAGAAAGAAAGTTCAAAAGGCCGCTAGAATTCTTTACGAGACATCATGATGCGTCATTGGGTGACATTTTAAGTTGGGGATGGATTCCTGAGCTAAAAGTACATGCTATTAGAAGAGAGTTTGGGGTACAATATTTTCGATATCTTATCGACATCAAAACTCTACCGTGGTGGGACGTGCAGGAGTTATGTCAAACTACATGTTTTAATTACTTGATAAGATTTGGTGAACAAAGGTTATGGAAACTTATTCGATATGAGGCGAGACACAATTTTCCAAACTGGAACCCTCATTATCCGAAGAAGGTTGTAAAGATTGATCTATTACAAAACAGAAAGATATTACTCTTCATATTAAAAGACCTCGAGCTATGAGGAATATGTCACTGATGAAAGAACAAGACTTCTACGAAGAATTCAGAGGATGGTATTATGATTCTTCAACAACTGAAGCGGTGATCTCTCTAAGGTCAAAAGAAACTTTTATTTGGAGAGGTATATGGATTTTTGATCCGATGTGGCTGGTGAATCTATCAAAGAAGGATATTGCGTATTTATACTTTACGAAGATATGGTATGAAGCGGCTGATAAGATTCAAGAGAGCAGTATCAGAACATTATCAATACGTGTTATGCTAAAGATATTCACTCAAGGCGTATGTGGGAAACAAAATGGCAAGACATAGAAAGGAAGGAGTTCTTGAAAGAAGTTACAAGAGAATAAAGGTTCGAGGCTAGAGCAGAGAAAGCAGCATTCTTAGGATGTCTGAAGTTTATGAATGAGCCTGTTCCTTCCAATGAGACTCCTATCCCGAGCCAAGAAGAAAGCCATACAAAAACTTCTTTGATACAGGGGTTCTGAGGCAATGGTATTTAAGGAAATGAAGAGAAGAAAAAGATAAAGATAAAGTTATTGAAGAATGAAGACCGATCGTGAATGTGGCTACATCCAAGGGGGAGTTTGTTAATGCATAATGTATGCAGCCTACGTCAGCGCATCGTGTCATGTATGTAATTGGCTTGTGTGTTAGAACAACGGAATTTTAATGTAAATACCTCTTTGTACGAAGGAGTCCTTCGCATGAAGAGGGATAGTCTGTTCGCACGAATGGAACTAGTCCATTCGTCCAAAGCTCTCTCTCGCACGGCTGGGCTTGCTTATAAGTAGGGGTGAGGGTGAGAGCTTTGTAGAATTTTTGGCATTCAGACGGCGAAGTGCTGCCGAACTGATTTCAGGGTCTGTACTTGATATTTTTCAATGAAATCAGTGTTATACGTTGATATCTTGTGTTTGTCTACTACTCAATCTGATTCCTCATGATATGAATAGCTTTATTGAGTTGGCCTGAGCAAAAATGACATCGAAACGGTCCTCACAACAAATAACATTAAATTCCATAAATTAACTACATACAATTCCAACGATCTATACTAGATTTAAATAAGTTT
The DNA here is from genome assembly GCA_030545235.1 of Helianthus tuberosus. NCBI lineage: Eukaryota > Viridiplantae > Streptophyta > Magnoliopsida > Asterales > Asteraceae > Helianthus > Helianthus tuberosus. Next base: position 82,980,218 of record CM060371.1, on the reverse strand, counting down.
GGGATTCATTTTTGTTTGCACACTCATTCATTAGGGGGTGGTTGGGTGTGTACTTTCGAAGTTACAATTTCAACTTGAAGAACCAGTATCTCGGACAATTTAGTTTTTAAAGTTCGGAAATTTTACATTTATCTCACTACTTAATGATCAGTTTTCTTACAGCAACCCTTTACATGTTCCTCCAAATCTACTTATATTGACACTAAATAGTCATAAAAACATAATCATGCTAAATTCGCATATAAGCACAACCTAAATATGTAATAAAAACATGTATTTCATACTTAATAATAATATGGTAATAAATAACATAAATATGTGTTCAATCATTCGCAACAAGTTGCTCATGCCTTCATGTCTTGTACAAACACTAATAATTAATGTTCTTAATCAAATTCTTATCAAATGTCGTATAAGATGTAACAATATACAATATACTCATGCGATTCCAATCCATTATTCCTCATAAAACTGAATACATCCAAAGAAATCTCACACTAACAACATGGTTCTACCTGCTAATGCACCAACAAAAGACAATAGCAATTCACTAATTTGAATAAGTAGTATAGAGTACAACGTAAACTCAATCTATAAGTAAATTCCATCATGATAAACCAAACCTTGTTAACAAATTATACCTGAAGCAAGATTTTTCCTAAGTGACATCTCATCTGCCACCCACCACTAAAAGACAACATCTACAATCAACAACAACAACACAACACATCTGCCCTAGATCTAACCCGCACATAATGAATAAATAAACCGTACAAAATTACAAGGAACTGTAAAACGAAATCGTGATTTGAAAAACATACAAGATTCAAAGCGGGTAGAGTGGGGAGACTCGGGTTTCAGATCTATGATGGTGGTGGGTTTGGTGGAAAATGGTGGTGAACTGAGATGTTGGATTTGGATGTGGTAATGGGTTACTTATGTGGACAGGTATACAGAATAAATTTTGTATTAGGGTTTGAATTTGATTGTAAAAAACATATTTTAGGATTACATAAGGTGGGTGTTAATATAGAACACCATATTACACATCTAGTCCCTATACTATGACTTATTGTCTTCTTTCCAACACTCCCCCTCAAGTTGAGTAGTGGGATCACCAATACTTAACTTGCTCAAGCAACTACCAAACATGTTTCCGTTGACGGCTTTTGTAAGAATATCCGCGAGTTAATCTTTTGACGATACATATGGGAGCTCTATGATTCTTTCCTCCAGTTTCTCCTTGATGAAATATCGGTTTATGATGTATAAGAATTTATACATCTTTTAAACGTAAAATATGCCCTGTTTATGCGAAAACTCTTTGTATTTTCATTGATTTTGGTACTCATTTGCGTTGTTTGTGAAAATACAGGTCCGGGCTTCAGCTCGGTGTTGAAACGGAGGCTTTTGGAGCAAAATGGAGCAAAATGGAGCAAAAATGAAGCATTCCAGCAAACTACCAGATATGGCGCGACCGTGCGAACCACACGCACGACCGTGCCAATCCAACCGACGCCTGCACTCTCATCAGCACTACTAGTCAGCTAGCATAGTCATCGAAGATCAGCGATCCGCACGACAGTTCCAGCAGCAGGCACGACCATGCCAGATCAAAATCAACTTCTGATCAGCTCATTTCCGAGATCGCACCAATCATCATCGAGTATTCATCGACACGCACGACCATGCCATGGGTTGGCACGGTCGTGCCACCTCGGAAACATTTGAGCGGGATTTTTCCAGAAATGGTAGCAAAGAAGATCAACAGACGATAAGTGACTCTGACACTTGCCACGCACGACCATGCCAAAAGGTGATGGTCGTGCCGAACGCCCAACAGTTTAAATACGAGTTTCAAGCTCATTTGTAGGGGAGTTGGAGCATCTTGGTGAAGTTTTCTCTCAAAATCATGGACATGGAAGATTGTTGAAGCCAAGGAGGAGCTTTGAAGATTACTAAATCATTGAAGATTCACTCATTTACCACTTTAATCTTGTCTTTAATCTTGGTTAGTCTACTTTTTACATTACGAACAATTTAAGCTTTCTTGTATTTGATCTAGTAGCTATGAGCCTTATGGGCTAAACATTTATGTTGCTTAAACTTTGTTGAAGCTTATGAACATGTGATAATATGGAAGAAGTTGTGATGATTGTTCTTGTTAATCTTCATAGCAAAGTTTAGTCTTGTTCTTGGAGTTCATGTACATATTTAAAGTTATTGTTCTTGAATGTTTGATCATAAGTATCTACATGATGCGTTGGAAAGCCAATGTAAAGATTATGATTATTGAATCTTGTTAACTTGTTAAGATTGATTCATAGCATGAAACTAGGAATGGTAATTGCTAACATGACTTGAATGATGATTTGAACATGTGTATGGATTCTTGCATTTAGATTTGGAAAGATCAAAGAATGTTTATATGAATTCTATAGTTTGTGCTTGTGTTAGTATTATGATTTAGGCCAAGATTGTTGTCTAGCATGACCATGCTTGTGGTTCATATCAATAGCAAGATGAAGATGTTGCTTACTTGAAACCAAGTTAGGGTGATTAGTGTGTTGTTCATGTTAGTTTTCCCTAATTTGTAGAGTTAGGAGTTTTGACAAACAAATAACTCATGATTAAAGATTAACATCAACTTAGCAAGAGACCTAAAAGAAATACTTTTTAGGTGATTAGAATGTTAATTCATTTTAAGTTTTCCTAAGAATTATAAGACTAGGAAGTCTTGATTGGGGACTTAGTTGAAATTAGAACTTGCATCATCACTAATTCTTCCCCTTGTTGTCACATGTTTGTTAGTGGATACTTAGTTTAGGCACCTTTCTTAGATATTGTTATTTTTAGTATATTTAGTAGTTTATTAATTTGCATGTTAAGTTAGAAAAACCAAACCTGTTAATTGAAAAGGCTTTAAGGTAACAAAAGTTTAGTATCGAGACACCGCATCCACGGATTGATATCCGGTTCTTACCGATAAACTATATTACCACTCGACGGGTACACTTGCCCTTTTGTGTGTGTAGTTTAGCTCTTAGGTGAAAATCATTTTAAAAACTAAATTTGTGTGAAGGAAAATTCATTTATAAAAATATATTTAATTCACGCACATCAGTCTACCTCCAAGTGTTTTGTTCGATTATGTTGGACTAGATTTTCTAAGATCTATGTAGCAGCTTTAATATCGCACATGATTTTGGTTGTTGTAGTGGGAGGAAAGCCAATCTGAATTAGGAGCTTGAGTATCCATAGAATTTCTGCTAGGCCACGTGCAATCCCTTGGAACTCGGCTTCTTCACTAGAGAAGGCGACAACCTTTTGTTTTTTGCTTCTCCGACCATGGTAAAGTATCCTGAGGTTAACCTTCTAGTTCCGTTATCTCCTGCCCAGTCAGCATCTGTATATGATTGGATTTCTGAGTGCCCATTTGATTTGAACAGTATACCATGACCTGTTGTTCCTTTAAGATACCTGATGATTCTTAAAACTGCTTCCATGTGACTTGTTTGGGACTGGTGCATAAACTGACTCACCACTCCTACTGCATAAGCTATATCTGGATAAGTGTGGGAGAGGTATATTAGTTTTCCCACCATTCATTGATATCTCTCTTTATCTGCTAGTTCTGCTCCATCTTCCATGTGTAGGTCGTGGTTAACCACCATTGAGGTTTCTGCAGGTTTGCACTCAATCATTCCAGTTTTTGCTAAGAAATCAAGAATATATTTCTTCTGACAAATAAAAATCCATTGTTTAGATCTTAGAACCTCAATTCCAAGGAAATATTTTAATCTTCCAAGGTCTTTCATCTCGAACTCCTAAAATAGTTTATCTCTTAACATTGACATTTCTTCTTCATCGTTCCCTGTAAGTATCATGTCATCAACGTAGATAATTAAGCAGGTCACAAGATTGCCCCTTCGTTTCAAAAATAGAGTATGATCAGCGTTGCTTTGTTTGAAGCCATATTTCTTCATAGCAAGGGTAAACCTCCCAAACCAAGCTCTAGGAGACTGCTTGAGCCCATAAAGAGATTTCTTTCACCGACATATTTCTCCAACCTTGAAATTCTCATTGAATCCTGGTGGGGCATCCATATAGACCTCCTCGTTCAGTTCTCCGTGTAGGAAGGCATTTTTCACATCAAATTGATGAAGAGGCCAACCTTTATTGGTGGCAATTGAAAAAAGAACTCTGATCGTGGATTTTGGCAACTGGGGAGAAGGTTTCGGAGTAGTCAATCCCATAAGTCTGAGTATACCCCTTTGCAACTAGTCGTGTTTTGTATCTTTCAATCGTGCCATCAGGCCTATGTTTAATTGAAAACACCCAACGACATCGCACTGTTTTTTTCCTTTTGGAAGAGTACATTTCTCCCATGTGTTATTCTTCTTGAGCGCTTCCATTTCTGTCTCCATGGCCTTTTTCCATTCTTTTAACTCCAAGGCTTCTTGTGTTGTAGATGGTATTTGTTCAGAGCACAAAGCAGTGGCAAATGCTTTAGCTTCCTTGGACAAATTCCTAGTGGCAATGTTTGCCACTGGGTATCTAGACCTTGGAGCCACCATTTTCTAGTGAGTATCTTTTGGGAGGAACTCCTCTATTTTCCCTGGTTATCTCTGCTGCAGCTGGTTCAACATGTTTAACAATTGGTTCAACCTGTTCTGTATGTTCTGTTGTTGCTGGTTCTATGTGTTCCCCTGTTTTCTCATAATTATAAAACATTGGACATTCAAGATTCTTAGTATTTCTTACCTCTGGTATCAAGTTAGATGGATTTTCTTCAGTGGTACTGTGCTCCGCAGATTGTGTGGCTGTGTTTGAAGGTGACTGACTCAAAGTACTGTGATGGTCTTCTGTTGTTACTTCTTTAGATGATGGAAGTTGAGTTAGCTAACTCAGAGTGCCTATACATTCATCCTCCCCCTAACCACTGAGTTGGGTGTTATAAAAATATTTTATTTCAGGAAAGTCACAATTCATTGTGGTGAACATGTGACGAGTTTTTGGATTATAACACCAGTAACCTATTTGATCGATCCCATAGCCTACAAATACACATTTCTCAGCACATGGACCAAGTTTGTTTCTATTGGTTTTCGGTATGTAGACAAATGTTGTACAACTGAAGATTCGAGGTTCAAGTGTAAAAGGATGGGGATACTGGCAAACTTAGATAGGCAATCTAGATGAGTCTTAAACTTAAGAGCTTTGGTGGGAAGCCGATTTAGGAGATACACAGAGGTTGCAACCGCCTCCAGCCAGAATGATGTAGGTACATGGGATTCAATTAGAAGAGCTCAAGTCATTTCAAGAATAATACGGTTTTTTCGTTCAGAAACACCGTTTTGTTCGGGTGTATGAGAACAAGAGTTTTGATGAACTAATCCTTTGGTTTTAAAGAATTGTTTCATAGATGTATTAGAAAACATGTTTCACAATCTATAATACCATTTGAAGGGAAGAGTTTTGGAAACAAACTATGCTAATAACCAGTGGATAGATATCCCAAACGTCTATGCCATAGCCAGGCTTCTCAATTTTCAGTTCCATGTGCCAACATCACAGTTCCATGTTGAGCCACTTCATCCACGTAGGATAATCCTTGGTGCTCAATACCACGTCCAATAATCACACCCGTCCTGATATCCTATAAGAGGCAAAAGGTAGGGTGCATTAGTACCGTGCAATTTAATTCTTTGGTAATATTACTAATTGAGAGCAATTTGTGTGATAATGACGGAACATAAAGACAATTTGATAATTTCATAGTTGGTGAAATTTCAATTGTTCCTCCTCCTTTCACTTGCATTGTTCCGTTGTTCGCGGTATGAATTTGAGTTTTTTGAGGTTTGGTCATTGAACACATGTTCAACGGTTCAAACGTCATTGTGTCAGTGGCACTGGAATCAAATATCCATGATTTGTTTTTTTCATGATTGATTGCCATATTAACCTCACAAAAATAACTGACCAGACGTATTTCTTAAATACGCTGGACAATTGAACTCGTGTTCAAGATTTAAATACACTGGACTAACAACGTCGGGAGAACTACACAGGGCACGTTATCTTACCGGCGTATTTATCAAATACACCGGGCAACTTGAACTCTCGTTCAAGATTTAAGGTCGCCAGACTCCAACAAATCCGCTAGCTGATGAATAAATCCGCTAGACCAAATTCGCTCAGAGTAAATCCGTCGGAAGTAAAAGTTGTGGTTGTGTAATTGCAGCTAGGGTTTCAAACTTTCACGCCAAATTTCATCCAAGGCTCGAAACAAATCCGCAGCTAGGGTGTTAACTATAGGTTATTAATGGCAATAGATCTATGGTTTTTGTGGAACTTTATGTGGTGGCAACCGGTGGGAAGGAAGGTAGAGGCTGATGTTGTGTGATACGGCGGAAGGGGTGACTAGGGTTTGCAGCGGGGAAGAAGAAAGGCGGCTAGGGTTTGCAGCAGCAAAGGCGAAGATCGGCAGTGGAGGCGGTGGGAACACAGCGGCTGTTATGGGTTTGATCTTGTTTGGAGTTTGATTTTATTTTGTTTTTGGTTTTGGTTTTCTTTTGTTTGAGGTTGGATTGGCTGAGATAGATGATGAGCAAAGTGTTCAAGAATCAGAAATATTGCTATGATACCATGTTGACTGGTATAGAGAATAAACTTTGTAACAGGGTTTAAATTTGATTGTAAAAAACATATTTTAAGGTTACATAAGGAGGGTGTTTATATAGAACACCATATTACACATCTAGACCCTATACTATGACTTATTGTCTTCTTTCCGACAACTTAGAATCAAGGTTGAATTTGGGCTTCAGATTTATGATGGTAACCGAGATGTTATGTGTGAAGGTGGGTTTTAGATCTTTGCTAGAGTCGATTTCAGGGATGGAGATAGGGCTAAATGTTTGTTAAAAGAGGGAAAGAGGAAAGGGGCGGCATATGAATTATTAGGGGAGGGAAACTTTATTTTTTGGAAATCATGTGGTGTACATAAGACAGGGTTTTATGACAACACCCTTTAAAAGTTGCTTAAATTCGTATACGAAAGGGTTATCTTGAATTTTCTTGAATATCTTAATCAAATTGGTCTAGTGATCATGTAGTTATTGATTTTAAGACGGGATTATTACTTTAACCCGTCTAAAGTAAATATCGAACGAACATCGGCTAATGCTTCATTTATAGCAGTGACAGTGACGGATATGGTAGTTAAGAACGGTTGTTATGATTGTTGACACTTGGTCGTTAACATTCTCGTTATTATATGTTTGTGTTTATAGGTCGCTAGGGATATGTAACCAAGTGTGAATTCTGCTCATAAGTATGTGATCCGGTTATACAAAATTTGTTGGATGTTTGTGTCTAGTTCGATAAGTCAACGCTGCCGACCGGGTCTTGACCCGTAAGAGTTACACCGTGGGCAACGAACTAAAATCCACTTAACTAATTTAACTGGTAATTACGAATGATACGCGGTTATTCAACTGAGAGACGGGTACATGGACCGGGTGACACAGGTATATTCATCTGGCCATTTGTCACACATACACCCGTGCTATGCCACTTGTCGCGCATGCAGTCTTGCATGGCCACTTGTTGCATATGCATAAGCTTCTCAACACTTGTCCAAGTTCCAAGTGCATGACTACCATGTGTTGAGCATGCATGGAGCTTCATAGTATATATAAAGAAAGTGTATGGACAAGTTTTGGGGTTGCAAAAACTAAAAAACAAAACTCTCATAACACTCACAACCTTAACCGGCCACAACCGCCGCCGCCGCCGGCCCACCCTTCTCCCGCTGTCGCTTGCCGCCGGTCACCGCCGCCGCTACACGGGTTCGCACTCGCATCTCGTTGGTTCGTATCACTAGCAATTGTTCGTTGAACCTCGGTGTCTCAACAGGTTATTTACTAACCGAATGTATATCTAAATTCCCTATGGTTGGTGTTATATTTTGTGTTTGCATGTTGATGATCTTGTTCCATTGCGGATATCTCTTGGTATAAAAGTGTTTATATTTTATATATTGTTACTTATGCTTCCGTTGCCTAAAATGTACATATATAATTTTAGTAGTTAAGGTTTATTTAACTAACATATATATATATAGGGTAGGGATCCTAAGAGAAGTCCACCCTATTTGAGAAACTTGAGAAGCAATCTGGACCACACATTTTCCTTAAGCAAAAAATGCAAAAAAAATGTAAAAAAAATGCAAAATTTTTTTTTTTTTTTTTTTTTTGAAAAATCGCAGCTTTTTCTTTAAGGAATAAAAAAAATTCTTTAAAAAAAAATTTTTTTTTGGATTTATACACATGTGTATATTGTTAATCTTTTAACTATACATATATGTATATTGTCAATTATACATATATGTATATACATGTTTAAAATTGAAAAAATGTGTATATTGTTAATCTTAAACCATAAACACTAAAGCTAAACCTTAATGCTAAACCCTAAACTCTAAACCCTAAAGCTAAACCCTAATGCTAAACCCTAAAGCTAAACCCTAATTCTAAACCCAAAAGCTAAAACTAAACACTAAAGCTAAACCCTTAATGCTAAACCCTAATACAAACCCTAAAGATAAAGCTAAACCCAAAAGCTAAACCCTAATGCTAAACCCAAAAGCTAAACCCTAATGCTAAACCCTAAATACTATTGCTAAACCCTAATACTAAACCCTAATGTTAAACCCTAAAGCTAAACCCTAAACCATAAAGCTAAACCCTAAACCCTAATGCTAAACCCTAAATACTAATGCTAAACCCTAAATAACACTTATTTTTCAATTTTAAACATGTATATACATATATGTATAATGGACAATATACATATATGTATAGTTAAAAGATTAACAATATACACATGTGTATAAATCCAAAAAAAAATTAAAAAAAAATTAATTCTTAAAGAAAAAGCTGCGATTTTTCCCAAAAAAAAAATTAAAAAAAATAATTTTTGCATTTTTTCACCTTTTTTTTGCATTTTTTTGCTTAGGGAAAATGTGTGGTCCAGAATGCTTCTCAAGTTTCTCATTTAGCCTACTACTTCTCACATGATCCTTATCCTATATATATATATATATATATATATATATATATATATATAGGGGAAGGATCCACTAAAAAGTGGATTTTGCCTAAGTAGCCTAAGAAGGAATCTTAACCATTCATTTTTCAAATCAATGGTTAAGATGAAAGGGTAAGAGAAAGGAGGGGTGCAAGGGTATCTTGGGAAAATCCTATTTATGGACTTTCTCTCTCCACATGCAAGTCACATGCATATTCCACCCTCATTTTTTAAACGTTCATAACTTTTTTATACGACATTATTTTTTCATAAAAATTTCACAGTAAAATCGAGCGTTTTTTTATCTTTAATTTGAGTACCATATTGCAATATAAAATATGAAGACTAAAAAAACCCACTTAAATGTGTTGTATTTCTTTGTTATATAACATTTTTTGTGCTTAATTTTTGTACTATATTTTTGTGCTAAATTTTTTGTACTGAATTTTTTTGTCTTAAATTTTTTTTCCTCAATTTTTTTGTGCTAGATTTTTTTGTACTACATTTTTTGCTAAATTTTTTGGTGCTATATTTCTTTGTACTAGATTTTTTTGTGCTATATTTTTTTGAACTATATTTTTTGTGCTAGATTTTTTGTGCTAGATTTTTTTTGTACTAGATTTTTTTTGTTTATATTTTTTAAAAATAAAAGGGGTGCCACATGTCATTTTCACTCCTATTTATAAGGACCAAAATGCCCTTCATTCCTACTTATTAGGAGTGCCACATGTCATCATCACAATTCTTCTTAAGCTACTTAGGCAAAATCCACTTTTTAGTGGATCCTTCCCCTATATATATATATATATATGTTAGTTAAATAAACTTTAACTACTATAAATATATACATATATATGAACCGGGTTCACTCAAAAAAAAATTATACCACGGACATCCTTCAAAATCATTGATGATTTGACCTTTTTACATAAGCTTCGTAACTTGTGTTATATAATCGATCAATCCCTCTACAAGATAACCTTATGCAATCTCGGGTGGGGTTAAGAGTACATTTATTAGTGAAAACACAACATAAACAAAGAATGGTAATTTCTTATTTCTTTTCATCTTATAGTAACTTAACTCTCACGGTCAAAGACAAATCAACGTCATTTTAAGTATCACAATATTATGTTCTTTAATTTATGTATTTCATGTACAGAAATTTCTTCCATATGAATTCATGTGGTCTTGAAAGAATAAAGGTAATGAATTCACGTGATCTTGAACCGAGGTGCATTGTACAATCAATCCTTTAAGCACCAAGCAACCTGAAATAAAGCAAGAGTTCACACTTTTTGAGCTTTAGTGGTTCATCTAAAAAAAATCACCATAAACGGGGATCTGATTTACCTTTGCAATGTGGATGGTGTGCGCCTGTTTAAAAAAGAAAAAAAAATCAATTAGTTGTGGGTATACGAAATTTCAAGAAACATTTATGGCTATAAATTAAGATATCGTTTAGATGGCTTGCTTTTGTAAAGACTGTGTTGCGGCTTTTGCTTTTGACACTGGTTCACGATTAACTTCATCACTAGCGATGGGCACAGTCCTCACCTGTGACATTTATGTTACAAAAAGAAACTTATGATAAACCCTTTCTTCTAATGATTAAATCAGTTACTTAATGAAAATGAATCAAAGATATATACCAAGTTCTTGTAATGTAGATTGTAGAATAATTCAATGTATCTTTGTTTTGCTTCTTTTTGTTGCTTGTTTAACTGCTTCCAGAACGAGTAAATGTTCCCCATATTCAACACTTTATTTGCATAAATCTTCCATGTGTAGCTGAAATATAAGATACAACTCTTAGTATAATAATTAATAGTAAAATCGTGTCTCATACCCAATACAATACCCATCCTATATGTCTGGTAATTACAGTTTGTTAAAAACTACCCGTTCTCATATCCAAATACAATTCATACTATTTGAAGTTTTATATAATTTTATTACCCAAAAAATAGAAATATTAAACTTAAAGTTAGTGAATTAATAGATTATTCTATTACCCAAGGACAAATCAAAAGTAAGACAATTTCTATGGGAATGGTTCGGGAAATGGGTATGCATGTTGCAGGTAATTGGGTCTGGTATCACCTCCCATGAAAATTTTTGAAACTATCCCATATACCCGAATGCCCATCCCGAACGTTTCGGATTTACCCCTTCGGATTCGGGTTCGTTCGCCATCTCTAACTAGGATACGTGTCAATGGTCAATATTTTATTACCATTCGTATATGCGCTTCAAACCGCCTTCTGAAATTATGTTCCAGTATCCAGGATCCTCTTTGCATTTATGGAAAAAGTCAGCAATCTTATTGCTCGACTGATCACCATAATTAGGATCAATCTGGAATCCAGAAACACCATCAACAATGATTTCAGCTGGACCACCTTGATTGGTTGCAAAAGTTGGTAAGCCACAATTCATTGCCTCTATTACTGTAAGCCCAAATGCTTCATATATAGCCGGTTGCACAAATGCCCCCTTTGAGTCAGCAATGCGACGATAAAGCTCACTGTTCCTGCTTTTATCAGTTTGGGCTGCTATCCATCTTATTTGACCTTTGAGTTGGTATTTATCTATCAGCAAATGCATTTTCTTTATTTCTGCTATTTCTTCTCTATCTTTTGATTTTGAAGGATCAAAGAAACCCGCGACTACAACAAGATTAACCAAGTTCCTTAGCCTCGTGTTCTCCCCGAACCATTCGGTTAGTCCCGTGATGTTCTTCACCGTGTCAAGTCTTGCCATTGAGAAAATGATTGGTTTGTTTTTTTCTTCTAAATATCCACTGTCATGTAACATGGATGTCAACAAAACATTAAATTATTTCAAAATAAAAAGAACCAAAAAGCGTTCAGTGTTTTAATCAATGGTTTTATCTCTTAAATTTTGTACTTCCTGTATAAACATGTGTATGTTATATACATAAAATCATTAAACAAATTTGTTCATATGTCTATTTAAATTTTAAGTGTAATATAACATACACATGACTTACACAAGTGTGGGTTCTCTATGTTTACGGAATTTGTTCATATTTTTTCTTTTGAATTTCAGAAGAAATGAATAAATTCACATTTCAACCATTTTATCATATTTAACAAACAATTAAAATTCGAGACATGAATTATTGATTTTGGTTTGTTTGTACTCCAAAAAAATGTGTTCAGTGATACTCTTGTAGATAATTAAACATAGATAACTCAAAAATAATAATATTCATTTCAATCTTACATGTGTTCGTCGTTTTCAACTTTACTAAAGAGTAGTTCCTCTATGGCAGGTTGAAATGTAGTGAATCGTTTCGACGTTTCAGTGTAAGGGAAATAAACAGTTTGATCAGCCCCAGGAGAAGCAATGTTGAATTTGGGATCAAACACATTAATGCCTGAAACAACTCTATATAAGCCTGGAAGTGTAAATGCTACATGGCTTTCATACTGCCCAGGTCTATCTTTACTGAAACCATAACATCAAAACTGTTTAAAATCAAAGCTAACAACATATAAGTAATGTGGTTGTGTTTGGATATCAAACCTTCCAGCAATTTCTTGGAAAGTACTAGTGATAATAAAATCTGCTGAATTCATTGCAATCATATCAGCTGTGAATTGACAGGAAAAGTGATATTTTGGGTCCAACTGCTTCCATTTTATGTCTGAATCTTCGTATTTAGTCTTCTCTAAAGCATGCGCAATCGTTCCCTGTAATTTCGCAAGAGTGTACAATTTTATCATTTAGACATAGATAATTTCAGCAAAATCTTGTTAACATCTTAAACTAAGGGTGTAAACGAGTCAAGTCCCTTGTGAGCTACTTGATATTAACTTGGTAAAATTTCGAATAAATCCGAGCTTAAAGGAGCTCGAAATTAAAAATAAGCATGTTTAATAAAAAGCTCGACACCGAGCTTCAATTATCGAGCTCAAGTTGGCTCTCGAGCCTAGACTAGCATGTTATTTTTATAACTTTTATTTAATATTATATATACACACAATAACTATTATTATATATAATATTATTATAAGAAACAACTAAATATTATATATTATGTTAAATACAAAAGTTATAGCTATAAATAAAATTATAAACCTACACAAAAAAAATAATAAACGTGCTAAGCTCAAACTTGAAAACTACTAACGAGCAGAGCCCGGGCATAGAAATAAAGCGCTCTAAATGAGCCAAGCTTGAGCTTCGGCGATCTTAGCCATGGCTCGGCTCCGCTCATTTACACCCCTATTGAAAAGGATCATCACATACCAACGTGGTTCCAAGTTTGTTAGCCATGAGAGATGCCACCAGGTTTCCATCAGTATAATTTCCAATGATAAGATCAGGTTTCCCTTCCATCATTTCAATGATTTTCGCACTCGCATCCTATTAGTTTTTAGTTTATATAATCAATATCCCATAAAAAACACACTTAAGAACACGAACACGAATTAACAGAACATGCCTGAGTAAAATTTTCGAGGTATGGATAGATATCAAACCGAGACACCCATTTACGAAGAACTCCCTTTTCGGTCCTAAACGGGATTCTAAGAATCTGAGAATGTTTTGTGTTGAGAACCGGTTCCAAAACCTTGTTACACTTTGTCCCTTTGGCATCAGGAAGAAGTCTAGTCACCTTGTTTAGATCAGAAAATGAAAAAACAGTGGTAAGTAAAACATCTAATACATTCCTATTATAATATGAACAATGCAAATCTTCTTCTCACCACAAGAATCTGAGGCTTGAAGCTGAGTCCTTGCTGCTTAATCCTAAGGAGCAATTCCTCTTCCATAGCCACAACTTGATCCAAAACATAAACTACCTGGCCTCCGGTATCAGGCAAGCCAAGAACATTGGATTGACCAAAATATCCATGAATCGAGAATAGAACAACATTGAATATGTTTGGAACCCTGCTAAAAAAAGCCTCCAGGTTTACGGGGTCGGGGGCTTGAAGAACCTCCAATAGAAACCGGACTGTTTCGCACACCCTTTTCGCGTTATCTCCCCATCCCTTCTCAAAACCCCATTCTTTAAATCTGTAGATATATATCATGGTTATAAGTTTTATGTACTTGTTTAAATAAAGGGAAAATCACAAGGATGGCCATCTTGACTGGACTAGTGAACAAAAAAGTCTTGACTTTTTTATATTACTGATAAACTATAGTTTAACATGTGTGATTTGATGCTACAGTTTTCAATTTAATGCAGCAAAATTTTTATTTTATACTCATGATATCCATATGTCGCGCTAGGGGGACCATGAGTAAAAATTTTAATATAATAAAAAAAAGACAAAAATAAGAGATTTAAAAATCAAAACATTATCTGTAAAACGGGTATTTTGATAATTTCAAAGAGTCAAACGGGTATTTTTGTAATTTCAAAGAGTCAGACGGTCAACATCGCTATTCTTGTGATTTTCCCTTAAATGAAATTATATAAAAAGAAAAAAAATAAAGATACCTAAGCTCAAAGCTTTGATATGGGGTGTCATTCGGCAACGAAGAAAGGGAGGCATGAGCTACTATTAGAGCCACTTGAAGTTTTGAAACTGTGTTGAGGGTGTCATTTATCATAAGTTTCTGCACAATTTTAAAATGTGTCAAAACAAAGTTAAAAACTGTTTTTTTTTTTTTTTCTGTAAAACTATATAAAATTAAACTCCTTGCATACTTCTCCTTGATGATTTAACGAGAGCAAGTAATCAACTAGCAATTGTTGGCAGCCAGATTGAGCATAAAGTTTAGAAGTAATAAACTTTGATGTGAAATGAACTCCATTTCCAATTGAAGAAGATAAACTCATGGTAGGCATCTTAAAGTCCATTGCTCCAAAGTCTATCTCTGATGCATTTGCATCATTAGCCCTGAAAGATTTGAACATTGATAGCACATAATTATACAAGTTTCAACCCAAGATTTGGGAAATCCTAACTAGAAAATCTTACATGTATACCATTTCTCGTCGACGATCATTTCCTTGAACTTCAAGTAATCTGTGGCATTGATCCCTTCAACTGATAGATCGTTCGCATTGACTTTAACGTACTCCCAGAATCCCGGGTTTGGCCTTATAGCAAAGGCAATATAAGGAGGAACAACTGCTGCTTCCTGTGAGATTAAACAGAAGTCAAAACATTTCTTACTTTTGAAAGTCCCGTGCATTATACGTTGGTGTGTATATACAAGATGAGTTTCATTATAAAACACTAAAGTATTGCAAGAATAAAATAAACAAGTATCAGTCGTTTAATTTTTTATCAATTCTTCATATTTTTTAAAATGTTTTTCTTCTTGCATACACATGCATGGAGTATGTATATTAAAAATTATGAAACTAATTTGTTCATATATTTAACCTACACATGTGTTGATAATGATCATGTATAGGTTATATACAAAAACGATAAAAAAAACTAAACTAACCATATTCTTTTTTTGTTTTTGAATTTCTGGGTGAGAAGCAATAAAACTACATTTACATCTATTTTTATTATAATATCTTTAACATTAAAAAATAAATGGTTATTTTGTTCGGCTTGTTCTAGCAATAATTATGTTTAGCATTGAACACTCCTCTATGTATATAGATAGGAATATATGTAGACCTGGGTTGTGCACAGGATGAAACCAAGTACGCCTTCCAAGAGCTCAGCCTTTTCATCCTGGTCCTCAATGACAGTCTCCATTTCTTGCATCAAATGGTGAAGTTTCATCATCCGCTTTCCTTTTTCTACATATTTTAGAAAGCATTTTTTCATATGATACCGGCTTTGCCTTAAGGCCTCCGGCATGGTGTCCACTACTGATTCGGATCGTTTCATTACCGAACTTGGAGAAGCCGCCATGATATAATGAATCTTGAGATGTTAAAGAATTTAGACACCCAAGACAAGCAAATGTTTGATTTTATTTCATTTGGAGATGGTTTGTTTGATTTATAGGAAAATGTAATTGTTAGAATATTGGTTGATTTATAGAATATTTCATTTGAATATTGTTAGAAAAGAGATTGCTTTGCTTTTGGTTTTGTCAACCATTTGGAAATTCTAGGAAGAGATGGTTTTGAAAAATGTAAGAATAAGGTTAAAGGAAATGTGGAGTTATTTTTGTAAAGGAAAGAATATTCTTTGTTGGGGACAAGTTTGATTCTTAATTTCTTTAGAGAGGACATAGGTCTTACTGTTCAATCTTGCTTTCTAAATTTCTTTTGAGAAGCATAACCTAAATTGTCAAGTTTTGTAATACGTGTGTTAAGTTGTATGTGGTAGTTTAGTGAATAACAAACAAATATGAGATTCTAACTCATGCCTTTAACAAATATGAGATTCTAACTCACGGCCTTTAACTAACCATGACCGTTAATAAAAAAACTTATTTAAAAGATTATCCAACCAGAACTTAATTCGTGTCTAAAATCGAGGGTCACGCTTTTTAGCGACTCCACGACAGAAATAACGTTTTTTTACACTTTCTTGCAAAACTAGTGCAGTTCAGAAAAGAATCAATCTAATGATGTCATGTGTCAATGAAAGTCATGCTTTTATAACATTTATTGTTGCCCAGAATTTTCAAGAACAATGAATATAACAACGAACGAAATAAACACAGACTAACCTTGATTGAAAGAATAGAAATCGTGAATATGTACAAGTATAAGTATGAGTATATTTACAATAGAAATATCTAACCCTATTTATACTAATCGAAGAGGTGTGTTTGAACCGTTGTGTCTTTTGATGAAGAGTCGTGTCCTTTGATCTTGTGGCTCTCAATCTATTTGAAGAGGTATGTCTCCTTGAATAGTCACGTCCCTTTGTTCTTGTTTCCTGATGTCTGTTGCCGCCAAACTTGAAGGGGTGCGACCAGAGGGATGTGTCGCATCCTTTGATGTTGTAGGTTATTAAGTTTCAGGTTGTCATATCTAGTCCCCACACTTCTATCACTAATCTAATTCTAATAAAACTAACTATTAACTAATTACATAATGAACCCTAATACTTATAGGATGTGAAGGAGATTATTGATTTCATTCACCCCCCTAATCTCGAACATCCTTGAGTTGCACCTTGATCTTTCTCCATGTCTTGCTTGCCATCATGTACTTCTCTATTTTTATCACGAACTTGTTGTAGTAGATCATTGCAGTCTTCTTTGATTGCCATTAGGAGAGTTGGTTCCTCGTCTTCCTGCACCAGATTTGATTCTTCTTCTTTTTGATTTGATTCAGGACAATCTGAGGCATAATGACCAAACTTTTGGCAATTATAGCATTTTATCTTGCTTAAATCCTTCCCAAACTTCCTTTGGTTGCTTCTATTCTTGTAAGCATCATGTGATGAATCTTCATCTTCTTCTTCTTGTTTGAACTTTCCATCACGCCACTTGTCTTGCGATGAGTTGAACCTTCCTTGTCCATTGTTCCCAAAACGCTTTCCACGACTATAGTTCTTGTCGCGTCGCGTATACATAAGTTTCTCTTGATTATATACCGGGTTTTCATCCACCAAACCGATCCTTTCTTCATAGGCCTTCAATCTTCCAATTGTCTCGTCTAGCGTCGTTGTTTCTAAATCAGCGAATTGTTCAATGGTTGCAACAATTTGAACGAACCTTTTTGGTACAGAACTCAGAAGTTTCCGTACTAAAGTCGGTTGATCAAAAGTTGATCCAAGACCACTTGCCCTCGTGACAATACTATTTAGTCTTGCAGTGAACGAATCGATAGTGTCTTCCTCCTTCATTTTTAACATCTCAAACTCTGTTTTGAGCGTTTGAAGAGGTGCCTTCTGCACTCGATCTGCACCGACGTGCCTAGTCTTTAATGCATCCCAAATTTCTTTTGCACTCTTGCAACTTGCAACTTGTATTATCATATCTTCCGGTAGTGCTTGATATAAATAAGCGGTCGCCATCATATCCTTCTTTTCATCCGCTTGCGTATTTTCTTTTGCTTCTATCATTTCCCATAAACCGTTTGCCCTCAAAATGGTTTTTATACGGATTGCCCATACCGTATAATTTGTAGACTTTAAGATAGGACACTGAAACTGGGAGAACGAACTACCCTCTTTAATTACTACCGCGTTTGACGGAGAGGCTCCTCCTGAATCCGCCATAATTTCTTTTCCAACAATTTTCACTTTCCAAACTTTGGTTTTCTCCTAAAACCAAAATCTATGATTCCAAAAAAAATTCACACTAACTTTCTAACGTGGAATCAAACCAAATTCTAAATCTTATATAAATTCCAAGAAAAATAGAACGTAGAACCTGGAATTTGCGAACCGACGGACTTCTCTTATCGTGATTCTCCGCACGGTTTTTCTGACTTTTCTTTACAACCCTCTTGGCTGCGTTTTTTTTCTTCTTTCTGCTTGATTCGCGACTCTCTAAATACGAACCCAAAAAAAATCAGCCCCAAACCCGCTTGATTTGCGACTAAACTTCTCAACCGAACACCATCTTGATGCTTTGGTATCACAAAACTTCTCAGATTTTGTGTCTTTTGCAAATTTCAAACAACCCAAACTTCTCAGATTTGCGATTGCTTCTTCAAACCGGAATACAAACTTCTCAGATTTGCTTCGGTCTTCTTTAATTCGAACCGTAGCCTCTTGCCGTGATTTGAATTAACAAAACTCAGAATCCTAACACCCTCAGTGATGATCGGATAAAAAATCGAACACCCTCCTGATGACCGATTAATAAACGAACAACAATCGTACCCGCTTGATGCGATTGATGTTAAAACTTAACAAAGAACAACCCAATCAACGCCTCCTGCGTGATCAGAATTGTCAGGGAATTCAACCACCCGCCTGATGATTATCTTCCCGAAACGAATTTGAGCCCTAGGCTCTGATACCACTGTTGCCCAGAATCTTCAAGAACAATGAATATAACAACGAACGAAATAAACACAAACTAACCTTGATTGAAAGAATAGAAATCGTGAATATGTACAAGTATAAGTATGAGTATATTTACAATAGAAATATCTAACCCTATTTATACTAATCGAAGAGGTGTGTTTGAACCGTTGTGTCTTTTGATGAAGAGTCGTGTCCTTTGATCTTGTGGCTCTCAATCTATTTGAAGAGGTATGACTCCTTGAATAGTCACGTCCCTTTGTTCTTGTTTCCTGATGTCTGTTGCCGCCAAACTTGAAGGGGTGCGACCAGAGGGATGTGTCGCATCCTTTGATGTTGTAGGTTATTAAGTTTCAGGTTGTCATATCTAGTCCCCACACTTCTATCACTAATCTAATTCTAATAAAACTAACTATTAACTAATTACATAATGAACCCTAATACTTATAGGATGTGAAGGAGATTATTGATTTCATTCACCCCCCTAATCTCGAACATCCTTGAGTTGCACCTTGATCTTTCTCCATGTCTTGCTTGCCATCATGTGCTTCTCTATTTTTATCACGAACTTGTTGTAGTAGATCATTGCAGTCTTCTTTGATTGCCATTAGGAGAGTTGGTTCCTCGTCTTCCTGCACCAGATTTGATTCTTCTTCTTTTTGATTTGATTCAGGACAATCTGAGGCATAATGACCAAACTTTTGGCAATTATAGCATTTTATCTTGCTTAAATCCTTCCCAAACTTCCTTTGGTTGCTTCTATTCTTGTAAGCATCATGTAATGAATCTTCATCTTCTTCTTCTTGTTTGAACTTTCCATCACGCCACTTGTCTTGCGATGAGTTGAACCTTCCTTGTCCATTGTTCCCAAAACGCTTTCCACGACTATAGTTCTTGTCGCGTCGCGTATACATAAGTTTCTCTTGATTATATACCGGGTTTTCATCCACCAAACCGATCCTTTCTTCATAGGCCTTCAATCTTCCAATTGTCTCGTCTAGCGTCGTTGTTTCTAAATCAGCGAATTGTTCAATGGTTGCAACAATTTGAACGAACCTTTTTGGTACAGAACTCAGAAGTTTCCGTACTAAAGTCGGTTGATCAAAAGTTGATCCAAGACCACTTGCCCTCGTGACAATACTATTTAGTCTTGCAGTGAACGAATCGATAGTGTCTTCCTCCTTCATTTTTAACATCTCAAACTCTGTTTTGAGCGTTTGAAGAGGTGCCTTCTGCACTCGATCTGCACCGACGTGCCTAGTCTTTAATGCATCCCAAATTTCTTTTGCACTCTTGCAACTTGCAACTTGTATTATCATATCTTCCGGTAGTGCTTGATATAAATAAGCGGTCGCCATCATATCCTTCTTTTCATCCGCTTGCGTATTTTCTTTTGCTTCTATCATTTCCCATAAACCGTTTGCCCTCAAAATGGTTTTTATACGGATTGCCCATACCGTATAATTTGTAGACTTTAAGATAGGACACTGAAACTGGGAGAACGAACTACCCTCTTTAATTACTACCGCGTTTGACGGAGAGGCTCCTCCTGAATCCGCCATAATTTCTTTTCCAACAATTTTCACTTTCCAAACTTTGGTTTTCTCCTAAAACCAAAATCTATGATTCCAAAAAAAATTCACACTAACTTTCTAACGTGGAATCAAACCAAATTCTAAATCTTATATAAATTCCAAGAAAAATAGAACGTAGAACCTGGAATTTGCGAACCGACGGACTTCTCTTATCGTGATTCTCCGCACGGTTTTTCTGACTTTTCTTTACAACCCTCTTGGCTGCGTTTTTTTTCTTCTTTCTGCTTGATTCGCGACTCTCTAAATACGAACCCAAAAAAAATCAGCCCCAAACCCGCTTGATTTGCGACTAAACTTCTCAACCGAACACCATCTTGATGCTTTGGTATCACAAAACTTCTCAGATTTTGTGTCTTTTGCAAATTTCAAACAACCCAAACTTCTCAGATTTGCGATTGCTTCTTCAAACCGGAATACAAACTTCTCAGATTTGCTTCGGTCTTCTTTAATTCGAACCGTAGCCTCTTGCCGTGATTTGAATTAACAAAACTCAGAATCCTAACACCCTCAGTGATGATCGGATAAAAAATCGAACACCCTCCTGATGACCGATTAATAAACGAACAACAATCGTACCCGCTTGATGCGATTGATGTTAAAACTTAACAAAGAACAACCCAATCAACGCCTCCTGCGTGATCAGAATTGTCAGGGAATTCAACCACCCGCCTGATGATTATCTTCCCGAAACGAATTTGAGCCCTAGGCTCTGATACCACTGTTGCCCAGAATCTTCAAGAACAATGAATATAACAACGAACGAAATAAACACAAACTAACCTTGATTGAAAGAATAGAAATCGTGAATATGTACAAGTATAAGTATGAGTATATTTACAATAGAAATATCTAACCCTATTTATACTAATCGAAGAGGTGTGTTTGAACCGTTGTGTCTTTTGATGAAGAGTCGTGTCCTTTGATCTTGTGGCTCTCAATCTATTTGAAGAGGTATGACTCCTTGAATAGTCACGTCCCTTTGTTCTTGTTTCCTGATGTCTGTTGCCGCCAAACTTGAAGGGGTGCGACCAGAGGGATGTGTCGCATCCTTTGATGTTGTAGGTTATTAAGTTTCAGGTTGTCATATCTAGTCCCCACACTTCTATCACTAATCTAATTCTAATAAAACTAACTATTAACTAATTACATAATGAACCCTAATACTTATAGGATGTGAAGGAGATTATTGATTTCATTCACCCCCCTAATCTCGAACATCCTTGAGTTGCACCTTGATCTTTCTCCATGTCTTGCTTGCCATCATGTGCTTCTCTATTTTTATCACGAACTTGTTGTAGTAGATCATTGCAGTCTTCTTTGATTGCCATTAGGAGAGTTGGTTCCTCGTCTTCCTGCACCAGATTTGATTCTTCTTCTTTTTGATTTGATTCAGGACAATCTGAGGCATAATGACCAAACTTTTGGCAATTATAGCATTTTATCTTGCTTAAATCCTTCCCAAACTTCCTTTGGTTGCTTCTATTCTTGTAAGCATCATGTAATGAATCTTCATCTTCTTCTTCTTGTTTGAACTTTCCATCACGCCACTTGTCTTGCGATGAGTTGAACCTTCCTTGTCCATTGTTCCCAAAACGCTTTCCACGACTATAGTTCTTGTCGCGTCGCGTATACATAAGTTTCTCTTGATTATATACCGGGTTTTCATCCACCAAACCGATCCTTTCTTCATAGGCCTTCAATCTTCCAATTGTCTCGTCTAGCGTCGTTGTTTCTAAATCAGCGAATTGTTCAATGGTTGCAACAATTTGAACGAACCTTTTTGGTACAGAACTCAGAAGTTTCCGTACTAAAGTCGGTTGATCAAAAGTTGATCCAAGACCACTTGCCCTCGTGACAATACTATTTAGTCTTGCAGTGAACGAATCGATAGTGTCTTCCTCCTTCATTTTTAACATCTCAAACTCTGTTTTGAGCGTTTGAAGAGGTGCCTTCTGCACTCGATCTGCACCGACGTGCCTAGTCTTTAATGCATCCCAAATTTCTTTTGCACTCTTGCAACTTGCAACTTGTATTATCATATCTTCCGGTAGTGCTTGATATAAATAAGCGGTCGCCATCATATCCTTCTTTTCATCCGCTTGCGTATTTTCTTTTGCTTCTATCATTTCCCATAAACCGTTTGCCCTCAAAATGGTTTTTATACGGATTGCCCATACCGTATAATTTGTAGACTTTAAGATAGGACACTGAAACTGGGAGAACGAACTACCCTCTTTAATTACTACCGCGTTTGACGGAGAGGCTCCTCCTGAATCCGCCATAATTTCTTTTCCAACAATTTTCACTTTCCAAACTTTGGTTTTCTCCTAAAACCAAAATCTATGATTCCAAAAAAAATTCACACTAACTTTCTAACGTGGAATCAAACCAAATTCTAAATCTTATATAAATTCCAAGAAAAATAGAACGTAGAACCTGGAATTTGCGAACCGACGGACTTCTCTTATCGTGATTCTCCGCACGGTTTTTCTGACTTTTCTTTACAACCCTCTTGGCTGCGTTTTTTTTCTTCTTTCTGCTTGATTCGCGACTCTCTAAATACGAACCCAAAAAAAATCAGCCCCAAACCCGCTTGATTTGCGACTAAACTTCTCAACCGAACACCATCTTGATGCTTTGGTATCACAAAACTTCTCAGATTTTGTGTCTTTTGCAAATTTCAAACAACCCAAACTTCTCAGATTTGCGATTGCTTCTTCAAACCGGAATACAAACTTCTCAGATTTGCTTCGGTCTTCTTTAATTCGAACCGTAGCCTCTTGCCGTGATTTGAATTAACAAAACTCAGAATCCTAACACCCTCAGTGATGATCGGATAAAAAATCGAACACCCTCCTGATGACCGATTAATAAACGAACAACAATCGTACCCGCTTGATGCGATTGATGTTAAAACTTAACAAAGAACAACCCAATCAACGCCTCCTGCGTGATCAGAATTGTCAGGGAATTCAACCACCCGCCTGATGATTATCTTCCCGAAACGAATTTGAGCCCTAGGCTCTGATACCACTGTTGCCCAGAATCTTCAAGAACAATGAATATAACAACGAACGAAATAAACACAAACTAACCTTGATTGAAAGAATAGAAATCGTGAATATGTACAAGTATAAGTATGAGTATATTTACAATAGAAATATCTAACCCTATTTATACTAATCGAAGAGGTGTGTTTGAACCGTTGTGTCTTTTGATGAAGAGTCGTGTCCTTTGATCTTGTGGCTCTCAATCTATTTGAAGAGGTATGACTCCTTGAATAGTCACGTCCCTTTGTTCTTGTTTCCTGATGTCTGTTGCCGCCAAACTTGAAGGGGTGCGACCAGAGGGATGTGTCGCATCCTTTGATGTTGTAGGTTATTAAGTTTCAGGTTGTCATATCTAGTCCCCACACTTCTATCACTAATCTAATTCTAATAAAACTAACTATTAACTAATTACATAATGAACCCTAATACTTATAGGATGTGAAGGAGATTATTGATTTCATTCACCCCCCTAATCTCGAACATCCTTGAGTTGCACCTTGATCTTTCTCCATGTCTTGCTTGCCATCATGTGCTTCTCTATTTTTATCACGAACTTGTTGTAGTAGATCATTGCAGTCTTCTTTGATTGCCATTAGGAGAGTTGGTTCCTCGTCTTCCTGCACCAGATTTGATTCTTCTTCTTTTTGATTTGATTCAGGACAATCTGAGGCATAATGACCAAACTTTTGGCAATTATAGCATTTTATCTTGCTTAAATCCTTCCCAAACTTCCTTTGGTTGCTTCTATTCTTGTAAGCATCATGTAATGAATCTTCATCTTCTTCTTCTTGTTTGAACTTTCCATCACGCCACTTGTCTTGCGATGAGTTGAACCTTCCTTGTCCATTGTTCCCAAAACGCTTTCCACGACTATAGTTCTTGTCGCGTCGCGTATACATAAGTTTCTCTTGATTATATACCGGGTTTTCATCCACCAAACCGATCCTTTCTTCATAGGCCTTCAATCTTCCAATTGTCTCGTCTAGCGTCGTTGTTTCTAAATCAGCGAATTGTTCAATGGTTGCAACAATTTGAACGAACCTTTTTGGTACAGAACTCAGAAGTTTCCGTACTAAAGTCGGTTGATCAAAAGTTGATCCAAGACCACTTGCCCTCGTGACAATACTATTTAGTCTTGCAGTGAACGAATCGATAGTGTCTTCCTCCTTCATTTTTAACATCTCAAACTCTGTTTTGAGCGTTTGAAGAGGTGCCTTCTGCACTCGATCTGCACCGACGTGCCTAGTCTTTAATGCATCCCAAATTTCTTTTGCACTCTTGCAACTTGCAACTTGTATTATCATATCTTCCGGTAGTGCTTGATATAAATAAGCGGTCGCCATCATATCCTTCTTTTCATCCGCTTGCGTATTTTCTTTTGCTTCTATCATTTCCCATAAACCGTTTGCCCTCAAAATGGTTTTTATACGGATTGCCCATACCGTATAATTTGTAGACTTTAAGATAGGACACTGAAACTGGGAGAACGAACTACCCTCTTTAATTACTACCGCGTTTGACGGAGAGGCTCCTCCTGAATCCGCCATAATTTCTTTTCCAACAATTTTCACTTTCCAAACTTTGGTTTTCTCCTAAAACCAAAATCTATGATTCCAAAAAAAATTCACACTAACTTTCTAACGTGGAATCAAACCAAATTCTAAATCTTATATAAATTCCAAGAAAAATAGAACGTAGAACCTGGAATTTGCGAACCGACGGACTTCTCTTATCGTGATTCTCCGCACGGTTTTTCTGACTTTTCTTTACAACCCTCTTGGCTGCGTTTTTTTTCTTCTTTCTGCTTGATTCGCGACTCTCTAAATACGAACCCAAAAAAAATCAGCCCCAAACCCGCTTGATTTGCGACTAAACTTCTCAACCGAACACCATCTTGATGCTTTGGTATCACAAAACTTCTCAGATTTTGTGTCTTTTGCAAATTTCAAACAACCCAAACTTCTCAGATTTGCGATTGCTTCTTCAAACCGGAATACAAACTTCTCAGATTTGCTTCGGTCTTCTTTAATTCGAACCGTAGCCTCTTGCCGTGATTTGAATTAACAAAACTCAGAATCCTAACACCCTCAGTGATGATCGGATAAAAAATCGAACACCCTCCTGATGACCGATTAATAAACGAACAACAATCGTACCCGCTTGATGCGATTGATGTTAAAACTTAACAAAGAACAACCCAATCAACGCCTCCTGCGTGATCAGAATTGTCAGGGAATTCAACCACCCGCCTGATGATTATCTTCCCGAAACGAATTTGAGCCCTAGGCTCTGATACCACTGTTGCCCAGAATCTTCAAGAACAATGAATATAACAACGAACGAAATAAACACAAACTAACCTTGATTGAAAGAATAGAAATCGTGAATATGTACAAGTATAAGTATGAGTATATTTACAATAGAAATATCTAACCCTATTTATACTAATCGAAGAGGTGTGTTTGAACCGTTGTGTCTTTTGATGAAGAGTCGTGTCCTTTGATCTTGTGGCTCTCAATCTATTTGAAGAGGTATGACTCCTTGAATAGTCACGTCCCTTTGTTCTTGTTTCCTGATGTCTGTTGCCGCCAAACTTGAAGGGGTGCGACCAGAGGGATGTGTCGCATCCTTTGATGTTGTAGGTTATTAAGTTTCAGGTTGTCATATCTAGTCCCCACACTTCTATCACTAATCTAATTCTAATAAAACTAACTATTAACTAATTACATAATGAACCCTAATACTTATAGGATGTGAAGGAGATTATTGATTTCATTCACCCCCCTAATCTCGAACATCCTTGAGTTGCACCTTGATCTTTCTCCATGTCTTGCTTGCCATCATGTGCTTCTCTATTTTTATCACGAACTTGTTGTAGTAGATCATTGCAGTCTTCTTTGATTGCCATTAGGAGAGTTGGTTCCTCGTCTTCCTGCACCAGATTTGATTCTTCTTCTTTTTGATTTGATTCAGGACAATCTGAGGCATAATGACCAAACTTTTGGCAATTATAGCATTTTATCTTGCTTAAATCCTTCCCAAACTTCCTTTGGTTGCTTCTATTCTTGTAAGCATCATGTAATGAATCTTCATCTTCTTCTTCTTGTTTGAACTTTCCATCACGCCACTTGTCTTGCGATGAGTTGAACCTTCCTTGTCCATTGTTCCCAAAACGCTTTCCACGACTATAGTTCTTGTCGCGTCGCGTATACATAAGTTTCTCTTGATTATATACCGGGTTTTCATCCACCAAACCGATCCTTTCTTCATAGGCCTTCAATCTTCCAATTGTCTCGTCTAGCGTCGTTGTTTCTAAATCAGCGAATTGTTCAATGGTTGCAACAATTTGAACGAACCTTTTTGGTACAGAACTCAGAAGTTTCCGTACTAAAGTCGGTTGATCAAAAGTTGATCCAAGACCACTTGCCCTCGTGACAATACTATTTAGTCTTGCAGTGAACGAATCGATAGTGTCTTCCTCCTTCATTTTTAACATCTCAAACTCTGTTTTGAGCGTTTGAAGAGGTGCCTTCTGCACTCGATCTGCACCGACGTGCCTAGTCTTTAATGCATCCCAAATTTCTTTTGCACTCTTGCAACTTGCAACTTGTATTATCATATCTTCCGGTAGTGCTTGATATAAATAAGCGGTCGCCATCATATCCTTCTTTTCATCCGCTTGCGTATTTTCTTTTGCTTCTATCATTTCCCATAAACCGTTTGCCCTCAAAATGGTTTTTATACGGATTGCCCATACCGTATAATTTGTAGACTTTAAGATAGGACACTGAAACTGGGAGAACGAACTACCCTCTTTAATTACTACCGCGTTTGACGGAGAGGCTCCTCCTGAATCCGCCATAATTTCTTTTCCAACAATTTTCACTTTCCAAACTTTGGTTTTCTCCTAAAACCAAAATCTATGATTCCAAAAAAAATTCACACTAACTTTCTAACGTGGAATCAAACCAAATTCTAAATCTTATATAAATTCCAAGAAAAATAGAACGTAGAACCTGGAATTTGCGAACCGACGGACTTCTCTTATCGTGATTCTCCGCACGGTTTTTCTGACTTTTCTTTACAACCCTCTTGGCTGCGTTTTTTTTCTTCTTTCTGCTTGATTCGCGACTCTCTAAATACGAACCCAAAAAAAATCAGCCCCAAACCCGCTTGATTTGCGACTAAACTTCTCAACCGAACACCATCTTGATGCTTTGGTATCACAAAACTTCTCAGATTTTGTGTCTTTTGCAAATTTCAAACAACCCAAACTTCTCAGATTTGCGATTGCTTCTTCAAACCGGAATACAAACTTCTCAGATTTGCTTCGGTCTTCTTTAATTCGAACCGTAGCCTCTTGCCGTGATTTGAATTAACAAAACTCAGAATCCTAACACCCTCAGTGATGATCGGATAAAAAATCGAACACCCTCCTGATGACCGATTAATAAACGAACAACAATCGTACCCGCTTGATGCGATTGATGTTAAAACTTAACAAAGAACAACCCAATCAACGCCTCCTGCGTGATCAGAATTGTCAGGGAATTCAACCACCCGCCTGATGATTATCTTCCCGAAACGAATTTGAGCCCTAGGCTCTGATACCACTGTTGCCCAGAATCTTCAAGAACAATGAATATAACAACGAACGAAATAAACACAAACTAACCTTGATTGAAAGAATAGAAATCGTGAATATGTACAAGTATAAGTATGAGTATATTTACAATAGAAATATCTAACCCTATTTATACTAATCGAAGAGGTGTGTTTGAACCGTTGTGTCTTTTGATGAAGAGTCGTGTCCTTTGATCTTGTGGCTCTCAATCTATTTGAAGAGGTATGTCTCCTTGAATAGTCACGTCCCTTTGTTCTTGTTTCCTGATGTCTGTTGCCGCCAAACTTGAAGGGGTGCGACCAGAGGGATGTGTCGCATCCTTTGATGTTGTAGGTTATTAAGTTTCAGGTTGTCATATCTAGTCCCCACACTTCTATCACTAATCTAATTCTAATAAAACTAACTATTAACTAATTACATAATGAACCCTAATACTTATAGGATGTGAAGGAGATTATTGATTTCATTTATAACTTTTGTTTTAGAGTTCTCGGCAAAAGTTATGCAGCCCTGATCTAAGGAAAGCATGCTCGTTGTTTTAAATTCAAACAACAGAATTATTATTCTAAAATTTAGGTGTTATTAGATTTATGCTTTTATACAAGTAAGGGCATGTTTGGCAACCTCTACATCAGTAAGTAAGTAGTAAGTAAGTACTGAGCCATTAATAGGTCTAACTGGGTAAAAGACTCTGAACAGGTAAGAGGACTGACTTGGTTTGGCGTGCATGAGTGACTGCCTAAAGGTTATGATCACAGGTGAATGGATAAAGAGGTAAACATTTCATGCAGCATCATTTTGAAACTTAATGGGTGAGAGGTTTACTAACTGATTCAGAGATATCTTATTAGTGAACCAAACACACTTAACGCTGACTCATTTAGAGGTAATCTCTTAATGGAATCATTAATAAGCTACTAAACAACCCCTAAAACATGTAACTATTTTGATGTTTTCGGTCAAAATTAATTATCATTATTTTCTGTTAATTAAATTATAAGTGATAAGCACTTGCTGTTATTTTTCGTATCAAGTACTTTGTCAAGAAAACCATAAAAGCATAATATTTAAGATCAAGATATCAATCAATATAAACAAAACACCCTTTTGCTTTGAGAAAGTCACTTTTATTATACTAATGAAACTTAATTCAAAAGCCTTAATACAATATCATCTCTTGCCTCTAACCCTAATGTAACACTCCAACCCTATACCGACTAAGACATACTTTCATTTTGTTACAAAATTGGAAATACCTAATATAAACCAACTTGAACCCGAAGGTCAAACATAATTTATTTAGTGTTCCCAAAGCTAACAGACAACATTAGATTAATCCTAGAGCATGACTTAGCATCTACAGATAGTATCCTGGTGTTTTATACCTCTCTCTCCATCCCGTCTAAAGTAACATGTGCGCTACAAACCTGTGAGGGGAAAAAGGTTTACGGAATGAGCCAAATGCCAAGTACAAAATAATAAGCTCAAAAATAACGATAACTGTAATAACAACAAAAACTAAAAACAGTAACAGAACCAACAACACATAGTAAACATAACATAATCAGTAATACAGTGCATTTTAACTCAAAGAAACAGATCTTATCTTGCGAATGTACCCATGAGCCAAACAGAACAGAAATAAGTGACACACAGTCAATCACACGAGGTGGTGTGGGTTAGCAAACCCAACTTCCATCTCATGAAAACATAAACATAATTAGGACTGATCCATATCCAAGTAGCTTTGTACCACACTTGTACCTAGGGACGCCATGAACTAATCTCTCAGTCATGAAAGGAGCACGTGTTGTTGATGCCATAATAACATGCTTGTGGGACACTCCACGAGAAGCTAAAACTCAGGGTAACATATTCTTATATAATAATCGTAGTAATAACAATCATAGCAACTTGTAACATATATCATAACATGCGATAATGAGTTTTAAGAAAGAAAGAATCTACCACATGAAACAAAGTCGAAGTCAAGATATATTACCGACCAAAGCATAACAAATCGGAGAACTGATCGTGATATGAAACTCACATGTACTGATTAACGATGCCTTTGATAATGTAGTTGGGTGTTTATTTATAGGAAGTATCGCAACGTATCTACCACACCCAGATACGTTATCAAAGTTCCGCTATCACAAACAATGACATACATAACATCATATTTCAGCTTACATAATTTCATGTCAGCTTTTGAGCAGTTTTCCGGAATTTATTTAAAATACCAAACGGACTCGAAAAATTATGATATTTTAACCAGATATGTTATTTAATTCACGAATACTTGTGGATTTTTCTCTTGACCTAATTGGTTACAGAAAATTTATTAAAAATCATCTATAGCACAAAGGTCTGATTCGTAAGATTCTGGTGACAATTTACAGAAAAATTCATTTAAAATTGCTCGTTCACTTTTTTAATGAAATTCTAGTGGGAGAATTTTATTATCACCTAGAACTATCTACAGTAAAATTTTCAGGTATTAACTCAATTTTCTACACAAAGTTATGATATTCGTAATAGGTTGCAAATTCTGCCAGAAAACGCAGCCTGGACATTTGCTACGGAAAAAATCATTTCAAATATCAAATCATGTTGAAAAAAATATAATTCCAGTGGGGTTTTAAAGATATTTCCTAGAACTACATTATAGACTCAAGAAACATTCATTTTTGTTAAATTTTGACTCGGTTACAGCCAACACAAATCAGCTATAACTTTCTGGATAGAAACAGTTTCGTTACTCGACTTCTTAATACGAGTTTTATGGATTTAAACTCATACTTAGCAAACAAAACGACCTACAAACATCATCTAAAGCAGGTTATCATTATAAATCAGGTTGTACCTCAACTAATTCATCAAGAACTAACAAGATTCAACCCAAGATCATGTAGTACTCGAAACCCTAATGACTAACCGAACAAATAAGCAATCAATCACCAACATAAATCCTAGTAAGCTTAATCCATTAGAAATCACTACAAAACATTAAGAACATCAATCAATCTAGATAAGCAGCCATGATAGAGAAAGATTATTCAAGAATCACAACTAAACGATAAAGATTATCAAATTAAAGAAGTGATGTGGGTCGCTAGAGACTTGAACTGAAAAAATTTGAAGACCTGGCGGGTCTTGCCTTGTCATCTAGAGTGGAGTAGAGTTTATGAAATCGTATTAGGGTTAGGGTAGTTATCAAGAACGTATGGAACATACGTACATAAAGGGGTAAGGGCGTGGAGTGGTTTGGGTTTGCTTGGGCCGCAAAGGAGGTTTGGGTTTTGGGTGGTTTGGGTTGGGCTACGACGATAGAGATATGGGGTGGAATTTTAGGCCGTCAGTTCGACATGGATTGGG
The DNA here is from genome assembly GCA_030545235.1 of Helianthus tuberosus. Lineage (NCBI taxonomy): Eukaryota > Viridiplantae > Streptophyta > Magnoliopsida > Asterales > Asteraceae > Helianthus > Helianthus tuberosus. The sequence goes on along the minus strand of CM060371.1, from coordinate 82,948,588 downwards.
TATCGAGTTACGGGTCAGGGTTACGGGATTGGGTTCGGAATTCTTTATACACACACACACACACACACACACACATATATATATATATATAGTTCGGGTTAATGCATATGGGAAAGGTTCATTTGAGAAGAAAATTTAATTGAGAAGAAAAAGAACAAATGATAATTTTATAAAACATTAAATAGTTTTTTCACTTATCTCATTTATTATCATTTTTTACTAATTAATTAGTCATAAAGACTATTAAGCTCCACACTAACTTTTTTGCCTACACACATCAAAGGTTATCCTACATATTTCGAAATTCATCCTACACGTTTGAAATTTAACCAACACAACTCGTAATTTATCGTACACAACTCGTAATTTATCCTACACTTTAAATTATTTTATTTTATTTTATTTTTTGAAAAAATATATATTTTGAAGATAAGTTACAAAAAATTTAATGTAGTTAGCTATTAAAGAGGAGGACTACAAATTAATGACCTATGTAAATTTACCAATGTACCCTTATAGTAACATTAAGTACTTATATTAAATGAAGTAAAATAAAGCATTCTCATTGATTGAAATTTCTTCTTTTTTCTTCTTAAAAAATTCTTCTCATTTGAACTCTCCACTAAAGCATATTTATGTGTGTGTATATATATATATATATATATATGCTTTTGTAAATGTGTTCGGGTTAAAACATATGACATGAAAAGTAAAGTGTAAACGAAACATAAATGAAGTAATCGAGAGAAGTGAACAGTTTTTAACCTCAGAAAGTTGTCATATCATCCCTAAGCTGAATGAAATTTCGTCCCGAAATTTAGCAAGTAGTCGCTGAAGAAGTTAGTTCATTTGAGAATTTTCTTGGGGTGTCACAGTAGCACGCTGAAATCATGTGTTGGTTTTGAGATCTATCGTAAACTACTAAGCCTTGGTCATCCTCTATATAAACACTCTCATGCTTCTTCTCATCATCCACTGCCGCCCGCGATCTTTCGTTTGTTCGTCCTTGTTTTTAAAATTATGTTTTCCTGTTTTGAATACAAGAAGATCTCCAACATATTATTTATAGCAATTGGTTTTGTTTTATCTTCTTTTTTATTTCTGTAGTTTTAAATTTTTTTAGGGTAAATTGCTATTTTGGCCCTAGTGGTTTAGCCAGTTTAACCATTTCAGCCCAACAATGAATCTTTTAATATATATCAGGCTATGAGGTTGCTTTTTATAACGGTTTTGGCCCCTGATACTAACTTTGTTACTTTTTTGCAGTTAAATGTAATGGTAATTAGATAAATATATAGCTTAGGGGTCGTTTTTTGATAATTACAAAGTTCTTTTAATATTTAAAAGATTATTAATTCTTTATTTTCACGATTATTATTTAACAAAATATGTTTTATATATACAAATAAATATGTATTTTCATTAAGCGTTTGTTTTTTTTAAAACGTCGTATTTAAAATCATTTGTTTTTAACCTTTTTTTAAACCGTCTATCGTTTTTAAAATTATTCATTTTTAAACCACTTGTATTAAAATCATTATTTTTAAAGTTGTTTGTCTTTTAAAGTTTTTTAAATGATTCATTTTATACCATTCTTTTTAAAATCTTTTTTTAACTTTTTTAAACAATTCATTTTTTTAAGTCGTTAGTTTTTAAAAGCGTTTCTTTTTAAACCGTTCCTTTTAAACCAATTTTGAAATCGTTCATTTTTTAAACTTTGTATTAAGTCTACTTATAATCGTTAGGGGAAAAGGACTTCAGAAAATGAACGATTTCAAAAATCGAAGGAATTTAAAAATGATCGATTTTAAACGAACGAGTGGTTTAAAAAACGAAGATTAAAAAAAGACGCTTATAAAAAAACAAAACCTAAAAAAATAAGTTAACAATTGTAAGGTACTAAAAATGCACGAATTTAATAAACGAAAGCTTAAAACATAACAAATTTTGAATAAACAAGCGGTCTAAAGAAATGTAAGATTTGAAAAAGAAATAAACTATTTAAAAAAAAAAGTTTGGAAAATGAACGATCTTTTACAAACTTTTTATTAGAATGTTTCTTTTCAAAGCTTACATTTCTTTTGTTTTTTATACACGGCGTTTTGTAGAATTTAAAAAATGGACGACTTAAAAAAGCGAGTTGTTTAAAAATAATGGTATACAATGAAGTGTTTAAAAAAACTTTAAAAGACAAACGACTTTAAAAAGCACGATTTTAAAAAACAATTGTTTTAAAAATGAACAATTTTAAAAACGATAGAAGGTTTAAAGAAAATGTAAAAAAACAAATTATTTTTTAAACGACTTTTATAAAAACAAACGGTTAATGAAAATACATATTTATTTGTATATTTGAAACGTATTTTATTAAATAATAATCGTTAAAATAACGAAACAGTAATAAATAAAACTTGAGTAATCGCATTAATAGTCTCTTAAATATTAAAAGAACTTTGTAATTATAAAAAACAACCCCTAAGGTATATAATGAACTAATTACTCTTACATTAACTGCAGAAAAGTAACAAAGTTAGAGTCAGGGGCCAAAATCGTTATAAAATGCAATCTCTCTGATATGTTAAAAGATTCACTTTTGGGCTGAAATGGTTAAACTGACTAGACCACAGGGGCCAAAATAGTAATTTACTTTTTTTATGAATTGTGCAGCTCGAGATGTTGGGGTTTATGCCTTTGTGGCGTCTAGATCTCAGTCTTGGGAACTACAGGATCATATCCTTCGGAACAGTGGGGTTGTCGGGCTCGACCGGGACTATCTGCAGGCTCTCGAATGCTTAAATGTCTCTCTCCCAGACTTTGATACCGGCGGTTTCTCTAAAAAGGACACCGCCCCCTGGAGGCCACAAAAAACTTTGGCGAATGCTCTGTTTAGCAAAATCCCTCAAAGTCTAGGAGAAGTTTTTGATTTGTCATCTCGCTAGAAGGCTGTGTTGGAGTGCCTAAAGGGTCCCCATGCTCAGGATTTTTTTATCGTTATCCCGATGGAGGGGCTGGGACATTGTATGTCAGTAGTAGAATACAGAGTCATCCTTAAATACCGGTTAATGATCCCTATGTACCCAGATAATGAAACTTGCCTCATATGCCGTAAAGCTTGTATGGATAAATACGAAGAACACGCAGTGCATTGTAAAGAGCACCATGGGTTCAAATATCGGCATGACTGGGTGTGGGATTTTTTTGGGACATTCTGAGAAGAGCTGGGAACTGTAACACCTCGTAAAAATCATGACCAATATAATAAAGACACGTGTCATGGACTTTAAACATGTAAGGAATTGTTTCCGAGGGATTAAAGTTGCCAAACAATGTAAATATGTTAGTAAAAGGATCCAAAGTGTCAACATGCCATTCTTGTGCCTCTGATTGATCTCATACGACGTTCGTATTCTTTAATGAATAATTTATCGAACATTAGAATTCGTTTGTGTTTAAAATAAGGATCTTACGAAACATAGGGGTTAAAAGTGTTAACATGTTAAAGTTACCTCTGAGTGACCTTTAACGAACCCTAAAACATTGTAAATAATTTAATGTTTGGTTCTAAAGAATATTAGGTATTAATTTTGTGGAGTTTTGATGAAAACAAGACTTTTCGGGTGATCGTACTACTAACAGGGAGCTTAACGGAGTTAGGTTATGACCCAAGGTCCTTAAAAGGTAACTATGGGGGTCCAAAGTGCAATAAATGAAAGTAAAATAAAGTTTAAATGGACCAAGGACTGAAATTGCAAGATTTGGAAACTTAAAACCGATTCTCCCCATTGACACGGGCCACGTAAGCCAAGGCATATGCTTACGCGGGCCGTGAGGGACTACCAGATACAGGCAGATAAGGACATCTGCAAGTTCAGCATGTTCCACCGCCTTAGAAAGCTTGTTTTCGATTCCAGGGACTGAGCCAACATATTTTCATGCATAGGGGCACCTGGAATCATCAGGAATCATTTATAGGGCCATGTGGAGTGATCTTGTGAAGTAGAATTGGCTATATAAGCACTTGTTGTTGCACTTGTTCATTTGCACTCTCAAATTTCTCATTCAAACTCATTCCCTGGAGTACCTTGGAGCTCTAAGAAGTTATCCTCAGTTTCATATTCGTGCTAAGGACCATTGTAAGTGTTCTTAGCTCCTTAAGTTCAAGTTTTATTAGTTTAATGACCAAAAGTCAAAGTTGTAGTAATTAGGCTTTGACTTAGTGATTAATCACTAATGGTCCAGCCATCATTCGAATTGAAAGTGGCTATGAGTTGGTAATTATGTAAGTAATAAACCCTTAAAAGGGCACCTACTGATTTTCACTCTAACTTGCTCAAATGTCGGGTCAAACTTAATATTAAAAAGTCAACAGAAGCTATTTTTGCAAATAAATTCATAACTGATAATGTAGAACTTATGGAACATGTTTTAACACTAAAATAACTTGGTAAACAATGTAAGAACATGTCTAGGCATGTTCAACCCGACAATTCTGAGTTTAGGCTCGGTTCGGAACCGAAAGTCGCAAAAGTAGACTTTTGCTTTGACTTTCAGTTCTGACCCCAATTTAGATTAGTTTAGATATGCCTTAGGGTTCCATTAGGACCATATTACATGTTAGTATAACCCTCTGAGATTATACAATATGGTTCCTTTGTAATCCGAATCATTTGCATGTTTCCGTTAAATGCTTAATTGTTGACCATTATGCCCTTTTGATATTAAAACGAGATTTTCGAAAATGTGAGTGGACAAAAACCTTTATTACTGATTTATAAACATGTCCTAAAAATTTGACATCAGTTTATGGTCTAAATTAGGAGTTATGCTCGATATCGTAAATTGAAGCCTTTTTATTAATTAAACGGCATTTTTGGCATAAAACCTATTTAAACCAAAATTTTGACACCAAACTTTCTACCCACTGATGTAATATAATATTTAGGGATTTTTGGAAATTTTTATAAATTTTTAAACTGATCATAATATAGGGTTCTTGCATTAACTAGGTAATTGACGGTTATGCCCTTTTTGCTAATAAAATGAGTTTTACACATCCTTTACATACCAAATCTTTTGCTACTAATTTTATATATTAAATAAGTTATTTTAAACAGTAAAGGCTGTTAAAAACCTCAGATTTCCTTATTCAACCCGAATATCGTCAAATACCGACTTTTATGTGATTTAGGCGCATAATATGGTTTAAAATTATATTTGACACCTAAAACTCATTACATACTGATATTATAAGTAAAATTTTATACTTTAAGAGTAAGTAAAAGTTTTGAAATCAGATTTCCAAATTTGACCCTTAAAGCTTGTGTGAAATGACCAAAATGCCCCTATGGTGCATAGTTTGGCCATAGATGATAAATTTCACATATGTTTAATATCTTACTGATATAACCTACTAAAATAAATATCTTTACTGATCATTTTAGACAAGAACCTCATATTGTCATTTAACCTCTTTTATAATCTTTAAAATGACCAAAATACCCCTACGGGGCTTAAGTTGATTTTAAATTCGTTTTGGGCATAATGGAAGGTATCCTACTGATATCATAACATATTTTAAGCATATTAACTTAGGGAACCTATTCATGACTCGTTTGGTTACCCGTTATGCATTTTTCGCGTTCGGTACGGTTTATGTGACTAGTTTGCATAAATTGACCGAAACGGGTCAAACCTTATCATTTTCATTTCAAAATCCAGAATATGTTTTGTTTACCCATATTAAACAAGTCTTCATACTTGTCGGGTCTAAATCACATTCTAATCCGGTCTTCGCTTAATCTTGCATTTTGAACCGTATACCTTTCTTTAAAACTAACTGGTCTAAGTTTAAACTTAAGTAAGACCCGTTAGGAATCTAATAGGTTATTAAAACCTTCGTTCCAGATTTAGGAGACCAGTAAAAGCTACTGTACTTGCTGCTTTGTTATACGGCTGGGATTAAAATTTATATTTTAGCTCAAGTAAATACTTTTAACTATTTTTCCTTAAACGGGCTTGGGGTGCGGTATTTAAAATACCGCTTGGTCGGGTATTGAATCTTTAATCGTATGAAGGTTAAATCATTGAGATAACCCATTTAATCTGTTTTGTATGTTTTAAGCCTTTGGGGGGTTAATGACCATGTCCTGGATATCCTCGGCTCATTCATTAAAATGGCCACGACTTAAGCACGGGGTGTAGGCATACACCTGCCGATGCGTATGTAGAATGATATACCTGCTTGTTCGAGAATAACTCGTCGTGGGTTATATTATGTGGTGTGTCTATTAATCCTTAACCCGGTATTTCTAGCCTGGGCTACTGAACGTATAACAAACATATAATTCTTTTACAAGATTATTTTTAAATAATTATCCCAAGTTATAAAAGAATATTTGTGCCTTTTGCATTTAAGTCAATTTTATAAACACTTTACAAAAGAGTCGTTTAATTGTATTTACCAGTGTAAACTGACGTATTTTCTAAAAAGGTTAAGTGCAGGTACTAAGCGTAATGGGCTGGAACTCCTGAGTGAATAAATAAAAAGTCTTGCAAGCTTTTATCACTTTAAATCTGATGAACAATATCTCTTTTGTTTTGACCTGCCTGTGGATCCACTTTACAACCGTTATGTAATAATTTATGTTACTTTCATTCAGTTTGTAATATTTTACTTTAGACTTCCGCTGTGCATTAAACAGTGATTATTTGTCTATGATGATATCAACTACGTCACGATACTCCCCACCGGACCCACCGGTAATACGTGGAAATATCGGGGTGTGACAGGTTGGTATCAGAGCCAACATTGAGTGAATTAAACACTAGCCTTTTGTGTTTAATCTCAATGACACAGTTTGCACATTCATTGACTTCCGAGTCTAGGCAAAAGACTTAGGACTAATCCTAATCTTTTATTTTGTCCTTTATTGTTTTCCTTTGTTGTTTCTTTTGTTTGTTTTGACAGGAACAAGAAAATGCCTCCGCGTATCAGAGGAAGAGGTAGAGGCGGAAAAGCCCCAGTTTTCGCAAGTCATGACCATGAGGCCGGACCATCACACCGGCGAACTCCTTCAGTAACGATGAGCACTAGTCCCCAAGAAGACTGGAGGACCTACTTAGAGCCTGCGAGGCGTTCTGTCTCGCTTAGCTCCTCACCTTCATATCACGATCCTTTCGGGCTCCATCAAGGCAACGAGTCCGACCATTCACGCCATTCCTACTTACCGTTTCAGCGGTCGGATTCTCATCGCGCCTTTCAGGACCCGACCCCGTTCTTTCAGAGCCGGTTTAACCAGGCAAACGTGAGTGAAGAACCAATTGGCTATAACCCATTGGGACCAGAAGACCACTTTTCTGGAGCCCAGGATATGGATATGGAACAGGATCCAGATCCAGAGCCTGCCGAGCAACCAACTGGGACGCCCACGCATCCCATAGAGATTTCAGACGGATCGTCTTTTCACGATTCCCCGTACAGGGGCCCAGACAGCTTTGCAGAAAGGTGGGCCACATACCCTTGGGAGTTTACTCCCCCTTTCAACCCACCTCAACAGCAACAGCAGGATCCCTCTGAGGATTCACGTTTCCAGGCAGTTACGCCACCGTCGCCGCCGCTAGAGCAGCAACCGCCTCCGGAGCCACCGAGGCGGAGAAGATCAGGTGCACAGATGTCCGTGCGAGGGGGATTTCACTTCAGCACTCCCCAACACAGCAGCAACAGCCACTACCCACCGCTATATGAAGACCCACAGATGGGTGGGCCTTCAAACCCAGTTTCTGAGGTGGACTCTGCTCCAATCGCACCACCACCACCACATTGGGTTTTGATAACCCAATACCCTCTTACGCCGGTGCAGCGGCGTATAACCCTTTTAAGCAGCCAGCCCATACTAGCTACAACTACTATAATGCCCCTGATGTTGACCCGTATCTTGTACTGGAAAACTACAATGCTCTTCATCCTGAAGGGCCCTACGGAGCCTCCTACCAGACTGGGTACCCGGCCTATGGGTATCAGTACCCACCACCTCCTCAACCTCTTCAGCCGCAGCAGCCGCAGCCGCCTCAGATCCAACCACCGCAGCAGCAGGAGATCCTTCAGAGGTTGAACCAGGTGGAACGTGATGTTCAGGTGGAGTGTAGAAACCGTTGGGGTCTACTTAAGGGTTTGGCTAATTTAATCAAGGGGAAGAACAGAAGGGATTATTGAAGTTCCTTATTATTTGTTTTGTAATTTTCAAATTTTCAATTAAGTCCCTGTGTAGACATCTATTTATGTATTCAGTCCCTGCGAGGACTTGTATTTTCAGTTTAGCCCCTGCATGGGCAGATTATTTAAGTAAAAGTCCCGTTTAGGGCACCTATGTACTCCTTCTTAATTTAGTGGAATGTTTTAGTTCAAATTTCATTTTGTCATTATATGTATAAATATATTATATGAAATAAATTAACATAAAACATTTCATTTTAGATTGATCTGCCAATAAAAATTAAAGAAAATCTTAAAGGCAAAACCTAGCCTATGTGTCATATTAAGACAGGGCCATGATGGTAGTTCCTTTTTAAGATTCAATTCCTTGTTAACATCTGAAAACATGTTAACACTCCTGGCAAATGTGATTCGATAAAATCACATAAGTCATCTTTATATTGGATTCTTCCAATTTTTTTCATTATTATTTTAAACATCCATTAGTGACGTAGTGCCTACGGGCCAACTTATTGTCCTTTGAGACAAAAGACAGTTGTAGTCTACGACTCCCTGTCAAGAAAAGGTAATGAACTACGTTGATGTGTGTAAAATGCAACATATAAATTACATCAATTAAGGCATAAAACTAACCCTTTTTAAGTACTAATATTGGAAAAAGAGTGTTTTTGTCTTCCTTTTGTATTTTCAGGATTAAATGAGCTCAAAAACACAAAAGAAGCAAAAAGACAGCTAATTCCAACATAAATACAAGGAAAGGAACATTAGTGGACTGCCCGACCCCTCAACGGCACCTTCCAAAGCAAAATAGAGAAGACAGAAGGCTGAACACGCCCCGTGCTCAGCCAGCACGGGGCCGTGCCTAAGAAGCAGCAGAAAAGACAAACCTATAGAAGCTTCTATTGCCCACCACGGGCCGTGCCCAGCGGACACGGGGGCGTGTCGAAAGTACAGCAGGCGAATTTATTGTAATTGCGAATTACAATTAATGAGGAGAGAGAGTGTCAGACAGGCACGGGGCCGTGCCCAGCGGACACGGGGCCATGCCCAGCTCTCTGTTCAGCCTATAAATAGGAGTGCTTGGATTCATTTCATCTCATCCCTTGGCACACCACCTCTCTCACACTTCATCCACCACCCACCACCATCACAACACCATCATCCACCACCATCATCCATTGTCCATCGTAGAGTGTGTGAGTCGTCTCGGGATCCAAGATTGATCGTAAGAGTTCTTGACAATCAAGGCCATGTTTGCCTAAGTCTCTTACATCACTTGGTGAAGACAAAGTGTCTAGTATAATACTTTTTATTTCTAATCTTTTGCACTTTTTATTTGGTTTTGTATTAATGACTTTAATAACTAGTTACTTATGTTGAAGGTGATCTTTCCTTATCGTTTGTCCGTGGTGTCTTGGCATTATTTTACTGTCTATATAAAATAAAGGATTTTCACCATTCATATCTCCACGGTCTATATGGAGGTATGTTGGCTACCTGGTCGGGGGTTAAGGGAACGGTTTGGTAAAGGTCTTGCCATTGTTCAGCGTTTAGAGGTCCTGCAATGGACCTGGGTCAAATTTAGTAGGACCTCCTTCAATACTTCACGGTATTGGATGGCGGGGGTCCAAACTCTTTGATCCCCTCATAAGTTAACTACTATTAATACTATAACCCGGCTATTTAGGACTGTATCCCTGCTGACTCAGACTACTTAGCCGAGGGTAACGTCACCGCCAAAAGCGGGGCCTACCACAATACTGCATTAATAACTTAATTCATTATCCTCCAATAATCCACCCTTTTAGGATTGTATCCTTGCTGACTCAAACTACTGGGGTGAGGGTAACGTCACCTTCAAAAGAGGGGCCTACTACAATAACTAAGATAATCTCTTAATTATGTGCAAAAGTGTGGAAATAATCAAAGGTTATACTAGATACGAGTCGGAACCAAGTGATTCATCTTGTCTATCTGTTTTTTTTATTTTATTTTTATTTTCAGCATTTTAGTTAGTTTTTATTTTTCTTAGCTTAAAACATTTTTCTAAAATTTTATTTTGATTAAACGTTGAGGATAAACCGGTACTAAAAGCTCTTGTGTCCTTGGACGACCTCGGTATCTTACCAACGCTATACTACACTCAACGATGGGTGCACTTGCCCATATGTGTGTTTATTGTTAGTGAAATATCGTGTTTTATAAATTTAAAACTTGGCTAAAATAAGTGTTAAAAAGGGCTTAAAATATACACCTAATATATATAACACTTCACACGCATCAAGTTTTTGGCGCCGTTGCCGGGGACACAAGGATTTTAAGAAAGTTAGGAATCAACGGCCTAATCATCTTTTATTTTTCTTTTTATTTTTTTAGGATTTTCTTAGTTTTTCAGCTTCTGCAGATCTCAGCACGGGCCGTGCCCGGTCAGACACGGGCCGTGCCCAGCACCATCACTGGCAGTTTTTATTTTCTGAGTTACAGAGAGCTGAACACGGGGCCGTGTCGGTGCAACACGGGGTCGTGTCCAACTCCCAGTAACAGGGATCCAGAAATCAATCACTGTGCCTCTGACCACGGGCCGTGTTCGCTGAGCACGGGGCCGTGGTGAATATTCTGACCAACATTCTTTTCTGTCTTTATTGCAGGACTTGGAACCTAGGCGCCACATTTGAACCTTCTACGTAGTGCATGAGCTCCAGTTCTAGTAGAGACCTAAAAGAACCTCTAGAAGAACCCGAACGCTTTCTCAGAAAAAGACTTAAAGCCAAAAATCAAGAGAAAGTCTCGGGGGACCCACTTCCAATGGCGGACCAACGTACCCTCATGGATTACCTACGGCCCACCGTAGGCAATCTCGACGCCGCTATCAACGCACCGAATGTCGAAGCCAACAACTTCGAACTTCGGCCGCATTTGATACAAATGCTCCAAAACTCCGCAACCTTCCACGGGCTTGCGGACGAGGATCCCCATCTACATATTACTAACTTCTTAGAAATATGTGATACCTTTCGGATCAATGGAGCATCAAATGACGCCATCCGCCTTCGAATGTTTCCATTTTCACTAAAAGACCGAGCTAAGGCTTGGCTTAACACCCTCCCAGTTGGATCGGTAAACACTTGGGATGAACTTGCCCAAAAGTTTTTATATAAGTATTTCCCTCCTGCTAAAACGGCTAAATTAATGACTGAAATTAATACATACTCACAAGAGGATGGGGAATCCTTATATGAAACTTGAGAAAGGTTCAAGGAGCTTCTAAGAAAGTGTCCTCATCACGGTCTAGCGGTGTGGCAACAAGTATCCACTTTCTACAATGGGTTGTTGCCACACACAAGACAAACACTTGACTCAAGCTCCGGGGGACTTTTAGGTAATCGTCGCCCAAATGAAATATATAATCAAATTGAGGAAATTGCTCAAACCAATTTTCAATGGCACACTCCCCGAGGTAATAAATCTATTGCCCCGGGCGCCCATAAGGTTGATGAAAGCACCTCTTTACAAGCCCAAATCGAGGCCCTCTCTTCAAAAATCAAAAAAACTAGAAATGACAAAAACGGCCTCGGTTATGGCTTGTGAAGGGTGTGGTGGGTCACATGAAAATTGGAGTTGTATGAAAGAATTAGATGAACAAGCGGAAACGGTAAACTACATTGATAATAGACCTAGGCCGTCGGGTCCTCCAATGGGTACCTACAACCAAGGATGGCGTAACCACCCAAATCTTGGTTGGAGAGATCCCGGCAATAGTAGTAACCAACAAAACCAACGAACTAATTTTCAACAACCACAAAATTTCTCTCAACAACAAGGTGGAAGAGAAAGGCTTGAAGATACTGTATCTCGCCTCATATCTGACACTGAAAAGAAAAACTCGGATCGATTTCAACAATTGGAATCGAATTTTCGAAATCAACAAGCTAGCATTCAAAACGTTGAAAAACAATTAAATCAACTAGCTCAAAATTTCTCCGAGAGACCACAAGGCGCGTTACCTAGTAATACCGAAACCAACCCGAAGGCACAAGTACACCTCATCACATTAAGAAATCGAACCGTGGGTCCCGAGGATGCTCCGTTACCGCCAAATGAAAGAAGCCATTCTAGCCAGCCTGTGACTCCTCCTGCGCCAGAAAAGGCTTCTCTACCAACTCAAGAGCCCACCAAGACTCCTCCAATTCCATACCCCGGTAGGTTAAATCGTCAAAAGACCGATGAGCAATTCGCAAAGTTCGAAAGTTTACTAAAACAATTGCATGTTAATATTCCTTTTATTGAGGTCCTAACCCAAATGCCTAAATATGCAAAATTCATGAGGGATTTCCTCACTCACAAAAGGAAAATTGAATCATTGCAATTAGTTAACTTAGGGGAAGAATGCTCAGCTTTAGTACTCAACAAACTTCCACAAAAGAAAATCGACCCCGGGAGCTTCACAATCCCTTGCTCGATTGGGAAGTCCCCCGTCCGAAATGCTTTAGCCGATCTTGGGGATAGCATCAACCTCATGCCCAAATCAATGTTCAAGCGACTCGGCCTAGGAACAACAAGCCCTACAAAGATGAGCATACAACTCGCCGACAGGTCCGTCAAATTCCCACAAGGTGTCGCCGAAAATCTGCTAGTCAAGGTTGACAAATTCGTCTTTCCAACCGACTTTGTCATCCTAGACATGGAAGAAGACACCGATGTCCCTCTCATCCTCGGGAGGCCATTTCTAGCCACCGCCCAAGCATTGGTGGATATGAATGACGGAACTCTAACATTGAAGTTTGGGGATGAGGAAGTGAAATTTGAATGTGGAAAGCGAGTAGAGGAAGAAGATCCGGTCAACTACATGAAGGTCATAGACTCAAGCTTGGATGACGCTCTCCGACGGTGTAACATGGGATGCAATACATCCCACTTGGGTAACATATGACCAGGCTTTGGGTCTAGCCAAGGACCCTTATAAACGTGGCGCACCATGGAGGCATTCCACGGAACTATCCTTAGTTTAATTTAGATTAATTTTTATGTTTTCTAGTTAGTTTTAATTTTCAGAAATAAAACACACTCATGGTGGTAAAGGATGAAAAGGGGAACGAGAAAAATGAACTCATGCACAAGAACAAGGCAACCCGACAATTCTCTCCAGTCCAGAAGGTTCAACACGGGCCGTGCCCAACCAACACGGCCCCGTGCTGAACCACCTGCAGAAAAACGCCCAGTTCAGGTGCCTGGACACGGGCCGTGTTCACCCAACACGCCCCCGTGTCCAGACTTCTGTATCTCTTATTTCAATTTTGTTACTGGCACTTGAACACGGGGCCGTGCCCGGACAACACGGGGCCGTGTTCAGCGCCCAGTAACAGAAAATTTTTGCTTTTTAACACTATTTTACACATCTAATCAACCTAAAAATTTATTTTTGGGACACATTGAGGACAATGTGTAATTTAAGTGTGGGGGGGGGATGCTAAAACCTTGAATTTTGCAAGTCCTAAATACAAGCCTTACACAAAACTCTATTGGAACCGCTAATCACCCCAAATTTTTTTCAAAAATTTCAATTTTTTTCAAAAATTTCAATTTTTTTTTACTTGTGTAGGTTAATTCGGGAAATTCAAGTTCTCAAAAAGGTTATATTTTTACAAATTTACAACCGATAGCGTAGTGATAAAAAAAAAGAACCAACATAAGAAAATTATGAAAAGGCATGGCAAACTTAGTTAAAATTTGATTATATATACTTGATCACATTAAAACCCATTCCCACAAAAGTGAGTTTTGAGCCTTTATTGAGCATACAAATTTAAATCTTTAGACTAAATGCTCATCTTTCGTTTCTTGTGTGAATAGCCGCTTGGTTCTTACGACTCTAGAACTTGCCATGACGATACATTCCCGGTCCTTATCAACTTAAACCCGAGTAAGTAAATGATGGAGGCATTAGGACTAACCCCTTTTTATTTCTACACCATTATTTTTCTTTTTCTTTTACCACCTACCCAAAAATCCCCCTAGTTAACCCCTTTGAGCCTAAACCTTTTCATTTCATCACCCAAACCAAAAACCCTTTTACCCACCAAAACCTTTTTTATTTTTAACCCTTTGTTTTAGTAACAAGTTCGGTTTTTCGTAAAAAAAATAATAATAATAAAAATAAAATAAATAAATAAAAAAAAATATATAATGTGTTGATGATGAAGCAAAAAGAAAATAAACAAACAAGTTCATCAAAAATAACTTTGTTTGAATAAAAGCTTCATCGAAATAAAAAGTTGCAAAAATACAAAGTCCTACGAAAACCGACACTTGTTACGTTTTTCGCCCTTTTTCTACTAACCACTAACCACTATCCCAACCAAGTTCATCAAAAATGACTTTAATAACTAGTTACTTATGTTGAAGGTGATCTTTCCTTATCGTTTGTCCGTGGTGTCTTGGCATTATTTTACTGTCTATATAAAATAAAGGATTTTCACCATTCATATCTCCACGGTCTATATGGAGGTATGTTGGCTACCTGGTCGGGGGTTAAGGGAACGGTTTGGTAAAGGTCTTGCCATTGTTCAGCGTTTAGAGGTCCTGCAATGGACCTGGGTCAAATTTAGTAGGACCTCCTTCAATACTTCACGGTATTGGATGGCGGGGGTCCAAACTCTTTGATCCCCTCATAAGTTAACTACTATTAATACTATAACCCGGCTATTTAGGACTGTATCCCTGCTGACTCAGACTACTTAGCCGAGGGTAACGTCACCGCCAAAAGCGGGGCCTACCACAATACTGCATTAATAACTTAATTCATTATCTTCCAATAATCCACCCTTTTAGGATTGTATCCTTGCTGACTCAAACTACTGGGGTGAGGGTAACGTCACCTTCAAAAGAGGGGCCTACTACAATAACTAAGATAATCTCTTAATTATGTGCAAAAGTGCGGAAATAATCAAAGGTTATACTAGATACGAGTCGGAACCAAGTGATTCATCTTGTCTATCTATTTTTTTTATTTTATTTTTATTTTCAGCATTTTAGTTAGTTTTTATTTTTCTTAGCTTAAAACATTTTTCTAAAATTTTATTTTGATTAGACGTTGAGGATAAACCGGTACTAAAAGCTCTTGTGTCCTTGGACGACCTCGGTATCTTACCAACGCTGTACTACACTCAACGATGGGTGCACTTGCCCATATGTGTGTTTAGTGTTAGTGAAATATCGTGTTTTATAAATTTAAAACTTGGCTAAAATAAGTGTTAAAAGGGGCTTAAAATATACACCTAATATATATAACACTTCACACGCATCAACGTTCAAGCCTTAATGCCTCGATCCTATAAGATCATGGCCCATGAATTAAATTATCCTTGTGACTTGGCCTTTTGTATGCCACCCTATTATCCTTAATAGTTTATAACTGGATAAAATATAATAAAAATTTAAAGTAACCAATATGGTTTATAGTTACCATGGTTAATGAATTGCCATAAATGACAATTCCATAATAAACTTCTGAATGAATCATTGTCAATATTTTATGTAGCAATCAAGCTACATGGCTGGATCAGATGAGGTTAACAGCCACCCGAGGGAGAATAATGATACTACCAGAGTTAATGTAGCTGGTGCGAAACTGCAGGCATTAATAGATAATGTCGTTACTCGAGCTCTTGATAGATAGTTTAATGAATCAAGTGGTACCCGCGTCAAAACTCAGTCTGTACCACATTCAAAACCACCCTCTAAGACTCATACAGCTCGCAAGAGCGAATCTCGTCACTCATCGAATCAAAGGAGTGTTCCATCTAAGAAGGTAGAGCTCAATCAAGAGCCACGTGCTAAAACCTGTTCATATAAGTATTTCGTCTCCTGCAAGCCCAGAGACTTCACAGGGGAGAATGGAGCCATCTATTGCATGACATGGCTAGATGAGATGGACACAGTGGTTGATATTAGTGGTTGTGCCGAACAGGACATTGTAAAGTTTGTGTCACAATCGTTTAAAGGGGAAGCTCTAGCTTGGTGGAGGTCACTGATCCAAGCTAGTGGGAAGATCCCATTGTATAATCTGACTTGGGATCAGTTTGTTGCTCTCATCAAAGAAAATTTTTGTCCTCAACATGAAGTTGAGAAGATCGAGACTGATTTCTTAACATTGGTTATGAAGAACTTAGATTGTCAAGCATATCTTACGAGCTTCAACACTATGTCATGATTGGTTCCATACTTGGTCACACCGGAACTGAAATGAATAGCTCGATTTATTGGAGGTTTAGCCCCGGAGATTAAGGAAAGTGTGAAAGCATCAAGACCTACTACCTTTAAGTTAGTGGCTGATCTGTCGTTATCTCTTACTCTCGGTGCGGTCAGGCAGAGATCGCTTAGGAACTCTGATGAGGGGAAAAGGAAACGTGAGGATGAGAGCTCACGCCGTTCTGAGAAGAAACATAAAGGGAACTCTTAGAACAAGAAGAGTTCAGGATTCAAGAAGGATAACCAACAGTCGGGTGAAAAACCCAGGTGTAAAACCTGCAAGAAGCGTCATTTAGGGAAATGAAGGTTCGAATCGAAATCCCAATCGCAGCCCAGAGCTTGTGGGATCTGCAAATCAAGTGAGCATAAAACGTTAAACTGCAAGAAGATAAAGGATGCGACTTGTTACAACTGTAACAAGAAAGGGCATATCAAGTCCAACTGCCCAAAGTATGCAAAGAAGCCTGAAGAAGGTAAAAAGACCAATGCTCTCGGGTCTTTCAAATGAATGCACAGGAGGCCATTCAAAACGACAACGTGATAACAGGTACCTTTCTTATCAATGATGTTTATGCAAGGGTATTGTTTGATTCAGGTGCAGATAAGTCTTTTGTAGACAATAAGTTTTTTAAGTTATTAAATTTGCTTGTTAAACCCTAAGCATAAAGTATGAAGTAGAATTGGCCGATGGTACCATAGAAACTGCTTCAACCATGTTAGATGGAAGTTTTATATCCATTAGGAACCACTCTTTTCCATTGTCTTTGCTTCCTTTGAAACTAGCTGGATTCGACATAGTAATAGGCATGGATTGGTTATCTCATAACCAAGCTCAGATCGTTTGTGATAAAAAGCAAGTGGTTATTAAAACTCCTTATGGTGAGCCGTTGACAATTCAGGGAGATACCCAGTATGGGTTTCCTAAGCAAGCATCTATGCTTAAGGCGTCAAGGTGTTTGAAGAAGGGTTGTGTCATTTACATGGCACAAGTGACTATTGATGAACCAAAGCCCAAGATCGAAGACATCCCTATCATTTCTGAATATCCAGATGTATTCCCTGAAGAACTACCTGGTTTACCTCAAGATAGGTAAGTAGAGTTCAAAATTGACATTATTCCTGGAGCAGCACCAGTTGCGAGAGCACCTTACCAGTTGGCACCCACTGAGATGAAAGAGTTAAGAACTCAGTTGGATGATTTGTTGGTAAAAGGATTTATTAGACCTAGCTCATCTCCTTGGGGAGCACCAATTCTGTTTGTGAAGAAGAAGGATGGCTCGATGCGTCTATGCATCGATTATCGCGAGCTAAACAAGGTTACAATCAAGAACAGATATCCATTGCCCAGGATCGACGAGCTGTTCGATCAGCTTCAAGGAGCAAGTTACTTCTCCAAGATTGATTTAAGGTCAGGTTACCATCAGCTGAGGGTTAGAGATGAAGATGTGCACAAGACTGCATTCATAACTCGTTATGGTCATTACGAGTTCTTGGTAATGCCTTTCGGGCTCACTAATGTACCAGCAGCATTCATGGACCTCATGAACCACGTTTGTACACCCTATTTGGACAAGTTTATCATTGTTTTTATTGATGACATACTCATTTATTCAAAGAATCAGGCTGATCATGAAAATCACCTTCGATGTATCCTTAAACTTCTTCAGCAAGAGAAGCTCTACGCCAAGTTTTCGAAATGTGAGTTTTGGATTCATGAAGTCCAATTTCTTGGACATATGGTTAGCGAGCATGGTATCCAGGTGGATCCCGCTAAGATAGAAGCCATCATGAATTGGCAAGAACCGAAGACGCCCACAGAGATTCGCAGCTTCTTGGGTCTGGCAGGATACTATAGGCGTTTTATTGAAATTTTCTCAAGGATTGCAGCACCCCTAACTTCATTGACGCGTAAGAATATAAAGTTCGATTGGGGTCCCAAGCAACAAGAATCCTTTGAGATTCTTAAACGGAAGTTAAGCAATGCACATGTGTTGACATTGCTAGAAGGTATTGAAGAGTTTGTGGTTTATTGCGACGCATCGCACACAGGTATGGGATGTGTGCTTATGCATAAGGGCAAAGTTATTGCATATGCTTCCCGACAATTAATGGTGTACGAGAAGAATTACACCACCCACGATTTGGAGTTGGGTACCGTTGTAATTGCACTAAAACTTTGGAGGCATTATTTATATGGTACCAAGTGTGTGATCTATTCTGATCATAAGAGCCTTCAGCATCTGTTTTAACTAGCAGGATCTGAACGTGAGACAGCGTCGATGGATGGAGACACTGAATGACTACGATTGTGAAATCCGATACCATCCAGGCAAGGCGAATGTGGTCGCCGACGCCTTGAGCGGAAAGGAAAGAGTTAAGCCCATTAGAATCAATGCCAAGAGCATTGAATTGAAGAACAGCTTGAATGAAAGGTTGTTAACCGCTCAGAAGGAAGCGGTGTTAGAAGCTAACTATCCAAATGAAAAGTTGGCCTTAACTGCTGAACAGTTATCGTATGGAAAGGATGGAATCCTAAGATTGAATGAATGAATATGGGTTTCAATTTATGGAGGACTTAGGGATGTGATTCTTCAAGAAGCCCATAGCTCCAAATATTATGTTCATCCTGGTTGTGATAAGATGTACCAGGATTTAAAGGCAAATTATTGGAGGATAGGTTTGAAGAAATCTATAGCCACTTATGTGGCCAAATGTTTGATGTGCGCTCAAGTTAAAGCAGAACATCAAAAGCCGTCAGGTTTGCTACAACAGCCCGAGCTTCCCACATGGAAATGGGAAATGGTAACCATGGACTTTATTACTAAGTTACCAAAGACTAAGAGCGGGAATGATACTGTTTGGATTATAGTTGATAGATTAACCAAGTCAGCCCACTTCTTGCCGATTAAAGAAACTCACAGCTCTGACAAGTTACCTCAGCTCTACGTGGATGAGATTGTATCTCTTCACGAAGTGCCAGAATCTATTATATCTGATAGGGATACAAGATACACGTCTCACTTTTGGAAAAGCTTTCAGCAATCCCTAGGCACTAGTCTAAACTTCAGCACTGCTTATCATCCTCAGACGGATGGGCAAAGCAAGCGTACAATTCAAACGCTTGACGATATGTTACGGGCTTGTGTTATTGATTTAGGAGGAAGTTGGGATGACCATCTTCCATTGATTGAATTCTCGTACAATAATAGCTATCATTCAAGTATTCAAGCAATGCCTTTTGAGGCATTGTACGAAAGGAAATGCAGAACGCCAGTTTGTTGGGCAGAAGTTGGAGATATCTAACTATCAGGACCTGATATAGTCCTGGAGATAACAGATAAAATTGTGCAGATACGCGATCGTCTCAAAGCTTCCAGGGATAGGCAGAAAAGCTACGCAGATAAAAGGCTTAAACCTCTGAAATTCGAGGTAGGTGCCAAAGTGTTACTTAAGGTATCACCCTGGAAAGGGGTAATGCGTTTTGGCAAGAAGGGCAAGTTGAGCCCTAGATACATAGGACCATTCGAGATCATCGAATGTGTTGGAACTGTAGCTTACAAGCTAAATCTGCCAGAAGAACTCAGTGGAATACATAATGTATTCCACATCTGCAATTTGAAGAAATGCCTAGCTGATGAATCACTAGCCATGTCACACAAGGACGTGCAGATAGATCAGAGCTTAAAGTTTGTTGGAAAACCTTTGTTGATCGAGGATCGACAGGTTAAGAAGCTTCAAAAGAAGCACGTGCCGATTGTGAAGGTTAAGTGGGATGCCCGAAGAGGCCCAGAATACACGTGGGAGGTTGAGTCCACAATAAAACAGAAGTACCCTCATTTATTTCAGTAAATCTCGAGGTCGAGATTTATTTTAAGGGGGTGAGGATGTAACACCTCGTAAAATCAAGACCAATATAATAAAGACACGTGTCATGGACTTCAAACGTGTAAGGAATTGTTTCTGAGGGATTAAAGTGTGACAACTGTGCTCTGTAATTGATGTACAATGTAAAACAATGTTAATTATTAATAAAACAATGTGTTTTGGTGTTATTAAGTGTGTATTTGTGTTTGGTGATTTTACGATTTGATTCGATTCCGATTCCGATTTCAAGCTTTAAATCGCTTTCTGGGAAGTTATACGCAAACTGATGCGCGAACGTAATCAGTTTAATGTGACTAATACTCCAGAATAGTGAAATAGGCTTAAAATACCTTAAATAACCTTCACATAACTTATAAATAAATTTTGGATTGTTTGGTGTGTCTATTTGTGTCAAACTGCGAAACTATACCGATTTGTATAGTAACGAACATTCCGGAACTTGATCATAAGTTAAACATACCGTAAATATCCTTTACATAGCTTAGAAATAGGTTTTGAGGGGTTCGGTATGCTAAAACAAACTTATTTGATCAATAAGGACTAAAAGCGTCAAAAAGTGCATAAGTTTGCATTTTCGCGCATATCTTACGTTCTGAATATATCCAGACACCCAAATATTTATAAAATCGTTAAAATATTTTATTTTAGTGATTGGCTTGATAAAATTCCATTCGTCTCATAATTTGGATCGTTTTTCCGTTCGTTACGACTTCCATCGTAATTAACCGAATAACGCAACCGTACGACCAAACGAACCAACATCCGAGATGTTTTTGAGCATATTTAAAGTTCCCCATACTTTAACTTCATTTTAGATCTTTGAAATGAGGTTAACGGGGCTTAAACGTGTCAAATATGCATCAAAATGCAAGTTTTTCAAGTTCAGGGACCATTTATGCAATTCTACCAAACTAGGCTAGGCGGGCCGCGTAAGATAAGGCTGTATCTTACACGGGGCGCGATAGCCTGCTAGTGTAGAAACATTGTATCTGGTCATCCAGCTTGTTTTTGATGGTTTTAAACATTGTTTTGGGATACCATCTGCTAGTTTTTGCTAGTAATTAATGTCCCATGGTATTTGAATACCATTTGCCCACATGGATGGCCAAGATTGTTCCCTCTGTAGCAAGGAATGATCTTAACGGTTTACCGAAAACTATAAATAGCCATGCCCTCTTTCATTTTTCTGCACCCTTGATCATTTTAATGCTCTAAGTTGAAGCCTTTGCTTCATACCTGAGTATTATAGATCAAGTTCTCCCTAGCTTGGACCCTTTGTAAGCTTCTTTCGTTCTTTTGTTGCTTTTCGAGCACGAAAGTTAAACAGTGTTTGACTTTCTGCATTGACCAGTCTATGGTCAACACAAAGTTCATTTGAACTTTGCAACGTGAGCGTAATCACGATGGTTATAGTCCCTTGTGACTATACCTACTGATTACCACGTTGACTTGGCATAGTGACGAGTCGTAGTTTCGGTCAAAATGCGTATTTAGGCGTATTTTGCAACCAAACTAATCTTGGGTATCAAAACACTTTTTTTATATCAAAACCTGTTTTCTAACTTAGTTAAACATGTTCTAACATGTTTAGCTCGTCACTTTTAGTTTAGTGCTTGTTTAGAGTCGTAAGTCAAGCGGTCTAAACCACCGCTTAGACTTTCAAACTCGACCCGTTTGGTCGATCATTAGGATCCGACCAAGCATGTTTAGTGACCATAGTTGCATAGGGAATAACCTTCCGAGGTTATACCTTATGGTCACCTAGTTTAAGTAGTTGTATGATAGGAAGTTTATATGCCTTAGGAAAATGACCAAAATGCCCTTTTCATGCATAATTGGATTTTAAGCATATGTAACTTAAACATTTGTCACTAAACTGATTATGCAACATATTTAAACATGTTTAGGCATATAATACTTGTCATAGGACTAGTTAGACGTTTCGAACGCGCATTTGCGCGAACGACGCGTTAAAGTAGCATTAGCTACCTTAATGGGTCGTAACGGGTCAAAAGCACTTAGGATAGGTTCCGATCCAGAATGTAGGCTTTGTTAAACCATATCACATGAGTTCCAATACTAATTTGGTTTACAAGACCTCATTCTATCCGATCTCCCGATTTAGGTATCGATTTATTTACTAGTGATTCGATTACTAGGTGCTGCTTGAGTTTCCTTGATTTGCCTGAGCTTGTTGAGTTCTTTAGATTGAGGATACTTTGCACTTCGATGTGAGTACATAGATCCCCTCTTTTACTGTTTTCAATTGTTTTGAGGTGATCCGTATGTATTAAAACGATTTCGATATTTTAACGATGGTTTCAAAAATGATAAACATGGTTTATATTGAACTAATAATGATTTCGATAATGTGAACGAACTTGTTGGACGTATTTACATAACGAATAACATTCATTAGCATTGATCAAGCCGACCAGTATTAGGTTATGATACCATAGGATCTGACAAATCCCGTTATCAGACTACACCCAGGGTTATCTGTGGGGGTTATGGGTAACTACCGAATCTGTGATTGTTAACTTACCCTTTGGTGGTTTGTTAATGCGAGTTTTGAGATAGTCGAGTCACGAAGGTTTGGATGTTATTAACGAGACGACCAAAAGTAGTTTCACAATTAAAACATAAACGATTTTGGGACGAGTTAAATGATTTGAAACGATGTAAACAAGATAAACGATTTGATCAAACGATTGGTTTTGGGTTGTGATTAGATAATGGGACGGGTGTAAATTGATAAAAGCATGGTAGATACACTGCTGGTACTTCTTATATATAAGTGCTTTTATCATATTATATTCCGTGGCATTATTTAGTTCACTTGGATAAACGATGTCACACAACGAGGTTTTCTAAATGATATAAACCATACGAGTTTTATTAACGAGTTTTTACGAGATGTTTTACGATTTGGTTTACTAAAACAAATGTTTTTGGGGTTAAGAATCATGGCTACGAGATTTTATAAACTATAACCAACTAGATTTGAGTTGGTTAATAATATTGCAATACTATATACTTTTCAAAAGCAAGGTTTTCGAGGTATTGCAATTTATAAACGAGCCATGAATCCGATACTCTCATAAAACATCTGTGCTTGCCAGCATTTCTTTGTTGACTTTGTTTTCACATATGTTTCAGGTGGTGTTGCATGATGTTGATTGCTAGGATGCATGATTCACATAGGATCTGGACGAGGCCTTAGTGACATAAAAACAATGATAGAAAATATGTAACTTGTTTGTTTGGTTTTAAGAGAATGTAAATTTCTTAATGAATCAATAAAATGAAACTTTTGTATCCATGGTTATGAAACAATAATTATGTTATAACACTC
Organism: Helianthus tuberosus; assembly: GCA_030545235.1. Classification (NCBI taxonomy): domain Eukaryota; kingdom Viridiplantae; phylum Streptophyta; class Magnoliopsida; order Asterales; family Asteraceae; genus Helianthus; species Helianthus tuberosus. The sequence continues at coordinate 82,924,889 of CM060371.1, read as the reverse complement.
CCCGACGTTTCCGCCGCGGTTTCGTTGTTTTAACGTGGTCGGGGTGTGACATAAAGTTGTCAAACAATGTAAATATGTTAATAAAAGGATCCAAAGTGTCAACATGCCATTCTTGTGACTCTTATTGATCTCATACGATGTTCGTATTTTTTAATGAATAATTTATCGAACATTAGAAGTTGTTCGTGTTTAAAATAAGGATCTTACGGAACATAGGGGTAAAAAGTGTTAACATGTTAAAGTTACCTCTGAGTGACCTTTAACGAACCCTAAAACATTGTAAATAATTTAATGTTTGGTTCTCAAGAATATTGGGTATTAATTTTGTGGAGTTTTGATGAAAACAAGACTTTTCAGGTGATCGTACGACTAACCGGGAGCTTAACGGAGTTAGTTTATGACCCAAGGTCCTTAAAAGTTAACTATGGGGGTCCAAAGTGAAATAAATGAAAGTAAAATAAAGTTTAAATGGACCAGGGCCTGAAATTGCAAGATTTGGAAACTTAAAACCGATTCTCCCCATTGACGCGGGTCGCGTAAGCCAAGACATATGCTTACTCGGGCCGCGAGGGACTACCAGATACAGGCAGATAAGGACAGCTGCAAGTTCAGCCTGTTCCACAACCTTAGAAAGCTTGTTTTCGATTCCAGGGACTGAGCCAATAGATTTTCATGCATAGGGGACACCTGGAATCATCAGGAATCATTTATAGGGGCATGTGGAGTGATCTTGTGAAGTAGAATTGGCTATATAAGCACTTGTTGTTGCACTTGTTCATTTGCACCCTCAAATTTCACATTCAAACTCATTCCCTGGAGTTCCTTGGAGCTCTAAGAAGTTATCCTCAGTTTCATATTCGTGCTAAGGACCATTGTAAGTGTTCTTAGCTCCTTAAGTTCAAGTTTTATTAGTTTAATGACCAAAAGTCAAAGTTGTCGTAATTAGGCTTTGACTTAGTGATTAATCACTAATGGTCCAGCCATCATTCGAATTGAAAGTGGCTATGAGTTGGTAATTATGTAAGTAATAAACCCTTAAAAGGGCACCTACTGATTTTCACTCTAACTTGGTTAAATGTCGGGTCAAACTTAATATTAAAAAGTCAACAGAAGCTATTTTTGTAAATAAATTCATAACTGATAATGTAGAAGTTATGGAACATGTTTTAACACTAAAATAACTTGGTAAATAATGTAAGAACATGTCTAGGCATGTTCAACCCGACAATTCTGAGTTTAGGCTTGGTTCGGAACCGAAAGTCACAAAAGTAGACTTTTGCTTTGACTTTCAGTTCTGACCCGATTTAGTTTAGTTTAGATATGCCTTAGGGTTCCATTAGGACCATATTACATGTTAGTATAACCCTCTGAGATTATATAATATGGTTCCTTTGTAATCTGAATCATTTGCATGTTCCCGTTAAATGCTTAATTGTTGACCATTATGCCCTTTTGATATTAAAATGAGATTTTCGAAAATGTGAGAGGACAAAAACCTTTATTACTAATTTATAAACATGTCCTAAAAAATTGACATCAGTTTATGATCTAAATTAGGAGTTATGCTCGATATCGTAAATTGAAGCCTTTTTTATTAATTAAACGGCATTTTTGGCATAAACCCTATTTAAACTCAAATTTTAACACCAAAATTTCAACCCGCTGATGTAATATAATATCTAGGGATTTTTGGAAATTTTTATTAATTTTTAAACTGATCATAACATAGGGTTCTTGCATTAACTCGGTAATTGACGGTTATGCCATTTTTGCTAATAAAATGAGTTTTACACATCCTTTACAGACCAAACCTTTTGCTACCGATTTTATAAATTAAATAAGTTATTTTAAACTGTAAAGGCTGTTCAAAACCTCAGATTTCCTTATTCAACCCGAATATCGTCAAATACCGACTTTTATGCGATTTAGGCGCATAATATGGTTTAAAAATATATTTGACACCTAAAACTCATTACCTACTGATATTATAAGTTAAATTTATACTTTAACAGTAAGTAAAAGTTTTGAAATCAGATTTCCAAATTTGACCCCTAAAGCTTGTGTGAAATGACCAAAATGCCCCTACGGTGCATAGTTTGGCCGTAGATGATAAATTTCACATATGTTTAATATCTTACTGATATAACCTACTAAAATAAATATTTTTACTGATCATTTTAGACCAGAACCTCAGATTGTCATTTAACCTCTTTTATAATCTTTAAAATGACCAAAATACCCTTACGGGGCTTAAGTTGATTTTAAAAATTCGTTTTGGGCATAATGGAAGGTATCCTACTGATATCATAACACATTTTAAGCATATTAACTTAGGGAACCTGTTCATGACTCGTTTGGTTACCCGTTATGCATTTTCCGCATTCGGTACGGTTTATGTAACAAGTTTGCATAAATTGACCGAAACGGGTCAAACCTTATCATTTTCATTTCAAAATCCAGAATATGTTTGGTTTACCCATATTAAACAAGTATTCATACTTTTCGGTTCTAAATCACATTCTAATCCGGTCTTCGCTTAATCTTGCGTTTTGAACCATATACATTTCTTTAAAACTAACCGGTCTAAGTTTAAACTTAAGTAAGACCCATTAGGAATCTAATAGGTTATTAAAACCTTCGTTCCAGATTTAGGAGACCAGTAAAAGCTACCGTACTTGCTGCTTTGTTATACGGCTGGGATTAAAATTTATATTTTAGCTCAGGTAAATACTTTTAACTATTTTTCCTTATACGGGCTTGGGGTGCGGTATTTAAAATACCGCTTGGTCGGGTATTGAATCTTTAATCGTATGAAGGTTAAATCATTGAGATAACCCGTTTAATCTGTTTTGTTTGTTTTAAGCCTTTGGGGGGGTTAATGACCATGTCCTGGATATCCTCGGCTCATTCATTGAAATGGCCACGACTTAAGCAGGGGGTGAAGGCATACACCTGCCGGTGCGTATGTAGAATGATATACCTGCTTGTTCGAGAATAACTCACCGTGGGTTATATTATGTGGTGTGTCTATGAATCTTTAACCCGGTATTTCTAACCCGGGCTACTGAACGTATAACAAACATATAATTCTTTTACAAGATTATTTTTAAATAATTATCCCAAGTTATAAAAGAATATTTGTGTATTTACTAGTGTAAACTGACGTATTTTCCAAAAAGGTTAAGTGCAGGTACTAAGCGTAATGGGCTGGAACTCCTGAGTGAATAAATAAAAAGTCTTGCAAGCTTTTATCACTTTAAATCTGATGAACAGTATCTCTTTTGTTTTGATCCGCCTGTGGATCCAATTTACAACCGTTATGTAATAATTTATGTTACTTTCATTCGGTTTGTAATATTTTACTTTAGACTTCCGCTGTGCATTAAACTGTGATTATTTGTCTATGATGATATCAACTACGTCACGATACTCCCCACCGGGCCCACCGATAATACGTGGAAATATCGGGGTGTGACACTTACAGACCCTATGGAAGGGAAATTTACTTTGCGACCAGTGGATCTGCACGTCTTTGGTTGGGCTAGGGGAAACATGCTTGTGTGGACCTCACGAGGGTTTCCTCTCTGCTTGGTTTAAGGGAAAATGAGTTTGTAGATGGACAAGCAGCAAGAAAGGCAGAATCGAAGAAAATTGATAAGCACGCTAAAGTTTGTGTAGAGAACCAGCATGTTTTTGTCCCTTTTGCCTTTGACACATTTGGTTCCCTAGCGCCAGAAGCTATCCAACTCCTGACCAGGGTCCAACGGGTCATCCACAACAATTGTTTAGCCCTAAGGGGAGCAAGGTTTTGTTTTTTGTAGATTAGGGTTTGCAATTAAGAAATGGTGGAAGCGTAGCTTATTGTCAGTCTACCTTCTGTTTTGATGTAACTTGGTAATAGTTTTTTATAGATTAGAGTTTATCCTTGATTATGATTTGGTGTATGTTTTGAGACTGCTGATTTTCTTTTCTATTTTTAAAACAATTTTGATTTTAACCTTTTAAGGTTTTCCAAAACTGCTATTCAACATATAAGATCTTGTTCCTAAGGTTTTTGTTTACCTATATTATGTTAGAAAAAGCACAAGTGCATTTATTTGAACATAAGTCTTTGAGACTAGAGGTGAAACCTTAGCAGCAGTTAATCATGGAACCATCACAATTTCCGTCATAGACACTGGAACCCCATCAAACATGAATATACCCAAACTGAAGTTGCCAGATATTTTCTAGATCTAACAACCATCGATGGTTCATATAAGCTATCAGTGTCAAGTGGATCTTGTGTGATTTATAACATCTTGGTTGTTTTACAGAGATTTTGAATAATCTACTTTGAACGTGATTACCCTTGTACTATGTTTTTTTAACAAATACGAACAACAAGGTATCAATGGATTTGAGCTGAATTTTTATGTCAAATTGATTGTTAGATAGAATTTGACTGTCCTATGCTCTGATACCAATTGTAAGGATCTGAGTTTGACTTGATTGTGTTGTTTTGATCAAATAGTAAATGAAAGAAGATAAATCAGAGAACAATTGCAGCGGAAATGAAAGTAAACCTTTGTAACACAATCAAGGAAAGATAGTTTTCATCATACATGCTTTCATTAATTGAAAGATTGAAACGAATTACAAAAGATCAACTTATGCATGCATGAATACTACTCCCCCTCAGCCTGAGCTCAGTAGTTATTTGTACAAAATGAGTTCGTGCAAAAGAGCTAATAGAACAGTACAGGTAGTGTTCTATTTAAAGTACAAATCCTAACCACTGAGCATCTTTATTGACGTCACCTAGACAGTGACAGCTAACAGCTATAACAACTTCTAATCACTGATACAAATAAACACTGTTACATTGAGACACTGATAGAAAAACACTGATTCTTCTATCCGCTGTTGATGTTGAACAGTGCTTTCCTCTAAGGTTGATCACGTCTTTGCAATCAGCAGTCTTTAATAGAATAATTGTTGAGCAGAACAGTCTTTAGGATCATCAGCTGATAGGAACCATTGGAGGGAAGTTTATTCATGCACTGCTTATTGAGGATCAACTATTTGGGAACCAGTTTTGGCTTTTGAATCATCTGTTCTTCAAGGAAGGATTGCATGGGCCAACAGTTATTCTTTCAATTTCTTCCTTGAGAGTATCTGATGACCAGTCTTTAAATTGAGCTCTAATTTCCTTGTATGGTTTATGTGTCATGATATGTTCAATGTAATCCTACTTTAGTTCCTTGTCAAGCTCAGTATTGATTGGCTTCTCTGACATAGACTTGCTCAGGTCCTTAGCATAATCTTCAATCTTGCTAACTTTGCTAAGTTCATGTGACAAGATACCCTGAGCAGTCCTATCATCCAACCCTTTACACTTCTCCTTTCCAATATATCAGCCTGTCTACTCTTTAGCTTCAAGTACTCATCCAAGTTTCTAGGCTTTCTATAACCAAGGAGTGATGGGAAGGTAAGTTGTGATGTATCCTCTGTTGTGAAAAATGATTCAATTTCACCTTTGATAACCTGAATTTCAAGAGGATACTGAGCAGCCAGTGGGATGAAAGATGGTTGTGGTGCAATGGGTGGAAGTGTAGTGGATTTGAATAGAAATGATAAGAGTGGTGTGGCTTAAATGGGGGCAGATGATAAGGGGATTGGTGATTTAATCTCCTCATCATTTTCTTACACAACAAAAGTTTTTCTTTTGCGTGTGAATTTGAGTTTTGGTGAAGGTGAGCGTGTAGGAATTCTTTTTGGTATGGGAGGCGGTTGAGTTGTTGGTGGTGAAGGGAAAATAATAATGGCAGTGGTTTGGGTAGCAGCTGCTGAAACAACTGCTGTATCAAAAGTGGTTTGTGAAACATTTGCTGGTATATTTGTTGTACTAGCATCTGTTGGTTGTATTAGTGATGGTGGTGGTGACAGTTTCTTTTGCTTCTTTTATGGTGGTTGTTGTGGTGTAGGTTTGGTTTTAGGTTCAGCAGAGGATACAGTTTTGGTAGGTCTAGCAGAGGTTATAGGAGGGGTGATTATTGGTTGTCTAACTCTTCTTGTTTACTTTCTCTTTTGTTAATTGCCAATATCCTCCTTTTTCTTCTGCTCTGCATATTCTTGCTCTATTAAGCTTGAAGCTTTGGCTTCTTTTGTGTCTTTCTTCTTCTACTTTTCTAAGGCAATCTCTTAAGCCTTCTTGTTTAGGGTCTCATCAATCCTTTTTTGCTTTCTAGCATCTGATGCCTTTACAAAAGATTTTGGTGAAGCAGACTCTGGCTTTTTCTGTTACACCTTTGATTTTTCTTGTGAAGAAGGCTGCAACTTTCTCAACTTATCATTCTCCCCCTTTTTGGCATCATCATCATCTTCATCTTGAAGGACTGTTGTAGGGGCAGAGCCAGTAGTCTTAACCAAGTGTTCCCTTATGGCCTTAATGTCTGCTTGAGTAACTTTATATCTGGCCTCAACCATATTCCTGATTAACTCCATGTGTGTGTTATGGTTGATATCAGCCAAATTCCTTTGAGCTTGGATGATTGGTTGTACAAATTTCCACAGCTCATTGGCAATTTGCTGAGTAGAGGGTTGATTTTGAGAATGCTCCAACATCTGCTTCGTCATATCTTTCATTTCAGCCATTAAAGATTCCATTGTAGACATTCTCTCCATCAATTACTTATATCTTAATTTATCACCTAATTTAATAGGAGCATTTGAATCCCTAGCAGAAGTAGTTGTGTTTGGTTTGGTAACAAGAAAATTCTCCAAATTATCAAAACCAAATGCCCATTTGTCTTGGTACTGAGGACTTCCTACTGGAACAGAGATTACAATTGTTGCCTTCAAGGAAGTCGTATTGATGAAACCACTGTCCAACTGAGAAAAAGTTGCTTCAACAGTTGTAGTGGCTGCTTCATTTGAATTACCACCAAGAGTTTCATGAAACTCAAGGGGTGTAACCTCCACAACTGTTTGTGGGTTAGCAGATTGAATTTTCTCAAACTCAGTCACATGTGGAAGTGTGCTCTCATTAACAAATGATTTTGAGGAACTGAATTGTATCTGAGTTTCATTTGCATCAAACAGGGGTAAAAATGTAGGTGGAATTGAAGTAGAGGGTTGTGGAGTGGAAAGAGACATAGCCCTGGGAGAGGGGCTTTGAATCAGACTTTCAAGTGAAATGTCTGCTTCATGATGTGGTGTCCCTGTGCTTACAACTTGATCTTTTTGTGAGGATTCAAGAGGAGTTTGGTTAGGTGGAGATCTTTCCAACTGTTGTGAGGAAGTAGCAATAGTGGTTTTTGGTGACTTTTGTGTTGTCACAAGGTTATCCTCTAGGATTTCATCTTCCAAAGGTGCCATTTTATTTTGTTTTGTTTTGGTGGGTTTTTTGGATGTAGGGTTTCTTTTTGGTTTTTGCTGGTGTGGGTTTCATAACACCAGTTGTAGTGTCATGATCACCAAGAGCAGTGTGCTCAACAACAGAGGTTTGAGCAACAGATGTGGACGCATCTAAAACAAGCTCATCCCCATTTGTTTGTATTTTTTAAACTTTTGACTCTTGATTTTGCAATCTTGTAAAAGTTTCATTTGTAAGACTCTTTATTTGAAAAGTTATACCTTGTTGAAAATCTTTTTGAGAAACTTATTTTTAAAGGTAATAGCTTAAGAGTCTGGGGTATATAAGAAAAGCATTATTGTAACTCCTTTTAACATTATTCACATTTGCTACCAAGTCTGAGAATAGTGCCTGGGATAGATTGTAATTAGTTTTTGTTAAAATAGCATATCCCAAGTACTGAACTTTTTTTGTAATCTCATTAAATGAGGTGGTCTTGGCAGAGAGACAAATCAGGAGGGTATGGAAAAAGAATTTCATCTCAGCAGAAAATTTTTGTTTAAAAATAGTAACTCCTGTTAATTGACCATCATACCCCATTTCAATGAACTTTGTGTGAATTTCTTGTTTTTCGAAAGAGGTTTTACCATCCTGGTCGTCAAATGCAAATGTTGTGGATATTGAGGATGGGGAAATTTGAACAATGGTTTCTCCGACCTTAGACATGATAGCATAGGGCTTTTTATTTTGTGATTGAATTTCAGCATTTGCCCAAAATTGTCGGAGAGTTTCCACATGAATTGGAGCATCGACATTTAGGATTGTTTTGTATTTTGATGACGTTAAAACATCAATTATTGAGTGAAAACGATATTTTTTAGGGTTTTCTTGAAGTTTAGAAGGTAGTTATGGGGAGTTTTTATTTGCAGAGCCATGATTGGAGAAGAAAGATGAGTAAGGTTGAAGAAGATGATAATGGAAACTGCTTTGGAGAATTTTGAATTCAAGACGGCAGTGTAAGCTCTGTTTGGGGATGGAACATGGTTTTTATAGGGTGAAAAGGTGAAAGCTGACATGGTAGTTGATTCAAAGATCTGATGGCTAACATATGTCCACGTGGCAACCTCTTTTGGTGATAATGGATAACAGTTGTTTGGAAACCTCTGTTAGAAGGTAATAGAAGTTGGGAACAGTGGAATGAACAGTGGCTGATTTTAGTCTATCAGTGGATAAACATCAGAGGTTAGGACCAGCATTTGTTTGATCAACAGAGGTCATGAACAGTGGTAAATGAGAATAGAGGATACCTTTCAGCAGTGGATGAATTTTTACCCAAACAGATGTTTTAGAAAACAGTGGTTTTGACAGACTTTAAGGATTCTTGAAGAATTTTTCAATCAAAGCTATTTTTAAGGATGAATTTTTTATTTTCTGAAAATATTTTAATGCTTTTTATTCATGGAAAACAAAATTTTTCTTTTAATCTATGTTTATCATGCTAATCCTAGAGATCAGGCTTTCAAAGGTAGATGTATCTAAAGCTTTTGTCAACACATCTGCCAGTTAATCCTTAGTTGGAACATGATACAGAGAAATCAAACCTATTTCATAGCTATCCCTCACAAAGTGATGTCTGATGTCAATGTGCTTGGTGGTGGAATGGGAGACTGGATTTTTAATGATGTTTTCAACTGCTTGACTATCCAACATGAGAGGAGTCTTTAGAGCAGTTACACCAAAATCCAGCAATTGATTTTGAAGCCACAAGAGTTGGGTTGTACAGCTTGCAGCAGCAATGTATTCAGCCTCTGTTATTGATGTTGAAATAGCTGCTTGCTTTTTGCTTTGCCAAGAAACTAAGTAATTGCCTAGAAACTGGCACCCTACTGAAGTGGACTTCCTTGTTGCATTACAACAAGCAAAATCACTGTCTGAATAACCTGAAAGCTCAATATTCCCATTAGTAGGATACCAGATACCAAGTGTGGGAGCACCTTTTATGTATCTGAATATTCTTTTCACAGCTATAAGATTTGACTTCCTAGGTGTTGACTGGGATATGGCACAGACACATGTTGCAAACATGATGTCTGGCCTTGATACAGTTAGGTACAATAAAGACCCAATCATGCTTCTGTACAGTGTTTAATCAACCAAGTCATCTTTCTCATCAACAGTGACGAGCTTTGTGGTTGCCATGGGTGTACTACATGGTTTAAAATCATTCATATCAAATTTTCTTAAAAGTTCTTTGACATATTTTCTTTGATGAATGAATGTACCATTTTGCAATTGCTTAACTTGGAGACCAAGAAAGCATTGAAGTTCACCCATGGCACTCATCTCAAACTTTGTTGTTATAAGTTTTCTGAACTCTTCACACATGGAGGTACATGTGGATCCAAAAATGATGTCATCCACATAAATCTGGACAATCATCAAAACCTTTCCTTTCCATTATAAAAATAGTGCTTTATCAATTTTACCTCTTGTAAAGTCTATGGATAAGAGAAAGGTGGAAAGACTTTCATACCAGGCCCTTGGTGCTTGTTTCAAGCCATACAAAGCTTTATTGAGCTTGTAGACATGATCAGGATAAATGACATCTTCAAAACCAGGAGGTTGGCATACATATACCTCTTCCTGAATCTTACCATAAAGGAATTCACATTTGATATCCATTTAATACACCTTGATGTTGTGGTTGACAGCAAAGGCTAAGAACAATCTGATGGCTTCCAGTCTTGCTACAGGAGAAAATGTTTCATCATAATCAATGCCCTCTTCTTATCTAAAGCCTTGAACCACAAGCCTAGCATTACAACAATGCCCCTTTCATCTATTTTGTTCTTGAAGACCCATTTTATGCCAATTGGACATACATCCTTTGGCAATGGTACAAGTTCCTATACTTGTTGAATTTTGAACTGTTAGAGCTCTTCTTGCATGGCCTCTACCCAATTGTTGCACTTTCAGTGGCTCTTGGTACTTGACAGGTTGTGTGAGTGATAGAAAACCAGCAAAAAGAAAAATGTTTTAGGATTGACATCTTGTGAGCACCCCTTCATTGATGTTGCCAATAATTTGATCTGATGGATGACTTTTAAGGTAGATTAAATATCCCTTATATGGAACAATGGCATTGAGAGGTGAAGGCTGCAGATGTGAATCATCTTAGCTAACATCTGTTGATTTTGAAGAGCCAACAACTGTTGGAGATGGAGGTGGAGGTATGGGAGGAATGGGTGTGAAAATGGGTTGACTTTTATCCACATATGATGGATTTTTGTCAGCAGTGGTTTGTCTTGATGAAGTGGCAGAGGTTTGATCAATAATTGTTGATGCAACAATGGCAGGGTTTTCACAGCTGTTTTGAACATCTGTTCCTCTGGTGGTGGAAGTGACTTTGTATTGTGGAATCACAATATCAAATACATGATCTTGATGGGAAAATTGTGGTGTACCTGCAGGGTTAGTCTTGACTAACACATCTTCAAATGTAAATTTATCTAAGTCAAACAATTCAGTAGGATTTGCTGGGATTTTTAATGAAGAAAGTTCATTGAACATTATATTCAAAGTCTCTTCTACACACGTAGTCCTTGTGTTAAACACTTTGTAGGCCTTGACAGTAGTTGAGTATCCCAAAAAATAACCACAATCTTCTTTGGCTGCAAATTTTGAAATTGAATCTTTTAAGTTTAAAATGAAACATGGGGAGCCAAGGTTTTTGAAGTATAAGATCAGTGGTTTGATCTTGAACAGAGTTTCATAAGCAGTCTTTTGATCTCTAGGGTTGATTAAAACTATGTTTTGCACATAGCAAGCAGTGTTTACAGCCTCTGCCCAAAAGGTTAAGGGTAAACCTGAATCTGCAAGCATTGTTCTGGCAGCCTCAATCAAGGTCCTGTTTTTCTTTCAACCACCTCATTTTGTTCTGGTGTTCTTGTGATGTTGTACTGCCTTACAATCCTTTTTAACACACAGAAGTCATCCAGCTCCTTATTTTTAAACTCTGTTCCATTGTCACTCCTGAAGACTTTTACTGGCAGATCAAATTGCTTTTCAACTTGTTTTACAAAGTCCTACAAAATACCTGCAATCTCATCTTTGGAGTGAAAAAAGTAAGTCCATGTAAACCTTGAAAAATCATCAACTATGACAAGACAATACCTTTTCTTTTTAAGACTCATGGTTTTTACATGGCCAAACAAGTCCATGTTCAACAATTGTAAACACGGACTTGTTTTGGACACATCAATGGATTTGAATGAACTTTTATGTTGTTTACCTTTTAGACAAGAAACTCAATATTCATCACAGGTGAAAAGTTTTGGAAGAAGGCCTCTTACAAGGCCTTATTTTGAGAGCATGGTAATAGTTTTAAGATTTGTGTGACCAAGTCTTCTATTTCATAGTTCTGTCTCTTTGGTAGAGCTAGCTGAGAACAAACAGGCATTAGACATTGGATTATATTTCAACATATCAACCAAATACACATTGCCACTCCTTTGAGCAACAAGTTGTTTTTTGCTCCCGGCTATGATTTCCTCAATCATTTTAACCACTTCTGGCCCAATAATCTTACAAGTTTCCCTAATGAAGAATGACCCATATCCCTTGCCACTCATTTGAGACACACTAAGAAGATTAAAATTAAGATTGTCAATAAGATTGACATGTTCAAACTTGAGTTTCCCAGCTTGTACTGTCCCTGACCCCAACACTTTCCCTTTTGAATTGTTACCAAAAGATATATCACCCCCTCCATGTTTTATGAAGTCTTTGAGAAGAGCTCTACATCATGTCATGTGCCTGGAGCCTCCATTATCTACATACCATAAACTATCAAGGCAAGTACAAGCTCCCTGCACACCAAGTAACAAATTAGTTTCGGTGAGTGTCCAAAGCCAAAATGGCTTTGGATGGGGTCACAGACATTCCAGCCTCGAGTCCAGGAGAATGGTTAGTGGTTTGAGCAGATTTTTGAAACATCTGTTGTGGACCATTTCCTGTCAAATGATGGTAACCATGAGGATGCTTGTTTACTTTTGGTTTTGAAGGTCTTTTGTAGCCCTCATAACCGGTAAAGTGGTTGGCCATATCCTCTTGGAAATTGATTTGATGGTGGTGCATCTGTTACATGAACCTCTCTGGGAGCAAAGGTTGCATTCAGCTGTTTGGTAATAGATGTTTGGACAGAGATAAAGGTCTGTTTGGATTTTGATTTATGGACTCTCAAGTGTTTTTTATTTATACTCATTTCTTTTGACATCAAAATTTTTGAGATAAACATACTCTTGAGTTTTGTGATTTTTCTTCCCACAGATTGTGCAATGATGTGCAAGCAAAATCACTCTTATCTTGTTAATGTCATATGCTTTTAGAAGAAAATAGTTTTTAGTAACATGATTCTTCTTTTCACAAAAATCACAAAACAAGTTTTTGATCTTCTCTTTCTTCTTTCCTTTTTCAGCCTCCTTTTCAACAGATGTTATAACATCTGCTGGAAGGTCTTTCAAGGGAATGACTTTCACTTTAGGTGCTTTCACACCCTCAATGGTTGAGAAGTCCATTGGTTTAAAATTTTCTAGAATGTCACACTCATCTGACCATGTTGGTTTGCATTGGTACTTTTCAATTTCCTTAAAAGTTGAGGAACCCTCAGATTTTTCCAAAACAATTTTCTTACCATTAGGATCTGTGACTTTTATTTATTGACCAACCAAATTTTGGGAATGATTTCAACAACACCAGATTCATTTACAACAGTGTTTTCAGAAACTTGGTCATTTTTTCTAAAGCCTATGACAAATTTCACAATGCTTTTGATCTGTTTTTTCAAGCATCAACTCATAACCTTTGAAGGATTATACCCATTTTTCACAAGTTATTTGGGTAGATTCAAGCTCCTTTTTACAACTCTGGTATTTTTCTACCATTGTTTGGATTTGATCCTTGGTTATGCTTGATTTTTGTTTAAGACTGTTGATTTCACTTTTTTTTCAAACAATTTTGATTTTAACTCTTTAAAAAGTTTTTCAAATTGTACTTCATCATTTAAGATCTTGTTTCTAAGGTTTTCATTCACCTCTTTAATGTTAGCAAAAGCAATAATACATTTGTCTGAACACAAGTCCTTAAGGACTTGAGGTGATATCTTAGCAGCAACCATAATGGCACAATCACATTCTCCTTCACATACACTGGAATCCCACAGGTCTGACAGAGGTTCTATCAGCTCTTCACCAACCTTTTCTTCTGAAACAGATGTTTCAACATCATCACATACCACAACAGATTTGAACTCCACTTCCTCAGATTCAACCCCTTCTTGTATTGTCTCTAGTGCCATAAAACAAAATTCATCAGGTTTCTTTTCAGAATTAGCAACTATAGTAAAATTTTCATCAGTCAGTTCATCAGGTAAGCTGCTCCAATCAACAAAGCCTTGTGTGAAAAAGCTCTGTTGACTGGTTTCTGCCTGATCAGATGTTTGTGCAGCCTGTGGTGCAAGTTGCACTTCAACCTTAGGGGCCGGGGCTTGAACATACTGTATCTGAGGAACAGTGGTTTGGACATACTAAATAGGAACAGTATTTACAGGTTGTGCAAAGTGAGCAGTGCTTCGCATGTGTGGTGCAGGGGTATATTGGAAATAATGGACAGTGTTTTGAGTATTTTGAGGTATAGGACTTGGATGTGTAAGTATAGGACCACTGGTGTAAGTATAGGACCACTGGTTTGACTCCTACATTCTCTAGGAAAATGACCTAGCCTATTACACTTCTAACACTTGATCTTTGATTTATCCAACCTAACTTTCAGATTCCCATGCAACCCTGGAAATTTCCTGTCAGTTCTCTTGTAAAATTTGTTGTTCTAACACTTAGCAATGCAAGTTGATGCAAAATGTCCATTTCTTCCAAATCTGTGGGGTCAAAATATTGAAGGTCATTTAACTCAAATGATAAGTTTTCAGAAACTTGGTTTCCCCATTTGCTGCAAAAGCATAATTGGGTGAGTAAGAATCAGAGTTAAATGCTCCACCAGATGTTATATCAATAAAATGATCATAACTCTGATCCTTACTACCACAAGATGTTTCTTCTTGACCAAAAAGTGTTGTACTACCAAAAGCATAGTCATCAGCAACTTTTCCTGACTCTTGTAGCTTCTTTTTCTGGTTAAGCTCTCTCTCATAAGTGAGGAGCCTACCATGAAGCTGAGTCAAACTCATATCTTTGAAACCAATAGAGTTTCTAGTTACAAAGGCTATAGTGTCTCATTTTTCTGGTAGTGAGCTTAGAAATCTACTATTCAAGGTTGAATTAGCATACTTAACATTTACTAGTTTTATTTCACTTATAAGACAACTAAACATCTCAAACTGTTGTGTTAATGACTCTCCTTTAACATGACAAAATTTTTCATACTGTTGGTTTAGAACTTCTCGATTGTTTTCAATAACCTCTTCTGTGCCACCGAATTTCTCTTTCAATGCATCCCACAACTCCTTTGCACTGTTGCAATGCAACAGGCCAGCATAGATATCATTTAGTAAAGTCGTAGCAACGATGCTAAATGCTTTGGCATCTAACTCAATTTTCTGAAAATCTTGCTCGGAGTAGTTTTCAGGCCTTTTAAGTACTTGGACCTTGGGATCTTCAGCACTCGGCACCATCGGAACATGTGGTCCGAAGATATCCAATTTCCAACACCCGGTGTTTTTCTGAGCAAGTATATGACCCATCCAACGTTCCCAAATATTATACTCTGATCTGACAAGCATCAGTAGTTTGTACAGAGTACCAGTTTTCTATGGATCTTGTGTGTTTTGAGACATTTTGATTGTTTACAAACAGTGTTTTTGTTTAAACTACTTTGAACATGAATAAACTTTTACTTTGTTTTCAATCCAACGAACAAACGATATCAGTAGAAGGAGCAGATCCTTTATATCAAATTGATTGTTTAGATCGAATTTGATTGACCAAGCTCTGATACCAATTGTTAGGATCCAAGTTTGAATTGTTGTGATAGTTTAGATTGAAACAATGAATGAAGATAAATAAATATGGAAATATGCAGCGGAAGAATAAAATTTTAAACACAACAATGGAAGATTTTTTTTCATCATCATGCTTTTCATTGAAAGATTGCAATTACAATGATTCACGTATGCATGAGAATTACAAACTCCCCCTCAGCCTGGTCACTCCTATTTGTTCGTACAAAATGCCAAGAAGGAAAGTGATGAATAGAACAATACATGCACTCTTCTATTTATAGTACAAATCAAACATCTGAAGCATCTTGGCTGACGTCACCTAGACAGTGACATATAGCAACCTAACAACCTCTAACATCTGCAAGTAACCTAAGCACTGTTACATTAAAAACTCTATTAAACAGCATCTCTTAAATAATCATCTATTGAGCTTTAACCTTTGTTGAGCCATAGTATTAGTAGACCTTTAGCTTCATCAGACTTTGTCTTCTTCAGCAGAGGGTGATCAGACCTTTGCTTCAACAGATTTGTCTTCTTAGCAGAGGTTTACTTTGGCAGACCTTTATATCAGCATACTTTGTTATTATTAGATGTTTCTCATTGGCAGACTTTAGCTTTAGCAGATTTTGGAGTAGCAGTTGTTAATGCCTTTGTCATTGGGGGGGAGCAGATCTTCTATACACTGTTATTGGTGATCAGTTGATGTAGATTATTTTGGCTTTCCAATCATCTGTTCTTTTGGCGGGGTCCACATGATCCAACATATAGTTCAGTCTAGATTAGGATTTTTTAGCTCCCTATACCAGTATAATTTATACGAGAACTGTACATAACTTCCCAATCTGTTGTAGTGTCACTTCGGTTGCTACTCCAAAGACTGTTCAGTAGAGGCATTGGATAGTCTCCTTCTAATCTAATATGGATGAAATGGTTTCTATGAACATGAACAAGCAACACACTTGATGAGGGCTATGAAATTGGTTTGAACCAATCAATAGCGGGAAGAAAGTTTGATTGTCGGCGATGCTTAAAAGGTGAACAATCACACCAAATCTTTGAGCAATGAGGAGTCAAGTGTGGGGCATATCCATCCAATGATCAGCGCTTGCATATCCCTTTCCTTCAAAATCTATGTTGTGACGTAGACAGTTATACTCTCCAGTGATAAATGTGTCAAAAATTTGCCTCCAAAATTTTGAGTGAATTTCCATCTCTCGTACAAGTTTAGTTCGAATAAATCTGCGCAAGTTTTCATCCTTCCATATGTTGTGCATGTAAATGATTATGTTCATCGCGTATCACATTTAACTTCCAAGAATCGTTCTCTTTTGTATATGCTTCGATCAATTCAAATAGACAGTTGACTTTTTTGGTGCCAATTGCTTTACATGTACCTTTAACGGACCTATACACACCACCACGTTCACACATTAGTATGAGTTTACAATAGCCACTTGACTATGTTTGTGATCTTTTAATGATGATAACTTGACCAACAGCATGTGCGGTGTTTTGAACCCATTTCATCATCTCTTCACGAGGCGTGAATGCCTAAGAATAAACAAATATTAGAGTTGGGACATATTACTACAAACATTATGTAAATAAAATACAAGCTTATAATCCTAGCTTCTTCCTTTAAATAAAACTTATACCTGATTGGTAGAAAATGCGTACATCTTTTTGTATAACTCTTGATATCGAACTGTGATGAACCTTATTAGAGACAAACCCGAAAGTAATTTCCAACATATACATAAATATAATATAATATATTAATATTTATATATATAACAATGTATGACACCAAAGTCTTGAACAATGTTAATTTGTATAGTAAACAAGATTTGACAACAGTGATCGTCCTTGGTTGGCATTATTCCTACAAACTAAACTATGTTAACATATTGGACCTGCCTAAGACTCTCGTCAGTTGTCACATAGCAATTTTTGGACACCTACCCCAAAAGCCCAATTGACATTAATACTCCTTTGGTGGACCCAATTAATAGTAACCCATTTGATATAGAATCAATTTCTAGGGCTGAAATTTCGTTTGTTACCAGACAAAAAAAGAACCAACTGATTCCATGCAAAAAAAAGTGGTTACATACAGTCGCTTTTTGTCTAGTTTTTGAGCATTCTATTTTTTTTAACAATTATTTTATGGAAGAAGATAGAATGCATGCCAAAAACACTCAACCAATTAGAACTATGATGAAAATCAAAGTTGAAAAAAATATTGTTTCTTCAAGCTCTCTCTTAATCTCTTTCTTTCAATCTGAAGAAACATGTAACTAATTTTAGGTTTATTAGTTTGGTTTATGTTTCAACCATAGAGGTTGATCTTCTTAGTCCTTCCTGAGCTAAAGTTGAGATCCTTCCTGCAAAACAATAAACACCCCGTTAATCTCGTTATGTGGGGAATATGGGGGTTCCCTCTTAACCACTCTCCGGCGTGAGAATAAGTATTTGTTTTGAGGAAATAAGTGTGTGTTAAGAGTGAGAGAGTAGAGAGCAAAATGGTTTAATCTATCTATGAAGGTCCCTATTTATAGCTGGAGTAGTGTAGAAGGAGATGGGCTGATGGACCTTGGGCCTCGAGTCGACAACAAAGAATATTCTTTTTGTCTCTTCTATGACGACCGTTAGTGTTTCTAGAAGATCGTCGGTGCTGGCGCACCTTGATTGGAGCCACGTGTCCGGGTTGTCGTCCTTGTTGTCTCTCTGACATCAGAAGGTGAGTGGAGATCATGGGGCAGTTGTCGCCGCCCCCCGATTGGTGCCACGTAGGCGTCCTTGTGAACTTTTTGTCCCTTGCACGATTGTTAATCGTGGAGCACGATTGGATACAGCTTGTTGGACGCTGATTAGCTTACTCCTCTGCCACTCGTACCTTTGTGCTTCCTGGAATGAACCTGCGCTGCTACCCTCACGCGGCCTCTGGTGTTTATCCAATCAGCCGGCGTAAGGTCTAGGGATCGAGGGCTTTCATTCAGGATGCTAAGTGTAGAATCTGACCTTCAACCTTGCTTCGGCCTCACGCGTGACCTAGGTTGTACCTATTTAGTCTGCACTCGATCTGTAGATTTGTCAGATTGTTGTATTAGGAGTATGGTCATCTGCGCGACCTGATTGGTCTGTTCGGCTTTTTGGGACCATACCCCTTCAAGTCCCCCCAGTCCAGTGCTGCTTCCATGCATGAAGTAAACGGTTGGAGCTCTGGACTTAGAAAAAGAATTAAATTGGTTGGTCTTTGGAGCATTTGCTAAGTCTTGGTAGCCGGCGCGCGTGTAAGTGCTTGTCAATTACTACGACGCAGCTATCTAACCTGCTTCTTGGAAGCTGTTGCTTATGAGGGCTGGCGCGCATGATCATTCACTGATGATGCATGCGTTGCAGCTCCTGTTTTTCTTAACATGAAACTTCCTTTGAATTTAGGCGGGAAAACTCCTCGAATTTTGAATACTGACAGGTTGGTGCAAATGTCGTTGACAGTGACCCTTGAGTTGACTGCTGGCACGGCAATCATCATGCTGTCACTTACGGTTCGTCTGTTGTCAGGCAAGTGAGGCCCACGTGCATGTGGTAACCGTCACTCCGAAAATCCTGCCTTACGTGGTGGTCTTTAATTGGGTACGCGCACGGTGCGTTCGACATAGTTACCCATCGTATTAAATGTGATGGGTATATATATTCGAAGATAGAAAGAGAAACTCACATCCGTTCCTTCTAATCCTCTCTTTTTCTCTCTGATCTTCTTCTCCTCTTCAAATCTTCAAAGATTTCTTGATCATCTTCAAGTTTTTTCCAAAACTTTCAAGAGATCTTCGTATATTTCTTCTTGATCTTTAAACGATGGCTGAAGAAGAGGTTATTCCGGTTGAGGAAGGTGCTGGTCCGGTCCCGGTTCTCAAATGGGATCAAGGATTATTTGAGCAGATAGTTAGGGGATTCCAGTTCCCGAGTGAATGGGATGCACGTTACCCCCAGCAAGGCCAAACGGCTGCCGATGCACCACCGGGTTATATTACGTTATTCGCTGATTTTTTTATTGATGGCAACTTCCGGCTGCTGACCACCCACTTCATGGTGGCGATTCTACATTTTTACGGTATCCACATCTCCCAACTCAGTCCGATGGGGATGGTGAGGATCCGTCATTTTGAGTTTATATGTCGATCTCAGGGACTAGAGCCCTCCATTGAGAAGTTTAGAGCCTTTTACCAGCTAATCAGGAGCATGGGGTTTTATTCATTTGGTCTTCGTGGTGCGAAGAAGATACTAATAAACCCACCCAAGAGCTTCCATGACTGGAAGATGAAGTTCTTCTTCATTTGAGAAGAAGTTATTCCGACCGCGATGATCTTCCGGGAGTCTGATAAGATTGAAAAGGAAGAACTTCCAATTCCGAAGGTGGCAGACTGGTATATGCGGTTAATGGCTACACCAAACAGGATTTTTGGTGAACAGGTTCTAGTTGTGGCGGGCATGAGTGATAAATGGCTTGCTCGCAGCAAGGAAGTGCATGTTTTGATGTTTGAAGAAGAAGGTATGTTCCCACACTTCAATTATCTTTTTCCTTGTGAAACGCTCGCGCCTGATTCTTATTCTTAACTATAGTTGCTCAGCTTTACCAAAGTGCGTTTCCCACGTTTGGTGGCGCGATGGGAGTTCGTCCTTTGGGAGATAGTGAGGTGTTTTGGTACGAGCAGATTAAGAACAACTTTTTATACCCACCAGCGGGCATCTTTGCTACTCCTCCCACTGCAACCGAAGGTGCGCAACTTCCTAAACCAGGGCCTTTGTGAGGCATGACTTCTGCTGGGAAATAGATTCTTTATCTTTCCAGCTAGGAGTCCATAGGCTCGTCGAATGAAGAGCTAAGTTCCTGGTCTAACATATTTGCAGGTGTGCTACGCGATCTAGGGATAGACCCTGAGGAGAAGCCAAAGAAGGCCCTGACAAAGAAGAAAACAACTACCAGGAAGAAAGTCACTGTCGATACCAGTGCGGCTAGCAAGAAGGCAGGAGGTACTCGCGCAACTGCTGAGATCCATGAAAAAGGTACTTTTAGCTTTTGACAGAGTAACCTTGAAGACTATGTTATTGCCAGCGATTCACTAGAGGGTTTATCACGTATAGGTGAGAAGAAGAAGAGCAGCGTGACTGCATTAAAGAGCTTTGTGAGAGCGGGCTCCAGGTCCCCAGAATCCGACACGACCCCTTCTTCGATCCGTGAGGAAGAGGAAGAGGAAGAAGTTGAAGAGGAGGCTCCCAAGCTGGTGATCAGAAAAAGGTCACGTGAAGAGGCAGCTGGTGGAACCCCTCCAGCGCAGAAAGCTACTGCAACCCAGCCCATAGGTAAGCAGGGGAGGTTGTGGAGCTTTTATAAATTCTCACCAGGTAATGTTTTAATCTTTATCCTTTATTCTTTTTGCCTTGACAAAGCTTCTGACACTTTCCCCTTTTCCAGAGGCGCTAAAGAAACCTGAGGTGAAGGTTAAGGCATCAGAGTCTGAGAAGACCAAGGAACCGAAGGCAAAGAAAACCAAGTTTATTATCATCCCTCCAAAGGTCATTTCTTATAAGGAGGTGGAGAAAAAGGTTGAGGAGCCCGCAGGTACCGTCATTGAGAAGGAAATTTTGGAGACCGAGATCGCTGCAACCACCATTCATGATAAAGCGCATGGTCTGGAGGTTGTGCATATCACAGGGCTATACCAACCCTTGAAAAATAAAGGACCGGAAGTTGTTACTTCAAGTCCAGCCGCGCAGCATGACGCCCCCACCCAACCCGTACAAATACAATCTTCTACTGGGGGGTCTGCTATTAATGTACAACTGCAGGTGGCGCCTCATGATACATCTCCCACTACGGCTGGTACGAATGCTGGTGGCTCTGGCGCGGCTAGCCAAAATGGTGAGGGGAAGAAAATCCCAAGGCCACGATCCCCCATAGGTGCGGAAGACACGTTGGGGGACATTTATTATAAGACTTATACCCATGAACGTGGTGATGAAAAACATGTCCCAGAATGGAGCCTGAAACAAAAGGATACCTTTGTTGAATTTGGGGCATGTAGGGATTGGTTTCTAGGGACTTTTCCTCCAGGTAAGGTGAACCAGCAACGGGCGCGCAACCCTGAGGCTTTATATCGTGCTTACATTGTATGCGAGGCCAATACTTCTTCTACCGGTCACCAGATTTTGCGCGACTGGCGCTAGAAGCACCGGGAGCGTGCCAGCTGGGAAAAATACCAGGAGCGCTTGTTTGCTGAGGCTAGGGAGTTCGAGCAGATGAAAAACAAGTTTTTAGAAGAAAAGGCCTCTTTTGAAAAAGAGAAAAAGTCTGAGGAATGGGGGCGCAATGGTTTGAAGAGTAAACTCCACGCCTCTGAAGAGCTTTTGGCGAATGAGCGCCAAGAATGGAAGAAGATATGCGATAATGATAATAAGAGGATGTATGCTGCACGTACAAAGATTACCAACCTTGAAGCTGAGGTTGCGACGTTGAAGGGGAAGCTTGAGGAAGCCCAATCTGATAGAGAGCGCGTTGAAGTCCAACAGGCTAGCTCCCTTTCCTCTTATACTTCCTTACTATTAGAATATTTCTAACTTAGGTTTTCTTTCAAACTTGTAGGTCGAATTGAATGCGCAAATCGTGAATAAAAACAAGGATTTGGCTAGTAAAGATGTTGAGATTGCGGAGCTGAAGCGTAGGTTATTTGAGGCTCATGAGAAGAGTGAGTCTTTAGAGATAGATCTGGCCGTTGAAAAGGTGAAGACTGATACTGCCGAAGAGGCACGTAAAGCGGCCGAAGAGGCGCGCAACATCAGCACTTCGGCCTTGAATGTGGCGCAAAACAAATATGCTGAAGCTTAATCTATCGTAGATACGCTTGCTTCTGAATCTAAATGGATGCGCAACACAGGAGTAGCTGCTGTAAGTGTTTCCCTTTTTTGCCTTAGATTATCATAGCTTGTTAACTTGTTTTCATGATCCGATTGTACAATCTTTCTTGGACAGGTTGCTAACTCTATCTTAAACGCAACGGAGCTAGAGCGAGCAGTTGCCACGCTCACAGATGTTGCGCGTGCCGTTGGGCACCATGGTGGGTATCTTGAGTGCCGTCGACATGTTGAGGAGGCGTTGCAGCAGCACTTCGGGACTCGCCATTGCTCCGTGACCGACCAAGCTGATGAGATGCTAGCCCGAGCTGAAGAAGTGTATGATCATCTATCTTTACCAGTCATGGAATTGGTGTAACACCCTCACTATTATAAAAGGGTTTTAGTACTAAAAACGATAATTAATTGTGTTCTTACGAATACACGTACATATAAAATACGGGTTTACTAAAAACTTTTACAGTTTAAAAGTTTGACAACATATTGTATATGAGTTCGTCGTTTAAAAGTTACGACGCAACGCAGTGCGGAAGCTTGTATCTTGGTCGTGTTCGATTCTTCGTTGAGCTTAATCTTCGTCCAGGAATCCTTGACATTCACCTATGACCAAAACCAACTTAAAAGTTAGCTTTGGTAGTTAAATAACAAGTTATATGGGTCAAACAAACAAAATTAAACAATTTTCGGAATCAGGAGGGGCTAGACGCTACACCTAGCCCCTTTTTTGACAGCAAGTTGCTTAATTGCTGCTGCAAAATTCCCAGCCAACCCAGTTTCACGAAAACGGACATAACTCATTCGTTATTGATCCATTTTACACGATTCTTTTTCCTACGCGTTCGTAATTTAATTCCCCATCTTATGGAGTTTAAATCCAACATCCGGCATAATAAATTTTGAGACTTCTAAGCCTTCGACTCATTACCTTTTTACCAAATTTTTAACCCGTTTATGCATTTATCAAACAAACATATTTGTTTGATCCTTATTTCACATGCACCTCTTCAATTCCATATTATCTACCATGTTAGGTTCTAATCACAGGTTTCTTACACAATTTAAACATGTTTTCGCTCGTATGATTATTTTGACCCGTTAAGGGTATTTAACAATTTAACCTAACACTTGCTCTTTTCTTTTGACACTTCAAGATTTCATATCAAATTAACTACATATATTCAACCACAACTATTTTGTGGTGGATTTAACATAATGAACCCATTCTTCTAAATTTTACCCTTCGGCTAGTCCTTTTTCGCAAATGTCTATTTCTAGGCATCCGACCCACCGATGTTTTTACCTAGAACTTTTATACACATCTAAGGGTTACGAAATCATATTATAAGTTTCTAAACAACCTCTAAGGGTTGTTTACCAGGTTTACCCATCAAGGGCTTAATGGTCATTTTTAATCCTTCATTCTTTTACGATGAAGGACTTCACAAATATTCGACCTTACTTGCACTTTTAACTATAAATTCATATAAGCGTACCTGGCCCGGGTCAACAAATAGACCCGATTTATACCTCGCTTCAATTATCACAAAATCTATGGCGACGCAATTATCCGATTTGCTAATCGCTCCTGTTAACATAAGACTTGACAACCACATTAGTCGATATTGTCAAATGGTGTTATCACCACAATTCGACCCGTTTGGCCTATATGCCCAACGTTACCTATTTAATCAAAAACATGGTTTTTGATTTCCAATTCATCCATCCATCCCATCCCGGATTTTATTACCAAATCCTTTTTCTCTTAAACACTTTTCTTACAAATTCAACCCATTTCGGCTTACGCCATGGGTATCCTTTTAACCACGATTTACATTAGTCGACACTTGACTAATTTCCATTTTTACCCTCTTTCCACATTATTAGATTACGCTACAAGGTAATCTTAACGAAAATCCGTAATTTTGGTATTATCGTTATCGCATTTATAACGTATAGAATAAACAAGTAATCTACATAAGTGTGTAAATTCCACTTACCTTGCATCCATGCCAAGCTTTCCTTTCCGTACTTGCTCCGTTTGACCCGCTTCATCCACAAGCTTCCACCTAGCTTGTTAGGCGTCAAACTATCATCATATTTCGTAAGATGGTTAGTTTAGTCATTGTCAATCATGACTATTACATCTTACGTATTTTCTATCAAAATTATCATTAGATCTTATTAATGGTCGGTTTGACTACTAAAAGTCAAACGACCATTAGCATATAAAATGCACATTCAAGTTCGACAACTAGTTTGGGCATTCCAATAATTACCCGGTAGGCGTTATTTTTAGGCCCCCGTTTTAACTAAAGTTCTAACTAAGTCCATTGTGTTTTCAACACTTCAACTAGCTCAAGCGATTATCAAAACTAGTTTATTCATTCGTTTCGCAAGAACTAAGGGTCTCTCATATACGAGCGAAAACCCGTTTCATCCTATCACTAGCATTCATCTTAACACTTAATAAAATCAAGTTCTATCTATCAATTAGTAGATAAGATGATCTCATACACTTAGTTACATGAACATAGCTACCAAATTTCATCATAACATTCAAAACCCATTTCAATCATGTATGAACAAGTACCCAAATCGCGTAATTTGTTTGAGTGCCTTGTTTATATTATCAAATATGATGATTTTAAACATATACTTATCATCATCTTCACTATTATATCAAAACCCACTTCCTAGTTTACTTGTTAATCATATACAAGTAATATTACTTCAAGTTCTTCATAATTTCATCATAACTAACAAAATTAAACATGCATATACATTCAATTTCGACTTTGGATCATAACCCAACCATCTATTTGCAAGTAACCTACTTGTCTCGAATTTCAACTTTAACCAATCTAGGTTTTGTGACATACCTTATGATCCCCACGACTTGGTGATTGTTTATACGTGTTCATGAATTTGATTTGGGTTAGATTTGACCTTCAATTTGATCCTTTTGTAGGATTTAGGGCTAAAGCTCCATGGGAGCTTTCTCCTGGCCATCCCCACGCACGCACACACGCTTAAAGTGTGTGTTGTGTTTTTTTTTATTAATACCATTTTCAAGATATCCTAGTTTGGTCCCTCATGTTTGGTTAGTTATTAAGTAGGCCACAACCTAACTATTTCTAACACTATTCCCACTTATTAACTAGGTTAAATATTCCTAGTTAACTTAGTGGGTTCGGGAAAATTATAACTCAGTTTATTTTAAGTCCCATTAATTCAAGTTTCTTATAAACCTTATTTCCTTAAAACCATTTATTCACATTTTATTAAATATTAGGTTTATTTATTTTAAATCCTAATATTTACCGGGTTACCTTTACCGCTAACAGTATTTTACCCGTGTATTAGTATTAACGGGGTTTGATTACCAAACCCGTTTTCGGGGTGTTACAATTGGTCACGGAGGCGCTAAAGCATGATGATTATGTCGCGCGATTGAAGTCCATCCTCGTTGCTCTGGAGACTGTGGAGTTGTCTGATGAGGAGGAAACAGTTGGTGATGGCAGGGACAAATAGATTGTAGGATGTTTATGCTTTTAATACCTTGTAATTTTTTGTGGTTTCTAAATATGTAAATGGTGCGCGGTCACGCTTTTATGAATGCAATTATTTTGTCTTTTATTCTGTCAAATGTTACAATTATTGCATTGTTGTTGGAAACTTTGTTTAAGTTAGCGCGAATGAATATAAGTGTGGCTCGTTATGAGTATTGTTGCTCGGCCTCGCGCTATGTTCACGGAGAACCTTAGAGGCTTAACTGAAGAGCTCGTAATTTACTGAAATGTTTTCGTGCTAATCAAAAGTTTAACATGCATTTGTAACTTAGAAGACATAGGATGTTTAATCATAAAACGTAGACAACGTTTGCATTAAGTAACTGAAATAGGCGCGTGGCCAACATACATAGAAAGTTGGTACATGTAACATACATAGTGCAGATTTTTTTTATAGAATCATTATGTATTGGCACGTATATCTAAATATTTAAATTATGGCAAGTACATAAACCCCTATAAAAAATAGGGATGTTTCCTAACATAATTTTTCAAAAAATAGAAAATAAAAGAGTTGATTGTATTTATTTACAAACTTCAGGGAGGGGGTTGCAACCAGTAAAATTAAAAAAAATGAGTGTATTTAACAACATTTGTTCAAACGTGTTAGCTCATCTACCTTGATAAAGGCTAAATTTCTATAACTATTTTGAGAAATTGTTTGGCCTATGTAACGTTTTTCTTCACTAAATTTAGTTGGGTGGTTTGTATATCGAAAAGTGAGTTGGTTTTTTTTTTTCTAATATTAGATGTTAGGATTTTGTTATTTTATTTCGGATACAAGTTTTACGGAATATAAACTTGACCAAACTGTTCCGGCATAAAACCAAACCACGAAAATAAAAACAGGGGTTCGGACTAGTATAATGGGTTGGTTTTGGTTATATCGAGTAGGCTGGACATGTTGGGCTGAACCGAAGATACTGTTGGGCCAGTTTTCAAGTGCAATACTAAATTATGTTACAAAGTTTACAGAATGGTCACTTTGGTATTAACAATTTGTTGTCAACTAACTCAGCTTATCAATAAGACTTGTTGTAAAAGTTCCAAAACAATGCAATTTGTACACTGTTCTAAGAAAAATATTAAGAGCTGTTTAAATTAACAACTTAAAATAAATCATATTCATCAAAAACAACTTAAACTGAGGGAACTTGCAATGCATAATATATTGCTATCAAAATTGTTGTCAAGAACAAGCTAAGGAACCTCAACGATGGTGCTTTTTGTTGAAGAAAACTTGCAGGCTGTAGCTTCGAAATGAAGATGAACAGAACTTGATCATGAGCTCGTAGCTTCAAGATGACGATGAACATACGCCAATCAACAATCATAGGCCATAGCAAAGCTATTGGTGGTGTTTAAGGACCGAGGAGGTCCCAAAGAATAGACAAGTTGCTTACATGTAGACCGCTAATAAGATGACAATCAATACATGGTGAAATTTCAAATCTGCCAAAATTTGTAAATGATAAATAAAGATGAATAGTTGTTGTCCATGGGTACCTTTTTTGTTCAACTGTTTGTCGGCCCCTCCAGAATTTCTGGCATGACGTACTCTAAACCAATGTACTCATACGCTATATTTTAGTAAAATAAATTTTAAGATTTAATCTTATTTACTCACTTCGCATAATCACAATATGTGATATTGTAAAATTCAAAAGTAGGATTGACAATGAGGAATTAGAAGAGAGACGACAATGGATTGAGATACTCACATGTTTATTAGGTCGTCTATATTAGTGATTGAGTTTTTAAATCATGTTTTGGTTTCAACACCCAAATGGTATTGAAGCTTTGAAACTTCAACCATAAACTTTTAAGTCTACCATTGCTTCACAAAATTAAAAGAAAAATGGAACCGCTTTAAGAAACACAAATAATGTTATAATTTTGTTCTTATACATTATGTTTAAGAAACACAAATATAATTTTTGTCTTATACATTATGTTTAAGAAACGCAAATAATGTTATAATTTTTTTCTTATACATTATGTTTGTTACTGATGTGTTCAAAATGTAACATATAAATTTCATCAAATGAGGCATAAAACTAACCCTTTTTTATTATTAATGTTGGAAAAAGTGTGCTTTTGTCTTCCTTTTGTATTTTCAGGATTAAATGAGCTCAAATTAACAAAAGAAGCAAAAAGACATCAAAATCTAACATAAATACAAGAAAAGGAACAAGACGTGGCATGCCCGACCCCACAACAGCATCTTCCCAAGCAAAACAAGAGATCAGAGGCCTGAACACGCCCCGTGCTCAGCCAGCACGGGGGCGTGCCCAAGTGTCAGCAGAAAAGACAAAGTGGTAGAAGCTTCTATTGCCCACCACGGGGCCGTGCTCAGCGGACACGGGGCCGTGGTCAACTATAAGATTCGCACAATCCAGGCAAATCTTCATAGTACAAAGATTCTTCTGCACACGGGGTCGTGCTCAGCGGACACGGGGGCGTGGTCAACTAATAAGACAAAGCTGCATTTAATGAAGAAAGAGAGGATGTGGACATGGGGCCGTGCCCACTGGACACGGGGCCGTGCCCACTGGACACGGGGCCGTGCCCGAGCTTCTGTTCAGCCTATAAATAGAAGTGCTTGGCTCAAGCTCAAACCATCCCTTGGCACACCACCTCTCTCACACTTCACCCACCACCCACCACCACCATAACACCATCATCCACCACCATCATCCATTGTCCATCGTAGAGTGTGTGAGTCGTCTCGGGATCCAAGATTGATCGTAAGAGTTCTTGACAATCAAGGCCATGTTTGCCTAAGTCTCTTACATCACTTGGTGAAGACAAAGTGTCTAGTGTAATACTTTTTATTTCTAATCTTTTGCACTTTTTATTTGGTTTCGTATTAATGACTTTAATAACTAGTTGCTTATGTTGAAGGTGATCTTTCTTTATCGTTTGTCCGTGGTGTCTTGAAATTATTTTACTGTCTATATAAAATAAAAGATTTTCACCATTCTTATCTCCACGATCTATATGGAGATATGTTGGCTACCTGGTCAGGGGTTAAGGGAACGGTTTGGTAAAGGTCTTGCCATTGTTCAGCGTTTAGAGGTCCTGCAATGGACCTGGGTCAAATTTAGTAGGACCTCCTTCAATACTTCACGGTATTGGATGGCGGGGGTCCAAACTCTTTGATCCCCTCATAAGTTAACTACTATTAATACTATAACCTGGCTATTTAGGACTGTATCCCTGCTGACTCAGACTACTTAGCCGAGGGTAACGTCACCTCCAAAAGAGGGGCCTACCATAATATTGCATTAATAACTTAATTAATTATCTTCCAATAATCCACCCTTTTAGGATTGTATCCTTGCTGACTCAAACTACTGGGGTGAGGGTAACGTCACCTTCAAAAGAGGGGCCTACTACAATAACTAAGATAATCTCTTAATTATGTGCAAAAGTGCGGAAATAATCAAAGGTTATACTAGATACGAGTCGGAACCAAGTGATTCATCTTGTCTATCTGTTTTTATTTTTATTTTTATTTTCAGCATTTTAGTTAGTTTTTATTTTTCTTAGTTTAAAACATTTTTCTAAACTTTTTGATTTGATTAGACGTTGAGGATAAACCGGTACTAAAAGCTCTTGTGTCCTTGGACGACCTCGGTATCTTACCAACACTATACTACGCCCACGATGGGTGCACTTGCCCATATGTGTGTCTAGTGTTAGTAAATATCGTGTTTTATAAATTTAAAACTTGACTAAAAAGTGTTAAAGGGGCTTAAAATATACTCCTAATATATATAACACTCGACTACGCATCAGTTACTTTACATACATTAGCAAACTTATTTAGAGATTTCACTGAAAGGCAAACTAGTATATAACTACACAACTATTTAGCAAATCAATTTAAAAATATAGAGTTAATTACATAGATGGACCCTATGGTTTATAGCTATTTTCATCTTTGGTTACTAACTTTCTTTAACAGGTTTAGGTTTTATAGATTCAATTTTCTAACACCTTTTGGCACTAACACCAAATTAGTTAATTTTATCAATATAATGACTAAAATACCCTTCCATTTTTTTAATGTTATCAATGTAACGCCTTTGGGTACGAACATCTAATTTTATTTAAGTTTAAATCAATTTTACAAAATCTATTTATTTATTTTTTCATCTTTTGATTATATCTCTTAATTAACATAAAATCTATTTTTTTCATCTTTTTATTAAATTTCTTATTCAACATAAAATTTACTAGTTACACCAGTATTTTTTTTGTTCATTTACATTTTACTATTTTAGAACTTACACAGTTTCTATATTTATTATATTGATCACTGAGATAAAAATGATTTTAAATTATTCGCTTATTAATTAAATATATATATCACCATAAGCAAACTAGAGCTCTTGAGAATCAGGTATTTTGCATCAATGGAGTTCGAGCGTGGGTATCGACCCTGTTAATAGAAGTTTGCGACATATTTTGAGAGCTTCACATTTAATATGTCCATATATGCCCACCTGAAATTAAAATACTAAAAAATATCACGTTAATTAAAAAGATAGAAACTGTATAAGTTCTAAAATAGTAAAATGTAAATGAAAAAAAAAATATTGTTGTAACTAGTAGATTTTATGTTAAATAAGAAATTTAATAAAAAGATGAAAATAAAAAAAATAGATTTTATGTTAATTAAGAGATATAATAAAAAGATGAAAATAAACAAAAATAAATAGATTTTGTAAAAATGATTTAAACTTAAATAAAATTAGGTGTTAGTACCCAAAGGTGTTACATTGATAAAATTAAAAAAAATGAAAGGGTATTTTAGTCATTATATTGATAAAATTTACTAATTTTGGTGTTAGTATCCAAATGTGTTACAAAATTGAAACCATAAAACATAAACCTGTTAAAAAAAGTTAGTAACCAAAGATGAAACTTGCTATAAACCATAAGGTTCATCTATGTAATTAACTCAAAATATATTAAAAAGTTATATTGTACTTGTGATTGAAACACATCTAGTGATGTATTCATATCATAGAAGAAAACCTAGTAGCATTTATGTCTCACATGGATTTCAATCGTCAAACAAGGCAACCCATTTGCAAAGAGAAAAAAGTTTGGCGTACTTCTAGACTACTTTATTCAATCTGGCCATAACCTTTATCACTTTCTCTTGTGGCCCTTGTACTCTTCCTTTCAAGATTACGACATTACATCCACGCATAAGCAAACATAATTCTAAACACAAATGTATTTATTTAGGGGTGGGCGAGCCGATTCAAAGGCCGCTAGAATGAGTTTAATCGAAGTTTGTTTGACTCGTTTTCCTACATTTCTTATATTAAGATCTATTTGTATTTGGAATTCCAGAGTCGAACCCGTGGCCATATGCGTGAAGGGGGCGGATGGAATATAGTTAACTTGGTTTTCAAGTTAATCAAATATTAATTAATTATTTTATAAATAGTTATCTTAGTAGCCCCACATGACGTAGAATAGGATGTGAAAAAAGATAATTATAGTGGAATTGATTATTAGGAGTCCTAGTTATAATCTAATGTGATTATTTAGATTTTATATATATATAAAAAGCATATCGTACAATATGCCTTAAGGTACGCTGCATTAGCAATGGCAAAATCGCACATAATGTTAAAAAAAAATGAAAATCTCATGTTTCAAAAAAACTGAAAATCGCATGTACATAAAAAAAGGGAAATCGCATGCTCCAAAAAAATTTAAAATCGCATGTACATAAAAAAAAAAAGTGAAATCGCATGTAAAAAAATGAAAGTCGCATGCTATATATCAAATTTCGCATGTTGATACTTAATCTCGTACACAGCGTACGTTAAGGCATTGGTACAATAATCGGCCTATATGTGTGTATATATATATATATATATATATATATATATTGTAGAGTTTATGCGAAAACCACCTTTATTGCGAGAACAAATGTGAACACAACAAAATAAACCTAATCCACTACCAAAAATCTATAAAAAAAAAACTAACCCCCACCCCAAAAAAAAAAAACCTAACTCCCCCCCCCCCCCCCCCCCCCAAAAAAAAAAAAAAAAAAAAACCCTAATCCCCCACCCAAGCTAAATGCTAAAAACTAAACCCTCAAAAAAACTAAAAAAATCTTAAAAATCTAAAAAACACACAAATTTTTTTTATGAAAAAATCGCTACTTTTAGTAGCCAAATTTTTTTTTTAAATAACGAAATGTAGCGATTTTTTGATAAAAAATATTTAAAAAAATTATGCGTTTTTAAATTTTTTAGGTATTTTTGGTTGTGTTCATATTGGTTCTCGCGGCTCTCGCAATAAAGGATAGTTCCTAACGGATTCTTCCCATATATATATATAATTGGTAGGGATTGTAATTTAGGTTTTGAAATTGAGTTTACTTAAAATCGGGCGTTAGCCAAAATTACGTGTTCATCAAAACTTTCGATTGTGTTATTTTCATCGCTTGCATAACAATCTAATCCAATTAATACTTTATGTTAGGCTTGGTTATGCAACTCGTCTAACACGGTCTATATGTTAGGCTTGACGCGAACTAAGAGTTGGTGAACCCATTTTAAAATATTATACATCTTTATATATTTTTTATTGTTATAACGCCTACCTTTAAATAAAAATCAATCACCTCAACTAATCACAAGCGTTATTAGCAACCTATAGGGAGCACTTTGATATATCCTTGGTGATCTATAAGTGACTCCATTTGCTCTTTAGAGGATCGTAAATCATAGTGATTTGTAGAAGAAAGAACAATAATTTGATGTTTTTAACCCAAATATAGAGGATTGCTCCTTAAAAAGAGTCATTTTTCTAATGTTGGGCAATGAGATAACTTTAACTGGCTCTAATTCTATTTTAGCCTCAAAGTCATAATTTGTAAATCTAATAAAACTCGTCGGTAAACTTAGCTAGGAGCCGGGCTTTTGAATTAATTAACCTCACCACATGCCAATAACCTGGCCATAATTCATCCCAAGTGGAGTCGAAAATTCAAAGCAATACTCACTCTACTAGTTCTCTATTACTTGCTTTTATTTTCTGGTTTTAAATATAAATTAAAAACAAGTAAAAGATAATTAATCGCCTAGTTGGTAATTTAAAGTTGAATAGTAAAAGTCGTATCATTTGGGATCGATACTTGGTTCTTACATAAACTCAACTACAAACGATAGGTGCATTTGCCTATTGTGTGTGTTTAGTCTAAGTAATAATCATTTCTTATAAATTTTAAACTAGGTGAAAGTGTCTAAAAGTTATTAAGTTAACTCACTTAATCGTCCTAAGAGTTATTAAATTAACTAGACTAACACGACACACATCAGGTAACAAGGCATTTGATAACTCCTTATACACCACAACAAAACGGAGTAGTTGAGCGTCGAAACCAAACACTTATGGAGATGGTTTGGAGCATAATGAAAGCAATGAAAGTTCCAAACTATTTATGGAGTGAAGTGGTCAGACATGCGACATATTTAATCAACCAATCTCCTACGCGTGCGTTGGCGGAGCTACTTCGTATGAAAAATACAAAGGTAAACAACCTGATTTAGAACATGTTAAAGTTTTTGGTTGTATTATTTTTGCAAAAGTCGAAACGGATGTTCAAAAGCTCGATGATTGGTCCGATATTTTGGTGCATCTTAGAAGCGAACATGGATCCAAAGGGTACCGTTTATATAATCCGAGAACTTGATAAATTGTGATAAATAAAGATGTGGAATTTGACGAAACAAGGGGTGGAAGTGAACTAAAAGTGTTGAAAACCATACCGAAAGTGAAACCGAACTGGGTTATTTTACCGTTTACTAGGGTAGTGTAATTGATACTGGACTTGGGTTGATAAACCCAAGCCTAATGATGTCAAAACCATCTCAGAGCAGCTCAGAATCCGCTCAAAATGTCCTAGAAACAGCTCAAAGCAGCCCAGAATTAGCTCAGAACAGCCTAGAAACAGCTTAGAGCAACCTAGAATCAGCTTAGAACATCCAAGAAACTACCCATAGTAGCTCAGAAACTGCCTAGAGCAGCCCAATAATTGCAAATATTGTAACCAAAGATGAATTTAGGTTAGGAGTTCCACTCGTCAGTTTATTGTACCTGTTAAATACAGTGACTACGAATTAAATACATGTGAAGTGCTTTTAGTTGATGACGAACCGGCTAATTTTGGCAAAGAAAATTTGAAGGGGGGAATGGGTTAAAGCAATGCGAGAAGAAATTAATTCGATTAAACGAAACCAAAAATGGAAACTTGTGGATTTTCCGAAAGGCGTTAAATCAATCGGCTTAAAGTGAGTTTTCAAAATTAAAAAGAATGCGGGTGGAACAATTAATAAATACAAAGCGAGACTTATAGCAAAAGGATATGTGCAAACACATGGTATTGATTTTGATGAAGTTTTTGCATCGGTTGCATGAATCGAGCCGATCCGGTTTCTTATTTCTCTGGCAGTCGTGGAAGGTTGGGAAATACACCATTTAGATGTGAAAATGGCGTTTTTAAATGGTGATTTAGAGGAAAATGTTTATGTACTTCAACCGGAAGGATTCGTTAAAGAGAAAGAAATTCACAAAGTTTACAAGCTTTTTAAAGCGTTGTATAGGTTAAGGCAAGCATTGAGGGCTTGGAATATCAAGTTAGATTCCATCTTGAAGTCTTTGAAATTCCATCAGTGTACTAAAGAACAAATCGTGTATCGAAAGATTGTGGGTAAATTTTTACTAATCTTCGCTGTGTATGTTGATGACTTATTTTTACAGGTTCGAATTTATCTATTATTAATAAGTTAAGAAAAATGGAGAAATGGTTGGATAGGCATGATCTTAGAAAATCAATGTATTATTTGGGTATCGAAGTTTCATAAGACGCGAATGAAATTAAAATCAAACAGGAAGCATATGCCTGAAAGATTTTCAAAAAGCGGGGATGCACGAGTGTAACTTGGTTCTTGTTCTAGTGGACCCGAATTTAAAGTTATCGAAAGCCGAAAACGAAACCGAAGTTGAAGTTACCAATTATCAAAAATAGTTGGGTGTTTGCGTTATCTACTTCGGACGCATTCGGATCTCGCTTATTCAGTTGGCATTGTTAGTCGGTACATGAAGAATCCAAGACAGAGTCATGCGATATCTATTAAACAGATACTCCGATATTTGAAGGGAACCGCAAGCTACGAGGATACTTATCCAAGAAAAGTAAAAGGTGTGTTATGTGCCATAGTGATAGTAGTTATAATATTGATGCTGATGATGGTCGGAGTACAACGGGACATGTGTTTTACTATGGTTCTGCACCAATTACTTTGGTGTTCACAGAAACAGAGTACAATGGTGTTATCATCATGTGAAGCTGAATACATGGAAACTAGTTCAGCAGCTTGTCAGGAAATTTGGTTGCGAGAATTGATAAGTGGAGTTACTAGAAGACAACCACGGAAAGTGATGTTAAAAGTGGATAATACTTTAGTGATTGCCTTGATGAAAAACTAGGTGATCCATAATCGAAGCAAACATATAAAGTCTCGATTTCACTTTATTTGGTAGTGTGTTGAAAACACCGAAGTGGTCGTTGAGCATGTATATGGCAGCGAGTAAAGAGCGGATATATTGACAAAGGCACTGGCGAAAGTTCAAGGAGATGCGGGATCTACATGGCGTTGAAGACCTCCCGTATATGACTCAGAAATTCAGGGGGTGAATGTTGGGAATTCCAGAGTTGAACCCGTGGCCTTGGGAGTGAAGTGGGCAGCTGGAATATAGTTAACTTGGTTTCCAAGTCAATCAAATATTAATTATTTAATTGATGAATAATAATCTTAGTGGACCTATTTAGTTATAATAGGATGTGTAAAAGATAATTGTGAGTGCATATGTCTATCGCTTGCGTCAATCATGTATCGTAGCTGAAACAAATGACACAAGACTGATGTTGAACAGTTTGAAGAATGAAGATTACGTGTTAAAGAGTAGCTTTGTACAAAGCTGTCTTCGTACGAAGGCATACTTGTCTAGTTCGAACCCAGCACTCTATATATAGGGGTCTTGTCTAGTTCATTTGTATCTTTTGGGAAATCTTGAGGCGAAGCTCTGCCCATTTGTTTTCATGGTGTAAACTCTGTCAAATCAGTAAAGAAAACAGTTATAATTACATACTTGTGTTCTCAACCACGCACGTGATTGGATTCCGCACAATTCACGTGCTGCTTTGCATTCATCGGTTGAAGATTTGATCCAGGGTTCGAATTAACAAGTGGTATCAGAACGGGTGATTATTTGAAAGGATCAGAGACACGAAGATTGTGTCACACCCCTTTCTAAGGCGGAAGCACGTGGTGTGATCCTGAAAGGTTCTCATTGCATACGAATGGTAAACATACTACATGATCATAAAACAAACTCCAAGATGCCATTGACATTAAATATTCAAAACATAATTTGAGTTAAGTGTTTACATCACAACATAGATAATTGTTTGAAAGTTTAGAACTTTATTCCAAAGACAAACATCAAGGTTTTGATCCTTATATCACCACATGGGATGGGATATAACAACCAAATCCCACAAAATAGGCATAGGAGTCTTGACACAACATGACTAAAAACATAAAAGACATCCTTGAGCAAGAGTGTGACCGCACGTACATCCACTTTAGTTACCTGAAATACATGTAAGTTTTGGAAAATCATCAACATAATGTTGGTGTGAATTCATGCAGTTTTGTGTAAAACATTTAAGCATTCGTTATAGAAAACATGTTATGTAATTGTACTGAAACAAGTATTTCTGTAAATGTAAGGAATACGAGATCGCTAATGGTTCGCGAGGCCACTAACATATGCAACGACATAGGAAGCATCCAAACCATAGGCATTTTACTTGTCGAATCACGACTAGAGACACAAAAGCACCCTTGGTAAAAGTTTGGCCAAGAGTGTGGCTGCCTGAAACCAATTAGATCTAACCTTTTGTTTCGCGGTCTATGTATATAGTTTGATTAATGGTGCTTATGGCACCCTATACGTCACATGATCTATGTGTCATTCCTTAGTTTTGTATTCAACATACCATAGTACATGTATTTTTCCCAAGTTTAGAAAACAAGTAAAAGTTTAAAAGTGGGGACATGAACTCACAATTTTGCGTATCCTGCGTCGTAAACTTCACCGGGTTTGCTTAGAGCGTCGTACCACTACCTACACATGTACTATTTTTATTAGGCGGTTAGATCTTGTAACGACTCTTAGTCTTAGTTGTCTGTTAAGACTTATTTTCGAATCATTGGTATATTTTGAGTTACATCTCTAAAGTAATAAATTTCCAACTTGGTTTATTATATATTTCTACATGTATATTTTCCCAATCATAGGTATACTTTTATTTGTGTATATTCATACTTGTGTATTTTGCCATGTATTGGTGGTGTATTCCGGTATGTATTTATGCGTATGAGGATACGAATTTTCTTGTATTCATTAAGTATTTTATACTTAAACTTGTGATTATTTTTCCCGGACATTATTTTTAGACAACTAAAAATCACCAATTTATCTTCTCAAAATATACATATTTTGAGAGGGTTTTTATAGAAAATATCTATAAATTTATTTGGCAAAAATAAGTATATTTCCATATGAATCTCAAAAATAATATATATTTTTATGATTAGTTTTAGAAAATATATTTTTCTGGTCTTCACCCCAAATAATATATTTTTAACTTGTTGAAAAATATATATGCTTTTCTCCATCCAAAATAATACATTTTCTATTTGACAAAATATGATATGTTTTGTAATAGTTGTAAAAATTCATATCTTGCCATTTCCTTGGTTTCAAAAATACCGTTCGTTACATTTGTTAAGTTACGGATTTATTTCCGGAATATATTCACTTATAGGCCATAAGTCCGTTTGTCCGATCGTCCAATATTCGGGTATAATTCATATATGTGTTTTCTTGGAATTTTGGTAGTATTTTATATTCCGAAATTTTGGTATACTGGTGTGTTATATTATTTTCAAGTTCCTAAAATAATATAACTAATACACATAATATACAAGTAACACATAAAATTGTGACATCTAAATATATTTTCCTAAATATATACTTATTCTCTTTTATTTATCAAAAATCAACCTCCAATATGTGTAATTTTTGTAATAAAAATTATGGTAAATTTTTATATGAAAACCATGCTCAAAATTTACTTGTAAACACTTGTAAAATATTTTTCTAAGTGTTAAATTTCCACAAAAATTTTGCCATAGTTTCCCCTTAAAAATGGAGGTTTCCATGCTTAAAAGCATATCATTTTCTTTTAGAAATTCATCACCAATCATCAACAATTCAATCAAGACTTACCATGAACCAAAATTATGAAATTTACACTATTACATGAACTTGAAAGTTTGTAAAAACTTGTAGTAACTTCATATGCTATTTAGTAGGTTTAGTTACCTCTAAAAACATGGTTTATATTTTATAAAACTCATTCTTGTAATTTTTAATTCTTCACAACTTGTATGAAGATTTTCTAAAAATGTTTCTTCTTGTATTCTTCTTGTTTCCAACATTTTTCTAGTCTTGTTTTAACACTAAAAACATGTTTAACTTCTTTAAGAACCATGATCATGTAAAACTTGTAAATAACTTTGGTTTCTTGAGAAAATTATTTTCGAAATCATCCATTTACAAGACTTACAACATGTATCAATAGTCATCATACACAAAAACAACTTCATTTTCAAGTTCATGATCCACATAAATGATGATCATTATGATGTTCTCAAGATTCATCCTCATACTTGCTAGATCATGTGTTTAATCATCATCTAGCAAGGTTATTATGATGATTAACATCATAAACATAAGAAATCCACAAACAAGTTTCATACATACACTTAACTAACTTAGATTTCATGTTATTTAGCTTTATGTTAGTGATCATCTTCATGTTTCTTTGAGATTCTTGAGTTTAACAAGTTACATAATACTTTAATCATTAAGATTAGAAGTAAAAACAAGATCAAGAAGCTTACTACTAGCTCTAATGGCTAGGGAAGTGGCACAAGAATGATGGAGATGAATATGGAAGAAAGTGAGTGGTTAAAAGCTCAACAAAGAGGTCCTTCAAGTTCTAGCACTTCAAGCCTTCCTAGATAGCCTCCATACACCTTCTAGTGACCTTGGATTGCCTTGTAATGAAGTGAAAATGGTGGTGTGTGTGTGTGTGATAAGATAGTCGAGACCAAGGAGGAGAAGGAAGAAGGTGTTGGTGTTTTAGAAGGTGATGAATGATGGTTATGATGGTAACTAGTATTTTTATAAAGTCCTTCCAACATAAGGTTTATTTAAAGGTTAATATGTTTCTAAATGTTTAGACATATCTTATAAAATAATGGAAGAAAATCACCTAGTGGGATCCATGTCCCAACCGTCCAAAGGGGGGGGGGTGTGGTTTCATTTCAAATGTTGGTTACTTAATCTAGTTAGGTATTAAGTATTATATTTAGGGATTTAGGTGTTTAGTGTTTATATGATGTGTTATGATGTTCGGTGACCATTACTAGCTTCGAAACACTAAAACAATGTTTCTAGTGAAAATTTGGTGTTTCGGGTAGTGTCCGGTTGTTCGTTTCGTTACGGTTCGTTAAAGTGCTAAATGCGTAGTTTCACTAAGTATGAAGCACCTTTTGTGACAGTTTCAATTCCCGACACTTTGTAAGTTATTCTGGACACTAAATCATAAATTCTGCATGATATTTTAGTGTTAAAATGCTGTTTATAGCTGAATTATTGCTGAATTCTGCAGAATTCAGCTTTTACAGTGCATTTTGGGTGTCTTTTAGTGCATGGTTTAGCTTCCGGAAAGTTTAGATGTTAACCCTTGTATCTATACTTGGGTTTTAATGTATTTTAGATGTTGAACCTACTCCTAGGCCCTAATTCTATTGTCTGACTGCTTTCTGAAGAAATGCTTACACAGTGTGTCTTACCGGTGAGTTTACTAGTCTTTTTGACGCAACGCTTAAAGTGTTTCACAAAGCAATATTTGAAGTATAAAACAAGCATGAATTCATATGTATAGAAAGTAATCAGACAATGTTGATGTTTAAGCACATAATTGCAGATAATAAATAATAATTAAATAGTACGGAAATTATCGGTTTTGTGCCAGTTGTTACAGTCTCCCCCCGTTAAAAGAATTTTGTCCCG
Organism: Helianthus tuberosus; assembly: GCA_030545235.1. Classification (NCBI taxonomy): domain Eukaryota; kingdom Viridiplantae; phylum Streptophyta; class Magnoliopsida; order Asterales; family Asteraceae; genus Helianthus; species Helianthus tuberosus. The sequence goes on along the minus strand of CM060371.1, from coordinate 82,884,808 downwards.
AAATTCAGGCTGAGTTATCTCCCGTAAGAGCTTTCTTGAACAGATGGGGGTACTTGGTTTTAAACTGGTCTTCGCGTTCCCACGTGTACTCGTGTCCGTGTTTAGAGTTCCAACGTACTTTGACAAGTTTAATGCGACTTCTCCTTGTTTTGTGGATCTTCCAATCCATTACCTCAATGGGTTGTTCTGTAAATCGGAGTGTGTTGTCGATATGCACCTCATCCGCGGGGATGATAACTGTCTCTTGTGTTGGACTCTTTTTAACGTTTGACACATGGAACGTATCATGTACACCATTAAGTTCTTCCGGTAACTCCAATTTGTATGCCACGGTACCAATCTTTTCCAAGATCTTGAATGGTCCAATGTATCATGGATTCAACTTTCCACGTTTTCCGAACCTTGCTACACCTTTCCAAGGTGAGACCTTCAATAAAACTTTGTCTCCCACCTCGAATTCGAAAGGTTTCCGTCTTCGATCAGCGTAGCTCTTTTTTCGATCACGAGCAGCCTTAATGCGCTCTCGGATCTGCATGATCTTGTCGGTTGTCTCTTGAACAAGTTCAGGACCAATCAACTGTTTGTCTCCAGTGTCTGCCCAACACAACGGCGAGTGGCACTTGCGGCCATATGGAGCTTCGAACGGTGCGGCTTTTATGCTCGTATGGTAGCTGTTATTATAGGAAAACTCAACTAAAGGTAGATAAGTATCCCAGCTGCCGCCTAGATCCATAACACATGCGCGAAGCATGTCTTCCAGAGTTTGAATGGTTCGTTCGCTCTGACTGTCTGTTTGCGGATGGAAGGCCGTACTTAGATCCAGTTGAGATCTAAAGGCCTCTTGAAAGGATTGCCAGATCCTTGAGACAAATCGCCCATCTCTATCTGAAATTATCGAAATAGGCACTCCATGACGTGCCACAATTTCTTTAAGATACAGCTCAGCAAGCTTTCCGGTACTATCCTTCTCTCGGATTGGTAGGAAGTGTGCAGACTTCGTCAACCGATCCACTATTACCCATATCATGTCATGCCCTCTAAGGGTCCTGGTTAATTTCGTTATAAAATCCATTGATATTTGCTCCCACTTCCACATGGGTATCTCCGGTTATTGCAGTAGACCAGACGGTTTCTGATATCCGGCCTTAACCTTAGCACTACTTAGGCACTTTCCCACGTAAACAGCAACGACGCTTTTAAGCTTTGGTCACCGATAATACTCTTTCAAGTCTTGATACATCTTGTCCGATCCTGGGTGGATCGAGTATCTCGACTTGTGAGCTTCATCAAAGATGACTTCTCGAATACTGCCATAGAGCGGAACCCAAATGCATCCCATAGAGTATAAGGTTCCCTCTTCGTTTGGCACCAATTTCTTCTCCATGCCTCGGAGATATTCAGCTCTAAGATTTTCCTTCTTAAGGGCTTCTTGTTGGGCGTCATGAATGCGTGCAGTGAAATTCGTCCGAATAGTCATTTCTAATGCTCGAACCCTTAGGGTCTTAACCCTTTCCTTTCGACTTAATGCGTCTGCTACCACATTTTCTTTTCCAGGATGGTACTTAATCTCACAGTCGTAATCGTTTAGCAACTCAACCCATCGTCGCTGGCGCATATTTAGTTCCTTCTGATCAAATATGTGCTGTAGGCTCTTGTGATCTGTGAAAATAGTACATCGAGTACCATACAAATAATGTCGCCAGATCTTCAAGGCGAATACCCCCGCGCCTAGCTCCAGGTCATGAGTGGTGTAATTCTTCTCATGTACTTTCAACTGTCTTTAAGCGTAAGTGATGACCTTTTGGCGTTGCATGAGCACGCAACCCAATCCTTGAAGCAAAGCATCGCAGTATACCATGAAGTCTTCAGTGCCTTCAAGTAGAGATAGTATTGGTGCATCGCATAGCTTGTCTTTGAGAAGTTGGAAGGCTTCTTCCTGCTTATCTCCCCAATCGTACTTCTTGTCTTTCTGCGTAAGGGAAGTCAGCGGTTGAGCTATCTTAGAGAAATTCTCGATAAATCTGCGGTAATAGCCCTCTAACCCCAAAAATTGTCGAACTTCAGTCGGTGTCTTGGGAGCTTCCCAACTCCTTATTGCTTCAATCTTCGCTGGATCTACATGGATACCATTCTCGTTCACAACATGACCAAGGAACTGTACTTCGCGAATCCAGAATTCGCACTTTGAGAACTTTGCATAAAGCTTCTCGTTCTTCAGTAGTTCCAGAATGGTCTTGAGGTGTTGTTCGTGCTCTTCTTTCGTTCATGAATAAATCAGAATATCATCGATAAATACAATCACAAATTTATCGAGATATGGTTTGCAAACACGATTCAATAGATCCATAAACACTGCTTGCGCTTTCGTCAATCCAAATGGCATCACAAGGAACTTGTAATGCCCATAACGAGTCCTGAACGCAGTCTTTGGTATGCTCTCCTCTTGGATCCTTAACTGATGATAGCAAGACCGAAGGTCGATCTTAGAGTAGTAGCTCGATCCTTGCAACTGATCGAATAAATAGTCAATTCTCGGTAGTGGATACCGATTCTTGACAGTGAGCTTATTCAATTCTCTATAATCGATACACATCCGCATGGTTCCATCCTTCTTCTTTACGAACAAAACCGGAGCTTCCCAAGGCAAGAAGCTCAGCCTTGTGAATCCTTTATCCAACAACTCCTGGAGTTGTGTAGATAATTCTTGCATCTCGGATGGCGCAAGTCGATATGGTGCCTTGGCTACAGGAGAGGCGCCTGGAACCAAGTCAATATGGAATTCGACTTGTCTTTGCGGAGGTAATCCTGTAAAATCTTCAGGAAAAACATCAGGAAATTCCTTTACCACAGGAATGTCTTTGAGTTTCGGCTCCTCAACCTTCTTATCTACTACGTGCGCCAAGAATGCAACACATCCTTTTCGCAAGCATTTATGCGCCTTCATACAGTTGATGATTCGCAAGGGAGTGTCTCTTTTCTCTCCATACACGATGAATTTTTCATCATTCGTAAGAGGGATGAGAATGATTTTCACGTGACAAACAACTTCAGCCTTATTCTTGGACAGCCAGTCCATTCCGACTACCATATCGAAACTTCCCAATTGAACAGGTAAGAGGTCGATACTAAACCTTTGCTCACCAAGTTCTAATGTACATCCCTTAACAACTTTTCCTGATTCAACAAGTTTACCATCGGCTAGTTCTATGGAATAAGGAATGTCTAATCTACTAGATTCTATTCCAAGCATACGTTTAAATTCCACAGACATGAAACTATAATTGGCACCAGTGTCAAATAGTATGGATGCAAAGTGATTGTTAATGAGAAACGTACCAGTGACCACATTAGGGTCCTCGCATGCGTTCCTTGCTCCAATCACAAATGCTCGAGCTTGAGCGTTGTTTTTCCTTGGGCAATCTTTCTTGAAATGCTCTTTGCTACGACAACCAAAGCATCCTTGGATCTGCCCAGTTCCATTACCATTTATGTTACCAGTACCATTGCCATTTCCATAACCGTTTCCACTACAAGCACCGTTTCGATTTCCATTCCCGTTCCTATTACCACTTCCATTTCCTTTTCCCCAACAGTTCTCGGTGCGGTGACCCATTTTTCCACACTTGTCACATTTTGGAATGCGACAAACTCCCTCATGGTGACACTTGCACTGATTACATTTAGGCAGAGTGCCCTGGTAACCTCTGGTAGTAGCGTCATTCACAGCTGCAAGTGTTTTCGCCTCCTTAGGCGGGTTGGGGTCATGTTTCTTGTTGCTGGAACCCTTGTTGTTACACGTTGCTTGACTCAGACTCGAATGTTTCCTCTACTTATCACCAGACGACTCAGCACGCGTCTCGGTTTTCTCAGTAGTTTTCAGTGATAACTTCTTCATACGGACAACATCTTCAGTAAGGCTGACAGCCAGAGTTACAGCCTGAGTGATCGTTGTTGGTTCTTCCGCAGTCACCAAGCTGCGAAATTCCGGAGCCAATCCCCAGATGTAGCGCTCAATGCGCTTAAATTCGGGAGTCACCAGATAGGGGATCACTCTTGACAGATCATGGAACCTTCGAGTATAACCAACAATGTCCGCACCAACCATGTATAGGTTCCAAAACTCAGTCTCCAACCTTTGGAGTTCAGCACGTAACCAATAATTTTCCCTCATTCTTTCCTTCAACTCATCCCAAGTCATACCATACGCAGCATCATCACCCAGAGTTTGGACTTGCAAATTCCACCAAGTCAAAGCCTCATCAACGAACAACCCAGTAACAAAAGTGACTTGCTAGTCCGTGGTGCACTTGCTCATGCGGATTGTGGAATCAGTTTTCTCCGTCCAGCGCACAAAAGCCACTGCACCTCAAGTGTCGTCGTAATTCAGTGGCTTGCAGTTGAGAAACTGCTTGAAGGTGCAGCCTCTAATTTATCCAACCAATTCACAAACGAGCAATCAATGAAACAATGAAACAAAGACCGTTCATAAATTCTGCAGAATTCAGCTTTTACAGTGCGTTTCGGGTGTCTTTTAGTGCATGGTTTAGCTTCCAGAAAGTTTAGATGTTAACCCTTGTATCCATACTTGGGTTTTAAGTTATTTTAGATGTTGGACCTACTCCTAGGCCCTAATTCTATTGTCTGACTGCTTTCTATGGAAATGCTGACACAGTGTGTCTTACCGGTGAGTTTACTAGTCTTTCTGACTCAATGCTTAAAGTGATTCACAAAGCAATATTTGAAGTATAAAACATGCATGAATTCATATGTATAGCAAGTAATCAGACAATGTTGACGTTTAAGCACATAATTGCCGATAATAAATAATAATTAAATAGTACGGAAATTACCGGTTTTGTGCCAGTTGTCACAGATTGAAGTTTCTACATCAAAATCAGAGCAAAATCATCATTTTCTAATCATATCTTCTTCTACACTTCTTCTTCCTTTCTTTTTAAACTTTAAACTCAGATCTACATAGTTTTGACGGTTAAAATCGGCTAATTTTTGAATATGTTGTGTGAAACATTTTTTAAACAACCTTACAAAGTTTCATATCAAAATTCCAACGAAATCATATTCAAATCAGTGAAAAACCATGAAAAACTTAACCATGTTCTTCGCATAGTAGGTTCGTACGAAGCCATATACTAGCATCGTATGAAGGCAGTTTAATTTTTTGGGATTTTTGAAAAGCTTGACTTCGTACAAACCCACCTTTGAACGAACCCAACATTATAGCTTCGTACATTCTGGCTTCGTACGAACGCAGGGTATTTGTTGTTTAATTTTAAAATTTAATCAAATGTTTTGATTGTGTTTGCAGGTTATCATGGCTGAAGAGTTCTATAACACGTTTTACAAAGCATACACTTCCAAGTCTTCTGAAACATCAACTGTTGCACCAAAAAGCATTTCTAAAGCTATAACTGAAAATATAAATCATGATAATTTGTATGGAACTAATTCAAAACCACCAAAACTTGAGAGTATTGAAGATTATACTTGGTGGAAAGAAAGATTTGTTAACGGGGCAAAAGCTTATGCACATGAGAGTTGGTTTTGTATGGAATTTGGGTATAGTAGGCCAGTAGATGATAAAAATGAAGAAATTCCACTTAAAAGTTTATCAGTCAAAGACAAAAAGAATTTTTATTATGAACAAAGAATGATTGTTTTAATCCAACAGTCGATCAGAGATGACATTTTTGCATTGCTTAATCATGATGGGTCATCAAAATCTGTGTGTGAAGCATTAAGAGTGAAATTACTGGGTGGAAAGCAGATTAAAAAGAATAAAATATCATTGCTTAAAAAAGAATTTGATTTGTTTGATGGTATAAAAGGTGAATCTATGAGACAAATGATTGAAAGATTTTGTTACCTTGAAATTGAGCTTGACAGGTTTGGGATAGTAAAAACACGTGAAGAGATCATTGATAAAATCATTGAAGCTTTACCACATCCTGATCATTGGCAGACATTTTTTTTATTCTTAAAAATGATGTATTGTATGATATGATTACTTTGGATGGTTTGATTGAGAAAATTTAGAGTCATGATCTTGAATTGCAAAAACAGAGCAAAATGAGCAGCTCGTCATATAAGCAAAATGTGGGTCTTTACTACAGGGGAAATGTACCTTCAGTGTCAACTAGTCAGTCACCAAAAATTGGTACATCGTTCAGTGTTGAAAAGTCAAAAGATTCACAGAAAAACTCTTCAAGTTACAATCCATGGTATCATTCATCTTCAACAGCTTCAAATGAAGAAGAACCCGAAGAAATTCATTGCAACATTGCATTAAAGTTAAAAAATTATCCGAAATTGAGTATCAATGCTGCTAAACAGCAAATGAGTTTTTTAGCATCAATTCTGGAATCATATGAGAGTCTGGTGGCGGGGAGAATCGGAAACCCCGAAATAACAAAAGAAGATTATGACTAGATAGATCCAGAAGAGATGGAGCTCATTGACATTAGATGGTGTTTAGCCAGTGGCATTAGAAGAGCGCAACGGTTTATGGAGATTACAGGCAGGCAATGTCTTGATGGTTTAAACACAAAGCTGGGATTTGATAAGTCAAAGGGTAGTTGCTTTTGATGCAAGCAGAAAGGTCATTTCAAAAGAGAGTGTGTTAACAGAGAAGTAGTTGATCATGCCAATCCATTTCATGATGATTACTATAAGAAAGCCATTTATCATCGAAACAGTGATCAATCATCAAAGTCGGATAAAAAACAGATTGCTGGAGGGTGGTCATCTAAAGAAAAGAAACAAGCGATGTTAACAATTCGTGATGGTAGTTCTAGACCCAGATAGTTCATGATGATGAAAATTTTGACTGGAGCAAATATATACCGGAAGATGATAAAAGAGCACTAGTTGCTAAGGTGAAAGAGAGATCGAAAGAAGAGATTCTGAAAGAGAAAACGTACAGAGAAAGATGTATTGTAGACTATAGAATCGAAGAAATGCAGCTAGAGTATGAGGAAGCTAAGAGCTATCAAAGATGGGACAAGAAACGAGAGTGTTATATCAATAGCAAAGGAGAACCGGTTGTTCATCCCAGCAAAGTGGTGTATAATGACGTTCTTGCAGTAATTCCTCTGTCCGGCGAATACTATTCAAATGTCGGGAAAGAAAAAAAATTATGTTAAAAAGCTGGATAAGATCATCAGAGATGTTATAACAGCGAGCCTGAGACAAAGAGATGAAGAGAGAATGAAGAAGAATGTTGAAAATTTGGTGGATGAATTGAAGAAGGTTGCAAAAGAAAATGATGAAGAGGTGAAAGAAGAAGAAGCAGCTGGAGAAGAAAAACAGAAACCAGCAGAAGAAGCTATTACTGAAAAACAGCAGAATGAAGAGAATTTGAAGATGAAAGAAGAATTTGATGAAGAGAAACAGGAGAAAGATAGTGAAAAGTTGGTTGGTATAGCTGATGCTGGTGAAGCTGTTGTTGAGGAACAGCAAGAGATGGAAGTTAATCAGAAACAAACAGTAGAAAAAGCAGATGTGCCAACTACTGAGGTAAATATTTCAACTGAATTTTCTGAAATGTTAAATAAAACTGTTGAACAGTGCAAGAAATGCATGGAAACGTGCAATGCTTGTACTGAAAAAGAAGAAAAATTCAGAACAAGAGATATTGAATTTTCTAAAATTGAAAGAGTTTTCAAAGATAAATGCAAAGAAATGTTTGAAAATGAAAAGGTTTAAAAGAAAATGATGAAAAGCTAACAAAAAATTGTAAAAATTTAGAAAAAGAAAATGAGTTTTTGAAAGAAAAGTGTTCATAAATAACAGAAGAATGTTTGCAAAAAGAAAAGGCGGTTCAAGAAATGAAAATAGAATATGATTCAATAAAAATTGCATATCATATTACTAAAGAGTCATATGAAGATGTGAAAAGTCAAATGAAACTTGTTGATTGAAACATTGTTCTGAAACATCAGATACACTTAAGCGACAGTATGAAATAAAACAACAAGTTGAAAATTCTTATATTGAAGAAGTTGCTGAACTTAAACGTAAAATGGCTAATTTAGAACAAGATAATAACAAGTTGCATAGTTATCACGCATCATCATATGTTCTTGAACGTATTTTCAACATAAAACCAGATGATAAAGATTCTAAGAAAAACAAGAAAGGAATTGGCTCAGAATATCATCAGGTTCCACCACCCTTTGAGGAAAAATTCACATTCTATGATGACGAGAATGTGGAAAAAGCTTTCAACATGGTTGATCAATTGCCAGATAATATAGACATAACCTATTCCAAATCTGATGATACTAGTGATTCAGAGGTGGTAGGTAAGGTCGTTAAAAGTGTTTTGCAAGATGATTCTATCAAAACTAATAAGTCTGAGTCACAGGATGAAAATGAGGGTAGTTTTCATGAAAGTTATCTGAAAAATTCAAAATCTGAGAAAAATGAGAATGATAATTCAAAAAGGATTGGCTTATACCATGATTGGATCAGACAAATTATTCTCAGATATTGAAGTCCCGATTCAGAATGTAATTTCGGAAAATATTGACAAAGTTTTCAAATTGGTAGAAATTTAAAAATCTGAAATTTTAAAATTCGCTGGAAAGAGCAAGAAAACTTTTTATAACAAACCTAGTTACAAAAAGAAAAACATGAAGGTTGGGTTGGGTTATAAGAAGAAACAAAATCAGAAACGATTTGAAAAGCCAAATTTTCAGAAAAAGACGAACTTTGTTCACGGAACAAGTTCTGAGGAAGAGAAAGAACTCAAATTTATGTGACAGTCTAATGAAGAGTTCTACACTCAAAAGAAACAACCACAACAGGTGAAAGATGTTTCAAAAAGAACATGTTTTAAATGTGATCAAACTGGACCTCTTGCTCGCAAGTGTCCAAATCCGAAGCCTGTTGGTGTTGAGAAAAAGACGTCTGATGTTGTGAATCAGAAATCAACCAAGTTTAGATCTAAACAAACTTGGAAGTCGAAAATGTCAAAGGCTGAATCACAACAAACTGGGAAACCAGTGACACCCAGATTTAGAACAACACAAAGTAGGAAAACAACGGGGTTGATGCAACAAAACCACACCAGTTTTGGAAACCAAAAGTTTTTGAACCAAATCAAAACAATCAAAATGAATCAAGATTTTATAAAAGGAATGTTTCAAAAGGGAAAATATGGGTGGTCAAGCAACAAAAGGTTTCTGATAATGAGGAAATTAAAGAAAATGTTTTTGAAAAGAATGAACGAAACTATCCAGTTCTACCTGGAAAGATTTATGTTCAGTTACTTGAGTCAAAGCAGGCTTGGGTTGATTTGTTCAAGTAATTGAATTGTTTAAATGTGCAGGTGCTCCAGCAGATGGTTGATTGTCAAAATGGACAGAGGAGCAGTCTGGCACAGGACAAGGCTGCAAGTCCTTGTAACTGAATACAGGGAGTTTGTTCGTTTCTGTACATAAATAAACCATAAATCTAAAACCCTAAAAATAGAAAAATTTAAAAATCAAAAATATGTTTTTAGTTTGTCAAAAATTGAAAAATGAAAAAATATGTTTGTGTTTTTAAATTTTGTCAAAAATCAAAAAATTTCAAATATATGTGTGGTTTATGCTTTAATACCAAACTATGCATCGTAGGGGCATTTTGGTCATTTCATACATAGATTTGAGAACTTATTTGGGATCCTGAGTTCATGACTTATACCTACTATAGAAATATTTAAAATTGTTTATAAAATCAGTAGGTAACAAGTCTTGGTTTATAAATATGGTTTAAAACCGTACTACGCGTCTAAACGGCGTTAAAGTCGTTAAATGACGATTTTTGTGATGGTTCATGAAATCTGATGTTATAACCAGCTTTGAAAAGTGAAAATATTTTATTTGTCATAACATATTAGTAAGCAAAAGGTTTGGTTTGAATATTATGCTTAAAACCCATTTTATGTGCCATAAGGGCATTATCGTCATTTATCGGCATTGTACAAGAATTTGAAGTTAAACTCAGTTTACAATCTGACTTAGCATCCCAAATAATCCTAATTATAATATCATATCAGTACATAATGAGTTTTGCCAAGAATTTATGGTTTAAACTCATTTTAGACGTAAAAGGGCATATTAGTACTTTTAAAAGCATAGTTTACGATTCTATACGTAAACTCAGTTTATGACCAAATTATAAACATAAAAATACTCTAAACATGTTTACTTATTAGTACATAACTCATTTGCATGCTCATTTATATTTATAACCTTATTTTTAAACAAAATGGCATAATAGTCAAAATACGGCATAATAACAGAACATGCGCATAAACTCATATTACTAGTCCAGACGTGTAATATAACCTTATAGGGTTATACTACATCATAATACGATCATAACGGAACTTTAAATCAGTAGCATACTAGTCTATTTCGGTTTATAATCGAAAGTCAACGCAGAAGTCAAACTTCGTGACTTTCGGTGGCGAACTGACCCTAAAACTGGAATTGATGAGCCGAACATGTTTACACATGTTCTAATATTTATTATTAAATTGTTCAAGTGATAAAACATATTTTAGAACACTTCTAAACTTAGATTGCAATTATTTTAAAATCTGACTCGTTGACTTTTAAAATATCAATACGGTTGACTCGTCAATTGACCAAGCAAACATGATTCTTAGGAGCTGCCCATTTGAGGGATTAATACCTACCTAATTACGATCATGTAGCCATGTTTGTTGTGAACAATGGCTTGACCATGTAAGGTCTAACTGAAAGTCAAAGCGTTTATCGTAAATGCTTGACTTTTCGGCTTTAATAGCCTATAAAACGACTAAGTCACGAAATGAACAATTACAAGTGGTCCTAGGGACTGAAGAAAACTCAAAGGATGCTCCCAATTGCTCAGGAACTTCCTATGTTGAGATATAGAGAGAAAGAAAGGAATGGTGCAAGTTTTGAAATGAAAAATCACACCTTTATATATTGTTTAGAGGGTTGTTAGGATGATTCCAGGTGTTAGGGGCCTTCTTAGGATGATTACAAGTGTCCTAGTATGTGTTACAAACCAGCAACAAGCCCCTAGATTCGAATTATGTGAGTTATGGCTGTTTTCTTGGGTTGCAATCAATTTTTCGAAGCTGGTAGTCAGCTTACAAACCGCAAAGGTCCACCCATACTATGGGGTTGGGTTCAACACAATAACTTTCACGTGTTGACATGTTTAGCCCCTAAACTTCCAAACCCTCTTGTATCATCATTTATAGTATAAAAAGCCTTATTATCCAATATTATGCACACCCAAGAGTATGACTAAGCATCATAAAACTCTCGGTTCGTTAAAAGGGTCAACCAAAGGTATAGTTTGACATATTGACACTTTTAACCTCTTTAACTCGCAAACTTGTGCGTTTTATCATTTAACGGCATCGAAGCCCTAGATGGCCAGTATTAGGCATTCCCGATAGTATGATTGAACATCATAAAGCTCCCGGTTCGTTAAAAGGTCATTCAGAGGTAAGAATTAACATGTTGACGCTTTTAACCCTTCGTTGCGCAAACTATTAAATAATTACGAAATCTTTCAAATGTTTTCACAAACGGCTTCTCATGTCTAATAATTGATTCGTTTGAGAATACGAACATCGTATAAGGTCGCTCAGAGGCTTAGTTTCAGCATGTTGACACTTTTAGTCCTTCTGTAGACCTAGTTTTCGGTTTTGATGAAAATAGTCCCTCTTAGCCAACTTTTGACATAATTAAGATTAGGGACACGTGTCGATACATTATTGGACATGATTTTATGAGGTGTTACATATATTCACCTGTAAGACTGAATCTAGGGAATCTTGATACGGGAGTATATTCTGAGGTGGGACACCATGATTTTATGAGGTGTTACATATATTCACCTGTAAGACTGAATCTAGGGAATCTTGATAAGGGAGTATATTCTGAGGTGGGACACGCGAATAAGTTAAGTTCTTAAAACATTAATCTCGTATTTTGAATCAGTTGAACTTTGTGTGAAAATTTAAGTGGATCGATATACTGACAATCTAAGTGAATCGTTTAGAACTTAAAGTGTTTGTAACTGAATGGTGCTAGTGATTTGCAAAAACTGATATGATCCTCTGACGCGAACTCAAATAAAAATATTGTCTGTAAATATTTCTTTACTGCTTTATGTTTTAGAAAAATACAAAAATATTTTGTTTCTAATTTATTTTCGACAACCGATGTCTGAGAAGCTGAGTTTCAAAATCTACGTATGTCGAATGTGTTTCTGAAAATAAACAAGTTCATTAATTTGAAACTTGAAGTTTTAAAATGAAAATCGAAAACAGTTTGTGAAATCTCCAAGGTCATTAAGTTGGACTTGGAAGATTATTTGTGAGGTTTTGGATACTTAAAACAGTCAAATTTATAAAGCCATTTGATAGGAAGAGTGAAGTCGAGTAATCCTGGATAAATTCATATTGTTACATTTGTACAATAGAGCCAGGTTCTTGATCCAAAAATATTTTAAAAGCCAGGTTATCATTCCTGGGAAAACCTAAAAAGCTTTCACTGTCACATATTTGAAATGCTTCATCTTATGTTTAAAGCTAGGTTTTCAATCTTAAAATTGTCATATTTCTTACAAAAGATTGAGATTTGCAGATGTAGAGCCAGATTATGATCCCGATAGCTGAAGCTAAGGGGGAGTCTGAAGACGAGCTCATCGCATGGGAGAGCTTGTAACAAAAAAAAACCAGGCGTCGATCTTAAAGCACGGAAGCTTTACGAAAGGGGGAGCCTGATGGAAGAGTTAATCGAAAGGGGGAGCTGATTCAGAATGCAAGATCAAGAAAAGCTTAAAGAGGGAGTCTGTGGTTGCTGAAAAAGTCAAAGCTTCGTGAAGACTTAGAGAGAGATAGAAAGTTACGAGATTGACTGTAGTAATATCCAAGGGGGAGTCTGTGAGTGCATATGTCTATCGCTTGCGTCAATCACGTATCGTAGCTGAAACAAATGACACAAGACTGATGCTGAACAGTTTGAAGAATGAAGATTACGTGTTAAAGAGTAACTTCGTACGAAGGCATACTTGTCTTGTTCGAACCCAACACTCTATATATAGGGGTCTTGTCTAGTTCATTTGTATCTTTTGGGCAATCTTGAGGCGAAGCTCTGCCTGTTTGTTTTCATGGAGTAAACTCTGTCAAATCAGTAAAGAAAACAGTTATAATTACATACTTGTGTTCTCATGCACGCACGTGATTGGATTCTGCACAATTCACGTGCCGGTTTGCATTCATCGGTTGAAGATTCGATCCTGGGTTCGAATTAACAATAATTAGGTTATGTGGTGTGGTCATGACCTAAATGACCATCACCATCCTCCATGTCAACGCCATGTCATCCTACTCTCATCCACTAACCTAATCCACCACCAATATGGTGTGGACCGTGACCCCTACTATCATTCACCAGGGCTGTAAACGAACCGAACGAACACGAACAAGGCCATGTTCGTGTTCGTTTGTTAAGGAAATTAACATGTTCGCAAACTGTTCACGAACGTATACTGAACATAAGTTTATGTTCATGTTCGTTCGTTAAGGAAATTCAGTTGTTCACGAACAGTTCGTGAACACTGGTCTCGAACACAAACGAACGCAAGCGAACACAAATGAACGCAAGCAAATAAAAAGAACGCAAACGAACATTTAACTTGAAAATAAAAAACAAAAATATTTTTATCCTGAAACATTGGATATAAGTAGTTAAATACGACCATCAAATGATAAATCAAAACAAAAGAAGTCTAATACACCACCAAACGATGAATCAACTTTAACTAACTTAGACATAATTCTCCCCAAAAATGTCTTAGCATGTCCAAATTTTAGCTAACTTAGAAAAAAATAGGGTTTCAAGTTTTCAATATGTTTAGATAAAAGGTTTATTATTTATTATTTTTTAATATAATCTAACGTACACGGACGAATGTAACCGAACATGTTACCGAATGTTCACGAACGCGGTCGAACGAACAAGACTTATGTTCGTGTTCGTTCGCTAAGCTAACAGAACGAATTTTTTTGTTCGTGTTCGTTCGTTAAGCTAATCGAACGAACATAAACGAACTTCTCGCCGAACGGTTCACGAACTGTTCGCTGAACGTTCGGTTCGTTTACAGCCCTATTCACCATCATCCCCCACCAATCAAAATCCCCTAACTAATTGAAAGAGGGTCATGGTTACCATGGATTAAACAATGTGAACCGTCATTCTTTGCACAGGGGGCGGTGTAGCGATGGATCCATGGTCGTGTGTGGTAATCCATGACCCAACCACCATCCCCATACCCTATAGCCTTATAGTGAAATTGATTAATTAGGAGTCTTAGTTATACTTTAATGTGATTGTTTTAATAATATATACCAATCTAATTTTTTTAACAGCTAATGTTACCCCAATATATTTTACACCAAATACACTATCTGCCTAGATTTGAACCTAGGACCTCTTCTCTAAGAGGCATTTGCCTCTACCAAGTGGGCTAGCCCAAATTAGCTATTCCAATCTAATTGGTAGAGATTGTAATTAAGATTTTGAGATTGAGGTAGTGTTTGTTTTGAAGGAATGAGAGGTGGAATGGAATAGATGATTACGAGGGAATGAAGAAAATGGTGTTTGGTTAGTCAATGGAATGGAATCACCCATTCCAAAAGGCATTCCATTCCCTCAAAATCATTCCTTCCACCCCCCATGTTTTTTTTCCATTCCATCCCCTCTTGCACCATTCATCAACAACACCAAAACCCACCACCTTCGCCACAACCCACCACCACCACCCACCACCGACGCCACCGACGCCATCGCCGCCACCTGCCACTACCACACCCCGACAGCCACCGTCGCCGCCGTCACCCACTCGCCACCGTTATCAGCACAGCCGCGACCAACCGTCAACGCCACTCGTTGCCGCTGCCCACCACCATTACCATCACAGCCACCACCACCTCGACCACTAACCGCCGACGCCGCCCACTGCCACCTCTGCTGCCACCCACCACCAACGGCCACCTTGCCGCCACCACCACTCGTCGTCACCGCCGCACCGCCACTCGCCGCCGCCACCACCACCCATCGCCGCCGCCGACACCCACCACATGGTAACCAAACAAGACATGGAATGGTAATGATCCATTGCATTCCCTCGTCCATTCCATTGCCTCGTCCATTCCATTCCTTCGTCCATTCCATTACCTCGTTCATTCCATTCCTTCATCCATTCCATTACCTCATACCAAACAGACCCTGAGTTTCCTTAATAAAATTGGATGTTAGCCAAAATCACGTGTTCATCGCTTGCATAACAATCTGATACAATTAATACTTCATGTAAGATGTGATATAAAGAATTTTTTTTTTAGGGTGACTTTCTATGTACAGGACCTAGTGGTCACCGGGATCTTGTCAAAGACAATCCCTCTTCAGCCCCGCCTTCCGGACGCGATGTTCTGTCGGGCCCCGGCCGTCGAGCAAACTGACCTTCGCCCGGAAACCATACTGCCCCCACACGAGAACCTCGTTGGGGTAACAGCTGGGTAAAACTGGGTTGCCCTCCGGATCGAACCATGCCTCGGTAGGATACGATCCATCAATTGGACGTCCCCCTCCCAAATAGCCGCAGCCGGGAGTCGAACTAGCAACCTCACAAGGAGGAAACTGGCCCAACCAACCACATGGGGGGAACCAACTGGGCTAGGAGAGGGGATATGTGATATAAAGAATAAACCCCTAAATCATTGTTTCGTGATAGATATATGATATAATTAATACTTCATGTAAGAAGTGATATAAAGAATAACCCCTAAATCATTGTTTCGTGATAGATATAGAACGTATATGTTTTTTTACAATGTTACATTTTACCAAGGATGAATATTGCAAACAAGTGGATCATATCACAAAAATAAAAAATAAAGTTGTCGTATTAATTTTATGTGTCCCACATAAAGTAAAACATTTTAATAAGCACAACTACATCAAGATAAAAAAATAAAAAATAAAAATAAAAAATAAAAAAAAAAACCTCCTTTGCATAAATGAGACTATTGCATATTATTAACCCTAAACGAAACCACTTTTAGGAAACAAGAAAAGAAACATGTAATAATTTTATTTATTCTTAACAATCTACAATTTTTTTAAACTCATCTTCTCAACTAGTTCTTTGTGTTACGTCACTCTCGAATCATCATTACAAATTTACAATAACTAGAATTACAACCCGCCGCAATGCGGCGGGGATTCTTTAGTTATAACTAAGTCGATTTATGACGCGCACGTTATGTTGAACCTGTCAAACGGGAAAAAATAGACGAAACGTAAAAACGTTAAACCAAAGACACACGTTCCGATGTGTTAAGTCACAAAATTTAGAACGAAGCATAAAGCGAAAAATTTGCGGAAAACAAAAGCTATAAAGGACCAAAGCTGAAAGTAAAAAAAAGTTGTGAGGATAGATTGCAAAAAATAAAAAGTTTTGTGTTAAAAGTAAAAAAAAAACAAATAGTTTTGGGTTAAAAGTAATTTATGAAATACTTTTGGGTGAAAAGTAAAAAAATCAATTTTTTTAAAAACCCCCAAAAGCCAACGTTTTAACAACCATATGCATAACCATTTTTTGTTTGAAAAACCCCCAAAGCCAAAATTACCACACATAAGTAAAAAAAAAAAAATCAAAGTGATTAAATTGCAAAAGATAAAAATTTTTGAATTAGAAGTGAAAAATCAAATTAATCAAAGGGGTTAAATCGTATAAGATAGAAACTTTTGAATTAGAAGGGAAAAATCAAATTAATCAAAAGGGTTAAATTACCAAAGATTAAAACTTAAATTATCAAAGATTAAAAGTTTAGGGTTAAAAAGGAAACAAAGATTAAACTTAAAACTTAAATTGTTTGAGATTAAAAGTTGAAGGTTAAAAAGGAAAATTCTAGTTTTTTTTTTTTTTTTTTTTTTTTTTTTTTTTTTTTTTTTTTTTGAAAAACATACTAAGCTCATGTTACAACCTATAGAAGCATAAAGTACTTGCTTCTTTATTATATAGGGTTTAATATCTCTCACAATCTTAATCTGATAATAGAGAAAGGGAATGAATAGTGATTTAAGAACGTGTCTAGGCTTTAGTGGTTGCTAAGGGCGGTGTTGGGCTTCTTGAGGGTTTGCTACGTGTTATCTCCCTAAAGCTACACCTCCTGAAACGGCTCTGCGTTGAAGCCACCTGATACTCGGAACTTGCTTCCTGCTTCACTTTTCCAAACCTAAATCGATCCGTAAAAAACCAGGTGCCCTAAGCGACCCCTCAGTTGATGAAGGCTGGTTCTAGGAGGAGATTGCAGAGGAGGCGGTATAACCTGATCGGTAAAAAAACAGGTGCCCTAATCATTCGATTTCATCAGCAGTTAGTAAGTATACATTAGCTTTTACAATCACTCAATACCATTTGTCGTTGGTTATTCCAGTTTCTTTACAGGAAGAAAACATGTGATTGACGAACCCTTTTATCAAAGGTAATGTTTAATTCTCATTCAATTTTAAACAAATTTTGGGGTGAAACAAAATGGATTGCAGGTACAAATCTTTAACGTAGAATTTACATAAATTGATTGTAAAGAGTTATGAACTTCATTGATTTTGGTTAAAATATTGATTGATTATTATTTATGTCTGACCAGGTGTGAAGTTGTGAGTAGCCTCTTTGTAGGTCCCCCAAGGTGTTTGTGAAAATGTGTAAGTCAATTTTTTGGTAAATGGTGTTGGTAATTAAGTGTTGTTCTGTGAGGATTTAGCTTGATGATTTCATTCTTAACAAGTTCACACCGGAATTTGTAGTTTTTGTGTAAATTAAATTGGGATAGAATTACAGAAGGCTGCATTTTGTTTATATGGGTGTTCGAGTTGGGTATTTATGGGTGTTATTCTTTAATCCAAATTGATATGTTCATCATTGCCATGAATGTGTAATAAAATTAAGTAAAGGAGGTGTTCGAATTGGGTATTTATGGGTGTTCTTCTTTCACTTGATACGGTAACCGGTTATATATCGTCGCTGGTAGATCAATCTAAGGTATATGTGTATGGGTTTCAAGTTCTCTTATTTTGTGGGGATTAATGAGACAAACACCACAATTGCAAACTATAATAGCAACGACAAGCTTATTGCTTTCATTTTCGATTTGTAAGTTTCTGATCAAATTTCGGTACAATAGAAAACAAATTCGTTAAATAAAGCTAATAAGTGGCCTTGATTTAAAGTAAAATGTTGGTATACCTGATATGAAAGTGTGATCAATAAACTAAGAAGTTAAAAGGCGATTCTTCTAGGTCATAATGTTCTCGATTTCAGATGCAATCATATTTCACACACACATTCACACGATTTCGTACACTTAATTGTTTGATTATATCTAATTACTAGGCCAATATTGACGATTCAGTTGTCTCTGAATCTGTTACAGATTACTAGAAATAGTGATATCTCGAGGCCGAAACTTTTTTTTTTTGCAAGTCTAGATATAAATTCTATATACTCATGTACTTATTTGTTGACGTAGTCAATAAGTCACGTAGAAGCAGCATGACACCATCGACCTCGCCGGACTTCGCTCTGCGGTCTCCACCTAGCCAGATGCCGCTGCCCACGCTGGAGGCGAGCGCCGCCTCTTCCTCGCCGGAGCAGGTATGCTTATTTTCTTTTATTCACTTTTAGTGGCTCTCAAATTCTTATTTGTGTAGAAACTAGAAAAAAAATATGGTCACAAGTTTGTTACAAGCTACCTGAAAAAGTGATATCTCTAAATCTAAATGGTTTTTACAAGTATTAGATATAAATTCAATATACTCATGCACTGCTTATATGTTTTCAGCTGGTAATTTATTAAAACAGTGATTTAATGTATTAATATGTTGATATATAACGCACGGTAGGTCGGAGAATTATACAGACAATATAAATGTGAGAGTTTCAATCTCAAAATGAACCTTTGTATTTAATGAATATGTCTGGAACAGACTTATATTGGTCATAACATGCGCATTTACATGATTTCATACACTCAATTGTTTAGTTATAGAAAATTATGATGCCGGTAGGTGATAGAGTCAATTCAATTGATCACAAATCTATTACAAGCTACATGAAATTGTGATGTCTCGAGATCGAAACAGTTTTTTCAAGTATTAGATATAAATTCGATATAATACACATGCACTATAAACCACACATCAGGCTTTGTCTTTGTTATATTATCATGGTATTATATGTTTTCGGCTCATGTTTTGCTAAAACAGTAATAGTATAAGGGATTAAGAGTTGTTGACATATAATGCACAAGTAGGTGTCAAAAAACTATACATTTCTATCTCATAACTAACTCTTGAATTTAATGAATACAATAGAAACATATTTATACTGGTCAATAACAAATATGATGGATTTAATAATTTTGTTTGGTTGTGCGTGAAGGATGCAAGTTTAGAGAGATGAAAGGCTTCAAGGCTAAATTTTGATGTGAAGGAGGCATATAAAAGTTCCTTTGAATGTTCCTGTTAGGTATGAGTTAGTCATACCAGGATGACTTTGATGTTCAGTAATACAAGGACGCGACTTTAAACACACACAACCTCTTCTTATAGTTCTTGTTTCAGTTCTTTTGATAAGAATATACAACACTATATTAAATTTTTCAGAAGATAGATAATGTTGGTACCTGTTAGTGCCAATTATTACAATTTTATTATTTATGTCAGTTAATTTTATTAGCAAATCGAACGATACTCCATGAAACCCGTTGCGATGCATATGTACTATTAGAGTCTGATTTGGTTTGATCTACGCCTCCATGTAATTTTTCCCTAGATTGTGTTATATCATTAAACCAAACAATCTGGTTTAGCGCGCCGCAACGCGTGCGGGGTATAAAACTAGTTAAACATGAAAATTGACTAAAATACATGATAAAGAAACAGGGACTTATTGATCTACTTATCAAAGTTAAATG
Source organism: Helianthus tuberosus (assembly GCA_030545235.1). Classification (NCBI taxonomy): domain Eukaryota; kingdom Viridiplantae; phylum Streptophyta; class Magnoliopsida; order Asterales; family Asteraceae; genus Helianthus; species Helianthus tuberosus. The sequence continues at coordinate 82,864,755 of CM060371.1, read as the reverse complement.
AATAAACATTAGAAGTCACATATGTGTGGTTAAAAACAATTTAACAATAAAAGTATAAAAAGAATATTAATAACTTTATAAAAGGAGATTAATTTACATAAAAAGAAATATTTTGTCAAGTGTTTAGTTAAAGTATCTACATTTTATAAGATGCACTCTGAATTTAACATGATATATTACTAGGTTATGTACCCGTGATTTCACGGGTTATGCGTTGTTTTATAAAAATTTATATTTACAGGTTGAATTTTATATATTTGATTTCTTATAATTGGATAATCTCTTCATACTAACACCACTTTAACGTCCTTTCTACCACGTGTTTTTCTTACCGTGTCGTCTTGCTAACGTGACGCTTAATGTCTCCTATTTATACCCTCCCACGCTTAATATTATGTCAACAATAATAACAACACAAAATAAGACATTGATTAAAGAACCCCCTAGCTAACATAAGTTGAAGGTGTTTTGGTAGCTGGCGGTGGATGATTGTGGTAGAGTTGTCTTGGAGTATGGTTAAAATGGTGGAGTAGCTGACCATTTAACCTTTCAACAATAGCTCTATTAGCAGCTTCCACTTCTTCCATATCTTCGCTCAAAATAAAAGACTAACCAAAAGCCAACTCCAAAAATCCAAGCACAGTTCAATAACAATAAAAGCCTAAAACATTGTGAAATATTGATATATTGAATTGAAGACATAAGCATTAATCCTTAAAAGCAGGTTTGTGAGATATTGATCGTTGATCTTGGTTGGAGCAATGTAAAAGTGAAATAATAAACATCATTAAACACATAAAGAAATAGTAAATATCATTTGTCACCGTACCGCATAAATACTTGTAGACTCCACGTTCAAATGCCATGAATCCCATGTTAATGAGAGCTATACAACCTGCTATTTGACAAAAATAATATATATATATATATATATATAGATTTACTTCCGAAAAGTTATTTGACTTTATTGTGATTCATGTTTGACCCAATAAACCGGCCAACCCTAGTCCGCTTTCACTACCATCATCGATTGTTGAACTTTCATAAAGTAAAAATGTTAGGCAAAAATACCTAATTGCATGAGAATGACTTCAAATTAGTATGCGTCCCTGACACACAACTTCTGCTCCCTTGATTTCATTCCTTGATAGGCAAAGCTTTAATTACGGTTAATCAACTAATCCTACCACAACAACTATCACCAACACCCGTGTCACCAACAAAGGTTTAATAAATTTAATATATGTATAATGCCAACTTCTTAGTATGCAACAACCAAAGATTTTTATTACCTGAGCAGAATCCAATCAAAAACATGTATAATTGAGAGACCATAAGGCCCAATCAAGATGCTAGAAGTCAAATACCCAGGAACATGACTTCCTATAAAGAATGACCCTATTAGTGATCATACAAAGATAATTCAATATTAATTTAATATTAAAGTACCTCCATGTAGTTTATGAAATATAGCCACAATATTACACAGCCAAGCAATGACCACACCATATCAAAAAGAGAAGTTTCTTCCTCATTTACCCGGCATATACTAAACACATAATAAAACAGAACATTAAGTATTACAACATGTGTAATACACTGGTTTATTCAACCTGTGGTATACTAAATACATAATAAAACAGAACATTAACTATTACATGTGTAATACACTGGTTTATTCAACCCGTGGTATTCTAAATACATAATAAAACAGAGCATTAACTATTACTTTAGAGATCACTGTAGACAAATTACAATGGTTTTTTTTATTCATAGAACATCAAACCTCTTGGTGCAGAATCATTTCAAATACTTTATTCCTTATACGGTAAATATTCTAATCTGTCTAACCAATGGCTGAGCATTTGATGAAACTGCATCTACCTGACAACGTTTTCTATAAAAATAATCCTAAATTATTTTCAAAGGTACTACACAGACACTTCTCAGAAAAAAAAATAACATAAAGATTATGTAATTAACCATTTAAGTTAAACCAAGTAAATAACCAAAACACTTAAGAAGAAACACTCTTGTAAATAAATATTTAATTTAAAGGTATTTATAATATTCATTCACATTTAAAAGAGTAAAGTGGCCTAATAATGTAAACTAACCAAGAAAACACTATCTGCCCAGCACAAGCACAAATACAAACCGGTGCGACTCAAACATCACTAATAAAATAACTTAACTACACAACCAGCAGTAAAAAAAATCATCTTCAAGTGATCACAAACACTATTTCCGTAAAACTCATACATACCTACATACAAGTTACAACATTCTCCATCATAATCAAAACAATCAAAAACAACACAAACCTGTTGAAAATCCTTGAGTGCTTCTTTAAACTTCCCCATTGCAAGATAAGCAGCACCGCGCCGATAATAACCCTAAAAACCACCAAAAACCTCATCAAAAACATTCGAAACACACACCTCTAACCTCTCTACTTACAACGAACGCAAATAACCAAGACATTGAATAAAGCAAAATAACAAAACGCGAGTTATTTCACACTTACACTCAAAACTTGGAAACCTTGATTTAGCTATGTAATGACGGTTCGTACGCCATCGTCACAGCTCCAATGACGGTTCTCTTCTGGTTGAGTCTAAACAACAACAAAGCAGTTGTCTCCCAGCTCGCGGCGGAACCCTAGCCGCCGTCACACAAAGCAGAAAATCGTGAGAAACAAAACCCTAGGTACAGGGAATCATATAATCATGAGAAAAAAAAAAACTAACCGATTTCTTGAGAGCAAGGCAAGCCCGTCACACAATTGCTCTCATCATCAAAACCCTCAAAACCCTAGATGAAGAACAAACTCAGATCCCACACCGGCTCTGTATCAAGTCTGGAAGATGAAGATGAAGATGAGGATTTTGATTCCACTCTGATATTGTAGATCAACAACACATCTCTACATATCTGATTCTTTTTCCTTTTGAATCCACATATCCACATCCAGATCTTTGAGGGAGAGAGAGAACGAAAATGAAAAGGGCTCGTAGTTTGAAATTTGAAAAGGGTTTCACGTGATGAGTCAGAGATGGTCAAAAGAGTTTTTGTCTCTAGCCTGCTCTCCTTCTCACCAGCTTTAAAAAAAGAAAAATTCTGAAAATTTGACACGTAAGGGGAAACAAATGTGGATAGCCTGGTTTGTTGACACCTCAGAAAAAACAAACGTGGATGCTTTGTTATGTTGACACCTAGGCCAAAAGGCTTTTGATTTATTATAATAGTAAGATGTGGGAAATCATGAAGTCAACATCACCTAACATATTTAAATGTTACATTGTACTTGTGATAGATGCATGTCTAGTAAGATATTTTTGGACAACAGTTAGGGGCATTTATATGTCATGTTATCACATGGGGCTCAATTGTCAATGGGTGTACCTGTGAAAATCTACACGAAGCCTTGTTCATTGATTATAGCCACATATGTCCTAATGACTTTAAGATATTATGTTACCACATAAACAATTTTCAAAGAAAAAAACTGTATCGTAAGACCATGTGTAGTGGTTTGGGTGAATAAAGTCCCTACCCTTGTGATATACATCAGGTTCGGTTACTGAAATGGGTTAACTGGGTCACATTTTTACCCACATCCGAACCCGAAGACCCGCCATGATCTGACCCATCTGCAGCAAATTAGAGCCTTGTTTTTATTTCCAATTTATGCAACTTAATTCCCATGTTTCCTTCTTTTTATTTTCATGCATTTTAGTTCAAAGTTTGTGGTAGTGGTCTTTGCATGTTTTTAGGTAGTGGGTCAGTTTCTTTTTTTTTTTCTATATGTACGAGCAAATGGCAAAAGATGTAGGGGGTGGTTTTTTGTTTTGTGAAAATATCTATGTTAATTTTTACTCATTGGGTTATGAGTGTGAGTTAATATTATTCCTTGCTAGTTCAAACTTGGCATGTTTGAATGGTCTTCTTGGAGCCTAGATTAGAATCAAGTGGTGTATTTGTATCTTGATTCTCATTTAGTTTTTCCCTAATCGTTTCCTTGTGTGGTGTTTCTGTATCACAAGAGACCGTTAGATCTATCCATTTTATATAGAGTTTTAATTTTCCTAGCCGTTACCGAACCGTTTGCTATCATTTGTTATCAGAGTCGAAACGATCCGTTTCGACTCGTTATCCTTCAAAACACTCTACTTTGGATTGTTTACCGTGTCACAAAAAAAATGTTCCTTACTTTCATCATGAAATCTGAGAATTATGAGTTCGAAGCCTCCGAAAAGTTCACTTATGCCCAATATAATGATGGGCCTCGGTACGACCAAGACATGTTTATTCCTGATGAAGAAGAGTGTTCGTTTGTGATACGAGCTCTTGGCGCAACTGTTGATCAAGAGGAAGAACTAAAACGCAAAACTGATATTTGCACTCTCCTCGAACCAGAATTACAATCATTAGAAAAGAGTACAACCGTTGTAGAGCAGCATATGGGTGCTACCTTAAATACAAATTCTACAATCAAGTCTAGAAAATCTGTCCATGGATATCTACTAAAAGAAATGCAAGGAATGAAAATCAAGGAAGATAAATATGATGAAATGGAAGTTGAGCCTGTTGTTTTCGATGGAAATGAAAAGAGCTATATATTAATTGGTAGTTTCATTGGGCCACTGTTACCATTTGAACAACCATTCTGTTGGTGCCTCACTTGTCCAACGACCGATCATCACCTGTATCCACTCAAGTTATATCTCCCTCCACCAGGACCCAAACCCCCTTGGACAGAAACACCAAACACGAAGACCGAGCGACTGATATGTTGGAACGAACAAGAGCAATTCGCACAGTTCGACCCTGGAAACCGGAAATGCACAAGTGTTGATGATCGAGGGAGTGAGCATTGAAGTTTGAGGACAAACTTTGTTAAAGAAGGGGAGGATGATATACATCAGGTTCGGTTACTGAAATGGGTTAACTGGGTCACATTTTTACCCGCATCCGAACCCGAAGACCCGCCATGATCTGACCCATCTGCAGCAAATTAGAGCCTTGTTTTTATTTCCAATTTATGCAACTTAATTCCCATGTTTCCTTCTTTTTATTTTCATGCACTTTAGTTCAAAGTTTGTGGTAGTGGTTAAAGTCAGTTTGCATGTTTTTATGTAGTGGGTCAGTTTCTTTTTTTTTTTCTATATGTACGAGCAAATGGCAAAAGATGCAGGGGGTGGTTTTTTGTTTTGTGAAAATATCTATGTTAATTTTTACTCATTAGATTATGAGTGTGAGTTAATATTATTCCTTGCTAGTTCAAACTTGGCATGTTTGAATGGTGTTCTTGGAGCCTAGATTAGAATCAAGTGGTGTATCTGTCTGTATCTTGATTCTCATTTTGTTTTGCCCTAATCGTTTCCTTGTGTGGTGTTTCTGTATCACAAGAGACCGTTAGATCTATCCATTTTATATAGAGTTTTAATTTTCCTAGCTTTTACCGAACCGTTTGCTATCATTACGAGTATCCAGTCCAGAGATGGCATATGAGCAGCGAACCATGGAACAACAAATCAAAGATCTTCAAGACCAATTACAGGAATTGACTCTTGCTATGCGAAGAAGAGATGGCGGCCGAAGCCCACCTCGATATCGACCTGATGACTATGATACCGATAATTACTCAAGCGACAACGACTATAATCCGTATGGTCGTCATGCTCGTGAAGTGCAACGCAACAGTGACATTCGGGTTGATATCCCCGAGTACGACGGGAGGCTCGACTCCGATAAGTTCATTGAATGGTTACGCACAGTGGAGCGTGTTTTCGATTACAAACAGACCATAGAAGAGAAGAAAGTTAAATTGGTTACATTAAAGCTTCGCAAGTATGCTTCTACATGGTGGGATAATGTATGTCGCAAAAGGGCTCATCAAGGTAAAGAAAAAGTGAAGACGTGGGCCAAAATGAAGAACTTTTGAAGCAGAAGTTTATGCCGACATTTTATGTGCAGGAACGTTTTTTCAAAGCTTCATGCTATCAAGCAAGGGAGTCGTTCAACTGAAGAGTACTCATAGGAATTTGAACACCTCCTCATGAAATGTGACTTAGATGAGGATGATCTGCAAATCCTTGTTCGCTATTTGGGTGGTCTTGAATCCCGAATCGCTCATGTCATCGAGTTACATCCTTATTCCTCCTTAGCCGAACTAACCCTCTTAGCCCGTAAAGTAGAACTCCAACAGAAAACGAAAGGCAAGTCGGAGGTGACCAGAATTACCGCTGCTACACCCACAAGCACACCTGATCAAACAGTGTAGAAAACCGTAGCCACGAAACAGCCAGCAACATCGGAACCAGTTAATCCACACCCGCGAGCCCCACGACGCTGTTTTCGGTGCCACGGATTAGGGCACATTGCTTCTGAATGCTCAAATAGTAGGGTGATCACTCTTGCTGAATTCGAGGTAGCTAACAATCCTTGTTATGATGAAGACCAGAATGAGTTGCAATCTTGCAAACTGGAAGAAAGTATAGAGCTTGGACCGGATGAGGGTGAATGCTTGGTCATACGAAGAGCTCTTAATAGCACCACTAGCCAGGATGGAAGTTTACAAAGGGAGGTTATCTTTCATACGCGTTGTACCATTGCCAATAAGGTGTGTAACTTGATCATTGATAGTGGGAGTTGCACCAATGCTGCATCTCAAAGCATGATTTCAAAACTCAACATTCCCACTGTTCCACATCCTTCACCTTATACTATTCAATGGCTTAATCATGGTAAGGGTCTCCTTGTTTCACAACGTGTTCTACTTTCATTTAGTATTGGCAATAGTTATAAAGATGAGATTTGGTGCGATATTATACCAATGGATGCAAGCCACGTTTTATTGGGTCGGCCATGGTTATTCGATAGGAAGGTGATGCATGACGGATACAAGAACACATACTATTTTGTGAAGGACAACCAGAAGATAACCTTGCTCCCTATGTCCACTATTGATTCAGCTAAACATCGAACATTGACTGTTCAGCATTTCAACCAAGAAAGAATCACGTCAGCTTTGGGGTGGTAGTTTCGACAAAGTCTCAAATACTTATGAGAACAAAGCACCACAACCTGAATTTGCAGCTAACGACTCAAGTTTGAGGTCAAACTTTCTCAAAGAAGGGGAGGATGATAGCCGCAGCGATCCTCGATTCGAAAACGATAAATTAAATGAGATAGTCATTGGGTTTCAAAAGTTTGTTGGGTTTGGTTCAATAGCTTCTTACGGGTCACTTAAAAAGAATGGTCCAATACTAAACGAACTCAAGTCGGGTCAACCGGAGCTTCATGGGGGAGGTTGAATGGACCACACAATTGCATGCCCACGTCCCACCACCTGCAGTTTTTCCCACTTTTTATAGCATGTTTAATGCAGTTAGTTTTTTTTTAATGCTTTAGTAGTTGTACTTTCAGCTTTCTATGTAGTACCTAGTTATTTAAATTTCCTTTTGTTTAGGACGTGAAGTCGTGGCATGTATCCTATATGTATTAACTTTTATAATCAATGAAGGTGGTGAATTTGTTTATGAAAAAGAATACGTCTGTTGCTCTTAGTGAGTTAACTGATTTGCCTTTGCTAACTCGAATTTGGCAATTCGAGTAGGTGATCTAAGGTACCGTGTTTGATTGTCGGTGGTGAATCTGTATCCAACAATTGAACCCGTAGCCCTATTGTTGTTTGGGTGGTGAATCTGTAACCCAATCGACCGTAGAAACTATCCGTTGAAGTGACCGTTTCGTTTGAAATTCGGAGTTGAAAGCCAGGTTTACATCACCTTGGGCGTTTTTAGCCATGTAGAAGTAAGTCAGCAAGGGGCATTATTAGGCCTGTTTTTTTTTTTTTTTTTTTTTTTTCTAAAATGGGTGTAGTTGGGATGTAGGCATTATATTAAAAAGAGATGTTAAACAATTAAATAAAAAAACATCCAAAAATGGTATTAGGCAAGCATAGGAAAGAATGCATGTGATTGGCCAAACCATTTGATGTTTGGCGTGATTTAAAAAACGCCGGAGGGGTTTTTTTGAAAAAAAAAACACGCCAAATAACGCCCATGGTGGTGGGGATGGGGCATGATTGGGCGTGATTGAGGGCAAATTCTGAAAAAAACAAAATCACGCCCGGTCTAAGACTTGAACAAAACCAATGGGTGAATAACATGAAATAGCCACGTATTCACACAAGTGCATCGAACCAAATGGTGGAGAGTTCAAAGCTTGCAAGATACAAATATAGGAGTATTTAAGAGTATGTTAGTTTGTTGTTCAGACTTAAAAATAAGTGCATTGATTTATACGATATTTTTTGTTCACGTTAGGAAATTGTATTTGTAGAAAGTGTGCAGACATTGGGTAGCATTGTTAAATAAAATGTTTCTAAGGCTACCTGTTTATGATTTAATTAAAAAGTGCATAACGTCCCGCTACGTTACTGGCACGTAGACAATGAGTTTTAACTAACTCGTCTTTTAACTATTATAGTGTGGTCAAAAACAAAAAAAAAAGGTGATTGGTTGGAATGTGGTACCCACACCATTCCGCCTCTTAGCGTCTGTTAATGGTTTAGCGTATGCATGTTTGGTGCCCTGGTTTAACTCCTCTGAGATGGTGTTTAACGCCTTTCCCAAACGATGTGGCGGGGGGCTAGAGCACAAGGGTTAGTCTAAGCCGTAAAACTTCGATTATGCTACATGCCTACATATATGTGACTTACTTTTGATGCCGTGACTTTACATGTTATCAATATATGCTCATGTAATCTAAATATTAATAAAAGACTACAATTAATGCCACGTGGCAATTTATCCTTCAACTTCACAATTATATTTTTATTTTTATTTAAAAATATTTTGTTATCCTTATTATTATTATTATTATTATTGTTATTATTATTATTATTATTATTATCTATAAATCTCTTAATTTCAATTTTAATATTATATATAAAAAATATTTGTTATTCTTATCCTTATTATTATTATATTATTATTATTATTAAATCTCTCAATTTTAATTTTAATAACATACGAAGGAATAGTATATTTTTTTGTCTTTTTTTTTTCTTTTCTTTTTTTTGGCATTATGATTTTTTATTTTGTAACAAAACTTTAGTTTTTATAATTTGGGTCACAAAGGTTAAATAATTTTAGTTTTTTTATTAGTTTTTGTTTTACGTTTTTCTTGGATTTGTTCGTCGTTCGTTGCTATTTAGCACAGTGTTTGATAGTCACATTTGGCCCCTCAGGGTTTTTTTTACATTCGTATTTGGTGGTCACATTTGGTCTTTTAAGTTTTTTTTTACTCCCTCCACTTTCTAATATACATCGTTATAAATTCGATTCCTTCTACGTATTACGTCACGTAAGTCACTTTGTGTTGGAAATTCGTGTTTTTTTACGCTTTATCCGGTTTTGGTCTTCGTTCGATGCTACTTAGCATGGTTTTACGTCCCCATCTCTTCAACGTTGATAGCACGTTTTTATGTCCACTGGCCCGCAACGCGGGTAGCTTAAGACTAGTATGTAATTGAAGAAAGAAAAATCTCACAATTATTGTTTTTCTTCTGTATTATGAACCGTTTTGGGAGTTCTATCTTATACATTAGAACAAATGTTGCAAACATATAAGATCCCACTATCAAAGTTCGATCTAATATATGTTAGCATCTCGATGTTACATGTTAAAACTTGTTTTCTTTGCTAAAGTACTTAATCAGAATCGTTCCCCTTAAAAGTTTGGTTGAATTCTTTGATTTCTCTCTTGGAAAATATTCTCATCGTTCCCCTTAAAAGTTTGGTTGAATTCTTTGATTTCTCTCTTAAAAATAAATCATGGGTCCGCCAAATATCTGTCTGAACTGATTTTTATAAGCATAAAAATCTAATTGTAAGCTAATTAAGTATAAAAAAAATAGTTTATTAAATGCATTAACCCTAAACTATGCCACATAATATTTTGGGAAATTATCTATAATAACATTTGATGTAGCATCTTGTGAACAGTATATTAAATGGACGAATTTAGAATGTTATTTACGATACTGCCACATATCCTTGTGATCTAACAAAAGATATCCTCATTGTACTATTTTGCTGCCATCAAAAGTATTGATCTTGGTGAAGGTGATTACATTGCATGTGGTTGTTTTGGTTTCTTACACGTGTCCCCCAGCCCTTCATTTGAAAAATGGTTAATTCCTTTTAGCAATTAGCTCATGAAGTATTGCACATGGCTTTCTAGCCTAGTGGCATTTTAGTGGTTAGATAAGGTTTTGGTACCAATATGTGTATTGACCGCTATTTTAACGTATGTGACAGGTGTTTGAATGCTTAGGATGCTTGCCTGCTATTTGATGCAATCGAGCTTAGGAGAGTCTAGAAACCAACAAAGACAATTTATTTTTATTTAAATCTGAGTTGTCGGAACATGTTATTCGTCTTTGAGATATCGCTGTCTGTAATAACTGATTTTGCTTAATAGGTTACGGTATGGGACATAATATTAACTATTCGGTAAAGTAGTTGTTATGGAAATTCTCTTGGACAATCTGTTTCGCTTAGTGCCATGCCCTGATGTTTCCGTCATCGGTTAGGGTGTGACAGATTGGTATCAGAGCCATAACTATAGGGAATTAGGCAAGACTTAACCTAGTCCGGGTCGATGTCTTAGAAACGACCTAGTCTATAGTCTAAGTACCAACAGACCGACTTGTGCATATCCGGCATGGGTTTTGTACGAGCTTACTTGCTACTTCTCGCTCGCACTCGCTATACACTACACTCTTGCGCGAATGTAACACCCTTAAATTTCTATTTGAATTTAATAATAATTCATACAATATTATATAAAAGATGTCGAAAGTTAATACATAGTTTCCATAGATAAAGTCATAAGTAGCAAAACATAAATCAACTAACGACTAATTCAAACATTCATAAGATGTTTAGTAAATAGTTTACATTTCCAAAACATTGTCCATTAGAGTTAAGTAACGCGGAAGCTTCAAAAATTGTGTTCGGTTCTTCAAAACATTGTAACACCCTCAAACTTTACTTGAATATAAGAATAATTTTATACAAAAGATAATAGTTTAACATACGTTTCAAAAGTATCATAAACCTTAGTCAACTAACGACTAAGTTAGAACATACAAAAATTGTTTGAGAATTTGTTTACAACCCAAGAACAAAGTTTAAGTAAGATTAAAACATAGCGGAAGCTTCAAAAATCGTGTTCGGTTCTTCAACGTTGCTTGACCACCATCCGTAAGGTCCATCTAAATCACCTAGGGTCAAAACCATTAAAACATTAGTTTTGACTTTAGTACATAAGACTTAACATATGATCCAATCATCAATTTAAAATAAAAAAAATTTAAGTTTTCTGTTCCACCGTAAATTACGGTGTTACCGTAATTTACGGTGAGTCCTGGGGATTTTTGGTTCACCGTAAATCAGGAGTCTCACACCGTAAACATATAATACCCACCGTAAATTACGGTACTACCGTAATTTACAGTAGTACCTGGAATTCCATGTTTTATTTTGTTTGTTCATTATACCAAGACCCCAACTCTCGGATTTCAGTTTTCTATGATATTGATACATTAAAATCTCGTAATTCTAATATGTTATATAATATTCAAAATCAACAATCAACCTATCATAATCCGGAGCATTAATCATGTCTTACTTGATTATCCGACCCGTTTGGCTCGTCTACGGAATTTCTTCCTTTTTGACAACTACCAACGAGTTCTAACCAACTTTCGACCAAATATTCAATATAGCGATATCATCGCTTTAATTCATAACAACTTGTGTTTTAAAATTCAACTATACCAATTACAATGATCTAAATTTACTTAATGTAACGGGTCAAGTTACATACCTTAGCGCACGCCCTTCAACCGCGAATCACCACCGGCTTGTCCGCTCGACGTTCCGGTATCTTGTCCTATAGAGTTCAATTCAAGACATGTTTAGAACTCTCTTTAGACCTCACTTCGCATATTATACCGAAACGTCATAATTATGCGTTAAAGCTTTAAATTTCTATTTTTAAGCCTTCTTTGAGGCATTTCTACAAACACTATGAGGGCAGAATTTCTACATCATTTGCATTTAAGTTCATAGTTTGCTAGCTAGTTAACTTAACATCAATAAAGCCCTCATATAGCATTTTAATCATCATACCTTTCTGAAATCACTTTTCTATAATCAATTAACACTAGGATAATCATCTAAACCCTAGTGTTCATCATCATCATGTAAAACCCACAACCCACCTTCAAGGTGTTCATGGAATTTTCCTGAATTTGGTCATGATTTCACATGAAATTAGCTAGGTTTCACTTCTAAACACCTTATCAATTCTAATCAAACCAAATAACACACATGCAACATCAATTTTCAGATTTTCCAAAATCATGAGAAATTCAAGTTAAGAGATTTCATTAGATTTTACATACCTTACAATCCTCTTGTGATGAGGATTACGATTCTAGGCTCAATTCTCGATTTCTACTTAGATTAATCCTTCAATTTGCAAGATTAATGAGATTTTAGGGTTTTGGAGAAGTGGGGATCGCCCCCCTGCTTCACTTGATCGACCAGACACACCTAAATGGTGTGTTTGGTGAGTTTTTGTTATAATTCAGCATTAAACTTTCATTTTTGGCAAGCTTAGTACCTCATTTATGATCTAACTTTAAGTACTAGTGTTTTTAACCTAGTGTTAGTTATTTCTAGGCTTGTAATTTTAACTAGGTTAAATTTTCTAGATAGCAAATTCTTGTATATGAAATTCTTGAATTTCTGATATAAAGATTTATATTTTCGGGGTGTTACAAGTCCACCCCCCTTAAAAAGGGTTTCGTCCCCGAAACCTAATTACGTACCAAATAAAGTAGGATGAAGACGTCGCATCTCCTCTTCGGACTCCCATGTAGTGTCCGAACCTTTCCTATGCTCCCATTTGACTTTGACTTGGTCAATTTGTTTATTTCGTAAATGTTTGACCTTTCGGTCTAAAATCTCCACCGGTCTCACCGCATAATTCAGACTATTATCCACTTCGATATCATCGTAATGGATATAGGCCGTTTCGTCTGCTAGGCACTTACTTAATTGTGACACGTGGAACGTGCCATGGATTCCACTTAGCTCCTCCGGTAATTCAAGACGGTAAGCTACCTTGCCAACTCTCCCGATAATTTTAAATGGCCCAATAAACCTTGGGCTTAGCTTCCCCCTTTTTCTGAATCTAATAACGCCCTTCCATGGGGAAACTTTTAGCATGACCATGTCACCAACTTGGAATTCGATTGGCCTTTTCCTTTTATCAGCATACGCCTTTTGCATGTCTTGAGTCGCTTTCAAGTGTGCCCGAACTTTATCGATCTTTTCATTCGTGGCTCGTACTATATCTTGGTGGGCGAGTTCACGTGGACCCACTTCACCCCAACATACCGGGGTTCGACACTTCCTACCGTAAAGCATTTCGTATGGTGCCATCTTAATACTAGATTGGTAACTGCTGTTATACGAAAACTCGACTAACGGTAGGTGAACATCCCAACTGCCTCCAAAGTCGATTATACACGCCCGTAGCATGTCCCCCAATGTTTGTATCATTCTTTCACTTTGTCCATCCGTTTGAGGATGGTACGCAGTGCTAATGAACAATTTGGTCCCCATTTGCTCTTGGAAATCCCACCAGAAATTCGAAGTAAACCGGGTGTCCCTATCAGACACGATGGACACCGGCACCCCATGACGTGCTATGATTTCATTGGTATAAACTTCTGACATCTTTTCTGACGTATAAGTCTCACGAATCGGAATAAAGTGAGCACTTTTCGTCAATCTATCCACCACTACCCATATGGCATCAAAACCACGATTCGTCTTAGGTAACTTGGTTAACAGGTCCATTGTAATATGTTCCCATTTCCAAACCGGAATTTCTAACGGTTGGAGTTTGCCGTATGGTTTCTGGTGCTCCGCCTTGACTTGTAAACATGTCAAGCATTTTTCCACATACTTCGCCACGTCCCTCTTCATTTCGGGCCACCAATAATTTTGTTTAAAATCATTGTACATCTTGGTCGCACCCAGATGAATTGAATAACGGGATTTATGAGCTTCATCAAGTAGGAGCGCCTTCACTCCACAGGTATGTGGGACCCATATCCTTCCGGATCGAGTCTTCAACCCGTGATTCCCATCCGACAAATCTTTCAATTGACCAATTATTCTTTCTTTCTTCCAATTCTCTTCTTTTACTGCTTCTAACTGCGCCTCTCGAACACGTTCAAGTATACCCGAGGTTACCACGAGTTGCATCGACCTTACTCGTATCGGGACGTAGTCCGCTTTTCTACTTAGAGCATCCGCCACTACATTAGCCTTTCCGGGGTGGTAATGTATCTCACAATCGAAGTCTTTCACCGTTTCTAGCCATCTTCTTTGTCGCATATTTAACTCCTTCTGATCGAAAAAGTATTTTAGGCTCTTGTGATCGGTGAATATGGTGCATTTTACCCCATATAAGTTATGCCTCCATATTTTTAAGGCAAATACCACCGTAGCCAACTCAAGATCATGCGTGGGGTATTTCTTCTCGTGTATTTTCAGTTGTCTCGAGGCATAAGCTATAACTTTGCCCCGTTGCATCAAAACACAACCGAGCCCCGATAGTGAAGCATCAGAATAAACCACCATGTCTTCGACTCCGTCCGGCAATGTCAGTACTGGAGCTTGAGTTAACTTCGCTTTTAGTGTTTGAAACGCCTTTTCTTGATCTACACCCCAAATAAACTTTTCTTTCTTCCGAGTTAATTTTGTTAGCGGTGACGCAATTTTGGAGAAATCTTGAATGAATCTCCTATAGTATCCCGCAAGTCCCAAAAAGCTTCTAATTTCAGAAGGGTTCTTTGGGGGATTCCATTTTGACACGGCCTCTATCTTTGACGGATCCACCAATACTCCGTCGGCACTTATGACATGGCCAAGAAATTGTACATCTCTTAACCAAAAGGCACATTTAGAGAATTTTGCATATAACTTCTCTCGTCTAAGGGTCTCTAACACTTCTTGTAAGTGATGTGCGTGTTCAGCTTCACTTTTCGAATATACCAAGATATCATCGATAAACACGATGAC
Source organism: Helianthus tuberosus (assembly GCA_030545235.1). NCBI lineage: Eukaryota > Viridiplantae > Streptophyta > Magnoliopsida > Asterales > Asteraceae > Helianthus > Helianthus tuberosus. The sequence continues at coordinate 82,849,576 of CM060371.1, read as the reverse complement.
CGACTTATCCAGCATTGGCTTGCAAACCCGGTTCATGAGGTCCATGAAAGCCGCGGGTGCGTTTGTTAGCCCAAACGACATCACGAGAAATTCGTAATGTCCGTATCTCGTGCGGAAAGCCGTCTTCGGCACATCTTCTTCTTTGACCTTTAGTTGGTGATACCCCGACCTAAGGTCAATTTTTGAAAACCAGTTCGCGCCTTGTAATTGGTCGAATAAGTCATCTATTCTTGGGAGCGGGTATCGGTTCTTTACCGTGAGTTTGTTTAACTCCCGGTAATCGATACACATGCGCATGCTCCCGTCTTTCTTTCTTACGAACAACACCGGTGCGCCCCAAGGAGACACACTCGGCCTTATGAATTCTTTGTCAAGCAGGTCTTGAATTTGGGACATCAACTCTTGTAATTCCGACGGTGCAAGTCGGTACGGGGCTTTTGCTACGGGTTTCGCGCCCGGAATCAATTCGATCCCGAACTCTATTTCCTGTTCAGGCGGTACCCCCGGTAAATCTTCCGGAAAAACATCTTAATAATCTCGTACTACCGATACATCTCCAATCTTTCGTGATTCTTTGTCGGGCTCATTAGCGTATATCATGAATGCCTTGCATCCTCGCTTCATTAGCTTGTGAGCTTTCAACATTGAGCATACTATGGGGTTGCCTCCTTTTTCGCCATAAATGGTGACGTGCTTCCCGCTCGGAGATGTTAGTTTTATCTCTTTACGGAAGCACACGACCTTTGCATGGTGTCGAGATAGCCAATCCATCCCAACGACTACTTGAAATTCTCCCATCGACATCAAGATTAGATTTATCAAATATTCTTCATCGTCGATGCTCAATTTACAATTTTCACATACATCACAAACAATAAAGCTCTTGTTATTACCTATCTCTACTTCTAAAGGCACAGGTAATTTTGTTAGAACGAATAAAGGATGTCGAATAAGTCCATACGAAACAAAGGATTTATTCGCACCCGTATCAAATAACACGAGTGCAGGAATTGAATTTACAGCAAATATACCTGAGACCACGTCAGGTTCAACCTTTGCTTCTGCGGCGGTTAGTTGAAAAGATCTTGCCTTTGCTTTCGGGGCTTCACCTTTCGGTTCCTGCCCATCCTTCTTTCCAACCAGCTCCAGGCATTCCGACTTCTTGTGACACGTTCGATAACAATTGTAACAAACCGTCACTTTCTCCGGGCATGATATAGCCATATGTCCCGTTTTCTTGCATATGGGACAAGGCTTATCCTTGTAACGGCATTCGCCTTTATGACCCTTCCCGCAGATTCTGCAACTTGGCGACCCGCCTTTCGTATCAGATTTCTTTGCGCTTTCGTTTGTTCATGCCTTCTTAGTAGGGCTTGGATTCACATCTTGTGCCCTTCGTTCACCCCGTTCTATGCTCTTTTTCAGTTCGATCTCCCTTTCCCGAGCAGCATTGACAATCTCGGTAAGGGTCTCATATTTTGAAGGGGTTATGAACTCTCTATACTCCGCACTTAGCATGTTATGGTAGTAATAGACCTTTTGTTCTTCATTTGTCACCAAATCATCACAGAACTTTATCTTGTCCATAAACATCCCCGTGATCTTGTCTATGGATTCACCCTTGTGTCTGAGTTGCATGAACTCTTCCTTGATTCTATTTATGACCGCTTTGGGACTATGGTGTTTAAGAAACGGCGTCTTAAACTCCTCCCATGTCATGGCCTTAGCCACTTCACTTCCAATCTCCTTCTTTTTGTTATCCCACCAGTCTTTCGCTTGACCTCTTAATTGACCCGTACCATAAGCTACGTAGTCATTTTCATCACAATGAGTTCTCTCGAATACTCCTTCGATATCACTTAGCCATCGTTGGCACACAATTGGATCAACCTCCCCATTATATATTGGTGGTTTACAGGCCATGAATTCCTTGTATGAACAAGGCTTTCGTCCACCATGTTTTTCCTTTGCTACATTTGAATCATCTTCCAGTTTCTTGATTCTATCTTCTACTATTGATAAAACTGTGTTTTGAATTTTATCAATAAAGCCCAACAAACTGTTTTCGATCGCCTTTCCAACCTCTTCGGCAATCACTTCCCTCACTTGTTCGGTGACTCTTGGCACCGCATCATCGTTACCTTTATCAGCCATCTCTATTTCTGAAATGTTTACATAAGTTGTTAAACATTGCATTTATAACACATGCTTTACTTGTTTTGATTTAATCAAGTTCATAACTCGATTTAATCATTCTTGTTTCAATTCAATCAAGTTCGTAACTTGATTTAATCATTCTTATTTCAATTCAATCAAGTTCGTGACTTGATTTAATCATTCTTGTTTCAATTTAATCAAGTTCGTGACTTGATTTAATCATTCTTGTTTCATGCATTTCTTGTTTTTGAGTGAGCTTACACACTCTTTTCATGCATATTTGTTCATTTCTCATTTTCTACGTAGTACATAATTTATTAACAAAATAAGTTAGTTCTTACCGGACGATCGATCAAGCTTGAACCGAACACTTATTGACAACCTGGAGCTCTGATTACCAACTTGTAACACCCTCAAACTTTACTTGAATATAAGAATAATTTTATACAAAAGATAATAGTTTAACATACGTTTCAAAAGTATCATAAACCTTAGTCAACTAACGACTAAGTTAGAACATACAAAAATTGTTTGAGAATTTGTTTACAACCCAAGAACAAAGTTTAAGTAAGATTAAAACATAGCGGAAGCTTCAAAAATCGTGTTCGGTTCTTCAACGTTGCTTGACCACCATCCGTAAGGTCCATCTAAATCACCTAGGGTCAAAACCATTAAAACATTAGTTTTGACTTTAGTACATAAGACTTAACATATGATCCAATCATCAATTTAAAATAAAAAAAATTAAAGTTTTCTGTTCCACCGTAAATTACGGTGTTACCGTAATTTACGGTGAGTCCTGGGGATTTTTGGTTCACCGTAAATCAGGAGTCTCACACCGTAAACATATAATACCCACCGTAAATTACGGTACTACCGTAATTTACGGTAGTACCTGGAATTCCATGTTTTATTTTGTTTGTTCATTATACCAAGACCCCAACTCTCGGATTTCAGTTTTCTATGATATTGATACATTAAAATCTCGTAATTCTAATATGTTATATAATATTCAAAATCAACAATCAACCTATCATAATCCGGAGCATTAATCATGTCTTACTTGATTATCCGACCCGTTTGGCTCGTCTACGGAATTTCTTCCTTTCTGACAACTACCAACGAGTTCTAACCAACTTTCGACCAAATATTCAATATAGTGATATCATCTCTTTAATTCATAACAACTTGTGTTTTAAAATTCAACTATACCAATTACAATGATCTAAATTTACTTAATGTAACGGGTCAAGTTACATACCTTAGCGCACGCCCTTCAACCGCGAATCACCACCGGCTTGTCCGCTCGACGTTCCGGTATCTTGTCCTATAGAGTTCAATTCAAGACATGTTTAGAACTCTCTTTAGACCTCACTTCGCATATTATACCGAAACGTCATAATTATGCGTTAAAGCTTTAAATTTCTATTTTTAAGCCTTCTTTGAGGCATTTCTACAAACACTATGAGGGCAGAATTTCTACATCATTTGCATTTAAGTTCATAGTTTGCTAGCTAGTTAACTTAACATCAATAAAGCCCTCATATAGCATTTTAATCATCATACCTTTCTGAAATCACTTTTCTATAATCAATTAACACTAGGATAATCATCTAAACCCTAGTGTTCATCATCATCATGTAAAACCCACAACCCACCTTCAAGGTGTTCATGGAATTTTCCTGAATTTGGTCATGATTTCACATGAAATTAGCTAGGTTTCACTTCTAAACACCTTATCAATTCTAATCAAACCAAATAACACACATGCAACATCAATTTTCAGATTTTCCAAAATCATGAGAAATTCAAGTTAAGAGATTTCATTAGATTTTACATACCTTACAATCCTCTTGTGATGAGGATTACGATTCTAGGCTCAATTCTCGATTTCTACTTGGATTAATCCTTCAATTTGCAAGATTAATGAGATTTTAGGGTTTTGGAGAAGTGGGGATCGCCCCCCTGCTTCACTTGATCAACCAGACACACCTAAATGGTGTGTTTGGTGAGTTTTTGTTATAATTCAGCATTAAACTTTCATTTTTGGCAAGCTTAGTCCCTCATTTATCATCTAACTTTAAGTACTAGTGTTTTTAACCTAGTGTTAGTTATTTCTAGGCTTGTAATTTTAACTAGGTTAAATTTTCTAGATAGCAAATTCTTGTATATGAAATTCTTGAATTTCTGATATAAAGATGTATATTTTCGGGGTGTTACAAACATGCTTGATCGTCATCCACATACTTGCAACACCTACAAACTAAAACTTTGACAATTATCAGTATTAGAGTTCTTGAAATTATTGTTTAATCGAGACTACGTTTAGAAACGGATTTGATTAGCTATGATATACAAAACTTAGCCAAACTTTCCAGGCTCTACCGTAACTTACGGTATCTACCGTAAGTTACGGTAGTCATTTAACATTTCTGGCCCACCGTAACACAGGAGTGAACCACCGTAAACATTTGATCTCTACCGTAAATTACGGTGGATACCGTAATTTACGGTAGCCACTGCAACTCTATGTTTTGATTGATTTGGTTGTTTCGTCCAAACCCAATTCTATGATTTCTCATTCAAACCACCAACACACTGATTTCTAGTATCTAATATGTCTTTTATGAACAATAACAAAGACCAAGTAATCATACTACAATGCATTAACCACGCATCATTTGATAATTTGACCCGTTTGGCTCATCTATGGAATCCTCCATTTGTGATGACTACCAATGCGATCCAACCAATTCTTTACCTATTATTCAATATAGCGAACATTATCGCTTTAATTCAACTTCATTTCTATTCTACAATTCGACTACACATATACTAGTTATCAAATTACCCAATGTAACAAGTTAAGTTACATACCTTCAAAGTAAGCCTTTCAAACGCGATTCGCCACCCGCTTGTCCACTTCACGCTCCTGCGTCCTTTCCTATAGAGTCCATTTATAACATGTTTAGAACTCCCTTTTAAACCATGTATCGCATAGTAAACTGAAACATCATAATTGTGCGTTTCAACTTTGAATTTCAGTTTTAAGCCTTCTTTGAGGCATTTTCACAAACACTTTAAGGGCAGATTTTTACATGATTATATAGCAAGTCCCTAGCTTATCATTTAGCCCAAATTTCAGATCAATCAAACCATTTTACATAATTGTTAGCTTCTAAAATTCTGAAGTCACTTCACAATTATCAAATTACACTAGAACAACACCCAAATTTCCTAGTGTTTATCAAATTATACATAACCCTCTAATCACCTACAATGGTGTTCATAGATTTCACTAAAAATTCACATGATTTCAACTTGTATTTGTCTAGGGTTTGTCCCTAGACACTATATTGTTCCTAATTCATCATAAAACAAACATGCAACCATAAATCTCAGATTTCCCAATTTCATGAGAATTTCAAACAGAGAATTAACACCAAATTTTACATACCTTGTAACCCCCTTGTGATGAGGATCACTAATCTACGTTCGGACTTTGATTTGGACTGAGTTTGATCCTTCAATTTAGAGATTTTGTGAGACTTAGGGTTTTGATGAACTTGGTCGCCCCCCCTGCTCCTTGTCTGATCGATCTCACACACGTATGTGTGTTTGAGATTTTTATTTTTCTTGTTTTAATTATATTAGTTTCAATTTAAGCACTTTCAGCCCCTCAACTATCATTTGGTTCTAACTTTTAGTGTTTTAACCCATTGTAAGTCACTACAAGGCTTTTACCTAACTAGGTTATTTTAATCCTAGTTAGTTCACTGGTTTATTTAGCAGCATTATATTTAAAATAAATGATTTGCATTTTCGGGGTGTTACAGCGAACATCGCATACTACATTTTCGGGGTGCCATTCTAATACTGGCATGGTAGCTGTTATTATATGAAAACTCGACCAATGGTAGGTAGACGTCCCAACTGCCTCCAAAGTCGATTATACATGCCCGTAGCATGTCTTCCAACGTTTGTATCGTTCTTTCACTCTGTCCATCCGTCTGAGGATGGTACGCAGTACTGATGAACAATTTGGTTCCCATTTGCTCTTGGAAATCTCGCCAAAAATTTGAAGTGAACCGGGTATCCCTATCACACACGATGGATACCGGTACTCCATGACGTGCTATTATCTCATTAGTGTAAACTTATGACATCTTTTCTGACGTATAAGTCTCACGAATCGGAATGAAGTGAGCACTTTTCGTCAATCTATCCACCACTACCCATATGGCGTCGAAACCCCGAATCGTTTTAGGTAGTTTGGTCAATAGGTCCATAGTGATATGTTTCCATTTCCAAACCGGGATTTCCAAAGGTTCCAATTTCCCATAAGGTTTCTGGTGTTCCGCCTTGACTTGTAAGCAAGTCAAGCACTTCTCTACGTATTTTACCACGTCTCTCTTCATTCCGGGCCACCAATAGTTTTGTTTCAGATCATTGTACATCTTGGTCGCACCCGGATGAATTGAATATCGAGATTTATGAGCTTCATCAAGTAGAAGCGTCTTCACCCCACAAGTATTTGGAACCCATATCCTTCCGGATCGAGTCTTCAACCCGTTATTTCCATCCGAAAAATCTTTCAACTGGCCGATTATTCTTTCTTTCTTCCAGTTCTCCTCTTTTACTGCTTCTACTTGCGCCTCTCGGATACGTTCAAGTATACCCGAGGTCACCACAAGCTGCATCGACCTTACTCGTATTGGGACATAGTCCGCTTTTCTGCTCAGAGCATCCGCCACCACATTTGCTTTTCCGGGGTGATAGTGTATTTCGCAGTCGTAATCCTTCACCGTTTCTAGCCATCGTCTCTGGCGCATATTTAACTCCTTCTGATCGAAGAAGTATTTTAAGCTTTTGTGATCGGTGAATATGGTGCACTTTACTCCATATAAATAGTGCCTCCATATTTTTAATGCAAATATCACCGCAGCCAGTTCAAGATCGTGCGTGGGATATTTCTTCTCATGTATCTTCAATTGCCTCTAGGCATAAGCTATAACCTTGCCCCGTTGCATCAGAACACATCCGAGCCCCGATAATGAGGCATCCGAATAAACCACTAAGTCTTCAACTCCATCCGGCAATGTTAATACCGGAGCTTGAGTTAACTTCTCTTTTAGCATCTGAAACGCTCTTTCTTGTTCAACACCCCAAATGAATTTCTCCTCCTTTCGGGTTAACTTGGTTAGTGGCGACGCAATCTTGGAGAAATCTTGAATGAATCTCCTATAGTATCCCGCAAACCCCAAAAAGCTTCTAATTTCCGAAGGGTTCTTCGGGGGATTCCATTTTGACACGGCCTCGATCTTTGATGGATCCACCAATACTCCATCGGCCCTTATGATATGGCCAAGAAATTGTACCTCTCGTAACCAAAAGGCACACTTAGAGAATTTCGCATACAACCTTTCTCGTCTAAGTGTCTCTAACACTTCTTGTAAGTGGTATGCGTGTTCAGCTTCGATTTTCGAATACACCAAAATATCATCAATAAACACGATGACTGACTTATCCAACATTGGCTTGCAAACCCGGTTCATGAGGTCCATGAAAGCCGCGGGTGCATTTGTTAGCCCAAATGACATCACGAGAAATTCGTAATGTCCATATCGCGTACGGAAAGCCGTCTTCGGCACATCTTCCTCCTTGACCTTTAATTGGTGATACCCCGATCTAAGGTCAATTTTTTAAAACCAGTTCGCTCCTTGTAATTGGTCGAATAAATCATCTATCCTCGGAAGCGGGTATCGGTTCTTTACCGTGAGTTTGTTTAAATCCCGGTAATCGATACACATGCGCATGCTTCCGTCTTTCTTTTTCACGAACAGTACCGGTGCGCCCCAAGGAGACACACTCGGCCTTATGAATCCTTTGTCAAGCAGGTCTTGAATTTGGGACATCAACTCTTGTAATTCCGACGGTGCGAGTCGGTATGGTGTTTTAGCTGCAGGTTTTGCGCCTGGAATCAATTCGATCCCGAACTCTACTTCCCGTTCAGGCGGTATCCCCGGTAAATCTTCCGGAAACACATCTTTATAGTCTCGTACTACCGGTACATCTTCAATCTTCCGTGATTCTTTCTCTGGCTCATTTGCGTATATCATGAATGCCTTGCATCCTCGCATTATAAGCTTGTGAGCTTTCAACATTGAGCATGCTATGGGGTTGCCTCCTTTTTCGCCATAGATAGTGACGTGTTTCCCGCTCGGAGATATTAGCTTTATCTCCTTATGAAAACACACGACCTTCGCGTGGTGCTGAGATAACCAATCCATCCCAACGACTACTTGAAATTCCCCCATTGACATCGGGATTAGATCTATCAAGTATTCCTCATCTTCTATGTTTAATTTGCAACTTCGACAAACGTCACAAACTATAAAACTTTTGGTGTCCCCTATTTCTACTTCTAAGGGCACAAATAACTTTGTCAATACAAAAGAAGGATGTCGAATAAATCCATGCGAAATGAAGGATTTATTCACACCCGTATCAAACAGTACACGTGCTGGAATTGAGTTAATTGTGAATATACCTGAGACCACATCGGGTTCTGTTTTTTCTTCAGCCGCGGTAAGTTGGAAGGACCTAGCCTTCGCTTTGGGAGCTTCTGCTGGAGACTCTTTTGTGTCTCTCTTTCCAACCAACTCGGGACATTCAGACTTTTTGTGGCCGGGTTGATAACACTTGTAACAAACGGAAACTTTTCCGGGACATAGCGATGCAGTGTGCCCCATCTTCCCACATACCGGACACGGCTTGTCTTTGAAGCGGCACTCACCTTTGTGCCCCTTTCCACATACTTTGCAACTTGGCGACCCGCCTTTAGCCTCCACTTTCTTCCCCGATTCAGCAGTTCTAGCTTTCTTTGTAGGGCTTGGATTCACATCTTGTGCTCTCCGCTCACCCCTTTCAACTTGTTTCTTTAACTCTATTTCCCGCTCCTGGGCGTTGTTGATGATTTCAGTGAGAGTTTCATACTTTGAGGGAGTCATAAACTCCCGGTATTCAGCACTCAGCATGTTGTAATAGTAGTATAACTTCTGCTCTTCAGTGGTGACTAACTCGTCACAAAATCTCAGCTTATCCATGAAGATGCCCGTGATCTTATCAATTGATTCTCCCTTTTGTCTTAACTGGATAAATTCCTCTTTGATCCTGTTGATAACTGCTTTGGGACTATGGTGTTTAAGGAACGGCACCTTAAACTCATCCCAAGTCATGACCCTTGCCGCTTCGGCTCCCATTTCCTTCTTTTTGTTGTCCCACCAATCCTTGGCTTGATTTCTCAATTGACCCGTTCCGTAAGCAACAAAGTCACCTACGTCACAGTGGGTTCGTTTAAACACTCCTTCAACGTCACTTATCCATCTTTGGCAGATTATCGGGTCAACTTCCCCGTTATAGATTGGTGGTTTGCACGCCATAAATTCTTTATATGAGCACCCTTTACGTTCTCCCGTTTTATCTTTCATAAGGTTGACACTATCCTCCAACCTTTTAACCCGCTCTTCGACAAGCGACAACACCGTGCTTTGAATTTTGTCTATAAACCCAGATAGACTACCTTCAATTGCCTTCCCTACTTCTTCGGCAATTATCTCTTTCATTTGTTCGGTGCTTGTTTGCACCGGATTATCATCGTTTCCATCAGACATCTTGAAACTGAAATGTTTACATTTAAACGTTAAACATTTCATTTATAACATTGCTTCTTTTGTTTCGGTTTAGCCAAGTTCCCAACTTGCTTTAACCGTTCACATTTGGTGCACTTTCCGGGTTTGAGTGTGTTAACATGCTCTTCCCATGCACATCAATTCATTTCTCATTTCTTACATAAGACATAATTTGTTAACATAATAAGTTACTTCTTACCGAATGATTGATCAAGCTTGAACCGAACACTTTGTTGACAACCTTAAGCTCTGATTACCAACTTGTAACACTGATGTGCGGTAAAGTGTTATATATATTAGGTGTATATTTGAAGCCCTTTTTAACACTTATTTTTAGCCAAGTTTTAAATTTATAAAACACGATATTTCACTAACACTAAACACACATATGGGCAAGTGCACCCATCGTTGAGCGTAGTATAGTGTTGGTAAGATACCGAGGTCGTCCAAGGACACAAGAGCTTTTAGTACCGGTTTATCCTCAACGTCTAATCAAAATAAAAAGTTTAGAAAAATGTTTTAAACTAAGAAAAATAAAAACTAACTAAAATGCTGAAAATAAAAATAAAAGAAAAAACAGATAGACAAGATGAATCACTTGGTTCCGACTCGTATCTAGTATAACCTTTGATTATTTCCGCACTTTTGCACATAATTAAGAGATTATCTTAGTTATTGTAGTAGGCCCCTCTTTTGAAGGTGACGTTACCCTCACCCCAGTAGTTTGAGTCAGCAAGGATACAATCCTAAAAGGGTGGATTATTGGAATATAATGAATTAAGTTATTAATGCAGTATTGTGGTAGGCCCCGCTTTTGGCGGTGACGTTACCCTCGGCTAAGTAGTCTGAGTCAGCAGGGATACAGTCCTAAATAGCCGGGTTATAGTATTAATAGTAGTTAACTTATGAGGGGATCAAAGAGTTTGGACCCCCGCCATCCAATACCGTGAAGCATTGAAGGAGGTCCTACTAAATTTGACCCAGGTCCATTGCAGGACCTCTAAACGCTGAACAATGGCAAGACCTTTACCAAACCGTTCCCTTAACCCCCGACCAGGTAGCCAACATACCTCCATATAGACCGTGGAGATATGAATGGTGAAAATCCTTTATTTTATATAGACAGTAAAATAATGCCAAGACACCACGGACAAACGATAAGGAAAGATCACCTTCAACATAAGTAACTAGTTATTAAAGTCATTAATACAAAACCAAATAAAAAGTGCAAAAGATTAGAAATAAAAAGTATTATACTAGACACTTTGTCTTCACCAAGTGATGTAAGAGACTTAGGCAAACATGGCCTTGATTGTCAAGAACTCCTACGATCAATCTTGGATCCCGAGATGACTCACACACTCTACAATGGACAATGGACAATGGATGATGGTGGTGGATGATGGTGTTGTGATGGTGGTGGGTGGTGGATGAAGTGTGAGAGAGGTGGTGTGCCAAGGGATGAGTTGAAATGAATCCAAGCACTCCTATTTATAGGCTGAACAGAGAGCTGGGCACGGCCCCGTGTCCGCTGGGCATGGCCCCGTGCCTGTCTGACACTCTCTCTCCTCATTAATTGTAATTCGCAATTACAATTAATGCGCCTGCTGTACTTTCGACACGCCCCCGTGTCCGCTGGGCACGGCCCGTGGTGGGCAATAGAAGCTTCTATAGGTTTGTCTTTTCTGCTGCTTCTTGGGCACGGCCTCGTGCTGGCTGAGCACGGGGCGTGTTCAGTCTTCTGCCTTCTCTATTTTGCTTTGGAAGGTGCCGTTGAGGGGTCGGGTAGTCCACTTATGTTCCTTTCCTTGTATTTATGTTGGAATTAGCTGTCTTTTTGCTTCTTTTGTGTTTTTAAGCTCATTTAATCCTGAAAATACAAAAGGAAGACAAAAACACTCTTTTTCCAATATTAGTACTTAAAAAGGGTTAGTTTTATGCCTTATTTGATGTAATTTATATGTTGCATTTTACACACATCAAACACCCTTAAATTTCTATTTTAATTTAATAATAATTCATATAATATTATATAAAAGATGTTGAAAGTTAATACATAGTTTCCATAGATAAAGTCATAAGTAGCAAAACATAAATCAACTAACGACTAATTCAAACATTCATAAGATGTTTAGTAAATAGTTTACATTTCCAAAACATTGTCAATTAGAGTTAAGTAACGCGGAAGCTTCAAAAATTGTGTTCAGTTCTTCAAAACATGCTTGATCATAATCATCCACATACTTGCAACACCTACAAACTAAAACTTTGACAATTATCAGTATTAGAGTTCTTGAAATTATTGTTTAATCGAGACTACGTTTAGAAACGGATTTGATTAGCTATGATATACAAAACTTAGCCAAACTTTCCAGGCTCTACCGTAACTTACGGTATCTACCGTAAGTTACGGTAGTCATATAACATTTCTGGTCCACCGTAACTCAGGAGTGAACCACCGTAAACATTTGATCTCTACCGTAAATTACGGTGGATACCATAATTTACGGTAGCCACTGCAACTCTATGTTTTGATTGATTTGGTTGTTTCACCCAAACCCAATTCTATGATTTCTCATTCAAAGCACCAACACACTGATTTCTAGTATCTAATATGTCTTTTATGAACAATAACAAAGACCAAGTAATCATACTACAATGCATTAACCACGCATCATTTGATAATTTGACCCGTTTGGCTCATCTATGGAATCCTCCATTTGTGATGACTACCAATGCGATCCAACCAATTCTTTACCTATTATTCAATATAGCGAACATTATCGCTTTAATTCAACTTCACTTCTATTCTACAATTCGACTACACATATACTAGTTATCAAATTACCCAATGTAACAAGTTAAGTTACATACCTTCAAAGTAAGCCTTTCAAACGCGATTCGCCACCCGCTTGTCCACTTGACGCTCCTGCGTCCTTTCCTATAGAGTCCATTTATAACATGTTTAGAACTCCCTTTTAAACCATGTATCGCATAGTAAACTGAAACATCATAATTGTGCGTTTCAACTTTGAATTTCAGTTTTAAGCCTTCTTTGAGGTATTTTCACAAACACTTTAAGGGCAGATTTTTACATGATTATATAGCAAGTCCCTAGCTTATCATTTAGCCCAAATTTCACATCAATCAAACCATTTTACATAATTGTTAGCTTCTAAAATTCTGAAGTCACTTCACAATTGTCAAATTACACTAGAACAACACCCAAATTTCCTAGTGTTTATCAAATTATACATAACCCTCTAATCACCTACAACGGTGTTCATAGATTTCACTGAAAATTCACATGATTTCAACTTGTATTTGTCTAGGGTTTGTCCCTAGACACTATATTGTTCCTAATTCATCATAAAACAAACATGCAACCATAAGTCTCAGATTTCCCAATTTCATGAGAATTTCAAACAGAGAATTAACACCAAATTTTACATACCTTGTAACCCCCTTGTGATGAGGATAACTAATCTACGTTCGGACTATGATTTGGACTGAGTTTGATCCTTCAATTTAGAGATTTTGTGATACTTAGGGTTTTGATGAACTTGGTCGCCCCCCTGCTCTTTGTCTGATCGATCTCACACACGTATGTGTGTTTGAGATTTTTATTTTTCTTGTTTTAATTATATTAGTTTCAATTTAAGCACTTTCAGCCACTCAACTATCATTTGGTTCTAACTTTTAGTGTTTTAACCCATTGTAAGTCTCTACAAGGCTTTTACCTAACTAGGTTATTTTAATCCTAGTTAGTTCACTGGTTTATTTAGCAGCATTATATTTAAAATAAATGATTTGCATTTTCGGGGTGTTACAGCGAACATCGCATACTACAGTTTCGCGCAAGATCAGCCTTTCGTAAGGCTAGACACACACATAAACGGATGATTTGGTTAAGATTAGGTGTGAAAACCGCAAACTCTCGACCGGATCACTTGTTCGACTCACTATTTTTACTATAAGCAAGGGAATTTGCGTTGAATCAGGAGTGAAATCCATACTTCGACGCAAATCTCCTTATCTATCATGTGATTCTATCACACAAACAGGGATGCAGTCGTTAAGTCAGGGGTGAAACCCAAACCTTGATGACGCGTTCCGCTCTATGCTTTTGGTTTTACAAAGCTCTCACCAAGGTCTCGACGGACTCCAGCGACTTGAAGTCACACTTCAACTGGAAGGATGCGTGCTGATCGCCCAAAATTGAGGCGAGAGCACAGTCCTGAAAGCCAAGTTCGCACTTAAGGTCCTTGTGAATAGTCGAATCACTTTGGGTAGTCAACGTCTCGCACCCAAGACAATCTCTCTTCGATTTATGTGTTTCAATTCTGGTTTTCGCCGCCGCTAACTCTGAGATTCATTGCTTTTATGTGAATTTTATGTGATTTTACGTGTTCATGTGTTTCGATTTTGGTGATTTACTAGCTTTTTCGCTAACCGCTTTTGATCAACACGCACGACTCGCACTGCACACCTATCTCAAAACGCAAACAAATCGCTGGTCCTCACTCGTAATCGCTGCTCGCTAATCGCAAACGCTATGTTAAATCGCAATACGCTACTGTGGAGGATAGGTGAATACGTGCAAAATACATGCTTAGGTTAGCTTACGTGCTTATGTGCTTATGTGTTTACGTGCTTATGTGATTCTGTGGTTACATACTTACGTGAATTTTGTGAATGACTGTGTTCCTTAGCTTTATGGTGAATCGCTAGACTATACTAGGATTAATCGAAATTGAGTTTGAGTCCTGTGACGATGTCTGTTGCAGACAATGTCGTCATTTGGATCGCAACACTCCCGCACTGCTAGACGCAATCACGCTGACAAACGAATCGCCTCTCTCGTCGCTAAGCAAATGGCGAAAGTCATCCCACAAATTGTCAGTGAACTGACTGAGAACGCTTGCAAGTCCTCGGACGAGTCCAGGACCGATACTCCTAAAGCCGCATTTAGCTTTAAGCAGTTCAAAGCCTGCGGACCAAAAGAGTTTACCGGCGAAGATGGTCCTACGACCATGTTTCAATGGTTTGATTCTATCGAAGTCACCTTACGCCAGAGTGGCTGTCCAGAAAACCTGCGCACTGTCAATGCTACCGGGGTCTTCCAATCCCGCGCTCTTGATTGGTGGACGGCCGAGATGAACAAATGAGGAAACGATGCAGCTTTCGGATTGTCTTGGGATGAGTTGAAGAACATAATGATGCAAGAGTTATGTCCTCCCCATGAACTCCAAAAGCTTGAGGATGAATTCTGGCACATAAAGCAGGATGGTGGAGATAACGCTGGTTTGACTGCTCGCTTCAAGCAGTTGAGTATCATCTGCCCTGGTCAAGTTACAACCCCAGACATCACAATCAAGAAATATATCCGTGCTCCGCTGGATTGCGTCGCAGATTTTATTCAGGCTGCAAAGACGACAACAATCGAGGAAACCTACCTGCTCGCCGCTGAGATCAATGATAAGCGAGTCAGGGCTGGTTATTTCGACAAAGCCTCCAAGAATCTGCATCAAGCCACAACTGCTACACCCGCTGAAGCTACCGCCGCACCCGTTGAAGCTACTGCTACACCATGCGATGGCTTCAGGGTTCGGAGTTTCTTTATCATCTTTGGTAATAGTGGACGATGGCGAGGAAGATATACCATTGATGTGGCCAGATAACTTCTGTAGAGAAAAAAATGGGAAGGATGTGGTTTCGCCATGTAAGATAATTCGTTGAGGAAAGCTTGATTGTCATAAGATGAAGTAGGGTGTTCAAGAGTATAGATGAATCAGTATTAGAAGAGGCCATGGATCGAGATCTGAGAGGATAGGGTTAGAAATTATGAGAGAATGAAGGAGAAGTTATAGTGGCTGATACCATGTAAAATACGATATGGTCAAATCTCACCTCAAAACAAAGAGGGAAGGAATATTATATAATAGACAATTACACCCATCACTCCTATAATTGAGGAGATAATAAAAATAAAAGATTTATACAATAAATTCACAATATTCACCTAATATAAGTAAAAATAATATAAATAATAGACTCATAAGTCTCGCGAGCTCGATAAGTGAAGCTCGGACTTGGCTTGTTTACTAGACAATTTTAAATAAGGGGTAAATGTTATTAAGCATTAATAAAACTAATATTACACTAAGACTCAACGAACTTGACGAGCTTCACATGCGAGGCTCGAGCTCGGGCTTGATAAACAAACGAGCTTTATTTTTGGCTCAAGCTTGGCTCGGGCTCAATAAAGCTCGTCAAAGTCCAAACCCTAAATTTGAAATCCACATTCACTCATTCAGCCCCCTTTTTCCATTCTCTGCGATTTACCGATGCCCATCCGAATCTAACCATCACCGTGAGGGCGTCATCACTCATTCAGCCGCTCATTCCATTCTTTCCGATTTGTAAGTTAGGAACTTTGTTAGTGCCCCCTTGTAAGTTCGTTTTGTTTGATAATACGTTTTGTTTTGACTACTATTTTCATTTGATTTTAAAATTTAAAACCATATGAGCTTATGTGTTCCTGTTAGTTTGATATTAGCCTATTAAGTGTCTGGTGTACCTCCTATGGTTGTTCAACCATGTTATCTCCATTTTCAAGTAACTTAATGTTTAAATGCGGGATGATAATTGAAGTTGTGAGATATTAAAATGTTATTTTCACAAGTCATACTAAAGATGTTCCTTATTGGCTAAATATCAAATATGTAATAACAGGTCGTATTCGTGTCTTAACAGGTTGTATGATACGCTAGTAAGTTTTTGGTGTCTTAACAGGTCGTTTCCGTGTGACCTATTTATTATCAGGTTCGTATTCATGTTTCTGTTTGGAAAAACTGACACGATAAGATTTTGTGTCGTGTTCGTGTGTTATCATGTTTGTGTCTTAAAAGGTCTGATACGATATGCCAACCCTACTTTCTAAACATAAAAAGTAATTGATCACTTATATATAAGTGATATAAACAAATAAGTAAGCACTATAACAATTCAACACACGGAACCTTACACCCTCCTATGAAAAAAAGCCATAAATCTATTCATAACTTACATGTAACTTATTTGACGAACTTTCACGAGTCAAAAAAGGTTATAAAAAACTAACTCTAAAAAAATCATATGTTAAAAATAAAAGAGTTTGCAAGAAGTATGGTTGTTTAAAAAAATCTGAATCCGAATCCAAAAACCCGTATCCAAATTATCCGAAAATTCGGATATCCTCGGATATCCGAAAATTCGGATTCGGATGTGAATTCTAAAAATTTTCGGATATTCGGATTATCCGAATCCGAAAACTTTATAATAAAAAAAGAGTTAAATGTCATTTTGGTCCCTATGATTTGGGTCATTTTGTCAGTTTAGTCCAAATGTTTCATTTTTCGCATGTAGGTCCAAAAAGGTTTCACTGTTGCCATTTTAGTCCATTGGGTTAACTTCATCTATTTTTCTTGTTAACGAGAAGGGTAATTCGGTCATTCATATGGCCGAATTCCTCTTCTGGTTAACAGAATTACATATAAAATGATCGAATTGCTCTTCTCATTAACTGAAAAAATGGATGAAGTTAACCCAGTGGACTAAAATGGCAACGGTGAAACCTTTTTGGACTCACAGGCGAAAAATAAAATCTTTGGACTAAACTGGCAAAATGACTCAAACCACAAAGACTAAAATGACATTTAACTCTAAAAAAAATATAGATATATTAATTCCACTAACCACCTAACTCCTAAACTCAAAAAAAATAGATATATTATCTACACACGCTCATTCACTCCAGAAGACATTCACTTTTGAAAATTAGGTTTAGTTTTGATCTAATTAGAAAAAGATATTTTTGTTTTTTCTTAAGTTCGGATATCCATTTTGATATCCAAATTCGGATCCGAAATTTCGGATTCGGATGTCGATATTCACTATCCGAAATTTTTGGATATCCGATTTTCGTGTATCAAAAAATCGGATTATCCGATCTTGAACACCCCTAGCAAGAAGGGTGTTGCAAACTTTGCTAATGAGTTTTGCTTTTCTTTTAAAACAAATCTTAGTTATCTACGTAAAAAAAAATCTTAGACTTGATAAGTAAAAAAATGTAAAAAACTAGGTAAACTTTGTAAAAGGCTCATTATATACAACCCCCCCCCCCCCCCCTCCAGATTATACCCCCCCTTGTGAGAGGAAAACTGTCGGTCCCACGCAGGCCCCACCTGTAAGTATGTGAGAGGAGAGGGGTGAAAAACGTAAATAGGAGGGGTGTAGAAAGTAGTAAAAACCGTATGGTTTATACATGAAGTTAGGTGGTGGGTATCATTGTCTGCGACAACCATTCTCTCTTTCACATCAATGTCGCATTAGGAAATGCTACACACTTACAAATCACAAAAAAATCTACACACTTCATACACTTCTCATGTCACAACCAATTTATAATAAAAAAAAACCTAACCAAAATTTAATTAATTAGATTTTGAAACAAGCACACCTAGGCCTGACGAACCGAGCGTTCATGAACTTGTTCGGCGGGAAGTTCGTTTATGTTCGTTTATTTAATAAACAAAAAAACACGAACAAGAAATTGTGTTCGTTTAATTAAATGAACGAACATGAACACACCTCATGTTCGTTCATTAATGTTCGTGAACATTCGTTCATTTATGTTCGTTTAAATTTTAGTAAATACATCAATAGTTATATTTAAATGAATATTAGCTTTTCTAACTATTTATATAAATATAACTAATTAGTAATTAAGTTTTCTGGTAAAAAAATGAATCTTAAACTTTTTCTTAGATCGTAACTGATCACTTACTTAATATTTATATAAAAACCTACTTAATTTTAACATCTATGAACCCAAATTTATATGTGTTTTAGGATAAATGGGAAGGCATTAGACTTGTTTGTTTGTGTTCACTAATGTTAAATTGTGTTTGTTTATGTTTGTTCAATCACGTTCATTTGTTTTCATTTATGTTTGTTCAGTCATGTTAATTTATGTTTGTTTATGTTCGTTTGTGTTCGTTTATGTTCGTGAAACCGAACGAACATAAACGAACACGAACATGCCTGATTTCTAAATGAACAAACACGAACAAAAAAATGTGTTCGATTACACGTTCGTGTTCATGTTCGGTTAAAGTCAAAATGAACGAACACGAACATGCCTATGTTCGTGTTCGTTCGATTCGTTTACAGGCCTAAGCACACCTCTTCCTCTGAGTTTCACCAGCACATACATGCCACCACACACGGAACTAAACATGGTATGCATGTTGACGAGTGGGTTTGTCGAACCCACTCCTAGCAGCAATTACAGTTCTACACCTATATATCTTTATAAAACTAGTTTTTTTATTAGTTTTTATACACCTGAGTTTGTTACTTTGTTGTATAAAATACAATTTCATCAATTGTCTCAAAACAATATTTATAAAGTGTTTCATCTGATCTGTTTATTTACTTTTGTAATCACTCTAATCGAATATCTATTTAATTAAGCCCCAAAAAGCACCGTCCTTTGCGCTTTTCCGACATATAACTTTTTGACCTTATTCTTTCAGTGGGTCCATCACCTAAACTTGCTTTTTGTACTTTTTTACAACCATTGGGAAACCGCCACGTGTCAGTAAGATCCACGTCATCATAAAATGGGATCTGACTTTGATAATGTTATCGTTCTCTCATTGGTTGTGCGGTCCACGTGTCATATCCACCCAGATTGTGTTCACATGCTCAAATGGATTTACTACCATATTAAATAATATGGTCACATGTATTACAACAAAATATATTTGTCATTTTATTAGAGAATTTCTTTTGTTTTTTTTAATATTTGTCATTTTATTATAGAATTTCTTTTGTTTTTTTAATGAATGTTGGTTAGTTCTAGACAGGGGCAGACCTACCTTGGGTGGGTGGGTGGGTGGGCACACCCCTTGAAAAAATATATATAGTGTATTTTTTAGGCGAAAAACCTGAACGCACCCGATATGATGGGTGGGTGGGCGGGCACACCCCTTGAAAAAATATATATAGTGTATTTTTTAGGCGAAAAACCTGAACGCACCTCATAAAAATACGATTGAACCCTTCAATTGCACCCACAGAAAAAAAAAATTCTTAAGTCCGCCACTTGTTCTAGAAAATAGACACTATAATTAAATATTCCACTTATGAACAAAGAAACTTAAAGCATCATGCGATAAGTACATTAATGTTTGATTCAAAATAAAGTTGTAATACCAAATTATGCATGCAAATCTTACAATTTAGTCTTAAACACCTTCACGTTGGTTAACTATACTCATTAAAATGATTATAAAGTTTAAATTTTGGTAAATTACTAAAATAATTGTTATGAACAAGGGAGCCAAAAATCAAACGATCTTTTTCGAGCAAGCATCGAGTTATTTGGACAATCCTACACACAACTGGATTTTGAAAAAAAAAATATATCGAGATGTAGATAAAAATAGGCACGTCACAATAACATGCTCAGAATTTTATAAAATATCGTATCTTAAAAATTCTAAGAAAGAAACAAAAAAAATATGCTCAAGTTATAATCATAAAACATCATAAACAAAATTTAGAACCTGACAAAAACTTAAATAAATTACATAAACTGTTCATGTCATTGGAAAAATTGTATATAAGATTCGTAAGTGCTAAAGAAAAACACATCTTTAGATGACTGACGATGACTGGATTGAACACACAGGAGTTAACTATATTTTTGGGTTTTTAGGCGGTGTAGATGGAAATTGTTTGTAGGTAGGTCATATCTGAAATAGAGATGAAAAGGGAGACGAGGGAGTGATTTTTTTTTTTGTTGCAGGTGCTCAACGAAGAAGATGGATAAATGGATGAGGGGATGGTGATGGCGGTTTCAGGCGTCTGTTGCAGTGTTTTAGGATGGAAGACTTTGATGTTTTTATGTCTTTAATTTTTAACTAAATAAACAGTCGGGGGTTTATAACTTGTCATTTTCATCCAATTGGCTTAAAATGACATAAACACCCCTGGTTTAACAGTAAAAACTGGATGGGGTTGACAAAATGGATGAAAATAGCAAGTTCCCGAAACCATACGGATAGCCAAGTGACAAATATTTTGTTGGATGAAAATGATATAATTAACCAAACCAAAAGGACGAAAATGTTAACTTACTCTTAAAATACTAAATAACATTTAAACATTTTTTTATGTCCATACACCTCAAAGTAATATTTGGAACAATGAAACATGCAATTCCAAACACCCCTTATACGCGCTCATGCAACTAACCCCTCAAGAAAGGAAATAAAAACAAATAAGTCTTTAAAGCAAGAAGGCAACAAAAAATGATTGTCCAAATCCCATGAAAACAACTAACAACTAAACAATTTTCACACGAAAGGAAAACAAAACTTTAGTGCCATAATAATTAATAATCCCTACCTAAGAAAAAAAAGTGTAAATCTTGTGGTGGGTGCTCTTGAGCGAAAGCATAAAAGAAAGTATACAATGTTTTAGCACTATGCATATACAAACATAAACATAAATTTCTCACATTGTCATATTTTTGAAAGTCAAGATTAACGCTAATGAAAACTAAATGGCTAAATAAACGGTCATATTAATGAAATCCACAATTCACGTATTTTTACAGTCAAAACAGATTAACAGAATCAACTAAAATTAAATTGGTAAGCAAGTTAAAAGTTAACTTATAAGTCGGTCATCTTTCTAGCGGTTAAAAGTTAAACCGTTTTAAATCGTTTATCGTTCTAGCCCACTTACTTTTATCACGGCCTAGTTTCGTCACCCATATTTATGATGTTCATCCTTTTGTAGTTTCTATTGAATGGCTCACACCCATTAAAACAAGTTGGCTACCCTATTTGTATTTTTCCATGTCCTTTTCTACCCCTCCAAATTTCCATAAAACAATTTCACAACATTCTTGTAGAATATAAAGCATAAACCCTCTTTTTATGCTTCTTTTATTTCATTTTTTAAAAGTTTTTCCCCTAGAAAGATCATGAAACAACCTAACATGTGGTGACTGTCCAAATCTAATTTTTTTTAATGAGTGGCCCAAAAATAGGCAGCACCCATTCCTTAAGTAGATGAATTTGGGGGGGTTTGTCCCACTTGTTTTAATCTTTGTTCTCATTTAGTTGTATACTCTCATCCATTTAGATCCACAGTTTCTTTAAATTTGTTATCTCTTCACTCTGCTATTTTGGTTGATTTTTAACCTCAACCAATTGATCATCAACAAGAACCCCTTCATTTTCACCATTTTCAATCATAAAGTTTCAATCTTTGTGGAAAATTCATCATCTTTCCACTGAATGTGAAGTGGGGTTTCAATCTTTTTTTTTTTAAAACAAGTTTTTTTAGTGGGTATTTCTAGTATGTGCTTTCTACACCAAACTCTTTATTGAAAGCAAAAAACTTTTATCTTTTTATCACATTCAAGTACCCTGTTGTAGTCTGTACCCACCATGTCTGTTGCTCTGATTTGGGTTGTTTGCAATAGATTTGGATTCTTGGAGACCACAAAGTTTGAAACTTTATCAAAATCAAGAACCCTTTTGAGGAGTGAAAAAATCAAGAATCTTGGTAAGAAACATGAATGTAAATCCAGCTACATGAATGCAGATTTTATGGGGTTGAATTATGGGACAAAAAAAGATTTTGTTTCAAGGGTGGTGGCTATCCCAAGTGGGGAATTGGCTGTTTCATCTGAACAGTTGGTTTATGAAGTGGTGTTGAAGCAAGCAGCTTTGGTTAAAGAGCAGATGAGAGAGAAGGAAGATGTTGAGGTGAAACCTGATGTTGTGCTTCCTGGAACACTTGGGGTGTTGAGTGAAGCTTATGATAGGTGTGGTGAAGTTTGTGCAGAGTATGCTAAAACATTTTATTTAGGTTGGTTTGTTTTCTATCTTATTTTATTTTTTAAGTTTCTTGCAGGAAAATAAGTTATTTGGATTAACTGGATTTTTTTGAATTATTTTGCTTGAATTGTTTGGATTAACTGATTTTTTTAAAAGTTTTTGCTTGAATTAACAGATTTTTTTTAAAATTGTTTGAATTAACTGATTTTTTTTAATGTTTTTGCTTGAATCAAATGATCTTTTTTTGCTTGAATTAATTGAATTATTTATTAATATTATGTTTACAGGGACACTGCTAATGACACCGGAGAGGCGAAAAGCGATATGGGCGATTTACGGTGAGGATTATCGTCGATTATGTTTACGGCCTATATTAAAGTCCTTGTTTGACCATATAGATTTTTTTAGATATTTTTTATGTTGTTATGAAATAAGAACACTAAGTATGATCAACCTGGAAAAATATCTTGTGTTTATGGTGATAACTCGGAGATTGCGGGTCCCGGGCTATCTTCTCTGTTTGCAGATTCAAGAGAAGAGATTGGTGTCGCATACACCTTTTGGTGACTTTATTCTTAAAAATCTTAATGTTTGGTTGTTAGATATGATCATGTGACCATTTTTTTAATTTGTTTTTAGTCATTTTCAAGAAAATTACCTACTTTCTTGGTCAACTTAAAGTCTACTTGTGCACCAGTTTTCCACTAATTGGTAGATTGTTCACTACATAATCCTTGATTTCAGCTTTGACTTTTGTGCTTTTGGCCTAACTATTTCATTAGAATCTTTGATTTGAGTCTAATAGTACTTTTTAACTGCAAAAGTGATATGGATTCTATTGATCTGAATCTTTTCGCACATAATATTTGTGTATCGGAATTCGGAAGGCGTAAACTACTTATAGAATTTTGAGTAAAGTACACGGATGGTCCCTGTGGTTTACCAAAAATTTAGATTTGGTCCCTAGCTTTTCAAAAGTACACGGATGGTCCCTGTGGTTTGCACTTTGTAACGCATTTAGTCCCCAACCAACACATCTAAAGGTTCCAGCGGGTCCAAGTTAGAGACTAAATGCGTAACAAAGTGCAAATCACAGGGACCATCCATGTACTTTTGGAGAAAGCTTGGGACTAAATGTGTCACCAAGTGCAAACCACACGGACCATCTTTGTACTTTTTCAAAGCTTGGGATCAAAACCAAAATTTTTGTAAACCATAAGGACCATCCGTGTACTATACTCCCTAGAATTTTACTAGATTTATTCTGGTTGATTGCACCAAAAAGAACATACAATAAACTTGTTTGACTTTGACCCCATAAGTCAAAGTATATATTATATGAAGGAAATGAAGTAGGCTCTTTGATTCTTAAACTTCTGCACACTTACATACACATGAACTTAATTATTATAGATAAAGTGGATATGTTAAATAAATTGGGAAATGGTCAACAGTTTTCATGTTATCCTCTGTTGTTGTTGTTTGAAACAGTGTGGTGTAGGAGAACCGATGAGCTAGTTGACGGGCCAAACGCGTCACATATAACACCAAAAGCTTTAGATAGATGGGAATCAAGGCTGGAAGATCTTTTCAACGGTCGCCCTTTTGACATGCTTGATGCAGCATTATCCGATACCGTCTCCAAGTTCCCAGTTGACATTCAGGTCAAAATTAACAAATTTAATAAAACGGACAAAAAAGTGTTAGAAGTCAACCCGACCTTCATATCTTGTCACTTTTGGTTTTAATGAATTGTTTTGTTGCGTATGTTGTTGACGGTTTTTAAAACGTTTGCAGCCTTTTAAGGATATGATTGAAGGGATGAGGATGGACCTTAGAAAGTCGAGATACAAGACTTTCGATGAGCTTTATTTGTATTGCTATTATGTGGCTGGTACAGTTGGATTGATGAGCGTTCCTATAATGGGAATTGCTCCTGAATCTCGAGCATCAACCGAAAGTGTGTACAATGCTGCTTTGGCTTTGGGG
Organism: Helianthus tuberosus; assembly: GCA_030545235.1. NCBI lineage: Eukaryota > Viridiplantae > Streptophyta > Magnoliopsida > Asterales > Asteraceae > Helianthus > Helianthus tuberosus. The sequence goes on along the minus strand of CM060371.1, from coordinate 82,824,837 downwards.
ATTGCTAATCAACTCACCAACATCCTACGCGATGTGGGAGAAGAGTACGCGCTTTTTATTTATTTATTTTTTTTTTTTTTTGGAAAATGTTTTCGTTTGGTTTTTTAGATCTAAGAGACAATATTCAATATGAATTAGAAACATTACAACAAAATCTTGATTGTTACTTGATATCTATAGCAAATACCATAAATAGTAAGTGTTCGGTGTCATCGTGTGAGAGACTTTTAGTGTATATCAAAACAATTTGTTATGAATTTCAACATTTTCAAGAAAATCATGATCACAACATTGAAGTTTGAAGCAAATACATCAAACAGTTATCTTTGCATGCTAAAAATTTGACTTTTGGTCAAACAGGCTAATCTTTATAGCAAATACTATAAATAGTAAACATATATGCATAGTTCTTATGATGTGCTTGCTTTTGGTATAGTGCAAGAAGAGGAAGAGTGTATCTACCACAGGATGAACTAGCACAAGCAGGACTATCAGATGAGGATATATTTTCCGGGAAAGTAACCGATAAATGGAGAAACTTCATGAAAAAGCAGATTAAAAGGGCAAGAGCTTTCTTTGATGAAGCACAACAAGGCGTCACACAACTAAGCTCGGCTAGTAGATGGCCGGTAAGTAACTAACAACTTAATCTTATTATTCGGGTAATCATCCATTCCTTCAAAACACATGCTTAACCTGGTAAACGCTTGAGTCCCTTTGGCGGAGGTCTTAGGTTGTTATCCAACTTCTACTGGTTTGCTACCTTTAACCCCTTTGAAGGCCACCTGCCCAACGCAAGTTGCGTTTTACCTGATCTCATTGCTTAGCAGAGTATTGGTGTGGTCCCATGAGTTTTCTAGTAACAGATTCTCATGGTTACTTGAAAAAAAATATATAAAGGGTTTAAGGGATGCTTGGATTTGTGTTTCGAATTTGATTATCACAATGATCGGTTTTTTAATCATTATTTGATTATTATAACTTCAAACAACAAAATCTTGTGATTAATAAAGTTGCTTTGAAAACGAGTGTTCAAACATTTTTTTAACTAAATATGATCTCGGTGTTATTAGGTGTGGGCATCGCTGTTACTGTATCGTCAAATCTTGGATGAGATCGAAGCGAATGATTATAATAACTTCACTAGAAGGGCATATGTAAGTAAACCCAAGAAGCTGGTTTCTTTGCCAGTTGCTTATGCCAAGTCACTTGTTCCTCCATCAAGAAATGCAGCTCTTTCAAAGGCCATTGACTTGTAGATATATGATATCATATTTATATACACAATATATGTATTTATTAGGGATATAGGGTGAATATCTGTAAATTTTATGTTAAATGTTGTAATATGAATAATGGATACTGATTATATCAGATTTAGAATAGCCTTTGCTTTCTTAAGTTACAAGTAGTAACTGAAAACCAAAACAAACCGAATTCAAATTTTACAAACCAAACCATAAGCATATCAATTCGAATATGACGCAGAGTGAAAGCTGAAATAAACAAAGAGAATAATTTTGAGGTAATATGATAATAGTATCTATGCTAATACTATTAAATCAAATCCATTTGACACGATAGGTACGATGGACCTAATCTTGTCATAGTATAAGAGGTTAACTAGTAAGTTTTATTTATAGAGTTGTTCCAGACCCAACCGAAGAAAAAGAAATCAAAATGGAACTACCGGAACCGGTTTCACCTCTACCCAGTCAAAAACCCGGACCCGAACAGGCCAAAACCCAGAAAAACTCTGTTTTGTGCATATCTCGTCTAGCTAAACTATAAAATAATTAAATTAACCTCTTAAATAGACGCATAAATTACTCAAATAAAATATTCTCGTATATTAGGCCTTGGAAACCGAGCCCACGCAGGCTGAAGATGGGTCGAACCCGGGAACTGTGGGCTTCAGGCCCAATGTAGTTGATGATTCATAGTCAAGAATCAAGATGGGAGTAGAGATGGGCATAGTGGTGCACAAATCGGGTTTTTTTAAAAACCGGGTTTCGGGTAGGATCGGGTTCGGGTAGGATCGGGTTTTACAAAATCGGGTTTTTTTTTAAAACCGGGTCGGGTCCGGGTCCGGGTTCTCTACAAAAAATGTATACCCTATATACCCGGGTTGGGTTTTATAAAACCCGGGTATTATAAAACCCTATTTCCCGGTTCGGGTATTCATCGGGTAGGGTTCGGGTATGCATTGGGTTGGGAAAAAACCCGCACCGGGTATTAAAAAAACCCGACCGGAACTATGCTTATAAAATGTATCAAACATAACTTTCACACATAGACATCAAATCTATTGATAAACAGAGGCACAATTTATAAACAGAGGCACAATTTATAGTTCTTCATGTGGTTATTATTGAACTTTATAAACAGAGGCACAATTTATTAAATACAAAAACTAATAATGATATTAAACAAACAAAGAAAATAGAAGGGCCAACATATATTGGCATATTTGTTTCCACTTGTAATGAAATATACTAAATAATTAAGTAGCGGTGGCAAATATCATTAGAAACCTAATAATTAAACAAGATTACATCAAAGTGCATACATAATTTTGTTAAATCATAAGAACTAGAAGTCTTAATGCAAACATAATTAAACAAGATTACATCAAAATCGGGTTTTTTTAAAAACCGGTTCCGGGTTTTTATAAAACCCGGTTCCGGGTTCGGGTATTTATAAAACCGGGTTTCGGGTATAAACCGGGTATAAAAAAAACCGGTTCCGGGTTCGGGTTTTAGATCAAATATGCATACCCGGTCCCTACCCTACGGGTAGGGTCGGGTTCGGGTATAAAAAACCCGGGTTTTATAATACCCGGTTCCGGGTTTTTTTTTCGGGTCCGGGTTCGGGTTTTTTGTGCACCACTAGATGGGCATAATAACCGGTTTCAAACCCAACCCGACCTGGAACCGGTTCCAGTTCATGCCCGCTTTATTGAAGAACCAGTTTCGGGTTCAAAAAACCCATAGGTTCTCACCTGGTTCCACCTTTTATCAAAAAATTGGTCCGTACCCGGTTCCTACCTGGAACCGGTTCCTCCGTAACCAAGCAATATGTTTGTCTTTTATTAAAAGGGGTAACTTCGTAGAATAGTAACCAAGTTTTAAAAGTGTTTCAATTAGATCACTCAAGTTTCAAAAGTGTTCTAATTAGGTCATTCAACATTCATTTTTCATTAAAATTAAGGGGTTTTCATCTATTTTATAGCTAACCGTGGTGATGTGGATTTTTGTTTCTTTTTTCCCTTTTATTTGATGTTAACGTCGAGTGATGACGTGGATTTTAACTTATTTTTTTAATTTTTAATGTAATTAAAGTATTTTTATTTATAATAAATATAATTTCATATATTAAAATAATCCGACCCCAACATTTTTTCTTGACACATGGGAAAAAGACATGGCTCGATTTGAATGTTAAGTCATCTAATTAGGACAAAAACGATACGAGTGACCTAATTAGAACACTTTTAAAACTTTGTTACTATTCTGTGACATTTCCCCTTTTTAAAATTACATAAAATTAGATAAAACATACATAAATTAGAACCGGTTACATTACATAAAACACTAAATATAAAACACTAAACATTTATATAACAACTAAGCATAACTTAACTCCTAAACATTCGAAGAACCGGTTCCAGATGCTTCACCGACTTTATTTTTCTTCGTCTTTGTAACCGGACAATGACGATCGGTGTGTTTTTTAACGTGGAGTTGGCCGTAGCCTTCATGAATTTGCCACATGCTTTGCACCGTTCCATCTCGTGGCTATCGCTCATTAAGCACAAATCAAAGTGCTTCCAAACTGCGGGGTTTCTCATTGTTTCCAAAACCATAACGACCTCATCATTGCACGCCATTTTAATTGTGGAGCTTTGAAACTATAGGTGTTTGAAAATGAAAGGTGTAAGTGAATATATATAGAAAAAACCGATCATAATGGCCATTAATTGGTTCTAACGGCATTATAACCGTTAGAATCGATTCCTACAGGTTTTGCAGCTTTTTCATTGAATTACCAGAAGGAACCGGTTACAACCCTACCCGGAACCGGTTACTATCGGTTCTAGTATTAATAGTCTAAAACCGGGTAGGAACTGGAACCGGTTCCTACAAGAACCGGTTCCATTCATATTTATTTAAGAACCGGGTACGGTTAGGAACCGATTCCGGGTATAAAAAAACCTGATATGCCCATCTCTAGATGGGAGAATTCAAAGTTGGCGAATGGATGATGATGCTAATGGATATCTTCAATGTTTAAATTTTAAAGTTATTTCCTTATGTCCCAGTGTAATTGAATTGATGATCCATATATAGTCAAGATGGGAGAATTCAAAGTTGGAGGGATATCTTCAAGGTTTATATTTTAAAGTTAAATCCTTTTGTCCTTTTTATTTGGCTATTTTATAATTGGTACTTGTCTTTTTTTACTAGTAAAAGGTCTCGTGCTTTGTGACAGTCAGTCGCAACCGCTTGATTTTACATATCGAATGTAAATAACAAAACACAGCTCGTGACATATGTTCGCAAAGCACAACATATTTACGTCGTAGTTTGAAATTGATAAAACCGTAACGTATCCAAATTTATTGTAATTAATTAAAATCTTTAGAAAGACGGCGGTGGTCCTCGATAAGACGACGTCAACAATGTAGCTGGCGATGAGAAATTTTTTAAAACTACGATTTACGAAGGTTGTGAAGCCTAAATTGTTTAAAGGTATGTAATATACGATACACTAATATTTATTAAATATTATATTAATAGGAATTTTGAAGTATTTAATAAATACAAAAGTTTTAAAACCCTAATGAACTATCGAACACACATTCAAACATAAATGAACGAACACATTATCGAACGTTCACCATCATAAATGAACCAGCGTGGCTATGTTTGTTCATTTAGTTAAACGAATTAAATTTATTGCTCGTGTTCATTCATTTGTTAACGTCCCGCTTGGGGCATGCACATATAATGTATATGTGTGTGGGCCCTCGGGGGCAAAAGTGAAAGTACACTAATTTTAAAGTTATTTTACTAATTTCGTGAAAATAACGAAAAACACGGGGGACGGTTAATCATGCATCATGTGGTGCCGTTGATAGCCGAAAGACTAGGGGGTACATGCACTAATCAACATTTGTCCAAGGCTTGATGCAAAACTACTATCGAGCCAGGGGTCTCACTGGAAGCAGCCTCTCTATTCCTACTGGGTAGAGGTAAGCTTGTCTACATCTTACCCTCCTCAAACCCTACCTTAGCCTTGCTATTGGTGAGATTTACTGAGTATGATGATGATGATGATGATGATGATGATGTTCATTCATTTGTTAGACGAACGAACACAAACGAACTTTATGTTGAACGGTTCACAAATTATTCGATGCATGTTCGGTTTGTTTGCAGTTGTTTTCTATGCTTTCAAATGACTTTTTTATTTGTAATTTAGGCAAATTTTTTATTTTGTATAAAAACAAATTCCTAAAATAACCTCTATCTTTGAATTCAATCATTAACAGTAAATTCAAAATGTTTTACCATAATTGTTTTAGGGTTTATCAACACCTCTTTTTTAAAGACAAATGAATACTATACAAGCGTGGCTATCTGAGCAAATCCATTGGCCAAAGGTCACTCACGTCCTGCATATACAAACAACGTTGGTGACCAGACCCGCCACCATTCCCGGGGAAACTCACTGCCCGAAGGTCCACAGTTGTAAAACCCCCGGCCCATCTAGAAAATATTGCACCAAGTGGGACTCCAACCCATGACCTCCACATTGGAAGGCCATGGGGTGTCCCCTCCCAAACCAATTAATCTAGGACTCATTGGCGGTTTATCAAAACCTCTATTTGTCCTTATTATTCATATTGCATAAATAAGTGTATATATAATACTATGTTAGCATCTTAGATATCTGTGTGCTACACGGATTAAAAAGTTAAAACTATAAAATTCGGATTAAAAAGTTAAAACTATAAAATTCATAAACATCACGGGTACATAAGTGATTAAAAGATGCTATGGTGTTTTCAAAAGATATGGTTACTCTCTCTAAACTGTATCTTATGGTTGTTTTGAAAAAAACATGGGCCAAAAGAAACGATTCTTATGTAACCGCATCTTATGGGTGCTTTGAAAAAATCAAGAGCCAAAAGATTCGGTTTTATAACCGCATCTCTTGATATAACGGTAATAAATAAAAACTAATAATAAAAAATAAATATTAAGTAAATACTATATTATTAATAAATAAAAACTAACGATAAAAATAAGTATTAAGTAACTACACTACTAGTATTGATTAATGAATAAAAACTAATAATAAAAGACAAGTAAATATTAATTGTATATGTGTGATTGATTTTCTTTATTAATGATACTAAATAATAAAATATAAAAAAAGGTTTTATATAGCGATGATGGTCAACTAAGGTTGTTCATGTTACATTTTGTCAATTAATGTTGGTTAGGGTGATTAATGGTCCATTGGATGATTGATAGGTCAATTAGGGAGAGTGATGGTTAACTAGGGTTGTTAATGTTAGAAATAACCCGTAATGTGGCCTACAGATCATTTAAGTTAACCTTACCAATATGACGTAACCGGTCCCTAACAATTACTTGATGGAAGTAATTGTGAATATTTATAAGTTAAGGAGCCATTATGATTTCCCTTTAGATGCTTTTAATATAGAAAATGTGAGGAGTCCTGAGTTACTAATAAAATGGATGGTCATCATCTTGTGCATTCATAGTGAAACACTCCTAAAACACCAATCAAGAATTCTCTCTAAAGTTCCCATCACTAAAAGGCATCATAACAGGAATCATGGCTTCATCATCATCAGCGAAGATAACCATTCCCACATGTAAGTGCCTCTAATTTTATGTTCATGTTCATGCTTTGACTTGTTAAACGTGATTAGGGTTTTATGTTTTAGACCCATGTTTAAAGATATAATCAACATGTGGTATCAGAGCGTATGTTAATTATATCTATTTGATCATAAAATTAAATAATTAATAGACGATGAATCGATTTTATGGAATATGAAATCAAAGTTGATTTGTTTATTGAGGATTGGTTTTCTAGAAAGTTGTTTAAAATCATTGTTCGATGACGTAGTTAGTTTAAATTCCAAACATTTTTTCACTTTAATTGACCTTTTGATATATATTGATGTTCTGCACTATATTATTTGCTAGTGGAATTTTATAATACACAATTACACATATATGTAAAGGTTAGTTTGGATTAAACATTAGATTTTACTACATGATGGAACATAAATTATGTATTGGATATAATTCATTTCCAATGATTTTAAATGGGTATACCAATTCTGCAAATCAATCGGTTCGAATTCAAACGTCTGAATGTTTAAATTTGCATTTAGTTTGAGATGTTTTTTTTTGTTTAAAGAAGGTTTGGAGTCTGGAATATTTTAATCGATATATTGCCTTTCCTCAAACCATGTTAATCTAAATTGAAGTAATATAAATTGTTTAATATAATTTATGATTTTGTGGCCACTTAATACTGTAATTTACTTAAGGGTTTATTTTATTATTTATTTTTGCCCACACTAATAATATTGTTTTGTTTTTAGAACAAATAATTGTTGTTTCCTTTTATTTTCATATAAATCAAATGTTGCATATAATATCAGTTGATTATTTCTTTTAATATTGTTTTGTTTTTAGAACAAATAATTGTTGTTTCCTTTTATTTTCATATAAATCAAATGTTGCATATAATATCAGTTGATTATTTCTTTTGATTTTAGTCATAAGGAAAAAAAATCAGTTAGAGTATTTTTCCTTAATGCAATTAAAATAATGATTTAAGCATTTAATCATACGTCTTAAAATAACGATTTTGACATAGGAAAGTATTTTATATAATTATGTGTATGACAATGAACCTAAAGGCAAATTGTCTAATGATATATATAATAATTATAAGCCTAATTACATAGAGATATCATTTCTTGCCCAAAGGTGTTATGGTATATTTATGTACTTTATTTTTACGTTCATCATATATGAATTTTGGTCAAAGTCAAAGCGAAGCCAAAATTCATATGGGACATTAAGACAGTCCATTTATAAGATATGTTCATAATATGTGAATTTTGGACAAAGCCAAAGCGAAGCCAAATTTCACATAGAACATTAAGATAATCTCTATCATTTACGTACATTCACAATTACATGAATTTTGGTCAAATCCAAAGGGAAGCCAAAATTCATATAAGATAATAAGTCAGTCTATTATGGTATGTTTATAATACATAAATTTTGGTCAAAGCCAAAGCGAAGCCAAAGTTTATGTAAAACATCAAGACAACATTTTATTTATGTATGTTCATAATGTCTGAATTTTGGTCAAAGCCAAAGCGAAGCCAAAATTCAGGTAGAATTTTAATTAATCTATTATTTTGGTGTTAAAATAGATTTTATCTTCAATGTACTTATCTTTGTCTGCCTTGCTTGATTACCCCTAAATAGATTACTCCAACTCTTCTATTTGTATTGATCTAGCATCCACTTTTAGCCCTAGCCTTGGAATTGAATTATTGACTGGGGCAAACTTTGCCACATGGAGGGATACGGTTAAACTTACTCTTGGTATGGTAGATCTTGATTATGCCCTGAGGCATGACCCTCCTGCTACTCTGACTGCTGAAAGCAATGCAGATCAGAAAATAGAGCATGAAAAATGGGAAAGGTCTAACAGAATGTCTCTTATGGTTATCAAGAATTCCATCTTAAGTGCCATTAGGGGAGCTATACATGATTCAGAGAATGCCAAAGAATATCTGAATTCGGTTGAGGAGCAATTCAAAGGATCTTCTAAAGCACATGCTAGTTCTCTAATTTTGAAGATGCTTACCACAAAATATGAAGGGACTAGTGGTGTGCGTGAGCACATAATGATGATGAGTGACATGGCCCATAAGTTAAAGGGATTAGACATGGAAATAAGCGACAGTTTTCTAGTACACTTCATCATGACTTCTCTTCCTGCACGTTTTAATGCTTTTAAGATCAACTATAACACTCAGAAATACAAATGGTCAATGAGTGAGTTGATAGCAATGTGTGTGTAGGAAGAGGAACGTTTGAAACTAGAACAACCAGAAGTTGCTTATATCGCTACCACTAAGTCGGTGAAAAGGAAGGGAAATTTTAAAGGGGAAAGTTGCAAAGTCCAGAAAGCTAATTCAAATACTGTTTCCAGCCCTAATGTCTCCAAGGGACAGTCTCGTTGCAAGTTCTGCCATAACAAAGGGCACTTGCAACGAGATTGTTCAAAATTTAAGGATTAGCTGGCTAAGAAAGGTACTGATGCATTTATGATAATTGAATCCTTTAATATTAATGTACCAATTAACACATGGTGGGTTGACTCTGGTTCAATGGTTCATGTTACCAATTCCACACAGGGATTCCTTACAATCCAGAGGCTGGAAAGAAACCAAAGAACACTTAGAACGGGAGGAGGGGAAGAACTTGAAGTTGAGGCCATAGGAACCATGCAACTTATTATGAAAACTGGTCATTGTATTAAACTTTATGATACATTATATGTATCGAAAATTACTCTGAATTTAGTATCAGTATCAAAGTTGGACAATGATGGTTTTGAAGTTTTACATGGACATGGAAAGGTCACTATTAGTTTAAAATCCCAAGTTCTTGGTTGTGGTTATCTGGATGAAAATCTCTATAAGTTAGAACTAGATGATAGCTTTTCGAAATCTTTGTTGTCATATAACGTAAATGAGAAAATCAACAAACGAAAACGAAAACATGATCTGGAAACATCATCTAAATTGTGGCATCAATGTTTAGACCACATCTCACGAGACAGAATGTTAAGACTCGTGAAGGATGGTGAATTACCAGATCTTGATTTTAGCGATTTTGGAACTTGTGTTGAATGCATTAAAGGGAAAAAGACAAATAAAAATAAAAAGGGTGCCACAAGGAGTTCTGGATTATTAGAACTCATACACACCGATATTTGTGGACCTTTTTGTTAGTGCACTATGTCTATTGACTTCGTCTTGTATCGAGTCATGAGATAGGATAGGATAGAATGACCAGTGCTCAGGGTACTAGAAACGGATTTTAGCGGGTGAACTTGTAATTTCGTTTGGATGTGTCAGTGGCAAGTTCAAACGAAATTAGATTAACTAATTTCGTTTGAAAGTGTCCTGGTCAGCTTCAAACGAAATCACCATCACTATAAATAGGGCACTTGGTTTGTTCATTTGTAACTTTCGGATCTGAGTAGCGAAGCTCTGCCGAATCGTCTCCAAGTTATAAATCAGTGTTAAATCAATAATAGAGACATTTTACATCAAGCGTCCGTTTAATTGATTCCGCCTCTGATTCAGATAAACAACTCTTCTGATCGACTCAGTCAGGTCGTACAACGATCCTACAAGTGGTATCAGAGCTCAGGAGGAAGAGTTCAGCTTGATTGCATCAGTTTTCTGTCTTCTACACCTTCTTTTTCAAATTGGACAAGTTTTTACGGTCAAAATAGTTTAAATTTCACATATCTTATGTGAAACAGTGTTTTAACAAACCCTTGAGAGTTTCAGATCAAAATTCGAAGTAAAAGTGACAAAAATGGGACAAAAATGTAATCCCGTTTGAACGAGCACACCTAATTTCGTTTGAAAGACAACCTGATTTCGTTTGAATCAGTAATCTCGTTTGAAAAATTCACATTATTTCATTTCAAAGTGATAATCTCGTTTGAAAGCCAACTGATTTCGTTTGAAGATATTAGTTAATTGCTGATTTCGTTTGAGATTGTCATGACAAGTGATTTCGTTTGAAGTTGCCAATCAAGTGATTTTGTTTGAAATTGCATATCAAGTGATTTCATTTGAAGTTACCAGACAAGTGATTTCGTTTGAAGTTGCCAGACAAGTGATTTCGTTTGAAAGTGCAATCTCGTTTGAAAGTGGATTTTTCGCATCAACTGAGTATCAGTTTGATTCAGTTGTTTGATAGTGTTTAAACTGATAAGTGTTTGTTTGATTCTAGGTGATTCAAGGTGATTCAAGATATACAAGGTGAAAAAAAATCAAGACACAATTTGAAGATGTCAGGATATAGTGATTATGATAATTGGTGGAAGAGAGATTATGCGAGATGGGAAATTGAAAAATTCAGAGAACCATTCAAAGAAGCCCAAAGAGCCAAAAGATGGAATGATGAATTGGAATGTTACATGGATCCACAGGGTAATCCGGTTGTTGACCCATCAAAAGTGGATTTTGATGCAGTAACAAATTTGATTCCAAAACAGGATACTTTCAATACAAGTAGGCTATCTGATAAAGGATATTTGCCAGATCTGGTGAACAAAATAAAAGAAATCTGTGAAGAAAGCTTACCAAGGGTGATTGAAATGAAGAAAAGGAAAGAAGAAAAAATTGATAAGATGGTTGAAGATTTGAAGAAGAAAGCCATTGAGGAAGTGAAAGTTGAAACGGTGAAAGTTATGATGAATGAAGAAGTTGTGAAAGAAGCTGTTGCTGAAAAACAGCAGGTTCTTGAAGAAGTAATTTCAAACACTGAAGCATCTGAGAAAGATAAAACTTCAGGATCTGAATCAGTGTGCTCAAAATGTGATAAATCTGAATCAGACAATGTCAAACTCTTGAAGGATGTGGAGAGTTTGACATTGGAAAACAAAGTTTTGAAAGAAAAAGAGTTTGAAAATGAAAAATTAAAAATTGAAAAAGATTTTCAAAGTCAAATGAAGGTTTTAGAAGATGAAAAATCTGTTATTTTTTAAAATAATCTTGAAAAACAGATTGAAATTAATTCTCATCTTCAGAAAATCATTCGGCTCGAAAATGAAGCTGAAATTGCTCTGAATAAAATTAATGAGCTTGAGAATAAATTGAAAGGTTTTGTGAATTCTACATCACATGTTTGTCCAAAACCGATCAATTCTGTGCCAATAAGTGACAATGTCACAAATTTTGACAAAGTCAAAATTGAGGATTGTGATGAGAAAACTGATGATGAAGTTGAAAAAAGAAAAATATTTTTAGAATTAAAAGAAAAATTTAAAGATACTGTTTTACATTCTACTGAAATAGGTGAATGCTCTAAAAAAAAACCTGTTAAGAAGAATGTAGAACAAAAACAAAAAGTTAAAATTTCAGAAAATGTTCAAAACAAAAATAAAAGCTCATCAGTTCAATCATCCAATCATTATGAAAAATCACAAAAATTTGAAAATAAAAACTCACAAAATGTTGGTAATAAGTGGTGCAGGTTTGACCACAGTGCTCAAAAGCCGAATTCAGCATACAAAAGGAGAGAAGATTACCACAAAGCCAAACAATGCTATGATCTGAAGGTTTGGACTGAAGGTGGCAATTGGTACGATAACAGAGTGTGTTACACTTGTGGTGTGAGAGGACACATTGTTGTTAACTGCCAAAGTTGGAGATTTGAAACGAGAAGATGTTTTGAATGCAATATTAAAGGTCACATTGCCAGAGATTGCCCAAGGAGATCAATGGGAAGATCGAGGGTTGAATATCAGAGAACGATAAAGAAACCAGTCAAGCCCAAAGAACAGAAAGTGGAGGAAAAGAAAGTAAAGCTTTCACAGGGGCAGAAAGACAGACTGAGGAAAAAGAGGAAGAAGGCGAGAGAATACCTTGAAAAGATTTTATCCTCGGGTAATCCTGTTGGTTCAAATAAAAGTTCTGATGAATCGCTTCACTCGACAACGGAGTCAAGTAAAACGAATTCTTCAGATATAAATCTGAGGACAAAAGGGAAGGAAAAAGAGAAGATAAAAATTGGCAATGAATTTGTTTCTTTGGAAACAAAGAAGCCACGTGTTGGCAATGAATCTGATTCCACAAAATCAGAAGAGCCACAAGTTGAGGTAAAAAAGGAAGAGACAGTTCCATTAATGAATGATGAGAATTTTCCACCATTACGGGCTGCAAACCTAAAATCAAAAGGTGTTGATGCTGGAAAAATGTTTAATAGCAATGTTAAACATATTTTTAGTAAGATGGTTGATGGAAAGGTAAAAGGGGTAAAAAAATTTTATGAAGCAAAAAGGAATGATCAAACCCCGAGTAAAACTGAAAAGGTCACACCCAAGACTGGTCAGGCTTGGGTACATAAATCTGTTGGTTGAACTTCTGACTTGCCTGAGCTTCCAGGTTGGTAAGCGTGAAGCAGGTATCGGCATCATTCTTGAGAAATTCACAGGATGGTAACTGTGATATTTCGTCTTACAAGTGGTTAATCAAGGACATTAAGTTGTACTTGATTTTCTACAAGTGATAGTGGTGTTTGACCTAATAATGTTAAATTTTCAAAATGGTTAAAAGAGAACAAGGTGATGTGATGACCCCGAACCCACAAGTGATGGGTAAACAAACTAATTTTTCCGGAAAACCATTCTGATTAAAACAAACTTAAGTGTTTTGAAATCATTATGGGAAAATAGTTTGTTGTAAGGGGGAGTTCTGATTGAATACGCCGAAACCCTCACGGCTGAACAAACATGATTAATTTCACAAGATTGAAAAACGGTTTTCAAACTGTAAAATATCAATGTGTTGTAAATCATGGGGGTATATTAGATTTTCTGCAAATCAGAGCACTTTAAGCAGAAAATGGATGGCGAGACAAAGCTATCTACATCGGTTTGTCAAATTTTCATTAAATGATTTTGCATTTTAGGGGGAGTATTGTTGTTAGAAAATACAAAAACATTAGAAAATTTGAAAAAGCCAAAAACATGAGATGATAAAATTTAAAAATTGAGTTTTTGTGTAAAAAGAGGAAATGATAGTACATCAGTAGACAGTTACAGTATGCTAAAGAATTGGAAAGTCAAAATGGGTTAAACGATCTCACCGTGGATGTGTCGGTAGATTTTATACATTTAGTAAACTTTTTCGGGATATAAACCTAAATTCAAACTTGCTTATTTCGTGGGGAACACTACTTGGATATATAGGTAACCCCTGAAATCTCGTTTGAAGGACCCCTCTTTTTGAGATACTAGGTGTCACAACCCCCGATCCCTGATCCCCGGGAATGGGCGGACGTGATCTCAGAGTTTTGGTGGTATCAGTTTTATTTAGTCTTGCAGCGGAATTTACATCAGGACCGTAGTTAGGAAATGTTTATTAGAGTAAAACCACCATATTTTATAATATTAAACAAATGGGATGAAACCCAAGTTCATAGTACACATGTTTTCATAGGAATAAACCCTATTTTATTTAATAAAAACATCTGTTTTATTTTAGGTAACTTTATTGCCACTTTTCCAAGCCTTCAGTGCTGTCCAGCTGGCTTTTATTGGCTTCACACTAAGTTACCTGTAACACGTGTTTAAAACATTTTATCAGCAAGAAATACTGGTGAGTGAATCCCAGTTTAATCAAGTTTAAATAAAAAGTCACAGTGAACAGTATTGAGGGCGATCCCGCAATTATATTTGTTTACAAGACATCACAATTAACATCAGTGGTACTGTCATACTCAACTTGTGGAAATGTTACTCCTTGACCAGGTGGTAACAAATTTTGTATACAAAACCCCAACATACCCACTATAATTGTATTCTTACAAATACTCAATATGTTTATTCGCATGGAAAGATATGTAAGGTTTTGTAAAACAATTCACAAAAAGGTTTACAAAAAGTGGATCAACTCACATTGCTATCTTAGACTTTGCGTGAGGGTTTCCTGGATATAATCTATAATTTATACAAATATACATTGGTTAGTATCATAACCCTTTGAAATTATTAATAATACCCTCCCCGAGACGGCATTCCAACAACTACGTCGGGCAGAACCATGACAGTTGTTACGGAACCCTAAATCAATCGGGCAGCGTAACTATTACGAAACTGGGGTTATAATACTTACAACGGAGCAGAACCTCGCTAATTAGGGGTATAATACACGAGTATAATAACTTTCCTACAGAAATTGTGATTGAGAATTGAAAAGTGAGCGAATTGAAATGAGATGCGAAGCCTACTATTTATAGTTGTGATACTGAGTCCTGTCGCGGCCATCGTAAAAGACAAGGGACCCTTACGCGGCCCGCGTCAACACCAGTCAACGTAGTAGCTTAGCTGAGTCGTTCACTAGACCGCCACGATCATGACACGTGTCAGCCTCTGGGTATATCCGCGTTTCACAAGCTCTCGCGGCCCGCGTTAACTAAGCATAACCCTTATGCGGCCCGCTTCAACTAAAGGTTTCAGCGGAGTCCGGTCACACTCTCATACGGCCCGCGTAAACTAGGGGTAGAGTATGTCGCGGCCCGCCTCAACCCTATATTTCAGATTTTTGATTTATTTTATAATTATAACATAACTAGGGCTCGGTTTTCACATACGGGCATAATATAAGACATATTGGGAAAATTTAAGATATAATAGAGGGTCGGAAATATTATAAGGGTGTTGGTTTTACCGAGGGTTGTTACACTAGGTCTTTATGCTTAGTGATATCTGAGGTATTATCCCGGGACTTCTGATTTTGCGGAAGCAATGGCCTAGTCCCCGTATAATACTTTCTGTTTCTTAAAATATAGCATCGCCCTCAGCAAAAATGATGAAACAATAAAATTGATAATCATTGATGTTGAAGAAAAGATCCTCTAAAGGGGACACACCAAAAGTCGAAGCCGTCATCTCTCTGCTGAACGGAAGTTCTGACCTGAGCTCTCACGGTTTTCGCAATTTAACCCCTTACAGATATCATCTAGGTATACTCACCTGTAAGACTGAATATTGGGATCTGGATACGGGAGTATATTCAAGAGGTGGGACACATGAATGAGTTTAAGTTCTTAATACACATAATTCGTATCCTGAATCAGTTGAACTTTGTGTGAAAATTTAAGTGGGTCAGTATATCGACAATCTAAGTGAATTGTTTAATTCTTAATGTGTAACTAAGCTCAACGGTACTTGTGACTTGTCAAAAACTGATATGATCCTCTAATGCAAACTCAAACAAAAATATTGTCTGTAAATATGTTTGTACATATTTCGTTATTGCTTTATATTTTCAGAAAATACAAAAAGATTTTTGATTCTGCTTTATTTTCGACAACCGATGTCTGAGATGCTGAGTTTCAAAATCTGAGTAAGCTGATTGTGTTTCTGAAAATAAAACAAGTTCATTAATTTGAAACTTGAAGTTTTAAAATCAAAAACCAAAAACAGTTTGTGATATCTCCAAGGTCATTAGTTTGAACTTGGATGATTAACTGTGGGGGATTTGGATGCTTATATTGTTAAAAGAGCCAGTTTCCGATCCGTTTCGCTGAAACTGCCAAATCTGTAAAGATTGTTGATAGGGGAAGTGATATAGAAAATTGAATTGTCAGGTTACTATTCCCGGAAGTTTAAAATGTTGTTACTTATAAACGTATGAGTGTTGCAGATATGATACCAGACTACGATCCCAACAGCTGAGTCTAAAGGGGAGTCTGAAGACGAGCTCAAAGCTAGGGGGAGCTTGTATGTAACACCTCGAAAATTCACGTCCTATAATGTATTGACACGTGTCATAAGCTTTAAACGTGTGAAAGAATACTCTAGAAGGACTAAAGTTGACAAACATGGAAAATATGTGAATATAAGGGTTCAAAATGTCAACAATGGATAAATATATCCTACAATATCCCTACATGATGTTTATACCCTTAAACGAATGATTCATGGATCATACGAAGCTAATTGTGAAAGAAAGTGAGAGATTACAAACTATAGGGGTTAAATGTGTCAGCATGTTTAAAGTATACCTCTGAGTGACCTTTTAGCAAACCCGAAGCTTTGTAACGATCAATTATGCTCACTAGAATACATGATAAAAATTTCACCAAGTTTCGCTATCATATGAGAAAGTTATGACAATATTCGTATACGAGGGGTTAAAAGCGTCAACGTTGAAATTTATGACTTTTCGGGTAACCATAAAGTTACCCAAGGACTTAACAAAGTTTGGTTATGTCTTAAGGCCCTTAAAAGTCAAGTTAGAGGGCTCAAAGTGCAAGAAATCATGTTAAGAGCAAGTGTAGAAGGATCAGGGACTAAAAGCGTCAAAAAGTGCATAAGTTTGCATTTTCGCGCATAACTTACGTTCTGAATACACCCGGACATCCAAAAATTTATGTAAGCACTAAAATATTTTATTTTAGTGTTTGGCATAAGAAAAACCCATTCGTCACGCAATTTGGATCGTCTTTCGCGCTTATGCGCATTCCGTCGTAATTAAGCGAACATCGCAATCGTACGACCAAACGAACCGAAATCCGGGATATTTTTGAGCATGTTTCATGTCCACAATGTTTAGGCATCATTTTAGGGCCTTAAAGTTGACTTAAAGAGCCTTAAACATGTCAGAAATGGCCTTAATACACAACGGGGACTGAAATGGAAACCTTGGAAACTGTTTGCTGATCAGAAGGACCTAGGCGTGACACCTAGCCCCCTTGGCGTCATGCGAGGCCCTTTCAGATCAGAAAAGGTTGTTTAATCAGCTGTTATCAGCTGCTAAACACTCCAAAGGCCAATGCCACATGTTAATCCCTGATGTTGGGGGGCTAATTTGAGTTACCTTAGTGTTACAAGAAGTGTAGGGATCAGATCAAGGCACGGTATTCGAAGAACGATCCTAACGGTTGTCCATTTACTATAAATACCCAACCCATTCACTTACAAAACCCACAAATCTGATCTAAGAATGCTCTAAGTTGAAGCCATTGCTTCATACCTGAGTTACTTGGATCAAGATTAGCTTTCGGGGATCCTTTGTAAGTGTTCCTTCGTTCTTTTATTCGTTTTAGCGTTAAAGTCAAACTTTGTTTGACTTTCTGCATTGACCAGTTTATGGTCAATGCGAAGTTCTTTTGAACTTCATAACGTGAGCGTAATCACGACGGTTATAGTCCCTAGTGACTATACCTACTGATTACCACGTTATCTAGGCTCAGTGACGAGTCGTAGTTTCGGCCAAAATGCGTATTCTTGCGTATTTTGTAACCAAACTACTCTTAGGTATCAAAACCGTTTGTTTTGATACCAAACCTGTTTTCTAAACTTAGTTAAGCATGTTTTAACATGCTTAGCTCGTCACTTTTAGTTTAGTGCTTATATAGGGTCGTAAGGCAAGCGATCTAAACAATCGCTTATACTTTCGAACCCGACCCGTTTGGTCGATCATTAGGATCCGACCAAACACATTAGGTGACCATAGTATATAGGGAATAACCTTCCGAGGTTATACCTTATGGTCATGACGTTTAGTTAGTTGTATGACAGGTAGTATATATGCCTTAGGTAAATGACCAAAATACCCCTTCGGGGCTTATATTGAGATTAAACTCGTTTTGGGCACATTGGAAGGTATCCTACTGATATCACAACATATTTAAGGCATATTAACTTAGGAAACCTGTATATGACTCTTATGGTTACTCGTTACGCGCTTGTCGCGTTCGGATTGGCTTATGTGACTAGTTTGCGTAAATTAGCCGAAACGGCTCAAACCATATCTTTTTGGTCTCAAAATTCAGAATGTGTTTAAGTTACCCATATTAAACAAGCATACAAGCTTGCCGGGTCGAAACCACATTCTAAACTGGTCTTCGCCTTATCATGCGTTTGAACCGTACCTTCCTCTTTAAAACTAACCGGTCTAAGCATAGGCTTAATTAAAGACCCGTTAGAAATCTAATAGGTTATTAAAAACCTTCGTTCCAGATTAAGAGCCCTAGTAGAAGTACTTGTGCTTGCTGAATTGATATACGGATGGGATTGAATTTATATTTAGCTCAGGTAAATACTCTTAACTTATGCACCTAATCAAAGTGTCAAAATATTTTCGTGCCTTGTGCACCTAAACCAATTTTCTTAAACTCTTTTCAAATGAGTCGGTTGAGTGTATTTACCAGTGAAAACTGACGTATTTTCCAAAAAGGTTAAGTGACAGGTACTGAACGTAATTGGCTGGAAGCTCAGGGCGTTAATAAGGAATCTTGCAAGTTCTAGGCATCCAATGTCTGTTGAACAGTTTTTCCTTTTATTTGATCCGCCTGTGGATCCTTTACTTTCTGTTGTAATACTTGATATTACTTTATATTCGGATTTTAATATATTTATCTTTTGCTTCCGCTGTGCATTTATATATTGTGTTGTTTGACTATGATGATATCAACTACGTCACGATACTCCCCTACCCGGCCCACCGGTCAAACGTGGAAATATCGGGGTGTGACATTGTAGCAGGAAAGAAAGGTGTCGATCCCTAAAAGCACGGAAGCTTGATGAAAGGGGGAGCCTGAAGAAAGAAAGAGCAAGAGATAGATTCTGGTACAACATTCAAAGATAGAAGCTGATTGGAGAAAGATTGATAGGATGCTTACAGTGTTAGAGCCAGAGACAGAGCATGAAGACTGATCAAGACTGAAGATGTGTCATGATAAAAATTGGACACTGAAGACTTTGTCAATATCCAAGGGGGAGTCTGTTAGTGCACTATGTCTATTGACTTCGTCTTGTATCGAGTCATGAGATAGGAGAGGATAGAATGACCAGTGCTCAGGGTACTAGAAACGGATTTTAGCGGGTTAACTTGTAATTTCGTTTGGATGTGTCAGTGGCAAGTTCAAACGAAATTAGATTAACTAATTTCGTTTGAAAGTGTCCTGGTCAGCTTCAAACGAAATCACCATCACTATAAATAGGGCACTTGGTTTGTTCATTTGTAACTTTCGGATCTGAGTAGAGCTCTGCCAAATCGTCTCCAGGTTGTAAATCAGTGTTAAATCAATAATAGAGACATTATAATTACATCAAGCGTCCGTTTCATTGATTCCGCCTCTGATTCGGATAAACAACTCTTCTGATCGACTCAGTCAGGTCGTACAACGATCCTACACTTTTTCACCTGGCATTACTGGCCATAAGTCTTTTATTACTTTCATAGATGATTATTCAAGGTACATGTACCTGTATTTGATTAAAGAAAAATCTGAATCACTTGAAATGTTTAAAACTTTTAAGGCTGAAGTTGAAAACCAACTTAGTCGTAAGATAAAGGTAGTGAGATCAGATAGAGGAGGTGAGTATTATGCTCGACATACAGACATTGGTCAAGCTCCCGGTCCTTTCTTTAATTTTTGTAAAGAACACGTGATAGTGAACCAATTTACCATGCCGGGTACACCTCAGCAGAATGGTGTTGCTGAGAGAAGAAATAGAACCCTGATGGACATGATAAGAAGTATGTTAGCAAACTCGAATTTGCCTAAATTTTTATGGACTGAGGCATTAAAGACGGTCGTTCATATACTAAATAGGGTTCATTCTAAATCTATCCCAAAAACTCCTTATGAAATTTAGACAGGAAAGAAACCAAGCTTAGAGTATATGAAAGTATGGGGTTGTCCTGCTGAAGCTACACTTTATGATCCTTTGAAAAAGAAAAATGACATGAGGACGGTCAGTTGCTACTTTATAGGATATCCCGAACGATCAAAGGGATATAGATTTTACTGCCCTTCACACGTTACTCGTATTGTGGAAAGTCGAATTGCTGATTTTATAGAGGACTTTAAGGTCAGTGGGAGCAGTGAAAGTGGAATTTTTTATTTCCAAGAAGTGCAAGAGGAGGGGGGATGGGCTTTTCAAATTTATCTCCTATTACACCTCTTGTACATGACACTACACCACCTCATGTTTCCTCAGAAATTAATGCTCCTAACGTCCCTAATAATGAAGGCACATCAAATTCACAAGAGCATAACCAAATCCCTGAACCAGTTAATGAACTTGTTGAACCTGAAAATCAGCTTAGGAGGTCATCAAGGCCAAGAAGGCCCACTAACTTTGATGATTATGTAACCTACCTTAATGAAGTTGATTTGGATATAGGAAAGTATAACGATCCAACCTCTTATAATGAAGCCATTGGTAGTGATAAATCTTTAGAGTGGAATAAAGCTATGATTGATGAGCTTGATTCCATGAAAAAGAATGACGTTTGGGAATTGGTTGAATTACCCAAGGGGGTAAAACCCGTAGGATGTAAATGGGTATTCAAAACCAAATTAGACCCGAATGAACACGTCGAACACTACAAAGCACGATTGGTTGCTAAAGGCTGTACTCAAAAAGAGGGAATTGATTATCAAGAAACCTTCTCACCTGTCTCACGGAAGGATTCGTTGAGAATCGTTATGGCATTGGTAGCTCATTTTGATTTGGAGTTACATCAGATGGATGTCAAAACTGCTTTCCTTAATGGTGACTTACATGAAGATGTATTTATGACTCAACCTGAAGGCTTTAAACCTAAAGGTCTGGAACACTTAGTCTGTAAGTTATAGAAATTCATATATGGGTTAAAACAGGCATCACGTCAGTGGTACTTAAAATTTGATGAGATTATGAAAATACAAGGCTTAATCAAGAATCAAGTGGATCAATGCACCTACCTCAAAATGAGTGGGAGCAACTTTGCTATACTTGTCCTTTATGTGGATGATATCCTTCTGGCGAGTAATAGTTTAGATTTGTTGCATGAGTCAAAGCGATTACTTTCGTGAAATTTTGACATGAAGGATCTCGGAGAAGCCTCTTATGTAATAGGCATTGAAATACACCAAGATCGTACTAATGGGATATTAGGTCTATCCCAGAAGGCTTATATTGATCGTGTTCTTACACGTTATAACTTGCAACAATGCTCTCCATCAGTAGCTCCAGTAGTTAAGGGAGATGTTTTCGGCTCTTTTCAGTGTCCCAAAACAGAGGTTGAAAAGGAGCAAATGAGATTGATACCTTATGCTTCAGTAGTAGGAAGTTTGATGTATGCTCAAGTCTGTACTCGTCCCGATATTGCATATATTGCTGGAATGCTAGGCCGATATCAATCTAATCCCGGCCTAGATCATTGGAAAGCAGCAAAGAAAGTGTTGCGATATCTACAAGGAACGAGAGACTATAAATTGACATACAGAAGAACTGAAAACTTGGAAGTAGTAGGCTCTTCCGATTCTGACTTTGCGAAATGCAAAGATGACAAGAAATCGACTTCGGGGTACATCTTTATGCTTGCAGGCGGACCAATTTCATGGAAAAGTCATAAGCAACAATTAACAACAACCTCAACGATGATGGCAGAATATGTTGCAATGTACAATGCAACGTGCCATGGGATGTTGTTAAGAAATCTCATTACTGGACTCAAAGTAGTTAACTCCATATCACGACCATTGAAGATTTACTATGACAACTCAGCTGCTATTAGTTTCTCGAACAGTAACAGTTCGAGCGGAGCTGGTTTATACCTCGATACAAAGTTTTTGTTCGTTCGAGAACATGTAGAGGAAAATAATCTTTGTATCGAGCACATAAGCACTAAAGATATGCCAGCGGATCCGATGACTAAAGGTCTACCACCCAGAACTTTTCAAGATCTTGTAATGAGAATGGGTTTTAGTAAAGACCTTGTATGAAAGCATACACTGTGTATGAACGATTATTATTTCTTTGAATGTTTTATTTTGTCTATACTAATGTTTGTGCGCACCTTATGATTTATAGACAAAACTTATGTAAGGTAATTACTTACCCTAAGGATTATATTTTAGTCATTTTGGTTTTACGATTAAGTGTTTTGTATTGAGACTTTAGTATGACTGTTGGGGGTCTCGAATTGACTTCAATTCGAATGACTGTAACTCTCTGCTATAGTTTCAACATGAAACTAGATGAGTGTTTTTAACCTTGGCCAAAATTACTTAATACTCATCATAAATGATTACTCGACCAAGTGGGAGAATGTTAGAAATAACACGTAATGTGGCCTACAGATCATTTAAGTTAACCTTACCAATATGACGTAACCGGTCCCTAACAATTACTTGATGGAAGTAATTGTGAATATTTATAAGTTAAGGGGCCATTATGATTTCCCTTTCGATGCTTTTAATATAGAGAATGTGAGGAGTATTGAGTTACTAATAAAATGTATGGTCATCATCTTGTTCATTCATAGTGAAACACTCCTAAAACACCAATCAAGAATTCTCTCTAAAGTTCCCATCACTAAAAGGCATCATAACGGGAATCATGGCTTCATCATCATCAGTGAAGATAACCATTGATGTGTGCAAAATGCAACATATAAATTACATAAATTGTGGCATAAAACTAACCCTTTTTTAGTACTAATGTTGGAAAAAGTGTGTTTTTGTCTTCCTTTTGTATTTTCAGAATTAAATGAGCTCAAATTAACAAAAGAAGCAAAAAGGCAGCTAAATCTAACATAAATACAAGAAAAGGAATAAACGTGGCATGGCCGACCTCCCCGAAAGCATCTTCCCAAGCAAAACAAGAAAACAGGAGGTTGAACACGCCCCATGCTCAGTGAGCACGGGGGCGTGCCCAAGTGTCAGCATAAAAGACAAAGTTGTAGAAGCTTCCATCGCCCACCACGGGGTCGTGCTCAGCGGACACGGGGCCGTGGTCAACTATAAGATTCGCAGAATCCAGGCAAATCTTGATAGTACAGATATGCTTCTGCACACGGGGTCGTGCCCAGTGGACACGGGGCCGTGGTCAAGTAATAAAGACAAGAGCAATTAATGAAGAAAGAGAAGGATGTGGACACGGGGCCGTGCCCACTGGACACGGGGCCGTGCCCACTGGACACGGGGCCGTGCCCACTGGACACGGGGCCGTGCCCGAGCTTCTGTTCACCCTATAAATAGGAGTGCTTGGCTCAAGCTCAAACCATCCCTTGGCACACCACCTCTCTCACACTTCACCCACCACCCACCACCACCATAACACCATCATCCACCACCATCATCCATTGTCCATCATAGAGTGTGTGAGTCATCTCGGGATCCATGATTGATCGTAAGAGTTCTTGACAATCAAGGCCATGTTTGCCTAAGTCTCTTACTGTAACAACTCTCATTAAAAGTCATATTTATTTAAATTAAATTGTCCAATAGGAAACCCTAATTGAGAAACCCAAGTGATTCTGCATAGTCCCTAAAATTTTCAGAACATTTGGAATCAGGATTAGGGCCCTAAAACTTAAGGGGGGTAAACCCTAATTGACGATTATCTCTAAAATGCGTTGTATAGATTTAAAATTCACGAACTAGCAACTCAGCAGGCCTATACTAGTGACAAGGCTACCCTAGGGTAGGTTGGTACCCCAGGCGAGTCGCGACAGCATCCATGACATCTTCCGCGACACGCGGAAGATGTCAATTTCACGTATAAATAGGATAGTCTGTTTCATGCAATTGAGTGTTCGTTCGACGTTCAATTTCAAATTGTACGCTGAGTTATAATCAAAACAGTCCCAAAACACACACTGATCACGAAGTGCTGCCACAATTCAGGGTAATAACTCGATCGCTGCTACGATTCAATGTCCGATCGATTAAACTATCCAATGGATGTTTAAGTGCTGCCCACATTAGGGTTTATGCTTTGTCATTCGTCGTTAAATCGATGGATGTTTAAGTATCGCACTTTGTCATTCATTGTGAAGGTTGTAATCTCGTGAGTTATCGTAAATGCTGTATTAAGTTACTAACCTAGTTTGTGTGCCTGATTATTTAAACTAGGTTATCAAGGCTAATCAGTAAACTAAGCTCTGTTAAATCTGCAATGTGAGTCATTCTCTTTTTATCAAATCTGTTTATCAAAAAGTATGTTTATTTTCAAGATTATAATTATAGTGATTAAGTATATGTAGTCACCAAATTACAGCCGGTCTGTGGGGTATTGTGCACATTACTGTTTTTATCACTTTAGGTGGGCGTACCTAAATAATGATACTCGTTACTATTGGGTGAACGGACTCAATAGTAATATGACCACAGTCACCGAAACAAGTCGATGACAAATACTGTGGGTAGTTGGTTGAAATAAACATTGTAATCTCTCTTAATACTGTAAATTATAACAAACGTGTCGTTTTAGTAAATAGAATGATTCACTCAGTATTTCCCGCTGATAAAACCTTTTTCAAACATGTTTCAGGTGATCTGTTGTGATCCAGGAAAAAGTGCCGTGAAGCACTATCAGCTTAAGAAAGTGGCTCAGTATAAAATAAAGAAACATGTTTTGTAAAATAAAAGATTTCTTCGTGAAATCTCAATATTGTAAATTACCGGGTTTTATCCCGAATTGTGAAATAAAATAATCGGGAAATATTTCAGTTTTAAAAAGATCCTGAAGAAACTTCCGCTGTTAATTAAATACCACGGGATTTCTGTCCCGCGGCTCCTGAAACGGGTCAAACCGGGTCGAGGGCCGTGACAGAAATAAGGTGGTATCAGAGCCACTGATTTAAGCCTATTAAGTATTTAGAAATACTTAATTTTTTACTGATTGCCAATTATGTGATTATGTGTTTTATTAACTGATTATTTGTTAATTACAGTATGGGTAAACAAAAGCTGTCAAACATCTATCTTAAACTAGATAGGTCATCCAACGAGAAGGGAAGTTCATCCCAAACAAAACCTTATGTAATTCCTGAAGAAGGAATATTTGTCCGTAAGGCACATTACGAGGAACCACTTTCTCCTAATAAAAGAAGTTTGATTATTAGGAAAAGTCAGGAGGAAATAAGGAAAAACCGAGAGAAGAAAGTTAAACAAGAAACCCAGGACTTAATCAATAAATCACCTTGGGAGGACAAATTAGATGAGAAATGGGCAAATCTTTATATGCTAGCCACAGTAGCAGAAAATGCAAATCTCTAAATACTCAAAAGTTTTAGCACTTTTATTTCCAGAAACCTTATTTAGTAAATAAATAAGTTACAGTAAATCGTAGTATAATTTATTTGTCAGTTGTGTTATGTATGCAATAATATTTATGGGTTATCTATAAAATTTTGTTATTTTAACATTTGGTATGTATTTTGCATATATGCTAAACAACATGAATGAGATATCAGAAGGTTTAGAAAATCTTAACCTCTATCCCGTTAAGATAGAAGTTTCCAAGGAATTCACCGGTTACTTCGCTGATAAAGAAGAACCCATGGAATTTCAATCCAAACCACTGGCAAAACCTAAACCCAAGAAAAGAAGCAGATTTGTGGGCTGGAGGCGTGTACGTAGGAAAAAGCCAGCAACAAGAAAGGTTACTGAAACTGAAGAACCAGAAGACAAAGGAAAAGGGGTAGAAATTGAGGAAAATGTTAATCAAGTAGAGATAGAAGCTGAGAAGAGTTTTAAGCAAACCGAAAGAGAAGTCGGAGAAGGTTCTAGACAGAAACAGAAAATGACTCCTTGGGAAGCTTTAGATCATAAATTAGTAATGAGTGACCTCATCGGACCTGCCGATGGAAACCTTGAACCAGCTAATCCAAACCTTATATTTACCGAAGAAGATCTTTTCAGCTACCCACTAGAAGCTCCAATCCCAATCAATCTGGAACCTGCTATTCCAGATCCTATTGTCCAACCTCAACCATTACCAGTAGAATTAGATGAATGGTGGACAACCGATTGGCAATACCAAAACCTTTTAAACAACCCTGATACATTTTTCCCGCAAGTTGACCCAGAACCTCCAATATACCCAACTATGAGCCCGGAGAATCTGACTGAACTTCGCCTCTGGGGCGAAGAGTTAATTGATGCAGGAAATCGGATTAGGGATGTGGGAGAAAGAGTTACTTGGAAATATGACGAAAGGGAGCGTCGTTTTTAAGAAATTAGCTAACCAGATAATGAGAGTTTGCAGGAATATTTGTTAATAAATAATCATAATAACCAGTATGTATAATAACTTAACAATAAAACGTTGTATGATAATCGTGTGTACGAGGCATAATATAATATATAGAAATGAAACTTGTGAACTCAATAATTTTGATTATACATGTTAATGTGATTATGTGCAAACTGTTTTATTATAATTGTATTTATACTAATTATTTACATAAAATTTATTATCAGATGTCAAACATTGGTAATGAACCAGTAAATGAGGTTAATCAGTCAGAGCAACATCCAGGAGATCAATATATGACTAGACAAGATATCGAAAATATTGTTGCTCAAGGGATAGCCAATGCTATTCCAGCATTCGTTGCCGCTATAAAGAATCCAATCGAACTGCAACAAATCGTTCCTAGTAAACACATTTCTGAAGATAACTTCAGTAATAGTGTAAACGGAGGCAATGATCATGTCAATCATAATGCAGAACCACATCAAGCTCCATTTCCTAAGAAAATGAAAACTGCAACGCCTGGTTGCACTTTCAAAGAATTCCTTGCTTGTAAACCCACTGAATTTGCAGGCAATGAAGGAGGAACTGCATCACTGCGTTGGTTAGAGAAAACCGAAGCAGTAATTGCAATAAGTAAATGTGCTAAAGATGATCAGGTCATGTACGCATCAAATCTCTTCAAGGAAGGAGCACTTGAATGGTGGAACACTGTGTTACAATCAAAAGGAAGAATAATAGCTTATGCTATGACTTGGGAAGAATTTAAGGGTTTAGTAGAAAGAAAATTCTGTCCCGAGTATGAAAAGGAACAGATGACAAATAAGTTTCTAAATCATCGGATGATGGGTGTAGATTGTCGCGGGTATACTTCGACATTCTTTGAATATGCTAGAGTGGTACCAACACTGGCTTCGCCAGAACCGGTACTTATTTCTCGCTACATTTGGGGACTGATTAGTGAAATCCGCAATATCGTTAAAGCTGCGAGACCTCGCACTATTGACGATGTTGTGGAATTAGCTAATACCCTAACTGACGAACTGGTACGTACGCAAGATGAAAACAAGAAGAAAGAATTGGCTCAGAAAATTACCCAAGGATTTCATACGGGTAATAACAACAGCTTTAAAAGAAGAGGAACAGGGCAATCTTCAATTTTGCCTTTCTGCAAGAATTGCAAAAAGAAACATTATGGAAGATGTAATATAACCTGCAATTTTTGCAAAGTTTTAGGACATCGGGAAGAAAACTACAGGAAGAAATTCACAATTTGTTATAATTGTGGAGAAACAGGACATTTCAAAACAGAATGTCCTAAATTAGGCAAACCAGCAGATAACAAAACCAAGGCGACCGACGAAACTATTAAGAAGAATGCCAGGGCATTTCAGCTGACCACTCAAGAAGCAGAACTCATCCCAGATGTGATAGCGGGTACGTTCTTAGTTCACAACATTTACGCCAAAGTATTATTTGACTCTGGTGCAAACCAAAGTTTTATAAATACTTCATTCTGCCAAGCTCTTAATTTACCTTTAACCAATATTAGGCAGATTTTTACAGTTGAAACGGCAGACGGAAATTCAGTTAAAATAGATAAAGTTTTGCAGGAAGAAAACATATAACTTTTAGGACATAAATTCTCTGCAAAACTATTGCCGATGAATTTAGCTGAATTTGATGTTGTATTAGGAATGGATTGGTTGGTAGCCAACCATGCTAGAATCCTTTGTGATCAGAATTCCATAGAAATTCAATCACCCACCGGAGAAATGATTAGGATTACAGGAGATAAACCATGTAAGCCCATGAAGTTCATATCAGTAATGAAAGTTGCTAATTATGAACGAAAACAAGGAATAGTGTATATGATTTCGGTAATCATTAGTACTAAGGGTAAAGAACTTAAGGAAATTCCTGTAGTCTCAGAATATCCGGATGTATTTCCAGAAGAGTTACCGGGATTACCCCCAGATAGGGAAGTAGAATTTAGGATTCATCTAATTCCAGGAACTACACCGATAGCCAAGGCACCTTATCGGTTAGCACCTACAGAAATCTTAGAATTGAAAAAGCAATTAGATGAATTACTAAGTAAAGGATTTATACAACCTAGTTCATCTCCTTGGGGAGCACCAGTATTATTTGTTAAGAAAAATGATGGTTCAATGAGAATGTGTATCGATTATAGAGAATTGAATAAGGTTACAATTAAGAATCGATACCCATTACCTAGGATTGATGATCTATTCGATCAACTTCAAGGAGCTAGATATTTTTCGAAGATAGATTTACATTCCGGATATCATCAATTGAAGGTACAAGAAGAAGACATACCTAAAACTGCTTTCAGAACTAGGTATGGTCATTATGAGTTTACAGTCATGCCCTTTGGGTTAACAAATGCACCTGCTGCATTCATGGACATGATGAATAGGATCTGTAAACCATATTTGGATAAATTTGTAATTGCTTTTATAGACGATATACTTATTTATTCCAAAAGTCAGACAGAACATTGTCAGCACTTGCATGCACTCTTAACTTTGTTAAGAAAAGAAAAACTTTATGCCAAATTCTCGAAGTGTGAATTTTGGTTACAAGAAGTTCAATTCCTAGGACACATGGTGAATTACGAAGGTATTCACGTAGATCCTGCTAAGATAGAGGCAATTACCAAATGGAAGGTTCCACAAACAGCAATGGAAATAAGAAGTTTTATAGGTTTAGCTGGGTATTATAGACGGTTTATTAAAGATTTTTCCAAGATAGCCGTACCATTAACTAAGCTAACCTGTAAAGCGGTTAAGTTTGAATGGGGACCTAAGCAAGAA
The DNA here is from genome assembly GCA_030545235.1 of Helianthus tuberosus. Classification (NCBI taxonomy): domain Eukaryota; kingdom Viridiplantae; phylum Streptophyta; class Magnoliopsida; order Asterales; family Asteraceae; genus Helianthus; species Helianthus tuberosus. Next base: position 82,795,135 of record CM060371.1, on the reverse strand, counting down.
GAAGCCTTTAGAATATTGAAGCAGAAATTAACAAATGCACCAATCTTAGCCTTACCAGAAGGAACTGAAGATTTTGAAGTATATTGTGATGCTTCAAAATTAGGATATGGATGTGTGCTTATGCAACGTAAAAAGGTGATTGCATATGCTTCAAGGCAATTGAAAAAGCACGAAGAAAACTATACGACTCATGATTTAGAATTAGGAGCCGTAATTTTTGCCCTTAAGATTTGGAGACATTATCTTTACGGAAGTAAATTTACTGTCTACACAGACCACAAAAGTTTAAGATATATATTTGGGCAAAAAGAGTTAAACATGAGGCAAAGGAGATGGATGGAAATCCTAAGTGACTACGACTGTGATATTCAGTATCATGAAGGAAAGGCAAATGTAGTTGCAGATGCCTTAAGTCGTAAGTATTATGAGAAACAACGAAGGGTTCGTGCTCTCAGATTAAATCTACAAATAGATTTAATGGAACAATTGAAGAATGTTCAAACTACAGCAATCAAGGATGATGCTGAAGGAATGAAAGGATGAATGAAGGAATTAGAACAAGGAGCAGATGGAATTTGGAGATTCCACAAAAGTAGAATTTGGGTACCTAAGCAGGGAGACTTAAGACCTAAGATTTTAGAAGAAGCTCATAAATCTAGGTATACTATGCACCCAGGAAACAATAAGATGTACCAAGATTTAAGAAAGAACTTTTGGTGGATAGGAATGAAAAAGGATATAGCACGATATGTTTCTAAATGTCTTACTTGTTCACAAGTTAAAGCAGAACATCAGAAACCTTCAGGTTTACTACAGCAATTAGAAATGCCGGTATGGAAATGGGAACTTATAACAATGGATTTTGTTACTAAGTTACCCAAAACCAGAAAAGGTAATGATGCGATTTGGGTAATTGTGGATCGATTAACCAAATCAGCTCACTTTCTACCAATGAAAGAAACCCTTAGTATGGAAAGGTTGGCAAAATTGTATGTAGATGAAGTTGTATCCTTACATGGAGTTCCACTCTCCATTGTTTCGGATAGAGATAGTCGTTTTACTTCTCATTTCTGGAAAAGCTTCCAGCAAGCTATGGGAACACGATTAAATCTGAGCACTGCATATCATCCCCAAACAGACGGACAAAGTGAAAGGACAATCCAAACTCTAGAAGACATGCTCCGAGCATGTGTAATAGATTTTGGTGGACATTGGGATGATCATTTACCATTAATTGAATTCTCCTATAACAATAACTATCATTCCAGTATTGAAACTGCCCCATTTGAAGCACTGTATTGAAGAAAGTGCAGAACTCCAGTTTGTTGGGTAGAAATAGGAGAAAGTCAATTATCAGGTCCTGAAATAGTGCAAGAGACGACTGATAAGATTACTCAAATCAAGGAAAGACTGAAGACGGCTCGAGATCGCCAGAAAAGTTATGCAGACAATAGATGCAAGCCGTTAGAATTTCAAGTTGGAGACAGAGTATTGTTAAAAGTTTCTCCTTGGAAAGGAGTAGTTAGATTCGGAAAGAAAGGAAAGCTAAGTCCAAGGTACGTAGGACCATTTTCAGTGATCCAACATATAGGACCAGTTGCTTATCGTTTACAACTACCAGAAGAATTATCTGGATAACATAATGTATTTCATTATCTGGACCATTTTCAGTGATCCAATCTCAAGAAATGCTTATCAGATGAATCACTGGTAGTACCTCTTCGAGATATAAAGGTAAACGAAAAGTTGAAATTTGTTGAGAAACCTCTTCAAATTGAGGATCGAAAGATCAAGTTTCTCAAACACAAACGACTAGTTTTAGTCAAAGTCAGATGGGATTCAAAGAGAGGAGCTGAATACACTTGGGAGCTGGAATCAGAAATGAAGCGAAAATATCCTCACTTATTCCAGTAAATCTCGAGGACGAGATTTTTATTAAGGTAGGGAGAATGTAACAACTCTCATTAAAAGTCATATTTATTTAAATTAAATTGTCCAATAGGAAACCCTAATTGAGAAACCCAAGTGATTCTGCATAGTCCCTAAAATTTTCAGAACATTTGGAATCAGGATTAGGGCCCCTAAAACTTAAGGAGGGTAAACCCTAATTGACGATTATCTCTAAAATGCGTTGTATAGATTTAAAATTCACGAACTAGCAACTCAGCAGGCCTATACTAGTGACAAGGCTACCCTAGGGTAGGTTGGTACCCCAGGCGAGTCGCGACAGCATCCATGACATCTTCCGCGACACGCGGGAGATGTCAATTTCACGTATAAATAGGATAGTCTGTTTCATGCAATTGAGTGTTCGTTCGACGTTCAATTTCAAATTGTACGCTAAGTTATAATCAAAACAGTCCCAAAACACACACTGATCACGAAGTGCTGCCACAATTCAGGGTAATAACTCGATCGCTGCTACGATTCAATGTCCGATCGATTAAACTATCCAATGGATGTTTAAGTGCTGCCCACATTAGGGTTTATGCTTTGTCATTCGTCGTTAAATCGATGGATGTTTAAGTATCGCACTTTGTCATTCGTTGTGAAGGTTGTAATCTCGCGAGTTATCGTAAATGCTGTATTAAGTTACTAACCTAGTTTGTGTGCCTGATTATTTAAACTAGGTTATCAAGGCTAATCAGTAAACTAAGCTCTGTTAAATCTGCAATGTGAGTCATTCTCTTTTTATCAAATCTGTTTATCAAAAAGTATGTTTATTTTCAAGATTATAATTACAGTGATTAAGTATATGTAGTCACCAAATTACAGCCGGTATGTGGGGTATTGTGCACATTACTGTTTTTATCACTTTAGGTGGGCGTACCTAAATAATGATACTCGTTACTATTGGGTGAACGGACTCAATAGTAATATGACCACAGTCACCGAAACAAGTCGATGACAAATACTGTGGGTAGTTGGTTGAAATAAACATTGTAATCTCTCTTAATACTGTAAATTATAACAAACGTGTCGTTTTAGTAAATAGAATGATTCACTCAGTATTTCCCGCTGACAAAACCTTTTTCAAACATGTTTAAGGTGATCTGTTGTGATCCAGGAAAAAGTGCCGTGAAGCACTATCAGCTTAAGAAAGTGGCTCAGTATAAAATAAAGAAACATGCTTTGTAAAATAAAAGATTTCTTCGTGAAATCTCAATATTTTAAATTACCGGGTTTTATCCTGAATTGTGAAATAAAATAATCGGGAAATATTTCAGTTTTAAAAAGATCCTGAAGAAACTTCCGCTGTTAATTAAATACCACGGGATTTCTGTCCAGGGGCTCCTGAAACGGGTCAAACCGGGTCGAGGGCCGTGACACTTACATCACTTGGTGAAGACAAAGTGTCTAGTGTAATACTTTTTATTTTTAATCTTTTCGCACTTTTTAATTGGTTATGTATTAATGACTTTAATTACTAGTTTCTTATGTTGAAGGTGAATCTTCCTTATCGTTTGTCCGTGGTGTCTTGGCATTATTTTACTGTCTATATAAAATAAAATATTTTCACCATTCATATCTCCACGGTCTATATGGAGGTATGTTGGCTACCTGGTCGGGGGTTAAGGGAACGGTTTGGTAAGAGTCTTGCCATTGTTCAGTGTATAGATCCTGCAAAGGACCTGGGTCAAATTTAGTAGGACCTCCTTCAATACTTAACGGTATTGGATGGCGGGGGTCCAAACTCTTTGATCCCCTCATAAGTTAAACTACTATTAAAACTTTAACCCGGCTACTTAGGACTGTATCCCTGCTGACTCAGACTACTTAGCCGTGGGTAACGTCACCTTCAAAAGAGGGGCCTACCACATTATGCATTAATAACTTAATTAATTATCTTTCAATAATCCGACCCTTTAGGATTGTATCCTTGCTGACTCAAACTACTGGGTTGAGGGTAACGTCACCTCCAAAAGAGGGGCCTACTACAATAACTAAGATAATCTCTTAAATAGTTCAAAAGTGCGGAAATAATCAAAGGTTACACTATACACGAGTCGGAGCCAAGTGATTCATCTTGTCTATCTGTTTTATTTTTATTTTCAGCATTTTAGTTAGATTTTATTTTTCTTAGTTTAAAACTTTTTTCTAAACTTTTTGATTTGATTAGACGTTGAAGATAAACCGGTACTAAAAGCTCTTGTGTCCTTGGACGACCTCGGTATCTTACCAACACTATACTACGCTCACGATGGGTGCACTTGCCCATATGTGTGTTTAGTGTTAGTAAATATCGTGTTTTATAAATTTAAAACTTGGCTAAAGAAAGTGTAAAAGGGCTTAAAATAAACATTAAAACCATAACACACTTCACGCACATCAAGTTTTTGGCGCTGTTGCCGGGGACACAAGGATTTTAAGAAAGTTAGGAATCAACGGCCTAATCGTTTTTCTTACTTTTCTATTTTTTTAGGATTTTTCTTAGTTTTTCAGCTTCTGCAGAACTCAGCACGGGCTGTGCCCGCTGAACACGCCCCGTGCCCAATCGTTGGAGCTGGCAATCTTGTTTTAAGTCAGACAGTAAGCTGAACACGAGGCCGTGCCCACTCAACACGCCCCGTGCCCAAGATTCAGTTACTAAAAACAGAACCGTAAGATCCCGGCGGTTGGTAATTTCTGACACAAACATGAGTGATACTGATACTTTTTACTTTCGGCACTCTTATGGTACGTGGTGTCAATTATGTGGTGGTACCCATGAGGAATTAGAATGTTATTTTCTAAATTATAAGCCCCACTATATAGACCCATCGTTTCCTTGTATCCTTAAGAGGGGCGAAAGTAAAAATAATCCCTATCTCTCCCTCGAATGCTCCCAACCAGATTTTCTAGGAGAAATGCTTCTTGATGAACTATTTCAATTATAAGATCTAATTCTTAATTGGTTAAAAGAACTTAGGATAGATTTCAATAATTTATCTCAAGATGATAACCAAGAAGAAGTGTTGGAATCGCATTCAAACAACTTCGTTGTCCCCGACGATACTTCTAACTCTAGTGAGGACTTGAGCGATAGTCGTCCCTGTGCCAATTGTGCCGTGAAGGACTCCCCATCAACTTCATTCGATGCATATATAGACCTGAGCGATTCGGCATACACCTTCTTTAACGAGAGCCCGGGAAAGGGTTGGACTTGTCCACCTACATATAGCATAGGAATCACCCTCACCGACAACCTCTTGCGTTCCCGTCTCAATCTAGAACAATTAAGGTATCTTAGGCACTTTGGGGTTGTTCCATCCAGTAAGGAACCGCCTGATCCGGAAAAGTTCCTTAAAAATAGACAAACTTCATAATCAGCCCATCGACACGGGGCCGTGCCCAGGTCAACACGCCCCCGTGTCCACCAAAAGATTCCCTTCTGACTTTTTGTCAGAATACGGACAAAATGTGTCAGGATCTTGCATGCACACGGGGCCGTGTCCAGCCGACACGGGGCCGTGTCCAGTATGCTGTCGTTTTCTATAAATGCAGCCAAGAATCCTGCACATTTGGACCATCCAGGGACAAAGATTTGAAAGGATTTTCTAACTTACCATCCTAGGTATGTTCTAAAAGAAGTTTCTAACAAACATCTTGTCCCTTCCTCTTTTATCCATTACCTTCTTCTTCATCTTTCTTGCAACAACACCTCCATTGAAGCTTGATTCCAAGCTTTATTGTGATATTTGTTAAACTTTTGTTCAAGGAATCTTGTTAAAAATAAGTTACACAACATTGTTTTAAGTTATTTCTGTTAAAAAATGCTTCATAAGTTGGGAAAATAATTTGAAACTCCAAGATTCCTTGTTCTAAAAAACTGCAGAAAGGTGAACACGGGGCCGTGCTCATTGAGCACGGGGCCGTGTCCGTGTTACTGTTTCATTAAAATGAACTGTTTTTGGTTTGTTTTCGTAGAATGTCTAGCCAAAACAGTGGAACCTCTTCTGCGCACTCCAGAGACAGTCGAAGGGAAAGAAGGCCATCAATTGAAGCAACTCTCGTACGATACGTAATGGCGTTACGTGAAGCTCTTGACGAGATAACTTCGGTAGAGGAGGTCCTAATAGACCGTATAAATTATCTTACGGTGGGGTTGGAAAACAGTTTTCAAGAAATAAACCTCTTGCACCAGAGGTTAAACATTCTTGTAACACCTCCCATGGAACCAGTCCTCCCCCAAGAGGATTGGAACCTAGCACTTGGAATCCACAATCCTACCGGTTGGGACGACATTCCAGCGGAACCTCCTCTTGAAGATCTACAAGAAGTCCTGGTGGAAGTTGCACCTCCTCAAACCAATGCTAATGAGCCCGCTTTTCTTCTCCCTAGGGAGATCGAAGAATGGCTCGCCGATGTGTGAGGAACCCTTACCCGGAGAAAGAAGTTTTTCAAGCCACATTTAACCGAGGGATTTACCTTTTCGGAAATTTTGCTAATAGAATAAGTAGTAGGCTATAACTTCTTGGTTTAGATTTCTTGTGTTTCTTTGACCTAACATCACTTGGTGAAGACAAAGTGTCTAGTGTAATACTTTTTATTTTTAATCTTTTCGCACTTTTTAATTGGTTATGTATTAATGACTTTAATTACTAGTTTCTTATGTCGAAGGTGATTCTTCCTTATCGTTTGTCTGTGGTGTCTTGGCATTATTTTACTGTCTATATAAAATAAAAGATTTTCACCATTCATATCTCCACGGTCTATATGGAGGTATGTTGGCTACCTGGTCGGGGGTTAAGGGAACGGTTTGGTAAGAGTCTTGCCATTGTTCAATGTATAGATCCTGCAAAGGACCTGGGTCAAATTTAGTAGGACCTCCTACAATACTTAACAGAATTGGATGGCGGGGGTCCAAACTCTTTGATCCCATCATAAGTTAAACTACTATTAAAACTTTAACCCGGCTACTTAGGACTGTATCCCTGCTGACTCAGACTACTTAGCCGAGGGTAACGTCACCTTCAAAAGAGGGGCCTACCACATTATGCATTAATAACTTAATTAATTATCTTTCAATAATCCGACCCTTTAGGATTGTATCCTTGCTGACTCAAACTACTGGGTTGAGGGTAACGTCACCTCCAAAAGAGAGGCCTACTACAATAACTAAGATAATCTCTTAAATAGTGCAAAAGTGTGGAAATAATCAAAGGTTACACTATACACAAGTCGGAGCCAAGTGATTCATCTTGTCTATCTGTTTTATTTTTATTTTTATTTTCAGCATTTTAGTTAGATTTTATTTTTCTTAGTTTAAAACCTTTTTCTAAACTTTTTGATTTGATTAGACGTTGAAGATAAACCGGTACTAAAAGCTCTTGTGTCCTTGGACGACCTCGGTATCTTACCAACACTATACTACGCTCACGATGGGTGCACTTGCCCATATGTGTGTTTAGTGTTAGTAAATATCGTGTTTTATAAATTTAAAACTTGGCTAAAGAAAGTATAAAAAGGCTTAAAATAAACATTAAAACCATAACACACTTCACGCACATCAACCATTCCCACATGTAAGTGCCTCTAATTTTATGTTCTTGTTCATGCTTTGACTTGCTAAACGTGATTAGGGTTTTATGTTTTAGACCCATGTTTATAGATATAATCAACAGTTAATGCTTTATTTTTGTCAATGAATTGGCGTTAAGGATGATCAATGGTCCATTAGGATAATTGACGGATCAATCAGGGCCAATAATGGTCAACTAGGGTTGTTCATGCTACATTAGTATCAATGAAGGTTGTTTAAGATGATTAATGGTCTATAGGATGTTTGATAGATCAATTAGAATAGTGGTGGCCATTCATGCTGCATTTTTGTTAATGAAGGACGTTTAGGATGATTAGTGATTCATTAGGATGATTGATAGGTTAATTTTTGTTAACAAGGTCTACTTCGGATTGTTTTTATTGTTTTTGTAGGTGCGGGTCGATTGCGAGTGACGACAATTGTAAAGAATGATTGATTATAGAATGAAGAAACTAAGATACGAATGGAATATATATATCTATATCTATACTATATAATAAAAGAAAACAATGGAGGACACTATCATCCATTTAAGTCATCAACTTTTTTGTTTTCCCGTCTCTTTCTCATACTTAATTTATGATTACTTATTTTTTAATCAAAGATAGTTATTATATCATTTACCAATTGAATTTAGTATGAAATTAATAATTCATTTTTTTAAGTAATCTTATTTTTTTTTTACTTAAAATCTTCACCAAGTTCAAAACTATGTTGGTTAAAATATTAAAAAAAAAAAAAAGAACAATGATGATTAGTGTTTTTGTGAGTAATTTCTAAAAAAAAATCAAATATTAAATATGGCTTGATGATAAGAATGGTAAAAATACAACATGTTAATTATATCAAAGTTAATAGCGAGTTGAAAGAAATATGTTTTAAAAATAAGTGATAAAAATCTATGATTGTCACGTCAATGTTTATTTTAAAGACATATCCTGACGATTGTATATGTTAACAAACTACATTATATTTTATTCTATTATTATATATATATAATTATAGAAGTTGTTAGCTACAATAGAAATTAAAGTAATTTGTTTGTGACTCACAAATATAAACACAATCACATTCACCCATATGAGATAGAATAATATTTGATACTTCTTGATGTATGAATGACATGTATAAAATATATTAAACATTATATTACCTTCACATATTTTATCCGTATTATTTGTTAGTGATCCCTATTATATAAAAGAAAATAAGAATACATTATTCCTTATATTAATTTACAATTTCTTATTTGCTACCATTAGGTACTATAGAGCTTTCTTTTATTTATTTTCTTTAAATGGTTAAATAGAATCGTTGTAAATAAAGTTTTATTTAAAAGAGTATAATAGCTGTATAACTATTGGCATTATCGGATCCGATACCAGTATATGGATATTTCAAAGTAAATTAAGATTTTCGATCAATGAAAAACACGTGACGATATCCATTTAGGCCGTGTACCGTGCCAAAACAAACCGATGGTGTTTGGACAACATCGGTACTCTTTCGGTTGCTATACCGAGTCCTGATATCGTAACAGTGTTGTGACTTACCGAACCGATATCGATCAAAAGTCTGTTGCGATGCGCGGAATGTCCCACTAGTTAGTATAATACACCGATTTATTCAACCATACAATACATATTTTTTAAACATAACCTTTTTATTGCTATTAAATTAATAATATAACAAAACTTTTATCAACTCGTGTAATACCCATGATAATATTACATCAACATTGATGAAATGATTCAAGAGGAATTGTGAGGGTGTAGGGAGTGGTTAGACACTTGAAAGTGGTAAACTTCAAAATCAACCAATAAGAGTGTGTCATGTCATTCATTGAAACGTGTTTAAACTATGCTCAAAAGTGTTGACAATGGTTAGACACTTCATAAATTAGTAAGCTATTAAAAAAAAGGAAAAAAAGTGTGATTGGTTGAGATGGCATCAACCCCACCACACACACCCCTCTCTCTCCTTCCCTCCCTCTCCCCGATCGGCAATGAAACACCGATCATCAATGAAACCGCGCGACAAAGGGGGTAGGCGACGATGTTCCCGAGCGGCAAACTTGGTTTGCCGATCCTCTTTTCCGCCCACTCCGTATGCCCTGATTAATTATGGGATGCTAGAACAAGAACGTACGGGGGAGGGGGATTTATGGAAAATTCTACTGTGTGTGGCCGTATGGGCTAATATAATTGGGTTTTAATAAATAAATAAATAAAAAAACACATGTGTGAACTTTGTTGTTGGACTGCTCACGTGAAGAGAAAAAGATTAAAAGGTTTGGGCTTCTTAGCCCACTAAATAATGCAGGCCACTTGATATCACGGTGGCAATAAAAGAAACAAAAAACAAGGGCAATTTTTTTGAGTGATTAAGCTTTCTCTTACTATATCACTCTCAATAATCCTAAATTATTCTCTCTTATAATTTAAGATTGGAGAACGATTTAATTATTTGGTTTAGCTCTCAGGTATTTAGCAACTTTGTTTTGTTTAATAACTGATATAGCCATCATGTTCGGCTAAATCAATTTAATCCTGATATTAGTGTTTGGTTTAATTCGAACACTTATGTGAAACGGTTATGAGATTTGATTATTTGATTTTTATGTGTTTCTTGATCTTAAACCCAAATCTTTTTCCGGATCGAGCTTAGAGTAGCTGGATGACTCTAACCAGTGAACTGTGCTTGTTTAGACTTTTAGATGAAGTGGATGTCCGAACAACGTGACGTCTAGTATTGATACAAACTTTTTAAATCAAAATATCATTGCACCATAATTACTAATGATGATATTAGTAATTATCTTAATCGTCTTAGTTACTGATTTTGTTTTCGTCAATTTTTAATCTAAATCAAAAACCCCTCTCTGAAACAATCGTATATGTGCTTGAAAACGTTTTCGATAATTGGTTAATTTGTATCGGTAAGGACACAAACCCTACTTTTGCTCGTTACTTTACTATTTATTTGCTGGATTCGACAAAAGCAAGTGTGGGTAGGGCTGCAAACAAACCGAACGAACACGAATACAACATTGTTCGTGTGTTCGTTTGTTAAGGAAATAATAAACCAGATTTTTTGTTCATGTTCATTTGTTAAGGAAATGACCGTGTTCGTTAATTTTAGGTACCAGACAAAAGAGAATGCAGACAAACACAAATGAAGGCAAACAAACACAAACAAGCGTTCATGAACATAAACGAACACAAACTACCCTTATCTTGTACTGAGAATGACAAAGAACACGAGCCCAAAAACACTAAATCAGAGACTAGAATGTGGGGGGGGGGGGGGCATAGTTGCGTCGCGTCTGCTTGGAATGAGAGCGAGAACGACAATTTATAACTAGGGTTTCTAGGAAGTAAGGAGTAACACGTATACGTAATACTATATCTGATAAATAATTTATTTGTGAAAATTTTGAAGTACTTAATTAAAAGCTAAAAACCCTGATAAACTATCGAACACAAACGAACACGTTCAGGGGCGGATCCAACCCATATTTGTGGGTTCCCAGGAACCCAGTGCGTTTGGGAAAAATGGGGAAAAAATAATGAGAACCTTATAGAATTTAAAAAAAATAGTGAGAATTAAAGAGAATTTACCAAAAGGAACCCATTAGAATAAAATTCTGGATCCGCCACTGAACACGTTACCGAACGTTCATAAACATAAATGAATGACCGTAACCCTTGTTCACGTTCGTCTGTTTAACTAAATGAACGAAATTTCTCGTTCGTGTTTGTTCATTTATTAAACAAACGAATACAAACGAACTTCTCATCAAACAGTTCATGAACAGTTTTGCTGAATGATTGATTTGTTTACAGCCCTGTTTGAGCTCCAAGAGGGGTAACTTGGTTTTTTTCTTACGCACGACACATGTCTAATTGATTTAAAAAAAAATACAAGTACGCCAGCTCTATTAACACGTAATTCTTCCACTTTAATAAAATAAAATGGGAGAATATCAAATAGGAAGTTTATTTTGGCTAGGAAGGATAGGAAGCAATAGGGTTATGACATGTGACAAAATTTGAAATAAAGAGAAATGGTATTTTAGTCAATCATATCCAATCTTCTTCCTTCTTCTCCCCCAGTAACTTCAAAACCCACCATTTTCAAAACCCCACATCTTCAACATTTTCTTCACTTTCTATCTCAATAATCACTACATTATAGTGCGATTTTCGTGACCAATCAATGATTCAAACACCCAATCAACGTGTTCTTCAACTTTTTTGAAGAAACACAGTTTAACTTCATACAATATCTATTTTTCCCGTGATTTTGAAGCGAATCACTTGATCCGTTCGATTCGATCGCTGGTAAGTGTTTCTATCATTCAAATTTCGTCAATCGTTGAAGAAATCGGCTTCGATCCATGTAAGAAATTCTTGAATTGCATTTTTATGATCTGGGTTTTTAAATTGAATCATTGCGTTCTATGGGGGTTCCAAGGGGGCAACGCCCCCTTGTCGGGGGTCCGGGAGCAGCGCCCCTAGGAGCAGGGTCCAAGGGGCGGCAGCCCCTGGCGGGGTCTAAGGGGCAGAGCCCCTGGCTGGGGTCGAGCTGCATCAGAAAATTTAATTGAATTGCTTTAATAAAACTGCATTGGAAATTGCCTCATTTTTGTAGACAGAGAGAACACTTTCTGGCCATTGCGTTTTTAGTGAAAACACATTTTTAAGTGTTTTCAATCATTGCATTTTAGGTAAAACACATTTTTATGTGTTTTCAGTGCATTGCGTTTTAGAGAAAACACTTTCGTTTGTGTTTTTAGTCCATTGCGTTTTAGAAATAAGACATTTTTATGTGTTTTCTGTCCACTGCGTTTTAAAAATACACATTTTTGAAGTGTTTTTAGTCCATTGCGTTTTTGGTAAAACACATTTTTATGTGTTTTCAGTCCATTGCGTTTTAGAAAAAAACATTTTAAGTGTTTTCCGGCCATTGCGTTTTAGAAATAAGACATTTCTTTGTGTTTTTAATGCATTGCGTTTTAGGTAAAACACTTTCTTTTGTGTTTTTAGGCTATTGCGTTTTAGAAAGTATACTTTCTTTTGTGTTTTTAGGCCATTGCGTTTTAGAAAATAGATATTTTTAAGTATTTTCTAGCCATTGCGTTTTAGAAATAAGACATTTCTTTGTGTTTTTGGTGCATTGCGTTTTAGGTAAAACACATTTTTATGTGTTTTCAGTCCATTGCGTTTTAGAAAGTACACTTTCTTTTGTGTTTTAGGCTATTGCGTTTTAGAAATAAGTCATTTCTTTGTGTTTTCTGGCCATTGCGTTTTACAAATAAGACATTTCTTTGTGTTTTTTGTGCATCGCGTTTTAGAAAAATGTCATTTTTAGGTTTTTTTTTCATTGCGTTTTACACAAATGGGTTTTCGAAAAAAAATTCGAAAATATAGCAATAGTATACTCGTTTTAAAGATAAAAAAACGTTCGTTTTTTTGTGGAATTTCTATAAAAAAATAATGTCGTATAAAAGAGTTATTAACATTTAAAAAATGGGTGGGAATTGGAGAGAGAAACTATTGCCTTGGATTGACTAGAATGCCCCTAGAGAAACCCACGCGACTCCTTTTTTTCCTTCAATTTCCCTCATTTAATCTTAGCTCTTGATTAAATAAATAGATGGTCAAGATTACTTACTAGGCTTCCTTTTTTTTTGAACGGCAAATCACTTTATATATATATAAAGAGCCAGCTAGAAACTGGGAAACAAAACAGGAACAACAAAAAACGACAGAAACACAAAGACAATTACATCAGTCCTACGGAATAAAAAATTAACCAATTCAATCTGGATCCCAAACCGACACCAAACCCCCGTTGAAATTGATTGGGATAAAATTCATTGATCCCGGTTAATCTCTATTTCCTCACGAACCAATTTTTTCACTTGATTCTCAAATCCATCAAGACCTATCCCCAGACAGGCCCCAAAATCCAAAGTACGAGAGACTTCTTCCTCAAAATTAAGGCGAACCTGCTCTTCCCCCGCAATTTCTTCCGACGCCTCCTTGTGTATACTACAACTTGGAACCGTTTCCCTCATCCTGTTGACATCCTCCTCCAAACGGAAGACCTACTAGGCTTCCTACCTAAATAAACTTACTATTATATACTAACCCAAAATAAAATATAATTACAATATTATTTTTTCTGGCACAAGCATATAAACCATTAAACTAGTTTGTGTAAAATATAGTATATTTGGTTTTCAATAATTAAAGTAATAGATTGTTCGATGGGTAAGGGAGGTCGTTGGAGTACTATTTACGTTGAGAACAATGGAACTTTGAATAATAATATATATGAAACAAAGACGTCTAATGCACAAAAAAATATTTAATTAAAGTACCCACTGGTGGGGTTTGTCCTCTTGCCGTCGAGGGTAGTTCTGGGCCGGCTACACAGTCTCTTGGGGCCTGTCTCCATCGTCTTCATCCTCCCAAAGCCGCTCGCGATGTTCCTCTTTTCCTTATCAACACACACGCACATACATACATACATACATACATACATACATACATACATACATACATACATACATACACACATACACACATACACATATGTATATATATAATGGGACTCATCACCACACCCTTAGCCAATCCCTTGTGGCTCATGTCCCACACCCGATGACGTAGTCACCTACATGACGGATTATTCTCAAAGGACTACACTCCACACCCACCAGCCTTAGGTCCGTCCAATCAATAACATTAACTATGAGGGAGATTATAGTAGGAGTGGTGCTTTTGACACCCCAATCTAGTCTATTAGTGTAATTATAAGCTAGTAACAACAATAAAATTATTACATAATTATTAACTAATACTTAATTAGTTTTTCCAAAAAGATTACTAGAATCTATTTTATTAAGTATTTCAGGTTTTGTTTTCGGTTTTCTTATTAAGGTTAACTAGTAGTAAGACCCGTGTGCAAACACGAGTGGTTTTTAGAAAACCATACATAACACATTTTAATTGAAAGTAAAAATAGGTATATAGATATTGTACCAAAATGTGTTATCTATTATAGCTAATAGACAACTATAAACATAGATCATCGGTTAATATATCAGTTACATACGACTATTTCCATTCTCGTTTCCAAAAAACGGAGTACCCACCTATTGACAATGTAAACTACTTATAGACATAAGTACATATAAAAGATGTCTAACAAACTTAATAGAATTTGAATACAACTTAAATTTCAACAAACTTAAGTTATCTATTATAATATTTATTTTTACTCCAAATCGTTTCTATAAATTTTATAAAATAAATATAAAAAAGAATATATATATATATATATATATATATATATAACATTAACACAAAGAAAATGATATTTTTATATAAATATCGTTGATAAAATAAAAATATATGATTAAAAAAATTAACGACTATCTCCAATGTATATAAAAACGTTATCGCGATTATAAGGATTGAGTTGTTCATAAAGTTGTAGACGTTGCATATGCATATGTTGCCATCCAATTGCATACGGGGCTCTGTGACGAATCCAATTAATATGCCGAAATGCGACGCATAGGGTACTCTCCTTCTAGATGTACCATCACATAACGGTTACCATACACATGTGCAATTGTTATCGTCTTATGGTGCTGAAAATGTTCTGGACCTTTCCAAATAGGAAAGCAAGTTATACAACCTTGATTGCTTATGTAATTGAGGACCACACCAAATTTGTTGGCAATCAAGATACTAGTCTCAGGCATAACCATCCAATGTTACGGTGGTGCAGGTGATTGTGAGAATAACAATGAAAGATGTACTTCATTGATTACACTAGTTAAAATCGTTTCGTAGCCAATGTATGCATCAAATAACCCGTGTGACAATTGTTCTCAAACGTAGAGCCACTGATAAGCAACTATTGCTCTAAACCCACAATTTTCATCACCCACAACATCTTCTATATGTGTGACATAAGGGTGAAAGATTTTAGGAATTTCTTCCATTAATGGATGTATATAAAATGATTGAAAGCTTAAATGTGTTTTTTAGGATTTTTTTTTATGTCCCACATGTATGAACATTGCTTTAATGGTTCTTTCTTTAAGTCCATAAGAATGAACTATGTCTTGCTTGTTCTTGTTTTGTGTCTTCAAAATTTAACCCGCCAAAACTTAACAAACTTGACTTGACAGGTTTTGATTGCTTGTTAAAAGTTTCTTTAAATAACTTTAAAACGTTCTCATAACCAAGATCACCATATTCCACATATATAGATGGTAGTAAATTAGGCTTTGTCCAAAAAGGGTCAATGCAATCAAATGGAATAGCCAACCCTACATCCAAATAAATTACATATAAAATTAGAGTGAATTGCAAGTTTTGTCCTTTATCTTTATACCATATTTCAGACGGTGTCCTTTGTCTTTAAAATTGATGAGTTTTGTACTTGATGTTTCCAACTGTTACACGTTATATCCTTTCGCCCTAACCCAGTTAGATTTTTTTATTTAAATATAATCATGTGCAAGGCACATGAGAGCAATTTTGTCATTTAATCTTATCATGGACTAATTATGTAAATGATTTTAAAAAATCTAAAAAATAAGATACATACACACACACACACACACACACACACACACACACATATATATATATATATATATATGGTAGGGTTCATTTGAGAACCACCCTTATTGCGAGAACCTAAACACCCTCCCCCACCAAAAAAACCTTACCCCCCACCCCCAAAAACCTAAAAAAAAACCTAACCCCACCCCTACCTCCCACCCACAAAAACCTAAAAAACACTAAACCCCACCCCCCAAAAACCTAACCCCCCCCCCCATCCACCCCACCCAAGCTAAACCCCACAACTAAATGCTAAAAAAGTTTTTTTTATATTTTTATTAAAAATCGCTAAATTTCGTTACTAAAAAAGTAAAATAAAAATTGAAAAACAGTACCGATGCACATGTGCATGCAAATGCACATGTGCAACGGTACTTTTTCTTCAATTTTTTTTTTATTATTTTTTGAGTAAATTTCCAAAATCGTCCCTGAGGTTTAGGCATGTTTGCCATTTTCATCCAAAACAACTTTTTTGTACAATATAGTCCATACTTTTGGGATTTTTTTTGCCATTTTCATTCAAACATCTAATTTGCTTTATTTTTCGATCAAACATTTGGATGAAAATGGCAAAAAATTCCAAATCCCAGGGACGATTTTGGCAAAAAAAAAGTCAGATGTTTGGATGAAAATAGCAAAAAAATCCCAAAAATGAAGGACTATATGGTACAAAAAATTTGTTTTGGATGAAAATGACAAACATACCCGAACCTCAGGGACGATTTTGGCAATTTACTCTTATTTTTTTTTATTAAAAATCACTAAATTTTGATTAAACAAATGAACAACGGTACCGATGCACATATGCATGCGTATGCACATGTGCATCGGTACCGTTGTTTAGTTTTTTTAGTGACGAAATTTAGCGATTATATATATATACATATATATATATATATATATATATTTGTGTTCTTATTTTTTAGGTATTTTTTGGTGTGTTCACACTGGTTCTCGCAATAAAGAGTGATTCCTAACGGGTCCTTATCATATATATATATATATCTATAACCTGCTGCAACATTCTCACCTCTCCCTCTCTCCGACTTATCACTACCACGAGCCTGTTCCCAACCACCACCCACTGCCCGTACCACTCCCCAACCACCACCCAGTGCCCACACTTGCGTAACCACCACCACCTAATGCCCACACATGTATAACCACCACCACCCACCTCTTTACTAGATTCCAACTTCAAAACAGCAGCCCCAACACCATCCCTTTCATGAACCCTAACAACAACAACCCCAACACCACCCCTCTCTCGATTCTGATTCCCCAAACCATCCACCTCAATTACAGCCATATAAATCAATTTCGGACAACCAATTACAACCTAAGTCTATCCTCAATTCCACCGTGTGCGGTTTCGATTTCATTTATCAATAATCCATGACCAAACGATGGTGGTGGTGGTTCCACTAATGGCACATTGTTCAAATCCAAATATATAACCATATCATCAGCCATCTAATTCCACAGAGCCCTAAATTTGAATAATCATTAACATTCAACATTCGATTAACACAAATTAGAAGTAAATCATAACTTGATCGAGAGTGGGCGGTGGAGAATAGTGGCGTTGGAGAAACGGTGGTGCTGGAGAAACGATGGTGACGGCGATGGAGAAATAGACGTGGTTGGAGAATAATGGTGGTGGAGAAAGGACGGGGATGTCAGTGGAGAACAGTTGTGGTGGAGAACGGTGGTGGTAGTGGGCGGTGGAGAATAATGGTGGTGTTAGTGATGTTGAAAGTGGTTTGTTGTTGGTGGTGGGTGGGGGTTGATAGAATTAGAGAGGGGGTAGAGAGAGGTGAAAATGTTGTAGCAAGTTGTAGATATGTATGTATCTTATTTTTTTAAACCTTTTTTGATAAGATTAAATGACAAAATTGCCCTCTTGTGTCTTGCACATGATCAGATTTGACAGAAAATCCAACTGGGTTAGGGCGAAAGGACATAACATGTAGCATTTAGAAACATTAAGTACAAAACTCATTAATTTTAAAGACAAATGACACCACTTGAAATGTGGTATAGAGATAAACGACAAAACTTGCAATTCACTCATAAAATTATATTAAAATATTGAAACTGATGCAATATCAACTGAATATATTGGAGGATACATACCTGCAGAGGCATACATTGCAAGTTCATGGCCATACGGTAACCCAAAACATGACCGTAGCTGACATCCACAATTGTCCAGAGTTAGCTAAAAGCCTCTTGACCGATGAATTTCAACTAAGATGATCTTCATGGCATGGTGTGAAACAACATCGTGCAATTGTTGAAATATTGGGTAGTTATATTGTCACACCCCAACCGATGGCGGAAACATCGGGGCGCGAAACTGAGCGAAACAAATTGTTCAAAGAAATTCCATAACGATTAAATTACCAAATAGTTTAAATATAATGTCCCATACCATAACCCATGAGATAATCTAGTTATTACAGACAGAAATATTCTTCAAACAAATCATGTTCCGACAACTCAGATTTCAAATAAAATATAAATTGTCTTTGTTTCTAGACTCTCTCCTACTTGATTCCACAAAAGCAAGAGCACAACATCCTAACATCTTAAGCACCTGCCACATACGTTAAAGTAAAAGTCAATACACATAGTGTAAAGGTGAGCATACAAGTTTGGTAATAGCATAATAGAGTTCGAAATCGTTTACGCATAACCGGCATGTATAGCGTATAATGTGAAGCATGTAAGTTATCGACAAAGATCCTATCAATACCAATGACTGCGAGTAGCGAGTGCGCAACACATATTCACCACTGTGAACACGTGAAGTAATTGTCCTTAACAACCCCTGAGTAAACAGGTGCTGAGTCCAAACTTTAGTACTATCGTTGCTAAGGCAGGTATAGAACAATCAATGTGTTAACATAACAAACAGGCATTCATCGAGTCACGTATAACATGCATTAGAGGCCAGCGTATAAATAGTGTTTGTGTTGTGTGTTTGATGTGATTTTAGAATAAGTAACGTATGTAACACCCAAAAGTGCGTAAAAAAAAGGGATCGAGTATACTCACAGCGGTTGAGTTAATGGATTGAAGGGAGCGCTAGAGCAGAAATTAGCCTGAACAGTTAACGATAACATAAGCGAAAGTCGGCGCGTAAAACGGTGAAGGTGTACCAAGGATCAGATGGTAATCCGGTCGGATGGCAATCCGATCGGATGGCCAGTCGATCGGGTGGCAATCCGTTCGGATGGTCACCCGATCGGGTGGCCATTCGATTGGATTGTCACCTCGTTTGGTGAGGATGTGTTTGTGTATGATGGATTGTACTTTGAAGTTTTCATTGTAGCATTTTAAAAATAGAGAAGTATTTATACCCTTCAGGTCGGTCGAGCGAACGACCGTTCAATAGGACAGCAATCCGATTGGCGAGACTTCTCAGTTTGAGAACAAGTTCACAGCAGGACGGTCACTCGATCGGATGGCTATCCGATCGGGTGGTAATCCGTTTGTATTGAACCTGTTGAAAATTGTTTAAGATTCCAAGTCCCAAACGTCACACGATCGGACGGTCACTCGATTGGATGGCCATCCGATCGGGTGGTAATCTGTTTCAACGTTCAGATCTTGAATAGTTTGCAAAATAGTTTAAGTGTGGGACCCAAGTGCAAGCCGATCGGGTGGCAATCCGATCAGACGACAATCTGTTCTGGTGACCTGATCGTCCTGACACTTGGTTGTTTTTGGTAGTTTGTAGCTTTTGATCGAGACGGTGTGGTACGTGCTAAGCAACAGAATCTCGTCAAGCCCTAAATTATCCGATCGGACAGGAATCACCCTAGTCTGGTCAGTCAGTGGTTCGAGCCGGTTGGTTCATGCTTAACCCAAAACCGGTTGTCTTTTTTATAGAACCAGATCTAGGACCAACACTTCACTAAGAATGAGTAGAAGATCAGAACTAGTCCCTATTCTATCGGTTTTGAGTGCATTGAGTGTAAAAGAGTTGAAAGAAAGTGGGAAAACCATCTTTTAATCCTTTTCACCATGAATATGTTCAGATCTATGAAGGATCTTTGTTATTCATGGGGAAATCGTCCAGATCCAAGTTGTTCTTGGTGGATTGAAGCCAAAGCATGTGGTTCATAAGAACACCATGATGACATCATCCTAGAATACCTCAAATCCACTGATTTCACGGTTAAATGCTAAGATTCGAAAGATAGAAAGGTGTAAGAGTGCGTGTAGATCAAGAAAGTGCAAGATTTAGGTTGAAAACTTACAAGAATTGAGAGAAATCGAGAGAAAGAGCGGCTGGAGAGAGTTGAGTCGAGTGGGAGCTGTCACATCAAGTGATGTGACAAGTGAGGGGTATTTATAGGGTTTCCTAAAAAGGGAAGTGGGAAGGAGGCTGGTCGATCGGGTGGCTGTCCGATCGGGTGGCAACCCGATCGGATGGTAACCCGATCGGATGGCAACCCGATCGGATGGCCACACGGTCGGTTGGCCACTCGATCCACTTGTCCAGTGCGATGAATTTTACTGTTTCGATTCGAGTGTTAAGTGTTGCGATGCGATTCGAGAGAGCGACGCGATAGGTTTACTCGTCAAATTACTTTTAATCCCAACTACTATATCTAACATACAATCACTATAAATAACTTGCGTTTAGCGCTTTCGATTCGATTGCGATGCGATTGATTTGCGATTGCGATTAATACCTCAACATAAACATAACATGCACAAGTAACACATAAATATCACACACACGTAAAACAATATCCAGAACACATAATTCGAGTTGCGGATGCGATAGCGATAAGCGATAAATCGATTAAATATGCAATTAATATGCGATTAAACTTCGATTATTAACAAATACTCCACATAATACAACTAAAGCGATAACATAATAGATTATCTACAAGTTAAAGAAGTCAAAACAGGAGTTTGGCAAGAAGTAACAGATCGCAATTAGCAATCTTTCCTTCCTTTGACTTCAATCTTGACTTTGACTTTGACTTTCGAAACACAGGGTGTTACAGCCTCCCCATCTGTCGCAACCCCCGCCCCCTATCTGTCTCGGGAACGGGCGGCCGCGAGACCAGTTTTGGTGGTATCATTTTTGTTTATCATTTTGGCAGCGGAATTTTATCAGGACCGTAGTTAGGAAATATTTATCAGAGTAAATACCACACTTTTATAATATTAAACATATTGGGATAAAACCCAAGTTTTCATTACAAACATTTTCATAGGGAAAATCCCCATTTTTATTGAATAAAACATCTTCTTTTATTTAGGTAACTTTTATAGCCACTTTTCCTGTCCATGATAGGAGCTCGTGGAGACGTAGGATTAAGGTTAAGGATTTCTAGGAAAGGGTACAATTGTGTTTTTAGGTGTAGTGGAGTGTATGGTCGTACATAAGTAACTATGTGTATAGGATGTTTTGTACAGTTGTGTTTCTAGGTGTAGTGTATGGTCGTAAATATGTAACTATGTGTATAGACTGTTTGTGTTGTCATATTTGTTCTGTTCTACCATGCACTATTTTGCAACTCATACTACATTGGTAGCTTCATACACATATACACACACACACCCCATGCTCTATTTATTTCTTTCCTGGGTGTTTTGGAGCCGAGGGTCTCTCTGGAAGCAGCCTCTCTATCCCTAGGGGTAGAGGTAAGGTGTGCCTACATCCCACCCTCCCCAGACCCTACAAATAGCTTTGCTCTTTGTGGGATTTTACTGGGTATGATTGATTGATTGATTATAGCCACTTTTCCAAGCCTTCAGTGATGTCCAGCTGGCTTCTAGGCTTTCACATTTTGTTACCTGAAACGCGTTTAAAAACATTTTGTCAGTGGGAAATACTGATGAGTGAATCCCAGTTTAATCAAGAAGAGTTTTATTGATTAATACAGTATTGAGAGCGATTACAATGTTTATATCTACACAATTACTCATTCAGTACTTGCCAGTCGACCGTATCTGTGGCTATGGTCATATCACACATTGGCTAACATGTTGTCAAATTGTGAAGTCTATCAAGTAATGTATACAAAACCCCATAATACCGGAAGTAATTGAAGAATTACAAAGATTCAATCACTGCTTAATTTCATTGTAAAACAATTAAGGTTTTGTAAAAACAATTTACAAAAAGGAGATTACTCACATTGCTGACTTAGGTTTCTTCTAAGGTATCCTGGTGATTATCTATAATTTACACAAATGCACATTTGTTAGTAAAATAACCCATTATTTACATTAGTAATACCCTCCCCGAGACGGCATTCCAACGACTACGTCGGGCAGAACCTCGACAGCCGTTACGGAACCCTGGATCAATCGGGCAGCGTATCTAATACGTAACAGGGGTTATAATACTTACATCGGGGCAGAACTTCGTTAATTAGGGGGATATTATACCCGAGAATTACTTTTACTACTTAGAAATTCGTAAGAAAGAAAAAAGGAATGAGCGATCGTATACTGAAGCCGATGCCCTCAATTTATAGGGCTGTAATTCGAGTCAGTCGCGCCCCGCGACGAAGGAAGGCAGGGGCCTTCGTGGCCCGCCACATAGGGGGTCTACGGTGTAGCTTGGCCTGGTCACGAGATAGGTTCAACACGCGTAAGACACGTGGCGGCTCAGGGTGCAGCCACTTGTCCAGGCGCTCGCGGCTCGCGTAAGCCTTTGAAGGCTCTGTCGCGGCCTGCCAGGGACTAATATAATTTGTTTTTATTTAATTTTTAATGATATAATGTATTTTGGGCTCGGTTTTCACATACGGGGTGTATTTTAAGACATATAGGATATTCTAAAATATTAGGGTGTAAGAAAAATTCAGGAGGGTTGTTATATCCTCCCCACCTTATTTTAGTGCTCGTCCTCGAGGTCTACTGGAACAGGTGTGGATATTTCCTTTGTATTTCTGATTCAAGCTCCCATGTGTATTCTGGTCCTCTTTTAGAGTCCCACTTCACTTTGACTAGAACTAGTCTCTTGTGCTTGAGGTTCTTAATCTTCCTGTCTTCAATCTGTAGAGGCTTCTCTACAAACTTTAACTGTTCATTTACCTCTATATCTTTAAGAGGCATTGCTAGCGATTCATCAGCTAAGCATTTCTTGAGATTAGATACATGAAATACATCATGTATTCCTGCCATTTCCTCTGGAAGTTGTAGCTGATAGGCTACAGGTCCTATGCTTCTAATTATCTCAAAAGGTCCAACATACCTGGGGCTTAGCTTTCCCCTTTTGATGAATTTTACCACTCCTTTCCAAGGAGAGACTTTCAATAATACTTTATCTCCTACTTGAAATTCCAAGGGCTTTCGTCTGTTATCAGCCTAACTCTTTTATCGATCACGTGCTGCTTTCAGTCGTTCCTTGTCTTGAATAATTTTGTCTGTTGTTTCTTGTACTATCTCAGGTCCAGATAGTTGCTTTTCTCTAATTTCTGCCCAACAGACTGGCGTTCGACACTTTCGTCCATAAAGTGCTTCGAATGGGGCAGCATTGATACTTGTGTGATAACTGTTATTATAAGAAAATTCTATCAATGGTAAGTGATCGTCCCAATTACCTCCGAAATCAATTACACAAGCTCTAAGCATGTCTTCCATTGTCTGAATTGTCCTTTCGCTTTGTCCGTCCGTTTCTGGATGATAAGCGGTACTTAGATTCAACTTGGTTCCCATTGCTTTTTGGAAACTTGTCAAAAAATGAGAGGTAAAACGACTATCTCTGTCAGAAACAATTGATAGAGGAATTCCATGTAATGAAACTATTTCATTTACATATAATTTAACTAACTGTTCCATACTGAAAGTTTCTTTCATTGGTAGAAAATGAGCTGACTTGGTTAGCCTGTCTACAATCACCCAGATTGTATCATTACCTTTTCTTGTTTTGGGTAATTTAGTAACAAAATCCATTGTTATTAATTCTCATTTCCATACATGCATTTCTAACTGTTGCAATAAACTTGAGGGTTTCTGATGTTCAGCTTTGACTTGTGAACAGGTTAAACATTTTGCAACATATGCTGCTATATCCTTTTTCATTCCTATCCACCAAAATTTTTTCCTTAAGTCCTGATACATCTTATCACTTCCAGGATGGATCGTATACTTAAACTTATGGGCTTCTTCTAATATACGATGACGTAGGTTTCCTAATTTAGGTATCCACATTCTTTTCTTATGGAATCTCCAAATTCCATTTGTTCCTTGTTCTAATTCCTTAATCATTCCTTTTAACTTTTCAGTATCATCCTTGATTACTGATTCTTGTGCTTTTCTAATCTGTTCATTTAAATCTACTTGCAGATTTAACTTAAGAGAACGTTGGCTTTTCGTGATACTTTCGACTTAAAGCATCAGCTACTACGTTTGCCTTTCATGCGTGATACTGGATATTACAATCAAAATCACTAAGTATTTCCATCCAGCGTCTTTGTCTCATATTCAATTCTTTTTGCCCGAAAACATACCTTAAACTCTTATGGTCGGTGAATATGGTAAACTTACTACCGTATAGGTAATGTCTCTAAATTTTAAGGGCAAAAATTATAGCTCCTAACTCTAGATCATGGGTTAAATAATTCTCTTCATGATTCTTAAGTTGTCTAGAGGTGTAAGATATAACCTTTTGACGTTGCATTAACACACATCCATAACCTAATTTAGAAGTGTCACAATAGATTATAAAATCTTCAGTTCCTTCTGGTTACGCTAGTATGGGTGCATGGGTTAATCTTTGCTTAAGAATTCTAAAAGCTTCTTCTTGTTTTGATCCCCATTCAAATTTAACGGATTTACAGGTTAACTTAGTTAAGGGAATGGCTATTCTAGAAAAATCTCGAATAAACCTTCTATAATAACCGGCCAATCCTAAGAAACTTCTAACCTCAGTTGGTGACTCAGGGGTTTTCCAATTGGTAATCGCCTCGATCTTGGTGGGATCTACATGAATTCCTTCATGATTAACTAGATGTCCAAGAAATTTTACTTGTTCTAACCAAAACTTAGCATAAAGCTTTTCTTTTCTCAATAAACTTAGAAGTGCATGCAGATGCGCTGCATGATCTTCCTTGTTTTTGGAATAAATAAGAATATCATCTATAAAGACAATTATGAATTTATCCAAATATGGCGTACATATTCGGTTCATCATGTCCATAAATGTAGCTGGGGCATTGGTTAAACCAAATGGCATGATAGTAAATTCATAATGGCCATACCTTGTTCTGAAAGCGGTCTTAGGAATGTCCTCTTCCTGTACCTTTAATTGATGATATCCTGACCTTAAATCGATTTTAGAGAAAAATCGTG
Organism: Helianthus tuberosus; assembly: GCA_030545235.1. NCBI lineage: Eukaryota > Viridiplantae > Streptophyta > Magnoliopsida > Asterales > Asteraceae > Helianthus > Helianthus tuberosus. Next base: position 82,769,629 of record CM060371.1, on the reverse strand, counting down.
CTCATTGCAATTGATCAAACAGATCATCTATTCTTGGTAATGGATACCAATTCTTAATCGTGACCTTGTTTAATTCACGGTAATCAATGCACATATGCATTGATCCGTCCTTCTTTTTAACGAATAAAATCGGTGCTCCCCATGGTAATGAGCTTGGTTGTATGAATCCTTTTTCCAACAATTCGTCTAACTGTTTCTTCAGTTCTTGCATTTCTGCGGGTGCCAAACGGTAAGGTGTTTTGGCAATTGGTGCGGTTCCTGGTATTAAATGGATTCTGAATTCAACTTCTCTGTCTGGAGGTTGTCCTGGTAGCTCTTCTGGAAATACATTTGGAAACTAGGATACTACGGGAATATCCTTTAATTCTTTTCCTTTTTTAGTGTTAGTGATTATGGAAATCAAATACACTAATGATCCTTTTCTTATATAACTTGCAGTTTTCATCACATAGATGAATTTTGTGGATTTAGAGAACTTATTTCCTTTAATTGTGATCTTTTCACCCCTTGGTGAATTTACTTGAATTGACTTTTTATCACATAAAAATACTGGCTTTATTGGCTATTAACCAATCCATTCCTAACACAATATCAAATCCTACCAGATTCATGGGGTAAAGGTTTGCAGTAAATTTCTGATTTAAAATTTCTATTCTTGCTCCCTGCAAGATTTCAGAAATCTTAATGGTTTCCCCGTTTGTTGTGTCTACTAAACATTCTTGTGGAAGTTTAGTTAATGATTGATTTAGAAATTTGCAAAGCGAAGTATTAATAAAACTTTGGTTTGCACCAGAGTCAAATAATACTTTAGCAAAAACATCATTAACTAAAAACGTATCGGTGATCACATCCGGGATCATCTTTGTTTCTTCTGCAGTCAGAACAAATGCTCTAGCATTTTTAGTTTTCTTGGTATTCGTAGCTGGAGCTAACTTTGAACAGTTAGGCTTGATATGACCTTGTTCTCCGCAGTTGTAGCATATCCTGTTGTTTTTCTTCCTGCAGTCTTCTTCCTTGTGTCCCGACATTTTGCAAAACTTACAGTATATGGAGCATCTTCCGGAATGCTTCCTTTTGCAATACTTACAGTAGGGTGCAGAGGTAGAACCTACATTTCTCCCACGGTTAGAATTTCCAGAACAGAATTCTTGGGTAAGCTTCTGGGTTAGGTTCCTCCTTTGATCCTCTTCTCGTGTACGGACTAATTCATCTGTCAAGGTGTTTGCTAGTTCTACAGCTTCTTCTATGGTTTGAGGTCTAGCTGCCTTGACTACATGTCTAATCTCTCCAATTAATCCCCAGTTGTAACGGGAGATTAATACGTGTTTAGGGGATGCAAGGGTTGGTACTATTCTAGCATATTCAAAGAATAAGGTAGTATAACCCTTACTATCTATACCATTCATCCTAAGATTTAGAAATTTGTTTGCGGTCTGTTCTTTTTCATTAGGAGGGCATAATTTTCTTTCTACCATGTTTTTAAACTCCTCCCATTCTATATTGTAAGTTCTATCACTTTCTCTAGACTAGAGGATTGTGTTCCACCATTCTAGTGCTGAATCTTTAAACAGATTGGAAGCAAACATTATCTTATCCTCTTCCGCACATTTACTTATTCTTAAGACTGCCTCAGTCTTTTCTATCCAGCTTAGAGATGCAACGGCCCCTTCATTGCCCGAGAATTCCATTGGTTTACAAGACCAGAATTCTTTATAAGAACAACCGTAAGACACGGTTCTTCTTCTTTTGGGAATGTGCATTTGAAGTACGGGTCCATTGTTCACGCTGTGTTCAGGTTCAAAGGGTCGTTTGCTATCATGTTTACTTTTATTTTCGGCTTCCTTAACCGTTTTGATAATATATGGCATCGCATCTATTATTCCTTTTGCACTATATGTTGCATGGCACTGTTATCCACTTGGTTTCCATTATGGTTGTTGTTTGGGTTCTCATTATCTAAGTTATTGTTACTCTGGTTATCGTTATTCTGGTTTTCCTGGTTTACTTCGTCGTCCATCTGGATTTTAAACATTTACCAATTATTAATATCACAAAATAATTAATAATTTGGGCAACAACAACACAACACATATATTGTTCAAAAGCGTCGAGCATTGCGACTTTATTCTTTTTCTATTATAGTATGCTTCTAATACAAACCAATACTAGAAATTAAAAATTACAATACAATACTACTATGCATCACTAACCACGAAGTGGTCTATACTACAACATATATTATTATTATTATTATTATTATTATTATTATTATTATTATTATTATTACCAACTCTACCATCACCTTCACTGGTCTGGATTCATCCAGCAATCCATATTGCGCTCGTCGTACTTCCAGACGAGTCGCTCTCCTACCTGCCTCATCCTCTCACTACTCTCTAAAATCTCTTCTCCGAAAGTTCGGAGCTCGTTCACATTTTCTGCACTCATTGGGGGTGCAGGTGCTGGTACTGGGTCCGGGTACTGGGGCATGGGATTCTCCTGAGGGTATGGATTCTCTAAGATCTCCCTAATGTATTCATCGTTATCGTAGTAAGGATCTAGAGGGTCCAGACCTGGATAGGCTGCTAAGTTCGGCATGGGTTCGTCGTTTAGATGGTAGCGTGGCACATAATCCCTATGATCATCGAACCATGGATCATAATCCGGGTCTAAGGGATTAGGGGCTGGTATCCTAGGTATTTCCTCAGGGTTGAAGTCATGCATTTGGACTTGATTTTCAGGGTTGTCTTCTATCTCCATCGGCTGAGTGGGAAATAAAAGTAAGGGTTGTGGGGCTACTAGTTGTTCCAGGTTTGGGTCGGCAGCTGTGGTTGCTAGGATATGAAAATTGGCTAGGCTTCTATTAAGCATATCCTGAGTATGGGCATCTGACTCTCGCTTAGCGGCTGCTAGGACTCTCTGCTATTGCAACTTTCGCATTCTTTTCCTACGCTCGAATGCTCCCTTACTGAACCATCCTCTCTTTTTCTGAGGGAATGGCTCTTCAGACTGAGCCTTAAAGACAAACATCCCTTCTTCATTATCAGTGGCATACCCATAGAGGGAAGGCTGTGAAGAGGTACCTTCACTCCTAGGTGAATCGGACAATTGACGATACACGTCTGAGGGTCCTTGATCACTCATACTGAAAACTAACAAATAGTCAAATAACATACAACTGTAAAATACAATTATACACGTATTTCCATAATTAATTTCCTAACAATTTAAATAATATGTTGGTGTCAGCATAACATTTCTGTGGCAGAATCAGTGGCTTAGCTCTGATACCACCTTCTGTCGCAACCCCCGCCCCCTATCTGTCCCGGGAACGGGCGGCCGCGAGACCAGTTTTGGTGGTATCATTTTTGTTTATCATTTTGGCAGTGGAATTTCATCAGGACCGTAGTTAGGAAATGTTTATCAGAGTAAATACCACATTTTTATAATATTAAACATATTGGGATAAAACCCAAGTTTTCATTACAAACATTTTCATAGGGAAAATCCCCATTTTTGTTGAATAAAACATCTTCTTTTATTTAGGTAACTTTTATAGCCACTTTTCCAAGCCTTCAGTGCTGTCCAGCTGGCTTTCACATTTTGTTACCTGAAAAGCGTTTAAAAACATTTTGCCAGTGGGAAATACTGGTGAGTGAATCCCAGTTTAATCAAGAAGAGTTTTATTGATTAATACAGTATTGAGAGCGATTACAATGTTTATATCTACACAATTACTCATTCAGTACTTGCCACTCGACCGTATCTGTGGCTATGGTCATATCACACATTGGCTAACACGTTGTCCAATTGTGAAGGCTATCAAGTAATGTATACAAAACCCCATAATACCGGCAGTAATTGAAGAATTACAAAGACTCAATCACTGCTTAATTTCATTGTAAAACATTTAAGGTTTTGTAAAAACAATTTACAAAAAAGGAGATTACTCACAATGCTGACTTAGGTTTCTTCTAAGGTTTCCTGGTGATTATCTATAATTTACACAAATGAACATATGTTAGTAAAATACCCCATTATTTACATTAGTAATACCCTCCCCGAGACGGCATTCCAACGACTACGTCGGGTAGAACCTCGACAGCCGTTACGGAACCCTAGATCAATCGGGCAGCGTATCTAATACGTAACCGGGGTTATAATACTTACATCGGGGCAGAACTTCGTTAATTAGGGGGATATTATACCCGAGAATTACTTCTACTACTTAGAAATTCGTAAGAAAAAGAAAAAAGGAATGAGTGATCATAGACTGAAGCCGATGCCCTCAATTTATAGGGCTGTAATTCGAGTCTGTCGCTCCCCGCGACGAAGGAAGGCAGGGGCCTTCGCGGCCTGCCACATAGGGGGTCTACGGCGTAGCTTGGCCTGGTCACGAGATAAGTTCAACACACGTGAGACACGTGGCCGCTCAGGGTGCGGCCGCTTGTCCAGGCGCTCGCGGCCCATGTAAGCCTTTGAATGCTCTGTCGCGGCCTGCCAGGGACTAATATAAATTTTTTTATTTAAATTTTTAATGATATAATGTATTTTAGGCTCGGTTTTCACATACGAGGTGTATTTTAAGACATATAGGATATTTTAAAATATTAAGGTGTCAGAAAAATTTAGGAGGGTTGTTATACCTTCTTAAGTGAACTCTGCACCTCGTTTGCCTTCCCATCGGACCTTCACAATGGAAATGCGCGAGCGTCGGAGTTGCTTGGTTTGGCGGTCAATGATTCGACAGGCTTCTCCACGAAGTGTAGTGTTTCGTTTACTTGAAGATCCTCGAGCGGTACATGTAAATCATGCTCAGCCAGGCACTTTCTGAGGTTCGAAACGTGGAAAGTCGGGTGGATGTTGTTAAGTTCCTCCGGTAGTTCGAGTCTGTAAGCCACTTTTCCGATTCTTTCCAGAATCTTAAAGGGTACAACATATCGAGGCGCGATCTTTCCTCTCTTGCCAAATCTGACCACACCCTTCCAAGGTGATACCTTTAGGAGTACATGGTCGCCAACGTCAAATTCGAGGGGCTTGCGTCGTCTATCGGCGTAACTTTTCTGACGACTCCGAGCTTTCAGTAGATTATCTCGAATTTGGAGGATTTTGTCAGTCGTTTCTTGCAATAGCTCAGGACCGGTTAACTACGAGTGGCCGGTCTCATGCCATACAATAGGCGATCGACATCTTCTTCCATACAATGCCTCAAATGGTACCATTTGAATGCTGGAATGATAACTGTTATTGTACGAGAATTCGACCAAAGGCAAGTATGCGTCCCAATTACCACCGAAATCTATGACACACGAACGAAGCATGTCTTCAAGGGTACGAATCGTCCTTTAATCTGACCGTCGGTTTGGGGATGGAACGCGGTACTTAGATTAAGCGCAGTTCTGAGAGCAGATTGAAATGTCACCCAAAGACGCGAGGTAAACCGAGCATCGCGGTCAGAAATGATGTCGCGAGGCGTCCCATGTCGATAAATGATCTCTTTGGTGTAGATTCGGGCTAATTTTTCTACCTTGTAGTCTTCCCGTATTGGCAGAAAATGAGCAGATTTAGTCAAACGGTCAACAACGATCCAGATGCTGTCATGACCTGAGGGCGTACGCAGAAGTTTCGTTACGAAATCCATAGCTATACTCTCCTACTTCCACACAGGGATCTCGGGTTGAACGAGTAAGCCAGAGGGTCTTTGGTGGTCAGCCTTGACTTTCAAATAAGTCAGGCACTTCGAAACATAGAGGGCGATATCCCTCTTCATGCCCGGCCACTAGTACTTGTAGCGCAGGTCCTGGTACATCTTGTCGGCACCGGGATGAATAGAATATCGGGATTTGTGGGCTTCGTCCATCAAAATCTATCGTAAATTGGTCCGTTTAGGGATCCATATTCAGTTCAGATAATGGAATATCCCATTCGACTTATTCTCTAGCTGGGCTCCATTGTTGAGAATCCTTTCCTTCTTCAAAGTGCGCTCATTAAAACAGGCATGCTGGGCTTCACGGATGAGGGTTTCAAGAACATATTGGGCTTGGATATTACGGGTGCTGTGCAAATAACTCCGTCTGCTGAGAGCATCGGCAACGACATTTGCTTTGCCCGGATGATAACGGATCTCACAGTCATAATCGTTGAGGAGTTCCACCCATCGGCATTGACGCATGTTTAGTTCTTTCTGGTCAAAGATATGTTGTAGGCTCCTATGATCGGTGAAGATCGTACACTTGGTACCATAAAGGTAGTGTCGCCAGATCTTTAACGCAAAAACAACCGCGCCTAGCTCGAGGTCGTGGGTTGTATAGTTCTTCTCGTGGATCTTGAGCTGACGAGATACGTAAGCAATAACCTTGTCTCGTTGCATGAGAACACAACCAAGGCCAAGGTTCGAGGTATCACAATAGACAATAAAGTCATCGTTTCCGTCGGGTAAAGTGAGAACAGGAGCATTGCAAAGCATGTACTTGAGGGTTTGAAAGGTAGTCTCTTGTCCAGTTCCCCGAACAAAAGGCTTGTCTTTTTGCGTGAGAAAGGTGAGCGGCTCAGCGATTTTAGAGAATCCTTCGATAAATCGTCGATAATAGCCCGCTAGTCCGAGAAAAGAGCGGACCTCAGACGGGTTCTTAGGTGTAACCCAACTCTTGACAGCTTTGATCTTTGCGGGATCGACGTGAATACCTTGACTATTGACAATGTGACCAAGGAATTGAACTTCCTCTAACCAGAATTCACACTTGGAGAATTTGGCATAGAGTCGATTCCCCCGGAGTAGCTCGAGAACCAAACGTAGATGCTGCGCATGTTCGGCTTTCGACTTGGAATAGATCAGGATATCATCGATGAACACGATGACGAAGCGGTCGAGAAAAGGTTTACACACACGATTCATCAGATCCATAAAAACCGCAGGTGCGTTGGTTAAACCAAAAGGCATAACAACGAACTCGTAGTGGCCGTATCGAGTGCGAAAAGCGGTTTTGGGAATATCCTCCTCTTGTATACATAACTAGTGGTAGCCTGAACGTAGACCGATCTTGGAAAAACACTTAGCGCCTTGTAACTGGTCGAACAAATCGTCGATGCGAGGCGGAGGGTAGCGATTCTTAATTGTCAGGTTATTTAATTCCCGATAGTCGATGCACATCTGGAACGACCCATCCTTCTTTTTGACGAAAAGGACTGGCGCGCCCCATGGAGAGGTGCTAGGGCGAATAAAGCCTTTGTTAAGCAATTCCTGGAGCTGACTCGAGAGTTCGCACATTTCGGATGGAGCGAGTCGATAAGGAGCTCTGGCAACAAGGTTTGCTCCAGGAATGAGGTCGATGCGAAAGTCAATATCACGACTTGGGGGCAACCTTGGGAGATCTTCAGGAAAAACGTTGGGGAATTCACAAACAACGGGAACGTCTTTCACCTCTTTAACTTCCTTTTTCTCCGTTACTACAATGTGTGCCAAGAAAGCTTGATATTCCTTGCGGAGATACTTGCTAGCCTGGACACATGACATGAGTTGGAGTTTCTTCGACGCGACTTCACCATAAACACATAACTGATCACCATTAGCGAGCGAGAATCAGATCATCTTATCGAAGCAAACAACTTCAGCATGATTTTCATGAAGAAAGTCCATGCCTACTATGACATCAAAGCTTCTGAGTTGCTTATTACTGAGGTTGCTGATGCTGCTGCGTCTGCTGTTGTTGAGGCTCCTGCTTTACAACCCGATTGGGGCACGTGTTTGCGAAGTGGTTGGGATCACCACACGCAAAGCAGACTCTAGCATTGACCGCGGGTGCCGGAGCTGCTTGTTGGCCTTGAGGGGCAGGGAGCAGAGCTTGATAAGCAGTAGCTGGTGCTGGTGCTTGTCGAGGACATGTACGGCAGTTGGCGGTAAAGTGGCCGTACATGTTGCAATGTACACAAAATCTGCAGGAAATCCCCACTGGGTGATGATAGGTGCAAGTTGGTCAAGCAGGATGAGGACCAGTGTAAGCATGCTTTGCCGGCGGTGCTTGAGTTACCGGTGCCGCAACCTGGCGGTGTTGAGCATGCTTCTGAGCTGGTACAGCTTGGAGTGGGGCAACGGTGGTTACAGCACAATTCTTGTTGCTGGAGTTGTTGTTGTTCTTCCTCTTACGACGAGAAGCTTTTGAAGACTGAGGAGCGGCGGCGGTTTCAGCTGTTGGTGCGGCAGTAGCTTGATGAAGATTCTTGGCAGCTTTATCCCAGAAACCGGACTTGACTTGCTTGTCGTTTATTTCAGCGGCAAGCAAATAAGTCTCCACGATTGTTGCTGGCTTTGAAGCTTGCACAAAATCCGCGACACAGTCTGGCAGAGCTCGAATATACTTCTTGATTACCATATCAGAAGTCTTCACTTGATCTGGACAGATTATGCTAAGCTGCTTGAAGCGAGCGGTTAAAGCTGCATTGTCACCCTCCTTTTGCTTGATGTGCCAAAATTCGTCCTCCAACTTTTGGCGCTCGTGGGGAGGGCATAACTCTTCAAACATGACGTCCTTCAACTCATCCCATGACAAACCATAAGCTACATCGTTTCCGCGTTTGTTTCTCTCGGTCGTCCACCAATCAAGCGCTCGGGATTGGAAGACGACGGTAGCATTCAGAGTGTGGAGTTCGTCAGGACAGCCACTCTGGCGCAGGGTAACCTCGATCGAATCAAACCATTGAAATAATGTCGTAGGACCATCTTCGCCAGTAAATTCTTTCGGTCCGCAAGCTTTAAAATGCTTAAAGCTAAAAGCAGCTTTGGGAGCATCGGTCCTTGACTCTTCGGAAGATTTGCTCGCATTCTCGTGTAGCTCGCTCACGATCTGAGGGATAACATTCACCATTTTCTTAGTAATCATAGAGGCGAGGCGTTTATCTGCTTGCTTTCGGTGAGCAGCTTGAGTAGCGCGAGATCCAGATGACGACATTGTCTGCAACAGACATCGCCACATGACTCAACACAAATTTCGATTATTCCTAGTATAGTCTAGTGATTACCATAAAGCTCAGGAACACATCCATTCATATAATCACACAGGCACGTAGGCACATAGGCACGTAAACACATTAGCACATAATCATCTAGGGCACAAAAACACATAAGCACGTAAGGCACAGAAGCACATGAGGCAGTCAGAATACAAAAACCTAGCTATATGTTGCACGTATTCCCTATCCTTCACAGTGTGTACAGTGACTAATTATAGCGATTGCGAGTATCGAACAGCGATTGCAAAAAATAACCAGCAATTGATTGTGTAGTGTGTTGTGCGTGTTGATCGAGAGCAAAAAGCGAACAAATCACCAAAATCGAAACATATAACCATATAAAACACATAAAATCCACATAAAATCGGCAAATATCAGAGTAAGCAGTTGCGGGCTCAAAATTGAAACACATAGAAATCGAGAATAGATTGTCTTCGGCTAGATAGACGTCGACTACCTAAAGTGATTCAACTATTCACAAGCACTTTAAGTGCACACTTTGGCCTTCTGGACTGTGTTCTCGCTTCGATTCGAGCGATCGGCACGCACCCTTCCAGCTATGGTATGACTTCAAGTCGTTGGAGTCCGCTGAGACGTTGGTGACAGTTTTGTAAAACCACGTTGGAGAGTAGAACGAGTCATCAAGGTTCGGGTTTCACCCCTAACTTAGCGACTACATTCCTGTTTGTGTGGTAAAACCACGAGATAGATGAGGAGATTTGCGTCGAAGTGTGGATTTACTCCTAATTCAACACAATTTCTCTTGTTTTATTGGCAAAAATAGCAATTCGATCGAGTAATCTGGTCGAGAGTTTGCGGTTTTCACACCTAATCTTAACCAGATCATTCGTTTGTGTGTGTAACCAGCCTTAGGAAAGGCTGATCTTGCGCAGAACTGTAGTATGCGATGTTCGTGCAAGTGTGTAGTGTACAGCGAGTGATAGCGAGAAATAGCGAGAATAGCAAGTAAGCTCGTATAAAACCCCTACTGGGCATGCACAAGTCGGTCGGTTGGTACTTAGACTATTGACTAGGTCGTTTCTAAGACATCGACCTGGACTAGGTCGAGTCTTGCCTAATTCCCTATAGTTATGGCTCTGATACCAATCTGTCACACCCCAACCGATGGCGGAAACATCGGGGCGCGCACTGAGCGAAACAGATTGTTCAAAGAAATTCCATAACGATTAAATTACCAAATAGTTTAAATATTATGTCCCATACCATAACCCATGAGATAATCTAGTTATTACAGACAGAAATATTCTTCAAACAAATCATGTTCCGACAACTCAGATTTCAAATAAAATATAAATTATCTTTGTTTCTAGACTCTCTCCTACTTGATTCCACAAAAGCAAGGGCACAACGTCCTAACATCTTAAGCACCTGCGACATACGTTAAAGTAAAAGTCAATACACATAGTGTAAAGGTGAACATACAAGTTTGATAATAGCATAATAGAGTTCGAAATCGTTTACGCATAACCAGCATGTATAGTGTATAATGTGAAGCATGTAAGTTATCGAAAAAGATCCTATCAATACCAATGACTGCGAGTAGTGAGTGCGCAACACATATTCACCACTGTGAACACGTGAAGTAATTGTCCTTAACAACCCCTGAGTAAACAGGTGCTGATTCCAATCTATGGTACTATCGTTGCTAAGGCAGGTAGACAGCAATCAATGTGTTAACATAACAAACAGGCATTCATCGAGTCACGTATAACATGCAATAGAGGCCAGCGTATAAATAGTGTTTGCGTTGTGTGTTCGATGTGATTTTAGAATAAGTAACGTATGTAACACCCAAAAGTGCGTAAAGCAAAAAGGGATCGAGTATACTCACAGCGGTTGAGTTAATGGATTAAAGGGAGCGCTAGAGCGGAAATTAGCCTGAACAGTTAACATAACATAAGCGAAAGTCGGCGCGTAAAACGGTGAAGGTGTACCAAGGATCGGATGGCCAGTTGATCGGGTGGCAATCCATTCGGATGGTCGCCCGATTGGGTGGCCATTCGATTGGATTGTCACCTCGTTTGGTGAGGATATGTTTGTGTATGATGGCTTGTACTTTAAAGTTTTCGTTGTAGCATTTTAAAAATAGAGAAGTATCTCTACCCTTCAGGTTGGTCGATCGAACGGCTGTTCGATCGGACAGCAATCCGATTGGCGAGACTTCTCAGTTTGAGAACAAGTTCACAGCAGGACGGTCACTCGATCGGATGGCTATCCGATCGGGTGGTAATCCGTTTGTATTGAACCTGTTGAAAATTGTTTAAGTATCCAAGTCCCAAACGTCACACGATCGGACGGTTACTTGATCAGATGGCTATCCGATTGGGTGGTAATCTGTTTTAACGTTCAGATCTTGAATAGTTTGCAAAATAGTTTAAGTATGGGACCCAAGTGCAAGCCGTTCGGGTGGCTGCCCGATCGGGTGGCAATCCGATCAGACGAAAATCTGTTCTAGTGACCTGATCGTCCTGACACTTGGTTGTTTTGGTAGTTTGTAGCTTTTGATCGAGACGGTGTGGTACATGCTAAGCAACAGAACCTCGTCAAGCCCCAAATGATCCGATCGGATAGGAATCACCCTAGTCCGGTCAGTCAGTGGTTTGAGCCGGTGGTTCATGCTTAACCCGAAACCGGTTGTCTTTTCGATAGAACCAGATCTACGACCAACACTTCACTAAGAATGAGTAGAAGATCAGAACTAGTCCTTATTCTATCGGTTTTGAGTGCATTGAGTGTAAAAGAGTTGAAAGAAAGTGGGAAAACCATCTTTCAATCCTTTTCACCATGAATATGTTCAAATCTATGAAGGATCTTTGTTTATTCATGGGGAATCGTCCAGATCCAAGTTGTTCTTGGTGGATTGAAGCCAAAGCATGAGGTTCATAAGAACACCATGATGACATCATCCTAGAACACCTCAAATCCACTGATTTCACGGTAAATGCTAAGATTCGAAAGATAGAAAGGTGTAGGAGTGCGTGTAGATCAAGAAAGTACAAGATTTAGGTTGAAAACTTACAAGAATTGAAAGAAATCGAGAGAAAGAGCGGCTGGAGCGAGTTGAGTCGAGTGAGAGTTGTCACATCAAGTGATGTGACAACTGAGGGGTATTTATAGGGTTTCCTAAAAAGGAAAGTGGGAAGGAGGCTGGTCGATCAGGTGGCAGTCCGATCGGGTGGCAACTCGATCGGATGGCCACTCGGTCGGTTGGCCACTCGATCCACTTGTCCAGTGCGATGAGTTTTTCCGTTTCGATTCGAGTGTTAAGCGTTGCGTTGCGATGCGATTCGAGAGAGCGACGCGATAGTTTAACTCGTCAAATTACTTTTAATCCCAACTACTATATCTAACATACAATCACTATAAATAACTTGCGTTTAGCGTTTTCAATTCGATTGCGATGCAATTGATTTGCGATTGCGATTAATACCTCAACATAAACATAACATGCACAAGTAACACATAAATAACACACACACATAAAACAATATCTAGAACACATAATTCGAGTTGCGGATGCATAGCGATAAGCGATAAATCGATTAAATATGAGATTAATATGCGATTAAACTTTGATTATTAACAAATACTCCACATAATACAACTAAAGCGATAACATAATAGATTATCTACAAGTCAAAGAAGTCAAAACAGGAGTTGGGCAAGAAGTAACAGATCGCAATTAGCAATCTTTCCTTCCTTTGACTTCAATCTTGACTTTGACTTTGACTTTCGAAACACGGGGTGTTACATATATTTTTCTTGTGGATATTTTTAGCTTCTTTCAATACTGTATTTAATAGTAGTTTCTTTTTATTTCACAATGTCTTCAATAACGTGTATGAATCTGTCTAGATCACATTTTGATGTATCCAAGTGCTTTTTAGAGTTTAGCGTGTTGGCTCTCAACTCTATTAGTTGTTGAATTTCCAAAGTTTATATGCTTGCCTGTCCATTGTGAGACAAATCTATCTACATAGTTATCCAGCCAGGTAGTATGCAGGTAATGAAGAACGCCTAAAAAGTGTAGAAAAACAGTAAACAATTTAAATTGAATAAACGCTTGTTAAATAGTAGATTTCAAAATATATATGATAATACCTGGATATTTAAACAATAAAGCTTGAAGGTCTGCATAGTTTTGCATGTATGGAGTGTTCGTTGGAGATGCAACTAATGTATTCCACATTGGGCTGGCAATTCTGACACGAACACGATAACACGACACGAACCTACACGAAGACCTGTTTAAATTTCGTGTCTAAACAGGTTAAAACCCGTTAACCTGTTAAGACCCGTTAATGACCTGTTTATAATTTTAAATTAAAAATATATTAAATATTGGGGGTGGGAACATGTGGAGTCAAGGTATACCCAAAATTTTGAAAGCAATTCCTTCTCACTTCAGTTCACGCTCCAAAAAACCAATCAAACCCTAAATTTCCTTCTTCACTAATTCAGTCGTCGGCGCCGTTCACCCCTACGACCTTCATCGCCGACGCCACTCACCCCTTCGACCTTCATCGCTGGACATCGACTAATCGAACCTTCATCACCGCTTATCCCTTCAGTAAATCATCGTCATCGTTCTTCACAGTTAAGGTAAATCATCTTCATTGTTCTTTAAAACTCATTTTGTACGCTAATCGAACATTCATATGTTGTTCAAAAGTCGTCTGGTCTTATTATATGCTTTATTGCTTTGGATATAGTTGTTGTTCAAAAGTCTTTTAGCAGCTAACATGTTTATGGTTAAATTAGATTACCCAATGATTATTTCTATACAAGGGATGCAATGCAAAATTGAACCATTGTCACATATTGACCTGTTATTTCATCTGCATAAATTTAAGTTAGGCACTTGTAGCAAAAGAACATGGTCAATGTGTCTGCTCATTGTAAAAACCCATCATGACAATAAGGAGGATGTGATGAGCAGATATGTCTCGTTTTGTAAACCTTTGGCGACTAAATTTTCACTAAACAGGTTCCTTAATCGCAAATTTCCAATTTGGAATAACAGGTCATGTTCGTGTCTTAACAGGTCATGTTCGTGTCTTAACAGGTCGTATTTGTGTCTTAAATAGGTCATATGATATGTTGGTAACATTTTCGTGTCTTAACAGGTCATTTCGTGTAACCTGTTTATTAACAGGTTCGTGTTCTGTTTGGAAAATCTGACATGATAAGATTTCGTGTCGTGTTCGTGTTTACATGTTTCGTGTTCGTGTCTTAACAGATCGGGTTGACCCGATATGCCAGCCCTAATTCCACATCCAAAGAAAATGAACCCAGGTTTCCTGCGACCTAATACGTGGTCTGCAATGCTTTATGATATCGTTTTGGATATGCCATCTACAAAGTAAATGATTACTTCTTGGAAACACTTCCACAAATGCTTTCATTAAAGCCAAGTCTTTATCTGTGACAATAAGACTAGGGCAAAACGAATCATTAATAGTTAATTTCAGACGAGTTAATGCCCATATATAGTTGATTGCCTTTTCTTTGTTCATAAATGCGAATGCAATAGAAATTGTTTTATTGGTAGAAGCAACACCAACAATCGAAAATGTAATCACGTAATGATTTGTGTTGAATGTGTAATCCATAATAGGCATTCAAAATCACGTAGTCACGTACTGGGTATTCAAAATCACGTAATGGGTATTCAAAATCCTGTAATTTTTTAAGAAAACTAGCAATAATCTACTTGAATTAAAGAGCATAAAATGCTCGTTAATACGGTCTAATTGTTGGTGAATTTCATGTGTTTAATTTTGAATCAAATGAATCTCTATAACATTTGAAGTATTGTAATGAAAACCCGGTATGTAAATCGATAATGGAACTTGAAAGATCATTAATGTTTTGCAAGGACATTAATATGTGTGCCGTCATAGGTAGTAACCAATCCTAAACAAATTTATACGCATGTTTTGTGTTAGGACACAAAAGCACTCTAACAAACTGAACATATTGTCGTTTAGAGTGGAGCTCGTCACACTCCATAGATTTATACTTTTCGCTCCCCGGTTTAATTGGGCCTAGCCCAAATTAGTATGTATAAATGAGCCTAACCCAAGTTAGAACGTATAAATGGGCCTAGCCCAAATTAGAATGTTCTTATACATTTATTTGTAAATTTGTATACTTTTACTAAATGTTCGGGATGTATGTTTCGTACGTGTAAGTATATTCGTATACTTATATGTTTTCATTTAGTAACTTATTCTACTTTCTGGAATTTATTTTATATAATCATACATATATTATGTTCTCAAGAATATCAAATATTTTAAGACTAATTAATATGTATATAAAAGCTAAGTTTATGAAAAAAAAACTATTAATATTTTTATGTAACTTATTTTTGTTGGTAATATATATATATATATATATATATATATATATATATATATATATATATATATATAGGGTAAGGTTCATGCGAGAACCACCCTTATTGCGAGAACCGCGAGAACCAATGTGAACACAAAATAAAATCGAAAAAGCACTCAATTTTTTTTAAATATTTAAAAAAAATCGCTATATTTCGTTAACAAAAAAAAAACTTTTTTTTTTCGAGTAACAATTATCCATGCACATGTGCATATGTATCATTACTTCGACAAATTCGGTAATACGTTATCAGGAATAGACAATTGCACTTTAATTTACAATACCATTAGTAATATACTACTTTTTACATTACCAATATTCAAAATGCACATGTGCATCATTAGGTATAACCATGATATAACGTGTTTTGGTACAAAAAGTTTGTGATTTTGAATGGAGAAGTAGGCCCATATACATGTTTTTTTGTTAGTTAAATCTAGTGGTTGATGGTTTGGTTATAGTTGTCAATTTTTGATGTAATATGTTGAATGGATGGTATAAATGGTGTTTACATACATGTAATAAAGTGAAAATATTGTTAATGATATTGTATTATGGATGGTAGGAGGTAATGGTATTGTATTATGGATGGTAGGAGGTAATGGTAGTGTATTATGGATAGTATGATAGATGAAAGGGAAAGTGTATTCAAAGTAGTGTACCAAAACACCTTATTTCATGTTGATACATATAAATGCACATGTGCATTTCTAATATTGGTAATGTAAAAAGCAGTGTATTACATATGGTAGTGGAAATGAAAGTGCAATTGTCTAATATGTGTAATGAATTACGGAATTTGTCAAAGAAATGACAAAAATGCACATGTGCATGCTTGTGTATTATGGATGGAATGATAGATGAAAGAGAAAGTAGTGTACCAAAACACCTTATTTCACATTGATACATATAGATGCACATGTGCATTTCTAACATTGTTAACGTAAAAAGTAGTGTATTACAAGTGGTAGTGTAAATGAAAGTGCAATTGACTATTATTTGTAATGAATTACGGAATTTGACAAAGAAATGATACATATGCACATGTGCATGGATAACTGTTACTCGAATTTTTTTTTTTGAATTTTTTTTTATTTTTTTATTAACAAAATATAGCGATTTTTACAAAAAAATAGTAAAAAAATAAAAAAAAATTGGGTGTTTTTTAGATTGTTTTAGGAATTACTGTTTGTGTTCACACTGGTTCTCGCGGTTCTCGCAATAAAGGGTGGTTCCTAACGGATCTTTGTCCGATATATATATAGGAGAAGGATCCGTTAGGAACCACTCTTTATTACGAGAACCGCGAGAAACAATGCGAACACAACCAAACATACATAAAAAAATTTAAAAAACACACAATTTTTTTATTTTTTTAATATTTTTAATAAAAAATCGCTAATTTTCGTCACCGAAAAGAACTTTTTTTATTACGAAAGTTAGCGATTTTTATAAAAAATATTAAAAAATAATTTTATGTGCTAATTAGATTTTTTAAGGCTTTTGGGAGGTTTAGTTTTATGAGTTTTTACAATTTAGCTTGGGTGTGTGTGTGTGGGGGGGGGGGGGGGGGGTTAGGTTTGTGGGAGGTGGGGGTTGGTTTTTTTAGGTTTTTTTTTTGGGGGGGGGGGGGGGGTAGGGGTGGGGTGGGAGGGGTTAGGTTTTTTAGGTTTTTGGTGGTGTAGTGGGTTTTTTTTGTTGTGTTCACATTGGTTCTCGCAATAAAGGTGGTTCTCGCATGAACCCTTCTCTCTCTCTCTCTCTCTCTATATATATATATATATATAGAAACGGGATCAGGAGAAAACGGCAAAAAGTGTGAGAACGATGAGAACGCATCCTGACCTTACACGTGGCGTGGGGCATGATCAGGGTCCGAGGGATTTTTTTGTCTTTTTAGTATTCTTCTCCTTTCACGATTTTCGCGTTTGACATGCTTCTTTATTTTTTGCGTGCAAGATAACTTTGGCGTTTTGTAGATTTATTAATTATTTGGCGTTTTATTGTTTTTTCTCATATTTCTTCTATTTGAGTTAATTCTTTTTGTGTCACATAGTTAATATTTTGGCCTTATGGCTTTTTCCATGTCAATTTTGGCGTTTTGTAACTTTTTTTTTAATAATTCATTACCATAGATTAATATTTTAAAAAATTACAATAACTCGAAAATCAAAATAATCTAATAGTCTTCCATAGGTGGGATTACATCAGAGATGTACCCATCGCTTTGTTCTTCACTTTCTTCAGATTCTTCATCATCAAATTTCATTTTTTCGTATAACGCCATTAGCTCGTCTCTTCTTTGCTGCAGCCTATTCTTGAATATCACTGCATCCTTGGATTTTGGATCGTTTGAAGGTGATAAATCACAGAGTTGTTCAATGATACGTAGTAACCCTGTCTACAACATTTCTTACATTGGTCTTGAATATTGCACCCCGTTTTTATAAGTTACTTCAAGTGTTCCTTCTTCCTCATGCAATACCCAACTGCTAAGTTTTGGTATTTGTGTATCTTCAGTATCATCATCATCTTCATCTTTATCATCTTCTGCTGGAAACTTTCTCTCCAGTCGTTTTATTAGAGTTCTTGTTCTTTCACAATCGTTGTCTCTTGGAACCCCAAGGGCCAGGATATCCTTCTGAACATTTTCATTCATTCCCATCATGGCTTTTATTGTTCTTACCTTTACCCTTCCCCTGTCAGCAAACTTTATGATGAATCTTTTTTCTTTCCTTTCAAACCTCCATGCAATAACCTTAGCCATTTTTTTAATTTTTTTGGCGTTTTGGAGAATATGTGGCGTTTTAGTTTTTTTTGGCGTGTTTGAGCTTGTGTTCTGATGGTCTTCTTTTATATTGACTTTTTTTTCCCGCGTATGTCAGGTAATTATAGCGTTTTGAAAAAGATAAATAAATTTAATATAATAAATGTTAGTAATTATGTTTTCCGTCGTTTCATTTTACTGTATTTTGCAGTTTACCGTGTTTTGTTTTCAGACTCAACTGTTTTAATGGTGTAACACGTCAAATCTTTTGACATCTGTAATTATGGCGTTTTGTTTTCCAATGGCGGTTAGATAACTATTGGACTTCTTTTTGTTTTTATATTCTTTGTACATTGTTTCACTCTTTTTTTTTATAAAATTAGTTGTTCAAATTAATTTTATTATAGTTTGGTAGTTTTTTGGGTCTTTTTTATGGCATTATGGCGTTTTACACGTATTTGCTAATTTTGGCGTTTTATTATGCTTTTCATTATAGCATTAATATTATTTTGTTGTTTATTAACTGACATTACAAAACAAACAATAGACAAAGAAAATTAAAAAAAAAGTAAAAAAAAAAACAAAGTAGAAGCAATTTATGATTTTAAATCTTCAGTGTCATCAGTCTCTTTTTTCTTTTGAAACTACAAGAAATGTGACAAATAAATGGCGTTTTGGGTTTGGCGTTGTTTATTTTCTTTATTCATGTGTTGAAGTGTCTTTGTTGATGTTGGAGACATAGAGCGACCCCCTGTGGGTGGATGCTATCTGCCACTGGTATAGTTCTCTTCTTATCATCCCAACCTTCTTCAGGAACAAAGATGACAGTATGATATATGGGTGTCATCAGTTCCTCTTTTTTCAATTGTGTCCATCTCATGCAGCAAAATCTTTCTACACTCGCGTAACAAATCATTAAATGAAGCTTCATGCAAAACTTTACTGAGGATCAAAGAAAAGATGTTTCCTGTCGTTGTAATTTTTGGCGTTTTACATTGAGTTGTAAATTTTTTTAGCAACCACTGTGTGTGTGTTTTTTTTTTTTTTTTTTGTGTTTTTTGGTGTGATAAACAGAAGGTGGTGAGGCGTTTCTATTTATAGAATTTTTTTAGCGTGTAGGTTAGGCGGGATGTTATTTTTATAACAAAAAATGTAATTAACATTTATTCGGGTGTAAACTTTGGCGTTATATATAATGGCGTTTCATATTTTATGGCGTTTTTGTAGCCAGAGAGCTTAAATAAAAACACAGAAAAAAGTACGCAGTGATAAAATTGGCGTTTTGTATTTATTTGGTGTTTTATTTTCAATGGCGTTTTATGTGATGAATTGTTTTTTACCTTTTTACCCTTAATGACGCAATTCCACGTAATAAAATTGGTGTTATTTACTAAAATGCCACCGTGCCAATCTAGTCCATAGATTGTTTTGATCGGACGATCCATAAGCGTTCTCTCCGTTCTCACACTTTTGAGTGTTTTCTCTAAATCCTGGCCATATATATATATATCGCGTGTTGGTCCATATGTTCATTTTTGTTCGTTTCGTTTGTTTTGTCCGTTTAGTTTGTTTCGTTCGTTTCGTCGTTTCGTCCATTTTATCCGTTTCATCCGAAATATTTGTTTTGTCTAAGTTGCCCATGTATGGGTATGTGTGTATGTAAAGATATATTTTTACATACTTTGTTATTTTTCATGTATTTTGTACCTTTGTGTTTTTGTGTAAATATGTACTTTAGTATGTATTTCCTGGGTAGGGATAGTGTACATTAATTCAGAAGTGTGAGAAGTGTATTATAACACTATATATAACACCATATAAACACCGTATAACACTATGTAACACCATATAACACCATATAATACTATGTAACACTATATAACACTATATAACAATATATAACACTATACATTTATCATAGACATGCTATCAGACAAAATATAGTGTTATATTTGTTATATGGTGTTACATTGTGTTATACGGTGTTTATATGTAGGGCCGGCTTTGGGCCTGTGCGGGAGGTGCCACCGCATAAGGCCCAAAGCATATAAGGGCCCAAAATTGTTTAAAAATATATATGTTTTTAATATATAAATTGATGCAGAAAAAAAACACAAATATCTCCTTTGGCTTACTGGATGCGGCAATCATGTGATGAGTTGGCTATTCCGAGTTCGAGTCCCAACATATCTTTTGTTTTCTAGTCTCTCTAAATTTTCTTTTGTTTTCTAAGAATCTAAGCTTGTTTTATTACCAATTGCAACTTTGCAATCACTTTTTAGTTTTAGTTTTGATTTTTACATTTAAATTTTGGCCTTAAGTTCTTTGATTTTTTTTCTTCTATTTAACCATTTACATAACAAACTTTACATGTTTACTAGTTTAAATTTGTAGGTATTTTATTTCTCATTTATCATATAACCATTTACAATATAAACTTAGAAACACTTAATATCTAGTTCTATTTATTTTATTTGTATGATAAGGTTCGTGTTGCTAAACTAATTTTGATATGTTACACATATATTACAGTTCTTTTTAGTGTTAGTTATTTTTGCTTATTCGAAGAGGGTGTAAACTAATATTAGGTGTATCAATTCATTTGTAAGATAAAACTAGGATTTATTGTTTTTAATCAATGCTAATTTCAGTTCTGCATTCACTTTATAAACATGGATAATTGTGGTACATTGAAATATAGAGAAGAATCGGTATGGATTATAAATACTTGACCGAGAGCTTTACTTTCAAAATCGCTAGGAGAGCCTCACGATTCGCTTAAGTAAGTAAGTTTGTGATGCAGGAGAATCTAAATGGAAAAGATCGAGATTATTTTTTAAATGGAGAAGATTAATTTTATCTTTTATTTAATATTTGAATTATCTTTACCATGTTTGTCTTTTAATTATTTAATATAAGTAGGGCATCTATGGTTTATTGTTTCGTTAGTTTTTGATTGAATTTTATTGAAAAGAACATTGTTCTTGGAACCGTTGGTTCATATTATCGTCTTTGATTATCAATAGTTTCTTGAGTCATTTGATTGCGTGAGAAACTGCATCAGTTGGCATCAGAGCTTTGGTTTGTCAAATGGCTCAAAAAACTATTGATAATCAAAGACGATAATATGAACCAAAGGTTCCAAGAACAATGTAATTTTCAATAAAATTCAATAAAAAACTAACTAAACAATAAACCATGGATGCCCTACTTATACTAAATAATTAAAAGATAAACATGGTAAAGAATATTTAAATATTAAATAAAAGATAAACTTGATCTTCTTCATTTAAAAGATAATCGCGATTTTTTCCGTTTAGATTCTCCAGCATCAGTTTGATCATTTTGCTACACTATTTTTGTTTTTATTTGTTTATTTTATCACAATAAGCGTCGTATTGTGGTTTTTTGATATATGATTGATGAGTTTATATTATAGGGAGAGGGCCCAATTTTTTTTGTCTCCCACGGGGCCCAAAAATTTTATGTCATTTTCAGGGACGGCCCCGTTTATATGGTGTTATATAGTGTTATAATACACTTCTCACACTTCTGGATTAATGTACATGATCCTCTACCTGTATTTCCTATATTAACTAAACACATATATTTTATACACAATATATACACACAAGTTTGGTGATCTAAAAATATACAATTTTCTAACACATATAAAAAAAGATGCCAAAAAGAATAAGCCTTCTTTAATCTTTTGCAAGGCTTCAAAAGGTGGCTTTTGACCTGCCTTCTTCGATTTCTGTATAAGAAAACACAATTTTACTTCATATCACCAAAAAATTAAGCTATCAATTACTCGCTAATGAATCAAATCATAAAGCACCTGTTGGCTTAAAATCAAATACTGTCTGCAACCACTTTTTTGTTTCTTTTGCTCTCGATTTACAATGACAATGAACTTTAATAAAAAGAAACAACACTTTGTTCATGGACAATAAAGATAATAGAAGTGGTACTGCATTACCATATTTTAATAGAGAATGCAAGTATAGTGTAACATAATATCAAATGCATACCTATTATTACCTAACATACAATATCAACAAATGTGATCTCTAAAAGTGTAGTGTAACATAATATACAAAAGGAAATCATCTGTTGCTGAAATGACTATAATTAATGTGTTCAAATCCAATATTCAAATACTACATTTATCTTCAATACATTAGTTATTAAAAAAATATATATTACAACAGCTAATAACATGATTATTCAACCTGGTTTTTGAAAGGGTTCAAGAGAACGTCTTGTTTCTTTTTTGGATATTTTATGCAACCCAATCTTTCCGACCTTTCTCCCATTTTTTTCTTGGAGCTTTTCTGTTATTACGAACGGGTCAAAATAAAAAATAGTGAAAAGAGAAACGGGTCAAATGAGTTAGTTGCCTAAACTCTACTTTTAAGCATGCAACCTACTACGTCGTTTTACTCAATAATATAAATTTATACTGTTAACATGCAAAGTGAAATAAGTATTGAGAAAAAATGAGTCTTATACAAATTGTTCTGCTAAAGCCACAAAAAAGCATGATTCGCTAGAACCATTTGGTATTGGAGGTGGAATTCTTTCATTGGTTGCAAAATCAAATTCCTTAGGTATGGTAACTTGTCGTTTTTTGTTACACAACAGCCCCGGTTCACATTTGCTTTGAAATATCTACATAAAAGTAAATAATATTGTTATATTTTGAATGGTATAGATAATTATACCATGATGTTTTTTGTTCATATATGTTATCATTAGCTTCTTGTTCAAAGGTCTGTCTTTAACTTAGGAGCTTTTTCCAACCCTTTTTTTCTAGTTCTTATGTACTATTGACCTTAGGAGGTCTTGCTTTTAATAATGTCTGCAGAGTATTGCAAACGAACCGAACGAACACGAACAAGACCTTGTTCGTGTTCGTTTGTTAAGAAATATATGTGTTCGCGAACCGTTCACGAACACTTATCGAACGAGATTTTATGTTCGTGTTCGTTTGTTAAGGAAATGAACTTGTTCGTGTTTGTTTGTTAATTTTAGGCAACGAACAAAAACGAACGTTGATGAACACAAATGAGAACAAACTAATGTTCATGAACACAAATGGAAACAAACAAACATAAACAATCGTTCATGAACAGAATATATAATACACTAACACTTAATAGATATTTAATTTGTCGGAATTTTGAAGGTATTTAAATAAATATAAAAACTAAAAACACTAATGAACTATCGAACAGAAACAAACACGTTACCGAACGTTCACGAACATAAACGAACGAACATGACCTATGTTCATGTTTGTTCATTTAACTAAATGAACGAAATTTCTTGCTCGTGTTCGTTTGTTTAATAAACGAACGAACACAAACGAACTTCCCGCCGAACGGTTCATGAACTGTTTGCCGAACGTTTGATTCGTTTGCTGCCCTAGAGGTAATCTTTTTGGTGTTGGAAGATGAGTGTAACACCACGTAAAAATGTGTCCAATGATGAGAAGACATGTGTCCTAAATCCTAATCATGTGAAAGATTGAGTTTAAAGGACTAAAGTTGACAAACGATGAAACTATGTGTACAGAGGGACTAAAAGTGTCAACATGCCAAACTTGTGCCTCTGAATGACCATACATGAAGAATATATTCTTAAACGAGTGATTAATTGAATATAAGAAGCCGTTCATGAAAATAATCGGAAGATTATAAACTACAAGGGTTAAACATGTCAACATGTCAATTCTTACCTCTGAGTGACCTTTTAACGAACCTGTGGCTTCGAAATATTCAAATATGCTCTCAAGAATAAGTGGTATAAATTTCACGTGGTTTCGAGATCGTCGTACAAGTTTTCAAGACTTTGGGTGAAAAGTGTCAACATGATGAAACTTGTGTTTATGGTGATATTTAACGAAACCGGGCCTAACGGAGTTTGGATATACTGCCTTGAACTTCTACAAACTAACTACAAGGGCCTTATATGCCAAAAATGAAGTGGTATTAAGTTTATAAGGGCCAGGGACTGAAAATGCCAAGATTCAAAATGTTTTAACCCGATTCACCGGTCGTCGCGGCCCGCGTGGACTCTTGCTGAGTCTTACGCGGCCCGCGTAGAAGTCCCTAGCGCAGAAAAGTTTGGACAGATGTGAGTTTCAGCTGCAGAACCGCCTTAACCTCATTCAAATTGATTCTAGGGGCTGTATGTCGGTTTTATTAAACCACTAGGACACCTGGGGTGATCCTAGATACCCCCAAGACAGCTGCAAAGATCCAAATGCATGGGAAATTAGTATATAAGGAACCTTAGTTCTTTTGTTCATTTGCTCATTTGGTTGCAACAACTTCAAACACTCACTTCTGGAGATAGCAAGCACTAGGAGAAGAATAAGAAGTGTAGAAAAGATAGCAAGGACCTTATGTAAGAGTTTTAATCCTTGCTTAGTCCATTTTATTAGCTTAAAAACCGAAAAGTCAAACATATCGTAATTAAGCTTTGACTTTCGGTTTAATCATAAATGGTCCAGCCACTGACTGAAATGAAAGTGGTTATGGAACCATATTAAGGTAGGTGATTAACCCTTAAAAGGGCACCTCCTAATTTTTCGTTTGACTAGTTAATTGTCGGGTCAAACTAGTTGGTCAAAAAGTCAAACTGGACAGAAACTTTAAAAATGATTTAAACTAATAAAACAGAGGTTCTAAATTATATTTTAACATTCTAATGACTTGGTAATTAGTATTAAAACATGTTTGACCAGGTCTAACCCGACAATTATCAGTCTAAGGTCAGTTTATAACCGAAAGTCGCAAAAGCTTGACTTTTACTTTTACTTTCAGTTCTGACCCGTTTAAGCTTAATTCTTCCATGTTTTAAGCTTCCATTAGGACCATATTATATAGTAGTCTAGCCCACTGGAGTTATATTGCTTGGTCCTTAGTGGTTTGAATTATATGCTCTTATTTGTTAATATGCTTATAAATGCCGTAAATGCCCTTTTAACATACAAATGAGATTTTTAGAAATGTGAGAGGACAAAAACCTTTGCTACTGATATATAAACTTGTCCCGAAAATTTGACATCAGTTCTTGGTCTCAAACAGAAGTTATGCTCGATATCGTAATTAGAAGCTTTTTATTAATTAATTTGCGATACCTTGCATAAGACATGTTTAGACTTGGATTTTGACCCAAAACTCATTACCTACTGTTAAGATATTATTTTTAGGGATTTTTGAAGTTTTTGACCATATTATAACCTGATCATATCATAGAGTTCTTGTGTAATTCGGTAAATGACGATAATACCCTTTTCATGCATAAAATGAGATTTACAAATGATTTGAATGCAAAACCTTTTCCTACTGATTTCATACATTAAATAAATTATTTTGAGCATTTAAAACTGATCAAAATCTTAGATTTACATAATCATTTTAATTATCGCCAATTAGCGAGTTTTACAGTAACTAGGTGCATAGTATGGTTTAAAACCATATTTAACATCTAAGACTAATTACCTACCGAATTTTTAAACAAATTTTTATATTATTTCAGTAAGTATAAGTCATGAACTCAGACTTCCAAAAATGTCCTTAAAAGCATATGTGAAATGACCAAAATGCCCTTTCGGGGCATAGTTTGGCCATGAATGGTAAACCCCACATATATGTAGTATCTTACTAATGTAATGAGATAAAATAAATGTTTTTACTGATTACCAAAGACCAGAACTTCAGTTTGTTTTAAAACCTCTTTTATAATTATTAAAATGACCAAAATGCCCTTACGGGACTTAAATTGGTTTTAATTACTTTTGGGCATATATGTTAACATCCTACTGATGTATTAACATATTTTAAGCATAATAAAATTTGAGACCTGTATATATAGTTCATTTGGTTACCCGTTACGCGTTTATGCGTTCGGATCGGTTTATGTAACTAGTTTACGTAAAATAGCCGAAACGGGTTTAACCTTATCATTAAATCCACAAATTCCAGAATGTGTTTAGTTTACCCATATTATACAAGTATCCAAGCTTGTCGGGTCTAAACCACATTCTATTCCGGTCTCCGCTTAATCTAGCGTTTAGAACCGTAAAGTTTCTTTCTAGCTAGTCGGTCTAAGTCTTTGACTTAACTAAAGACCCGTTAGCATCCTAATAGGTTATTAAACCTTCTATACAGATTAAGTAGCATCCAGTAGAAGGTATCATCATAAAGCTTTAGGACTTTACGACTGAGTTACTTTTCACATTTAGCTCAGGTAAATACTTTTAACTTATTTTCCCTTATACGGGCTTGGGATATGGTATTATAATAATACCACTTGGTCGGGTATGAAATCAATTAATCGGATTGTGATTAATAAATTTACATAACCCGTTTTAATCTGTCTTGTTTGATAATGGCCACGACATATGCACGGGGTGTAGGCATACACCTGACAGATGCAAATGCTAAAATATAAACCCACATGTTGGGAATAACTCCTTTGTGGGTTCTATAAGTGGTGAGTCGGTTAATCAAGACCGGCTTCCAACCGGCCCCAATTGTATGACAAACATATAAATCTGTATACAAGATTATCTTAAATAATTGTCCCAAGTTATAAATGATTTGTGGCTTGTGCACTTAAATCAATTTTCTTAAACATTTTCAAATGAGTCAGTTAATTGTATTTACCAGTATAAACTGACGTATTTTCTAAAGACTGATTGACAGGTACTTCTCGTAAATAGGCTGGAGCTACTAGGTTTCATATAAGAGGATCTTGCAAATCCCTAGATACCTGAAGTCTGTTATTTTTCGTTTCTTGTATTTATTTATGATCCGCCTGTGGATCTTATTACAACCCAGTCTGTATATTCTTCCATTCGGACACTCAGACATTATGGTTTGTAATAGTTTATTCATCAAGCCTTCCGCTGTGCTATTATATTGTGTGTATTGACTATGATGATATCAACTACGTCACGATACTCCTCGCCGGGCCCACCGGTAATATGTGGATGGAAATATCGGGGTGTGACAATGAGGCCTCCATTGAAGAACCTGTTAAACATAAGTACAAAAATGGATAAAATTATGTTAAAACTGAATCAAGCAAACCTTTCCTTTGTCAATTTTTGACTTAGCAGTTGGTGTGGTGCCATTGCTGCCAATGGCAGCACCTTCTTGCTTTGTGAGGCAACATATGTGTTTTGATATTCAATTTTTTTATGATAACGTTATTATTAAAACTCATAACAAATGTAGGATCACAATGATTAACATGAATGGATCCTTACCTGTCTTGACCCTCCTTCAAGTTTTTGCCTCTTTATGGATTCGTCTTAGTTTTAAAGTAGAAATGGGAAAAAACTTGGCGGGTCAACCAAATCCAACCCATTTTGAATTTGAGCCACACTTCAAATTATCTGTTTCGACCCAAAGAATTCTCAAAGACTCGTGCTTGACAACGTCTACAGAGATGAGAAAACCAATGGAGTTACCATACCTTCTTCTGAATAGTTGTTATGGGTCTTCTTCTGCCTCTTGTCCAAAATCAATCAAACGCAAAGCAGAAAAAGCAATCAGCCCTATACAGTCAGACATCCAAATTAAAACAAAACATAAACGCAATTGATGCATAAATCTAATGTTTGGGAGTATGTACCTTCGAAGCCAATCGAGAAAAGCTTCCCATATACCCATGACGTTCCACAACATAACCCAATTCATGAATCTGTTGCAACATCAGAAACTTAAATACAAGCATGATATATAAAAATCATAACATAACCCAATTCATGAATCTGTTTTAACAAATGAAGTTCCACAACTGTTCATAAGTAAAATTTTCAACTACCATTACGAATTAATAGATTCAAACTTCTCCCGTATTGTTGCCAGTGAATTTGATCTCCCTTGCTCCATCTTCATCTACAACGAAACAACTAAAGATAGCCTAGAAATTGATGATAGATCTGAGAAATATTTTAGCATAAAATAAAAATTAAACCTACTTGTATCTTTTTCCCACAGATTGCAACCACACAAAAGTAAGAAATCTTGAGCGACCATTCCAGGAATTCAAAGATCCAGAGAGGAAACTATGGTGGGTTGCTCAGTCTCTCTCTGTCTCTTGCATCTCCTGAAGCTGTGAATGTGAAAGGGGTAGATCTAGGGGTTTCCATTATGAATTCATTGAAAGGAATGTGAAAGAGGGGGCGAAGCAGGTGACAATAAGACCGTGGGGTATGGTGGGGCGTGGGTTGGGGGCATGGTGAGACACGTGGACTATGGGGCACCCAAGACCAAAAGCCAATTTTAAAGGGGTATGGTGGGGCGTGGGTTGGGTGGCGTGGAAAAAAAGGCAATTTCAAAGGGTTATATTTTAAAATTTAAATGGCCCGCTATGCCCTAGCCAACAAGCCAATAAGAGCCGGCTACATAGGATCGCTAGCATGCCCCACGCCCGGCCTTAAACTCCAGCCCAAGGGGCCACGCCCAAACTCAAGCCCACCCAGGGTGGTGACTTGGGCGTTTCTCTCCAACCCACGCCCCAACCCCCATCCCATACCCCATAGTCTAATGTTTTTGGATATGAGGATGTCGATTGGGTTTTTTGAGGGCAGGGATTTTGAGTGTAGGTATAGGGTGTAGGTGTAATCTACTGTTATACCCTCGGAGTGTCTTAAAATTTTATACTCATTCCAATTTTACCCTCACAAAAAAGCATTGATTGGTTGTACATATCGCTTTAAGTGTTAGACGCGATGTAAAATTATATGTTTGTACATCACATTTGTTTTATATAGTTATATAGAAACGCATAATGGTTTTCTTTTTACTCAATGTGCAAATCTATGGTGTCACACCCCAACCGATGGCGGAAACATCGGGGCGTGGCACTGAGCGAAACATATTGTTCAAAGAAATTCCATAACGACTAAATTACCAAATAGTTTAAATATTATGTCCCATACCATAACCCATAAGATAATCTAGTTATTACAGACAGAGATATTCTTCAAACAAATAAAACATGTTCCGACAACTCAGATTTTCAATAAATAGATTGTCTTTGTTTCTAGACTCTTTCCTAGCCTCGATTTCACAGCAAGCCAAGCATTCTAACATCTTAAGCACCTGCCACATACATTAAAGTAAAAGTCAATACACATAGTGTAAAGGTGAGCATACAAGTTTAATAGATATAATAGAGTTCGAAATCGTTTACGCATGACCAGCACGTACACAGTGTGAAATGAAGCACGTAAGTTTTTGACATGATCCTATCAATACCAATGACTGCGGTTTGACTGCGCAAGGTAGTTCGTAATACACACACACCACTATGAGTCATGTAATTAATTGTCCTTAACAACCCCTGAGTGAACAGCTGCTGAGTGCAAACTATAGTACTATCATTGCTAAGGCAGGTAGACAATATCCATGTGTAAACATAACAAACAAGCATTCATTAAGTCACGTATAACATGCAGTAGCGGTTAGCGTTAAAGTATTGCGTAGTGTGTTCGATGTGATTTAGAATAAGTAACGTATGTAACACCCAAAAGTGCGTAAAGCAAAAAGGGTTCGAGTATACTCACAGCGATAGAGTTAATGGATTGAAGGGAGCGCTAGAGCGGAATTAGCCTGAATAGTTAACGATAGCATAAGCGAAAATCGGCGCGCAAAACAGTGTAGGGGTACCAAGGATCGGACGGTAATCCGATCGGGTGGCAATCTGATTGGATGGCCAGTCGATCAGATGGCAATCCGTTCGGATGATCACCCGATCAGATGGCCATTCGATTGGATTGTCACCTCGCTTGGTGAGGATGTGTTTGTGTATGATGGTTTGTACTTTGAAGTTTTCGTTGTAGCCTTCTAAAAATAGAGAGGTATCTCTACCCTTCAGGTCGGTCGATCGAACGGTCGTTTGATCGAACAGCAATCCGATTGGTGAGGCTTCTCCGTTGAGAACAAGTTCACAGCAGGACAGTTACTCGATCGAATGGCTATCCGATCGGGTGGCAATCCGTTTGGATTGAACATGTTGAAAATTGTTAAGTGTTGAATTCCAAAACATCACATGGTCGGATGGTCGTTCGATCGGGTGGCAACCCGATCGCGCGGAAATCCGTTCAACGTTCCAAACCATGAAAAGGTGAGTTAATAGTTTAAGTGTGGGACCCAGGTGCAAGCCGATCAGACGGCAATCCGTCCCAGACGACCTGATCGTTCTTACACTTGGTTGTTTTGTTAGTTGCATTTTCTCAAGACTGTATAATAACGTGTCAAACAATAGAAACCTCGTCAAGGCTTAGTGACCCGATCGGAAAGGAACCACCCTAGTCTGACCAGTTAACTGTTCGAGACGGTGTTTCATGTTTTACCCGAAATCAGTAATCTATTGGATAGAATTCACATCTGGAACTAACACACCACTAAGAATGAGTAGAGGTCAGAGCAAGGTCCGAATGTGTCGGCTTTGAGTGCATTGAGTGTAAAAGAGTTGAAAGAAAGTTGGAAAAACCATCTTTCAATCCTTTTCACCATGAATATGTTCAGATCTATGAAATGACCAAAATGCCCTTTCGGGGCATAGTTTGGCCATGAATGGTAAACCCCGCATATATGTAGTATCTTACTGATGTAATGAGATAAAATAAATGTTTTTACTGATTACCAAAGACCAGAACTTCAGTTTGTTATAAAACCTCTTTTATAATTATTAAAATGACCAAAATGCCCTTACGGGACTTAAATTGGTTTTAATTACTTTTGGGCATATATGTTAACATCCTACTGATGTATTAACATATTTTAAGCATAATAACATTTGAGACCTGTATATATAGTTCATTTGGTTACCCGTTACGCGTTTATGCGTTCGAATCGGTTTATGTAACTAGTTTACGTAAAATAGCCAAAACGGGTTTAACCTTATCATTAAATCCTCAAATTCCAGAATGTGTTTAGTTTACTCATATTATACAAGTATCCAAGCTTGTCGGGTCTAAACCACATTCTATTCCGGTCTCCGCTTAATCTAGCGTTTAGAACCGTAAAGTTTCTTTCTAGCTAGTCGATCTAAGTCTTTGACTTAACTAAAGACCTGTTAGCATCCTAATAGGTTATTAAACCTTCTATACAAATTAAGTAGCATCCAGTAGAAGGTATCATCATAAAGCTTTAGGACTTTACGGCTGAGTTACTTTTCACATTTAGCTCAGGTAAATACTTTTAACTTATTTTCCCTTATACGGGCTTGGGATATGGTATTATAATAATACCACTTGGTCGGGTATGAAATCATTTAATCAGATTGTGATTAATAAATTTACATAACCCGTTTTAATCTTCTTGTTTGATAACATAAACATTGGGGGTTAATACGACCGTGTCCTGGATATCCTTGGCTCATTTCATTTGAAAATGGCCACGACCTATGCACGGGGTGTAGGCATACACCTGACAGATGCAAATGCTAAAATATAAACCCACATGTTGGGAATAACTCCTTTGTGGGTTCTATAAGTGGTGAGTCGGTTAATCAAGACCGGCTTCCAACCGGCCCCAATTGTATGACAAACATATAAATCTGTATACAAGATTATCTTAAATAATTGTCCCAAGTTATAAATGATTTGTGCCTTGTGCACTTAAATCAATTTTCTTAAACACTTTCAAATGAGTCAGTTAATTTACCAGTGTAAATAGACGTATTTTCTAAAGACTGATTGACAGGTACTTCTCGTAAATAGGTTGGAGCTACTAGGTGTCATATAAGAGGATCTCGCAAATCCCTAGATACCTGAAGTTTGTTATTTTCCGTTTCTTGTATTTATTTATGATCCGCCTGTGGATCTTATTACAACCCAGTCTGTATATTCTTTCATTCGGACACTCAGACATTATGGTTTGTAATAGTTTATTCACCAAGCCTTCCGCTGTGCTATTATATTGTGTGTATTGACTATGATGATATCAACTACGTCACGATACTCCCCGCCGGGCCCACTGGTAATATGTGGAAATATCGGGGTGTGACAGGTTGGTATCAGAGCCAACATTGAGTGAATTAAACACTAACCTTTTGTGTTTAATCTCAATGACACAATAAGCACATTCCTTAGACTTCTGAGTCTAGGCTAATGACCTAGGATTTATTCTTAAGTTTCCTTTTGTTGTTTATGTTATATTTACTTGTTTTGACAGGTTTTATCAATAATGCCACCACGTGTACGAGGCAAAGGAAAAGGACCGATGAGAGGAGGGCCATCAGGCCATGCGGGACCGTCTCCTAGGCGCACTCCGTCAGCATCTTATTCTAGTTCCGACTCTCGGGATCATTGGAGTCATACCTTCGAACCAGCGAGGCATTCTGTTTCGCTAGGATCCTCACCTTCAGATCCTCCATACTTTGGGCAACCCATTCCTGATGAGCCCCAGCATTCCCATCACTCTCAAGAATCACACCATTCTCATCATTCGCACCAATCTTACCACTCTTTACACTCCCATTCTTTTCATAACTTCGATTCCATTTATTCCCCATCTCAGTTCAACCCCAATGACTATGTCAACAATCTTCTGGGTTTCAATCCCTTAGGACCCGAAGATCACTTCTCCTAGGAGATGGAAATGGATGACGACCCCGATCTAGAGCTGCAAACCGGAACACCGGGTCACCCAATCAGCATCTCTAGCGGTTCTCCGTACCAAGGATCGCCGTACCAAGGGCCCGATTCATTTGCCGAAAGGTGGGCCAAGTATGAATGGGAATTCACTCCTTCATATCATAACTTTCCTGCTCAACCTCCTCTGATTGAACCGTATCTTCAAGCGGTTACCCCACCACCTCTACCTGTTGAGGATCCACCTTAACCACCTCCCGAGCCGCCTAGGCAAAGGAGGAATGCACGAATGTATGTGCGTGGAGGACCACGGTTCAGTTCTCCTCAAGGTTCTAGGTCATACCCTCCAATTCCCGAGGACCCCCAAATGGGTGGACCCTCGCATGCGGTGCCAGAAGATAATCCCCCGCCAGTTTCTTATGCACCACCACCACCGCCAGTGGGTTTTGACAACCCAATACCAACATACCCAGGTTCGTCTGGGTATAACCCATCTGGATATCCAACAGATTATGGAACCCATGATCCATATCTTACTGCGGCACAGTATAATGCACTTTATCCTTCTTCTTACCCACCAGTTTACCCAACTGGATATCCAGTGCAAGGGTATCAATACCCACCTTACCAGCAACCTCCTCCTCCTCAACAGGAGCAAACTCAAGAAATACTGCAGAGGTTGGACAGGGTTGAGCGTAAAGCGGATGAAACCAATAAGAAGCATAACAGTTTCCTCAAGGGCCTTGCAAGTCTCATCAAAGGCAAAAAGAAATAGAAAGTTGTTTACTTTATTTTGTATTTTGCTTTCAATCAAGTCCCTGTGAGGACATTTTATTTCCAGTACCTAGTCCCTGCGAGGACATTCTATTTTCTGTACCGAGTCCCTGCGTGGACTTATTTTCTATTTTTGTAGCCCCTGCATGGGCAGTGTGTTATTTCAAGTCCCGTTTAGGGCATCTTTGTACTAGCTTTATGGTTTAATGAAATTTCTTTTTGGATTTTAAATATGTATTTTTATTACATCATCATGCTATATCATTTCAATTTTAAATTGATCTGCCAAAGAAATTCTTAAAGGTATAACCTAGCCAAAAATATTAATGGCTATGATGGTACAACCTTTTTAAGAAAATAACTCCCTGTTAACATCTGAAAGTATGTTAATATTCCTGGTTGTGCGGTACGAGAAACCACACAAGCTTCCAAATGTACTTGGATCCTTCCAAATCATTTTCATAAGCCTATACGATCAATATGAATCATGGCTAATAAACATCAATATGATGTATACACCTAAAACATCCATTTGAGATGTATGCCTATAAGCAAAGGTGTAATAATGACAATGATAGTTCTATTTTATAAACTTCTTGTCAATAAGGCGATGGACTATGTTCAACCCTTAAAGGATCACTGATCCAAGAGATTATTGGTTATATTCTAATCGTCCCTGTGACAAGGCCTTTTGCGTTATTTAAATGTCCTTCGAGATGAGCCTTGTGCTAAATGAAAATGTCCTTTATGACATTGACAGATGTGAATTATATTTCCCCTGTCTAATAAATATATAAAGGACTGTATTCTATTGATTGTTATTTATTACTTAAAATGGTCTATATGGTTTAATAATACCATGATCATCTAATCATCAATGCGATGATTCATTATATAATTTAAATATATCATTATTGTTTGATATAGTACTCAAATCATGGTTGGCTTTGACGAAGCAAACAGTCATCCGCATGAAGAAAACAATAATGAAGCAAGAATAAATCTTACAAATGTTGAATTGTAAGCAATGATTGACACCGCAGTTGCTCAAGCGGTGGATAAAATATTCAAAGAACCGAGTCATGTTCGGTCCAAAACTCATACAAAACCCTTATCGTATTCGCATGCATCAAAAAGGGATGAATCTCAACATTCATCCAACCAGAGATCTGAATCTCAGAAGGTAGTGTTAAATCAGACTCCCATGTACACCAAGGGGTGTACCTATAAATACTTCGTCTCCTGTAAACCGAGGGATTTTACAGGAGAAAAGGGAGCAATCGACTGCATGAAATGGTTAGATGAAATGGAGACTGTGATTGACATCAGTGGATGTGCTAAGGAAGACATAGTTAAGTTTGTGTCTCAATCTTTCATGGGCGATGCCCTCACTTGGTGGAAAGCATTGGTGCAATCCATGGGAAAGGTTCCTCTGTATAACCTTTCGTGGAACAAGTTTGTTGATATTGTGAAGGACACATATTGTCCTCAGCATGAAGTTGAGAGGATTGAAACTGACTTCTTCACTTTGGTGATGAAGGAATTGGATTGTAGGTCCTATGTGACCAGTTTCAACTCGATGTCGAGACTTGTACCATATTTGGTCACTCCTAAACCCAAACGCATTGCGCGTTTCATCGATGGTCTAGCCCCTGAAGTGAAAGGAAATGTCAAGGCTTCTAAGCCTGCTACATATAGATCTGCTGTGGATCTATCCTTGTCCCTTACTCTAGATGTTGTGAGGAGTAGGGCAAAGAAAACTACCGATGACGGGAAGAGGAAGAGGGAGGAAGACAAGTCCCCTCAATCTAACAAGAAGAGTAAAGGGAACTTTGGTTCCAAGAAAGGGCAGTCAAGTGACAAGCCCAGGTGCAAGACTTGCAATAAAAGGCACTTTGGAAAGTACAACCAAGACCCACAAGCCAAACCATGTGGGATTTGCAAGAAGAAAGGGCACAAGTCTGTAGAGTGCCGAAACATCAAGGACGCAACCTGTTACGGTTGTAATGAAAAGGGGCACATCAAGACAAAATGCCCCAAGAATGCTAAGAAGCCAGAGGAGACGAAGAAAACGAATGCGAGAGTTTTTCAGATGAATGCTAGGGAAGCGGTGAACGACGAAAACGTTATAACAGGTACCTTCCTCATTAATAATATATATGCTAGAGTTTTATTTGATTCAGGTGCTGATAAGTCCTGTGTAGACCATAAGTTTTGTAAGTCACTGAATCTGCCTATTAAGACTCTAGACATAAAATATGAGGTAGAGCTTGTCGATGGTACCTTAGAAACAGCTTTAACTCTTCTTGATGGATGTTTCATATCCATTAAGAATCATCATATTCCGCTATCCCTCTTGCCAATGAAATAGGCTGGTTTTGATGTGGTCTTAGGCATGGATTGGTTGTCGCATAACCAAGCCCAAATCGCCTGTGACAAAAAGCTAGTTAGCATCAAAACCCCTTATGGTGAATCCGTCACTATCCAAGGAGATACACAATATGGTTTGCCCAACAATGTGTCTATTCTTAAAGTATCAAGGTGTTTGAAGAACGGATGTGTCATTTACATGGCACAAGTGACAGTGAATGACCCGAAACCCAAGATTGAAGATATTCCAATTATCTCCGAGTATCCTGATGTCTTTCCTGATGAATTACCTGGATTACCTCCGGAGAGGCAAGTCGAGTTCAGGATAGACATTCTACCAGGATCTGCACCAATTGCACGAGATCCTTATCGTCTAGCGCCTACTGAAATGAAAGAGCTAAGAACTCAATTGGATGACTTACTGGAAAAAGGTTTTATACAACCCAGCTCTTCGCCTTGGGGAGCTCCAATATTGTTTGTGAAGAAGAAGGATGGATCAATGCGCTTATGCATTGATTACCGTGAGCTAAACAAGGTAACGATCAAGAATCGTTATCCCTTACCCAGGATCGACGACTTATTTGATCAGCTCCAAGGGGCGAGCTTCTTCTCGAAGATTGATTTGAGATCCGGATATCATCAACTTAAGGTCCGAACTGAAGATGTGCCTAAGACAGCATTCAGAACGAGATATGGACATTACGAGTTCTTAGTGATGCCTTTTGGGCTCACTAATGCACCAGCAGCATTCATGGACCTCATGAATAGAGTCTGCAAGCCATACTTAGATAAGTTTGTCATTGTCTTCATAGATGACATACTTATCTATTCTCGTAGCCAAGTTGATCATGAGAAGCACCTTAGATGTATCTTAGGATTGCTTCGGCAGGAGAAGCTGTATGCTAAATTCTCCAAGTGTGAGTTCTGGCTTCGCGAAGTCCAATTTCTTGGACATGTTGTTAGTGAGCGTGGCATCCAGGTAGATCCCGCCAAGATAGAAGCCATTATGAACTGGGAAGCACCAAAGACACCAACGGAGATCCACAGCTTTCTGGGTTTAGCTGGATATTATAGAAGATTCATTGAGAACTTTTCAAGGATAGCTGCACCATTGACTTCTTTGACTCGTAAGAATGTAAAATTTGATTGGGGTCCAAAACAACAAGAATCTTTTGAGATTCTCAAACAGAAACCGAGTAATGCTCCGGTATTGACGTTACCCCAAGGAATAGAAGAGTTTGTCGTGTATTGTGATGCATCACACACCGGTATGGGTTGCGTACTTATGCAAAAGGGCAAGGTGATTGCCTATGCATCACGATAACTAAAGGTGCATGAAAAGAATTACACCACCCATGACTTGGAGTTGGGTGCCATTGTATTCGCACTAAAGTTGTGGAGATATTATTTGTATGGAACAAAATGTGTGATCTATTCGGATTACAAAAGTCTTCAACACTTATTCAATCAAAAAGAGCTCAATATGAGACAGCGTTGCTGGATGGAGACTTTAAATGATTACGATTGTGAAATTCGCTACCATCCTGGCAAAGCGAATGTAGTCGCTGGTGCTCTAAGCCGAAAGGAAAGAGTAAAACCTATCAGGATTAATGCTAAGAGCATTGAACTAAAGAATAGCCTGAATGAAAGGCTATTAGCTGCACAGAAAGATGCTGTCTTGGAAGCTAACCTTCCAGATGAAAAGTTAGGTGTGACTGCTGAACAGTTAGCACCTGGAAAGGATGGAATCCTCAGACTAAATGGAAGAATCTGGGTTCCTATTCATGGAGGGCTTCGAGATATAACACTCCAGGAAGCTCACAATTCCAAATACTCATTTCACCCTGGAGGTGATAAAATGTATCAAGATTTGAAAGCTAATTATTGGTGGATAGGTTTAAAGAAATCTAATGCCACACACGTAGCTAAGTGCCTGACTTGTGCTCAGATTAAAGCTGAACATCAAAAGCCGTCGGGTCTACTTCAATAGCCAGAACTTCCCACATGGAAGTGGGAGACGGTAACCATGGATTTTATAACCAAGTTACCAAAAACAAGGCATGGAAATGATACTATATGGGTTATAGTTGACAGACTGACTAAGTCAGCACATTTCTTACCCATCAAGGAGACTTATAGCTCCGACAAGATAGCTCAATTATACGTGGATAAGATTGTATCCCTCCACAGAGTGCCGGTGTCTATTATTTCTGACAGAGATACTAGATACACCTCTCACTTTTGGAAAAGTTTCCAACAATCTTTGGGCACTCGTTTGAATTTTAGTACTGCTTACCATCCTCAGACAGATGGGCCGAGCGAACGTACAATTCAAACTTTGGAAGACATGCTTCGAGCATGTGTCGAGCATGTGTTATTGATTTGGGAGGTAGTTGGGATGACCACCTACCCTTGATCGGGTTCTCCTATAACAATAGTTACCATACTAGCATTCAGACTGAGCCTTTTGAGGCATTGTATGGAAGGAAACGTAGAACGCCTGTTTGTTAGGCATAAGTAGGAGAAGCTCAGTTGTCAGGACCTGATATAGTCCTGGAAACGACGGACAAGATTGTCCAAATTCGTGATCGCCTGAAAGCTGCCAGGGATAGGCAGAAAAGTTATGCTAATAAGAGGCGAAAACCTCTAAATTTTGAAGTGGGCGATAAAGTTTTACTAAAAGTATCACCCTGGAAAGGTGTGATGCGTTTTGGTAAAAAGGGCAAACTAAGCCCGAGATATATTGGACCATTCGAGATTATTGAATGTGTCGGCAGTGTAGCTTATAAGCTAAACTTGCCTGAGGAGCTGAGTGGAATTCATAATGTGTTCCACATCTGTAATCTCAAGAAATGCCTAGCTGATGATTCACCAGCAATGTCTCATAAATATGTACAGATTGATGAAAGCTTGAGGTTTGTTGAAAAACCTATATTGATCGAGGATCGTCAGGTTAAAAAGCTCTGAAGGAAGCACGTGCATATAGTAAAGGTTAAATGGGATGCCCGTAGAGGCCCTGGATATACGTGGGAAGTTGAGTCCACTATGCGACAGAGGTACCCTCACTTATTCCAGTAAATTTCGGGGTTTGATATTTCTTTTAAGGGGGTGAGGATGTATGACCACGTAAAAATGTGTCCAATGATGAGAAGACACGTGTCCTAAACCCTAATCATGTGAAAGATTGAGTTTAAAGGACTAAAGTTGACAAACGATGAAACTATGTATACAGAGGGACTAAAAGTGTCAACATGCCAAACTTGTGCCTCTGAATGACCATACATGAAGAATATATTTTTAAACGAGTGATTAATTGAATATAAGAAGTCGTTCATGAAAATAATCGGAAGATTATAAACTACAAGGGTTAAACGTGTCAACATGTCAATTCTTACCTCTGAGTGACCTTTTAACGAACCCGAGGCTTCGAAATATTCAAATATGCTCTCAAGAATAAGTGGTATAAATTTCACATGGTTTCGAGATCGTTGTACAAGTTTTCAAGACTTTGGGTGAAAAGTGTCAACATGATGAAACTTGTGTTTATGGTGATATTTAACGAAACCGGGCTTAACGGAGTTTGGATATACTCCCTTGAACCTCTACAAACTAACTACAAGAGCCTTATATGCCAAAAATGAAGTGATATTAAGTTTATAATGGCCGGGGACTGAAAATGCCAAGATTCAAAATGTTTTAACCTGATTCACCGGTCGTCGCGGCCCGCGTAGACTCTTGCTGAGTCTTACGCGGCCCGCGTAGAAGTCCCCAGCGCAGAAAAGTTTGGACAGATCCGAGTTTCAGCTGCAGAACCGCCTTAACCTCATTTAAATCGATTCTAGGGGCTGTATGTCGGTTTTATTAAACCACTAGGACACCTGGGGTGATCCTAGATACCCCCAAGACAGCTGCAAAGATCCAAATGCATGGAAATTAGTATATAAGGAACCTTAGTTCTTTTGTTCATTTGCTCATTTGGTTGCAACAACTTCAAACACTCACTCCTGGAGATAGCAAGCACTAGGAGAAGAATAAGAAGTGTAGAAAAGATAGCAAGGACCTTATGTAAGAGTTTTAATCCCTGCTTAGTCCATTTTATTAGCTTAAAACCCGAAAAGTCAAACATATCGTAATTAAGATTTGACTTTCGGTTTAATCATAAATGGTCCAGCCACTGACCGAAATGAAAGTGGTTATGGAACCATATTAAGGTAGGTGATTAACCCTTAAAAGGGCACCTCCTAATTATTTCGTTTGACTAGTTAATTGTCGGGTCAAACTAGTTGGTCAAAAAGTCAAACTGGACAGAAACTTTAAAAATGATTTAAACTAATAAAACAGAGGTTCTAAATTATATCTTAACATTCTAATGACTAGGTAATTAGTATTAAAACATGTTTGACCAGGTCTAACCCGACAATTATCAGTCTAAGGTCAGTTTATAACCGAAAGTCGCAAAAGCTTGACTTTTGCTTTGACTTTCGGTTCTGACCCGTTTAAGCTTAATTCTTCCATGTTTTAAGCTTCTATTAGGACCATATTATATAGTAGTGTAACCCCCTGGGGTTATATTGCTTGGTCCTTAGTGGTTTGAATTATATGCTCTTATTTGTTAATATGCTTATAAATGCCGTAAATGCCCTTTTAACATATAAATGAGATTTTTAGAAATGTGAGAGGACAAAAACCTTTGCTACTGATATATAAACTTGTCCCGAAAATTTGACATCAGTTCTTGGTCTCAAACAGAAGTTATGCTCGATATCGTAATTAGAAGCTTTTTATTAATTATTTTGCGATATCTTGCATAAGACATGTTTAAACTTGGATTTTGACCCAAAACTCATTACCTACTATTAAGACATTATTTTTTAGGGATTTTTGAAGTTTTTGACCAGATTATAACCTGATCATATCATAGAGTTCTTGTGTAATTCGGTAAATGACGATAATACCCTTTTCATGCATAAAATGAGATTTACAAATGATTTGAATGCCAAACCTTTTCCTACTGATTTCATACATTAAATAAATTATTTTGAGCATTTAAAACTGATCAAAATCTCAGATTTACATAATCATTTTAATTATCGTCAATTAGCGAGTTTTACACTAACTAGGTGCATAGTATGGTTTAAAACCATATTTAACACCTAAGACTTATTACCTACCGAATTTTTAAACAAATTTTTATATTATTACAGTAAATATAAGTCATGAACTCAGACTTCCAAAAATATCTTTAAAAGCATATGTGAAATGACCAAAATGCCCTTTCGGGGCATAGTTTAGCCATGAATGGTAAACCCCACATATATGTAGTATCTTATTGATGTAATGAGATAAAATAAATGTTTTTACTGATTACCAAAGACCAGAACTTCAGTTTGTTATAAAATCTCTTTTATAATTATTAAAATGACCAAAATGCGCTTACGGGACTTAAATTGCTTTTAATTACTTTTGGGCATAAATGTTAACATCCTACTGATGTATTAACATATTTTAAGCATAATAACATTTGAGACCTGTATATATAGTTCATTTGGTTACCCGTT
Organism: Helianthus tuberosus; assembly: GCA_030545235.1. Taxonomy (NCBI): domain Eukaryota; kingdom Viridiplantae; phylum Streptophyta; class Magnoliopsida; order Asterales; family Asteraceae; genus Helianthus; species Helianthus tuberosus. The sequence continues at coordinate 82,728,105 of CM060371.1, read as the reverse complement.
ACGCGTTTATGCGTTCAGATCGGTTTATGTAACTAGTTTACGAAAAATAGCCGAAACGGGTTTAACCTTATCATTAAATCCTCAAATTCCAGAATGTTTTTAGTTTACCCATATTATAAAAGTATCCAAGCTTGTCAGGTCTAAACCACATTCTATTCCGGTCTCCGCTTAATCTAGCGTTTAGAACCGTAAAGTTTCTTTCTAGCTAGTCGGTCTAAGTCTTTGACTTAACTAAAGACTCGTTAGCATCCTAATAGGTTATTAAACCTTCTATACAGATTAAGTAGCATCCAGTAGAAGGTATTATCATAAAGCTTTAGGACTTTACGGCTGAGTTACTTTTCACATTTAGCTCATATAAATACTTTTAACTTATTTTCCCTTATACAGGCATGGGATATGGTATTATAATAATACCACTTGGTCGGGCATGAAATCATTTAATCGGATTGTGATTAATAAATTTACATAACCCGTTTTAATCTGTCTTGTTTGATTACATAAACATTGGGGGTTAATACGACCGTGACCTGGATATCCTCGGCTCATTTCATTTGAATATGGCCACGACCTATGCACGGGGTGTAGGCATACACTTGACAGATGAAAATGCTAAAATATAAACCCACATGTTGGGAATAACTCCTTTGTGGGTTCTATAAGTGGTGAGTCGGTTAATCAAGACCGGCTTCCAACCGGCCCTAATTGTATGACAAACATATAAATCTGTATACAAGATTATCTTAAATAATTGTCCCAAGTTATAAATGATTTGTGCCTTGTGCACTTAAATCAATTTTCTTAAACATTTTCAAATGAGTCAGTTAATTGTATTTACCAGTGTAAACTAACGTATTTTCTAAAGACTGATTGACAGGTACTTCTCGTAAATAGGCTGGAGCTGCTAGGTGTCATATAAGAGGATCTTGCAAATCCCTAGATACCTGAAGTCTGTTATTTTCCGTTTCTTGTATTTATTTATGATCCGCCTGTGGATCTTATTACAACCCAGTCTGTATATTCTTTCATTCGGACACTCAGACATTATGGTTTGTAATAGTTTATTCACTAAGCCTTCCGCTGTGCTATTATATTGTGTGTATTGACTATGATGATATCAACTACATCACGATACTCCTCGTCGGGCCCACCGATAATATGTGGAAATATCGGGGTGTGACAATGAGGCCTCCATTGAAGAACCTGTTAAACATAAGAACAAAAATGGATAAAATTATGTTAAAACTGAATCAAGCAAACCTTTCCTTTGTCAATTTTTGACTTAGCAGTTGGTGTGGTGCCATTGCTACCATTGGCAGCACCGTCTTGCTTTGTGAGGCAACGTATGTGTTTTGATATTCAATTTTTTTATGATAACGTTATTATTAAAACTCATAACAGATGTAGGATCACAATGATTAACATGAATGGATCCTTACCTGTCTTGACCCTCCTTCAAGTTTTTGCCTCTTTATGTCTTCGTCTTAGTTATAAAGTTGAAATGGGAAAAACCTTGGCAGGTCAACCAAATCTAACCCATTTTGAATTTGAGCCACACTTCAAATTATCTGTTTCGACCCAAAGAATTCTCAAAGACTCGTGCTTGACAACGTCTACAGAGATGAGAAAACCAATGGAGTTACCATACCTTCTTCTGAATAGTTGTTCTGGGTCTTCTTCTGCCTCTTGTCCAAAATCAATCAAACGCAAAGCAGAAAAAGCAATCAGCCCTATACAGTCAGACATCCAAATTAAAACAAAACATAAACGCAATTGATGCATAAATCTAATGTTTGCAACCACACAAAAAGTAAGAAATCTTGAGCGACCATTCCAGGAATTCAAAGATCAAGAGAGGAAACTATGGTGGGTTGCTCGGTCTCTCTCTGTCTCTTGCATCTCCTGAAGCTGTGAATGTGAAAGGGGTAGATCTAGGGGTTTCCATTATGAATTCATTGAAAGGAATGTGAAAGAGGGGGCGAAGCAGGTGACAATAAGACCGTGGGGTATGGTGGGGCGTGGGTTGGGGGTGATGTGTGCAAAATGCAACATATAAATTACATCAATTGTGGCATAAAACTAACCCTTTTTTAGTACTAATGTTGGAAAAAGTGTGCTTTTGTCTTCCTTTTGTATTTTCAGGATTAATTGAGCTCAAATTAACAAAAGAAGCAAAAAGACAGCAAAATCTACCATAAATACAAGAAAAGGAACAAACGTGACATGCCCGACCCCACGACAGCATCTTCCCAAGAAAAACAAGAAGACAGAAGACTGAACACGCCCCGTGCTCAGCCAGCACGGGGGTGTGCCCAAGTGTCAGCAGAAAAGACAAAGTAGTAGAAGCTTCTATTGCCCACCACGGGGCCGTGCTCAGCGGGCACGGGGCCGTGGTCAACTATAAGATTCGCAGAATCCAGACAAATCTTCATAGTACAGATATGCTTCTGCACACGGGGCCGTGCTCAGCGGACACGGGGGCGTGGTCAACTAATAAAGACAAGAGCAATTAATGAAGAAAGAAAAGGATGTGGACACGGGGCCGTGCCGAAGCTTCTGTTCAGCCTATAAATAGGAGTGCTTGGCTCAAGCTCAAACCATCCCTTGGCACACCACCTCTCTCACACTTCACCCACCACCCACCACCACCATAACACCATCATCCATTGTCCATCATAGAGTGTGTGAGTCGTCTCGGGATCCAAGATTGATCGTAAGAGTTCTTGACAATCAAGGCCATGTTTGCCTAAGTCTCTTACATCACTTGGTGAAGACAAAGTGTCTAGTGTAATACTTTTTATTTTTAATCTTTTCGCACTTTTTAATTGGTTATGTATTAATGACTTTAATAACTAGTTTCTTATGTTGAAGGTGATTCTTCCTTATCGTTTGTCCGTGGTGTCTTGGCATTATTTTACTGTCTATATAAAATAAAAGATTTTCACCATTCATATCTCCACGGTCTATATGGAGGTATGTTGGCTACCTGGTCGGGGGTTAAGGGAACGGTTTGGTAAGAGTCTTGCCGTTGTTCAGCGTTTAGAGATCCTGCAAGGAACCTGGGTCAAATTTAGTAGGACCTCCTTCAATACTTCACGGTATTGGATGGCGGGGGTCCAAACTCTTTGATCCCCTCATAAGTTAAACTACTATTAATACTATAACCCGGCTACTTAGGACTGTATCCTTGCTGACTCAGACTACTTAGCCGAGGGTAACGTCACCTTCAAAAGAGGGGTCTACCATAATTTGCATTAATAACTTAATTAATTATCTTTCAATAATCCGACCCTTTAGGATTGTATCCTTGCTGACTCAAACTACTGGGTTGAGGGTAACATCACCTCCAAAAGAGGGGCCTACTACAATAACTAAGATAATCTCTTAACTAAGTGCAAAAGTGCGGAAATAATCAAAGGTTACACTAAACACGAGTTGGAACCAAGTGATTCATCTTGTCTATCTGTTTTTTCTTTTATTTTTATTTTTCAGCATTTAGTTATTTTTTATTTTCTTAGTTCAAAACATTTTTCTAAACTTTTAATTTGATTAGACGTTGAGGATAAACTGGTACTAAAAGCTCTTGTGTCCTTGGACGACCTCGGTATCTTGCCAACACTATACTACGCTCACGATGGGTGCACTTGCCCATATGTGTGTTTAGTGTTAGTAAATATCATGTTTTATAAATTTAAAACTTGACTAAAAAGTGTTAAAAAGGGCTTAATAAATATATTAAAAACTAACGACACTTCACACGCATCAAGTTTTTTGGCGCCGTTGCCGGGGACACAAGGATTTTAAGAAAGTTAGGAATCAGCGGCCTAATCGTTTTTCTTATTTTTCATTTTTTTAGGATTTTAAGAAAGTTAGGAATCAGCGCCGTTGCCGGGGACACAAGGATTTTAAGAAAGTTAGGAATCAGCGCCGTTGCCCGCTGAACACGCCCCGTGCCCAATCATTGGAACTGTCATTCCTGTTTTAAGTCAGACAATAAGCTGAACACGGGGCCGTGCCCACTCAACACGCCGCCGTGCCCAAGATTCAGTTACTGAAAACAGAACCGTAAGATCCCAGCGGTTGGTAAATTCTGACACAAACATGAGTGATACTGATACTTTTTACTTTCGGCACTCTTATGGTACGTGGTGTCAATTATGTGGTGGTACCCATAAGGAATTAGAATGTTATTTTCTAAATTATAAGCCCCGCTATATAGACCCATCGTTCCCTTGTATCCTTAAGAGGGGCGAAAGTAAAAATAATCCTTATCTCTCCCTCGAATGCTCTCAACCGGATTTTCTAGGAGAAATGCTTCTCGAAGAATTATTTCAATTAGAAGATCAAATTCTTAATTGGTTAAAAGAACTTAGGAAAGATTTCAATGATCTATCCCGAGACGATAACCAAGAAGAAGGGTTGGGCTCGCATTCAAACAACTTCATTGTTTCCGACGATACTTCTAACTCTAGTGAGGACTTGAGCGATAGTCGTCCCTGTGTCGATTGTGCCGTGAAGGACTCCCCATCGACTTCGTTCGATGCATACATAGACCTGAGCGATTTGACATACACCTTCTTTAACGAGAGCCCGGGAAAGGGTTGGACTTGTCCACCTACATATAGCATAGGAATCATCCTCACCGACAACCTCTTGCGTTCTCGTCTTAATCTAGAACAATTAAGGCATCTTAGGCACTTTGGGGTTGTTCCATCCAGTAAGGAACCGCCCGATCCGGAAAAGTTCCTTAAAAATATACAAACTTCATAAACAGCCCTCCGACACAGGGTCGTGCCCAGGTCAACACGCCCCCGTGTCCACCAAAAGATTCCCTTCTGACTTCTGTCAGAATACGGACAAAATGTGTCAGGATCTTGCCTGCACACGGGGCCGTGTCCAGCCGACACGGGGCCGTGTCCAGCCTGCTGTCGTTTTCTATAAATGCAGCCAAGAATCCTGCACATTTGGACCATTCAGGGACAGAGATTTGAAAGGATTTTCTAACTTACCATCCTAGGTATGTTCTAAAAGAAGTTTCTAACAAACACCTTGTCCCTTCCACTTTTATCCATTACCTTCTTCTTCATCTTTCTTACAACAACACCTCCATTGAAGCTTGATTTCAAGCTTTATTGAGATGTTTGTTTACCTTTTGTTCAAGGAATCTTGTTAAAAATAAGTTACACAACATTGTTTTAAGTTATTTCTGTTCAAAAACGCTTCATGAGTTGGAAAAATAATTTAAAACTTCAAGATTCCTTGTTCTAAAAAACTGCAGAAAGACGAACACGGGGCCGTGCTCAGTGAGCACGGGGCCGTGTCCGTGATACTGTTTCATTAAAATGAGCTATTTTTGGTTTGTTTTCATAGAATGTCTAGCCAAAACAGTGGAACCTCTTCTGCGCACTCCAGAAACAGTCGAAGGGAAAAGAGGCCATCAATTGAAGCAACTTTCGTAAGGTACGTGATGGCATTACATGAAGCCCTTGACGAGATGACTTCGGTAGAGGAGGTCCTAATAGACCGTATAAATTATCTTTCGGTGGGGTTGGAAAACAGTTTTCAAGAAATAAACCTCTTGCACCAGAGGTTAAACATTCTTGTAACACCTCCTATGGAACCGATGCTTCCTCAAGAGGATTGGAACCTAGCACTTGGAATCCACAATCCTGCCGGTTAGGACGACATTCTGGCGGAACCTCCTCTTGAAGAACTCCAAGAAGTCCCGGTGGAAGTTGCACCTCCTCAAACCAATGCCAATGAGTCCGCTTTTCTTCTCCCTAGGGAGATAGAAGAATGGCTCGCCGACGTATGAGGAACCCATGACCGGAAAAAGGAGTTTTTCACGCCACATTTAACCGAAGGATTTACCTTTTCGGAAATTTTGCTGATAGAATAAGTAGTAGGCTAGAACTCCTTGGTTTAGATTTCTTGTGTTCCTTTGACCTAACTATCTAGTATTTTAAATTTAGGACTATTATGTACTTTTCTCTATGACTTAATAAATGATGGTTTTAGTTAAATTGGTATTTGGATGGTGTTGAAATGAATAAGACACACTTGAGATGGCAAAGAAAACGGGGAAAACTTGAACCAGCACCCCATGCAGGAAAACAAGGTCATCCGACGATTTTCTTCATTAACAGTAAGCTCGGCAGGGGCCGTGTCTGCCCAACACGGCCCCGTGCTGCACAGTCTGCAGAAAAGACCCAGTTCAGGTAACTGGACACGGGTCATGTTCACCCAACACACCCCAGTGTCCAGGCTTCTGTTTCTCTTGATTTAATTTTGTTACTGGCACTTGAACACGGGGTCGTGCCCGGACAACACGGGGCCGTGTCTAGTGCCCAGTAACACAATTTTTTTGCTTTTTCACCCTTTCTACACATTCAATCAACCTAAAAACTTATTTTTGGGACACATTGAGGACAATGTGTAATTTAAGTGTGGGGGGGGGGGGGGGATGCTAAAACCTTGAATCTTGTAAGTCCTAAATACAAGCCTTACACAAAACTCTATAGGAACCGCTAATCACCCCAAATTTTTTCAAAAATTTTCATTTTTTTTACTTGTCTAGGTTTAATTCGGGAATTTCAAAGTTCTAAAAATGTTATATTTTTACAAATTTACAACCGAAAGCGTCGTGATAAAAAGAACCAACATAAGAAAATTATGAAAAGGCATGACAAACTTAGTTAAAATTTGATTTATATACTTGATCACATAAAAACCCATTCCCACAAAAGTGAGTTTTGAGCCTTTATTGAGCATACAAATATATATCTTTAAATTAAATGCTCATTTTTCGTTTCTTGTGTGAATAGCCGCTTGGTTCTTACGACTCTAGAACTTGCATGACGATACATTCCCGGTCCTTACCAACTTAAACCCGAGTAAGTAAATGATGGAGGCATTAGGACTAACCCTATTTATTTCTACACCATTATTTTTCTTTTTTTTTATCACCTACCCAAAATCCCCCTAGTTAGCCCCTTTGAGCCTAAACCTTTTCATTTCATAACCCAAACCAAACACCCTTTCACCCACCAAAACCTTTTTCATTTTTAACCCCTTGTTTTAGAAACTAGCTCGGTTCTTCGTATGACTTTAAAATATATATATATATATGTGTGTTGATGATGAAGCAAAAACAAATAAACAAGCAAGTTCATCAAAAATAACTTTGTTTGAATAATAGCTTCATCAAAATAAAAAGTTGAAAAATAGAGAGTCTTACGAAAACCGATGCTTTTTACGCTGTTTCACCCTTTCTACTAACCACTAACCCAACCACCTACCTTTAACCCAAGCCTAACCCTTCACCCAAAAAGTCCTCTTGATATTTACAAAGGCATATAGTTAAAAAGGAGGAGGATTGATTGCTTGGCAAGCCTATGGTAGGAGTAAGTTCCATGCCGCTCTCGAGTGATCCACTAAAATACATTTTCGGCCGAGTGTTGAGATCCCCCATGAGGTATGTGAACTTGTATATAAATAGAATTTTAAAGAGGCATGTTATGCCCTAATAAGTAATTTATCTTATGAAAAGTTTTAAATAAATCATGACGAATAGGATTGTAAATAAATAAAAATAAAACTTAATAAAGAATCTTGGAAATCCCGACACTCAATGACAAGCCCAAAAATCTTCTCTTCTACACATTCCATTTGGGAGTGTAAAGCCACATTATAAAGAGTTTTGCTTGAGGACAAGCAAAGATTCAAATGTGGGGGTATTTGATGTGTGCAAAATGCAACATATAAATTACATCAATTGTGGCATAAAACTAACCCTTTTTTAGTACTAATGTTGGAAAAAGTGTGCTTTTGTCTTCCTTTTGTATTTTCAGGATTATATGAGCTCAAATTAACAAAAGAAGCAAAAAGACATCAAAATCTAACATAAATACAAGAAAAGGAACAAGACGTGACATGCCCGACCCCACGACAGCATCTTCCCAAGCAAAACAAGATAACAGAAGACTGAACACACCCCGTGCTCAGCTAGCACGGGGGCGTGCCCAAGTGTCAGCAGAAAAGACAAAGTGGTAGAAGCTTCTATTGCCCAACACGGGGCCATGCTCAGCGGACACGGGGCCGTGGTCAACTATAAGATTCGCACAATCTAAGCAAATCTTCATAGTACAAAGATTCTTCTGCACACGGGGTCGTGCTCAGCGGACACGGGGGCGTGGTCAACTAATAAAGACAAGAGCAATTAATGAAGAAAGAGAAGGATGTGGACACGGGGCCGTGCCGAAGCTTCTGTTCAGCCTATAAATAGGAGTGCTTGGCTCAAGCTCAAACCATCCCTTGGCACACCACCTCTCTCACACGTCACCCACCACCCACCACCACCATAACACCATCATCCACCACCATCATCCATTGTCCATCATAGAGTGTGTGAGTAATCTCGGGATCCAAGATTGATCGTAAGAGTTCTTGACAATCAAAGCCATGTTTGCCTAAGTCTCTTACATCACTTGGTGAAGACAAAGTGTCTAGTGTAATACTTTTTATTTTTAATCTTTTCGCACTTTTTAATTGGTTATGTATTAATGACTTTAATAACTAGTTTCTTATGTTGAAGGTGATTCTTCCTTATCGTTTGTCTGTGGTGTCTTGGCATTATTTTACTGTCTATATAAAATAAAAGATTTTCACCATTCATATCTCCACGGTCTATATGGAGGTATGTTGGCTACCTGGTCGGGGGTTAAGGGAACGGTTTGGTAAGAGTCTTGCCGTTGTTCAGCGTTTAGAGATCCTGCAAGGAACCTGGGTCAAATTTAGTAGGACCTCCTTCAATACTTCAGGGTATTGGATGGCGGGGGTCCAAACTCTTTGATCCCCTCATAAGTTAAACTACTATTAATACTATAACCCGGCTACTTAGGACTGTATCATTGCTGACTCAGACTACTTAGCCGAGGGTAACGTCACCTTCAAAAGAGGGGTCTACCATAATTTGCATTAATAACTTAATTAATTATCTTTCAATAATCCGACCCTTTAGGATTGTATCCTTGCTGACTCAAACTACTGGGTTGAGGGTAACGTCACCTCCAAAAGAGGGGCCTACTACAATAACTAAGATAATCTCTTAACTAAGTGCAAAAGTACGGAAATAATCAAAGGTTACACTAAACACGAGTCGGAACCAAGTGATTCATCTTGTCTATCTGTTTTTTCTTTTATTTATATTTTTCAGCATTTAGTTATTTTTTATTTTCTTAGTTCAAAACATTTTTCTAAACTTTTAATTTGATTAGACGTTGAGGATAAACTGGTACTAAAAGCTCTTGTGTCCTTGGACGACCTCGGTATCTTGCCAACACTATACTACGCTCACGATGGGTGCACTTGCCCATATGTGTGTTTAGTGTTAGTAAATATCGTGTTTTATAAATTTAAAACTTGACTAAAAAGTGTTAAAAAGGGCTTAATAAATATATTAAAAACTAACGACACTTCACACGCATCAGGGGCATGGTGCGACACGTGGACTATGGGGCACCCAAGACCAAAAGCCAATTTTAATGGGGTATGGTGGGGCGTGGGTTGGGTGGCGTGGAAAAAAAGGCAATTTCAAAGGGTTATATTTTAAAATTTAAATGGCCTGCTATGCCCTAGCCAACAAGCCAATAAGAGCCAGCCACATAGGATCGCTAGTATGCCCCACGCCCGGCCTTAAACTCCCGCCCAAGGGGCCACGCCCAAACCCAAGCCCACCCAGGGTAGTGAGTTGGGCGTTTCTCTCCAACCCACGCCCCAACCCCTACCCCATACCCCATAGTCTAATGTTTTTGGATATGAGGATGTCGATTGGGTTTTTTGAGGACAGGGATTTTGAGTGTGTGGGTATAGGGTGTAGGTGCAATCTACTGTTATACCCTCGGAGTGTCTTAAAATTTTATATTCATTCCAATTTTACCCTCACAAAAAAGCATTGATTGGGTGTACATATCGCTTTAAGTGTTAGACGCGATGTAAAATTATATGTTTTATATAGTTATATCGAAACGCAGAATGGTTTTCTTTTTACTCAATGTGCAAATCTATGGTGTCACACCCCAACCGATGGCGGAAACATCGGGGCGTGGCACTGAGCGAAACAGATTGTTCAAAGAAATTCCATAACGACTAAATTACAAAATAGTTTAAATATTATGTCCCATACCATAACCCATAAGATAATCTAGTTATTACGGACAAAGATATTCTTCAAACAAATAAAACATGTTCCGACAACTCAGATTTTCAATAAATAGATTGTCTTTGTTTCTAGACTCTTTCCTAGCCTCGATTTCACTGCAAGCCAAGCATTCTAACATCTTAAGCACCTGCCATATACGTTAAAGTAAAAGTCAATACACATAGTGTAAAGGTGAGCATACAAGTTTAATAGATATAATAGAGTTCGAAATCGGTTACGCATGACCAGCACGTACACAGTGTGAAATGAAGCACGTAAGTTATTGACATGATCCTATCAATACCAATGACTGCGGTTTGACTGCGCAAGGCAGTTCGTAATACACACTCACCACTGTGAGCCATGTAGTTAATTGTCCTTAACAACCCCTGAGTGAACAGCTGCTGAGTCCAAACTATAGTACTATCATTGCTAAGGCAGGTAGACAACAATCCATGTGTAAACATAACAAACAAGCATTCATTAAGTCACGTATAACATGCAGTAGCGGTTAGCGTTAAAGTATTGCGTAGTGTGTTCGATGTGATTTAGAATAAGTAACGTATGTAACACCCAAAAGTGCGTAAAGCAAAAAGGGTTCGAGTATACTCACAGCGATAGAGTTAATGGATTGAAGGGAGCGCTAGAGCGGAATTAGCCTGAACAGTTAACGATAGCATAAGCGAAAATCGGCGCGTAAAACAGTGTAGGGGTACCAAGGATTGGAGGGTAATCCGATCGGGTGGCAATCCGATCGGATGGCCAGTCGATCAAGTGGCAATCCGTTCGGATGATCACCCGATCAGATGGCCATTCGATTAGATTGTCACCTCGCTTGGTGAGGATGTGTTTGTGTATGATGGTTTGTACTTTGAAGTTTTCGTTGTAGCCTTCTAAAAATAGAGAGGTATCTCTACCCTTCAGGTCGGTCGATCGAACGGTCGTTCGATCGGACAACAATCCGATTGGTGAGGCTTCTCAGTTGAGAACAAGTTCACAGCAGGACGGTTACTCGATCGAATGGCTATCCGATTGGGTGGCAATCCGTTTGGATTGAACATGTTGAAAATTGTTAAGTGTTGAATTCCAAAACATCACATGGTCGGATGGTCGTTCGATCGGGTGGCAACCCGATCGGGCGGCAATCCGTTCAACGTTCCAAACCTTGAAAAGGTGAGTTAATAGTTTAAGTGTGGGACCCAGGTGCAAGCCGATCAGATGGCGATCTGTCCCAGACGACCTGATCGTTCTTACACTTGGTTGTTTTGTTAGTTGCATTTTCTCAAGACTGTATAATAACGTGTCAAACAACAGAAACCTCGTCAAGACTTAGTGACCCGATCGAATAGGAACCACCCTAGTCCGACCAGTTAACTGTTCGAGACAGTGTTTCATGTTTAACCCGAAATCAGTAATCTCTTGGATAGAATTCAGATCTGGAACTAACACACCACTAAGAATGAGTAGGAGGTCAGAGCAAGGTCCGAATGTATCGGCTTTGAGTGCATTAAGTGTAAAATAGTTGAAAGAAAGTTGGAAAAACTATCTTTTAATCATTTTCACCATGAATATGTTCAGATCTATGAAAGATCTTTGTTTATTCATGTGGAAATCGTTCAGATCTAAGTTGTTCTTGGTGGATTAAAGCCAAAACATGAAGTTCATAAGAACTCCATGATGACATCCTCCTAGAACACCTCAAATCTAGTGATTTCATGGTTAAAATTTAAGATTCAAAGGATAGAAAGGTGTAGAAGTGCGTGTAGATCAAGAAAGTACAAGATTTAGGTTGAAAACTTACAAGAATCACGAGAAATCGGAAGAAAAGTGGGCTGGAGCGAGTTGAGCAGAGAGAGAGAGTTGTCACATCAAGTGATGTGACATATGAGGGGTATTTATAGGGTTTCCATAAAAGGAAAGTGGCAAGGAGGCTGGTCGATCGGGTGGCAGTCTGATCGGGTGGCAACCCGATCGGATGGCCATCCAATCGGTTGGCCACTCGATTCGAGTGTTCGGCGCGATGAGCTTAGTCAATTCAATTCAAGTGTTAAGCTTTGTGATGCGATTTGAGAGAGCGATGCGATAGTATTACTCATCAAATTACTTTTAATCCCAACTACTATATCTAACATACAATCACTATAATTGTTGCGTTTAGCATTTTGATTCGATTGCGATCTGATAGATTGCGATTTCGATTGCTATTAACACCTTAACATAAACATAACATGCACAAGTAACACATAAATGGCACACACACGTAAAACAATATCCGGAACGCGTAATTTGAGTTGCGAATGTGATAACCATAAGCGATAAATCGATTAAACATGCGATTAATATGCAATTAAATCTCGATTATTAACAAGTACTCCACATAATACAACTAATGCGATAACATTAATAGATTAACTATAAGTCAAAGAAGTCAAAACAAGAGTTGACCAAGGAGTGACAGATCGCAATTAGCAATCTTGTCTTCCTTTGACTTCAATCTTGACTTTGTCTTTGACTTTCGAAACACGGGGTGTTACAGCCTCCCTTTCTTAAGGGAATTTCGTCCTGAAATTAGGCCGAAGCCGTAACAAAAAACTGCGGGTACTTTGCCTTCATGTCGCTTTCGAGTTCCCAAGTGAACTCTGCGCCTCGTTTGCCTTCCCAGCGAACTTTCACAATGGGAATGCGCGAGCGCCTGAGCTGCTTGGTTTGGCGGTCCATGATTTCGACAGGCTTTTCCACGAAGTGTAGTGTTTCGTTTACTTGAAGATCCTCGAGGGGTACATGTAAATCATCATCAGCCAGGCACTTTCTGAGGTTCGAAACGTGGAAAGTCAGGTGAACGTTGTTAAGTTCCTCCAATAGTTCGAGTCTGTAAGCCACTTTTCCGATCCTTTCCAGAATCTTAAAGGGCCCTACATATCGAGGTGCGAGCTTTCCTCTCTTTCCGAATTTGACCACACCCTTCCAAGGTGATACCTTTAGGTGTACATGGTCGCCAACGTCAAATTCAAGGGGCTTGCGTCGTCTATCGGCGTAACTTTTCTGACGGCTCCGAGCTTTCAGTAGATTGTCTCGAATTTGGAGGATTTTTCAGTCGTTTCTTGCAGTAGCTCAGGACCGGTTAACTGCGAGTGCCCGATCTCGTGCCACATAATAGGCGATCGACATATTCTTCCATATAATGCCTCGAATGGTGCGATTTGAATGCTGGAATGATAACTGTTATTATACGAGAATTCGACCAAAGGTAAGTATGCGTCCCAATTACCACCGAAATCTATGACACAAGAACGGAGCATGTCTTCAAGGTACGAATCGTTCTTTCAGTCTGACCATCGATTTGGGGATGGAATGCGGTACTTAGATTAAGCGCAGTACCAAGAGCAGCTTGAAAGGTTTCCCAAAACGCGAGGTAAACCGAGCATCGCGGTCAGAAATGATGTCGCGAGGCGTCCCATGTCGACAAATGATCTCCTTAGTGTAGATTCAGGCTAATTTTTCTACCTTGTAGTCTTCTCGTATTGGCAAAAAGTGAGCAGATTTGGTCAAACGGTCAACAACAACCCAGATGCTGTCGTGACCTGAGGGCATACGCGGAAGTTTTGTTATGAAGTCCATGGCTATACTCTCCCACTTCCACACAGGGATCTTGGGTTGTGCGAGTAAGCCAGAGGCTCTTTGGTGTTCAGCCTTGACTTTCGAGTAAGTCAGGCACTTCGAAACATAGAGGGCGATATCTCTCTTCATGCCCGGCCACCAGTACTTGTAGCGCAGGTCCTGGTACATCTTGTCGGCACCGGGATGAATAGAATATCGGGATTTGTGGGCTTCGTCCATCAAAATTTGTCGTAAGCTAGTCCGTTTAGGGATCCAGACTCGGTCCAGATAGTGGAATATCCCATTCGACTTGTTCACTAGCAGGGCTCCATCGTTGAGAATTATTTCCTTTTTCAAAGTGCGTTCATTAAAACAGGTATGTTGGGCGTCGCGAATGAGGGTTTCGAGATCATATTGGGCTTAGACATTACGGGCGCTATGCAGATAACTCCGTCTGTTAAGAGCGTCGGCAACGACATTTGCTTTGCAAGGATGATAACGAATCTCACAGTCATAATCGTTGAGGAGTTCTACCCACCGGCGTTGACTAGGGATGAGATCGGTACGATACCGGTACCGTACCGGTACCGATACCATAAATACCGTTACCGAAATTGAGGAAATATGGATACCGATTACCGTACCGTATTTATAGATTCGGTACTGGTACGGTATCGGTATCGGTACCAGGATTTCGGTACTTTACCACATTGGTACCGCTTTAGTGTCATCCGTTGTTTTACCTAAAAAAATATTATGTGCAACCCATCCATCCAATATTAACTGAACTAGAGTAATATATAGAGCAATGTAAAAAAAGGTAAACATATTAAACATCCATGGGTTCGACTTGTACCCAATTCCGAGTCACCATCAAGTTTAACAAAAGGGGTTTCTTCAACAATAGCGTCGTCTCCTTACACAACCAAACACAAAGATATTAAAAATCTAAAAATAAGAAAAGATATATTGATAATTTATAACCAAACCACTAAAAAATTAACTTACTTCAATGGATTCCATTCTTTTTACCGATGATTATTAAATTCGGTATTAATACCGGTATTTACCGAAAAATACCGGTACCGATACCGTTTTTTACCGATACTGAATTTCAAAAAATCTATTACCGATACCGGTGCCGTTTGTGATCGGTACGGTACCGGTATTTCGGTAAAAAATATCATCCCTAGCGTTGACGCATATTTAGCTCTTTCTGGTCAAAGATATGTTGTAGGCTCCTATGATCGGTGAAGATCGTACACTTGATACCATAAAGGTAGTGTCACCAAATCTTTAACGCAAAAACAACTGCGCCTAGCTCGAGGTCGTGGGTTGTATAATTCTTCTCGTGGATCTTGAGCTGACGAGATGCGTAAGCAATAACCTTGTCTCGTTGCATGAGAACACAGTCGAGGCCAAGGTTCGAGGCATCACAATAGACGACAAAGTCATCGTTTCCGTCGGGTAGTGTGAGAACAGGAGCATTGCAAAGCATATACTTGAGGGTTTGAAAGGCAGTCTCTTGTCCGGTTCCCCAAACAAAAGGCTTGTCTTTTTGCATGAGAGAGGTTAACGGCACAATGATTTTAGAGAACCCTTCAATAAATCGACAATAATAGCCTGCTAGTCCGAGAAAAGAACGGACTTCAGACGGGTTCTTTGGCGTAACCCAACTCCTGACAGCTTCGATCTTCACGGGGTCGACGTGAATACCTTGACTATTGACAATGTGACCGAGGAATTGAACCTCCTCCAGCCAGAATTCACACTTGGAGAACTTGGCATAGAGTCGATTCCCCTGGAGTAGCTCGAGAACCAAACGTAGATGTTGCGCGTGTTAGGTTTTCGACTTGGAATAGATCAGGATATCATCGATGAACACGATGATGAAGCGGTCGAGAAAAGGTTTACACACGCGATTCATCAGATCCATAAAAACCGCGGGTGCGTTGGTTAAACCAAAAGGCATAACAACGAACTCATAGTGGCCATATCGAGTGCGAAAAGCGGTTTTGGGGATGTCTTCTTCTTGTATGCGTAATTGGTGGTAGCCTGAGCGTAGATCGATCTTGGAGAAACATGTAGCACCCTATAACTGGCCAAACAAATCATCGATGCGGGGCAAGGGGTAGCGATTCTTGATTGTCAGCTTATTCAATTCCCGGTAGTCGATGCACATCCGGAACGACCCATCCTTCTTTTTGACGAAAAGGACTGGTGCACCCCAAGGAGAAGTGCTAGGGCGAATAAAGCCTTTGTCAAGCAATTCCTGGAGTTGGCTCGAGAGTTCGCGCATTTCGGACGGAGCGAGTCGGTAAGGAGCTCTTGCAACAGGGTTTGCTCCAGGAATGAGGTCAATGTGAAAGTCGATATCACGACTTGGCGGTAAGCCTGGGAGATCTTCAGGAAAGACATTGGGGAATTCACGAATCACGGGGACGTCTTTCACCTCTTTAACTTCCTTTTTCTCCGCTACTACAATGTGTGCCAAGAAAGCTTGGTATTCCTTGCGGAGATACTTGCTAGCCTAAACACACGACATGAGTTGGAGTTTCTTCGATGCGACTTCCCCATAAACACACAATTGATCACCATTAGCTAGCGAGAATCAAATCATCTTATTGAAGCACACAACTTCAGCATGGTTTTCGCAAAGAAAGTCCATGCCTACTATGACATCAAAACTTCCAAGCTGCATTGGAATAAGGTCGATAGGAAAGATGTGATTGTTGAGTTCGAGAGTACAATTACGAAGAACAGAGCTGACGACAACAGTTCTTCCGGTGGCAACTTCAACATCGAACGTCGAGGGGAGATGGGCGCGCTTACGATTTAGGACCTTTTCGAACTCAAACGATACAAAACAGTTATCGGTTCCAGTATCAAACAAACATGAAGCATAAATACCATTCACAAGGAACGTACCATTGACCACATTGTTGTCAGCCTGAGCCTGGCGCACATTGATGTTGAATGTTCGAGCACGAGCGGCTTGTTGTTGTTGCTGCTGAGGCTGCTGCTGCTGCTGCTGCTGTTGTTGCGGCTCTTGCTTCACAACCCGATTGGGGCACATGTTTGCAAAGTGTTTGGGATCACCACACGCCAAGCAGACTCTAGCATTGACCGCGGGTGCCTGAGCTGCTTGTTGGCCTTGAGGGGCAGGGAGCAGAGCTTGATGAGCAGTGGGTGGTGCTGGCGCTTGTCGAGGACCCGTACGGCAGTTGGCGGTGAAATGGCCGTACATGTTGCAATGTACACAAAACCTGCAAGTAATCCCTACTGGGTGATGATACGTGCATGTCGGGCAAGCAGGATGAGGACCAGTATAAGCAAGCTTTGCCGGCGGTGCTTGGGTTACCGGTGCCGCACCCTGGCGGTGTTGAGTATGCTACTGAGCTGGTACAGCTTGGAGTGGGGCAGCAGTGGTGACAACATAGTTCTTGTTGTTGGAGTTGTTGTTGTTCTTCCTCTTGCGACGAGAGGCTTTTGAAGACTGATGGGTGGCGGCGGTTTCAGCGGTTGGTGTAGTGGTAGCTTGATGGAGACTCTTGGCGGCTTTATCCCAGAAGCCAGACTTGACTTGCTTGTCGTTTATTTCAGCGGCAAGCAGGTAAGTCTCTTCGATTGTCGCTGGCTTTGAAGCTTGCACAAAATCGGCGACACAGTCAGGTAGAGCTCGAATATACTTCTTGATCGCCATATCAGAAGTCTTGACTTGATCAGGATAGATTATGCTAAGCTGCTTGAAGCGAGCAGTTAAAACATCATTGTCACCCTCCTTCTGCTTGATATGCCAAAATTCGTCATCCAACTTTTGGCGCTCGTGGGGAGGGCATAACTCTTCCAACATGACGTTCTTCAACTCGCCCCACGTCAAACCGTAAGCTGCATCATTTCCGCGTTTGTTTCTCTCGACCGTCCACCAGTCTAAAGCGCGGGACTGGAAGATGCCGGCCGCGTTGAGAGTGCGGAGATCATCAGGACAGCCACTCTGATGTAGGGTGACCTCGATCGAATCGAACCATTGGAATAAGGCCGTAGGACCATCTTCGCCAGTAAATTCTTTCGGTCCGCAAGCTTTAAACTGCTTGAAGCTAAAGGCAGCCGTAGGAGTCTCGGTCCTGGATTCTTCAGACGATTTGCTCACATTCTCATACATTTCGCTGACGATCTGAGGAACAACCTTCGCCATTTGTTTAGTGATCATGGAGGCGAGGCGTTTGTCTGCCTGCTTTCGACGTGCATCGCGCGAGTGACGGGATCAAGATGAAGACATTGTCTGCAATAGACATCACCATAGGACTCAAACACAATATAATCGAATCTCACCTCACAAGCCTAGCACTACTAAAGCTCAGGAACACGATCACGTAACACGTATACACAAAGACACGTAATCACAGATTCACATAAGCACAAAAGCACATAAGCACATAAAGCACTGAAGCATATAAGCACGTAGAGCCCGGAAACACATAAACACAAGAGGCAGTCAGAATACAGAAACCTAACTATATTTTGCACGTATTCCCTATCCTTCACAGCGCGTATAGCGGTTAGTTACAGCGATTGTGGGTATCGAACAACGATTGTGAATGATGACCAGGGATTTGTTAGCGGTTGTGTAGTGTGAGTTGTGCGTGTTGATTGAAATAAACAGCGAAAACGAATAAACCACCAAAAATTCAAAAGTATAATCACATAAAACACATAAATCCCACATAAATCGACAAATATCAGAGTCAGCAGTTGCGGGCTCAGAATCGAACACATAGAAATCGGGAATAGATTATCTTCGGCTAGATAGACGTCGACTTCCCAAAGTGATTCGACTATTCACAAGGACTTTAAGTGCACACTTTGGCCTTCGGGACTGTGCTCTCGCCTCGAATTCGGGCGAATGACACGCATCCTTCCAGTTTAGTGTGACTTCAAGTCGTTGGAGTCCATCGAGACTTTGGTGAGAGTGTTGTAAAACCACGTTAGAGAATAGAACGAGTCATCAAGGTTCGGGTTTCATCCCTGACTTAGCGACTTTGTTCCGGTCTTTATAAAATGAGGAAGAATTAGGCGTCGAAGTATGGATTTCACTACTGATTCAACGCAAATTCCCCTGTTTATAGATAAAAATGCGGGTCGAACAAGCAATTCGGTCGAGAGTTTGCGGTTTTCACACCTAGTCTCGACCTAATCGCTCGCTCATTTTTGAAAATTAGAGTGCAGTGATAGTGTAGTGCAAGCGAGAACAACGAGATATAGCAAGTAAGCTTGTACAAAACCCCTACCGGGTATGCAATAGTCGATCTGTTGGTACCTAACTATAGACTAGGTCATTTCTAAGACATCAACCCTGTAACACCCCAAACCCAGAAGGGCTGACGTGTCACAATAACAGTGGTATCATAAACAAAAGTCATAATTCCATTTATTTATTTGATAAGGATACAACCACACGACAACTAAACTTAATGTTAATATACAAACGGAGGCATTCGACTTGATTAACTAACATCTTCAGATTTATTCCTAGGCTTTATTCTCCTCTCTTTACCCCGCCCGAAGTAACCTGTGAACCTGTATATACAAAAATTTACGGAATGAGCCAAATGCTCAGTACGGAATAATAGGCTCAAATAACAAATAATGCTTTATATGAAATGTTATTCGGATGAAACTTTATGTTAAAATGATATGATGCAAGTAACGTAATTTCATAATCATATCATTCGGATGTACCCATGAGCCAAACTTAAAACGTGACAATACACAGGTAGCTACTCCTGCATAATTATCACACGAGATGGCGAGTTGGCATACCCGCTATCCACCTCCTTAACTTAAATCCTAGGATCGATCCATACGCCTCCTAGTAGCTTTGTACCTCACTTGTACCTAGGGACGCCGTGAACTGATCTCTCCGTCACGGATGGAGCACATGATGTCGATGCCGCAACAACATGCTCGTGGGACACTCCACGAGAAGCGATACTCAGGGTATCAGAGTACAAATGGTCTTATTTACATAACTTATCAAAATATTTTTCATAACAAAACGTAACATATATTGGAACATGCGATAATGAGTACAACTAACATAATACTATCGCATGACATGAAAGCTAAATCCAAAGTTATGATTAGAATAGGAATTCAACGGACTGTCAAATGAATCGATAATCAAAGACGTGAGGAGTTTTAAAAGATATATGAATTTAATGGGTTTATAACAATTTGAATATGAAGCAATAAGGAATGAGGGTAAGGATCCGTACCTTAATAATTCCAAAGTGATGTTACCTTGTGATAATATTTCAGATTTATACGGGCAGAGTTTAGACTACTGATTAGTCTTTTAACCTAATTTAAATAATATGCACACAAACTAGGTTAGTAACTTAATACAGCATTTACGATAACTCACGAGATTAAAATCCTCACAACGAATGACAAAGTGCGATACTTAAACATCCATCGGATTCACAACTAATGACAAAGTGAAATCACTTAAACATCCATCGGATTCACAACAAATGACAAAGTGTAAACACTTAAACATCCATAAGAATCACAACTAATGACAAAGTGAAATTACTTAAACATCCATCGGAATCACGACTAATGACAAAGCATAACCCAAATTTGAGCAGCACTTAAACATCCATTGGAATGATTTCAATCAATCGGACATTGAATCGTATCAGCGATTGAGTTAATACCCTGTTCTGCAGCACCCTGCTATACTAATTAGTGATTCGTGTGTGTTAATTGTGGTAAACAGACGATAACTCAGCGTATATTTCGAAGTTTTACGTCGTTCTGAAGCCAGGAATCAAGTCCCACAGCCGACTATTTATAGCTGAAAAATGATCCCTGTCGCGTGTCGCGACAGGTCTTCCTGTTCCTTTCGCGTGGCGCGAGAGGTGACATTTTAGGGTAGGGTAGGTACGTGTCCAGGTAGCTCAGGTGAGTCGACATTTCGTTCAAATTCAATTTCCACGTAAAACTGTTAAGATAATACCAACTAGGGTTTACCCCCCCTGAGTTTTAGGGGCCCTGATTCTGAAAATTCTAGGGTTTGTACAGAATTATTTGGGTGTCCTAATTAGGGTTTCCTATTGGATAATTTATAAATAATAATAATAGTTTTGGTTGATATACAGAAGGATGGATCATAAGATAAATGTTTAGTTTATTATAAATTATTATTATTCTTTTATTTCTAGAATAATGATTTTAAATTTATGGTTATTACAACTATTACCCCCTTAAAAGAAATTTCGTCCTCGAAATTTTTCAAATAAGAATATAACATATCACATAAGTAACGAAAACGGAACTTTCATAGCAGAGTTACTAACTTATATAACAAGAATCTCCTAAACACACATGTGTATCTGAAATTCATAATTACGTTCATGACTATAATTGACAATTACCTTACATATGTGCTCTAATGGTCCTCCTATAACGCATCTTAATAAAATATCTTACCGTACGAAAAGTCAATGGAGACTTACAGATAATAGAGTGACTATTGGTACTGATATCTCCTACATAGATATGCTTAATCATAGCTAAGATATATTCACATAAGATAAAGCATGAATGACCGTAAACAGAACAATTGAACATATATCAAAAAGCAAGATTTACCGTTACTTTGACTAAAATTCTATTACTAGAATAGATTAGGGTATAGAGAGCGAATTGATTCTTCAGATTCCCATGTTGCTTCGCGTTCAGAGTGATTTTTCCAGAGGATTTTAACAAACGGAATTACTTTCCTACGCATAACCCTTTCTTGTCGATCTAAGATGGCTTCTGGTTCTTCTTCGTAGGACAAATCTTCGTGAATTGTAAGTAACGGATAACTAATGACATGGAGTGGATGATAATTATATCCTCTTAATAAGGAGACATGAAAAACGTTATGAACGTGAGAGAGCTGAGGCGGTAAAGCCAGTCGATATGACACTTCTCCAATTCTTTCAAGGATTTCAAACGGACCGATGAAACGGGGACTAAGCTTCCCTTTAATTCCAAATCTACGAACGCCGCGCCAAGGTGATACCTTTAAGAATACGTGGTCACCAATTTTAAATTCGAGTGGTCGTCTATCTTGATCTGCATAGCTCTTTTGTCTGCTCTGAGCTTCTTTCAGTTTTTCTCGTGCCATAGTGACTTTTTCATTTGTAATCTGAACTAGTTCTGGTCCTTCAATAATCTTTTCTCCAAATTCATCCCAGCATATCGGTGCTCGACATTTCTGACCGTACAAAAGCTCAAAAGGTTCCATGCCAATACTTGCTTGCCAACTATTGTTGTAAGCGAACTCAACAAGGCATAGATATTCATCCCAGTTTCCAGACCATTCAAGTGCACATGCTCGGAGCATGTCTTCTAAGGTCTGAATCGTGCGTTCCGACTGCCCATCTGTTTGTGGATGGAAAGCCGTACTAAACTTCAGTCGTGTACCCCAAGCTGCCTGAAAACCTTTCCAAAATCGTGAGGTGAAACGTGGGTCTCTATCGGAAACAATGGAAGATGGTGTGCCATGGAGTCGAATAATTTCTTGAAGAAATATTTCGGATAACTTATTAACCGAAAATCCTTGCTGAATTGGTAGAAAATGTGCTGACTTCGACAATCTATCGACAACAACCCATACAACATCATTCTTCTTGAAAGTTTTAGGCAAACCGGTAACAAAATCAATTGTGATCTCATCCCACTTCCATATGGGAATATCCAATGGCTGCAACAGACCGCTTGCTCGTTTGTGTTCAATTTTCACTTGTTGGCAAGTGAGGCATTTACTTACGTATCGAGCAACGTCTTCCTTCATGCCATTCTACCAGAAGTTCTGTCTTAAGTCTCGATACATCTTGGTAGATCCTTGGTGAATTGAAAATGGTGAGCTGTGAGCTTCGGCTAACAATGACTCACGAAGGGTAGAGTCATCGGGTACACAAAGTCTTTTGCCGCACCAAATCACCCCATGATGGTCTATACGAAATTCAGATTGCTTACCCACCTCAAGATTTTGCACAATTGCCCAAAGTTCTCCATCTTGCTTTTGTGCATCTTTGATCCGTGATATGAGGTCGGGTTCAATCTGCATTCTAGCTAGATATCCATCAGATTTATTAACCTGAAGCCAAATGTTCTTTCTTTCGAGATCCCTCCTAATACGAGGCTGAATTTGTAGGCAAGATATAGTCCCGGAATTCTTTCGGCTCAACGCGTCAGCTACAACATTGGCTTTGCCTGGATGGTATTGAATATTTGCGTCGTAATCTTTTAAAAGTTCTAACCAACTTCTTTGCCTCATATTTAGCTCTTTCTGGGTGAATATGTACTTGAGGCTCTTATGATCGGTAAAAATGTCACAACTTTCACCATACAGATAGTGTCTCCAAATCTTAAGTGCAAAGACGACTGCGGCTAGTTCTAAATCATGTGTTGGGTAGTTAACTTCATAAGGCTTTAACTGACGGGAGGCATAAGCGATAACCTTCCCATATTGCATTAGCACACAACCTAATCCTTTCTTTGAGGCATCACTATAGACTTGGTAACCTCCTGATCCAGAAGGGAGAGCGAGTATCGGGGAGGATACGAGTCGTTTCTTCAATTCTTCAAAGCTTTTCTCTTGTTCCTCATTCCATGAGTACTTCACCCCTTTCCTTAGGAGTTTTGTGAGTGGTAAATCAATTACCGAGAATCTTTCAACAAATCTTCGGTAATAGCCAGCAAGACCCAAGAAACTTCGTATTTCGGTAACAGAAGTGGGTCTTGGCCATTTTGTAATAGCTTCAACCTTTGTTGGGTCTACCATAATTCCCTCTGCTGATATGACATGACCTAGAAATGCCACTTGGCTAAGCCAAAAGTCACATTTGGAAAACTTAGCGTACAACTTCTCATGCCGCAAGGTTCCAAGTACTGCATGTAGATGTGCTTCATGCTCTTCACGACTCTTGGAATATACCAGAATGTCATCGATAAAAACAATAACGAATTTATCTAGGAATTTGTGAAATACACGATTCATCAAATCCATGAAGACTGCGGGTGCGTTAGTTAGCCCAAAGGGCATAACCAAGAATTCGTAATGACCATATCGAGTACGAAAGGCGGTCTTGGGAACATCATCATTTTTTATCTTTAACTGATGGTACCCGGACCTCAGGTCAATTTTTGAGAAGAACTGAGCCCCCTGAAGTTGATCAAAGAGATCATCAATGCGAGGCAGAGGATACTGATTACGAATAGTAATCTTGTTCAGCTCTCGGTAGTCAATACATAAACGCATACTACCGTCTTTCTTTTTCACAAATAAGACCGGAGCACCCCAAGGTGAAACACTGGGTCTTATGAATCCTAGATCTAACAATTCTTGCAATTGTTCCTTCAACTCCTTCAGTTCCATTGGAGCCATACGGTATGGAGCTTTAGAAATAGGTTCGGCACCAGGGATCAAGTCGATGGTGAATTCTACCTGACGGTCGGGTGGTAATCCTGGTAGTTCATCCGGAAATACATCAGGATATTCACGAACAACGGAGTGGCTATTGATACTATTAACACTAGCAGAAGTATCCTTAATCGATGCTAGGAATCCAGCACAGCCGTTTGATATGAATTTTCGAGCCTTGAGCGCAGAGATAATTTTAAGAGATTTATGAGCTTGAGTTCCCTGATATATAATATCAGGATGATGAAGATCGCCAAAAATAACACGGCGGAAATGACAATCTATAGTTACGCGATGTCGAGACAACCAATCTATTCCTAGAATAACATCAAAGTCACACATATGTATTGGAAATAGGTCTGCCTTACACACAATAGATTCAATATGGATCGGACAATCTTTATATACGTAAGTGATTACGGATGAATTTTCCATGGGAGTGGAAATGGTTAAGGTATGATTTAAGAGAGTTGGTCTTATCGGAAGGTACTTAGTAAACGAGTGGGATACTAAAGAATGGGTCGCTCCTGTATCGAATAACACATAGATACTATGTTTACCAAGCTGAAGGGTTCCCGACACAGTACCTGGGGCATTAGCAGCATCAGTAGCAGAAAGTGCGAAAACTCTTCCTCCAATATTGGGTGGTGTAACGTTTGGTCGGTTATTCTTCTTAGTGTCTTTCTTAGGACACTCCTTGATCATGTGTCCAGTTTGGCCACATCTAAAGCATGCTCCTGTACCTCGGTGACATACGCCCTGATGTCGCTTACCACAAGTATTACATAGAGGATATGTAATTTGATTCGGGTTTACATGTTGATTCAGTGGTTGAACTCTAATAGGTTCTGCATACAACTGAATCTGGTTTTGAGCAGGCCTCAGGTTTTGCAGTCTAGGTTGCCATGGACGTGCCTGATTTCCAGAGTTTTGATTTCCTTGCACTTTGCGGTCTTGATGTTGTGGCGTAGTGGATGATTGGCCGATTTCCTGCTTAAATTGTCCTTCCCTATTTCTCTTCTTATTATCCCCAGTTCGAGATAAAAATTCTTTTCTCTCGAACTCAAAAGTTTTGATTGCATCAGCAACTTCGGTGATATCCTTAAATTTCATATACATGATCGACTTCCGAATTCGATCATTGACTGCCCACTTGCATTTTTCTGCCTGGACTTCTGCTGATCCTGCAACGTCTCCTACAATACTAGCCAACCTTGAAAATCGAGTAATGCACTCAGAGGCTGGTTCCTCACTCCCCTGTCGAATCACTGCATACTCCCTGATATAAGCTTCTTTATCAGCGGTAGAAAAATACTTGTCGTAAAAGATGGTACGAAAGTTGACCCATGAAAGATTAGCGTCAAAATCATCCCCTCCTTTGACTTGCTTATATCCTTCCCACCAAGTTTGTGCGTCATCTTCAAGTTTGTAGGTAGCCAATCTAATCTAACTTTGTATTGCTTCGGAACTCCAAGAACTCCGAAGATCTTTTCAATATGAGTTATCCAGTTTCTTGCTTCGACTGGATTGGTAGCGTGACTAAAGGATTTCGGCTTTTGTTTTTGGAATTTAGCGATCCATATGTCTATACTATAGGTAGTATGGTTCGTGGTATTCTCACGAATTTCTTCACCAGAGATTGGATTCGTGTTATTACGTTCTGAATGACGAGTTTGTTGAATAACGGCCTCAGTTGTTTGAGCAACAAGCTTTGGAAGCAACCCGGCAACAGCCTGGTTGATAGCATTAATTATGTTTGGATCAACTGGAGTCTCATTCGAAGAAGTGTTGTTACGTACATGGTTAGTACGAGTACTCCTACGTAGCGGACGACGATGAGGCATCTATAAGAATAGACATAGGAGTTAAACAAAATAAGAGACCAAGTTGAATCCTATCATAGATATCTACCCATTCCTCACAGGTTTTAATTACTATCTTCAAGTTTTCTACAGGAAAGAGCCTTTGCTCTGATACCATAGCTGTAACACCCCAACCCAGAAGGGCTGACGTGTCACAATAACAGTGGTATCATAAATAAAAGTCATAATTCCATTTATTTATTTGATAAGGATACAACCACACGACAACTAAACTTAATGTTAATATACAAACGGAGACATTCGACTTGATTAACTAACATCTTCAGATTTATTCCTAGGCTTTATTCTCCTCTCTTTACCCCGCCCGAAGTAACCTGTGAACCTGTATATACAAAAATTTACGGAATGAGCCAAATGCTCAGTACGGAATAATAGGCTCAAATAACAAATAATGCTTTATATGAAATGTTATTCGGATGAAACTTTATGTTAAAATGATATGATGCAAGTAACGTAATTTCATAATCATATCATTCGGATGTACCCATGAGCCAAACTTAAAACGTGACAATACACAGGTAGCTACTCCTGCATAATTATCACACGAGATGGCGAGTTGGCATACCCGCTATCCACCTCCTTAACTTAAATCCTAGGATCGATCCATACGCCTCCTAGTAGCTTTGTACCTCACTTGTACCTAGGGACGCCGTGAACTGATCTCTCCGTCACGGATGGAGCACATGATGTCGATGCCGCAACAACATGCTCGTGGGACACTCCACGAGAAGCGATACTCAGGGTATCAGAGTACAAATGGTCTTATTTACATAACTTATCAAAATATTTTTCATAACAAAACGTAACATATATTGGAACATGCGATAATGAGTACAACTAACATAATACTATCGCATGACATGAAAGCTAAATCCAAAGTTATGATTAGAATAGGAATTCAACGGACTGTCAAATGAATCGATAATCAAAGACGTGAGGAGTTTTAAAAGATATATGAATTTAATGGGTTTATAACAATTTGAATATGAAGCAATAAGGAATGAGGGTAAGGATCCGTACCTTAATAATTCCAAAGTGATGTTACCTTGTGATAATATGTCAGATTTATACGGGCAGAGTTTAGACTACTGATTAATCTTTTAACCTAATTTAAATAATATGCACACAAACTAGGTTAGTAACTTAATACAGCATTTACGATAACTCACGAGATTAAAATCCTCACAACGAATGACAAAGTGCGATACTTAAACATCCATCGGATTCACAACTAATGACAAAGTGAAATCACTTAAACATCCATCGGATTCACAACGAATGACAAAGTGTAAACACTTAAACATCCATCGGAATCACAACTAATGACAAAGTGAAATTACTTAAACATCCATCGGAATCACGACTAATGTCAAAGCATAACCCAAATTTGAGCAGCACTTAAACATCCATTGGATTGATTTCAATCAATCGGACATTGAATCGTATCAGTGATTGAGTTAATACCCTGTTCTGCAGCACCCTGCTGTACTAATTAGTGATTCGTGTGTGTTAATTATGGTAAACAGACGATAACTCAGCGTATATTTCAAAGTTTTACATCGTTCTGAAGCCAGGAATCAAGTCCCACAGCCGACTATTTATAGCTGAAATATGATCCCTGTCGCGTGTCGCGACAGGTCTTCCTGTTCCTTTCGCGTGGCGCGAGAGGTGACATTTTAGGGTAGGGTAGGTACGTGTCCAGGTAGCTCAGGTGAGTCGACAATTCGTTCAAATTCAATTTCCACGTAAAACTGTTAAGATAATACCAACTTGGGTTTACCCCCCCTGAGTTTTAGGGGCCCTGATCCTGATTCTGAAAATTCTGAAAATTCTAGGGTTTGTACAGAATTATTTGGGTGTCCTAATTAGGGTTTCCTATTGGATAATTTATAAATAATAATAATAGTTTTGGTTGATATACAGAAGGATGGATCATAAGATAAATGTTTAGTTTATTATAAATTATTATTATTCTTTTATTTCTAGAATAATGATTTTAAATTTATGGTTATTACAAACCCGGACTAGGTCGAGTCTTGCCTAATTCCCTATAGTTATGGCTCTGATACCAATCTGTCACACCCCAACCGATGGCAGAAACATCGGGGCGTGGCACTGAGCGAAACAGATTGTTCAAAGAAATTTCATAACGACTAAATTACCAAATAGTTTAAATATTATGTCCCATACCATAACCCATAAGATAATCTAGTTATTACAGACAGAGATATTCTTCAAACAAATAAAACATGTTCCGACAACTCAGATTTTCAATAAATAGATTGTCTTTGTTTCTAAACTCTTTCCTAGCCTCGATTTCACAACAAGCCAAGCATTCTAACATCTTAAGCACCTGCCACATACGTTAAAGTAAAAGTCAATACACATAGTGTAAAGGTGAGCATACAAGTTTAATAGATATAATAGAGTTCGAAATCGTTTACGCATGACCATCACGTACACAGTGTGAAATGAAGCACGTAAGTTATCGACATGATCCTATCAATACCAATGACTGTGGTTTGACTGCACAAGGCACTTCGTAATACACACTCACCACTGTGAGCCATGTAATTAATTATCCTTAACAACTCCTGAGTGAACAGGTGCTGAGTCCAAACAATAGTACTATCGTTGCTAAGGCAGGTAGACAGCAATCCATGTGTAAACATAACAAACAAGCATTCATTAAGTCACGTATAACATGCAGTAGCGGTTAGTGTTAAAGTATTGCGTAGTGTGTTCGATGTGATTTAGAATAAGTAACGTATGTAACACCCAAAAGTGCGTAAAGCAAAAAGGGTTCGAGTATACTCACAACGATAGAGTTAATGGATTGAAGGGAGCGCTAGAGCGGAATTAGCCTGAACAGTTAACGATAACATAAGCGAAAATCGACACGCAAAACAGTGTAGGTGTACCAAGGATCGGACGGTAATCCGATAGGGTGGCAATCCGATCGGATGGCCAGTCGATCAGGTGGCAATCCGTTCGGATGATCACCCGATCGGATGGCCATTCGATTTGATTGTCACCTCGCTTGGTGAGGATGTATTTGTGTATGATGGTTTGTACTTTGAAGTTTTCGTTGTAGCATTCTAAAAATAGAGAGGTATCTCTACCCTTCAGGTCGGTCGATCGAACGGTCGTTCGATCGGACAACAATCCGATTGGTGAGGCTTCTCAGTTGAGAACACGTTCACAGCAGGACGGTTACTCGATCGGATGGCTATCCGATCGGGTGGCAATCCGTTTGGATTGAACATGTTGAAAATTGTTAAGTGTTGAAGTAAAAAACATCACATGGTCGGATGGTCGTTCGATCGGGTGGCAATCCGTTCGACGTTCCAAACCTTGAAAAGGTGAGTTAATAGTTTAAGTGTGGGACCCAGGTGCAAGCCGATCGGACGGCAATCCGTCCCTGACGACCTGATCGTTCTTACACTTGGTTGTTTTGTTAGTTGCGTTTTCTCGAGACTGTATAATAACGTGTCAAACAACAGAAACCTCGTCAAGACTTAGTGACTCGATCGGATAGGAACCACCCTAGTCCGACCAGTTAACTGTTCGAGACGGTGTTTCATGTTTAACCCGAAATCAGTAATCTCTTGGATATAATTCAGATCTGGAACTAACACACCACTAAGAATGAGTAGGAGGTCAGAGCAAGGTCCGAATGTATCGGCTTTGAGTGCATTGAGTGTAAAAGAGTTGAAAGAAAGTTGGAAAAACCATCTTTCAATCCTTTTCACCATGAATATGTTCAGATCTATGAAAGATCTTTGTTTATTCATGTAGAAATCGTTCAGATCTAAGTTGTTCTTGGTGGATTGAAGCCAAAACATGAAGTTCATAAGAACTCCATGATGACATCATCCTAGAACACCTCAAATCTAATGATTTCACGGTTAAAAGTTAAGATTCAAAGGATAGAAAGGTGTAGAAGTGCGTGTAGATCAAGAAAGTACAAGATTTAGGTTGAATAATTACAAGAATCCCGAGAAATCGGAAGAAAAGTGGCCTGGAGCGAGTTGAGCAGAGAGAGAGCTGTCACATCAAGTGATGTGACATATGAGGGGTATTTATAGGGTTTCCATAAAAGGAAAGTGGGAAGGAGGCTGGTCGTTCGGGTGGCAGTCTGATCGGGTGGCAACTTGATCGGATGGCAACCCAATCGGATGGCCACCCTATCGGTTGGCCACTCGATTCGAGTGTTAGGCGCGATGAGCTTAGTCGATTCGATTCAAGTGTTAAGCTTTGCGATGCAATTTGAGAGAGCGATGCGATAGAATTACTCATCAAATTACTTTTAATCCCAACTACTATATCTAACATACAATCACTATAATTGCTGCGTTTAGCGTTTTCGATTCAATTGCGATGCGATAGATTGCGATTTCGATTGCTATTAACACCTCAACATAAACATAACATGCACAAGTAACACATAAATGGCACACACACGTAAAACAATATCCAGAACTCGTAATTCGAGTTGCGAATGCGATAGCGATAAGCGATAAATCGATTAAGCATTCAATTAATATGCAATTAAATCTCGATTATTAACAAGTACTCCACATAATACAACTAATGTGATAACATGAATAGATTAACTATAAGTCAAAGAAGTCAAAACATGAGTTGACTAAGGAGTGACAGATCGCAATTAGCAATCTTGTCTTCCTTTGACTTCAATCTTGACTTTGTCTTTGACTTTCGAAACACGGGGTGTTACATATAGAGTAATAATGTTGATATATATGAACTCCACTTAGAAAGAGTTAATGAATTAAATGGTGAACTACTTATGTTTCTTCTAAATTATGAGGACCAAACTGTAAAAAGGAGAGGAAGCACGTAATTATTCTTAGAAAATAAATAATCTTTTGTGCTATACTTAAAAAACAAAAACTATCCTCGTATTCTATAGTGAAAATCAAGATGTATTTTAATATTGTTTATAATATAATTTATAAGATGTACTAGGTTATAACCCCGTGTATTACACGGGGTTGAAAAAATAAATTTTATATACTAAATAATAAAACAATATATCTTTAAAAACCTCATTTATTGTACGGGTTGAATAAATATAATTTTATATATTAAATAAGAGTTAATTACATAGTTAGTCCCTGTGGTTTGCACAAAGTACATACTTAGGTACTAATAGTTTAAAATCACATTCTAGGGTATTAACTTTTCATTTTGTAACGTTTGGAGGTATTAACGTTATTTGTAGGTTTAAAATCATATTCTATTAGTACCTAACTATGTTATTTTATGCAAACCACAGGGACTAACTATGTTAATACCCTAGAAGTTAATACCTCCAAACGTTACAAAATGAAAAGTTAATACCTTAGAAGGTGATTTTAAACTATTAGTACCCAAGTATGTTATTTTGTGCAAACCACATGGACTAACTATGTAATTAACTCATTAAATAATAAAAAGTTATATCTGTAAGAACCATATTGTACGTGTTGAATAAATGTAATTTTATATACCAAATAAAAAAGTTATATATTTAAAACCACGTGTATTACACAGGTGGAATAAATGTAATATTGTTTACCAAATAATAAAATAATACATATTTAAAAAATCTCATTTATTACACGGGTTGAATAAATGTAATTTTATATACTAAATAATAAAAAAATTACATCTTTAAAAATATGCGCATTACACGGTTTGAATAAATGTAATTTGTTGTCCTAAATAATAAAAATATATATCCTTAAAAAACCTCGTGTATTGTAGGAATTGAATAAATCTAATTTTATATATCAAATAATAAAAAGTTATATCTTAAAAAACCTCATGTATTACATGGGTCGAGTAAATGTAATTTTGTATAGTGAAAATAAAAATATTTAATATATTAATACAAAGTAAAATTTGTTAACGAAGTCTTAATAAATTTAACCCTTTATTTAAAACTCCGTAAATGTGTAAATGATAAATAATATTAGTTAATTTTATTTTAAGTTTCGTAAAATCTATTTGATACCAAACTAAATAAAATGTTCAAATATAATTAATTCAAATAAATAATATTATAAATGAGAAGGAGATTAAACTAAATAATAATTATCCATAAGATATTAAACTAATAATATTTAGTAGTAGAGTTATCTATAATATAAGATATTAAACTAAAGGGCTTGGCTAAATGCACCCCCATTTTACTTTTTACACCCCTTTCTAAAATAAATAGCTTTGAAGTTGTCAAACTCTACCCCTATAAAAAATCTTATTTTTAATTCTATACATAAATAATTAAATAACTGATAAGCATTTAATCCGAACCAAACTTTGGATAAAAATGGTTATATAATTTAATAACTTTATTTGAAATGTTAAAAAAAATTATACGACCTGATTACATAAGCTTATTATTCTTTTTAAATGGTAAAACTCACGTAGCTATATTTTTAAAATTATAGTTATATTAATCTATCTCTCCCTCCAACGATTTATTTTTCCCGATTCCAATTTTCTTTTAAGATTCTTGCAGTGTGAATTCGATAGATATTGGTTTGGTTCATTATGGTTTTAGTATCTAAAAATAAAGTCGTGATATGCTCAAAAGGATATAAACACGTGTTTTACATTGATCGAACAACATAGAAATAGATAAATTGTATTTGACCCGTTCGGTTAATGCAAAAGATTAAATATAAGCATATTATATATGTATTGTTGATTATGCTCCAATAAAAATCAAAATGAAGCTAGGCATATGTCATTAATCGTTTATAAGCAATTAAAAAAATAAAATAAAAATAATAAATAAATACTCTTTCATTAATCATCTAAAAATAGTCGATACATAAATAATTGATATACTTTTATTTTGGAGAAGTTTTGATTCTATAATTTAATTTGATTTTTAGTTTTAGTTGTTTAAAAAAAAGATTGTTATCTATAATTAATTAAAAGATATCAAACTAAAATAATAATTATCTATAAGAGATAGCTTAATATGATGACAAGTGTCCCTAAAGTGGTTTCTTTTATTATATAGTATAGATTTTAATATTATTTATAATATAATTTATAATCTTTCTATACTAATAAACGAAAATCTTTTTTGGACACATGTCACTATCTGGTGCTTTCTCACCTTATTTTCCTATTTATCTCCCACATTAAATAATAATAATAATAATAATAATTTTAAACAAATATTAGATAAGAATAAATATTTAGAAAAGGATAAACGTTTATTTTTATTATGATCATGTTAAATAATAATAATAATAATAACAACAACAACAATAATAATAATAATAATAATAATAATTTTAAATAAAAAATAGATAAGATTAAATATTTGTTTTTTTATAAATAATTTTAAACAAAAATTTGGTAAATTAGGAATCAAAAGTTCCCGTTTGATATACACTTAATAATTGTATTATTTTTCCATTAGAATCAAATAATTATTCTAGGTCGGGCATATGCTTCATTCAAATTGTAAGTGCTTTTAGACGTATCGATATAATGATAAGCGTACTATTATAATTGGTTTAAACCAAACATTTATCGCGCATTATATCAACATGTAAAAGAACACCATTTTTAAATATAACAATTCTATACTTCACTGAAAGAGAATTTAATTCTCGATTTTACGGTATAATTCATAATAATAAATAAAAAGACAAAGTAAAATGTTATAATAAGTTAATAGTACATCAAAGTTCATTTTTAAAAGATAAATCTTGATGATTGTATGTGTTAACATACGACATTATATTTTATTCAACACGCGTAATATACGAGTTTTTTTAAGGATATATCTTTTTTATTATTCATTATATAAAATTACATTTATGCAAAAAAAAAAAAAAAAACAAAGTAAAATATTATAATAAGTAAATAATACATCAATATTCATTTTTAAAAGACAAATTTTGAAGACTGTTTGTGTTAACATATGACATAATATTTTATTCAACACGTGCAATAAACGAGTTTTTTTTAAATATATATTTTTTATTTTCTGTTATATAAAATTATATATATACAACCCGTGTAATACACGGGATCTAATCTAGTTATAATTATAATATAATAACAGTTGGCTGCCTAAACTACCATAATAATATATACACACTTTTATCTGTTTATCAAAATACTTTTTAGATTAAAGACGTTTACAAGGTATTTACCACAATTTCATATTTTTTTTAATAAAGTGTTAGGTGTATTTGACTCTTGATTAGGTGTGACGAAAATGACAAAGGAACAACTTATATGACATCTTTTTAATCGTGAAAGATTGAAAGATGAAATTAGCATCGAGTATAGAGATCAAAATAAATTCGTGGATAAACGTTTTGTTAGGAAGTACTGTTAGGGCCTTCACGTTAAGTTATCATAACGGTATAGGGGTGTCAATTTCTCACACGACACGTAAATAATTAAGTTTTAGGTAGTCATATCTAACTCGCTTAATAATAGGTGATATTCAGGTTGACATTTTTAATCATTTAACTAAACAAATCAACATGCTAACCCGTTTGGATAAACATGTCGACCCACTACCTCGGTTATGACCCATTTAACTCATTTTTTACAGTTACGTGATGCATTAGTCCAAACGTTATATGATGCATTAACCATATGAAAATACGTGTTTCGACGTATCTGATTGAACTCAATGTAACATGTCTAAGCATTATGATTGGATGAAAAAGTAAAGTAAATTATATTCATATCGTACAATCATAACGTATTATATGTGACCCCACTCATACATAGAAAATGTAACGCGTATGAAGGAAAAGCTTACACGTGTAACCAAAAGGGATTAATTAGAGCTTTTGAAAAAAAGAAACCACAATTTGACTTTACTCGGTTCGAAACAAAATTTACGAAACATACATAAAATAAGCACGAAACATATCATATATGACTTGATTCATTTCCCAAAAAAAGTTTACGACGAAACGTAGAAGAACTGGAATTTATACTGAAACGTATATAAAAATATGCACGTAAAAATGGTTTTTTTAAACGAAAACATATTATACTTTAGCTGGCTCGTTTCTAGAAAAAAGTTTAAATCGAAACGTAGAGCAAATCATATTTATACCTACATGTACATAAAATATGCAAGTAAACGTTAGTCTTTAAGTAAAGGAAGTATAGGGGTAAACCGAAACAAAATATTAGTAAAAAAGTTAATAGGTTAAAAACGTCCGTAAAACGGTGCCAAGTAGCCCCAATGCCACACCATTGACAACGTACCTTAAGATCGAAATAACTCGTAAAAATAAAATAGATAAATGGAAAAAATTAAAACGGATGAAAAGCAGACGTAAAATCGTTGAACCACGCACACCCGTTACAGTGTGTTAATGCGAAGAAATTAGACAGAAACGTAAAATGTAGAAAAGAATAACTAAGTCGATCTAGGACCCGCCAGTTGTGGCGAACTTGTCAAACGGGGAAAAATAGACACGTTGCGACGGGCTGTCAAATTTGAAAAAATAGACCAAAAAACGTTAAACCCCACACGCATGTTGTGACGTGTTAACGCGAAATATTTGGAATGAAACGTTAAACGTACAACTCGCTAACGGCCTAACGATATAAAGTATGGGGAACCAAAGTTGTAAATAAAAAAGTATTGGGTTAAATTACAAAAGATGAAACGATTTAGGTTAAAAGTAAAAAAATTAAAATGGTTAAAATACAAAAGATGAAAATATTTGGGTTAAAAGTGAAAAATCATTTTTTTTAAACTCCCCATGCTTGGGACATCACAATGCAACAAAATGTTGCTAATTTATAGTATGAAAATGTCACACGTTTGACATGTTTAGATATATTAGGTTAGACAAATCATGTGTTCAGGTTACACGATTTTAAGTGTGTCCGGATAAGGGTTTGCGCTTTTGACACAAATAAAAATATCTGTTCTCGGGTTGAACAATTCAATCAACCAACCTAACATGTAAATTTCATTCAAAACCGAGCTAGGTCAAACATAACATTTATAGAATTTTTTTATACCAATGATAAATAATAAATTTACTTTTCTTATATTATAGTAAGTTCCGGTGCTATACTGGTACCCCGATGAATCAAACCAATACTGAGCAAACATATCAGTACCAATATTAGTATTATTAAACCAATATCGGCAATGGTTTCCTTTTCGATTATTATAACAAGCGTCAATACCGATCGAATTCCCGACGCGGCACAAAGCGCCGGATCATAAATCCCTTTCCTTGCTTGTAAACACGAGTATATATACTAACCTTTGTTCATGTAAAGTTGGTTTATTATTTTTGCGCCACATTTCTTCTTCCACCCCCAACAGTCTCCCAACTCATCACGTCTTCTAAGCAAACCAAAAACCCCCAAATTCCAAAACCACCACTTCCATCCGATCAACAAATCAATCAATATGGCAACAATCGGACACAATAATCTCAATGCAAAACTGGTAATTCAACTCATCATCATCAATCACACATTCAATTTCTTAATCAATTTCAATCTCACTCGAACCCTAATTTTCAACAATTTCTAGGTTTTGCTCGGTGACATGGGTGCCGGTAAATCAAGCCTCGTTTTACGCTTCGTCAAAGGCCAATTTCTAGAATTTCAGGTTGGATTTTGTCTTTTTTGCAGTTTTAGGTCTTTGATTTTGACGTTGACTTTCTAGGGCTTGAGTTTGGGGATTGTTTGATCAGTTTTGTTGATGATTTTGACAGGAATCGACGATTGGAGCGGCGTTTTTTTCGCAGACGTTAGCGGTGAATGATGCGACGGTGAAGTTTGAGATCTGGGATACTGCAGGGCAAGAGAGGTATCATAGTTTGGCTCCGATGTATTACCGGGGTGCTGCGGCTGCGATTATTGTCTACGATATTACTAGCGCGGTACGGATATGTGTTTTTAAGTTTATGCTTTACTAGAATGTTGTTTATAAATTATATAGTTATAACTAGTTGTTAGAGTTTAGGTGGATGAATTAGGATTTGGTTTGATTTGTGTTAGTTGATGTGGTATAGATTGCTAACTAAGACGTACTGGTCGAGTTTAACGGGATATTGGATGGGAGTTTTTTTGTTTTTATTTAATTGGAATCATGTTTGGGTAGTAAAATTTGGCTTAGAGGGGTTGTGATTATTTCCTAGTAGTGATTTGAACGTATCGTGTATCATTTGTGGCAGATATTCGTAAATATAATTTGTTTTTCATTTTCTGATGAATGCTAATTGGCTTTTGGGATTCGATTGCCTTCAAGATTGGCTTAACTATTGTATGCTACTTGTTGAGTGGTCAACCACCTAGATTCTTTGTTGTGGGTTATGAAAGTTAACTAAGTATCTCTAAAATATCAAAAGGTTAATGGTATTCCAAGTTGGATTGTCTTTCTTTGTTAATTTTTTTTCTCGTGTGTTTGAAAATTGAATTCACTTACTGTATATATGACTATTTTTAGGATTCATTCACACGGGCTAAAAAGTGGGTCCAAGAGCTTCAAAAACAAGGTAAAGATCATTAATTTTGGGGTCCATGAGAAAAGTTCAAATTGGATTTTACTCCTGCCAATACTTGTATTATTGTGTGGCTGGTACAGGTAATCCTAACATGGTTATGGCACTTGCCGGCAACAAAGCTGATCTGGAAGACAAGAGGAAAGTGACACCAGAGGTATACATCTCTTTTCCCATTTTTACATGTGAATTTCACTCTGATGATTGTTCATGGTAGGAGATATTCTAATAGAATGGTTGTTGCCCCTATACTTTTCGTGTCTTTACATCTCGAACGCTGTTGACAATTTGGTATGTTACAACAGCGTTGTTAAGTGGAACAAAGAAGCACATACAACCAGAATACTTTTTTAGTTGTGTTTTGTTCTATAATTTCGCAGACTCTCTTTGCATTTACGTTTTTCTATGAAATAAATATGAGATGATAAGAGATTCTCCCTGAGCCTAAACTTACATGCCATTTTTCTGTGAATCAATATGACCTGTCAACTGTCAAGACTCAAGCTAATATATTACAACTTTTCCCAAAGTGGTATTTGCATCTGCATATACATCCAAACCTTGACAGCAAATGCCTAGTTTGGGCATTCCACTTTGTTGTCATGTCACTATGATATGCTATATATAATAAACTAGTGGGTTGGCCCGAGCGATGCGGCGGGTGTCATCGAAACACTTTTGGATAGCGCAATCTAACCCAACATGCCCTAAACACTGATTATATATATGTGTATTCTTATCGTTGTTGTTATTATTATTATAACTATGTAAATGTTTAGTAATTATATACTTACGTATTTAAATAAGATAGTACCATGCCTTACCTATGTTAGAAAAGGATCAATGGCGGCCAAACTTTTACAAGTTGGGATTATTATCGGCCAACAGGTGAAACTTAGGATTATTAAAATCCAATAACCCTTATTATTATTATTATTGTTACTATTATTATAAATATTTAGTAATTTAGTAATTATATACTCAAGTATTTAAATAAGATAATACTTAATTATATATGGGTATTATTATTATTATTATTATTAATTATATACTTAAGTATCTTAAGATAATACTTAATTTAAATAGAGTTTATTATAAAATATAAATCGTAAATGTAAATTTAAATCTTAACTTAAAGTATTATAAATATGATAATAATTAATGTAGTGAATTAAATAATCTCATTTGTATTAAATAATGTATTAATTAGGAGAAGTTTCTTAAATATGGGCAAATCAAGAATTATTGCATATTATAATGTATTATAGATACATGAAAATATATCATCCAAGCTACTTATATATTCCACGTCCTATAACTCCATCCAATTGAAAGTTGTGATACAAAAATTTTATGCCATTTCACGTCCTATAACTCCATCCAATTGAAAGTTGAGGTACAAAAATTTTATGCCATTTAACAGAACAATTAAACTGTGGTGCTAGATTCTCAAAGTGTCAGTGCTTATTGTGGGAGAAAAACAACTAATTGTAATATAGAAGATCTATAAATGGTTGTGTAGTGGCAAGATTTCACATTCATTGAAGTTTGAATTAAAAATATCTTATTATGCCGAACAAAGTTGCTTCCAGTTATTTCTTTTGAGTTGCACAATAAATAGACTTATTCATGGTTTTAACTACCATACAAAGCTGTACCACACCCATCAGTGCAATAATAATTCCAACATTAGATGTTGCATACAGTTAATGATAATAATTTTACTACCCATGTGTCTAACTGTACCACACCCTAGAATACTTTTATATCTATCTTCTACACTTCTATCAAAGTACATGCTTTGAACCCAATGCATCACAGCCACTTTCATGTAGAGGCTGAGCATTCTCATCCAAACCACCAAAATCTGTGTGGATGGTTTTTAAAATATAAGAAGTATAAAAAGTGGTTGTGAGTGAAGGAGAGAGAAAATGTTACTGTTCATCTGTATATTTGGGGGGACACTGTTCACCCCTATACTTTTTTAATATATATTGAAAGTGGTTGTGAGTGGAGGAGAGAGAAAATGTAATATATATTGAAAAGGAGAGAGAAAAAGTATTTGTTTTTAGTGGAAATATATTGATATAGGAGTTGTTTTTTAGTGGAATGTATGTATATTTTTAGTGGATTGGATGTGAATGCTCACCTCCAATATTCACATGCATTAATTGCCACGCAGGAAGCTCGTGCATATGCGGATGAAAATGGTCTTTTCTTTATGGAGACATCTGCCAAAACTGCTGCTAATGTTAATGACATATTTCATGAAATAGGTATGCATGCCTTTTTGTTTGGAAGCCATGTAAACTTGCACCTTTTACTTTATAGTTCTCAATACTAACCCCGATTCTACAAACACCACATTATCTTAATCATTGCTATAATTAAGTTCAGTTCGTTTGGCCATGCTTAGTATTCCATCTTTTGATCACACACTGGGTGTTTTCGTCTGGTTCAGCCGGTTTTGATGAAACGGGAAACGAAAAATTAAACCGGTTGGGTTGGGTGATTGGCCGAACCGGCCAGTTTTGGCAGTTTAAACTATTTATAACTTTTTTTATTTTTAATATTCAAAATCGTTAATTTATATTAGAACTTCTAAAATGATATAAGGTGGTTCATGAATATAATCGATTGTATCGTCTGAAAGTGAAAGAAAAATAAATAATAGAAGTTAAAAGCCCTTTTTTCAAGCTCCAACCCGTCAGCCAAACTATTCAACCACTTAAACCGAACTGTATAGTTTTCAAACCGGCCGATTCGCTTCTGTTTGGGTGGTTCGGTCAGTTTCAATGATTGATGAACGCCCATAATGGTTACTTTTGTATTGGTTTTATCATATTATCTGATATGAGACTGTTGTACTGTTTGAAACAGCAAAGAGACTCCCTCGAGCTCAACCTACTCAGAACCCAGCTGGTATGGTTCTCGTGGACAGACCTGCTGACGGAGCCCGTGCTGCATCATGCTGTTCATAAGTAATGCTTTGATCTACTTCACGTAATTTTGTTTAAAACTAAATTGGAATAGCATGAGACAATCAGTTGGTTATGGTTATTGAGCTTTTGAATGATTAAAAATTGTACGATATATACTTGGTTGGTTGATAACTCAACCATGTTGGCTGTCGGGTCTCTGACTCTTTCAATATAACCTTGATGGCAGGTATGTCTCAATTGTAACTATGATACGCTTGTGGAAGCAGTCTTCACTTTTGTCGAATCCGGGCATTCTCTATTATCTGATAAAGATTGTAAATTTGTGACGCGTTTGGTGGCGTTTCTTGTTTGAACTTGTAAATGATGACGTGTATGAGTAATTCTTGTTATGAAGATGGTATTTGTGTTGGTGTTCTAACAGATGGTGAGTTGTATGTATATGTCATTTTGACGGGTGAGTCGGGTCATCTTGTATAAGATGGCAACATAGACCATAGATAAGTCAATAGGCCATGTTCTAGTATTAATAAGGTTAATGTTGACTCGTTCCTTCCAAATAAAGCTGTTTTATATCCAAGTTGACCCGTTCCTCAAAACCAGCAAACAGTTCTCTATGGTCATTTTCTTGGATCTTCTCCGTCATTGTAAAACAATTTCATACCTGCAAACAGTTTAAAGATTCGACATATCAGACTTTTTAACAATAATGATGCAGACTCGGGAGATGAGCGACGCTATCTTGTATATAATCGCTGTGTGGCATCATTTCAATACCCCTACCCAAGATTCAAATAACTTTGGTTTTGTGTATTAGGTTTATTAAAGACGAGGCGTTTTAGTTGACAGGAGATGGTTTCGAGTTTTTCGCCATTGAGTCGTCACCTACCTTTGCAATTGATGATGAGGATTCTAATAATATATCCGAAATCCAATCACTTTTGCAAGCTTTATCACCCCCTAAATGAGGCTCTTTACAGATTCGCCAACTTATGTTACTATGCATGTAAAATATTCTAATAGTACCATAGATGTATAATACACACAAGAAAATTACTCCTTAAGAAAAATGGTGAGGTCTGGTAGAACTCGGGTGATAAAGGTAAGTCGCACGAGACACCCGAGTCGGTCCACAAGGACCAGCTTTTTCAGGCACAGTATATGAGCCATAATTTGACACATTTTAGACGGTTGATCACGACAAACAACAATTAAGCCAGTTAGTGGAATCAAATTAATACTATAAACAGCACGCGGTATGAGAAACGATAGTAAGTTTGACACATTTTAGACGGTTGATCATGGCAAACAACTAAGCCCGTTAGAGGAATCTAATCGATGCTATAAACATGCGGTATAAGAAACAATAGCCATCACGGTTCTTTGAGATTAAAAACACGAATCAAATACATTACACAGTTGCAAGTTGCAACAAACAAAAGAAACCAACAAACCAACTATGCAGAAGCAACGGTAGCATTGTTCGGCAGCGAGTACGCACTTCTGCCATGAACACCTACCCTCCCACGCCCGATTCCATTCCTCGGATACTCACTTCTCTCAACTTCCACATCTCTAGCATCCGACCGCGATTTAGAAGTCCAGCAATCCGATGAATCACCAGAATTCGGCTCCCAAGAAGACGACATCCAACTCAGTTGCTGACTACCCGCAAAACTATTACTCCCATTGATTCCTGTTCTTCACTATCCGCATCACCACCACCCCTTCTCACAGTCACATACTTTAGTAAACTTTGCTCCATCAGATCATCACTAACCACCTTTTCAGACTCCGCAACATTGTCTTTCTTGAGTTGCCTATCGTTGGCGCCGGTAGCGCATTTCAGGTCAGCTACCGCTGCTGTGGGCGGGTTCTTCTGGTGGAAGTTTTGGATGTCTTCGAGTAATAAACTAGCATAGGATGGTGGGTTCGGGGTCGGGTTGGTTAAAGTTTCCGGGTTGATGTCTAGCTCCCGAGACAGCCTAGAAGATCGGGTTTTCGATACAGTTTGATTACCATTTGGTTTCTGCGAACAACATATCATGAAAAATCAGCAAAACTGTAAACTTATGAAATTAGGATTTTAAGGGAATGGGGTACACTTACTTTGATGCCCGGTTGCTCGGATCCAACAACGTTGGTGTCGATCTCACCCAACGGATTCCTCCGGTGAGGGGAATGTTCCGCCTTCTTCGAATTGCTTCGACTCAGTGTCAACGGCTGCGGGTTCTGATTCTCATTCAAAACCCTAATATTCACCTTAGCGGGGGATCTAGCACGCGGAGATGCAGCCGTCCGGGACCCAACTACCGCCACCCCCTCACCCGCATTTCGCTTCACTTGAACCTTCTTCACTCCAGCAACAACCTCTGCACCACCAGCATTGTTACCCTTATCCGTGGCGGGGACCGATACCATCTTCCCTGGCCGATTACCGCCACCACCACCACCCGTAGCAACCGAATTAGGGTTTGGTGATTCAGATCTTCTATTTGGGGATCTACTCACTCTTCTTCTTTCCCCACTTCCTCTTTCTTTGCTTCCAGATCTTTGTTGTTGCGGGTCTCGTTCCCTGCTGCTTCTTCTAGAAGCAGACCGAGACGAGACCCTGGGCTCCCGTACCTGTCTACGGGAGCCCCCATCCCCCTCCCCCGCCTCACCCTCGTTCTTAATTTCCGTATCGAAATCAAAACTCCTCTTCGAACCCGAATACCGCCTACCTCGTGTAGGCGTTTCGGGTTTCACCTCGGACGAGCTCCGGCTCAACCTCCCGCATTGTATCAAAATAGCATCCACCTCTTCCTTCGTACAACTCGACGTCCTCACTGTTGCTGCACCGCCGTTCAACACATCGGTCAACACACCGCCTTCTCCTACGCCGGTTACCGGAGATTTGGAACTCTCCACATTAGGGTTTGAATTGGGGTTTTTTTTCCGATCAACCGATTTACGGGTTTCTTGATCTGGGTGTCTCTCAACTTCATGACTCTTTCGCTGTTTCACAACGAAAACATCTTTCGGTGAAGCGACAACGGCGGCCACTGTGTTGTTGTTATTCTTCTTCTCGGGTTGCGGTTCCGGTGGGGCGGGTTTAGAGGTGATTGTAGTGTCAGTTTTGCTGCAACAAGAACCCATTTTGTTTGAGGTTGATGAGAGAGATGAAGATGAAAGAGGGATAAGAAAAGGGTGCAGTGAATGATAAAGAATAAAGAAAGATTTTGAATTTTGTTGGTGGGGGGAAGTGAAAAGTAGCCGTTGTAAAAGTGGGGTTTGTTGGGGGGTGGTAAGTGAAACTTTATAGGAAGTTTGTCACATGCTTCTTAATTTGAATTATGTAGTTTAATATAGGTAACATATTTTGGGAAGAAACAGATTTTGATTTAGTATTATAGAATTTAATGATTTTTGTTAGTTGTTGATAAAGATATCCGAGTAAGTTGTGGTTAAACTCGGTTCATGATGGTTATCTCGGATAAATTTTCTAGTTGTTCGCTTGTTGGCTCACTCGAGCAAACAAGCCACACATAAAATTATAAATATAGCTTGAATGTAATAGGAGTAGGGGTGTTCATGAGCCGATCCGATCCGATCGAGGGTCTGCTCATGCTCGAATTGAATTACAACCGATCCGATCCGAGCGGATCAAATTTGTAAAACCGAGCGCAAAAGTGATGCTCATGCTCGGATTGAATTTGAATCGATCGGCTCGGTTTCGCTCGGTTTTTATCAAATCCTAAAAAAAATCGAGCGGATCGTTTTCGCTCGATTGAATGATAAGGCTTCATTCAACAAAAGCAAATTCTAACTTAATTAAAACATGTCCAACACTTTACTAACAAAAACAATACATAATGTCCAACACTTGTTGCAGATTGAAGACTGGAGATTAAAGACCGTCCGACGAACTGTTGCAGAATGAACACAGGAGCAGCGATATGTTGCAGACGATGTGTCGGAGACTAGAGAGCGGCGATATGTGTGAGTGTGACTGTGGAGACCGGAGAGTGAGAGTCGGAGATTAGAGAGCGGCGTATGAATATGATATGACTCACTGAATAGTGAATACTCTTTTAGGAATTGGATTTAGGGTTAGATTTACATATTAAATATTAAGTTGGGTTGAATGTTATTTGGGCTTTTAATTTTTTTTGGGCTATTATATTTTTTTGGGTTTTTAATCTATAAAATCTATAATATAAAAATATATATATTAATTATTAATAAAAATAATTCGAGCGAAACCGAGCGA
The DNA here is from genome assembly GCA_030545235.1 of Helianthus tuberosus. Lineage (NCBI taxonomy): Eukaryota > Viridiplantae > Streptophyta > Magnoliopsida > Asterales > Asteraceae > Helianthus > Helianthus tuberosus. Next base: position 82,683,222 of record CM060371.1, on the reverse strand, counting down.
TCGACGAGCGAGCGGAGCTATGCTCATGCTCGGATTGAATTTGAATCGAACCGATCCGATCGGCTCATTTACAAACTGAGCGGGAATCGAACGAGCATTTTTCGAGCGATCGTCGAGCGATCTTCGATCGTCGAGCAGTTTGGACAGCCCTAAATAGGAGTATATAATAATAGATTACATATATAATTTAGGCAATGATTGTAATTCTTTATTATAGGATATCTCCTTAGCAATAGGAGATTTGGTTTTGTACTATATATGTCGTTGTTGTGAATGAGAAAAGGGGCAAGCACTTTATCTCTTATATGGTATCATACCACCGATCCTAACCTAAACCCTCTCCTCTCGCCGCAGCCGGTCTTCCCCCCTAAACCCTCTGTTCTCTTTCTTCCTCGGCTATGGATCCCAAATCTCATCCGGCTTTAGCGGTCTCTAACATCAAAACTCACATACCTATCATGCTGGAAAACGATTCAGCCCATTATACCACCTGGTCTACTTTGTTCCATGTCCAGTGCAGAGTTTTTGAAGTACTCGACCACCTCAGCCCGCCACCTGCTGCCACATCTTCCTCTACCACCGATTCCGACAAGAAAGCTGCAGAATCAGCGGACAAAGCTCTCTGGCAGCGCATTGACGCCGTTGTCCTTCAGTGGATTTACGCCACTATCTCCCCTGCTCTTCTCCACATGATCTTATCTCCCGGACAAACAGCATACGAAGCATGGACAGCCTTGAAGAATCAGTTTAACGACAACAAAACCACTCGGGCTGTGTTTCTTGGTCAAGAATTCGCACATCTCAGCCTCGAGGGTTTCTCCTCTATGACGGAATACTGCCAACGGGCGAAACACCTTGCTGAACAACTACAGGCCGTCGGTTCTCCTGTTGATGATAATATGCTGGTAATCAAAATTTTAACAGGCCTCACTGAACAATATGATAGCATCTCCACTGTGCTACAGAATCGCGACCCGCTTCCTGATTTCAATGAGGTGCGCTCTCGTCTCACCATGGAAGAAGACAAGAAGAAACGTCAAACCGCCCACGCGGCCCAGCACTCCGCCACTGCACTAGCAGTCTCGGCTTCTTCAACCACACCAAACTCATCCCCTACGACAAACTACTATCCGGCGTCTGACCGAGGCCGTGGCCGCTCTCGCGGACGCGGTCGTGGCCGTGGCCGAAACTATAACAACCGGAATTATACTAACCGCGGCCACCAACCAAATAACCCTTCTCACCCATACATTGTGTTTCCCAGTGACTGGACTGCAAACCAGTGGGCCTCGATGCTGAATGGCTCCTCTTCCTCGGCCCAACACTCCCCACCTTGCCCATATCCCTCCAAACCCAACAACCCTAACCCGAACTCCCAGGGAATACTTGGACCCCGGCCCGACCAAAACAGCTCCGGCACATACGCACCCACAGATATTGAACAAGCTTTATACACCATGGCGTTGAATCAACCAGATCACGGCTTTATGGACACGGGCGCCACCGCACACTCGGCAAACGAACAAGGTATCTACTCTCTGTCTAATTTTAATAAGTGTACTGATAAAAATATTATTGTTGGTAATGGCATGGCAATCCCGGTTTTGGCACAAGGCAACCAAACTTTACCGCCACCCTTCCCACCTTTAAAACTAAATAACGTCCTTTTTGCCCCAAACATCATTAAAAATATGATTTCTGTGCGCCGCCTTACCACTGATAACCTTGTATCTGTCGAGTTTGACCCGTTTGGTTTTCTTGTGAAGGATCTCAAAACTCAGGCGCCTATCCTTAGATGCAACAGCACCGGCGATCTTTACCCGCTGACACAGCCTCTACCCACCATCTCGCAACCTTCCGCCTTTACTGCTGTTACTCAAGATCGCTGGCATCAACGCTTAGGCCACCCTGGCAACAATTTATTGCACTCTTTGAAAGCTTCTTCTCGTATTTCTTTTGGCAAACAAAATAATACATTATGTGAACCTTGTGTTTTTGGCAAGAGTATTAAACTACCGTTTTATGATTCTGTTAATTGCACTCGGTTACCTTTTGATATTGTGCATAGTGACCCATGGACCTCTCCTGTCCCAAGCATGGGAGGTCATCGCTATTATCTCCTATTCCTTGACGACTATACAAATTTTTTATGGACATTTCCCCTCACTAAAAAGTCTCATGTTTTTGCCACCTTTGTCACATATTATAATCACATCACTACCCAATTTGAACGCAAAATTAAGCAGTTTCAATGTGATAACGGTAAAGAATATGCCAACAATAATTTTTTACAATTTTGCAACACTCATGGTATGCACTTCTGTTTCTCTTGCCGCTACACCTCATCCCAAAATGGTAAGGCGGAACGTAAAATTCGCACTATCAATAACATGCTTCGCACCCTTCTAGCCCAAGCCAACCTACCGCCATCCTTTTGGCACCATGCTCTCGAAACTGCCACGTACCTTCTAAACATTCTTCCCAGCAAAAACCATAATTTTTTGTCACCTACATCCTTATTATACAATTGTCGACCCGAATATCACCACCTTCGTGTTTTCGGGTGCCTGTCCTATCCTCTCCTTCCATCCACAACAATCCATAAACTAGCCAACCGGTCACAACCATGCGTGTTCCTTGGCTACCCGCCCAATCACCGTGGTTACAAATGTTTTGACCTGCAAACCCGTCAAATTTTTACTTCCCGCCATGTCTATTTCGAAGAGTCAATTTTTCCTTACAAATTTCAAAACCCATCAGCTCCTAAATCCTATGATTTTCTTTATCCCATTTCTGTTCCTCTTTCACAGCCACCCATTGGCCCAACTACACCTACACCCAGCCCATCAAATTCAGCCGCCAATCAGCCCACTCCTTCTCATCCGAACCTACCTCCTCCTTCCACAGCCCACTCCTCATCCACGGCCCACCCTACTTCTACATCCACAAACACCCCACCAGCCCAATCATCCCACCTCTCGGCCCAACCCTCTAGCCCATCCCAACCGGACTCATACTCCAGCTCCTCTCCATCCCCATCCCACCTCTCGGCCCAATCCTCTCAATCCCCATCGGCCCAATCCCAACCATCAAACATATACCACAGCCCGTCCCCTTCACCCGTTCCCTCAACCGGCCTACAACACTCTCCTGACCATTCACACGCCACTACTCCCACCTCCTCCACTACCTCTCCAACTTCTAATCCCATACCCACAATACCTTCTCGCACCATTCAAACACGCTCCATGAGCGGCATTGTTAAACCCAAGCAGTTGTTTAACCTATCTGTAACCACTATTGCACCCTTACCCCGAAACCCACAGGTTGCCTTGACCATTCCCGAGTGGCACCATGCCATGACCAATAAGTTTAGTGCACTTCTTAAAAAAAAGACCTGGGAGTTGGTTCCTCGGAAACCGAATATGAACATTATACGTAGCATGTGGTTGTTTAAACATAAATTTAATTCTGATGGAAGTTTGGCGCGATATAAAGCCCGTCTTGTATGTGATGGTCGTCGTCAGCAACCAGGTATCGACTGCGGGGAGACGTTTAGTCCGGTTGTCAAACCAGCTACCATTAGGTTGGTTTTGTCCTTAGCATTGGCACAATCATGGACCATTAATCAGTTAGATGTTGCGAACGCGTTCCTTCATGGAAATCTGCACGAGACGGTCTTCATGTATCAACCGTTGGGGTTCCGTAACCCGGATTTTCCGGATCATGTTTGTTTATTAAAGAAATCATTATATGGCCTCAAACAGGCCCCTCGTGCGTGGTACCAACGTTTCACGGATTTCGTAGTTCTACAAGGGTTCAAACAAAGTAAATCTGATAACTCTTTGTTTGTGTATCGTCATGGTCCTGACACTGCCTACCTGCTCATCTACGTCGATGATATTATACTTACCGCTTCCTCTTATTTGATGATTTCAGATCCAGTCTCAGCATTCGGCCACCCTTCGCTTCGACTGCGGGGGTGTAATAGATTACATATATAATTTAGGCAATGATTGTAATTCTTTATTATAGGATATCTCCTTAGCAATAGGAGATTTGGTTTTGTACTATATATGTCGTTGTTGTGAATGAGAAAAGGGGCAAGCACTTTATCTCTTATATATAACTTAAAATAAGTGTAGTCTCCCATAGTTGTGGCCTAGTGGTAGAAGGCTTGAGTTTTCCAATAAAGACTTAAGTTTAATTCTCATTTGTGTCATATGGGGTGGATATAGGCAATGAAAGATTTGAACTAGGCCTTGTGTGAGGTTGTCAGTTTGATTCCCGAGCCCAACCGGGTTTTCATCCACTGTGTGTTATGCCAGAGAGTTCTGTTCTTGTTGTGGCACAACGACTGTCAAGTGGCAGCCAGCGGGTATGGTTTACCTGGGGAATGCCCAAAAAAGTCAAACTTTGACGGGAGAACGCCCAAAAAAGCCAAACTTTGAAGCTAACGTGGGTCCGGTTAAGAAACATAGACTGGTCAGGGTGGCGCAATACGAGACTCTCCGATTTAGAGAGTGTAATAACCTTATACATGAAGTTCCCCGTTCAAAAAAGAAAAACATAAAATAAGTGTAAATGACGTTTGATTGTTGTGGTCTGCACCATGTTAAACTACTTCTCAAGCCACTAATAGTGGATTATAGTCGAAGTCTAAACATATTTCTCTCTCTCTCACACACACAAAAAAAACAACATAGTCAAAGTTAATGAGAACATGTAACGTCAACTAGAATAGTGGCGACAATAGGCAAAAAGAACAATCATTCTTTATCAAGTTCTTTTAGGTCTCGTAGTTTTTTCGAAATATGTACTTTTCTTTTTGCAACCATCACATATTTGAATCTATGTTAACCTCTAAAAAATGATTTGGCTCAACTTCTAAACTAGTCGAATATGAGCACACATTTCAACTCAACGGGGGAGATTATGAACCTAGTCAACTAGATTAGTACGAGCTCAAGCCCAAGCTCAATTATCTCAGCATAGGCCACTTGTTTAACAACCCTACTTGATAACTTTTACTAAAATAGATATTAAGTTATATATATATTTTTTCTTTTTAACATGAGGTGTTTTGATATGTCTACAAGAGAACAATTAAAATTTCAGTTTTCATAAATTTAGTCATCTCAATGTACATAAACTTTTTAGGCTATTCTACCACATATTTTTTCAAAATTGTTTTTTTAATCATTTATTTATTATTTTTCTTTATGTCAAATCTATTTGGTGTCTCCATTGATGCCAACAGAAGTTGTAGATACGAGTGTCCTAATGTGCGCCACACATCGATGATTTTTTTGTTGGATCTTGTAGCACCTTTTACATTCACAAGTCACTTTTTGAATTAGAATTATTATTATTATTGTCCTCAGTTTACTTTTTCTTTTTTGCTACCGGATATTTTTATTCACAAGGAGGTAATGGACATATTATTGACGGAGTTAACTTATTCAAGGTTTCCTTAAACGTTATTCCGTGTGAGTTCCATTTTTGTATTATTTTTAAACCAAAAGTTTAGACGTTGAAGAAACACCTAACTAATCAGGTGATTAGTTCGTGGATAGTGCCTCAACAAAATAAGGTTAATCTTCTTCCGTTCTCGTCTAAGCAACAACGATGATCCTGCAAAACAATCAACCCACCATAAGCTCGTTACAAGGAGAATAGGGGGTTCTCCTTGTAACTACCCTCCGACGTGAGAATAACTATCACTTTTGAGGATAAAAGTGTGTGTATTAAGTGAGAGAGCAAGAGAGTCATCCTGAAACCTGGAGTTGAAGTTTCCTATTTGTAGCCGAGGTGATATGTCAAGGAGATGGGCTGATGAGCATTGGGTCTGAGGTCGACAACAAGGAATATCCATTCTGTCTCCTATGTCACGACCGTTAGAGATTCCAGACAAGAGGGTAACTGGCGCATGTTGAATGGATCCGCATGTCCTGACAATTTTCCTTGTTGTCTGAACTGTCATCAGCAGTGGAGTGGAGATCATAGAGGAGTGGTCGGCGCACGCTGATTAGTGCCACGAATGTGTCCTTGTGTACTTCTTGTCTCCTACACGATTGCTCATCGTGCAGCATGATCAGATATAGCCTGTTGAGTGCCTATTGGCCCACTGTCCTGCCACTCGTACTTTCTGTATTGTCCGATGTTACCTTGCGCTTCTTGTCCCTGCGCGCGGCCCAGGGCAAGTCCGTGTAGTCGGTGCAAGTTCAAGGAAGCTAGGTCTTTTGTCAAAGGAACTATGTGTTAGAAATGGCTCTGTCTTGGTCCTGACCTCGCGCGCGGCTGGGGGCACACCCTTGTAGTTGGCGTAAGGTTGAGGAAGCCAAGGCTTTGGTTTACTTTGGGTATAGTTTCGTGCGCGACATACGGCTAACTCATTTGGTCGGCACAGGATTTAGGACCATACCCCTTCAGACGTATAAGACCGTCCTGTCACTTTATTTTGATTAATACCAAACGAAATTTCATTTTGATTAAGTTAGCATTATATCGGCCCTTACAATAGTATACTAAACGAACTACCCGTTTCAATTTATAGAACATTGTTTACAATAAAAGCTTCTTAAGTTGCTATTGAGGAAATGAGACGTCTTTTGTTATACTTGATAGCCTATGTGTTGCGAAATGCACCTTTGGGGATTGATGTTATGTTACGATATTGTACAAGTCTAGATGACATATTACTATTAATGACAGGTTAACTTCTGAAATTACTCTTGTGTTCTTGATTCATCAACATGTTCTGGATTATCATTGTATTAATTTTGTCGCTAAAACAATAATAAGCTAATCAAAGAACATGTTGTTGAAGATGATCCAACACTATGGCAACTCAAGAGTAGCTAGGATTGATCTAATTAAATGGTTTAAATTGCCATTTTAGACCCTTTTTGACTTAAAAAATTATTTTCACGTGTTTGTTAGGTCACAACTTGTATAGATGTAAATTCGATGATGAATTAACATCTAAATACATAGAATAGAGGTAAACAAAACCCCTAGTATGTAATAGTTGTATCAACCAATTGACCTAAAGAATTAGTGTAATAGAAACCAACCAACCTTAGGAGGATTAGCTACTTGACACAAACCACACACATGGATTGTTGAGTATTTGTTGTGCCAGTATCAAATCACATATTAGGCTAAAAGGTGTGGTCATAACTATTATGACCCTCTACATATGTGTCATGTCACATACTTCTAATCCACCGTCCAAAACCATCATCCTAAGGTTGTGGTCATGATCCAAACCACTATCCCCTTTGTTTTTTTTTAATATATTCTTGTCTTAAAATCATCAAATGGGAGTGTCGTGCAAAACGTGGTTTATCCACCATTAATCAAGAAGGGGGTGGTGTACCATTTGATTAACGGATATTGTATTTTAAATAAGCCAAACTTTCATCAATTGGCCGATAGCACTCCCAATTTTCGATTTGGACCACACCACTCCCAACTTTCAACTTATTGGCCGATAGCACTCCCAAACTAACCCAACGTTAACCCAGTTTGCTGACATCAGCTGCCATGTCACTAAACCTGTGCCACCTCAGGTGCCACGTCAGCTGCAACATCATTAAAAAAGCCAAGTCAGACGCCACGTCATCAAAAAATTCCCCGTCAGATGTTACGTCAGCACATAAGTGCCACATCAGCAAAAAGCTAACTGGGTTATGGTTCAACTAGTTTGGGAGTGCTATCGGCAAATAATTTGAAAGTTGAGAGTGGTGTGGTACAAATCGAAAGTTGGGAGTGCTATCGCCTAATTGAATACATCTCATGATAAGTATTTAGATATCTATGTAGCACAAGGGAAACACACTGAGTGCACTCTCATGATCTTCACCAAATCAACAGATTTTGAAGCGATTATTTGGAATAAGTGAGTTGTCATCAATAGACGTGTGTCGTCTATAAATGATCATCTTCTACACGATAACATTTTGCATGAATTACACCCTACCCTCTTAACAGTTTATTTTGATTACTCTATGTATGAAAATAAGCTAAAGTTAAGCAATTAGGTTTTCTATTATCATAGAGCGTGTTCTCTTAGATCTCTGTGATTTTTGTAATTCGACTTCTTCAATCAAAGAGAAAATTGAATTATAATTAAACAATTGTTTGTTCATATCAATTGAGTATCATATCTAAACATCTTCAAAGTTCCTTGTCACATTTATATATAGTTTTGGCACTTCTAGCATAGATACCTTTTATACTTTTTTTTTACGTACGTATTAAGGAAATAACGAGAACCAATACACAACATAAGGTATTTGTGTAAGGATCAATGGATACACAAAATGAATTACACATCTCGTCAAATTACACAAGGTAAGGTATTTGTGTAATTATTCACCTTTTCAGTGTTTCTTCTATTTATTCTTATTGTTTTTTAAATATTGTTACATCATGTACATAAATATTTGTTTGTACATTGAAACACCTTTTCAGTTTTCTTCATATAGATTTGTAAGTATCTTTGCATCTATTGCAGGTTTGATGTTTGATATATTCGTCTTCATATGTGGCATTTTCTGTTTTTTATTCATTTATGTCACAATAAACTCTTGTACAGTTTTCCAAATGGCCAAAATGAAAAGAGTATCAGTCACTCGATTAATTTTGTCCCCCCTAAGCCTTTTTTTAAAACTTTTCTTTATCTCCATGCAACCAACACAAAAGGGAAGTCTCATTTAGAAGCTCAAATAGATTTTTTTTTTGTTTCTTGTTTGTTATTTTATTATTTTTGTTGTTGATATTTAGATTAGTTAGTTTATGTAGCATATTTTATTTTGTTTATGGGTATTTGAAAAATGTATACAATAAAAAGTCTCCCAAAATAAATTAATGGGGACATGCATTTTAATGGTAGCGTCATCATTACGTGGAATGTTAAATCTTCTAGAATTCAAAAGTTTGTTTATTTTGATTCGGGTATTTAAAGTTTAAACACCTTCCACCCCAACATCGGTCACGGATTTAGAAAATAAAAACCAAGGTTGGAGAACTCGCTAGTCGCTAGTCGGCCGGTGAGGTGGAGACTAGCGACTACTCGGGATTACTCAGGATTACTCGGATCGGAAATTTATTTGTATATTTTATTATTTTTATAAATATGTATATATATACTCACACATCCATATCAATATAATACTTAAAAAGGGAAAAGTAGTTCAAAATTCAAACTAAACTTACATATAAGTTATAGCATAACAAGTCTAAGTAGTTAAATTAACTACACGTCTACACCAAAATCATCAGTTCAGTACAGATTTCACAAGAATACAACTGATAATCTAGAATACAGATTTCACAACAATTAAAAAAAATAGTTAGACTATATCATTCATTAAATGTGTAACAAAACTACAAATAAACACAGCTGATAAGTTTTAATCGGCCAACTGAAAGTTTATTCAGTATCATAAGTTTTATTTTTTTTTATGGTTAAGGTTCACATAATCTTGCAAATCAGACATAGTCACTTTCAATTAAACTTCCCACTTTCTTTGTAGGAAATTAGTACAAATGTACAATGCATCTTTATTCACTAATCGGCCAACTGAAGAAGACAACCAGCATATCATATTATTCATTAACATCAACCTATAATAGGCCAATCAATTAACAATTACATAAATTACTTGTTGGAGTATGAAAGAACCGAAGAAGGACGCTGGAGAAGGAAGCAGGGCCAGTTTTAGGGCAGCGAATCCAGTTTTGTCGATGATAACTTTGATTTTAGGGTATAAGGCTAAAGAAAATGGGCTAACCCTTTCATTTTGGGCCAGTTTTATAAACATTTTAATTGGGCCGACTAGGCCGACTTGGGCCGACTAGCACCGATTAGCACGGCTTTGACCGACTAGCGATTTTTTGACTGATTAGTGAAAATTTACTCAGTAGGAGGCCGACTAGCGACTAGTCGCCGATTAATCGCCGACTAGACGCGATTTTTGCAACACTATTAAAAACCAGACGATAAATGAAACAAAAAAAATCTACTACTTTCGTACTTTCAATTTTTTTTTTACCACTATCTCTTAACATCATTATTAGCGATATTTGTACTTATAGTTGGATTGATATTATTATTTTATGAGGTTTTTCTTTTAAACAAGTTGCTGATAAGAAGTCGTTCGAGAATGACACTAAGCCTAAGGTTTCAATTGTCTGCGGCTGGTGAGACGATGATCAAACTGCAAATTGTCACATTGTGTTGTAGGCTGAGAGCGGGAGACAATTGACGACTGGCAATTAATGAGAGAAATAAGTCAAATATTGTCGCTTTACGACACAGTATTTCACTTTTTAATTTAGTATAAAATGTTTTATTGGGTTGACTGAGCTAGTATATATAAATATAATTGTGTATATGTATATAGTGGGCCAAATCCACTATAGGCATATGTATAAAACTATAAATATAAATGTAATTTGTGTGTATATATAATTATATATATTTAATAAATTAATAAAAATAATTCAAGCCGAACCGAGCCGAGTAGATCTTTGCTCGTGCTTGGCTCGTTTGCAAATCGAACCGAGCCAAAAATCGAATGAGCATATTTTGAGCATTTTCTGAGCGAGCGGCGAATGGGCGACGAGCGAAGAGCGATTTGGACAACTCTAGCTGTGGACCTGTGGTATCCGCTCAAAATAAAACCAAATGGTGAAAGAGCCACAGCCCATAGGTGATAGGACCACAAGGAGACTTTAGGTTTTTAATAGATATTTGAGCTTTTAGGCTTTTAATTAAAGTAGGCTTTTAAATTTCATGATTTTAATTAATTATTGGGTTTTTTATCATTAATTAATGTTGGGTTTTCATTAAAAGCCTAAAAAATATATGAGAGGTAGCCTATCATCATCATCATCATCATCATCATCATACTCAGTAAATCCCACCAATAACAAAGATAAGGTACGGTCTAAGCAGGATAAGATGTAGACAGACTTACCTCTATCCTGTAGACAACCTATAAAATGTTAAAAAAAAAAAAAAAATCCAATTTGATGTAAAAGCTAAGTGGTAACGGGTGCTACCCCTTACTACAGCTTACATCCGCCTCAGGACAACACAACTAAGAGGATTCACATCTCACCTTCTATACATATTTTTTCTTAACCCCATCTTGACCCAAGTGACCAAACCGACCAGGCCCCATCTGATTGTTCCGTTCGTCTTACACTTGGTCGTTTTGATTGTTTGTCGTTTATCGAGACATTTTGACAACGCTTTAACCAACAGAACCCCATCTTGACCCAAGTGACCAAACCGACCAGGCCCCATCTGATTGTTCCGTTCGTCTTACACTTGGTCGTTTTGATTGTTTGTCGTTTATCGAGACATTTTGACAACGCTTTAACCAACAGAACCCCATCTTGACCCAAGTGACCAAACCGACCAGGAATCACCCTAGTTCGGCCAGTTAACCAGTTCAAGACAGTCGTTCTTGTTTAACCCGAAATCGGTAGTCTTGTGAGTAGAATTCAGATCTCGGACCAGTACAACACTAAGAATGAGTAGGAGACTAGAACAAGATCCGATTCTATCGGTTTTGAGTGCGTTGAGTGTAAAAGAGTTGAAAGAAAGTTAGAAACCATCTTTCAATCCTTTTTCACCATGAATGAGTTTAGATCTAGGCTAGATCTTTGTTCATTTGTGTGGAAATCGGTTAGATCCGAGTTGTTCTTGGTGGATTGAAGCCAAAACAAGAAGTTCTTCAAGAACTCATGATGACATCATCCTAGAACACCTCAAATCTAGTGATTTCACGGTTAAAAGTTAAGATTCAAAAGGTAGAAAGGTGTAGGAGTGCGTGTAGATCAAGAAAGTACAAGATTTAGGACGAGATCTTACCTGGATTGGGAGAAATCGAAGGAAAGGTGGGGAGCACGAGCTGTTCGGACAGAAGATTTCCAAAAGTGGAAATGATGACAATGTCAGGGGTATTTATAGGATTCCAAAAGAGGAAAGTGTGGGTCGGTCGGATGGCATTCCTCCTGGATGACTGTCCGGTCGGATGTCATCTCGGTCGGATGACGACCTGACATTACAATCAAGTGGCAGCCCGGTCGGATGGAAATCCGGCCGGATGGCACTTGGTTCGAGTGTTTGGCACGATGATTTTTGATATTTCGATTTCGGTTGCGAGCGGTTCGATACGATAGATTCTCCTAGTCAAATTACTTTTAGTCCCAACCACTCATATCTCGCACTATCCCTTCTCCACTAATTATCATAGTTCGATTGTGATTCGAATTCGATTGCATTTCGTGTTCCGATTGATCCCACAACATACAAAATTAAACATGCGCAGGTAACAAGTAAGGCACACACACACGTATAACAATAATTAAAATACGTAGTTCGAGTTGCGATTTGAAGTCGATTCGATTAACATAGCTTGATTATCGTTTAGCTTTATCGCATTGTTACTTCCTATAGTTCACAGTCGTAGGTTGCTTAGATTGCGAATAACATACCTCGATTATTGTAATTATTGACACGTACTCCACATAATACAACTAAAAAAAACACACAAAAGAAACCTACTACAAGTCAAGTCGCGCGAAATCGGTCGTTGACTTTGACCTTGACTTTGACTTTGACTTCTCGAAAACACGGGGTGTTACAGCCTCCCCTTGTTTAGGAAATTTCGTCCCGAAATTAGGCTGGAAGTTGTACAACACCGTGAATCACGTTCGAGAACTTTCTCTATCTAGACTTTCTCCTTAAATAACTGCGGGTACTTCACCTTCATGTCGCTTTCGAGTTCCCAAGTGAACTCGGCGCCTCGTTTGCCTTCCCATCGGACTTTCACAATAGGAATGCGAGAGCGTTTGAGCTGCTTGGTTTGGCGGTCCATGATTTCGACAGGCTTTTCCACGAAGTGTAATGTTTCGTTTACTTGCAGGTCATCGAGAGGTACAATTAGATCATGCTCAGCCAGGCACTTTCAGAGGTTTGAAATGTGGAAAGTCGGGTGGACATTACTAAGTTCTTCCGGTAGTTCGAGTCTGTAGGCGACTTTTCCGATCCTTTCCAGAATCTTAAAAGGTCCAACATATCGAGGCGCGAGCTTTCCTTTCTTGCCGAATCGGACCACACCCTTCCAAGGTGATACCTTTAGGAGTACGTAGTCACCAACGTCAAATTCAAGGGGCTTGCGTCGTCTATCGGCATAACTTTTCTGTCGATTCCGAGCTTTCGTTAGATTGTCTCGAATTTGGAAAATTTTGTCTGTCGTTTCTTGCAATAGCTCAGGACCGGTTAATTGCGAATGCCCGATCTCGCGCCATACAATAGGCGATCGACATCTTCTTCCGTATAAAGCCTTGAATGGTGCCATTTGAATGCTGGAATGATAACTGTTATTATACGAGAATTCGACTAACGGCAGGTATTTATCCCAATTACCACCGAAGTCTATGACACACGAACGGAGCATGTCTTCAAGATTACGAATTGTTCTTTCAGTCTGACCATCGGTCTGAGGGTGGAAAGCGGTACTTAGATTTAGCGATGTACCGAGTGCCGTTTGAAACGTTTCCCATAGTCGCGAGGTAAACCGAGCATCACGATCAGAGATGATGTCGCGAGGCGTACCATGATTACAAATGATCTTGTCGGTGTAGATTCAGGCTAATCGTTCTACCTTGTAGTCTTCCCGTATTGGCAAAAAGTGAGTAGATTTAGTCAAACGGTTAACCACAACCCAAATGCTGTCGTGACCTGATGACGTGTGCGGTAGCTTTGTTATGAAGTCCATAGCTATACTTTCCCACTTCCACATGGGGATCGGTGGTTGTTCGAGTAAGCCAAAGGGTCTTTGATGTTCAGCCTTGACTCTTGCACATGTCAGGCATTTTCCAACGTAGAGAGCAATATCCCTCTTCATGCCCGACCACCAGTACTTATAGCGAAGATCCTGGTACATTTTGTCGGCACCGGGATGAATAGAATACCGGGATTTGTGGGCTTCGTCCATCAAGATTTTTCGTAAATTGGTTCGTTTGGGAATCCAAATTCGGTCCAGAAAGTAGAATATCCCATTCGATTTGCTCACAAGCTGGGCTCCATCGTGGTAGATTCTTTCCTTCTTCAGTGTACGTTCATTAAAACATGCATGCTGAGCTTCGCGTATGAGGGTTTCGAGATCGTGTTGGGCTTGATCATTATGAGTGCTAAGTAGATAGCTCCGTCTGCTGAGTGCGTCGGCAACAACATTTGCTTTGCCTGGGTGATAACGAATCTCACAGTCGTAATCGTTGAGAAGTTCTACCCATCGGCGTTGATGCATAACGAATCTCACACCGATTATAGGTACCAAGTGTACGGTACCGTACAGGTAGTGTCGCCAAATCTTTAACGAAAAAGCCTATGTATAGTTCTTCTCGTGGATTTTGAGCTGACGAGATGCGTAAGCTATAACCTTGTCCCATTGCATGAGGACACAACCAAGACCAAGGTTGGAAGCATCACAGTAGACAATGAAATCATCGTTTCCGTCGGGCAATGTGAGGACAGGAGCATTACAAAGCTTATGCTTGAGGGTTCGAAAGGCAGACTCTTGTTCAGTTTCCCAAACAAAAGGCTTGTCTTTATGCGTAAGAGCGGTAAGCGGCACAACGATCTTTGAAAATCCTTCGATAAATCATCGATAATAGCCCGCTAGTCCGAGAAAAGGACGAACTTCAGACGGGTTCTTAGGCGTAATCTAACTCTTAACAGCTTCAATCTTCGCAGGATCGACGTGGATACCTTGACTATTAACAATGTGACCCAGAAACTGAACTTCCTCCAACCAGAATTCACACTTGGAGAACTTGGCATAGAGTTGGTTCCCCTGGAGTAGCTCGAGAACCAAACGTAGATGTTGCGCGTGTTCGGCTTTCGATTTGGAATAGATCAAGACATCGTTGATGAATACGATGACGAAACGGTCGAGATATGGTTTACTCACGCGATTCATCAGATCCATGAAAACCGCGGGTGCGTTGGTTAAACCAAAAGGCATAACAACGAATTCATAGTGGCCGTAACGAGTGCGAAACGCGGTTTTGGTATATCGTCCTCCTGAATGCGTAGTTGGTGATAGCCTGAGCGTAGATCGATCTTCGAGAAACACGTAGCACCTTGCAGTTGGTCAAACAAATCATCGATACGAGGTAGAGGATAGCGGTTCTTGATAGTTAGCTTATTCAATTCCCGATAGTCGCCACATCCTGAACGACCCATCCTTCTTTTTGACGAAAAGGACTAGCGCGCCCCAAGGAGAGGTGCTCGGGCGAATGAAGCCTTTCTCAAGTAATTCCTGGAGTTAGTTTGAGAGTTCGCGCATTTTGGATGGCGCGAGTCGGTAGGGAGCTTTGGCAATAGGGTTGGCTCTAGGAATGAGGTCGATACGAAAGTCGATGTCACGACTTGGTGGTAGACCGGGAAGATCCTCTGGAAAAACATTAGGAAATTCTCGAACAACAGGAACGTCTTTTACTTCCTTCTTCTCTTTCTTTTCCTTCTCCGCTACTACAATGTTAGCCAAGAAAGCTCTGTATTCCTTGCAGAGATACTTGCTAGCTTGGATACACGACATGAGCTTGAGACCTTTCGAAGTAGTTTCACCGTAAACACACAATAAGTCACCATTCCCGAGCGAGAATCGAATCATCTTGTTGAAGCACACCACTTCAGCATGGTTTTCGCGAAGAAAGTCCATGCCTATTATGACATCAAAACTTCCGAGTTGCATCGGAATAAGGTCGATTGGGAAAATGTGATTGTTGAGCTCAAGAGCACAATCACGAAGAACAGAATTAACAGCGACGGTTCTTCCGGTAGCGACTTCCACATCAAACGTCGAGGAGAGTCGGGAGCGTTTATGACTAAGGAGCTTCTCGAATTCGAACGACACAAAGCAATTATCGGCTCCAGTATCAAATAAACACGAAGCATAAATACCATTCACAAGGAACGTACCATTGACCACGTTGTTGTCGGCTTGGGCTTGACGCACGTTGATGTTGAAAGTTCGTGCGCGTGCTGCTTGTTGTTGCTGCTGGTGTTGCTGCTGCTGCTGGGGCTCTTGTTTTACCACCCTGTTTGGGTACATGTTGGCGAAGTGATTAGGACTGCCACATGCGAAGCAGGCTCTGGCGTTGACCGCGGGTGCCGGAGGAGCTTGTTGACCCTGAGGGGCGGTGAGTAGAGCTTGATGAGCAGGAGCTTGTCGAACACGGCAGTTGGTAGTGAAATGGCCGTACATATTGCAATGAGCACAAAAACGGCAAGCAATGGTAGTCGGGTGATGGTAGGTACAAGTAGGGCAGAGCGGGTGTGGCCCAGTGTATGCACGCTTTGCAGGCGGTGCATTTGCCACAGGCGCCGCTACTTGACGCTGTTGGGCTGGTACAGCTTGAATTGGTGCAGCAGTGACCGCACAGTTCTTGTTGCTGGAGTGGTTCTTTCTCTTGTTCTTCCTCTTGTTGCTCGATGAGGTGGTGGTTTCAGCAGTTGGTGCGGCGGTGGTAGCTTGATGCAGGTGCTTTGAAGTTTTATCCCAGACACCAGCCTTGACCCGTTTGTCATTGATTTCAGCGGCCAGTAGATAAGTCTCTTCGATCATCTTAGTCTTAGTCGCTTGCACGAAATCGGCAACACAGTCAGGCAGGGCTCGGATATACTTCTTGATTGCCATATCTGGAGTCTTGACCTGGTCGGGACAAATGATGCTGAGCTGTTTGAAGCGAGCAGTGAGTGCAGCATTTTCACCATCCTTTTGTTGTATGTGCCAAAATTCATCCTCTAGCTTCTGACGTTCATGAGGAGGGCAGAATTCTTCCAGCATGACTTCCTTGAGTTCGTCCCATGACAGACCGTAGGCTGCATCGTTTCCTCGCTTGTTCCTCTCGGCCGTCCACCAGTCTAGTGCACGGGACTGGAAAATGCCGGTAGCATTCAGAGTACGGAGGTCATCGGGGCAACCACTCTGTCGTAGAGTGACCTCAATGGAATCAAACCATTGGAATAGTGCAGTAGGACCTCCCTCGCCAGTGAATTCTTTTGGCCCACCCGACTTGAATTGCTTGAAATTGAAAACCTTGGTGGTAGCTTTGGGAGCTTTGGTCCTCGATTCCTCAGACGACTTGCTGACATTCTCGTAAACCTCACTCACAGCCTTTGCTACACTTTTAGCGATGATGGCAGCAAGGCGTTTGTCTCTCTTTTCTTGACGAGAAAGTAAGGGATGACGGGATCCAGATGACATTGTCTGCAACAGACATCGTCACAGGACTCAACACATTGTATTCGAATCTCACCCCACACGTCTACTACTTACTAAAGTTCAGGAACACGCATAATCATGTAGAACACAAAAACACATAACCACGTAGAATCACAGAGTCACATAAACACATAAGCACATAATCCACATAACACGTAAGCATGAATTCACAGGATGCAGTCAGAATACAGAAACCTATCATTTACAGTTCGCGATCGTCCGAATATAGCGTTCGCGTTTGTTATATCGAGTCATGTAGTATAAGCGTAGCATAAAGTCGTTCATAATTTAGCGATTTGGCAGCGTATCGAGATAGAAATGCAGTGCGAGTCGTGCGTGTTGATCGAAGTGAAAGCAAAAATCGAGTCAATCTCCAAAATTTTAAACACATAAACAGGTAAACACACAAAATTAGCGAATCATCAAAGTCAGCTATTACGGGCTCAGAATCGAAACACATAAAATTCGAGATGTAGATTGTCTGCGGCTAGTAGACTTCGACTACCCAAAGTGGTTCGACAATTCACAAGGACCTGTGTGCACATTTGACCTTCAGGACTATGCTTTTGCCTCGATTCTTGGGCGTTTGGCACACATCCCGTTAGTCATATTGCGACTTCAGGTCGTTGGAGTTCGTCGAAACTTTGGTGAGAGCTTTGTCAATTGAGCGGAACAAGTAGTCAAGGTTAGGGTTTCACCCCTAGCTTAACAACTTTGTCCCTGTTTTAATAAAATAGAGGAGATTATTCATCAAAATATGGATTTCACTCCTGATTTGGCATAATTCTCCTTGTTTGTAGATAAAATGCGGGTTGATTAAGCAACTTTAGTCGAGAGTTTGCGGTTTTCACACCTAATCTCGGCTTAATTGCTTATTCATAGCTGAAAATTAGAGTGCAGTGATAGTGTAGCATAAGCGAGAGTAGTGGGAAATAAGCTCGTACTTAATCCCTACTGGATGTACTCAAGTTGGTCTGTTGGTTCCTAACTATAGACTAGGTATCTAAGACATCGACCCGGACTAGGTCGTGTCTTGCCTAATTCTCTATAGTTATGGCTCTGATACCAATCTGTCACACCCCAACCGATGGCGGAATCATCGGGGCATGGCACTGAGCGAAACAGATTGTCCAGAAGTTTCCATAACAATTGTCATTACCATTCAATTTAAAATAACATGTCCCATACCACGTCTCAAACAGTAAACAAATTATTACAGAGAAAATCTAGGCAAATAATTCCATTCTGACAACTCAGATTTATACATAGATAGATTATTTATTGGTTTCTAGGACCTCTTTTCCTAGCTTCGGTTTCATCATTGCGCAGAGAGCATCCTAGACCTTTCCTAGCCTCGATTTCACAGTGAGCTAGGCATACAAACAACTTAAGCACCTGTCACATACGTTAAAATAAAGTCAATACATATAATGTAAAGGTGAGCATACAAGTTAGATAATAGCATATAGAGTTCGAATTCGTTTACGCATAACCAGCACGTACACATAGTGAAATGAAGCACGTTAGTTATCGACATAGATCCATCGATACCAATGACTGCGGGTTGACTGCCCGGGGCAGTTCGCAATACATGATTACCACCGTAATCCATGTTACTAATTGTCCTTAACAACCCCCGTGTGAATGGGTGCTGAGTCCAAACTATAGTACTATCGTTGCTAAGGCAGGTAGACAGCATTCCATGTGTAAACATAACAAACAAGCATTTATAAGCCACGTATAACATACATTAACGGTTAGCGTTCAAATAGTATTGAGTAGTGTGTTTGATGTGATTTGAATAGTTGTAGCCTATGTAACACCCAAAAGTGCATAAAGCAAAAAGGGATCGAGTATACTCACTGCGGTTGATGGATTGAAGGGAGCGCTTAGCGAGTAAAGTTAGCCTGAATGGATTGATAGTATAACGATAAGTGACGCGTAAAATGATACAAAGTGTGAATGGGTCGGATAGCAGTTCGGTCGGATGGTAATCCGATCGGACGGCTTGTTCATGCGGATGACAATCCGTTCGGATGGTCATCCGGTCGGACGGTAGTCCAGTCGGATGACTATTCGAGTGGATTGTTTCTTCCTATGAGATGAATGTGTTTGTGTATGATGGCTTGCCTTTTGAAGTTTTCGTTGTAGCATTTTGAAAACATTGAAGTATCTCTATCCTTCAAGTCGGTCGATCGGACGGTCATTCGTGCGGATAGCAATCCGTTCGGATTGTCATCCGGGCGGATGGTAGTCCAGTCGGACGACGACCATAGTGATGAGATTACTTAGTGGAAACAATTCATAGCAGAAGTGTTACTCGGTCGGATGTCCATTCGACCGGGTTGTAGGATCGAGTAACGACCAAAACGAGTCTTTCCAAAGAGTTCTAGACCAAAACGAGAGGCGGAATCAGACGTTTCGGTGTCGGTTCAGCTTGATTTGCACTAGAAAGTAGTTTAACCGTCTTTTTTATTGATATGACGCGTTTACAGACCTGTAGACACTTCAGCAGAGCTTCGCTGCTGGAATGGGAGAAGTTCCAAATGAAATGACTAAACTCCCTATTTATAGAGTTTCTAATTCCCCTTGAAAATGCCACGTGTCTAATTCCCCTTGAAAGTGCCATGTTTATAATTCGTGGGGAATAGACATTTCGTGGGAAATGATCTCTAAAACTCTATTTTCTTGAACTACGTGACTCGATCTAACTATTTTATTACAAGACTCGATACAAGACGAAGTCGACAGACGTATGCACCAACAAACTCCCCCTCGGATGTTGACGAGTCTTAAGTGTCGAGTCTTCAACGTCTTCAGTCTTTATCAGTCTGATCGCTCTCTGAAAAATCTGACAGTGTAGGCATCCTCAAACTTTATCTCTTTCTCCTCCTCTTCAGCATCAACATACTCCCCTCGAACAATCTCATTTACCCTCGGATGTTGATTGCAATCTGACTTTCACAGGATCAGAATTGTGTCCTGGCTCTATACTCAGACTTCAGAATCCAGGCTATCCTACACATCCTCTACCTCACAATAAATTTCACAAATTTAACATTTGACAAAGTTATATAACCAGACTCCCTCTCAAATTTATCCAGAATGATATAACAATGTTAAAAATTGATGAACCACTTGTAATTAAATATTCAAAACCTTTTCTCATTTAAACACAAGCTCCTCCTCACCACATGCTCATCATGTTTAGCGCTTGTAATTTTGAAAATCAGCTCTTCAACACCAGTTGTCAAAAATCTTTTTGGATTTTTCAAAATTTATGCTAAAACACACTTAAAATTTTTGTATTTTTGAAAAGAAATGAAATGCAATAAAGAAATATTTACAGACAACATTTTTGCGAGTTTGTATAAGAGGATCATATCAGTTTTTGACAAGTCACAAGTACCGTTGAGCTTAGTTACACAATAAGGATTAAACAATTCACTTAGATTGCCAATATACTGATCCACTTAAATTCTCACACAAATTTCAACTGATTCAGGATATGAATTAGGTGTATTAAGGACTTAAACTCATTCATGTGTCCCACCTCTTGAATATACTCCCGTATCCAGATCCCAATATTCAGTCTTATAGGTGAGTATACCACAGATAATATCTGTAAGGGGTTAAATGCGAAGAACCGTGAGAGCTCAGGTCAGAACTTCCGTTCAGTAGAGAGATGACGGCTTCGACTTTTGGTGGGTCCCCTTTAGAGGATCTTTTTTACAACAGCACATGATTAGTATTTTTCAATGTTTCATCATTTTTTGTACTGAGGGCAGGCTTTTATTTCAAGCAAGCATAAAGTATTCTCCGGGGACTAGGCCATTGCTTCCGCAAAATCAGAAGTCCCGGGATAATACCCCAGATATCACTGAGCATAAAGACCTAGTATCTCAGAAAGAGGGATCTTTCAAACAAAATTTCAGGGGTTACCTATATATCCAAGTAGTGTTCCCCACAAAATAAGCAAGTTTCAATTTAAGTTTATATCCCGAAAAAGCTTACTAAATGTGTAAAAACCTATTGGCATATCATCAGTGAGACCGTTTAACGCTATTTAAACATTACATTTCTTTAGCATACTGTAACTGTCTACTGATGTACTATCATTTCCTCTTTTTCACAACAAACTCATTTTTGTATTTTATCATTTTTTTTTGCCTTTTTCAAATTTTCAAATGTTTTTGGATTTTCTGAAAAATTCTTACTCCCCCTAAAATTCAAAATTATTTAAGGAAATTTGAAAACAAACTGTACAAGTAACGTGACAACTGATATCGAATCACTTCAATTTGCCATCCACTTGGCATAAACAATCAGAACTCCCCCTTTCAACAAACTATTTTCTCATTATGATTTCAAAACAATTAAGTTTGTTTTAACCAAAATGATTTTTCCGAAAAATAAGTTTTGTTGATTTTACCACTTGTAGGTTAGGGGTTCATCACATTGTTTTTCTCAACCATTTGACAAATATAACAATTTTGAATTTTAACAACAATATCACTTGTAGAAAATCAAGTACAACTTAATGTCCCTGATTTACCACTTGTAAGTCGAAATATCACAAACGTGAATTTATCAAGAAATGTGCCGATTCCTGCTCCACTCTTACCAACCTGGGAGCTCCGGCAAGTCAGGATTTTACATGTGAAAAACTTCCATCCAAGCCTGACTAAACTTGGATTTGACCTTCTCAACTTCACCAGGGGTTGGGCGGTAAGTTGCCTTCTTTGATTCGTAAAATTCTTTTACCCCTTTGGCCTTTCCCTCGACCATTTTCCCAAAAATCTTTTTAACATTCCCATTAAATGCTTTCTCGACATCAAATTCTTTCTTCTCAGAATAGAATTGTTCCGAGATTTCAACCTTTCCAACCTTTGATTTAAAATTCTCACCCCTCAATGGTGGGAAATGAACATCATCCATTGGAGGCACTGAGTTTTCATCATTTTAACAACTTGCGGCTCTTCTGACTTTGTGGAGTCAGATTCATTGCCAGATTTTACATCTGATTTCTTAACAACCCAAGCTTGGTTGTCAAGGTTTCCCCTTTTCTTGTAAAATCTTTTCGAACACTCACCAACTTCATATGTTGAATTTTTAAACAATTTAAACCTTTCAGTTGGTGGTTCAGTTTATCAACAACTATTTCTTTGAGTTTTTCTGAGACTCCCTGTTTTGTGTTGGTTGCTTTAGGACAGTTCCAAGCTATGTGACCAACTTCTTGACACCTGTAACAGGTTCTAGTCTCTTTTCTCTGATGAGCTTCAGTTTTCTTCTTTTTAGCAAGAAATTCCTGATTTGACTGTCTCCAGAATGAGCTCTTCTTTTCATCCTCAGCAGAAGTTCCTGACACAAATTTTGTATTTTTAGAAATTTTCTCATTTTTATAATTTTCTGGTGAAATAAAACCAAGTCCTTTCTTTTTGAAATTACCATTATGATTTGGTTTCTTTCGATAACCTGAACCAGAACTGTAACCCATTTTCTTGTTTAATTTTTGTTTTATTCTTGAGGTGTAAGGTTTAGATTTTTTAGAAAAATTTACATCTTTTATTTCAGAAATATTAATTTCTGTTAGTTTAAAAACCTTGTTTATCATTTTAGTTTTCACACCTCTTATTGGAAATTCTTTATCAAAATATAATTTGTCAGAATCATTCAAAGTATATGCAACTTCAAATGTTTTGTCATTCAAATTAGATTTTGACAACAAAAATTCTTTACTATAAACCCGTTTTCCTGACGACTTTGAACTCCTGACAGACGAAGTCGAACTCCTGGACTCAGACATTGACTCGGACTCCTCATCCTTATCTAACACCTGATCGACCATCCTTTTTATTAACTCAAACTCATGATCTGTGTCAGACGCTGTGAATGTGATGTCAATATTGTCTGGTAATACATCGGTTATCTCGGACTCCAACTTTATATTGACTGCCTTTTTTACTTGTTCCTCATTCGGTTTTCTAGACGAATACCCTTCCCAAATTGGAGGCGGACACTTGTTATAACAGACACTCTGTTTCTTACCAGTATCCTTATTCTTCGGCTTCTTGTCGTCAAAAGCTTCAAGACCTGCAACAGTTGGATAAATTCTATCAATTAAGTAATCAGAACTTGAATAGCTTTTCAGTAATCGTCTGATTCTTTCATTTTCAACTTTCTCCATTTCCAATTCCTACTTCAACCTAGCACACTCTTCAATGTAGTGATTGATCTCCTTTTGTTTGGACATCATTGTTGCATTCATCATTGTCAAAGCATCTTCTCTTTCCGAGTTTGTCTTCTGCAAACTATTCATAGTTCTGTTCAACACATCGTATGATTCTTTTACATTCTTGATATCAAACAACAACTTCTCTTTCAACTTCTCAAGCTCACTAAACTTTTCATCTTTATCTTCACATTGTTTGCACGGTTCCAAACATTTTAGACACGGTTTTGTGACTTCGACAATTTTCTCAATCTCAACCACCTTCTTAGCAACTTTAACTTCTTCACTCTGTTCATTATTTTCTTCTTGAGCAACATTTTCACAGTTTACTTCTTTCCTTTCTCTTGCTGCTCATTTCTCCTTTAGTTTCTCCAGTTTATCTGCAAAATAAAATTTGAAACTTTCAGGAGATAGATAAGTTTTACCAATATTTATTTGATTAATTTCTTCATCATCATCACTTCTATCAGTTGATAATTGATCAAAGACTGGTGTATTTTCTGAAATTTCTTCGGAAGAAACAGACTCTTCATCTTGACTTTTCTCATCATCGTCACTATTATCAATTTATTCTTCAAGTTTTTCAATGAATTGAGCAATTGACAATCTACTAAACTCTCCTGTATTCTTTAAAATCATGAGATATGTACCCCATTCTTTCTGAGGTAAAGCATCAGCTAACTTTCCAACCCATTCTGCTGGAGTTTTAGTAATTTTCAACTGAGACATGGTACGTTTTCAACGCTTAGTTAACTTTATTAAAGATGACAATATCTCTCAGATAATTTTCAACTGAGACAAGATTTTTTACTGACAGTGATCCGAAGAGTAATCCGGTCGGATGGTAGTCCGATCGGATAGCAATCCGTTCAATACTCAGACTTCAGATAAAGTTAACTAAGCGTGGGACCCAAAGTGTGATCCGTTTAGATGGTAATCCGTTCGGGTGACCTATCCGTTCGGACAGCAGTCCGGTTGGACCGCATTCCGTTCTGATTGTTCCGTTCGTCTTACACTTGGTCGTTTCGTCTTACACTTGGTCGTTTTGATTGTTTGTCGTTTATCGAGACATTTTGACAACGCTTTAATCAACAGAACCCCATCTTGACCCAAGTGACCAAACCGACCAGGAATCACCCTAGTTCGGCCTGTTAACCGGTTCAAGACAGTCATTCTTGTTTAACCCGGAATCGGTAGTCTCGTGAGTAGAATTCTGATCTCGGACCAGTACAGCACTAAGAATGAGTAGGAGACTAGAACAAGATCCGATTCTATCGGTTCTGAGTGCGTTGAGTGTAAAAGAGTTGAAAGAAAGTTAGAAACCATCTTTCAATCCTTTTTCACCATGAATGAGTTTAGATCTAGGCTAGATCTTTGTTTATTTGTGTGGAAATCAGTTAGATCCGAGTTGTTCTTGGTGGATTGAAGCCAAAACAAGAAGTTCTTCAAGAACTCATGATGACATCATCCTAGAACACCTCAAATCTAGTGATTTCATGGTTAAAAGTTAAGATTCAAAAAGTAGAAAGGTGTAGGAGTGCGTGTAGATCAAGAAAGTACAAGATTTAGGACGAGATCTTACCTGGATTGGGAGAAATCGAAGAAAAGATGGGGAGCACGAGCTGTTCGGACAGAAGATTTCCAAAAGTGGAAATGATGACAATGACAGGGGTATTTATAGGATTCCAAAAGAGGAAAGTGTAGGTCGGTCGGATGGCATTCCGCCCGGATGACTGTCCGGTCGGATGTCATCTCGGTCGGATGATGACCTGACACTACAATCAAGTGGCAGCCCGGTCGGATGGAAATCCAGCCGGATGGCACTTGGTTCGAGTGTTTGGCGCGACGATTTTTGATATTTCGATTTCGGTTGCGAGCGGTTCGATACGATATATTCTCCTAGTCAAATTACTTTTAGTCCCAACCACTCATATCTCGCACTATCCCTTCTCCACTAATTATCATAGTTCGATTGTGATTCGAATTCGATTGCATTTCGTGTTCCGATTGATCCCACAACATACAAAATTAAACATGCACAGGTAACAAGTAAGGCACACACACACGTATAACAATAATTAAAATACGTAGTTCGAGCTGCGATTTGAAGTCGATTCGATTAGCATAGCTTGATTATCGTTTAGCTTTATCGCATTGTTACTTCCTATAGTTCACAGTCGTAGGTTTCTTATATTGCGAATAACATACCTCGATTATTGTAATTATTGACACTTACTCCACATAATACAACTAAAACAAACACACAAAAGAAACCTACTACAAGTCAAGTCGTGCGAAATCGGTCTTTGACTTTGACCTTGACTTTGACTTCTCGAAAACACGGGGTGTTACATGTACTCCCGAGATTCCGATTAACGCTATGGGTTTAAACTATAGTTTTCAACGCATGTTACAATGCTTATTCAAATTGCAGTTATCGCATTTAAACACTGTTTATAACACTTACTACTAAAACACATTTTACATCGCTTATTTAGACTAAACGCTATCGCAACGCAAACTCAACGCAAACTCGAAACACGGATTTACTTATGTTATGTGTGTTACTTGTGTGATTATTTGTTTAAATGTTATGTGGTTATCAACGCAACGCTCAAACGCTCACTCGCAACTCGACTAAAGGCAACGCAACGCTTAACAAACGAAACGAAAGTTGGAAAACTAACAAACGCCATTCAGTCATCTGAATGGACATCCAATCGAATGGGCATCTAACCGGATGACCATCCGTCCGGATGGCCATCCGACTGAACACAACTTCGCGCACCGATTTAACTCTTCGCACCTCCACTATAAATACCGTCGTACACCCCTCATTCTCTGATTTGACACTTCCATCCGCTCAGCCGCACTCATTCACTCTCAGACGCGATTCAAGGCTTTTTTGGTAAGATTTTCTCCTCAAATCTTGTACAATCTTCACCTCTAAACACTTCGACATCATCTTCTTCATCAAAATCACACATAAACACTTACTTTTTCTCTGAAATCACTGATTTGGACCTCTTGAAGGTGGTTTCCACCCGTTTTTGCTCCGGCAAACGGTTAAGGAACACCATTTGATCGAGAATGGTTCTAGATCTGAAAGATTTCATACTCTTTAACTGAAACACAACAAGATTTCAACACTTTTCCTCTGTTTTCAACTTTTCTTCACTTTTCTACTCAAAACTGATGGAATCTGGGCACAATCAGACTCTCGACTCGTTCCTTAGTCGAGAGCCGGCTTGAAAACGGATTTCCACTGGAGAGATGGACTGAATAACGGGTCGGACATAAAACTCCACCTAGAACAGTGAGTTTGATCGAATGGGCTAAGACCATTCGACCGAATGAGCTGGACTCGGTGTGTTTCCGTTGTTTGACCCGTCGTCATGCCGTCTCCGTTAACTCAAAACTTTTTACTTAGAAATTTTACGAAAAACTTCAACTACACAGATCATCTCGTTCGGATGACCTGTCCCTTATAATTTCCAATGTTTAAACAATTTCACTAAACTTCAAATGTTCAACGATTTACAAACACCAAACACCACTCGAATGGCCACCAGTTCGAATGGCCATCCGTCCGGATGACCATCCGCTCGGATGATCTGATATTTATGTTATCCCTTAAACGCTTTTGACTAAACTTCGAACTTTGACAATTTACAAACAAACACATCTCATTCGAAAGGCCATCCGTTCGAATGGCCATCCGTTCGGATGACCATCCGCTCATATGGGTTATACCCATTCGCTCGGATCACCATTCGGACACATAGCCATCCGATATCCTGTTTACGCACTGTTCAACACTGTACTCAAAGACTTATGCTTCTGTAAACAGGCTAACTCAACGCACTCCCTTCAATCCAATACAGATTGTATTTACTAGCTAAACACGCACTGTGAGTATACTCTAACCCATTTTCTTTTAACGCACTTTTGGGTGTTACATACGTTCTATATCAAAACACAACACACAACTCAAACACTTTAAACGCTAACCGTTCCCGCATGCTATACGTGATCTATGAACGCTGGTACTATGCTTATACAGTGTTACACTATACCGCCTCTAGCAACGATAGTACTATAGTTTGGACTCAGCACCTGTCGTGGACAGGGATTGCTAGGGATCACATTACTTTACTTCACGTGTGATCGGAGTGTCGCACTCCGGTCAAAGAGAATATTTATATGCCCTAATTACCCTTAACAAATAGCTAGTGGTAGTGAGGGGTCGAACCACGAAGAGTATGTGGTTTGTGTGTGGATTCGATTGAATTATCAAGAATGTCACGTATTATGAAGCTTACTAGAATGTTTTTGTGTTTTTGTTTAATTGAGAGAAGTGAGTTTAGATTAAATGAATTGATTAAATTAATTGACAACTAATGATTAACAATTATGAGAAAATTGGTTACTAGAACAATAATAAGAAAAAGGAATCACACCCGGTTTCGGCAATTGTTAACCTAGGATTTCTACAAGTTTTAGATTCAACTCAAATGCATTCAATTAACGGATTTAGTGTACCGTGACTTAGGTGCTAATAACTATCAACGTCCCGAAGAACGGACAAGAATACACTTTCTAATCAACACAAGTAAATCCTAACCACGATAATGCACAATTACATATCACCATTTCGCAAAGTCATAACTTTTAACATCGTTCGACAATTTACGAATTCGCAACAAATGTAACACTATTGTCAAAAGTTTCAAAAATCAAACACAAATTGTCACTAAGTTGAAACAAGAACAATTCGAAACCCTAGAATTAACAACTACCTACACCGGGGTGAAACCGAGATGATTAGCCGCTCATGGTTGAAGAAGCTTGATCACCGGATGTTTGGAACGTGAATGAAAGCATCTTGAAGCTTGATGGATGAATGAATGGTGGATGATTAGGGTTTGTGGAATGATTGGTGATTAAGGATTGTTGATGGTGATGATCTTGATTTGGGTGATAGATGTTGTAGAGATAGAATGGTAGGTGATTGGTAGGTGAATTCGGCTTCAAGAACAAGTTTCAAAACTCAAAAGTGAGTGTAACTTCCGAGTTAATGATCCCTCTTCCTCTTTTCGAAGTCTGCTGCCAAAAAGTGAAGTCCCTATGATGATGTTCATTTCTTGTCCTCACGTAAAATACAAAGAAGGCAGCCGCCACTTATTGTCTTTCCTTTAAAATTTATGTGATCCTTCATATTCTTGATGATGATTAAAATAATGTGCTTGATCACCTCCCTCTATACATGTAAAATCATGGATG
Source organism: Helianthus tuberosus (assembly GCA_030545235.1). Classification (NCBI taxonomy): domain Eukaryota; kingdom Viridiplantae; phylum Streptophyta; class Magnoliopsida; order Asterales; family Asteraceae; genus Helianthus; species Helianthus tuberosus. Next base: position 82,654,392 of record CM060371.1, on the reverse strand, counting down.
TCATGATGATCAATTAATTTAATAACTTCTTTCAATCCCTTTTAATATCTTTTTTTTAATCATGTCACATGTGCGCTTCTTTCTAACACGTCATAGCTTACGCCAAATTACGCGTTCTTACCTGCAAACATACAAACTCTCACAATAATCCAATTCCAAGCATATGATCAAATAAAACAAGCTAAACCACGTAAAATAAACATTTAAACACTCATGTCTCACACTCTCCATCACATCCCCACACTTATCTTTTGCTTGCCCTCAAGCAAATATGTTTTTCACTTTCACGTGGGTCAAACGAAAAACATACATCCCATTCTCGAGACATAAGTTAAGGTCTAATGTCATACCAGGTTCAAACTTTTTTTACAATTTATGAAATATTTAACGGAAAAGTGAATAATCACGTATAAAATGGTTATCCAAAATTAACCCGCCCTTGAAACCAATAAATCATGCACATCCCTCACAATGTTCTCTCCCCTCGGTTTAAAATTTCGCTAATTAGATAATGAATTAGCACTTTTTTAAGTAATCACTCAAAACCGATTAGAACACGTACCCGCATATGCTTGCAACTCAATCATTCTCCACCACTGAACACGAATACTAAGCACAAGTCAAAAGGTCTTTGAAGGGTTGTAATGGGGCTAGGCAAAGAGTAGGAAATAGGATGTTTTAAAGTGGCTAAGGTGATGAAAATTCAATTTTTATTACAAACGACTACTCTAAACAAAACAAAACTAAACTATAAACATCAACTACAAGGCAACAACTTTAGCCTTTTATTCAACAACTACTAACTTCATATTTTTGTATTTTTCTCAACATTTTTTTTCTCTCTTTTTTTTTTCAACTTTTCTGAATTTTTTTTTATTTTTTTGATTTTTTTTTCGCAAAATGTAAAGCACAACTATACAAACAAATAGACCTACAATCGAATTTTCATCACACAGGTTTAAAAGAAAAGGTTTAAGGTTATGGGCTAAAGGGGTTGATAAACGAAAGGATTAGGCTCAAAGTGGGCTACTAGGGGATAATTTTTTTTGGGTAAGGATATATAAATGGTTTTAAAGAAAAAAAGTTCACCTAATGCCTTAATCATTCTCGTGCTTGTATTCGGTATATGGTCTCAAACGTATCAAAAGTCACAAGTTCTACAATACATGACTAATGGTCCACTCAAACAAAGAAACATGAATATGTAATCCTATGATGTAAACGTGGCTCAAAACCTCACATATATAAAGGGTATGGTATGTGATATGCATGATGTGCTAGTTTCTTTGGCGAATTATTCCCAAATAACCACCCGTTAAATACCCGTCATGTTATTAATTTGAACTTGACCATGACAAAAGACCAAATGGGTTGTGACATCCCTCGTTGACTTAGTTACTTGTGCTTTAAGATCGCTTTTGAAACAAGATATTTTTGAAATTTTCCCCCATCCCCACACTTGAGGTAAACATTGTCCTCAATGTGTAGTATTTAAATGAATGGGTCAAAATCGAAAACTTTTACTACTCCCCCATCCCCACACTTGAGGTAAACATTGTCCTCAATGTGTAAGAACTAGAGTTTTAAAACGCACAAGGGACGTGACACGGCTAACCTTCCCAAAATTTCACCCCGGAAAAAATAAAATACAAAATACAATTCACTTATTATTAAACTAATAATCAAAGTAAAAAGGAAACGCATGCACCTGATTTTTGTCGCTTGATGCTCACATCTTCCTCTTCTCTTCATAAAAACGGTTGTCTCTCGAACATCATGTACCTACAAATTCTAACCCTTGTGTAGAAGCATGCTTCTCACAACCATCAAAATTTGTTAGTTACCTAGTTCTACCATTTTTATGAAAGTATTACCAAGCCATGCGTTATTTCACTTTGATTTATGTGGAAAATAATTTACAACAACAACAAACCTAACTCACTTTCGTAGGAATCATGGTTGCATTTAGCTTATGCAACAAGCCCTTTTAAACCCCCCCAATAGCTTGGGAGGACGAGAGGTCTCGTGAGGGTTATATAGGGAACACACCCACAACGTTCATTTAACTAGGCAAAGAAAAAAAATTAAAACGAATAATAGTACAAACTCTACAACAATTATACCTGATTTGCCTCTCATGGTGGTCGAAATGCACATTTTCCTACCGAGTTGCCTACATACGCTCGGTATTTGGCATGCCGAATCCATACTCTTTTTATTATATTTGGCATACACAATGTACAACTTCGGGGTCGTCTCTTAACAACATGGCCAATGTCTTTCAACGCCACTTTTCGAATCCTTATGCCCGAACCCGCATCCCCAACTTTGTTGGTTGGAGTGATAAGTTTGGGAGAAGGATGAATATGAATGTGAGCTTCTTTCGAATCCGATTCGTCTTGCGATGTCATGTCTTCCGGTCGGTTCAAACATTCAATTACTTGCTCCGGAAGTTCCATAACCTCTTCCACCACATCACCATCCACCATTGTACCATTAGCTAAAACCTCCCGCTCGCGTTTAAATTGGGCTAATTCCTCCGCTAATTGACCCACTTGCACCACCAATGCTTCATGTGCTTTATCCCTTACTTCAAACTCTTTCTTTATTTCGGCTTTGAATTCTTGATGTGAATTAGTAAGAGCTTGATGTGAATTAGTAAGGGCATTCATAGCATTCATGATGGCATCGAGCTTGGAATGCACCGACTCTTGAGGTTCCTCGAATACCGGTTGAGGGTATTCATTATCATAATCATCATACTCCTCCTGGTAACTTGAGAAGTATGGCAATTCGGGCTCATAGTAGTATTCTTGATAATGTGGTGGTGGTGGATTATCATATGGATAATATGAGGATGGACCACTGAAATCTTCATAGTCCGCCCTCCTATAATCATATAATCCGCTAAGGTAGCCTTCCCGCTCCCTATTGGCTTGAACTTTTGCGTGGAAAACAGAGCAATCTTCTAAATAATGCTCTCCGCTTCCGCAACACTCACACGGATCATCATCTACCCAATTCATATTGAAAGATGTGCCTGCAAAACATGTACCTGCACAGACAAGCTCGACCACCCAAAGTAAAATCACAAATATACAAAAAAAAAAGAAAGAAAATAAACTAAACTAAAACCGAACAAGCAATGAAATACTAAGCGCACTAGCTCCCCGGCAACGGCGCCAAAATTTGATCGGAGTGTCGCGCTCCGGTCAAAGATAATATTTATATGCCCTAATTACCCTTAACAAATAGCTAGTGGTAGTGAGGGGTCGAACCACGAAGAGTATGTGGTTTGTGTGTGGATTCGATTGAATTATCAAGAATGTCACGTATTATGAAGCTTACTAGAATGTTTTTGTGTTTTTGTTTAATTGAGAGAAGTGAGTTTAGATTAAATGAATTGATTAAATTAATTGACAACTAATGATTAACAATTATGAGAAAATTGATTACTAGAACAATAATAAGAAAGAGGAATCACACCCGGTTTCGGCAATTGTTAACCTAGGATTTCTACAAGTTTTAGATTCAACTCAAATGCATTCGATTAACGGATTTAGTGTACCGTGACTTAGGTGCTAATAACTATCAACGTCCTGAAGAACGGACAAGAATACACTTTCTAATCAACACAAGTAAATCCTAACCACGACAATCCACAATTACATATCACCATTTTGCAAAGTCATAACTTTTAACATCGTTCGACAATTTACGAATTCGCAACAAAGGTAACACTATTGTCAAAAGTTTCAAAAATCAAACACAAATTGTCACTAAGTTGAAACAAGAACAATTCGAAACCCTAGAATTAACAACTACCTACACCGGGGTGAAACCGAGATGATTAGCCGCTCATGGTTGAAGAAGCTTGATCACCGGATGTTTGGAACGTGAATGAAAGCATCTTGAAGCTTGATGGATGAATGAATGGTGGATGATTAGGGTTTGTGGAATGATTGGTGATTAAGGATTGTTAATGGTGATGATCTTGATTCGGGTGATAGATGTTGTAGAGATAGAATGGCAGGTGATTGGTAGGTGAATTCGGCTTCAAGAACAAGTTTCAAAACTCAAAAGTGAGTGTAACTTCCGAGTTAATGATCCCTCTTCCTCTTTTCGAAGTCTGCTGCCAAAAAGTGAAGTCCCTATGATGATGTTCATTTCTTGTCCTCACGTGAAATACAAAGAAGGCAGCTAATGTGATCCTTTAAAATTTATGTGATCCTTCATAATCTTGATGATGATTAAACTAATGTGCTTGATCACCTCCCTCTATACATGTAAAATCATGGATGTCATGATGATCAATTAATTTAATAACTTCTTTCAATCCCTTTTAATATCTTTTTTTTAATCATGTCACATGTGCGCTTCTTTCTAACACGTCATAGCTTACGCCAAATTACGCGTTCTTACCTGCAAACATACAAACTCTCACAATAATCCAATTCCAAGCATATGATCAAATAAAACAAGCTAAACCACGTAAAATAAACACTCATGTCTCACACTCTCCAACAACGTGTTCGCTGAACATGTGTCACGCATACTCTACAATGCAGTCTCGTGGTTAAGTTGTAATCATTGTTGATAGTTACATGCTTCGCCCGTTACGTGTTACATGCTGGTTATGTGTAAACACTTTTCATACTATATGCTATGCAAACTTGTGTACTCACCTTTACATTTTATGTATTGACTTTATTTTAACATATGTGACAGGTTGATTGGATGCTATGCTATGCTGAATCAAGTTAGGAAGTCTAGAAACCCACAATAAAATCCGAGTTGTCGGAATAGACTTGTTTTTTAGACTTATTATCTGTAATGACTGTTTTTGCTTTATTTGTTAGTAGTATGGGATATTAACATTAAATATATTGTCTTTTAATAGTTGTTGTGGATTATCTTGAACAATCTGTTTCGCTCAGTGCCACGCCCCGATGATTCCGCCATCGGTTGGGGTGTGACAGATTGGTATCAGAGCCATAACTATAGGGAATTAGGTCGAGTCATGTAAAGTTGACCTAGTCTATAGTCTAAGTACCAATAGACCAGCTTTGTGCGAACCCAGTAGGGGTTTGCACAAGCCCACTTCTGATACTCTCGCTCAAACTCGCGAAAACTACATCTTCGTGTGGACACACATACTACAGTTCGTACGAAGAAACCTTTCCCAAGGTTGAATACAATTTTGCCTTTCCTAAGGCCGACATAATACACACGTTTTCGAAAAACACTCGCATAACACAAATGAGTGATTATGTCGAGATTAGGTGTGAAAACCGAGTCCCGGGACGCGTATGGTTAATCGAGCAATGAAAAGACAAAGATTAATAGAAAAAATGCCCTATCGCGTCACGCGACAGGGAATGGACATCACTCTCGCGACACGCGAGAGGAGCAAAGTCAAAGGCGGTCAAAACCTATTATCGCGTCGCGTGAACAGAAGCATCAACACCCCTCGCGTCGCACGAGGGGCCTCATTACGCAGAAAATTGAGTTTGGCCATGTTTTGGAGTTTATAACCTTATATACAATAACTTGGACGGAAATTAACAACCAGATGATGAACTTGGAACTTGTGGGGGCGATCTGGAAGTTCAAGAAGCTGAGGATTGAAGGTTTTGAAGAGCTTGGATCAAGATTCTCGCTTATTAATCATTCGGTTCTATCGTTTTCTTGTTTTCTATGATTATCGATACAAGTTGTGAACTTGTTTTAAACCTTGGTTATGTTTCTACCATGATTGTTGGCTAAAACCTTATACACTGCCTAGGTCAAAGATGAATACACTTGTTTGATATATGTTTCTTTTGGTTTACGGATTAAAATTGTGGATTTAATATTAAAGTAAAGAACTTTGGTTTTAATGATTAGATGTTTATGTGTATTTAATCTTGTTTAAACTTTATCACATCTTTCACTTGTGTTTTTGTGGATGTCTTTCATGTATGAATGCAAGTTAGGTTGTGGACTGTGTGTTTGCGATTAGTTTACGGTTAATTATGCATGTTTTCCGTCAGAACTCTGATTGAGGGTTTGAATTAAGTGTTCTACCCATCTCGATAGCTATGAGGTGAGAGGTTGTCGGTCTGTCTTTAGTGTTAGATTGCTAGGGTTAGATATTTTGTGAGAAGATCCCTTTAGTTTCCCTTTCAATGTTTGTTTATTGAGTCTAATCAGGAATCCATAGTTACACATGACTTTCACGCTGTGAGGTAAATCGCCTAGGGGATACTTTATTATTACAGTAGGAAAGCCCGTGAGGGTATCCTCTAAATCGATAGTTTACCGGATTTTAGGTTTCCGTAGGTTTCCTCTCGAGACGGGTTGAGGGTCTTTTAGGTTATCCTTTAAGTTTAGTATTTTATGATCCCGTTTTCCATAATAGTTCCATAACCGATAGAACGTGTCATTCATGTGTAGGATTCTAACCTAGGTAGTGTTTTTTCATCATTTGATCCAGATTTCAGTCTAAGTTTGTGTCTTCGTTAGTTTTAATGAGTAATTTAGTTAAATTTTAGTAGTTTGTTAGAAATCAGTAGAGTTTCGTGGGTTCGATACTCGGACTTACTTAAGCTTTACATTTGCCGGTTGTGTGGTCTAGGTTTTTAGAGAGTCTAGTTTATAAATTTAAAATTTAGAGTGTCAAGTTTAAGGTTAAAATTAGTTAATTTAATTAGATCGCTCAGAGCACATCAAGTTGACGATTTTGATCAAGTTGACCCATACCCGATTTTGATTCGTATTTACTCGTTGATTGAGTTTGACCCGGGTCGACCATGTTGACTAAGAATCGCATCACACATCATCAACAACTACCATTGACCACCAAGTAACTTTTCCAATAGCCAAAGGTCGTCTCTGCTGACGCCAATAACCACCATAGTAGTCGGTAGCACTCCCACTGCCTGCTTAGTAGTGTTTCCACTCTTATCCGCCACCATATGTCCATTTTCCTTAACACCGATCATCAGAGATCTCGTCCGACCAACCATAATGCTACACATCTGATAACCAAATGCAAGGAGAAGTGTATGTCGTCAGAAAACAAACCCATGTAACTAGAAAAAAACCCAAGGGTGGTTGGACTTACATGTCATTATAAAGCCTGACCTGGACCCTCTCTCTTCGTTAGAACTTGCACCACCATATCATCGCCGGCTCCGACAACCTTAGGCTGACTTGTTGCTGGAGCTTCCACAACCCCCCCTCTCTCTCTTTGACACATAAGCAATCCACGTCATCAAAAGACTAACGGGGTAAACTTTCGGTTAGTATGGGATCGCCGGAGGAAAATACGTTCAAAGTCTACAACCGCCACTGGCCCCGTTGAAGCAACCAGCACTGCTGCCTTCGCCATCACTGCTACCAACACCACCTTCGTTGCCACCTTTGCCATTGTCATCGTCCTCAACGCCCCCACCCCACCGCCTCGCCGCTATCATCGCCATGACGCCTCTTACACCATCGCTACCGCCCAATATGTCATCACTAGTCGCCACAAAAATAAAGTAGGTGAACTCACTTTGATAATTTATTTTTCTAAAATGACTGTTTTCAACCGGGCTTGTTTGGTAAGAACTCGTTTAGACACAAACCAAATGACAGTTTGCTTCCATAAATTCTGAGTTCTCGATCAGAGTCACCACTGTTAAATTTGCTTAAAATTATAAAGGATCCCCCAATTATTTTGCCAGTTCTTTAGTCAATTTGGTCAATGAATTCACCAAATTGCAATTTCATGTTAGTTCTAGTTAAAATCATCATTTTCACCGAGATTGCAAATTATATCATGGATTTTCATTTAAAACGGTTCAAATTGCTAGTCTAAGGGGCTGTTTGTCAACTTCTGAATGGTAAAGTGTTGAACCAGTAAGAGGTCAGAACCATTAAGTGTTGAACCAGTAAGAGGTCTGAACCATTAAGAGCCAGTATACTGCTTAACCGTTAAAAGGCAAATGTCTGACCAATTCAGATTAGATTAGAGGTCTTAACCATTCAGACTCAATATAATACTTAACCATTCAGAGGCAAATGTCTGAACCATTCAGACATTTGCTCGCGAAACAAATAGTTTGAACCATTAAGTGCTGAACCAATAAGATATCTGAATCATTAAGAGCCTTATTAAGAGGTAAACAAACAGCCCCTAACTCATCTGAATCATTAGTTAAGATTTATAATACAAAACTTCATAAAACTTATCACGAACACATCATTCTTGATTTAGCTATATAATTGAGATTGAACTTACCCAACAAGTTATAAACAACACATATTATTTAATTTTAAATTTGTCATTGTGCCAAATCAAGTCCCATAAGTGTGATTCAATTGGACTTCAGCCACAAGATGGGCCACCTGTACTTATTAGGGTGGAGGGTATGGTTCAATCACTCTAGGGTGTTTGAGTTATTCTCTACCCAATAATAGCATGCCATGTCAACTCCCCATTCTACTCCACATTTTACACTCAATTAGAGGGTATGGTTCAAACACTTAGAGAGTGGTAAAGAATTTAAAAAAAATTGTGATTGGTTGAAAGGGGTTGGGACCCACCATTAAACCCCCCTCCCTCCTCCTTCTCTCCTCTTCCCGCATCGATGACTATACATTGAAACATCACACTCACCGATCAACGAAAAGGGGAAGGGGTGATTCACCGATCAGTGAAATGAAGTCCCCGATCCATTCACCGAACCACACCATCCTCCCTTACATTTTAGTTTGATTTCTAAAATGACAACCGAAATCGCACAATCTATCAGTGTTTGGATAAAAATAATATGTTTACGTTATAATATATCAAAAAAATGGGGATGTTACAGTAAATTGTCGTCACCATCACCATGTTGTCACCGTAGATACCGCTCCCACTACCACCATCACCACGACAATGCTAGCTACACTGCTCACCTACACTGTTGTTGACACCTTCACCCGTTGTCACTAGCTGCCATAATATTATATCAGAGGAATCCCTTTTGATTTTTCTAAAACAACTATTTTCAAACCCGGCCCACTTGGTTAAGAACTAGTTTTGACACAAATCAAATTGATTCTTTTTAAAAGTGGTTTGTTTTGACCCAAACCCATTTCGCCCAGATCCTAGTTGGACCAACCCAAGTAAACCGTTTTGCCAGGCTCACATCGCTTGCATTCATCAAGGAAAAATTTCAATTTCCTGTCCAGTTTGTTTCCTTCAATTCATGGTGGTTCAGTAATTTGTGACTCGCAAGTCGCAAACTTAGAACAAATTTTGGGTAGTAAAAAGATTGTTGGATTATTATGATCTTCATTTCATTATGAACTCAGTTTTTTATGTGGTTGATTGCAGAAGTGAAGATACATATCCGAATCCGGACCTTATCCAAAGGGACGGACCGAATCACCTATGGACGAACACTCTGAAGACCTCCGTGCCCCATGTCACCGAGGACGGATAACCGAACAAGTGCGTCTGGATGAATGACGTCATCTTAGTTGACCATTATAAATACACATTCAAGTACAAAGTGTCACACCCCGACCACGTAAAACAACAAAACGTGGCGGAAACGTCGGGGAGTGTTATAACAGAATCATTGTTTCACAACCATGGATTAAACAGTTTCATTTTATTCAATTAAATGTATTACATTACATTGGAATTAGAAACAAAACATGAACAAATAGACTTTTATTGTTATTAAGTCACTATGGCCTCGTCCGTTCCTATGTGAGCATGCATCAATATGATCATCAAATATCATCAACTATGGTACCTGAAACACATGTGAAAATACATCAGCATAAAAATGTCGGCGAGTACATAGGTTTTTTGTGAGTGTCAGATTCATGGCTCGTTTTACATGTTGCAATACTTATTTAAAAACCTTATTTTGAAAAGTATAGTATTGCGACATAATTAACCAACTCAAATCAAGTTGGATATGATTTATAAAATCTCGTAGCCATGATTCTTAACTCCAAAACATTTGTTTTATGAAATCAAATTGTAAAATATGTCATAGAAACTTGTTAATAAAACTCGTATGGTTATTATTCAAAAAAACATCATTGTGTGACATCGTTTCAAAATCGTTTACCCAAGTGATCTAGATAACGCAACGATATATAATGTGTTAAATGCACTTATATATAGGAAGTACCAGCGGCGTATCCACCGTGCCTTTAACACATTACACCCGCCCGTTACCTAATCACTTCCCTAACCCAACAGTTCAAACAGTTACAAATGGTTCACATATATCAAATGGTTACAAATGGTTCACATATATCAAATGGTTACAAGTGGTTCACATCAATCAAATGGTTACAAGTGGTTCACATTTATCAAATGATTACCAATGGTTCACATACATCAAATGGTTACAAATGGTTCACATATATCAAATGATTACCAATGGTTCACATACATCAAATGGTTACAAATGGTTTGAACAGTTCAAAATGTAAAACAATGGGCTAGCATGTTAAGTGAATATACATAGCAAAACATAATGAAATCATGTACTAATAGTGTACTAATGAACATAGCAAGTATATGATATGAAAACATGGAAAGCATGAAAGTAACAAGTAGGCACATGTGTTCCACCCCAAAACAGTTTGAAAACAGTAAAAGAGGGGACTATGTACTCACTTGAGGGTGCTTAGAAGTCTTGAATAACAACCAAGCAAAGCTAGAGGGATCACGGAAATCAGACGGCACCACCGGATCTGAATCAGGAGATTGGATAGAATAAGGTTTCGTAAACCAAATGAGTATAGAAACTCATGTAATATGGTTTAACAAAGCCTACATTCTAAAAGGAAACCTATCCTAAGTGCTTACGACCCGTTTAGGTAGCTTACGCTACTTTAACGCGTCGTTCACGTAAAACGCGTTTGAACCGCCTAACTAGTCCTATGATAAGTAATATATGCCTTAACATGTCTAATAATATTGCCTAATCAGTTTAGATGTCAAAATTTAGGTTACATATGCTTAAAATGAATTTATGCGCAAAAAGGGCATTTTGGTCATTTTCCTAAGGCATATAAATTACCTATCATACAACTAACTAAACAAAGTGACCATAAGGTATAACCTCGGAAGGTTATTCCCTATACAAATATGGTCACCTAATGAGTTTGGTCGGATCCTAATGATCAACCAAACGGGTCGGGTTCGAAAGTCTAAGCGGTTGATTAGACCGCTTACCTTACAACCCTATATAAGTACTAAACCTAAAGTGACGAGCTAAACATGTTAAAACATGTTTAACAAGGTTTGAAAACAGGTTTGGTATCAAAACAAACGGTTTTGATACCAAAGAGTAGTTTGGTTACAAAATACGTATAAATGCGTATTCTGGCCGAAACTACGACTCGTCACTAAGCCTAAATAACGTGGTAATCAGTAGGTATAGTCACGAGAGACTAAAACCATCGTGATTACGCTCATGTTATGAAGTTCAAACGAACTTTGTGTTGACCATAAACTGGTCAATGCAGAAAGTCAAACAAAGTTTGACTTTCATGCTAAAACGCATAAAAGAACGAAAGAGGACTTACAAAAGGTCAAAGAATGGAGGTTTGATTCCAAATATTCTCAGGTATGAAGTGATAATCACATCAACTTAGAGAAATTTCAGAATCAAAGTGTGAAGAATGCAAATAAGGAAGGTGGATATTTATAGAAAGTGAAGAACCGTTAGGATCGTTCCTCAATAAACGAGCATCAATCTGGAACGTCCAAGTGGACACAAGGTTTTGGAATACTAGGGGTGCCCCAAAACCATCAAACGGTATAGAAAAAGTTACAAAAAAGACCCCCAAGTTCAATCCCATTGATGAAAAATGCTAAAAATCAATTTTCTGCCCAGATAGGGCCATGGCGTCGCGCCACGGCAAAGGCTTATGGTGGTGGCGCAGCACCACCATGTGCCAGCTCCAACAATTTTGCCAAAATGGTAGAAATGGTCCCTGCAACACTTTTAAGCCATTTTTGATGCGTTTAAACCCCGTTAACCTCATTTCAAGGCTCTAAAATGAAGTTAAAGTATAGGGAACTTGAAACATGCTCAAAAATATCCCGTATGTCGGTTCGTTTGGCCGTACGGTTGCGTTATTCGGTTAATTACGATGAAACACGAACGAACGCGAAAAACGGTCCAAATTACGCGACGAATGGATTTTTATCAAGCCAATCACTAAAATAAAATATTTTATTGATTACATAAATTTTTGGATGTCCGGATGTATTCAGAACGTAAGATATGCGTGAAAATGCAAACTTATGCACTTTTTGATGCTTTAAGTCCCTATTGATCAAGAAAGTTTATTTTTGCGCACCAAACACCTCAAAGCCTATTTCTAAGCTATGTAAAGGATATTTAGGGCATATTTTACTTATGATCAAGTTCCAGAATGTTCGTTACAGTACAAATCGGCATACTTTCGCAGTTTGTCGAAATTAGTCCCTGTAAGCGAATAAACTTGATTTCGCCACACCAAACCCTCCAAAACTTATTTCTAAGTTATATAAAGATTATTTAAGGTATGTTAAGCCTATTTCACTATTCCAGAGTGTTCGTTGCATTAAACTAGTTATATTTATGCATCAGTGCGCGTATAACCTTCCAGAAAGCGATTTAAAGCTTGAAATCGAACATGAATTGATATGTGCAAACAATACACCTATTTTTACAAATCCCAAGTATGAAACACAATATTTCATAAATTTGGTATTTGATTGATGGTCGCAGAGGCACTGGTGTCACACAAAGCCCAGGACGATTTTCTGAACCTTCGTCCTTACTTCCTCTCTCTACTTTCTCTCTCTATCAAATACTTATCCTCACGCCAGAGGGTGGTCGCAGAGAGGCCGTCCCTTCTCTATGGCGAGCCTAATGGTTTTCTCTTTTGCAGGTTCAAGCCCTCATCTCCTACAAGATCCAGACTGTGTTTACAGGCTCTGGCCTTGGCCGAATTTTGGATCTTCAATTGGCGCCATCCGATTTCATAGCTTACAGTCCTTCACTTTGTGAATTTCTTGAGGCACGAAATAACTGATCTATGGCGGCCTCGGGTTCTTTAAATTCAGGATCCATTGCTTCTAGTGTACAAACTACAGCTCCAACAAGCATTACTTCCATGGTTTCAGCTCCTTTGAGCTCGGGACCAGGAACGACACTACTGTTCATTTTGATGCCTACTTCACAGGCATTAGAGTTTGACGCGGAATTTCTCTCCAAAAATGCGAGTCTCTTACAACGATTAAAAGCCCAACAGACTAGAGATGAACAGATCCTCGGTTTACGAACTAGGCTCTTTCATGACGAAACTCCGGTAAGGACTATGGGTCCTATAATTTTCGCCTCTCCTACTTTCTCCACAGTTTTTACTTCGAAAACTTATAACAGTTTTCTGCAGGTCTCTTCCGGACCATCTCCAGCAATCGTGATGCGAACTGATTCCCAAATAGAAGGGGTCAATGACCCAGAGCTCACTAAACCATACCATCCGGTATCTGTGACGGCTAAATCCAAATTCAGTGCTCGCATCACTCACGCCAAGCTTCCTCCGAAGCTTAAAATGCCAACCACAACAAAGAAATATGATGGCACCACAGATCCGGATGATCACATGTTTGATTTCGATGGAGCCGCACGAGTCGAACAATGGCCGATGCCAGCTTGGTGTTTTATGTTTGCACAAACGTTAACTGGAGCCGCACGTGTGTGGTTTGATGCACTGAATGAAGGAGAAATCAATGATTTTGAAGAATTCCAGAGGTTATTCCTCCAGAATTTTAGCCAACAAAGGCATTACTCCAAGGAAATAACCGAAGTACATAACATCCGAAGGAAAGATGGCGAATCTCTAAATAGTTTCATCGACCGTTTCAATCGGGAAAGTATGCAGATCAGTGGGGTGGTAGATCAACTGAGGATATCCGGCTTTTGTCATGGTGTCCGGAATAATCAGTTGGTAGAAAAGTTGCACGAAAATCTCCCAAAAACAATGGAAGTACTCATGGAACGTGCCCGAGCCTTTGCTCGTGAGAAAAATGCTTGTAATCCGGCATCCGAAGCAGATCAGAAAATGTCTCCTTGGAAGAAGAATGGAGGATCCGTGTTTGACAAAGCCCCGTCCAGAAATAGAGGACGAGCGCCCCTTATAGCAGAAATGATTGATCTCAGCGCGGAAGAAGTTCTGGGTCAAGATTCTATAATGTATCGGACCTCTCTAAAACTCCTAGTGAAATCCTCAGCGCCGAAGGAACAAATTTTCCTACACCTCTGATACGTGGTCGAAAACCGGTGCTTGTAATTGCTTAATTTGATGTTATTACACAAGTTTTAATTTCGAATAGCCTACTTTTGATTAGATACTTATTTTGCAGGTCTAGCAGAGTTTAAGGAGCATTTCGGGAGCTTTACGGGTCATTGGAGTGAAAACCGGACCACCGGGACGCGAAACGGGTCAACCGGGAGCAAGGAATGCGAAAAAATGAGAGTTGAAACATTCAGGCACCGTTTCTGACGCCCATATGGGCCGTCGCCGATGGGTGTTGTATTACTCCGTCGCCAGAAATGCCCGTAGGCAGCAAGATTGGCCGTCGGCCGTTTTTGAAGAAGCACACACCGTCGCCGACGGGGCTTCAGACCGTCGGCGACGGCTTCCCAATGACGACGTCGCACAATTTTTGGTTTCTTGGTTTTGGAATGATAAAAAAACATCTTGGTCATTAATTTTCGGGGAGTTACACTTCTCAGAGTTTTGAATCTTCACCTTGGAGCCTATTCTCATCAATCTTCCATTACCAATTCACCAGCCATCATACCTACAACCCGAATCTACAACCGAATCATCACCATTCTCATTCCTTAACCCTAATCATCATCTTCACTTCAATCCATTCATCACCACCAACCAATCCAAACCCTAACCACCATTTTCACCACTTCAAAGCTTCAAGATGATGCTATTTAAGTTCTCAACTTCCGGTGATAGCGTTCATCCTTCCATTAGCGGCTAATTTCTTGGAGGTTTCACCCGGTGTAGACTTTTGTAAGAATTAGGGTTTATTATGTTTTGATATTTGCTTTATGACAACTTGAATTACATTTGAATATTTAGACAATTGTCCTACGTTTGTATTGAATTTGCGAATTATCGAGTGAATGATTAAATTTGACTTTGTGAAATGAATACACGTATTTATGCCTTGTCTTTTGATAGGATTTGCTAGTTCAAAGTAACGAAGTGCATCGTGGTCCGTTTTCTATGACGTTGATAGCGATTGGCACCTAAGCTTTGTGATTGTGACCCGTTAATGAATTATTTTGAGTAAAGAAAATTAAAACACATAGTAACCCTAAGTCTTGCATTTGTTGAAACCGGGTGTGAACCTTGTTTTCGATATCTTGTTTAAACAATCAATTTCAATTCTTGCAATTTGTTAATCATTAGTAGTTAAGAAATCCAATTATTTTAGTAATCTTAATTCAAATCTTTTCAATTAAACAAAATTCATAAAAACAAGATAGCTAGCTTCATAAGTTGTGACACATATTTCAATTCAATCAAATCCACTCGCAAACCATATACTCTTTGTGGTTCGACCCCTTGCTACCACTAACTATTTGTTAAGGGTAATTTGGGACTATAAATATTATCTTTGACCGGAGCACGACACTCCGATCAAATTTTGGCGCCGTTGTCGGGGAGTGCGTGCGCTTTGTGTTTGGATATTGTTTGAATTTGTGTGATTAACTGTTTAAATTGCATAGTTTCTTTTCTTGTACTTTATCTTTTTCCTTGTTACGCGGGTTGTGTTACTTGTGCAGGTTACAGGTAGTGCATGCATACCCGGAACTCTAGGAGGACTTCACCGTTAGTCTACGAACCAGAAATTGAAAGAGTTGCAAGAAGGAACCTAGCAAGCCGGTTAGAAGCAACCCTTGTTTCTAACCAAGCCACCCAAACACCACAATCCATACCATCCATTGAAACCTATTTAATGGCAAACCAAAACTCCAATCACCCAAACCTCAATCAAAACCAATTCCAATCCCGAGGAACCTTTCACCCTGTCCAAAACGTTCAACCTATACCTCAAGAGCAACCGGGTGGCAATAACAATTCTAGACCACCCACACCACCTTTCCAAAACCAAAATCCCAACAACACCCAAAGAACACCCCAACAACAAAACCTTCACCGACAAAACTCCTTATCCGTTCACCTTGATGATCAGAATGTTAATTCCGACCGTAGAGGCAATCGAGATCGTGGCAATCCCGCGAATGAAGACCTGTTCTTTAACATAGACGATTTGAGAAATGCTATCCCCGATGACGAATGTAAGGACTCTAAAAAATGTTCCAATTTGAACCGTAAGTAAAAACCTGAACCCTTGAAACCATACCACACATTAAAAATCAAGAAATCAAGACCTATGGTTCTCAGGCGGGCCACGTAAGAGTTGGCTTAGTCTTACGCGGGCCGCGTCAATGTCAGGTTGATCGGATAAGCATTCCCGAGCCACGTGGTGGCCAGATGGCAAGCCTACTCGTGACCAATCAAACCTACGCCTAGACTAGGTCTTTACGCGGGCCGCGTAAAGGTCAAGCCTAGGTTCACGCGGGCCGCGTGAGCCCTATTTTTCACCTATAACTAGCTTAGCTCAGGAGCTTTCATTCTGTGTCGACGAAAACTTTCAAAAACGAATTCTCATTACTCTGAAGTCGAAATTTCAATTAATATAGCAAGGCGCTGCTCTGATACCGGGTATTAACTCGATCGCTGCTACGATTCAATGTCCGATCGATTGAAACTATCCAATGGATGTTTAAGTGCTGCTCAAATTGGGTTTATACTTTGTCATTCGTCGTGAATTCGATGGATGTTTAAGTATTGCACTTTGTCATTCGTTGTGAGGGTTTAATCTCGTGAATTATCGTAAATGTTGTATTAGTTACTGACCTCGTTCGTGTGCATTGTTATTTAAATTAGGTTATCAGGCTAATCAGTAGGCTTAAACCCTGCCCGTTAAATCTGCAAAGTGAGTCATTCTCTTTTTATCAAATGTTTTACAATACTCCAATTATTTTCAAATGTTATAATTACAGGGATTAAGTCATGGTTATCTTAATCACTGGCTAGTGGGGTATTGTGCACATTACTAATTTCTCACGGGTTAGGCTAATAAGCCCTAACACAGGTTAGGCTAATAGGCCCTAACAGTGATAATCATCACTACTTGGGTGACATGACCCAATAGTGGTATGACCATCGTCACGCAATGTGACACGACGCCGGATAAAAATAAGATAGAAGCCATTGTAATCGCTCTTATGCTGTAATTTATAACTACGTGTCATTTTGTCAAAATGAATGATTCACCAGTATTTCCCCGCTGACAAAATATTTTTAAAACATGTTTCAGGCGACCTGCTGTAAATCAAGGAAAACGTGCTACGGAGCACTAACAAGCTTAAAGAGGTGGCTCAGTTAAAATGAATAAACATGTTTTAATAAATCAGGGAATTTCCTAGTAAAATTCCTCTATTGTAAATTTCGGGGTTTATCCCGGATTATGAAATAAAACAATCAGGCATTTCAACTTTTAAAAAGATCTTGTTAAAATCTTCCGCTGTCGCAACATTTAAATACCACGGGTTCCTGTCCCGCAGCTCCTGACCGGGTCAAACCGAGGTTGGGGCCGTGACAGGAAACGGTGGTATCAGAGCCACTGATCAAGCCATTGATTTAAGCCAATTAAGTATTTAAGAAAATACTTAATTTTTACTGATTGTCATTTTGTGATTACGTGTTTTATTATTTGAATATTTGTTTACAGTATGGGTAAACAAAGACTTTTGGACATCTATCATAAATTAGATACTTCACCGAAAGAAAAAGGAACTTCATCCTCAAGATGCCCAACAAATATTGAGGAAGGAATATTTGTCCGTAAGGCACAATATGAGGAACCACTTTCTCCTAATAAAAGAAGTTTAATTATTAGGAAAAGCCAAGAGAAAATGAAGAATTTACAACTAAGAGTTAATCAGGAAACCCAGAAATTTGGCAATAACCCACCATGGGAAGACAAGTTAGATGAAAAATGGGTGGATCTTTATATATCTTAACAACTGTAGCAGTAAATGCTAATATTTAAATACCCTGACTCAGTCCTAGCACCCATATCATCTACTAGCCAGAAACTTTACCCAGTAAATTAATAAGTTTACAATAAACTCTAGTATGTTTTAAATTTTCAGTTATCCTTTGTATTAAATTAGTCACACGGTATGCAATAATACTTGAATGTTTTCTGTGAAATTCTATTATAAAATTTTAACTTAGCATTTTTGTGCATTTTGCATATATGCTAAACAGCATGAATGAGTTATCTGAAGCCCTTCAGAATCTCAATCTTTATCCGGTGAAAATAGAGGTTTCCAATGACTTCACTGGTTACATAGCCGATGTGGAAGAACCTATGGAATTCCACGCTCCACCTCCGGAGAAACCAAAGCCTAAGAAAAGGAGAAGATTTCGTAGGCTGGAGGCATGTACGTAGGAGGAAACCAGCGACTTGGAAGATTCCCAAAATAGAGAATCCCATGGATAAAGGAAAAGGAATTGAGATCGGGGAAGGATCTAGGCAAGTAGAAATGGAAATTGGGGAGAGTTCTAAACAAGTCGAGGAGTTGCCATTACAGGAAGAATTAGATCGCATATTGGCAAGCTGTGATATCATTATACCTGTCAACACCAACCTCTACCCTTATCCTGCTGAAATTCAACTTCCAATAAATTTGGAACCAGACGTTCCTGAACCTTTAATCCACACCCAACCTCTAGGAATGGACGAGTGGTGGACTAATGACTGGCAGTTTCAAAACCTTCTCAATAACCCTTATACCTTTTTCCCTCAGTTCGACCCAGAACCTATACCAAACCCACCAATGAGTAATGAAAACTTAGCTGAACTTCGCCATTTTGGCGAAGAGCTGATAGGTGCAGGGAATAGGATTCGGGAGGTAGGATAACAAATCTCCTGGAAGTACGACGAGAGGGAACGTCGTTACTGAAATGTCACTGATGAGGGATAGTGGGGTTGTGAAACTGTGATTGTATAATAATAATAATAGTAAAATATAATCTTGTAAAATAACTACAAATAAAACTTTGTAAGATAACCGTGTGTACTGATGCATAATATATAAAATGGGAATCGAGAAATCGACAATTTTGGCTATACGTGTGTTGTATTGTATGATTATTTTGCATATAATTTATATTTATTTCTATGTTAATAGTTTATATATATTAATTACCAGATGGAAAACGCTAATAATGAACCAGTTAACGAGATTAACCAATCTGAGCAACACCAGGAAGATCAATTTATGACTAGGCAAGATATCGAGAATATCGTTGCTCAAGGAATAGCCAATGCTATTCCAGCAATCCTTGCTGCTGCCCAGAAACCTGTTGAACCTCAACAAATCATTCCTAGTAAACGTACCCAAGAAGATAACTTCAGTAATAGTGTAAACGGAGGTGGCAATCATACTAACAACGATAATGATTCACGGCAGGCCCCACTCCCTAAGAAAATGAAAACTGCAACGCCTGGTTGCACTTACAAAGAATTCCTTGCTTGTAAACTAGCTGAATTTGCAGGCAATGAAGAGGCAACTACAGCACTGCATTGGTTGGAGAAAACCGAAGCAGTACTCATGGTAAGTAAGTGTGCTGAGGAAGACAAAGTCATGTATGCGTCGCATCTTTTCAAAGAAGGGGCGCTAGAATGGTGGAATACGGTACTTCAAGCCAAAGGAAGAAACATGGCCTATGCCATGAGTTGGGAAGAATTTAAACAGCTAATGGAGAGGAAATTCTGTCCTGAATATGAAAAGGAACAAATGGCGAATAAGTTCCTGAACCATCAAATGATGGGTGTAGATTGTCGTGGATATACTTCGACATTCTTCGAATATGCGAGAGTAGTACCAACCCTGGCTTCGCCAGAACCGGTGCTTATTTCCCGCTATATTTGGGGATTAATTGGTGAAATCCATAATATCGTTAAAGCTGCGAGACCTCGCACTATTGACGATGCGGTAGAATTAGCTAACACCCTAACTGACGAACTGATACGCACAAGTGAAGAAAACCGGAAAAAAGGAAGTAGCTCAAAAGATTACCCAAGGATTCCGTGTGGGTAACCGTAGTAGTTTCAGGAGAAAAGGAGCTGGACAATCTTCCACTGATCCATTTTGCAATTCCTGCAAGAGAAAGCATTTTGGAAGATGCAAGGGATATTGCAATTTCTGCAAAATTCCAGGACATCAAGAAGAAGACTGCAGAAAGAAGAAAGCAACAGTCTGCTACAACTGTGGAGAAGCTGGACATTTTAGGCCAGACTGCCCAAAATTAGTTAAACCAGCTGACAACAAAGCTAAACCTGCAGAAGGAACTACAAATAAGAATGTAAGAGCATTCCAGCTAACCACTCAAGAAGCAGAACTCATTCCCGATGTGATAGCTGGTACGTTCCTAGTCCACAATGTCTATGCAAAAGTATTATTTGACTCTGGTGCAAACCAAAGTTTTATAAATACTTCATTCTGCCAAGCACTTAATTTACCTTTAACCAACCTTAGGCAGATTTTTACAGTCGAAACAGCAGATGGGAATTCTGTTAACATAGATAAAGTTTTGCTAGAAGAAAAAATAGAACTCTTAGGTCATAAATTCTCTGCAAACCTGTTACCTATGAAATTAGCCGGATTTGATGTCGTGTTAGGAATGGATTGGTTAGTAGCCAACCATGCCCGAATCCTTTGTGATAGAAATTCCGTAGAAATTCGTACCCCTACAGGAGAAGTAATTTTAATTATAGGAGATAAGCCACGAAAGCCACTGAAATTTATTTCAGTAATGAAATTGACCAGTTATTCTAGAAAGCAGGCAACAGTATATATGATTTCAGTAATCATTAATACTAAGGATAAAGAACTCAAGGAAATTCCGGTAGTCTTAGAATACCCAGATGTATTTCCAGAAGAATTACCAGGATTACCACCAGACATGGAAGTAGAATTTAGGATTCATCTAATTCCTGGAGTTACACCGATAGCCAAGGCACCTTATCGGTTAGCACCCATAGAAATGCTAGAACTAAAGAAACAATTAGATGAATTGTTAAGTAAAGGATTCATACAACCTAGTTCATCCCCTTGGGGAGCACGAGTGTTGTTCGTAAAGAAAAAGGATGGTTCGATGCGAACGTGTATCGATTATAGGGAATTAAATAAGGTTACCATTAAGAATCGATACCCATTACCTAGAATTGATGACCTCTTTGATCAACTCCAGGGAGCTAGATATTTTTCTAAGATCGACTTACGCTCCGGATACCATCAATTGAAGGTACACGAAGAAGACATACCTAAAACTGCTTTTAGAACTAGGTATGGTCATTACGAGTTTACAGTCATGCCCTTCGGACTAACGAATGCACCTGCAGCATTCATGGACATGATGAATAGAATCTGTAAACCGTATTTGGATAAATTTGTAATTGTCTTCATAGACGATATACTTATTTATTCCAAAAGTCAGGAAGAACATCGTGAGCACCTGCATGTACTCTTAACTTTGTTAAGAAAAGAAAAGCTTTACGCCAAATTCTCGAAGTGTGAATTTTGGCTACAGGAAGTACAATTTTTAGGACATATAGTGAACTACGAAGGTATTCACATAGATCCTGCTAAGATTGAAGCAATTACTAAATGGAAGGTCCCACAATCAGCCACGGAAGTTAGATGCTTTTTAGGATTAGCTGGATACTATAGGCGCTTTATTAAGGATTTTTCCAAGATAGCTGTACCATTAACTAAGCTAACCTGTAAAGCAGTTAAATTTGAATGGGGATCTAAGCAAGAAGAAGCCTTTAAAGTTTTAAAGAAAAGGTTAACAAATGCCCCAATCCTAGCCTTGCCAGAAGGAACAGAGGATTTTGAAGTATACTGTGATGCTTCAAAATTAGGATTAGGATGTGTGCTAATGCAACGCAAGAAGGTAATTGCATATGCCTCAAGACAATTGAAAAAGCATGAGGAAAACTATACGACTTATGATTTAGAGTTAGGAGCCATAATTTTTGCCCTTAAAATTTGGAGACATTATCTGTATGGAAGTAAATTTACTGTCTATACGGATCACAAAAGTTTAAGATACATATTTGGGCAAAAAGAATTAAACATGAGACAAAGGAGATGGATGGAAATACTAAGTGACTACGGCTGTGATATTCAATATCACGAAGGAAAGGCAAACGTAGTTGCAGATGCCTTAAGTCGTAAGTATCACGAGAAACAACGACAGGTTCGTGCTCTTAGATTAAATCTGCAGTTAGATTTAATGAAACAACTAAAGAATGTTCAGGAAACAGCAATCAAGGATGATGCTGAAGGAATGAAAGGGCGAATAAAAGAATTAGAGCAAGGAAATGATGGAATTTGGAGATTCCACAAGAAAAGGATTTGGGTACCTAAGCAAGGAAATTTGAGAAATAAGATTTTAGAGAAAGCCCATAAATCTAGGTATACCATGCATCCAGGAAACAATAAAATGTACCAAGATTTAAGAAATAATTTCTGGTGGATAGGAATGAAAAAGGATATAGCTAGATATGTCTCTAAGTGTCTTACTTGTTCACAAGTTAAGGCAGAACACCAGAAACCTTCGGGTCTACTTCAACAATTAGAAATACCTGTATGGAAATGGGAGCTTATAACAATGGACTTTGTTATAAAGTTACCCAAAACCAGAAAAGGTAATGATGCGATTTGGATAATTGTGGATCGATTAACCAAGTCAGCTCATTTTCTTCCTATGAAGGAAACCTTTAGCATGGAAAGGTTAGCCAAGTTGTATGTAGACGAAGTAGTATCTTTACATGGAGTTCCACTCTCCATTGTATCAGATAGGGATAGTCGTTTCGCTTCCCATTTCTGGAAAAGTTTCCAAGAAGCAATGGGAACTCGACTAAATTTAAGCACGACATATCATCCTCAAACGGACGGACAAAGTGAAAGGACGATCCAAACCCTGGAAGACATGCTTAGGGCATGTGTAATAGATTTTGGTGGAAACTGGGACAATCATCTACCCTTGATCGAATTCTCCTATAATAATAGTTATCATGCAAGCATAGAAGCTGCCCCATTCGAAGCACTATACGGACGCAAGTGCAGAACTCCAGTTTGCTGGGCAGAAATAGGAGAAAGCCAATTGTCAGGTCCTGAAATAGTTCAAGAGACCACCGACAAGATCACTCAGATCAAGGAAAGACTGAAAACTGCTCGAGATCGTCAAAAGGGCTATGCCGACAATCCACGCAAACCACTAGAGTTCCAAGTTGGAGACAGGGTACTCTTGAAAGTTTCTCCTTGGAAAGGAGTAGTACGGTTTGGTAAGAAACGAAAGCTAAGTCCACGATACGTAGGACCATTTTCAGTGATCCAACGTATAGGACTAGTTGCCTATCACTTACAACTACCAGAAGAGTTAGCTGGAGTACATGACGTATTTCATGTATCCAATCTCAAGAAGTGTTCAGTAGACGAATCACTGGTAGGACCTCTTCAGGATATAGAGGTAAATGAAAAGTTAAAATTCATAGAGAAACCGCTTCAATTAGAAGACCGAAAGATCAAGTTTCTCAAGCACAAGCGATTGATACAAGTTAAAGTCAAGTGGGATTCAAAGAGAGGACCCGAATACACTTGGGAGCTGGAATCGGAAATGAAGCGAAAATATCTTCATTTATTCCAGTAAATCTTGAGGACGAGATTTTAATAAGGTGGGGAGGATGTAAGGACTCTAAAAAATGTTCCAATTTGAACCGTAGGTAAAAACCTGAACCCCTGAAACCATACCACACATTAAAAATCAAGAAATCAAGACCTTTGGTTCTCAGGCGGGCCGCGTAAGAGTTGGCTTAGTCTTACGCGGGCCGCGTCAATGTCAGGTTGATCGGATAAGCATTCCCGAGCCACGTGGTGGCCAGATGGCAAGCCTACTCGTGACCAATCAAACCTACGCCTAGACTAGGTGGTTACGCGGGCCGCGTAAAGGTCAAGCCCAGGTTCACGCGGGCCGCGTGAGCCCTATTTTCACCTATAAATAGTTTAGCTTAGGATCTTTCATTCTGTGTCGACGAAAACTTTCAAAAATGAATTCTCATTACTCTGAAGTTGAAATTTCAATTAATATAGCAAGGCGCTGCTCCGATACCGGGTATTAACTCGATCGCTGCTACGATTCAATGTCCGATCGATTGAAACTATCCAATGGATGTTTAAGTGCTGCTCAAATTGGGTTTATACTTTGTCATTCGTCGTGAATTCGATGGATGTTTAAGTATTGCACTTTGTCATTCGTTATGAGGGTTTAATCTCGTGAATTATCGTAAATGCTGTATTAGTTACTGACCTCGTTCGTGTGCATTGTTATTTAAATTAGGTTATCAGGCTAATCAGTATGCTTAAACCCTGCCCGTTAAATCTGCAAAGTGAGTCATTCTCTTTTTATCAAATGTTTTACAATACTCCAATTATTTTCAAATGTTATAATTACAGGGATTAACTCATGGTTATCTTAATCACTGGCTAGTGGGGTATTGTGCACATTACTAATTTCTCACGGGTTAGGCTAATAAGCCCTAGCACATGTTAGGCTAATAAGCCCTAACAGTGATAATCATCACTACTTGGGTGACATGACCCAATAGTGGTATGACCATCGTCGCGCAATGTGACACGGCGCCAGATAAAAATAAGATAGAAGCCTTTGTAATCGCTCTTATGCTGTAATTTATAACTACGTGTCATTTTGTCAAAATGAATGATTCACCAGTATTTCCCCGCTGACAAAATATTTTTAAAACATGTTTCAGGCGACCTGCTGTAAATCAAGGAAAATGTGCTACAGAGCACTAACAAGCTTAAAGAGGTGGCTCAGTTAAAATGAATAAACATGTTTTAATAAATCAGGGAATTTCCTAGTAAAATTCCTCTATTGTAAATTTTGGGGTTTATCCAGGATTATGAAATAAAACAATCGGGCATTTCAACTTTTAAAAAGATCTTGTTAAAATCTTCCGCTGTCGCAACATTTAAATACCACGGGTTCCTGTCCCGTGGCTCCTGACCGGGTCAAACCGGGGTTATGGCCGTGACAACGAACCGTATAGTGTTCCCGGTTATCAATCGCCGGAACATGTGAGTGTTCATACGGAATATTCGGATGATGGGGGATAATACGATGATCGGGCCAATGATGATGAAGATTGGGGGTATTTGAATAGGGGTAACGTCTACAACGCTAGAGGTTTTGAAGATGAAGAGCTTGGCTATCAAAACGCCAACTTTGTGGGGAACGATGGTTATGGGTATGGGAATGTGAGAGATGACGGTTACGAGAACAACCGTCAACCACGAAACAACAACCAAAGGAACCGGAATGAAGGATTTTACAACAACAATAACAACAATGCTAACCCTAACCGGATTCCTCGTTTTGTGGGAGGAGGAAATCAAAGGGGTAACCAAGGTGGAAACCGAAGAGATGATAGGGGAGGTGATAGAAGGGACAATCGAAGACCGGTCGATCAAGAAGTTAATGGTCCGCATCGTCGTCAACAACCTCCTCGGGGAGTAAATAACCGTTTTAGACCGGTGGTTACGGATAATGACTCTCCCATGGTTTGTGAAAGGAGAATGTTTGACTGTAAGCCCCATTACATCAATATACTTCCCCACTTTAATGATGAACCGTACACGCCTTTGGCGGAGTTTTCCTCCATTTGTAACACTATCGGGGGGCATAACTTCGCATTGGAGGAAGTCAAGCTTCGATTATTCCAGTTTTCGCTAAAACACAAAGCGAAGCAATGGTTTCTTACACTTCCGGTGAATAGTATTCGGACATGGGGTGAGATGCAACAAGTTTTTCTAGATGAATACTATTCGATGGCGAAGACTGATGATGCTAGAGATGAAATTAGGTCTTTCCGCCAACTATCAAGCGAGCCGCTGCACGAAGCATTTACAAGGTATAAAGAGTTGATTCGGAAATGCCCACATCACCAAATAGAGAAGTGGGAATTGGTTAAGTGTTTTGTACATGGTTGGATGATGCGACGTGGAATCGCCTCGAGTCAACGAGCAACAGAACCCTATTGAGCAATCATGAAGATAATTATTGGGAATTCCTCGAGCGGATGAGCAAGCGGTCTAAAGAAAAGGAATCGGCTGATAGGGCCAAGTAACATCCCGTCTCCCGATCACTTCCCGATCTTGATTCTAAGGATCGAATTTCTACTTTAGAACGGGAGATGGCTCGTATGAAAAAGAAGGAGGTGAATGCGGTACAATTCGCAGTGTGTGAAGAGTGTGGGGATATCAGCCATAGAACCGAGCAATGTCCAACAGGACCGAGTGATTACACCAAGGAGGTAAATCAAGTGTATGGGGATCGAAAGCAATACGACATGAATTCCAACACGTACCATCCGGGTTTGAGAAATCACCTTAACTTCCGGTATGGTAATGCCTCGAATCAAATGAACCCGAATTTTCAATCGGGTAATCAAGGTGGTCAAGGTGGTTGCTCGTATAACAATCGTCAAGGTGGTAACCAAGGGGGTTACCAAAGGAATTACAATCAAGGGGGTAACCAAGGGTATCAAAGCCGAGAGAGCAATTATCAACGGGGTTACAACCAAAGTGGAAATGGGGGTAGTGCTTCAAACTCCCAAGGTGATGACTCGATAAATTCGAAATTTGATGCCATCATGAATGCTGTGAGTAATCTTACCAATTCACATCAAGAGTTCAAAGCCGAAGTGAAGAAAGAGTTGGAAGTAAGAGATAAATCTCATAAGGCGTTGGAGAGCAAGTGGGGCAACTTGCTCAAGAGATGGCTCAAATTCGTGGAAGTGGAGGAGGACTTCCAAGTGACACTACGGTGAACCCTAAGCATCAAGGGTCAAACTCGAAGAACACACGTGAGGTACCAATAAATAAAATTTCTTTACGTAGTGGTCAAGTGATAGATAACGGTGTTGAGCCACCACCACCCGAGTTTGTTGAAGGGGTGGTGGAAGATGCGAGTGATGATGAAGGTAATAACGGTCAAACGGGTTAAAATAAAAATGATTTAAAAATTAATAAAAATACACCCGTTGCGACTGTTCCCGTCCCAAAGGCTAAGGAAAAGGGTGTGGAGGTTAATACCGCCCCTTATCCCGAAGCTTTATTGGGACCATCTAAGAAAGTGGTAAATAAACGAGGCCCACACCAAGAAGAAATGTGGGAAATTTTTAAACAAGTTAAAATCAATTTACCACTCTTAGACGCAATCAAGCAAGTACCTTCATATGCTAAATACTTGAAAGATTTATGCACCCAAAAACGGACTCACAAGTTTCCTAAGAAACTTGATTTAACTGAAAATATGAGTTCAATTCTTTTGGGTGCACTTCTACCAAAATTCCAAGATCCGGGGGCGCCCATTATTTCAATACAAGTCGGTGAATTTAAAATGACTCGAGCACTTTTGGATCTTCGGGCAAGTGTGAGTATCTTGCCGGGTAGTTTATATGACCAATATGATTTTGGTCCACTTCAAGTGTCGAACACCACCGTGGTGTTAGCCAACTTAACCCCTAAACTACCCCGTGGGATAGTCACGGATGTAATAGTCAAGGTCGAGGACTTTTACTATCCGGTGGACTTTCTTGTATTAGATTATGTTTCTTTGGACCGAACCAAGCAACCAAGGGTGATCCTCGGTCGACCATTTTTGGCAACATCGAATGCCCAAGTTAATTGCAAATCGGGCACGGTCGACATGACTTTTGGTAACCGTCAGTTGTGGTTAAATGTCTTTTCAGGATTGACGGATCCTCTAGTCGGCGATGAATGCTATATGGCGGACATCGTTGACGAGTGTATACCTCTATGCGACATTAGTGTCGAAGAGGAAAACACAATAGAGGAATGTTTCATGTTTCACAGGTTACAAGGAGAGATGAATCGGAGCATGGATGAAGAGGTGAAGGAGTTGGAGGTCTTAGCGGCTAGGGAAGGAAGGCCCACTTGGACACATCAAGTGGAAAGCCTTCCGGAAAGCATCGACACAAAATTAAAGCCGTCATTGGAAGAGCCTCCGGTGGTAGAATTGAAGGCGCTACCCAAGCATCTTAAGTATGCTTATGTGGGTGAGGGTAGTACGCTCCCGGTTATCATTGCATCTAACTTGACCGGGGAGCAAGAAGAGAAGTTGATGAGAGTTTTGGTCACTCATAGAGCCGCTATCGGGTGGACCATTGCGGATTTGAAGGGAATTAGTCCCTCAATAGTGATGCACAAGATCATCACGAAAGATGGCGTGAGTCCTTCTCGTGACACACAACGGAGACTAAATCCAAACATGCGAAAAGTGGTTAAGAAGGAGGTACTGAAGTGGCTAGACGCGGGTATCATATACCCTATTTCGGATAGCCAATGGGTAAGCCCGGCACAAACAGTTCCTAAGAAAGCGGGCATTCAAGTCGTCACAAATGACGCAGGTGAAGAGGTCGCCACTCGGCCGGTAACCGGGTGGCGTATTTGTATTGACTATAGGAAGTTAAATGCTGCAACTTCCAAAGATCATTTCCCTTTGCCATTTATTGACTAAATTGTTGAGAAATTGGCCGGACAAAAATTTTATTGTTTCCTGGATGGTTATTCCGGTTACAATCAAATTGCTATTCATCTGGAAGACCAAGCAAAGACCACTTTTACTTGTCCATACGGTACCTTCACATTTAGGTGAATGCCCTTTGGACTTTGTAATGCCCCCGCCACCTTCTAATGGTGTATGATGAGTATCTTTTCAGATATGGTGGGGGAGTCTTTGGAAATATTCATGGATGATTTCTCAATATTTGGGTCATCATTTGATACAAGCCTTGACCAACTCGAAAAAGTTTTAGAAAGATGTGTTGAGAAAAATCTTGTTTTGAGTTGGGAAAAGAGCCATTTTATGGTTCAAGAAAGGATTGTGTTGGGGCATGTCGTCTCGAGTCGTGGGATCGAGGTGGATAGAGCAAAAGTGCAAGTCATATCCACTTTGCCTTATCCTACAGGTGTTAAGGGTATTCGGTCGTTCCTAGGACACGCGGGGTTTTATAGGAGGTTTATAAAAAGGTTTAGTGATATAACAAAACCCCTGTGTAATTTGTTGTTAAAGGATAAAACTTTTGATTTCGATAAAAATTGCCAAAATGCCTTTAATGTATTGAAGAAAAAGTTGGTTGAGGCCCCAATCTTGCAATCACCGAATTGGTCTTTACCATTTGAAATTATGTGTGATGCAAGTGATTATGCGGTGGGGGCCGTATTGGGTCAACGGGTAGACAAGAAACCGGTTGCCATTTACTAAGCAAGTAAGACTCTTTCGGATGCACAATTAAATTATACAACTACCGAGAAAGAGCTACTTGCGGTGGTATATGCGTTGGATAAATTTCGTGCTTATATATGGGGTACTAAGGTCATTGTATATTCTGACCATTCTGCAGTTAGGTATCTCATGGACAAGAAGGATGCAAAGCCGAGATTGATTTGATAGGTTTTCTTGCTACAAGAATTCGATTTGGAAATTCGGGACAAGAAAGGGAGTGAGAATGTGGTTGCGAACCACTTGTCCCGATTGGTTGTGGAGGAGGATTCTTCCCGTGAAGAGATTAATGAGAGCTTTCCAGATGAGCAAATTTTAAAAGTTGCAATATTACCAGGGTATGCTAATATTGTTAATTATTTGGTCACAGGTGACTTGCCGGCTCATTGGGATAGAAGGAAGAGGATGCACTTCCTTTCTCAAGTCAAGTACTACACGTTGGAAGAACCGGACTTATTCAAGATATTTCCGGATCAAGTCGTTCAAAGATGCATACCCAACGAGGAGATTCCTAGCGTCTTGATGCACTTGCATTCATTTGCTTGTGAGGGCCATTTCAGTGGTCACAAAACCGGGCACAAAGTGTTCAATAGCGGCCTTTATTGGCCGACTATTTTTAAGGATATATTTAATTTCGCTAAGAACTGTGTAGAGTGCCAAAAGCTAGGGGGTATTTCTAAAAGGGAATAAATGCCCATGCAACCGATCCTTATTGTAGATATTTTTGATGTGTGGGGGATCGATTTCATGGGCCCATTCCCTAATTCGCATGGCAATTTATACATCTTGGTGGCGGTCGATTATGTATCCAAGTGGGTCGAAGCGATTGCCACCAAGACGAATGACCATACCGTTGTTTGCAATTTTGTACAAACAAATATAATTTCGAGATTTGGGATTCCCCGAGTGATCATTAGTGATGGGGGTTCTTACTTTAAGAATTTTAACTTTGGCAAACTCTTGAAACGGTATGGTGTTGACCATCGAATCGCTACCCCTTACCACCCACAAACAAGCGGTCAAGTGGAGGTTTCCAATAGGCGAATAAAAGAAATTTTGCAAAAGACCGTTCGACCCGACCGAAAGGATTGGTCGACGAAGTTGAATGATGCTTTATGGGCTTATAGAACGGCTCATAAAACACCTATTGGAACTACACCTTATCGCTTAGTTTATGGGTGAAATTGCCATTTACCGGTTGAGCTTGTGCATCTTGCTTGGTGGGCTATAAAAGAGGTTAACATGAAATATGGCGATGCAGGAAAGGAGCGAAAATTAAAGCTTTGCGAGTTGGAGGAGCTTAGGGAAGAAGCGTATGAGTGCGCCTCGAAATACAAGGATGATATGAAGAGGGCACATGACTCGATGTTGAAGCCGAAGGAGTTTGAAGTGGGTCAAAAGGTTTGGCTATATAACTCACGACTTAAATACTTTCCCGGAAAGCTCAAGAGTAAATGGATGGGCCCGTATGTGATTACACGAGTCGGAAAACTTGGAGATGTTACAATCAAGGACCCGAAGGATGGGTCGAAGCTAACGGTTAATGGGCATCGCCTTAAACCGTTCCTTGACGGTAACAATGAGAAAAAGGATGAGATTGTGGAGTTGGTGAACTTCGTGGTAAGTGTGCCAACTTATGAGGTGAACTGAAAGGACCGGTAATGAGTTTTGTAAAGTTATGTACCATTTATTTAATTGTTTGAGTATTTTTGTGGTAATCGTTCTCATTCCGTACAAACCCTTGTGATTGTGTAAAGTCCGGACATTCCGAACGGGTCTTGAAGACAAAAAGGTATGTGTTTAGACTTATTTGTGTGTATTAGGGACAATACACGACTTTTCGGGGGGTGGTAGGGCCGTTAACGGTTTTCGCGAGTTCTAAATGTTAACTTATAAAAAATTACAAAAAGATTTTTTATAATTTATAGGATTTTTGTATGTATATAGTTCTTTTATAAAAAGTCCCTATTTTCTCCCTATTTTTCATATAAAAAATTTATTAAAAGTTGAAAAATAAAAAAATGGAAATTCTGTAAACCGTCACCGACGGTGATTCTTTCCGTCACCCACGGTGCCTCAATATGTCCATGGCCCAAAATTGTCCGTAGACAGCGAGATTGGCCGTCGGCCAAATTCACAATTTTCATACACCGTCACCGACGGTCCTTATATTCCCAGCCGACATAAATTTTTGTTAAATGCCCAGATCGAACCCAAACACCTTCAAACCGATCCAAACTCAACCCAAATCCCCTTTTCACCACACATCTGACCCGAAATCCTATTCATATCACCCATACTCTCTTAAAACATCATCAAATCAGTAACATCATCAAACGACTTCTCTCCTTCCATCTTCATCTTCTTCACCAAACACCTTAAGAACCCTAATCCTTCTTCTTCTCATAACTCCTTCAATTCTCCACCAAATCCACTGATTTTTGAGCCTATCTTTTGTATTTTTTTCGAGAGGAACAAAACCCCCATAGCGGTTTTCATTAAATCTTGCTGGTTTGTAAGATTTCTGAAGTCAAAAATTCGGGTTTTGAAGGGTATTCATCAAAGTCCTTTGCTTTGCACTTTTTCTTAGTTTTTCTTGTTCATCTACACTATAGGTATGGAATTTCATTTAATTTATGCATGATTTTCATATGTATTGTTGATTTCTTCCGAAATTTTAACCTTATTGTTTAAGAGTAGGTTGTTTATCATAATGTATGATGTTTTAGCATGAATTTAAGAATGATTACTTGATTTGGGTGGGATTTGAACATGCTCTAGTCTTAGTGATGTGATTACACTAGTTAGTTGCATGATTGAGCATAGTTGTGATGTTGAATATTGTTGAAACCATGAAACTTTGAGAAATTTTGTGAATAAACATGTTTAATCGATATGTAGATGATAAGATATGCGACTTTGGAAGTTTAAAAAGGCGATTTTACATCTAGTTATTGAGTGAACTTCAACATCGCATATTATGTTCAAAGTTTGAGATAGTTTGAAGATTTGGGTTGCTAATTGTTGTTTTGTCTTTTGATTGTAGCTATGTTCGGAGGAAGAAAGAAAGTAAAAACTTCTGGACAAGGGTCATCTTCTGGAGCCGGTTCAGGCTCGGGTCACTTTCAAAGACGATGGGAACAATTAAGCAATGTGGAAGAAGATGATGGGCAACTCTATCGACAGGATTGGGATTGGGAGGAGGCCAAGAATAGTCGGTCAGCCTCAGTATGGAAAGACGAAAAGCAGAAGGCTCATTCTCGGCACAGAAACAAAAGATTAGAGGCAAAGATGTGGAAAATGAAAATGGTAATGGGTGTTTCAAAGCCCGTACCCGATAGAGTAGTGTGTGAGCGTACGGTGAATGTCGAAGAATTTCGAAAAATCGGCATAATTCAAAGGTTTGAAAAGATTGGGTGGGAATGAGTACTAGATTGGTGTGAGGATATCACCACCCGGGTCTATTTGGGTGTGGTTTGTGAACGGTTGTCTACTTTACGGTTTGAACATTCTGATGGGCCGGCTCCTACGTGGCAGTTAATCGGCAATATTGGCAAGAATCAAATGATTATGTCATTTGAGCACATGAATTCCATCGCGAGATTTGATTCGTTGGGGGGTTGAAGCATATGATTACTATGACTACAATCAATTTCTGGATAACAAGGCAAACACGGCTGATCCGGATCAAATGTTAGCATCGGTCTTGCCAGGTTCTGGGTGTGAAGGGGAATCTAGAAACGATTTGTCCTTGGAGGGCAGAATATTACAAGGCATTTCATTGGAGAATGTTATGTTGCGGTTTAGGGACCGCGGGACAGTGAAGGCACCCGACTGTCGGGTCTTACATTCGTTGTTGTATGGGACGCCAAGGCTATCATGTTGTCAAATCATGATGATAAACACGTGGGATACAAGGGAGTCGTATAAACGGAAGATGATCCCTTACGTGAGATGGATCAGCGCGATGATTTTGCAGCAAAACGCGTTGCCCCAAGAATCGTTGTGGGTGTCTAAACCCATCGATCAGTTTAACTTCGCCTCCATGAAGCGGCATTGGAGGATAACGGTTAAGGTCTTTGGTCATCTTTACACAGTTGAGGATGAACAAGGAAATAATTACAGGTTCACTGATCGGGGTGATGATGAAGAGGGTGATGAAGATGAGGAGATGGTTGATATGGAGGATGAGACGGAGCCTTCTGGTCCACGGGGACCAAGGCAGAGATACAGGCGGAAACATCGGGAAATTTCTGCCGATGTAGCAGATTTTGTGAATCAAAGACAGGGGCCGACGTACAGAAATTTCAACCGCGGGCAACAAGCGGTTTATGATAACGTCTCGGCATGTATAGGTGAGGGAAGAGAATATGAGGAAAGAAGGAAAGCTTGGGAAGAGATGCTCGGGGGCCAAATGCAAGAACAGTGGGCTCTCCAAGCCGCCCATCGCGAGAGGATGGAGAAACAAATGGAGGAACATCAATTGCAACAAGCGCTACAAAGGTCACAAATGGAACGTTTGTTACAATTACAAGAGGAAGATAGGGCCCGAAGACGGGCATGGGAGGAAGATGAGGCAAGGCGTCAAAATGAACAAAGAGAATTATAATAACGCCGATGGAGAGCTTTACGTGTTTCTAATCAAATGGCTATTAATAATGCCAAGGTCCTCCACGATCAGGAGCGACATAAAAGAGACTATGAAGCCGGTCTCCCTTATGCCGAACACTCGGGGTGGACCGATTATCCCAACCTCCCTCATCCACGAGGCCCATCCGATCCAACCCCTCACTGGCCCGAGGCAGTAGGCTCCAGCTTCATCCCGATTCCTTACCAACCACCACCTCAAGGAGAGTCGGGCCCACTAGATAACTACAGGGAGATGTTCGAGGCCCTCACTGGTTATCCATACCAGCCAAACCCGCCAGTTAACCCTAACGAGAGATATCAGCGGTGAAGGCGAGGTATGTTTTGTGTTGTGTTGTTGTATATTTTGTTTTCTTTATTTCTATTTTGTTATTATTTATTTTTGCCTAGTTAAATGAACGTTGTGGGTGTGTTCCCTATATAACCCTCACGAGACCTCTCGTCATCCCAAGCTATTGGGGGGTTTAAAAGGGTTAGTTGCATAAGCTAAATGCAACCGTGATTCCTACGAAAGTGAGTTAGGTTTGTTATTGTTGTAAATTAATTTTCCACATAAATCAAAGTGAAATAACGTATGGCTTGGTAATGTTTTCATAAAAGTTGTAGAACTAGGTAACTAACAAATTTTGATGGTTGTGAGAAGCATGCTTCTACACAAGGGTTAAGATTTGTAGGTACATTATGTTCGTGGGACGACCGCTTTCTTGAAGAGAAGAAGAGCACACGAGGAATGAGCTCAAAAATCAGGTGCATACGTTTCTTTTTACTTTTGGATTTTTAGTTAGCAAATAAGTGGATTGTAAATTGTATTTTATTTTTCCGGGGTGAAATTTTGGGGAGGTTAGCCGTGTCACATGCCTTGTACGTTTTTAAAACTCTAGTTCTTACACATTGAAGACAATGTTTACCTCAAGTGTGGGGATGGGGGAGTAGTAAAAGTTTTCGATTTTGACCCGTTCATTTAAACACTATACATTGACGACAATGTTTACCTCAAGTGTGGGGATGAGGGAAAATTTCAAAATTTTTAAAAAATATCTTGTTTCAAAAGCGATCTTAAAAGCATAAGTAACTAAGTCAACGAGGGATGGCACAACCCATTTGGTCTTTTGTCATGGTTAAGTTCAAATTAATAGCATGAAGGGTATTTAGCGGGTGGTTATTTGGGAATAATTCACCTAAGGAACTAGCATTTTATGCATATCACATACCATACCCTTATACGTGAGTTTTTGAGCCACTTTTATATCATAGATTTACATATACATGTTTCTTTGTTTGAGTGGACCATTAGTCGCGTATTGTAGATCTTGCAACTTTGGATATGTTCGAGACCATAGACCGAATACAAGCACGAGAATGATTAAGGCATTAGGTAAACCTTTTCCATTTTACACCATTTTTATATCCTTATCCAAAAATTATCCCGTAGTAGCCAATTTTGAGCCTAATCCTTTCGTTTGACCACCCTATAGCCCATAACCTTAAACCTTTTTCTTTTAAACCCGGGTGATGGAAATTCGATTATAGGAGTCGAGTTGTATACTTGTATTTGTTTATTTTGCATAAAAAAAAATCAGAAAATGTTATGTAAAAGAATTGAAAGTCATTGAGAAAAGAACAAAAATTTGAAGTTAGTAATTGTTGAATAAAAGGCTAAGGTTGTTGCCTTGTAGTTGATATTTATAGTTTCGTTTTGTTTAGAGTAGTCATTTGTAATAAAAATTGAATTTTCATCACCATAGCCACTTTAAATTATCCTATTTCCTACCCTTAGCCTAGCCCCGTTACACCCCTTACAAAGACCTTATGACTTGTGCTTAGTATTCATGATCGATGGTGGAGAATGATTGAGTTGCAAGCCTATGTGGGTACGTGTTCTAATCGGTTTTGAGTGATCATTCTTTGAAGTGCTAATACATTATAAACATTAGCCAATTTATAAACCGAGTGGAGAGAACATTGTGAGGGATGTGTATGAATTGTTGGTTTCGAGGGCGGGTTAATCTTGGATAACCATTGTTATATGTGATTATTCACTTAACAGTTAAATATGTTGAAAATTGTAAAGAGTTTGAACTTTAGTATGACAATAGACCTTAACCTTCGTCTCGGGAATGGGGAGTGTATTCTTTGTTCGACCCACGTGAAAGTGAAAAACAGATTTGCTTGAGGGCAAGCAAAAGATAAGTGTGGGGATGTGATACGTGGTCGAAAACCGGTGCTTGTAATTGCTTAATTTGATGTTATTACACAAGTTTTAATTTCGAATAGCCTACTTTTGATTAGATACTTATTTTGCAGGTCTAGCAGAGTTTAAGGTGCTTTTCGGGAGCTTTACGGGTCATCAGAGTGAAAATCGGACCACCGGGACGCGAAACGGGTCAACCGGGAGCAAGGAATGCGAAAAAATGAGAGTTGAAACATTCAGGCACCGTCGCCGACGCCCATTTGGGCCGTCGCCGACGGGTGTTGTATTACTCCGTCGCCAGAAATGCCCGTAGGCAGCAAGATTGGCCGTCGTCCGTTTTTGAAGAAGCACACACCGTCGCCGATGGGGCTTCAGACCGTCGGCGACGGCTTCCCTATGACGACGTCGCGCAATTTTTGGTTTTTTTGTTTTAGAATGATAAAAAAACATCTTGGTCGTCAATTTTCGGGGAGTTACACTTCTTAGAGTTTTGAATCTTCACCTTGGAGCCTATTCTCATCAATCTTCCATTACCAATTCACCAACCATCATACCTACAACCCGAATCAACAATCGAATCATCACCATTCTCATTCCTTAACCCTAATCATCATCTTCACTTCAATCCATTCATCACCACCAACCACTCCAAACCCTAACCACCATTTTCACCACTTCAAAGCTTCAAGATGATGATGTTTAAGTTCTCAACTTCCGGTGATAGCGTTCGTCCTTCCATGAGCGGCTAATTTCTTGGAGGTTTCACCCCGGTGTAGACTTTTGTAAGAATTAGGGTTTATTATGTTTTGATATTTGCTTTGTGACAACTTGAATTACATTCGAATCTTTATACAATTGTCCTACGTTTGTATTGAACTTGCGAATTGTCGAGTGAATGATTAAATTTGACTTTGTGAAATGAATACACGTATTTATGCCTTGTCTTTTTATAGGATTTGCTATTTCAAAGTAACGAAGTGCATCGTGGTCCGTTGTCTATGATGTTGATAGCGATTGGCACCTAAGCTTTGTGATTGTGACCTGTTAATGAATTATTTCGAGTAAAGAAAATTAAAACACATAGTAACCCTAAGTCTTGCATTTGTTGAAACCGCGTGTGAACCTTGTTTTTGATATCTTGTTTAAGCAATCAATTTCAATTCTTGCAATTTGTTAATCATTAGTAGTTAAGCAATCCAATTATTTTAGTAATCTTAATTCAAATCTTTTCAATCAAACAAAATTCATAAAAACAAGATAGCTAGCTTCATAAGTTGTGACACATATTTCAATTCAATCAAATCCACTCGCAAACCACATACTCTTCGTGGTTCGACCCCTTGCTACCACTAACTATTTGTTAAGGGTAATTTGGGACTATAAATATTATCTTTGACTGGAGCGCGACACTCCGATCAACCTCCGAAGCTTCAGAACCCAGGAGTTAAGAATTCCAAGAAGTATTGCGACTACCACCACCCACGAGGCCACAACACGGACGACTGCTGGTCTTTAAAGCAGGAAATTGAGAAAGCAGTTCGTTCCGACAAGCTTTCACATCTGGTGAAAGAAATGAAGGAAGGCAAACCTTCCGGTAATTCAATGGATAATCCGAACAATCAGTCCGCCATTTGCATGATAAGGAAAATGAATAACCAAGGCATCACGAGGACCAATCATCATTTGGCCGCATGGATGCATCAGCCAATCGCCTTTCCTCCAATCACTCCGGGAGAAGTCAAAGATGGACCGATCATCGTGTCTGCAGTCATTGCAGGACATAGGGTCCGATGGATCTATGTTGATTGCGGAAGCGCCTCCGAGATCATGTACCAACAGTGTTTCCAGCGGTTGGCTCCACAGACCAAAGCAAAGTTAATACAAGTATCTATGCCACTAGTAAGCTTCTCCGGAGAAGTGGTGCAGTCGATCGGGCATGTCACGCTCCCAACTACATTGGGTACCAGAAGTCTGATTATAACTATCAACTTAACATACTTGGTGGTTGGCGCAAGATCCATTCATAATGTCATATTGGGGAGACCGGGGTTGTGTACTTTCAGCATTATCAGCTCCACCATTCATGGATCATTGAAGTTTCCCACCGAAGCTGGTGTAGCAACCTTGCATTCTGAGTCTACCATGTGTGTCGTGGAAATACGGCAAAGCGAGGGAACTAACGTACAACCTCCGACCCTCCTTACGGAGGAATGGGCTATCCATCCACATTTTCCGGAGCAAAAGATTGCCATCGGAGCTCAACTTCCCGAACGAACCAAAAAGCGACTATGGAAGTTGCTGTCCAGTTCCCTTGATGTATTTGCTTGGCAAACTTCTGACATGGTTGGGTCCCTCGCGCCTTGGCCGAGCATAAGTTGAAAGTATCGCATGCGGTAAAACCGGTCGCTCAGAGGAAGAGGAATATGGCTCCGGCTCGTCATAGGGTCATTGCTGAAGATGTACGAAAATTGTTAAATGCCGGAATTATCAGGGAAGTGTGATACCAAACTTGGGTCTCCAACCCGGTAATGGTCACCAAAAAGACAACACATGGAGGATGTGGGTTTATTTCTCCAACCTCAATAAAGCGTGTCCGAAAGATTGCTACCCTATTCCGGAGATCGATCTAAAAATCGATTCCCTGGCAAGCTTCCACCTTAAATGCTTTCTGGATGCATATAAGGGATACCATCAGATACAAATGGCTCTGGAGGACGAAGACAAGACATCATTCGTAACAAATGAGGGTCTCTTTTGTTACACCAAAATGTCGTTCGGATTAAAGAATGCCGGAGCTACTTATCAGAGGTTGATGGATAAAGCATTTAAGGGTCAAATCGGAAGAAATTTGGAAATCTACGTGGATGATCTGGTCATTAAGAGTGAAGCCGAAGATAACATGATCGATGACATACTCGAGACCTTCGCCAGGCTTTGGAGTTTCAATCTCAAGTTGAACCCTAAAAAATGTTCCTTCGGCCTAGAGGAAGGTAAATTTCTAGGGGTATGGATAACTCAGTCCGGAATACAAGCTCATTCGGACAAGATTGAAGCCGTAGTTTCCATGCAGCCTCCGAAAACGGTAAAAGAAATTCAATCTTTAAATGGCAAGCTCGTAGCACTGCACCGTTTCATCTCTAAATCTGCTAACCTCACCATTCCCTTCATGAATGTCTTAAAAAAGCATACCGGTACGGGTCAGATTGAATGGACGACGGAAGCTGGTTCAGCTTTTCAGAAATTAAAAGTTTGTCTTGGGTCTTTACCTACCTTGACCATGCCGGTAACCGGTGAAACAGTCACCGTATATCTCTCCGCCTCTCACTTCGCCATTAGTGCGGTACTCGTGGTACACCGAAGTCAAGAACAAATACCGGTCTACTATGTGAGCCGCGTCTTAAAAGATTATGAAACCAGATATCCAATGATCAAGAAATTAGCACTTGCTTTGGTACATGCGTCGAGGTGTCTTCGAAGGTACTTTTAGGCCTTCAATATAGAGGTACTAACCAATCTCCAGATCCAACAGATCCTGAGGAAACCCGAGGTCTACAGACGACTTATGAAGTGGGCTATAGAGCTTAGCGCCTTCGACATTACCTACCGAACCCGAGGTCCGGTAGAAGGCCAAGCGGTAGCGGATTTCCTTACTGAAGTTCCCACCGGAGAAAGTGCTAAGGAGAAACCCGTCCCCCCAAAAGTCTGGAATTTGTATAAGGACGGAGCTTCAAGTAAAGAAGGATCTGGAGCAGGTTTGATTTTGATAGATCCGGAGGGGATAGAGTACACCTACGCTCTGCGTTTTGAGTTCAAGACTTCAAACAATGAAGCAGATTACGAAGCACTTTTAGCCGGACTCCAAACAGCAGCCAAAGCCGGTGTAAACTCTGTCCTAGCTCATGTTGATTCGTTATTGGTTGCTAATGAAGTCAACGGAGAATATGAGGCATGGGAGGAGAACATGATTCGATATTTAAACCAAGTCAATAGTCTATTGGCCACGTTTGATTCATGCAAAATAGTTCATATTCCGAGACGCAAAAACAAAAAAGCTGATGCTCTGAGCAAACTGGCATCTGTCACATTCTGTCACTTATCCAAGGAGGTATTAGTTGAAACCTTGCAAACTCCAGCCATCAGTCAGGCAGAAGCTGTAATGTCGATCACTATACAGGAAAAATCATGGATGACACCAATCCTACATTACCTAAAAAACGGCACGCTTCCGGAGGATAAAGCCCAGGCACGAAAGATGAAGGTCAAAGCTTCGCTTCGGTTGCCCATCCCCAGGCTAATGGATAGGTGGAAAGAGGCAACTGCAGAATTGTGGAAGGCATTAAAAAACGCCTGGGGAAAGATGGGGTTTCTTGGGCGGATGAACTTCCACACGTCCTATGGGCACACCCGACAATGCCGAAGACAAGCACAAGAGAAACTCCCTTTAGTTTGACCTACGGATCGGAAGCAGTCATCCCCGCCGAAGTGGGCATCCCCACTCATCGCATGATGCAAAGTCAAGAAGAGAACAAACAACAACTCCGTCTGAACCTCGACCTAACCGAAGAGCGAAGAGAAATTGCGGCCATCCGAGGGGCAAAGTATAAAAAAGAATTGGAAAAACATTACAACTCTAAGGTCAAAGAGGTCCGTTTCAAAGAAGGAGATTATGTCATGCGGAGGAATGATGCTAGCTTGGCCGAAGGTACAGGGAAAATGGCTCCAAAGTGGGAAGGACCCTATATAGTCAAAACCTCCGGAAGAGATGGAGCCTACACACTTATCAAGATGGATGGAATTCCCGTTCCCCGTACCTGGAATGGGATGCACCTTAAAAGATGCTTCCTTTGAAGAAAAGTCTTGAAAATTTTTAAATAAGTTTGTAATGCGGAGGCTATTGCCCGCATCTTTTTATTTTCCATGTAATGCCGAGGGTATTACCCGCATCTTTTCATTTTTCATATACCGCGGAGGGTATTGCCCGCACCCATGAATGTTTTTACCAAAAAGTTTGTAATATCCGGAGGAATATACTCCGGAATATTTTAAATAGAATGCATGAATTTTCTATCACTTAGAAGTTGCAACGTAAAATTATCATCGCCCGAACCAGGGGATACAAACCCTAAAAAGTAAGGATGGACTGGCATACGTTCAACCTTTTGCTTTCATTTAAAAATTATCCTAAGTATAAAAACAAGACAAATTCGCATATCAGAAAGAATGTTCTAAGCAAAATAAAATACAATCAAACAAAGCATGGACGCATGTAAATAAAATGATTGCATCAAGAATAACCGGGCTAGGATGTCAGGAAACTATTCAAACCATTCACAAAAGATAGGGTAATTGTTAAATGTACAAATGGTAAAAACGAAGATCATTACAAAGATTCTAAACCAAATAAGGTGCATATCCCAAATTACCAGATATGTCCACCTTCCAAAAAATTACTAACTAAAATATACGAAGATGCATACCCCAAAGAGCCGGGTATGTCCACCTCATTCTTTCGACGACTCCCCTCCAGCAAAGAACAAGGCATCCTTGATCTTGGAAAGAGGTTCATCTACAAGCTTTGGTAGGTCATTCACTACCGGAAAAGTCAAAGAATCAATGCAAGCAATGGCTGTGTTTAGCTCGGCTTCGGCGTTTCGGTTAAGCAGTGGGACTTCTGCGTAAGGAGTCTTCTTCTTAAGTGCATGGGCATACCCATTGTGAAGTCCGGAATTAACGCCAATAGTACTCATAGCATTATTCACTGCGGCAATGGCCACGGTCATCTCCGGACCTTTATGAATGTTCTTGGCCAATAACTGAGCTCCCTCCATCAGAAGCCATGCTTTGGTTGCTTGCAGGTCTTCCACCTTCTTCGCTAAATCAGCGTTTTCTGACTTTAGTTCCTCAATCTCAGCTTTGTGATGCCCCTTCATCTCATCCATCCGAGCCTTCAA
This sequence comes from Helianthus tuberosus, assembly GCA_030545235.1. Taxonomy (NCBI): domain Eukaryota; kingdom Viridiplantae; phylum Streptophyta; class Magnoliopsida; order Asterales; family Asteraceae; genus Helianthus; species Helianthus tuberosus. The sequence continues at coordinate 82,612,065 of CM060371.1, read as the reverse complement.
ATCGGCTTCACCAGTTTTATGGGCATCACGCTCTGAAAAAAGTGTTAGAAAAATTTAAAAGAAGGTACGGAAAGATAAACAAGTAAAAAATGAACCTGCAAACATTCTTTCATAGGCCGCACGAGCGTTGGTAACCGCTTCTTCCATCTTCTTCAAAACACCCTTATGCTCCTCATCCTTCTCTTTTGAAGACTCCGCAAAGCTCTTCAATTCCGCAGCTATTTTATCCCTTTCCTCCGAAGTAGAAGCGGCCGCAACCTGAGAAGACTGATTTAAGGCAGCTAAAGACTTTACCTTTCCCTTCTGAGCTTGAAGGCCCTGGGAGAGTTGGGAGAGCTTTTTCTCGGCATCCGGAGTCCGTTGGATTTTACGTTTCAGAGCAATGATTTCTTTCTCCAGGTCCTCCTTCACCGATTCCGCTTCAACCCACCGGCGATATAGCTCTGTTACATAGACATTGGACTGAGCCTGATTTAGTAATACCGCCGCCCCCAGGTCTTGATTCTTCATCTTCCTACTCCAGGCATGATCCAGCGGGGTACTGATGTTAAACAAAAACATCCTAGCAGTGAGATCGTTCATCACTGAATCCTTGTTCCGAATATCCCATTCCGGCACAAACTTATCATCGGCAGTGGCCGGATCGATCTCCATATCATCCGCAAACACATCTGCATATCGAAAAAAAAGACATCAACTCGGGCCCGAACAAAGTTGGAGGAAGAGAAGACACTTGATCTTCCTCGTCATCAATAAAGCAGTCCGGACCCAAAGAAGATGTAACACCCCATGTTTTCGAAAGTCAAAGTCAAACTCAAGATTAAAGTCAAAGGAAGAAAAGATTGCTAATTGCGATCTGTCACTCCTTGCTCAGCTACTGTTTTGACTTCTTTGACTTGTAGATAGCCTATTTAATTCCTTACATTAGTTGTATTATGTGGAGTACTTGTTAATAATCGAGGTTTAATCGATATTTATCGCATGTTTTATCGCGTGTTTTATCGCGTGTTTTATCGCTTATCGCAATCGCATTCGCAACCCGATTAATCGAAACGCAATCGCAACGCGATCGCAATCGAATCGCAAATGCTAAATGCAAGTTAATTAGGATGATTGTATGTTAGATATAGTAGTTTGGATTAATGGATAACTCTAACGCATCGCAAAACCCAACGCACGAAATGAAACTCCAAAACTCAAACCATCGGAACCACTCGATCGAGTGACTGCTTGATCGGATGGTCAACCGATCGGTTTGCCATCCGATCGGACAGCCATCCGATCGGTGACCCACTCATTTGTGATGTGACAGCCTCTCTGCTCGACCAGCTCGCTTCAGCCCTTCTTTCTCTCAATTTCTCACGATTCGTGTAAGTTTTCAACCTAAATCTTGTACTTTCTTGATCTACATGCACTCCTACACCTTTCTATCTTTTGAATCTTAACTTTTAACCGTGAAATCACTAGAGTTGAGGTATTCTAGGATGATGTCATCATGGGGTTCTTATGAACTTCATGTTTTGGCTTCAATCCACCACGAACAACTTAGATCTGGACGATTTCCACATGAATAAACAAGGATCTTGCATAGATCTGAACATATTCATGGTGAAAAGGATTGAAAGATGGTTTTCCAACTTTCTTTCAACTCTTTTACACTCAATGCACTCAAAACCGATAGAATCAGAGCTTGTTCTGATCTTCTACCCGTTCTTAGTGTTGTGTTGGTTCAAGATCTGATTTCTATCAGAGAGACACCCGATTTCGGGTTAAACATGAACCACCGTCTCGGACAGTTAACTGGTCGAACTAGGGTGATTCCTGTCCGATCGGATTACTTAGATCTTGACGAGGTTTCTGTTGTTTAGCACGTATCGTATTGTCTCGAATCAAAACTACAAACTATCAAAATTACCAAGTGTCAAGACGATCAGGTCGCTAGGACGGATTGCCATCCGATCGGACAGCCACCCGATCGGCTGGCACATGGTCCCACATTCAAACTTTATTTTTTTAACTTTTTAGAGGTTTTGAACATCGAACGGATTACCGTCCGATCGGATTGCCATCCGATCGAACGACTGTCCGACCATGTGATGTTTGGGACTTCACCCCTTAAACAATTTTCAACATGTTCAATGGCTTATCAGTTCAAACGGATTGCCACCCGATCGGTAGACCATCCGATTGAGTGACAACACTGCTGTGAACTTGTTCTCTGAGAAATACCTCGCCGAACGGATCGTCACTCGATCGAACCGCCGTTCAATCGACCGGCCTGAAAGGTAGAGATACTTCTCTGTTTTCAAAATGCTACAACAAAAACTTAAAAAGGCAAACCATCATACATAAACACATCTTCACCAGAGGAGATGTCAATACAATCGAATGGCCATCCGATCGGATGACCATCCGAACGGATTGACATCCGATCGACTGCCATCTGATCGGATTGCCATCCGACACTTATCAACTTCGCACCGTTTTACGCGCTGCTTATCGTTTATGCTATCGTTAACTGTTCAGGCTAACTCCTCTCAGCGCTCCCTTCAATCCAAGATAGTGTTTACTTGTTAAGCACAATCTATGAGTATACTCGATCCCTTTTTGCTTTATGCACTTTTGGGTGTTACATACGTTACTTATTCTAAATCACAATCGACACACGACGCAAACACTATTTATACGCTAACCGTTATTGCATACTATGTGTTATTCAATGAATGCTTGTTTGTTATGTTAACACAGTGATTGTTGCCTGACACCTTAGCAACGATAGTACTATAGTTTGGACTCAGCACCTGTCGTGGACAGGGGTTGTTAAGGGATTTACTTCACGTGTCCCAGTGGGGATATGTGTTGCGCATTCTACAACTCGCAGTCACATCTATGTATATTTCTCTGTCGATAACCTACTTGCCTTCACTTTATACATGTTACATGCTGGTTATGCGTTAACGATTTCGAACTCTATTATATCTATTAAACTTGTATGCTCACCTTTACACTATGTGTATTGACCTTTACTTTAACGTATGTGACAGGTGTTTAGGATGCTTGTTGTGTGGAATCGAAGTAGGGAGAGTCTTAGAAACAAACAAACAATTTATCTTATTTTTATTTGAAATCAGAGTTGTCGGAACATGCTTTTGTTTGGAGAACATCTATGTGTGTAATAATTAGATTACTTAATGGGTTACGGTATGGGACGTAATGATAACTATTTGGTAATTTAGTCGTTATGGAATTTCTCCCGACAATCTGTTTCGCTCAGTGTGGCGCCCCGATGTTTCCGTCATCGGTTGGGGTATGATAGATTGGTAATAGAGCCATAACTATAGGGAATTAGGCAAGACTTGACCTAGTCCGGGTCGATGTCTTAGAAACGACCTAGTCTATAGTTAGGTACCAACAGACCGACTTGTGCATACCCTATAGGGGTTATGTACGAGCTTATTTGCTATATCTCGTTATTCTCGCTTACGCTACACTATCACTGCACTTTAATTTTCAAAAATGAACGATTGATTAGGTCAAGATTAGGTGTGAAAACCGCAAACTCTTGACTAAATCTCCTGTTCGACCCGCATTTTATCTATAAACAGGAGAATTTGCGTTGAATTAGGAGTGAAATCCACACTTTAACGCATAATTCCTCCCTATTTTATCAAAACAGGAACGAAGTTGTTAAGTTAGGGGTGAAACCCGAACCTTGACGACTTGTTCCGACCTCTATTTTTGTTTTACAAAACTCTCACCAAAGTCTCGACGGACTCCAACGACTTAAAGTCACGCTGTAACTGGAAGGATGCGTGCCATTCGCCCAAATTCGAGGCGAGAGCACAGTCCCGAAGGCCAAAAGTGTGTACTAAAAGTCCTTGTGAATAGTTGAATCACTTTGGGTAGTCGATGTCTATCGAGCCTTAGACAATCTATTTTCGATTTCAAGCTCTCAATCGCCGATTTTATGTGTTTTCGATTCTGAGCTCGCAACTGCCGACTCTGATAACTCGTCACTTTTATGTGGATTTTATGTGTTTTATGTCATTTTATCTGTTATTGTGTTTCGATTTTGCTGATTTATTCGCTTTTCGCTCTCGCTTTGCTCGACACACACGACTCGCACTGCACACCTATCTCAACACGCTAACAAATCGCTGCTACTTGTGGATGAACTGTATGCTATGTTACTCGCTGTGTACTCGCTAATCGAAATCGCTATTCTCGAACGCTCGCGGACTTTGAATGATAGGTTTCTGTATTCTGACCGCTTCTATGTGCTTCTATGTGCCTTATGTGCCCTACGTGGTTATGTGTTCTGTGATTATGTGTTTATGTGCCTATGTGTTTATGTGGTTATTCGTGTTCCTGAGCTTTAATAGTGTTAGGCGTGTGAGGTGAGATTCGATTATACTGTGTCTGAGTCCTATGGCGATGTCTGTTGCAGACAATGTCGTCATCTGGACCCGTCACTCGCGCGCTGCTCGCCGAAACCAGAAAGACAAACGCCTTGCTGCTCTTGTCGCTAAGCAGATAGCGAAAGTCATTCCTCAGATTGTTAGCGACCTACACGAGAATGCTAGCAAGTCTTCTAAAGAGTCCAGGACGGATTCTCCCAAAGCTGTTTTTAGCTTCAAGCAGTTCAAAGCTTGCGGTCCGAAAGAATTTACTGGCAAGAACGGGCTACAGCTCTGTTTCAATGGTTCGATTCGATCGAGGTCACCCTGCGCCAGAGTGGCTATCCTGATAATCTCCGCACTCTGAACGCTACCGGCGTCTACCAGTCCCGCGCCTTAGACTGGTGGACGGCTGAGAGAAATAAACGCGAAAATGATGCAGCTTATGGTTTGACGTGGGATGAGTTGAAGGACGTCATGATGGAAGAGTTCTGCCCTCCCCATGAGCGCCAAAAGTTGGAGGACGAATTATGGCATATCAAGCAGAAGGATGGTGACAATGCTGCTTTAACTGCTCGCTTCAAGCAGCTCAGAATAATCTGTCCTGATCAAGTCAAGACTCCCGATGTGACGATCAAGAAGTATATCCGAGCTCTTTCGGATTGTGTCGCAGACTTTGTGCATGCTGCAAAACCAGCAACAATCGAGGAAACTTATCTGCTCACCGCTGAAATCAACAATAAGCGAGTCAAGGCTGGTGTCTGGGACAAAGCCTCGAAGAATCTGCATCAAGCTACCACCGCTGCAACTGCTGAAACCATCGCCGCTCCGCAATATTCAAAGTCCTCTCGTCGCAAGAGAAAGAACAGTAACTCCAGCAACAAGAACTGCGCTGTCACTACTGCTGCCCCGCTCTAAGCTGTACCAGCTCCCCAGCAAACTCAACACTACCAAGTCGTGGCATCGGTTACCCAAGCACCGCCGGCAAAGCGTGCTTATACTGGTCCTCACCTGGCCTGCCCGACTTCTACTTATCATCACCCGGTGAGAATCGCCTACAGATTTTGCGTTCATTGCAACATGTACGGCCACTTCACCGCCAACTGCCGTAAAGGTCCTCGACAAGCTCCAGCTACTGCTCAACAAGCTCTACTTCCTGCACCTCAAGGCCAGCAAGCGGCTCCGTGTCACACCCCTATTTTCCACGTGTCACCGGTGGGCCCGGTGGGGAGTATAGTGATGTAGTTGATATCATCATAGTCAAACAACACAATATTTAAATGCACAGCGGAAGCAAAAGATAAAAATATTACAAACTGATTCAAAAGTAATATTTAATATTACAACAGAATGTAAGTTGGATCCACAGGCGGATCAATTAAAAAGAAAACATAGTTCATCAGACTTATTGCATCCAAGCTTGCGAGACTCTTAATGATGCTAAGGAGAGGCCAGCCTATTACGCTTAGTACCTGCACTTAACCTTTTTGGGAAAATACGTCAGTTTACACTGGTAAATACAATTTAGCTGACTCATTTTGAAAATGTTTAAAAATTGATTTGAATGCACGTGGCGCAAAACATTTTATAACTTGGGATAATTATGTAAATATAATCTTGTAAGGGATTTACATGTTACTTATGCGTTCAGTAGCCCGATCCGTAGACCGGGTTAAAGATTAATAGACACACCACAATATTGAGTTATGCACTGAAAGGTGTACACCTACACCCCGTGCTCAGGTCGTGGCCATCTCGAAAGATGATGCCACGGATATCCGGGACATGGTCATTAACCCCCCAAAGGCTTTAAGCAAACAAAACACATTCAAAACATAGCATATCTATAAATTTAACCTCTATTCGATTAAATATTCAATGCCGGACCAAGCGGTATTTTATATACCGTACCCCAAGCCCGTATAGGGAAAATAAGTTAAAAGTATTTACCTGAGCTAAATATAAATTCAATCCCAGCCGTATACCACCGAGCAAGTACATATAGCTTTTACTGGGCTCCTAAATCTGGAACGAAGGTTTTTAATAACCTATTAGATTCCTAACGGGTCTTTAATTAAGCCTAAGCTTAGACCGATTAACTTTCAAAAAGGAAGACACGGTTCAAACGCATGATAAAGCGAAGACCGGTTTAGAATGTGGTTTTGACCCGACAAGCTTGCATGCTTGTTTAATATGGGTAACTTAAACACATTCTGGATTTTGAGACAAAATGATATGGTTTGGCCCGTTTTGGCTAATATATGCGAACTAGTCACATAAGCCGATCTGAACGCGACAAGTGCGTAACGCGTAACCAAAAGAGTCTTATACAGGTTTCTTAAGTTAATATTCCTTTAATATGTTGTGATATCAGTAGGATATCTTCCATTATGCCCAAAACGAGTTTTAATCTCAAAATAAGCCCCGTAGGGGTATTTTGGTCATTTTAAAGATTATAAAAGAGTTTATTTATAAATCTGAGTTACAGGTCTGATTTGTCTAGTAAATATACTTAATTTACTAAGTTATATTAGTAGGGTATGACCTATATGTGAAATTTATCATTTAAAACCAAACTATGCACCTTAGGGGTATTTTGGTAATTTCACTTAGGCTTAAAAGGTCAAAACTGGAAACCTGAGTTTAAAAACTTTTACTTACTGTTAACATATAAAAATATACTAAAAATATCAGTAGGTATCAACCTTATATGTTTAATATGGTTTTAGTATATACTATGCGTTAAAAATGCTTAAAAAGGCGATTTGGAGCCATTTCCGTGTTTTCAAAGGGAAGCTGATATATTTATAATTCCAGAAGGCTCAAAATATTTTATTTATCAAATAAAATCAGTAGAAAAAGGTTTGGGGTCAAAAGGAATTGTAAAACTCATTTTATGGCTTAAAAGGGCAAAATGGGCATTAACCGAATTAAACTTAGAGACCTATGTTATGCTCAGCCAAAAATTAAATAAAAATCTTCAAAAATCACTAAATATTATATTACATCAGTGGGTAAAAAGTTTGATATCAAAAAGTGGGTTTAGATAGGCTATATGCTAATTACGCCATTTATTTAACAAGAAGCTTTCTAATCACGCTAATGAGCATAACTCTTAATCTAGACCTCGAACTGATGTCAAATTTTAGGTGCAAGTTTATAAATCAGTAACTAAGTTTTCTACTCTTTTAATTTTTCAAAAATCACATTTTATAGTCAAAAGGGCATAATAGTCAACATTTAAGCACTTAACGGAAACATGTATATGAATCGGATAACCAATGAACCAAGTTGTATAATCTCAGAGAGTTATACTTACATGAAACCTGGTCCAAATAAGGCTCTAAGGTATTTCTAAAACATGCATAAACGGGTCAGAACTGAAAGTCAAAGCAGAAGTCAAACTATGCGACTTTCGATCCCGAACCGAGCCTAAACTTGAAATTGTCGGGTTGAACATGCTTAGACATGTTCAACTAATATTTACCAAGTTATTAAAGTGAGAAAACTGATCTTTATGAATTAGTTACGGATTTTATTTAAAACATCCCGTTTGACTTTTATTTGACCCGACAATTAAACTAAGTAAACGTGGTAATTAGGAGGCGCCCTTTTGAGGGTTAATTACCTACCTAATTACGGTCACGTAGCCATGTTCGTTGCGAACCATGGCTTAGCCGTTTAGAAGTCAAAGCGTTTATTGAAACGCTTGATTTTTCGGCTTTATTTGCTAAATAATAAAACTAGACACGAAAGGGGACTTACAAAGGGTCCAAGGGACTCAAGGAGGTTCTCAAAAAGGCTCAAGATCCTCCAGAAATCAGAAAGCAACACTGAAGTGAATGAAGGTGTGAAGGAAACAAGTGAACTCACCTCCTATTTATACTTTTCGGGACCTCACGAGATCGCGACAAGTATCGGGAGGTCATAACCAGATCATGGCAGGTGTAAAACCACTTTTGAAACCTGTGGGCTGCCCCTAGAGTCGGTTATGTGAGATAGAAACCAGTTTTGAGCAAAAACCAGCAACGAACAGGCTGTTACCAGCTGTTCTGCATTCTGTCCAGGTCTCGCGGCCCGCGTAAGGGACCCCTGAGGTCTTCGCAGCCCGCCTGACAGTCCATAACAGCAAACAGCTTTCAAACAATGACAGAAATGGTCCCTGTGAGCTTTAAAAGTCATTTTAGGCACGTTTAAGGCCCGTTGACCTCATTTTAAGGCTCCACTATGATTTTTAAACATAGGGGACATGAAACATGTTCAAAAATAGGTCGGATGTCGGTTCGTTTGGCCGTACGGTCACGTTGTGCGTCTAATTACGACGAAACACGAACGGACGCGAAAAACGGTCCAAACTACGCGACGAATGGAATTTTATCAAGGCGATCACTAAAATAAAATATTTTAGTGCTTACATAGATTTTGGGTGTCCGGGGATATTCAGAATGTGAGATATGCGCAAAAGTGCAAACTTGTGCACTTTTTGACACTTTTAGTCCCTGCATGACCTTAAAGTTTATTTTTGCGCACCAAACACCTCTAAGCCTATATATAAGCTATAGAAATGATAATTAGGGTATGTTTAACTCATGGACAATTTCCGGAAGGTCCGTTACCATACGAATCGACATACTTTTACAGTTTGACGCAAATAGTCCTTAAATTGCGCAAAGTAGCGCGAAATGCCGTTTAGTGTTATCCAAGCCTTCCATGGCCCATATTTATCCTTCCCAAGCATATACCTAAATATTAATACGCTCTCGTTCGCTTAGATGGTCACCGAAAAGCATAGATTCAAAAGTTGACGCTTTAGGTCCCTCTATTGCGCAAACTTGCACATCTCATCATTTATTAGCATTGAAGCCTCATCTAATCCATATTAGGCATTCTTGGAAGTATTATTAAACATCACGATGCTTCGGGTTCGCTAAAAGGTTATTCAGAGGTATAATTAAACATATTGACACCTTTAGTCCCTCTAACTTACAAAGTTGCGCGTAACTTTACTTATAGGCATAAAAACCTTAGACGGCCATTATTTGGCATTTCCGAGAGTATAATTAAATATTATGAAGCTCCCGGTTTGTTAAAAGGTCACTCAGAGGTAAGAATTAACATGTTGACGCTTTTACCCCTTTATTGCGCAAACTTTCAATTAATTATGCAAACGGCTACACTTAATCATCAAGTGGCACATTTGTGAATATAAACATCGTAAGAAACTTATTTTAGGTATATTAACACTTCCAGTCCTTTCATAATCAAAGTTTTCGATTTTTCGAAAAATTAGTCCCTAAATTTCAGTGTTTGACTTCATTAGGGTTTATTACACGTGTCAATACATCATTGGACGTGATTTTATGAGGTGTTACATCCTCACCCCCTTAAAAGAAATATCGACCTAGAGATTTGCTAAAATGCTGGAAGTACTTTATGTCACATGACGGACTTAACTTCTATAGCATATCTGGAGTCTCTCCAAGCTCCCAAAGTGACCTTTATATTTGGTACATGTATCCTTTTGGAGCTTCTTAACCTGTCGATCCTTAATCGATATAGGTTGCTCATCATATCATAAATCTGCATATCAATATGTGATAATGCTTCTTGACTTATTGGTGAAACACATCCTCAAATCATTAGTGTATAATGCATTGTATGCTCTGCCAAGCTCCTTAAATAGGTTTTAGCTTATAAGCTATTTGATCTTGTTACATTCGATTCCTTCGAATGATTCTATACATTCAGAGCTCAACTAGCCTAATAATTTAACAAATTGGTACACCCTTCCAGGGTGATATCTTTGTTAAACCTTATTCCTTAACAAGAACTTCAGAGGTTTGCTATTTTCATTAATCCATGATTTTCTGCCGAATACTGGCCACTTACAGATGATTATGGATTTGTTTGATCTTATTCGTTGTTTCCAAGGCAACTTTCAGATCCTGATAATTGGACTTACCAATCTTCTGTCTACTAATAGATGTTTAACATTTCATCCATACAAAGTCTTCAAAGGGGCAGCCTTGATACTTATATAACAACTATTATAGAAAAGCTTAGTTTAAGGTGAGATGGTTATTTCAACCATTACTTAAAACTAATCTTAAGGAATAGCTAATCCTTGCCGCTAGTCGAACAAATCGACGATCCTGGGCAGCTGATAGAAATTTATAATTGTTGCCTAATTAGGGTTGCGGTAATTAATGCATAAGCAAAATGAACCGTCTTTCTTAATTACTATACTGAATTCTCAGAACATTGAGTTAGGCTATATGAATTCTCTATTTTAAAACTTACTTAATTTGGGTTTCGATCCTTCCAATAATGGCACTAGCCGTCTTGGAGATTTCATAATAGTACAGCCCTAAATAGGATATAAATCTTAACTCTACTTGTCTCACAGGAGGTAAACAGGGTAATCTTAGGAGAAGATAATCAAAATATAAGGAGGTTGCAGAGATTTTCCAAATCTCTGGCTCCAGTTTATCCATCATTGCCCGTGTCAAATAAGTGACACATTTATGTTATAAGTCCACGAATTCCTTAATCTGGAACATTTACTTAGAAACTTCCATTCAGGATATCTTCTTTGAATACCATTAGCTGACTTTAGTACCATATGTCCATCGTAATATCTTTGTGGTCTCATGCATTAAACCTCCATACTGATCAGGCATGGAAGCAATCTATGGAACTTATTAAGATACATCAATCCTCATATGGCGCTTTTATTATACTGTCTGGTTTTCGCAATCGATAGAGATTGAAGAGATATCAACTATATATATATATATGCTGACGCACTTCCTCTAGAGAGAGGATACTTCTAGAATTCTATGATTGGAAGTTTCTGACAGGAACAGAAGGAATGGTTCTTATGATTTTACCTGTAAGTTTTACCTTACACTTAATATCTGAGGTTCTTACGAGAAAAAAATTTTCCTAAAAGTTTGCTAAGTTGTAGTCTTATGAGAGACTTAGCAGCACCTAAACCCAAACATAACCCTTAACAATAAAATTAAAATAAGGGATTTATCTGATATTATTAATGTGAGCTGCCTCTAATCCTTCATCAGGAGGGTTAAACACCTCCATTCTTAATCCCTTTTAAACTTAGTTGCGAAATCCTTGACAAATTTTAGGGCAATCTCAGCTTCGATTAGTTATTTCATAATATATATAACGTGAGTAGCTGAGGTAGATCCATAATGGATTTATAACAAGCAGGCTTTGAAACCTTAATGTGCCTTCTTATTGCCGATGCTAACCACCAATAATTATTTGCATGAAGTTTAGATTTTGGGTAAATAGGGTATTATCTCAGTCAATGAATTAAAATTTGCGACATACCGTCGACAGTCTAGAATTTTTATGGCGAGAGTCAGAAATTTCTTATTTCATCTTTTTCCATTTTGTGATGCGAATAATAGGTCTTTCTAATAAGGTCCTTAATACTCGGTCCATCCCATAATGTATAAGGGGATCTCTCTTATGGACTCCATTAATGTCCTCACTAATCAAGGGTATTACTATCGAATGATTGTGATGCATACTTTACCATGTGCTTTCCAGCATAACTGCTGACATACCTAATGGTTTCTACTTCATCCAACAATTTCTTGTAATCGATGGTCCCTTTTTACTATTGAAGTCTCTTGACTTCCAAGAGACGAAGCACTTTTAAGTACATCCTAAAGAATGGGCTCCTTGCCACATATGATTTTATTTGTATTATTCTTCGCATATGAAGTATGAATAAAGCTCTTATCATGAGTAGCGACATGTGTTTTAGAGCAAACAACATTTGGCTTCTTGAATCTTCTCATGACTTTTCTCATATCCTTTCTAATAGGTGCGTAAATTACAGTTTTGGAGATTAACTCCATTAACATCGAGGTTCACATTGGATGTACCGTTAACATTCGTCGCATCTCCAGCATCGCGACTGTTATTTGTCTCTTCCGAGTTTCTCGTACTCGAACCTTTGGTATTTAATACCATATTCAACAAATGCTTAGGCAATCCATATCCAGTGTCTCCTTGAATTGTCAAAGGCTCACCATAAGGAGTCTTAATAACTACTTGCTTCTCATCACATAAGGCATGGGCTTGGTTACAGGATGACCAACCCTTCTTTTATTATTATATCGAGTCCCTCTATTTTAATGGAACAAAGACAGTGGAAAAGAGTAATCCCTAATGGATATAAAACATCCATCTAATACTGCTGAAACAGTCTCTGAGGTACTATCGGCCAATTCTACTTTATACTTAACGCTTAAAGTTTTAACAGGCAAACTTAACGATTTACAAAATCTATTATCAACGAGAGACTTATCTGAACCTGAATCAAATAATACTCTAGCATGAGCGTTATTGATAAAGAAGTACCTGTTGTGACATTGTTATCCTGAACAGTCTCTTGAGTATCCATTTGAGAGCTTCCAGCTTTGATCTTTTTAGCCTCCTTAGGCTTTTAGCGTATTTAGGGCAGTTGGTCTTAATGTGCCCTTTCTCATTGCAACCATAGCAGCTTGCGTCTCCCATTCTCTTGCAATCCAAGGTCTTATGCTCCTTGAACTTGCAGATTCCACAGGGTAGAGGCTGAGATTCAAATTTGCATTTCCCGAGGTGGTATTTCCTACAGGTTTTGCATCTGGTCTTCTCACCGATCTGCTGTTTGTCCTTCAAATCCTTGCATTCATGGGTCTTGTGATCCGTCTCTTTACAGATGAAACATCCCCTGGTCTGATCATAAAAACATTTTCCGAAGTGCTTCTTCCCGCAGGTTTTACACTCGGGTTTTGCCTCCCTTGGTTTGGACTGGTTATAGCTTGAACCGGTCTTACCCTTTTTGTAACCCCTATTCGGGGTATCATCGCACTTACGCTTATGATCCTTCAACGCACGGTCCACAGCGTTGTTTACGGCTGTATCTATCATAGCCTGTAACTCGGTGCTTGTTAAATTCAGTCTTACATCATCATTCTGATCAACCGGATGATTGTGAGCTTCAGAGGAGTCAGCCATGGTGAAGCTTTGAAGACTACAAACCAAGTAGTAATAATTGGTTTAATTATATAGCGAATTGTCGAATTTGATGTTTGAATAGCCATGGTGCAAATCAACCATTTAGGCCAATAGATAGTATTTAATTTATTTGATTATGTTTTGCCTAGGTTTTTAAATAACCCATCATTGGCGTTTAAATGGGATATGATCTTTCATATTTATTAGACAGGGGACATAAGTCACGACTGTCAATGTCGTATTGACATTTTATATAGCACATAGGGCTTGTTCCCCAGGACTTTTGATGGCACAGGGGCCTTGTCACTAGGAAAAATTTTAAAACATAGTCGATGATTCCTTTGGATCGGAAAATTTCATAGTTCATTGTCTTGACAAGAAGTTATGAAATAAAACTATCTTTTTGATGTATACATCTTTGCCCGTAGGTATACATCCCAGATGGATGTTTAGATGTGTACATCATGTTCGACGTTTATTAGCCATGATTCCTTTTGATCATTTAGGCTAAATAAGGGGTTTGGAAGTTCCTAATATAAAGACGACAAGCGTGATTTTATCGCATCACTGTTGTCGGGAGTGTTAACACGTTTTTAAGTGTTAATAAGGATCTGAATCTCTTTTAAACAGGTTTTACCATCTTAGCTAGGTCTTCAACGACATTCAAGCTAGGTCAAACCTTTTAAGATTCTCTTTTAATATTTATACTGGCAGGAAAGGAGTGATATTTATTTTTATTCAGGATTTTTATCATAATTATCCTGGATTTAATTAAAATATAACTATAGCACAAAAAGTCAAGTCACAAGGGCAACTTTAAATTATAAACCATGATTTTGTAGAATCAAAGGTATTTAGGCTTGAACGTGTTCACGCCTTTTCTTGACAGGGAGTTGTAGGCTACGACTGTCTTTAGTCTCAGAGGACGTTAATTATAGCCCGTAGGCATTATTTCCCTAATGGATGTTTAAATCACAAAATAAGAAAGGATTTCGGGAGAATCTAATATAAGGATGATTTATGTGACTTTATCAAACCACGTCTGCCAGAAAAGTTAATATGTTACAGATGTTAACAAGGATGTGATTCTCTTGAATAGGTCATACCATCTTGGCCTCGTCATATTGGCTAGGTTTACCTTTAAGATTCATTTTTAATAATTAACGCAGAATAATCCTAACTCGGGATGTTAATAAGGATCTGAACCTAAATTGAGGAACTGCCATCTTGGCCGGGTTTCAATAATTACACGAGGCTAGGTCTTGTCCTTTTTAGATTTTGCCATTTTATTATAATGGTAGATCTTATAACAGAAATGTTATTTTAATTTATTTCATATATTATATTCATATATAATGATATAAATGAAATTTAGATAAAACATCCCAATGGTTTTAAAAGAGGTATAGAATTGCCCTAAGCGGGACTTGAATGAAATGATGTTGTCCATGAAGGGACTGAAGGATAAGTATGCCCTTATAAGGACTTACTAAGGAAACGAACTTCAGCAAAAGGAGTTTCTTCTTCATTTTAGTTCTAAATGTCTTCTCCTTGGTTGTATGATAATCCTAGTCGCAACACGAAGCTCGGCCTACCCTAGGCCTCGAATGGGGAGAATTTCCATTACGGCTTCATTGCTTGGCGACTTATCAAAATATTTAGAAGTGAAAGCAATAATCCTCCGAATAGAGACAAGAGTATTCCTATGTTAAGTCTAGACTCAGAGAGTCAAAGAATGTGCTATCGTGTCATTGAGATTAAACACAAAAAGCTAGTGTTTAATTCACTCAATGTTGGCTCTAATACCAACCTGTCACACCCCTGTTTTCCACGTGTCACCGGTGGGCCCGGTGGGGAGTATAGTGACGTAGTTGATATCATCATAGTCAAACAACACAATATTTAAATGCACAGCGGAAGCAAAAGATAAAAATATTACAAATCGATTCAAAAGTAATATTTAATATTACAACGGAATGTAAGTTGGATCCACAGGCGGATCAATTAAAAAGAAAACATAGTTCATCAGACTTATTGCATCCAAGCTTGCGAGACTCTTAATGATGCTAAGGAGAGGCCAGCCTATTACGCTTAGTACCTACACTTAACCTTTTTGGGAAAATACGTCAGTTTACACTGGTAAATACAATTTAACTTACTCATTTTGAAAAGGTTTAAAAATTGATTTGAATGCACGTGGCACAAAACATTTTATAACTTGGGATAATTATGTAAATATAATCTTGTAAGGGATTTACATGTTACTTATGCGTTCAGTAGCCCGATCCGTAGACCGGGTTAAAGATTAATAGACACACCTCAATATTGAGTTATGCACTGAAAGGTGTACGCCTACACCCCGTGCTCAGGTCGTGGCCATCTCGTAAGATGATGCCAAGGATATCCGGGACATGGTCATTAACCCCCCAAAGGCTTTAAGCAAACAAAACACATTCAAAACATAGCATATCAATAAATTTAACCTCTATTCGATTAAAGATTCAATGCCGGACCAAGCGGTATTTTATATACCGTACCCCACGCCCGTATAGGGAAAATAAGTTAAAAGTATTTACCTGAGCTAAATATAAATTCAATCCCAGCCGTATACCACCGAGCAAGTACAGATAGCTTTTACTGGGCTCCTAAATCTGGAACGAAGGTTTTTAATAACCTATTAGATTCCTAATGGGTCTTTAATTAAGCCTAAGCTTAGACCGGTTAACTTTCAAAAAGGAAGACACGGTTCAAACGCATGATAAAGCGAAGACCGGTTTAGAATGTGGTTTTGACCCGACAAGCTTGCATGCTTGTTTAATATGGGTAACTTAAACACATTCTGGATTTTGAGACAAAATGATATGGTTTGGCCCATTTCGGCTAATATATGCGAAATAGTCACATAAGCCGATCCGAACGCGACAAGTGCGTAACGAGTAACCAAAAGAGTCTTACACAGGTTTCTTAAGTTAATATGCCTTTAATATGTTGTGATATCAGTAGGATATCTTCCATTATGCCCAAAACGAGTTTTAATCTCAAAATAAGCCCCGTAGGGGTATTTTGGTCATTTTAAAGATTATAAAAGAGTTTAATTATAAATCTGAGTTACAGGTCTGATTTTTCTAGTAAATATACTTAATTTACTAAGTTATATCAGTAGGGTATGACCTATATGTGAAATTTATCATTTAAAACCAAACTATGCACCTTAGGGGTATTTTGGTAATTTCACTTAGGCTTAAAAGGTCAAAACTGGAAACCTGAGTTTAAAAACTTTTAATTTCTGTTAACATATAAAAATATACTAAAAATATCAGTAGGTATCAACCTTATATGTTTAATATGGTTTTAGTATATACTATGCGTTAAAAATGCTTAAAAAAGGCGATTTGGAGCCATTTCCGGGTTTTCAAAGGGAAGCTGATATATTTATAATTCCAGAAGGCTCAAAATATTTTATTTATCAAATAAAATCAGTAGAAAAAGGTTTGGGGTCAAAAGGATTTGTAAAACTCATTTTATGGCTTAAAAGGGCAAAATGGGCATTAACCGAATTAAACTTAGAGACCTATGTTATGCTCAGCCAAAAATTAAATAAAAATCTTCAAAAATCACTAAATATTATATTACATCAGTGGGTAAAAATTTTGATATCAAAAAGTGGGTTTAGATAGGCTATATGCTAATTACGCCATTTATTTAACAAGAAGCTTTCTAATCACGCTAATGAGCATAACTCTTAATATAGACCTCGAACTGATGTCAAATTTTAGGTGCAAGTTTATAAATCAGTAACTAAGTTTTCTACTCTTTTACTTTTTCAAAAATCACATTTTATAGTCAAAAGGGCATAATAGTCAACATTTAAGCACTTAACGGAAACATGTATATGAATCGGATAACCAATGAACCAAGTTGTATAATCTCAGAGAGTTATACTTACATGAAACCTGGTCCAAATAAGGCTCTAAGGTATTTCTAATACATGCATAAACAGGTCAGAACTGAAAGTCAAATCAGAAGTCAAACTATGCGACTTTCGATCCCGAACCGAGCCTAAACTTGAAATTGTCGGGTTGAACATGCTTAGACATGTTCAACTACTATTTACCAAGTTATTAAAGTGAGAAAACTGATCTTTATGAATTAGTTATGGATTTTATTTAAAACATCCCGTTTGACTTTTATTTGACCCGACAATTAAACTAAGTAAACGTGGTAATTAGGAGGCGCCCTTTTGAGGGTTAATTACCTACCTAATTACGGTCACGTAGCCATGTTCGTTGCGAACCATGGCTTAGCCGTTTAGAAGTCAAAGCGTTTATTGAAACGCTTGACTTTTCGGCTTTATTCGCTAAATAATAAAACTAGACACGAAAGGGGACTTACAAAGGGTCCAAGGGACTCAAGGAGGTTCTCAAAAAGGCTCAAGATCCTCCAGAAATCAGAGAGCAACACAGAAGTGAATGAAGGTGTGAAGGAAACAAGTGAACTCACCTCCTATTTATACTTTTCGGGACCTCACGAGATCGCGACAAGTGTCGGGAGGTCATAACCAGATCATGGCAGGTGTAAAACCACTTTTGAAACCTGTGGGCTGCCCCTAGAGTCGGTTATGTGAGATAGAAACCAGTTTTGAGAAAAAACCAGCAACGAACAGGCTGTTACCAGCTATTTTGCATTCTGTGCAGGTCTCGCAGCCCGCGTAAGGGACCCCTGAGGTCTTCGCGGCCCGCCTGACAGTCCATAACAGCAAACAGCTTTCAAACAGTGGCAGAAATGGTCCCTGTGAGCTTTAAAAGTCATTTTAGGCACGTTTAAGGCCCGTTGACCTCATTTTAAGGCTCCACTATGATGTTTAAACATAGGGGACATGAAACATGTTCAAAAATATGTCGGATTTCGGTTCGTTTGGCCGTACGGTCACGTTGTGCGTCTAATTACGACGAAACACGAACGGACGCGAAAAACGGTCCAAACTACGCGACGAATGGAATTTTATCAAGGCGATCACTAAAATAAAATATTTTAGTGCTTACATAGATTTTGGGTGTCCGGGGATATTCAGAATGTGAGATATGCGCAAAAGTGCAAACTTGTGCACTTTTTGACACTTTTAGTCCCTGCATGACCTTAAAGTTTATTTTTGCGCACCAAACACCTCTAAGCCTATATATAAGCGATAGAAAAGATAATTAGGGCATGTTTAACTCATGGACAATTTCTGGAAGGTCCGTTACCATACGAATCGACATACTTTTACAGTTTGACGCAAATAGTCCTTAAATTGCGCAAAGTAGCGCGAAATGCCGTTTAGCGTTATCCAAGCCTTCCATGGCCCATATTTATCCTTCCCAAGAATATACCTAAATATTAATACGCTCTCGTTCGCTTAGATGGTCACCGAAAAGCATAGATTCAAAAGTTGACGCTTTAGGTCCCTCTATTGCGCAAACTTGCACATCTCATCATTTATTAGCATTGAAGCCTCATCTAATCCATATTAGGAATTCTTGGAAGTATTATTAAACATCACAATCCTTCGGGTTCGCTAAAAGGTTATTCAGAGGTATAATTAAACATATTGACACCTTTAGTCCCTCTAACTTGCAAAGTTGCGCGTAACTTACTTATAGGCATAAAAACCTTAGACGGCCATTATTTGGCATTTCCGAGAGTATAATTAAATATTATGAAGCTCCCGGTTTGTTAAAAGGTCACTCAGAGGTAAGAATTAACATGTTGACGCTTTTACCCCTTTATTGCGCAAACTTTCAATTAATTATGCAAACGGCTACACTTAATCATCAAGTGGCACATTTGTGAATATAAACATCGTAAGAAACTTATTTTAGGTATGTTAACACTTCCAGTCCTTTCATAATCAAAGTTTTCGATTTTTTGAAAAATTAGTCCCTAAATTTCAGTGTTTGAGTTCATTAGGGTTTATTACACGTGTCAATACATCATTGGACGTGATTTTACGAGGTGGTACACTCCGGCACCCGCGATCAATGCTAGAGTTTGCTTTGCGTGTGGTGATCCTAACCACTTTGCAAACATGTGCCTGAATCGAGTTGTGAAGCAAGAGCCACAACAGCAACAGCAACAGCCCCAGCAACAGCAACAACAGCCTCACCAGCAACAACAACAAGCAGCTCGCGCCCGAACTTTCAACATAAATGTGCGCCAGGCTCAGGCTGACAACAATTTGGTTAATGGTACATTCCTTGTGAATGGTATTTATGCATCATGTTTGTTTGATACTGGAGCCGATAACTGTTTTGTGTTGTTTGAATTCGAAAAGCTCCTTAATTGTAAGTGCTCCCATCTCCCCTCGATGTTCGATGTTGAAGTTGCCACCGGAAGAACCGTCGCTGTCAATTCTGTTCTTCGTGATTGTACTCTCGAACTCAACGATCACATCTTCCCTATCGATCTTATTCCGATGCAGCTCGGTAGTTTTGACATCATAGTAGGCATGGACTTTCTTCGTGAAAACCATGCTGAAGTTGTTTGTTTCGATAAGATGATTTGATTTTCACTCGCGAATGGTGATCAACTTTGTGTGTATGGTGAAACTCCTTCGAAAGGTCTTAAACTCATGTCATGTGTCCAAGCTAGCAAGTATCTCCGCAAGGAATACAGAGCTTTCTTGGCTAACATTGTAGTAGTGGAGGAGGAAAAGAAAGGAAAGATAGGAGTGAAAGACGTTCCCGTGGTTCGTGAATTTCCTAATGTGTTTCCTGATGATCTCCCTGGCTTACCCCCAAGTTGTGATATCGACTTTCGCATCAACCTCGTTCCTGGAGCCAATCCTATTGCTAGGGCTCCTTACCAACTCGCTCCATCCGAAATGCGTGAACTCTCGAGTCAGCTCCAGGAATTGCTTGACAAAGGCTTCATTCGCCCTAACACCTCTCCTTGGGGCGCACCAGTCCTTTTCGTCAAAAAGAAGGATGGGTCATTCCGGATGTGCATCGACTACAGGGAGTTGAATAAGCTGACAATCAAGAATCGCTATCCCTTGCCTCAAATTGATTATTTGTCTGACCAGTTACAAGGTGCTACGTGTTTTTCCAAGATCGATCTATGCTCAGGCTACCACCAACTATGTATTCAAGAGGAGGATATTCCCAAAACTGCTTTTCGCACTCGTTACGGCCACTATGAGTTCGTTGTTACGCCCTTTGGTTTAACCAACACACCTGCGATTTTCATGGATCTAATGAATCGCGTGTGTAAACCATTTCTTGACCGCTTCGTCATCGTGTTCATCGATGATATCCTGATCTATTCCAAGTCGAAAGCCGAACACGCACAACATCTACATTTGGTTCTTGAATTACTCCAAGGGAACCAACTCTATGCCAAATTCTCCAAGTGTGAATTCTGGCTGGAGCAGGTTCAATTCCTCGGTCACATTGTTAATAGTCAAGGTTTTCACGTCGACCCCGTGAAGATTGAAGCTGTTAAGAGTTGGGTTACACCCGAGAACCCGTCTGAAGTCCGTTCTTTTCTTGGACTAGCGGGCTATTATCGCCGATTTATCGAAGGATGCTCTAAAGTCGCCGTGCCGCTTATTTCCCTCATGCACAAAGACAAGCCTTTTCTTTGGGGAACCCAACAAGAGACTGCCTTTCAAACCCTCAAGCATATGCTTTGCAATGCTCCCGTCCTCACTTTACCCGGCGGAAACAACGACTTTATAGTCTACTGTGATGCCTCGAACCTTGGCCTTGGTTGTGTTCTCATGCAACGAGACAAGGTTATCGCTTACACATCTCGACAGCTCAAGATCCACTAGAAGAACTATACAACCCACGACCTCGAGCTAGGCGTAGTTGTTTTTGCGTTGAAGATTTGGTAACACTACCTTTATGGTACCAAGTGTACGGTCTTCACCGACCATATGACCCTACAACACATCTTCAGCCAAAAGGAACTGAATATGCGTCAACGCCGATGGGTGGAACTTCTCAACGATTACGACTGTGAGATTCATTATCATCCTGGCAAAGCAAATGTCGTTGCCGATGCCTTAAGCTGACGAAGCTATTTGCATAGCGCTCGTAATGTTCAAGCCCAACATCATCTTGAAACCCTCATCCGCGAAGCCCAACATGCTTGTTTTACCGAACGCACTTTGAAGAAAGAAAGGATTCTCAACGATGGAGCCCAGCTAGTGAATAAGTCGAATGGGATATTCTATTATCTAGACCGAATTTAGATCCCCAGGAGGACCGATTTGTGACAGATTTTGATGGACGAAACCCGCAAGTCACGATATTCTATTCATCCCAGTGCCAATAAGATGTACCAGGACCTTCGCTACAAGTACCGGTGGCTGTGCATGAAGAAGGATGTCGCTATCTATGTTTCGAAGTGCCTGACTTGCTCGAAAGTCAAGGCCGAGCATCAAAGACCCTCTGGCTTACTCGTCCAACCCAAGATTCCCATGTGGAAGTGGGAGAGTATAGCTATGGACTTTATAACGAAACTTCCACGCCATCAAGTCACGACAACATCTGGGTTGTCGTTGACCGTTTGACTAAATTTTCCCACTTCCTACCAATACGAGAAGACTATAAGGTAGAAAGATTAGCCCGAATCTACACCAATGAGATCATCAGTCGACATGGGACCCCTCGCGACATCATATCTGACCGCGATGGTCGGTTTACCTCACGTCTTTGGGAAACGTTTCAATCTGCTCTCGGTACTACGCTTAATCTAAGTACCACTTTCCATCCCCAAACCGACGGTCAGACCGAGAGAATGATTCGTACCCTTGAAGATATGCTCCGTTCGTGTGTCATAGATTTTGGTGGTAATTGGGACGCATACTTACCTTTAGTCGAATTCTCATACAATAACAGTTATCATTCCAGCATTCAAATGGCACCATTTGAGGCATTATACGGAAGAAGATGTCGATCGCCTATTGTATGGCACGAGATCGGAGATTCGCAAATAGCCGGTCATGAGCTATTGCAAGAAACGACTGACAAAATCCTCTAAATTTGAGACAATCACTGAAAGCTAAGAGTCGTCAGAAAAGTTAGGCCGATAGACGACGCAAGCCCCTTGAATTTGACGTTGGCGACTACGTACTCCTAAAGGTATTACCTTGGAAGGGTGTGGTCAGATTCGGCAAGAAAGGGAAACTCGCGCCAGGATTTGTGGGACCCTTTAAGATTCTGGAAAGAATCGGAAAAGTGGCCTACAGACTCGAACTACTGGAGGAGCTTAGCAACGTCCACCCGACTTTCCATGTTTCGAACCTCAGAAAGTGCCTGGCTGAGAATGATTTACATGTTCCCCTGGAGGATCTTCAAGTGGACGAAACATTACACTTCGTGGAGAAGCCTGCTGAGATCATGGACTACCAAACCAAGCAGCTCAGGCGCTCACGCATTCCCATTATGAAGGTTCGCTGGGAAGGCAAACGTGGCGCAGAGTTCACTTGGGAAATCGAAAGCGACATGAAGGCGAAGTACCCGCAGTTGTTTGTTATGGCTTCCGCCTAATTTCGAGACGAAATTCCCTTAAGAAGGGGAGGTTGTAACACCCCGTGTTTTCGAAAGTCAAAGTCAAAGTCAAGATTGAAGTCAAAGGAAGAAAAGATTGTTAATTGCGATCTATCACTCCTTGCTCAACTACTGTTTGACTTCTTTGACTTGTAGATAGCCTATTTAATTCCTTACGTTAGTTGTATTATGTGGAGTACTTGTTAATAATCGAGGTTTAATCGATATTTATCGCATTTTTATCGCGTGTTTTATCACTTATCGCACCGCAATCGCATTCGCAACCCGATTTATGCGTTCTGGATATTGTTTTACATGTGTGTGCTACTTATGTGTTACCTGTGCATGTTTATTTATGTTTATGTTGTGGTGATTAATCTAAATGCAATCGCAACGCTATCGCAATCAAATCGCAAACGCTAAACGCAAGTTAATTAGGATGATTGGATGTTAGATATAGTAGTTGGGATTAATGGATAACTCTAACGCATCGCAAAACCCAATGCACGGAACGAAACGTCGAAACTCAAACCATCGGAACCACTCGATCGAGTGACTGCTCGATCGGATGGTCAACCGATTGGATTACCATCTGATCGGATTGCCATCAAATCGAATAGGCATCCGATCGGTGACCCACTCGATCCACTGCACTTTCCTTTTTGGGAAACCCTATAAATACCTACCTGTAACATTATTTGTGATGTAACAGCCTCTCTGCTCGACCAGCTCGCTTCAGCCCTTCTTTCTCTCGATTTCTCACGATTCTTGTAAGTTTTCAACCTAAATCTTGTACTTTCTTGATCTACACGCACTCCTACACCTTTCTATCTTTTGAATCTTAACTTTTAACCGTTAAATCACTAGAGTTGAGGTGTTCTAGGATGATGTCATCATGGGGTTCTTATGAACTTCATGTTTTGGCTTCAATCCACCACGAACAACTTAGATCTGGATGATTTCCACATGAATAAACAAGGATCTTGCATAGATCCGAACATACTCATGCTGAAAAGGATTGAAAGATGGTTTTCCGACTTTTGTTCAACTCTTTTACACTCAATGCACTCAAAACCGATAGAATCGGAGCTTGTTCTAATCGTTTACACTCAATGCACTCAAAAGCGACTATGGAAGCTGCTGTCCAGTACCCTTGATGTATTTGCTTGGCAAACCTCTGACATGGTTGGGGTCCCTCGCGCCTTGGCCGATCATAAGTTGAAAGTATCGCATGCGATAAAACCGGTCGCTCAGAGGAAGAGGAATATGGCTCCGGCTCGTCATAGAGTCATTGCTGAAGATGTACGAAAATTGTTAAATGGCGGAATTATCAGGGAAGTGCGATACTAAACTTGGGTCTCCAACCCGGTAATGGTCACCAAAAAAGACAACACATGGAGGATGTGCGTTGATTTCTTCAACCTCAATAATGCGTGTCCGAAAGATTGCTACCCTCTTCCAGAGATTTATCTAAAAATCGATTCCCTGGCAAGCTTCCGCCTTAAATGCTTTCTGGATGCATATAAGGGATACCATCAGATACAAATGGCTCTGGAGGATGAAGACAAGATAACATTCGTAACAAATGAGGGTCTCTTTTGTTACACCAAAAAGGCCGTTCGGATTAAAGAATGCCGGAGCTACTTATCAGAGGTTGATGGATAAAGCATTTAAGGGTCAAATCGGAAGAAATTTGGAAATCTACGTGGATGATCTGGTCATTAAGAGTGAAGCCGAAGATAACATGATCGATGACATACTCGAGACCTTCGCCAGGCTTCGGAGTATCAATCTCAAGTTGAACCCTAAAAAATGTTCCTTCGGCCTAGAGGAAGGTAAATTTCTCGGGGTATGGATAACTCAGTCCGGAATACAAGCTCATCCGGACAAGATTGAAGCCGTAGTTTCCATGCAGCCTCCGAAAATGGAAAAAGAAATTCAATCTTTAAATGGCAAGCTCGTAGCACTGCAGCGTTTCATCTCCAAAGCTGCTGACCTCACCATTCCCTTCATGAATGTCTTAAAAAAGCGTACCGGTAAGGGTCAGATTGAGTGGACGACGGAAGCTGATTCAGCTTTTCAGGAATTAAAAGTTTATCTTGGGTCTTTACTTACCTTGACCGCGCCGGTAACCGGTGAAACAGTCACCGTATATCTCTCTGCCTCTCACTTCGCCATTAGTGCGGTACTCGTGGTACACCAAAGTTAAGCGCAAATACCGGTCTACTATGTGAACCGCGTCTTAAAAGATTATGAAACCAGATATCCAATGATCGAGAAATTAGCACTTGCTTTGGTACATGCGTCGAGGCGTCTCCAAAGGTACTTTCAGGCCTTCAATATAGAGGTACAAGCCAATCTCTAGATCCAACAGATCCTGAGGAAACCCGAGGTCTCCAGACGACTTACGAAGTGGGCTATAGAGCTTAGCGCCTTCGACATTACCTACCGAACCCGAGGTTTCGTAAAAGGCCAAGCGGTAGCGGATTTCCTTACTGAAGTTCCCACCCGATAAAGTGCTAAGGAGAAACCCGTCCTCCCAAATGTCTGGAATTGGTATACGGACGGAGCTTCAAGTAAAGAAGGATATGGAGCAGGTTTGATTTTGATAGATCCGGAGGGGATAGATTACACCTTCGCTCTGCCTTTTGAGTTCAAGACTTCAAATAATGAAGCAGAGTACGAAGCACTTTTAGCCGGACTCCAAACAGCAGCCAAAGCCGGTGCAAACTCTGTCCTAGCTCATGTTGATTCGTTATTGGTCGCTAATCAAGTCAATGGAGAATATGAGGCACGGGAGGAGAACATGATTCGGTATTTGAACCAAGTCAATAGCCTAATGGCCACGTTTAATTCATGGAAAATAGTTCATATTCCGAGAAGCAAAAACAAAAAAGTTGATGCTCTGAGCAAACTGGCATCCGTCACATTCTGTCACTTATCCAAGGAGGTATTAGTTGAAACCTTGCAAACTCCGGCCATCAGTCAGGTAGAAGCTGTAATGTCGATCACTATACAGGAAAAATCATGGATGACACCAATCCTAGATTACCTAAAAAATGGCATGCTTCCGGAGGATAAAGCCCAGGCACGAAAGATGAAGGTCAAAGCACTTCAATACCAAGTTCATGATGGAAAGCTTTACCTGTAGACATTCTTGGGTCCGCTGTTTAACGCCGGAAGAAGCCAGTTATGTTATCAGAGAAATTCATTGGGGAATCTGTGGCATACACTCCGGACCGAGGATGGTCATAGCCAAAGCGATGTACACCGGATATTTCTGGCCGGGTATGCACCAAAGCGCCGTTAGTGAATTACAAGCATGTGAAGATTGCCAGCGGCATGCCCCGGTCAGTCATCGTGCAAAAAACAACCTTGTACCTGTAACTTCGACCTGGCCTTTCCAAAAGTGGGGAATTGACATCGTCGGTCCTTTCCCCGTCTCCACCGGAGGTGTCAGATTCCTGTTGGTTGCAATTTATTACTTTACCAAATGGATTGAAGCTAAACCCCTCCGAACCATTACTGTAGATCAGATACTCCGGTTCGTATGGGAAAACATCATGTGCCGATACAAAATGCCGCTGTGCATAGTGAGTGACAACGGAAAACAGTTCTCCGAAAAACCATTCAAGACTTGGTGTGAAAAATTGCATATCGAACAAAGCTTCGTTTCGGTCGCCCATCCCTAGGCTAATGGACATGTGGAAAGAGCTAACCGTAGAATTGTGGAAGGCATCAAAAAACGCCTGGGGAAAGAAGTAGTTTCTTGGGCGGATGAACTTCCACACGTCCTATGGGCACACCGGACGATGCCAAAGACAAGCACAAGAGAAACTCCCTTTACTTTGACCTTCGGCTCGGAAGCAGTCATCCCCGCCGAAGTGGGCATCCCCACTCATCGCATGATGCAAAGTCAAGAAGAGAACGAACAACAACTCCGTCTAAACCTCGACCTCGCCGAAGAGCGAAGAGAACTTGCGGCCATCCGAGGGGCAAAGTATAAAAAAGAGTTGGAAAAACATTACAACTCTAAGGTCAAAGAAGTCCGTTTCAAAGAAGGAGATTATGTCATGCGGAGGAATGATGCTAGCTTGGCTGAAGGTACAGGGAAAATGGCTCCAAAGTGGGAAGGACCCTATATAGTCAAAACCTCCGGAAGAGATGGAACCTACACACTTATTAAGATGGATGGAACTCCCGTTCCCCGTACCTGGAACGGGATGCACCTTAAAAGATGCTTCCTTTGAAGAAAAGTCTTGAAAATTTTTAAATAAGTTTGTAATGCGGAGGCTATTGCCCTCATCTTTTTATTTTCCATGTACTGCGGAGGGTATTACCCGCATCTTTTCATTTTTCATATACCACGGAGGGTATTGCCCGCACCCATTAACGTTTTACCAAAAAGTTTGTAATATCCGGAGGAATATACTCCGGAATATTTTAAATAGAATGCACGAATTTTCTATCACTTAGAAGTTGCAACGTAAAATTATCATCGGCCGAACCAGGGGATACAAACCCTAAAAAGTAAGGATGGACTGGCATATGTTCAACCTTTTGCTTTCATTTAAAAATTATCCTAAGTATAAAAACAAGACGAATTCGCATATCAGAAAGAATGTTCTAAGCAAAATAAAATACAATCATACAAAGCATGGACACATGTAAATAAAATGATTGCATCAAAAATAACCGGGCTAGGATGTCCAGAAACTATTCAAAACATTCACAAAAGATACGGTAATTGTTAAATGTACAAACGGTAAAAACGAAGATAATTACAAAGATTCTGAACCCAATAAGGTGCATATCCCAAATTACTAGATATGTCCACCTTCCAAAAAATTACTAACTAAAATATACGGAGATGCATACCCCAAAGAGCCGGGTATGTCCACCTCATTCTTTCGACGACTCCCCTCCAACAAAGAACAAGGCATCCTTGATCTTGGAAAGCGGTTCGTCTACAAGCTTTGGTAGGTCATTCACTACCGGAAAATTCAAAGAATCAAAGCAAGCAATGGCTGTGTTTAGCTCGGCTTTGGCATTTCGGTTAAGCAGTGGGACTTCTGCGTAAGGAGTCTTCTTCTTAAGTGCATGGACATACCCATTGTGAAGTCCGGAATTAACGCCAATAGCACTTATAGCATTATTCACTGCGGCAATGGCCACGGTCATCTCCAGACCTTTATGAATGTTCTTGGCCAATAACTGAGCTGCCTCCGTCAGAAGCCATGCCTTGGTTACTTGCAGGTCTTCCACCTTCTTCGCTAAATCAGCGTTTTTCGACTTTAGTTCCTCAATCTCAGCTTTGTGATGCCCCTTCATCTCATCCATCCGAGCCATAAAATCGGCTTCACCTGTTTTATGGGCATCACGCTCTGACAAAAGTGTTAGAAAATTTTAAAAGAAGGTACGGAAAGATAAACAAGTAAAAAATGAACCTGCAAGCATTCTTTCATAGGTCGCACGAGCGTTGGTAACCGCTTCTTCCATATTCTTCAAAACGCCCTTATGCTCCTCATCCTTATCTTTTGAAGACTCCGCAAAGCTCTTCAATTCCACAGCTATTTTATCCCTCTCCTCCAAAGCAGAAGCGGCCGCAGCCTGAGAAGACTGATTTAAGGCAGCTAAAGACTTTACCTACTCCTTCTGAGCTTGAAGGTCCTGGAAGAGTTGGGAGAGCTTTTTCTCGGTATCCGGAGTCCGTTGGATTTTACGTTTCAGAGCAATGATTTCTCTCTCTATGTCCTACTTCACCGATTCCGCTTCAACCCACCGGCGATATAGCTCTGTTACATAGACATTAGACTGAGCCTGATTTAGTAATACCGCCGCCCCCAGGTCTTGATTCTTCATCTTCCTACTCCGGGCATGTTCCAGCGGGGTACTGATGTTAAACAAAAACATCCTAGCAGTGAGATCGTTCATCACTGAATCCTTGTTCCGAATATCCCTTTCCGGCACAAACTTATCATCGGCAGTGGCCGGTTCGATCTCCATATCATCCGCAAACACATCTGTATATCGAAAAAAGGACATAAACTCGGGTCCGACCCAAGATGGAGGAAGAGAAGACACTTGATATTCCTCGTCATCAATAAAGCAGTCCGGACCCAAAGAAAAGTCCAAAATCGTACCTGAAAAAGTTACCACCTTCGTTTCACCCTGAGTCTTCCCATCCCCCTTGCTCGTAACCACCGGATCCTCAACTTCCATATTCTCGGTTTCATTCACCAGAAGATAACCTCCGGAAAAAGCGAGAGTTGGAGCAGAACGAGCCAAGGCGGCCTCTTCCCTTGACGATTTTCCACCAAAAAGGTGTTTGTCTAACTCAGTTATAACATTGTCACTAGAATGGGAAGAACTTTTCTTAGCTTTCTTCAACAGTTTCGGCATGGGGAGAGAATCGGATGATCGGATCTGAGAGACTTCAGTTTTTCGCTTGCGAACAAGACCTTTTAACCCAACATTAGAAGTAATACCTTTGATCTTAAGAGAAGTAGCAGAAGACGATAGTTCAAAGCTTCATCCAAACTCCGCACCTCCGGATCATTATCTACGTTTTCCTGTTGAGGATCGTCTTTGGCTCGGGGTCCGGATGATCCAGCAGCATCTTTCACAAGTTTTGGTCCTGAGGATGTGGCATCGACGATGGGTAGCTCAGCGGCATTTTGCTCGGTCAAGGGGCGGATCTCCTAAGCCGAGGATGAAACCTGTTTCATAAAGGGAACCTCGCCTTCAGCCTGCCCGTCAAAGTCAAAATCCAAAACATTGAAGTTCGGAACTTTCAATGCGTCCCTAAGTGACATCTCGTTTCCTGCATATCAAAAGAAAAATAAATTAAAAATGAAAGAAAAGAAAAGATGCCGAAGGGAGGGTAAGAGGCCGGGAACTTACTTTCACGTTTCGTGCGTATAACCGGCTAATCCCTATCCCTTAGGCCCCAGGAAAAATAAACCCTTCCCAGTAAAAGAAGATGTTCGGGGAGGGGACGGATAGGGGACTGATTATCGATCAGGGGTCGAGCCAACTCTTGATTAAAAACAAAACCCTCGCCCAGATCAAAGGACATAGTTTGGTCCTTGAACCCCCACACCATCTCCACCGGAAGGCAATGGTTGTCCAGCCAGAAAAAACTATCCTTCCAGTTTTTTAGGCTGGACCTCTCATCTCCGGAAGGACTTGGGATACCCTTCCGATGGGAGAAAGTATACCAATCACCGGCCGTTATAAATTCATAAAAATATCTAGAAACGTCCAAATCCGGCTTTTGGTTCAGAGCCCTACAAGAAATCTCGAAGTGGTTTACGCGGCTTATTCCGAAAGGATTCACCTGGAAAAGGTGAACTCGGAAAAACCGGAGAACTCTAATCAGAAACTTCGAGAAAGGAACTCTGTAATTCACGAAATTACACACACTAGTATACAAAGAGAATTTCCCTTGACGGAAAGGATATATGATTTCATTCTTTAAAGGAAGAACCGGATTAAGATCTAAAGGAATCCGATACTCCTGAACGAACTTATCCAACTGACGTTGGGTAAGAACACTTACGCTCTCGGAAAGGTTGTCTTTCCCGGGAGCCATAATAATGACTGTAAAAGGGAACGCACCTTATAGAAGAAGAAGTAAGACGAATGAAGAGGATAACAGCTGGGAGAAGTCAAGAGAGTAAAAAAGGTAAAAATGAAGTGTAAAAAAGGGGCTTTTATAGAAATCCTAAGTCGGTTAAGGGTCAATCGAATCAAACCATCACATCAAGGCGCCGATCACGATTCCCAAAGCGGGACTTGTAACCGTCACCAGCCGGTGACTGACGGTCGAATTATTTACCTCACCTGCACCACGTCAGCCACATACAAACGTCGCCACGTCATTCGATCAGAAAAACTTTGTACAAACATTTTATTAAGTCCTTTACAGAACTTAACAAACTGGGGGACTTGAAGATACATATCCAAATCCGGACCTTATCCAAAGGGACGGACCGAATCACCTATGGACGAACACTCTGAAGACCTCTGTGCCCCATGTCACCGAGGATGGACAACCGAACAAGTGCGTCTGGACGAATGACATCATCTCAGTTGACCATTATAAATACCCATTCAAGTACAAAGCCAAGGACGGTTTTCTGAACCTTCGTCCTTACTTCCTCTCTCTACTTTCTCTCTCTATCAAATACTTATCCTCACGCCGGAGGGTGGTCGCAGAGGGGCCCTCCCATCTCTGCGGCGAGCCTAACGGTTTTCTCTTTTCCAGGTTCAAGCCCTCATCTCCTACAAGATCCAGACTGTGTTTATAGGCTCTGGCCTTGGTCGAATTTTGGATCTTCAAGAAGAAAGCATCATCATCATCTCCAACAACATCCGCATTTGAACGAGATCAACAAGTCCAAATTTCTAGCAAAGAAGAAGGATCCAGGTTCATACTACCCATCATAGATAATCGCTTCACACCGATAGCCTCTTGGCCAAGTTGCACCAGGTGTTGATCCCCACTAAAATGGTGCATGTCCAAGTCTCACAAAGTGGACATTAGGTGGATTTTAGGGGAGGTGTGTTCGCCGTTAAAAATATATATATGATAATAATAAATTGCTTACCCCTTAAGTTTGTTAAGAATTTCTTCCAAAAAGAAAGTATATAAACTCTTTTACTCCATTCTAAAAAATCCTCTGCTTTTAGATATAGATTCTTTCTTTGTTGGATATTTGTCAATAACACTTTATACCAAAGCTAGATCAAACCAGACCATTTCTTGTAAAAAACAAAATTTATTCAGCTTTAATATAGAAACAGAAAAGTGTTTGGAACCATCATTCCAACCCACCTTCTTCATGGCACAAAATACAATTAGTCTACATCATTAACATCTTCTCATGAAGAATTCAAATCAAAGTGAATCAACAGTGGTTCTCATTTATGCCTTTAGAAGACTCACCCCGAACCAGATATTGATGATCGCCAGCCCCAAGAGTGCAAGACCATTGAATCCCCTGCAAACAAGAACACATGTGGGTATCATCATCAACATTAAACCGTGTGATCGAAAAAAAAACAACTCAAACCAAAACTTTAGGATCCGCTTTGAAAAAAAGTCGTCAAATCACAATCAAGATGGTTAAGAAAAGGGTGATGCTATACAAACACAACCCATCTAGCTTAAATTAGGAGACCATTTGCATCATACGAACCGTATGTCCCATACAGGTTATATAGACATGCGATATAACTTCTATGTCAGCTCCCACATATCATACAACCCGTATGATGTGTATGAACAACCTCTTGCAAAGCCAACTCAAACCAAACTTTAGGATCCAAATTAATTTAAGATTGTAAAATTACATTCAAAACCGTTAAGAAAAGGTTCACCACCCTAAAAGTGTACACCACTAGACGCATACATCTCGTATAGAGGGCGATAGAAAGTCATACAAGCCGTATTATCTTGTCATTGTCACATCAGTCACTTCTATGTCAGTTCAAACATATCATATGACCTATATGATTGTATGAATAACCACCAATACGGCCTTATACAATCCCATATAACCCATCATACAACCCGTATAACAAGTCACTGGTGACTGGTATTTGTATATTGTAGAGGTACACAAACCAGGGTTTTTGCACAAACCGGTTCTAGTTTGAGTCACCGTTTAAACCACCCGGTACACATGGTTAAACCGTTTCTAAGCCCAATCTAGTACTGTATAAAAACCGGATTTTAAAACATATAACATATACCCAATTGGAAGCCGACCCTTGGGATCACCAGATGAGTAACCAGTAAAATAGAAAAACCGAGCAACGGTATAACCTAATCCCAGACCTGCACATATAACTGGGTGTTTAAGCCCTCCAACCACCATCAAAACAAAGAATATCCCCACATTCTCCAGCGAATTCTGGTGCCCCCTCTGCAACCAACCAAACAATAATCACTCAACCGAAATAACAAACTCAAACAATCAGTCACACAATTCAACAAACCTGTATACAGTTAAAGATTTGGTAATCTTTAGTATCAGCTTCAGTAGCATATAGTTTAGGATAAAACACTTTGTACCTTTATAAAATAATATTGCTACATTACTTGCATGTTTAAGAGAAAAAAAACAGTGTGTGTGGGAATTGTTTTGTTGTTACTTTTTTCTAGCTTTGCCGACTTGAATTTGCATGTAGAAGTTGAGAAAATAGTATGCAACGAGGGTGAGGATGACGTAGCCGTATTCTTTCGGCAAAAGGTCAACGATTCCGGCCATTTTTTACTCCGGCTGAGATGTGAAAGTGGCTGGGTGATGAGGAGTCCGGTGATGAATATATGGTGATTTGTAGGATTCTTTTGGGTTACTTGCTGAAAGGGTTATGAAGTGTGAAGTGGTTTAATTTTTAAGTGTAGACCTATGAGTTCGGAATTGTACAGGTTTAGCCCTTTCATTATCTTGTTTCAAAACCATTACCTATAACCGCACAACCAATGTGGGGGGAATAGTGTCAGGCTGCTGTCTGGCACTCCCTAATTGGTCTAGGTATATTACGATTTACTCTAATTTAAAATTACGAATTTACCCCTGTTTAAAGTTACAATTTTGTCCCTGGTTAAAAATTACAGTATTGTCATCGCTTTAGCTTTTAGCAAAATACGATTTTACCCTAGTTAAAAATTACAGTATTTTCATCGTTTTATTTTTTTTAAAAGATGTGTGGGGGAATAGTGTCAGGCTGTTGCATGTCACTCTCTCATTGGCACGAGTATGTTACGATTTTACCTCCAGTTCAAAATCATGAATTTGCCCATGTTCAAAATTACGATTTTGCCCCCGGTTTAAAATTATAGTATTTGCCATCGCTTTAGCTTTTTGAAGATTACGATTTTACCCCAGTCAAAAATTACAATTTTGCACCTGGTTCAAAAATACACAATTGCAATGGCAAAACTATAGAAGTCTTTTGTTTTAATTGGTTGACTCGATTTAATTTTTTATTCATGTCAATGAGCTGCCTAACACTAGCTCATTAGTCCTCGCAAATTACAGTTTTGCCTCAAGCTCAAAATTACGATTTTTCCATCGTTCTAGTTTTTTTTTAGCAAAACTATGGTAGTGTTTTTTTTATTGTTTGAGAAATATTCGACCTACCGTCCCGCAATACATGCGGGGCATCAACTAGTTGTAGACAATATAGTCATGTGGTTGTCTTAGTGTCCAATGTTTTTTTTTACATAAGTATAGTATTTTTAAAGTAAACTTTCATTTTTGTCTATGTGGTATAGTTATTTTCGTCACTTTTATTCAAAGAGTTTCTTTTTCACGTTTATCTGAATCTTTGTGATTAAAAAATCTTTTATTTTTCATCAAACTCATTAACTCATCTATCTATTTTGTTAAAATACATGTAATTTGACCAAACTAACCTTTAAATTACAAAAAAACCATAAAATAAATTAGAAAACACATATATAACCTAACCCTTATCTCTCCTATTTATCTTTATGAACGCTCACCTAAACCATCCACCAACGTTCCATCGCTTAGATTAATGTCCACTGTAAATGATACAAACAACCACTAAAGGTGAGTTTTCTTAATTGTGGGTTTTAGAAAAATGAAAGGAGTGGATGTTGCGGTGGTGAAGTTGCTGGAGATGGTCGTCGATTTGAAAATTTAAAGGTTTAGGGTTTCAATCGAAGGCCACTGTTAGTCACAAGAACACCCGCAACCAATTTGATTTCGTCCCCATTGTGTAACACCTCGTAAATTCGTGTCTAGTAATGTACTAACACGTGTCCATACTCCCATTTGTGCCTAATGCTGGCCGGGAGGGACTAATTTTGCCAATTATGAAATGTATGAATGTGGAGGGACTAAAGGTGTCAAAATGCTGAAAATATGCCTCTGAGTGACCTTTTACGGATCACAAGCTTGATGCTATATGATCAGGTCCGTACTCTCAAATGAGCCAAATGATCGGACGAGAGGGACCCTTGTTGACAAAATATAAATGTTAGAACTTGGAGGGACTAATTGTGGAAACTTGAGAAATTTATAGTCTTTGTTCGTCCTCTATGGACCGTATACAATATATACGGTTTGCAAGGACCAGGTGAAATGCTAGTGCGCCCCAACCTTTTACGAACCGCAAAGAGAAGTCTCTACGGTC
This sequence comes from Helianthus tuberosus, assembly GCA_030545235.1. Taxonomy (NCBI): domain Eukaryota; kingdom Viridiplantae; phylum Streptophyta; class Magnoliopsida; order Asterales; family Asteraceae; genus Helianthus; species Helianthus tuberosus. Next base: position 82,576,928 of record CM060371.1, on the reverse strand, counting down.
CGAAAAGCAGTGCCAGATGCGATTTTTGGCTTGGAGCCCAAACAAACTTGCATGAAACCTCCTACTCGAAACCGTGGGCTATGAGTCTGCTCATGCCACGTTTTAGGACATCTGTGATGATCTTAAACACCCTCCTAACACATGGATCCATCTCAGATCTCCTCCACAAGTATAAATAGGTGCCATTTGCAAACACTTAAACTTGCACCTTCTTTATAAATCATTCTATCTCCTCTCTGGAAGTTCCTGATCCTTAGGAGCATCCAAACTCAGTCTATTTTCATCCAAGGTTCACTTGTAACTGTTCTTCTCTTCTGCATTTCGTTTTATAGGCTTTTCAAGCCAAAAGTCAAGCAATTTTGATAATTTCTTTAACTTTTGGTTTAGACCATTATGGTCCAGCCATTGTTCGATTCGAACATGGATACGTGATCGTAATTAGGTAGTTGTTAATCCCTTAAAAGGGCACCTCCTGAAAATCACGTTAACTAGGTCAATTGACGGGTCAGTTTTCATAAATGTTATAATCTGATCATATGAATGTTATAAATCATGTTTTGAAACTTAAACAAGTTGGTAATTAATATTAGAACATGTTCAGCCTGTCAATTCCAGTTTTAAGGTCGCTTTGCAACCGAAAGTCAAGAAATTTGACTTTTGCTTTGACTTTCGATTCTGACCCGATTTAGCTTAGTTAGCTACTGTTTTAAAGTTGCATTATAATCGTAATATAATGTAGCATAACCCTCTGAGGTTATATTACATGATCATAATCAGATTCTGAGTTTATATGCAAGTTTCTATTATATGCCAACTTTGACCAAAATGCCCTTTTTGCAATAAACAAGGTTTTAATCAACAACGAACTTGCAAATAATTTACCTACTGATATATTAATGTAATTAACATATTTTGATATTATGAAACTGATCATAACCTGAGTTTTGATTAAAGATCGTAAATGATGTTATTAAACGACCGAAACACCCTTTTGGCGCATAGTATGGTTTTAAACCATAACTATCAACTTGATACTTACTGATTTTATAACATATTTAAAATGTTTTCACAGTATGTACTTGATCATAACCCAGATTTTTAAATAAGTTCTCAAACTATATATGAAATGACCAAAATGCCCATGCGCTGCATAGTTTTGTCGTAAATCATAAAACACATACATGTTTGATTACTTACTGATATTATATCATAAATAAAGTATTTGTACAGAATGAACATGTCCATAATATCAGTTTATACGCAAGTTCTTATCTTACATCGCATAATGACTAAAATGCCCTTATGAGGCATATTTTGATTTTAAAACCTTCATGGGCATATAAGATGCTAATCTACTGACGTTACAACTTATTTAAAGTATAATGGCATATAGAACTTGTTCATGACTCATCCAGCTACCTGATATCGCTTATATGCGTACGGTTAAGCTTATGTAACTAGTTTACGTAAGTTTACTGAAACGGGTCAATCCTTATCATTTTTACTTCAAAATCCAGAATGTAAATTGTTTACCCATATTATACAAGTCTTAGTACTTGTTGGGTTTAAACCACATTCTACTTTGATCATCGCTTTATATAGCATATCGTACCGTTTTCGATATTTTAAGTTAACCGGTCCAAGTCTACGACTTGAATAGGACCCATTGACATTCTAATTGGTTATTTATACCATCATTCCAGAATAGGGCCTTCCGATAAATTGCTACCTACCTTAGTTATTTGATTAACGGATGAGCTATTTATAATTCTTGCATTCATAAGACGAGTTTTAGCCCAGGTAAATACGCTTAACCTAATTTCCCTATACAAGCTTGGGATACAATAAATTATTATCGCTTGGTCGGGTATGAGATCATATGTTGGATTGTGACTACAAAATCTCCCTGACCTGTTTTAATCTGTTTTGTCTAATAACTTAAACATTGGAGGTTAACGCGATCGTGTTCTGGATATCCTTGATTCATTTAAGTTGCTAATGGCCACGACTAAGCACAGGGTGTAGGCATACACCTGAAAGATGCTAATGCTATTATAAAATGTTTTTCTTACCCACTACGTGGGGATACCCCTTGTGGGTTTAAGTGGCGTGTCGGTTAATTATGTCTCGGTGTTTAGTACTGGGCCCCATATGTATTGACAGGCATGTAAAACTGTATACAAGATCATTTTGAATTGTCCTAAGTTATTTATAAACTCATGTGCCATGTGCACTTAAAATGATTTGGAAAATATTTTCAAAAATGAGTCGGTTGATTGTATTTACCAGTGTAAACTGACGTATTTTCAAAAGACTAAGTTACAGGTGCATGGATACGTAAATAGGCTAGAAGTTGCTCGGTAATGCTAGAAGAGGAATTTGCAACTCCTTTGCATAAATCCTAGTAGTGTGTTGATCTCACTTTTGTATATTTTACGATCCGCCTGTGGATCTTTATTACAAACCGTCTGTATATTATTTTGAACATTTGGACACTTGAGTTTGTAATAATATTTTAAATCCAAGACTTTCGCTATGCTATCTGTGTTTGTGTCTATGATGATACCATTCTTACGTCACGATACTTCCCACCCGGGCCCACCGGGATTTGGATGAAATATCGGGGTGTGGCACATTGACAGTGACGAACCCAGGATTTATATGCCGGTGGTACGGATGAGGCTTTCAACTATATTTTCAAGGGGTGCGGTCTGGTTTTATGCCTAAAATATACACCAATTGTTTTTTCAAGGGGTGACCCACCCACTCACAACTATGGGTATGTCCGCCCTTACCCATTGATCAAATTACAGATTTAATGGTTTATGTCAAATCAAAGGTCCATCTGCAGATAAGTGTTACATTTGCAATATAGAAATCTATTAATACGAATTACAAATAGCTAAAAATAGATTGTAGACAACATTGGATATTATTGGATGTCATACTCAAAAGATTACCATTTTATCAATAATTAACAATTTAAGTCTAACCCTACCTTTCACTCTGGAAAAAGCCATGTAGAAACCATGTGAAAAAACATTGTTAATCTAAAAACAAACCAACTCTGAATAACAATTGTCGTTACATCTTAATTATTGTCATCGCGATATAGACGGTAAGAGAAAATTTAGTTATGTTGACCTTTTCCAACTAAATCCACCAATATAATTAAAAATAAAATAACTTTTATATATATTATTATTTATCTTTTAAAAGTCCACCATACAATTAAGCATTTTTAAGTCTTTAATATGAGCACAATATTGCTATATATATATATTTGTGAACACTAATGTATTTGTGAACTGAGTGAACAAATCTTGGCTATTGATTTACACACGTCGATGGCTAGGATCTCGTCATCAAATCGTAAAATACACTAGTGTATTTCATCATCAAATCTTGGCCATTGATCTACACACATGTATGGTCAGGATTAGTTCGCTCAGTTCGCAAACTACACTAGCGTTCACTCTTGAACCTAATCCTATATATATATATATATATATATATATATATATATATATATATATATATAGGGGACCGCTAAAATGAGAACCACCTCCAGTTGTAAGAACCATGAGAACTTTTTGATCCGGGGCGAGTTGGACCAAAATTTTTTTCATAAACGTAGATGCGTGTATTATAAACACATTTGTAAAAAAAATGTCGTGTGTGTAGTTTTGAGCACCCCAAGTTTGTGTTTACGGGTACCGTAAATTATCCCGTAAACACAAACTTGGGGTGCTCAAAACTACACACACGACATTTTTTTACAAATGTGTTTATAATACACGCATCTACGTTTATAAAAAAAATTTGGTCCAACTTGCCCCATACGGTGTAGTTCTCATGGTTCTTACAACTGGAGATGGTTCTCATTTTAGCGGTCCCCTATATATATATATTTAAAAAAGGAGATCTTTAATAAGTACTAAAAGTATCACTTCAAAATTGTTTGTATTGATTTGGATTGTGTTGGTTAAGTAAGTACTTGTTTCAAACTTGTTTTGTGTTGGTTTTGAAATTGTGTGTGCTAGTTTCAATATTATATGTGCTAATTTCGAACTTATTTACTTTAGTTTTGTGTGTTCTAATAAACACATCAACATAATCAACTAAAATTGTTGATTATGTTTGTTAGTATAAATTGTAACCATACAGGTATAATCAACACTCCAATTTACAAAAACTTGAAAAAAAAAACACATATACTTTTCTGATCGGTACAACTACGTATGTGTAATCAGCACATCTATTTACTCAAAGTTTCACACGTATAATAAATCTAAAGCACACGAAAATAAGGATATTCTAACTAGGAGTTCTAAATTTGCTACACTAAAATAATTATACATAAATATTAAATGTTGACAATGACTAAATTAGTCTTAATAAAAGTTAATAATTTATATCATGTTTTTTTTTTTAAATAAAACTTCATTAAAAAAACCTCCGACCCAAACGGGCAAAAGGCCAATACAACACAGCACCCCTGAAGGGGTAAAGTCCCAAAAACCTTATAATAAGCATTTGGGACCATACCATAACCTTGCCTTTCAACCTTTTAACCTTGCGCGGCCGCGCACTGGTCTTACAAAGGGAAGAAAGTAATCAGCAATCTATAGTCGCGCGCCCAAAGGAAATCATAAATCCTTGCGCCTTCTCCCATTAGCAAAGGATAAAAATCCTGAGATTAATACTTCCGCCCAAATATCCAGACTTGGATATTATTTTACCCAGACTTGGATTTATTTATTCAGTGTCTCCACACGATAAAATACCACACTAGATTACAGCAGTAATCTTCTAGAAGAAGTGCAATCGTGCACCACCCAGACGGTTATAACCGTCTGGACACGTGTCATTACCACAGGCACCCCTGAAGTCACAACGAAGGCATGCAATTGGAGAGTAATCTTCACTTGATCACATTACACGTGGCAAATCCCCAGCCTTTGATCTAAACCACGATCTGTGTGCTCTCACGTCGGATCAAAGAACTTAAACGGAAGGAAATGTAACCGCTTACGGGGTTAGCATCTTCCGTCAATTTTTCACTAACGGGTTTTCCCGCCTAAACGACTCCCGGCTATAAATATGAGAAACAACCCAGGTATGAATTCAAGTTACACACACTTCTCAAATACTTCTTCTTCTTCATTACCCATACTTATTCTCACACCGGAGTCGGGTCAAGGAGAGAACCCTCTTCTCCCCTTGGCGAGGCTAATGGTGCTCTTTTTTGCAGAGTTCTCGGAGAAGAAGATCGATTACAACTGAATCAATCGAGAGGGAACTAACCTTTTTATGCGGATTCAAACCCCCTAGATATTTCGGTTCCGACCATTTATCTAGTGTTTCTTCATTGGCGCCCACCGATTCCTCTGTTCTTTCAGTTTTCATCTCGTTGTCGATTCAGTTCTTTTCGTTTTCAACTTCAGTATGGCAGAAAACTCATCATCTCACCGGCAAGTAGGTCCTCGACCAAACGTCGGAAACAATTTGCAAGTAGAAGGAATCCCAGAAGATGCCTCGGACGATAACGAGGTTCAATCCAATCGAGCAAACGATCCTGTCACTCCAGGAATGTTACCAGCAAACCCTGCTCAATCAATTTTACCACCAGGAGAAACTCCGATATCATGGTATGTCCGGTCTCAAGGGGTATTAAACGCAGTATACACACAGCTGTGTGCTCAAACTGCTCCCCTGACTCAATCACGGAGACCGGGATCTCGGGCTCATGCCTCCCAACGGGAAGAATCAACTTATGAAGATACAGAAGTTCATGCCAGATCTACGTCACAACGGGAATACACTCAGACAGGCAGTTACGAGAGACAACACCATGGTGAACGACACCCTCGTCGAAAACAATCGGTTCATGATAGGTTGGGTTCCCAACGGGACACCCACACCGATGAATCCGATCAAACATATCGTTTGAGTGCAAACACCAGTGTATTCAATCGACTGCAGCCAAACTATAACAAATGCAGGCCTCGAGCGGTTTATAACCATGAGGCAGAACACAATTACGACTTAGTTTACCGCCCTGCAGAAGCAGCGGAAAACTCGAAGTTCATATTAGAAATAGCTCTAGCCCCATTGGAGAAGGCTAAATTACCATCCAACATAGGGAAGTTCAATGGGTTAACAGACCCCGATGATCACCTGAGAGTATTCACCAGCGCAGGTTTGGTTGGAGGTTGGACCCTTCCGCTATAGTGTCATCTGTTTGTACAAACATTAACTGGCCCAGCGCGAATCTGGTTTGATAACCTACCAACTGGACAGATCGAATCATGGAAAGATCTACGTGAAAAGTATTTAACACACTTCAGCCAGCAACGACGTTCCATTCGAGACACTTCTGACGTCATGAACATATGGCGTCGTGATGACGAAAATCTAGAGGATTTCATCACTAGATACAATAAAGAAGTGTTGGAGATTGGCGGTGTTCATGAACAACTAATCCGTGCTCAGTTCAAGTACGCGGTTAGGTGTGATGACATGGTTAAAGTCTTATCTGGAACAGAGGGCCTTCCAACAAGTTGGGAGAAGATAATGGCGGCGGCCAAAGTTTATGCGCAAACTGAGAAAAACCTCACAACAAACAGGCCACCACCACCGCACAACAGGCCCGCGGATTTAAGCTTAACCGGCGAAAGAAGGTTTAAGAAGTCATGGCGCGAGTCCGGATAAGGAAGACGATCGTCTGAAGATGCTCGCACAACAATCAACAAACTCTCCGCGCAGAGGGAGAACAAACAAGAAAATAGGGAGAGGCAGTGGACTCCCCTAACAAAGACCCCTGCGGAGGTTCTCAGTACTGAAGACTATCAATTCAAAGCTCCGATCCCAATGAAAAGTAAACGTGGACAAGACCCGACGCAATACTGCGAATATCATAAAGACAACGGGCATACCACTAACAACTGCATATCTCTGCGCACAGAAATAGAGAAAGCCCTCAAGAGCGGCGAACTCACGCATTTACTCCAAAATGTGCGTAAAGAGATTAAGCAGATAACCCGGGGAGAGGAAGGCCCAAGCAAACGGGCAAAAGCTTAAAAAAAACAAGTTTTCTGCGGAAAGACATGATCCATCAGGCAAGGCGGAAACACTAAGTTAAGTTCCACATAATTATTAGCAAAAACTTTGTAAAGCCTCTGTGCTCTATCCATTAATAAAATTACAAAGTTTCTATTATTCCTATGTTTACAAAGTGCATGCAATTTCTTTTAGTAAGCGCAAAAACATTATGGTAGTACTAAAACAAGCTTCATGAACGGTCAGTGATCACATCACAAACGACCGTAGATTCAAGCATGAGTTTTATACCAACTTCATTCGCCTTACTCGACAAAAAGTAATCGTACCCATGCAAAATATTGTAAACAAATAGAAACATGCAATTCTCAGCGTACAAATACGCCCTAAAAACTTTCAAACACAGCAGTGTTTAAGTTGCTTGCGCAGCAACGCATCTTCAAAAATAGGGATTCACATCCCGAATATTACATATAAAAAATTGTTCAATACAATTTCAAACTACTCTAAATCTTCACCCTCATCCGGAAAGATTTCCTTTAATTGCGCCACGTGATCATCCGATTGCAGCGCTACGTTTATCAGGTCCAGCACCAGAAGTTGCAAGTTGTTAAACTCTGTTTTCATGGAGGCAAGCGCGGCGCCAGTATTTACACCAAAGGTTGCACACTTACTATCATCCCAGTCAACCTTCAACGCGCTATTCACATGCTGGGTACATTCCGCATATCCTTGCGCGTATCCATCTCGTCGCGCAGCAACCATTAAGTTAGCAACAGTTTTATCCAGCTCTTGAGAATTTAACACAGATTCAGCAACCTATGAAATCAAGCAAGAAAGAGTATCAAGAAAGCGCATAAACAATCCCACAACAAAAAAAAAGACAAAACTTACACAGGCAATCCCGCGTTCTTTCAACCAGGCCATATCATTCTTTAAAGGTTCAAGCTCGCTTTCCGCCGTAACCCGCGCCGTTTCAGAATTTTCTAATTTCTCTTCAACCTCAGTCAAACGGCGGGAGGTTTCAGCATTCTTGGAACGCGCAAGCTCCAGATCCTTCTTAAGTTGTTCCTGATCAGAAACCAAAGCAATAAGTTCCTCTAACTCTTTATCCCTAAGGGCAAGAGTGGCGAAAGCTTGTACCTCCCGTTGCTCACTACGTTCCCTATGAAAACGAGCCTCCGCTAGCGCAACTTCTGCATCGGCTTTCTCCTTCTTCAATCTTTCCACCTCCGCATCCTGATTCTTCAATTTTTCAACCTCAGCCTTGAGGTTATTAATGATATTACGAAGGTTTGCCTTCTCAGCATTGCTTTTCTCGCAAATTCTCCTCCAATTTTTGCGTTCCTCAGACAGAAGAGCAGCTTCAGCTTCCGCTTTTCTCTTCCAACCAGCAACAGACCATTCCTCAGTCTTACGCTCAGCCTCAAACTTGGCCTGCTCAGCTTCTAATTTGGCTTTCAACAGAGCGATACGTTTTTCATCTTTGGCAAATTTCTTATGAGATGCCATAAAGGATTCTTGCTCCTTATGTATACTATACCACTCACGTACTATGCGGTGAGGGGTAGAGACATGAGAGGCAGTTTCTTCAAGATAAGACTGATAGGTCTGCTCATAAGATCGACCTTCCTGAAACTTGATTTCTCTAGGTGGAAGTATCCCCTGCAACCAATCTTGGCACACACGCCAATCCGAGAAAGTGTCACCTTTCTTTAAATTCCAAACAGGGGCATGCAGGCCAGCAGCATCTTTCTCCGTGTAAGTCCGATAATAGTAATCTCCCAAGGTTTCTTCTGGACGGATTGGAGAATGTTTACCAATACCAGCAGATGAATCTTTCTCTTCAACCGTCACCTTCTCAACGCGCTCAGGCATAGCATCAGAAGGTTTTGGAGAAGAAGTTGAAGTTTTTTCAGCAGCTGGTTCTTTCCCCAAATCTTGAGCAACAGCTTCAGGGGTTGGTGGATTATCAGCGTCATCCACCACGTTCGGGTCAACAATCTTTTCAGCCTCTGTATCAACACCAACAGGCTTCTCAGCCTCAACAGTCTTCTCCACACCATCACCAACAACCTCTGTAAGCTCTGACTGATCAGCAACAGAAGCGCGCGGTGGACTGGGGGGAAGTTCTTCATTTACCACAGATTGCAGACCTGTGGGAATGGGGGCAACAGGAACTTCTGGAAAAATAAAAATCTGTAAGGATTTAATCCGCATAAAGGAAATAAGGAAGGACGACACTTACCAGGAACAGATTCCGAAACAAAGGCATCAAGATTCCCTTTTCTGGTAATCTTCTTCCTCTGAACTTTCTTAGGAGGTTGACCCTCCGCATCTGTATCAGTTTGCTTCCTTTTACCAGCCTTTCTATGTACCAAATGTTCGGGACTAGAATCCAAATCAATAGGCTCGTTTGGATTGGAAGGGGGAATATCAGCAGAATCCCTCGGTTCAGGCTTCGGTTCTCGAACAGTTACTGCAGGAGTAAGACCCTCCAAAGAGTCAGAAACCACCACATAATCACACCTGGAGTCAGAGGAACGGCGCGTACCTTTCTTGTCTCCAACATTCTTCGCCTTCAAAGGTTGAAATTTAACAGCCTCACTTTTCTTCGGCGCAGAAGTAGAAGTAGTTGCGCGTTTTTTCTTTTCAGGGCCTATGCCCAAATTCAACAACTCACCTACAAAGGCGCGAAACAAGAATTTACCCACAAAGCGCAAAAAGGAAAACAAAAACAAATATAACTTACCAGTACCAGCAGCTGGTTGAGCAGATAGGTCCGCATCCCGCGGAAGAACAAAATTTCTTACAATACGATGATACCAGAGCTCCTCTTCAGGTTTCTTCTTGATAGTACCCATTCTTCCGCCTTCCCTCTTGAAGGCAACAACATACAGAGAAACAACTACATTCGAAGAGCGAGCAGGTCAAAAAAAAAAAGGAGAAGAGAAAAAGCCCCAAACTTACTATGACCATCCTCCGTGTATACGGGTTTGTCATCACGCTCCATCTTCCAATTCAAACTCATGCCGGCTCCGACAAGAGCTTTCTCCGGCAACGCAATATTGGGCACATCCTTCAAATCCTGATACCAGTTTTCATCAACCGGAGTCTGAAGGGTTTCGATCGGAACGTCTTCTTTCCCCTTGAGAACCATCCTCACCGGAATTACTCCGGCCTTGATAAAAAAGAATTTTTGCTTCCAATCATGAAAAGATTTTGGGGGTTGATGTAGAATCTTCTTTGCAGAAGCCCTCTGAACGAATGAATAAAACCCTTGGGTACAATGCATCTGATGAAAAACCTTAAATCTGGGAACGGTTGGCTCCACATGCATTGTCCGACACACGAATTCAAAATGTCGAATCCTAACCATGCCAATAGGATGAAGTTGGGAGATATGCAGGTTGTAAAACCCAAGGATTTCAAGAAAAAATCTAGTAACAGGCAAGCGAAAGTTACCATCACAGAAAAAATCCCAAAAGAGTGTAATATACCCAGCCGGAGCATCCGCCTTTGTTTGCCCCTCTTCAGGATATAGAGCACCCCAGTTTTCCGGGATTTTGATATTCCGAATTAACCCATCAAAGGACGCTTTAGGCCACTTCAACGGTGGAAGTTCAGTCGACATTTCTTCAGCAAGATCTTCTTGGTGTTCTCCGGTTGACATAAGAAGAATGATGGAATTTTTTCTTAGAAGAAAAAGGAAGGGAAAGTTTTTCAACAAAACAATGATTGCACAGAGGAGGTTACCCAAACGTTATATATACCCATCGCAATAAATAGCATCGGTAACCGTCACAGCGACCTTTCCGGATATCACAGTTCCCTAAGCAGCAGAAAAAGTAAAATGTCAGACACACACGCGTTTACACGCGCGCGTGTAAGACACGGACGGTAAAAAACAACTGACAATGACAGGTTGTCGCTCAATTTACTGTACCAGCCTCATAAAAAGTCAAAGATTTTTCAAGAAATCTTCACAAAAATCAAAATAAAACTTCGTCCAGAGGTTTTCTTATTTCTCGCACCAAAAACATTTTCCTCTCATAAGTCTAGTGCTCCACTTATTTGCATAAGTACAACACTAGACTGGGGGGGACTTGAAGGGGTAAGGTCCCAAAAACCTCATAATAAGCATTTGGGACCATACCATAACCTTGCCTTTCAACCTTTTAACCTTGCGCGGCCGCGCACTGGTCTTACAAAGGGAAGAAAGTAATCAACAATCTATAGTCGCGCGCCCAAAGGAAATCATAAATCCTTGCGCCTTCTCCCATTAGCAAAGGATAAAAATCCTGAGATTAATACTTCCGCCCAAATATCCAGACTTGGATATTATTTTACCCAGACTTGGATTTATTTATTCAATGTCTCCACACGATAAAATACCACACTAGATTACAGCAGTAATCTTCTAGAAGAAGTGCAATCGTGCACCACCCAGACGGTTATAACCGTCTGGACACGTGTCATTACCACAGGCACCCCTGAAGTCACAACGAAGGCATGCAATTGGAGAGTAATCTCCACTTGATCACATTACACGTGGCAAATCCCCAGCCTTTGATCTAAACCACGATCCGTGTGCTCTCACGTCGGATCAAAGAACTTAAACGGAAGGAAATGTAACCACTTACGGGGTTAGCATCTTCCGTCAATTTTTCACTAACGGGTTTTCCCGCCTAAACGACTCCCGCCTATAAATATGAGAAACAACCCAGGTATGAATTCAAGTTACACACACTTCTCAAATACTTCTTCTTCTTCATTACCCATACTTATTCTCACACGGGAGTCGGGTCAAGGAGAGAACCCTCTTCTCCCCTTGGCGAGGCTAACGGTGCTCTTTTTTGCAGAGTTCTCGGAGAAGAAGATCGATTACAACTGAATCAATCGAGAGGGAACTAACCTTTTTATGCGGATTCAAACCCCCTAGATATTTCGGTTCCGACCATTTATCTAGTGTTTCTTCAACCCCCTACCCAAACGGGCAAAGGGCAAAATTATAACATGTACATGAGATACTTACATCACTCCCTCTAACTAATATATTTACAATCCGATCTATTCCTAAACCACCCAAAGCATCTCGATTTAATCTCAATCAAAATATCTTGCGGTTTTCTTCTTATCTGATTGAAGACCAACTCATTCCTGCTTTTCCAAATACACCAACACGTACTAATAACCAACCCACAGATCATCTCTTTCATTTTTCCCCTGAATAGAATTATGAGTATCCATTTGGTCTTTGAACTCGAAAGCGAAGATCGGTGAAATGTTACACCAAGCACTGATCGCCGCCCAAACCCGAATAGCCACCGAACAAGCTGTAAACAAGTGGTCCACCGTTTCCTCATACTCTTCACAGAACGGGCACATCGCCGATGAAATATTCACGTTTCTTCTTCTCAGATTGACTCCGGTTGCAAGCCTATCCAAGTTTCCTCTCCACGCCATAATATTACACTTAATTGGAACCCATTTGCACCACTCGAAATTAGGGAGGTGACTGCTTCCCCTATCAGAGATTAAAGCCTTTTTCACCGAGTTCACTGAGAACCCATCCTGTCTGTCGATGTTCCATATCCATGAGTCCCTAACATCTGTCAATCTCACCATGCTGATAGCGTCTTGGCATTCCTGCCATTCCTTAAGCTCTGTATCTGACTCTGGTTGTCTAACCCAATTCCAAGAATTACCACCATTATCTTGAACCGATCCTATTCTTTCCGAAACCCTGCAAGATTTATACGCTTCCAATACAAACAAATGTGGCCATCTTTCCAGGAAAGGAAGATCACCCCACCAGTTGTCAAGCCAATAGCAAATGTCATCCCCGCTCCCCACTTTACCCAGAATAACTCGATTTATACCTTTTTCGTTCACTTTCAGTTTGGATATCAATTTCACAATGTTATTCCAACAACCCGGTGAATTATTGTTAAACCGTAGAAAGCTTCTTTGGTTATTTTTACTATAACAAGCTTCCATCACTTTCCTCCACATATTATGTTTTTCGACCTTGTATCTCCAACCCAAGAAGAGCCTCATTGACTCCATTTATATCATGCGACTTAGATTGAAAACTTAAGAGGTACAAAAGAAACAAACATTTTCTTACACAAGAAAAGAATAAAAAGAGGACTTAAAATGCAATTCACGTTGTACCATAGGATAGGGGTTGATGACGGTTGCTTTTGGTTTTGGTGGCATCATTAGGTTGACCTTTCTCCGGTTTCACACGAGAATTATTTCGTGAGAATTATATTCTTACTTGTAAAGATTTTGTTTTTAGCTGGTTCCATCAGGCTTTAAACTTGGAGCAAATTGCCATTTTACTCTCTAAGTTTTGGTACAAATTGTCATTTTAATCCAAATAGTTTTTTTTTTTTGTTTTCTGGGTCCCTGACTTTTTAATTTTCTTGACATTTTGATCACATTGCCTAACTAAATCTAAAAATCTGATTATAAATAGGGATATTTTTGGCATAACTGTTCTGTAGTGATAACCAGGAGTAGTTTACAACATAATTTATAAACCTCATAATAATTTAATACCAAAAATACCCCTGATTATAACCTGGTTTTAGACTAAGTTAGGCAATGTAATTAAAATGACAAGAAAAAGGAAAAGTAAGGGACCCAGAGAAAAAAAAATTTGGACTAAAATGACAATTTAAACAAAAACTCAAGGACTAAAATGACAATTTACTCTTAAAACTTATATAAATATAACGATGCTATTTTGATGTTTAAACAAATTTGTGTGTTTTATGATTAAATGTAGTTTTCACAAAGATTAAATAAAAAATGATAAAATTTTGTAAAAACTTTTGTTTTATAATTATACTAGATTATAAACCCATATATTATTACACTTAAGTTAAGGAAATATCGCACGCAAGTAAAAACATGATAACTACGACATAAAAGTGGCTTAAAAGCACCCATAATAAACATAAGAATTTTGAAATAAATTTTATATTACACAACTCAAATGGTCAATTTACTACAAATAATTATTGCTAACTACCAATAAATACATAAGTTAAGATCAACCATTTATACAACTTGAATTAAAGATAATTTGAAATGAAAAGCGACACATAAGTATTGATTGCTAAATTTTAAATATTAGTTTTAGCGCATATTTCATTAATTGTTTTCACTTTAATATAAATATTTTTGGGTGCAAGGAAGAGTAATGTTTAAACTCTTTATAAAATTATCGAAAATTTTTATACTTTAATGTTTAACGAATGTTTTTTTTTTTTCTTCGGTTGCTATACCAGATATCAGTACTTAACAAATCAAATCGATAACAATCGAAAATGAATTCTGGGCGTATCATGTTGAGGATTATAATAATTATTACTTTACATGGAAATATATAAAAATCAACCATAAAATATATTGTGTTAACTAATTGAATAGATAAATAATTAGAAAGAAAAACTTAATACAAATTTATTGATCAAAATATATTTTAATATATATTTTAAAATTTGATGACTTTACATTTTCATCATTTAAACATATTTTGTTATAGCATCTCTAATTTATAATTTTTTTTGGCTAACTATGAATACAAATATTATAAATTATGTATTTATCTGTAATATATGAATAAATTATACATATGAATATAGAGTGCCCGTAAATAGTGATTGTCTTTTTATAAGTTACTAGGTTACCACCCGCCGCAATGCGGCGGGAATTCATTAGTTATATATCATGTTAGATGAAAGGCAAATGTTTCTCACATGACCACGAGCCTATGTGTAAAACCGAGAAAAAAATAATTAAGTCGATCTCTGACTCACATGTTGCGACAGACCTATCAAATGGGAAAAATAGACGCACTGCGACGGACATGTCAAACAGAAAAAAATAGATGAAAAACGTTGAACCTCACACGCACGTTGCGGCGTGTTAACTCGGAAATTTAGAACGACACGTTAAACGGAGAACTTGTGAAAGATGAAAAGTATATAAGAGACTAAAGTTGAAAGTAAACAAATTGTTGAGATTAAATTGCGAAAGATGAAAAGCTTTGAGTTGAAAGTAAAAAATATTAAAGGAGTTAAATTGCAAAAGGTGAAAACTTTTGAATTAGAATTGAAAAATCAAATTAATCAAAGGGGTTAAAATACCAAAGATTGAAACTTTAGACTTAAATTTCTAAATATTGAAACTTTAGAGTTAAAAAAGAAATCACTTTCTGAAAATAAAAGAGATAAATAGATTTAGTTAAATTGATGTTTAATATTATTATTATTTAATAAAAGAGATAAATAAAAAATAAGAGTGAGAAATTACCAGAGAATGACACGTGTCCAAAAAGGATTTTTGTTTATTAGTATAGAAAGATTGTTTTTTTATTTTTTATAATAATAATTTATTTATCAAGTAATTTAATTTTTCTTAATAACTTATGTTCTATGTTTGTGTTTTTTACATTGCGATATAAATTTTATTGAATACGGCTGCTATTGTTTCGTTGTCGTATCAAACCGAAGAAAACCAATTGTTTTTTTTTCAAAGTTGCGATATAAATTTTGTTGAAAACGGATGTTGTGTTGCTGTCGTACCAAACTAAGTCGAAACCGACCGAACAATATATGTATTAGTATTGGTATTTGTTTATGTTTTTTTTCGCTTTTGATAAACTAACACCATATCGCTACCATACCGTATCAAACAACATCGGTGCTTATACATTTATTAATTTTTAGGGTATTCTGTTTGATAACGGATTTCGTGCCGCTAATATAGTGAACCGAACCGCAACCGACCATAACATCGATATTGTTATTTGCTTTTGCTTTTGATAAACTGACCATATCACTACCATACCCTACCGAACAACATGGGTACTGGTACATGTATTTATTTTTATGCTCTCCGGTTTCGATAATTATATATTTATAATTTTTTTTTGCAATGATAAACGAGTATTGGTACCGGTGCATGTGTTATACCAGTATTGTAACGAGCTGAACCGATACCAATCTGAAGAAACACTAGATAAATGGTCGGAACCGAAATATCTAGGGGGTTTGAATCCGCATAAAAAGGTTAGTTCCCTCTCGATTGATTCAGTTGTAATCGATCTTCTTCTCCGAGAACTCTGCAAAAAAGAGCCCCGTTAGCCTCGCCAAGGGGAGAAGAGGGTTCTCTCCTTGACCCGACTCCGGTGTGAGAATAAGTATGGGTAATGAAGAAGAAGAAGTATTTGAGAAGTGTGTGTAACTTGAATTCATACCTGGGTTGTTTCTCATATTTATAGCCGGGAGTCGTTTAGGCGGGAAAACCCGTTAGTGAAAAATTGACGGAAGATGCTAACCCCGTAAGCGGTTACATTTCCTTCCGTTTAAGTTCTTTGATCCGACGTGAGAGCACACGGATCGTGGTTTAGATCAAAGGCTGGGGATTTGCCACGTGTAATGTGATCAAGTGGAGATTACTCTCCAATTGCATGCCTTCGTTGTGACTTCAGGGGTGCCTGCGGTAATGAAACGTGTCCAGACGGTTATAACCGTCTGGGTGGTGCACGATTGCACTGCTTCTAGAAGATTACTGCTGTAATCTAGTGTGGTATTTTATCGTGTGGAGACACTGAATAAATAAATCCAAGTCTGGGTAAAATAATATCAAAGTCTGGATATTTGGGCGGAAGTATTAATCTCAGGATTTTTATCCTTTGCTAATGGGAGAAGGCGCAAGGATTTATGATTTCCTTTGGGCGCGCGACTATAGATTGCTGATTACTTTCTTCCCTTTGTAAGACCAGTGCGCGGCCGCGCAAGGTTAAAAGGTTGAAAGGCAAGGTTATGGTATGGTCCCAAATGCTTATTATGAGGTTTCTGGGACCTTACCCCTTCAAGTCCCCCCAGTCTAGTGTTGTACTTATGCAAATAAGTGGAGCACTAGACTTATGAGAGGAAAATGCTTTTGGCGCGAGAAATAAGAAAACCTCTGGACGAAGTTTTATTTTGATTTTTGTGAAGATTTCTTGAAAAATCTTTGACTTTTTATGAGGCTGGTACAGTAAATTGAGCGACAACCTGTCATTGTCAGTTGTTTTTTACCGTTCGTGTCTTACACGCGCGCGTGTAAACGCGTGTGTGTCTGACATTTTACTTTTTCTGCTACTTGGGGAACTGTGATATCCGGAAAAGTCGCTGTGACGGTTACCGTTGCTATTTATTGCGATGAGTATATACAACGTTTGGGTAACCTCCTCTGTGCAATCATTGTTTTGTTGAAAAACTTTCCCTTCCTTTTTCTTCTAAGAAAAAATTCCATCATTCTTCTTATGTCAACCGGAGAACACCAAGAAGATCTTGCTGAAGAAATGTCGACTGAACTTCCACCGTTGAAGTGGCCTAAAGCGTCCTTTGATGGGTTAATTCGGAATCTCAAATTCCCGGAAAACTGGGGTGCTCTATATCCTGAAGAGGGGCAAACAGCGGCGGATGCTCCGGCTGGGTATATTACCCTCTTTTGGGATTTTTTCTGTGATGGTAACTTTCGCTTGCCTGTTACTAGATTTTTTCTTGAAATCCTTGGGTTTTACAACCTGCATATCTCCCAACTTCATCCTATTGGCATGGTTATGATTCGACATTTCGAATTCGTGTATCGGACAATGCATGTGGAGCCAACCGTTCCCCGATTTAGGGTTTTTAATCAGATGCATTGTACCCAAGGGTTTTATTCATTCGTTCAGAGGGCTTCTGCAAAGAAGATTCTACATCAACCCCCAAAATCTTTTCATGATTGGAAGCAAAAATTCTTTTTTATCAAGGCCGGAGTAATTCCGGTGAGGATGGTTCTCAGGGGGAAAGAAGACGTTCTGATCGAAACCCTTCAGACTCCGGTTGATGAAAACTGGTATCAGGATTTGAAGGATGTGCCCAATATTGCATTGCCGGAGAAAGCTCTTGTCGGAGCCGGCATGAGTTTGAATTGGAAGATGGAGCGTGATGACAAACCCGTATACACGGAGGATGGTCATAGTAAGTTTGGGGCTTTTTCTCTTCTCCTTTTTTTTTTGACCTGCTCGCTCTTCGAATGTAGTTGTTTCTCTGTATGTTGTTGCCTTCAAGAGGGAAGGCGGAAGAATGGGTACTATCAAGAAGAAACCTGAAGAGGAGCTCTGGTATCATCGTATTGTAAGAAATTTTGTTCTTCCGCGGGATGCGGACCTATCTGCTCAACCAGCTGCTGGTGCTGGTAAGTTATATTTGTTTTTGTTTTCCTTTTTGCGCTTTGTGGGTAAATTCTTGTTTCGCGCCTTTGTAGGTGAGTTGTTGAATTTGGGCATAGGCCCTGAAAAGAAAAAACGCGCAACTACTTCTACTTCTGCGTCGAAGAAAAGTGAGGCTGTTAAAGTTCAACCTTTGAAGGCGAAGAATGTTGGAGAGAAGAAAGGTACGCGCCGTTCCTCTGACTCCAGGTGTGATTATGTGGTGGTTTCTGACTCTTTGGAGGGTCTTACTCCTGCAGTAACTGTTCGAGAACCGAAGCCTGAACCGAGGGATTCTGCTGATATTCCCCCTTCCAATCCAAACGAGCCTATTGATTTGGATTCTAGTCCCGAACATTTGGTACATAAAAAGGCTGGTAAAAGGAAGCAAACTGATACTGATGCGGAGGGTCAACCTCCTAAGAAAGTTCAGAGGAAGAAGATTACCAGAAAAGGGAATCTTGATGCCTTTGTTTCGGAATCTGTTCCTGGTAAGTGTCGTCCTTCCTTATTTCCTTTATGCGGATTAAATCCTTACAGATTTTTATTTTTCCAGAAGTTCCTGTTGCCCCCATTCCCACAGGTCTGCAATCTGTGGTAAATGAAGAACTTCCCCCCAGTCCACCGCGCGCTTCTGTTGCTGATCAGTCAGAGCTTACAGAGGTTGTTGGTGATGGTGTGGAGAAGACTGTTGAGGCTGAGAAGCCTGTTGGTGTTGATACAGAGGCTGAAAAGATTGTTGACCCGAACGTGGTGGATGACGTTGATAATCCACCAACCCCTGAAGCTGTTGCTCAAGATTTGGGGAAAGAACCAGCTGCTGAAAAAACTTCAACTTCTTCTCCAAAACCTTCTGATGCTATGCCTGAGCGCGTTGAGAAGGTGACGGTTGAAGAGCAAGATTCATCTGCTGGTATTGGTAAACATTCTCCAATCCGTCCAGAAGAAACCTTGGGAGATTACTATTATCGGACTTACACGGAGAAAGATGCTGCTGGCCCGCATGCCCCTGTTTGGAATTTTAAAGAAAGGTGACACTTTCTCGGATTGGCGTGTGTGCCAAGATTGGTTGCAGGGGATACTTCCAGCTGGAGAAATCAAGTTTCAGGAAGGTCTATCTTATGAGCAGACCTATCAGTCTTATCTTGCAGAAACTGCCTCTCATGTCTCTACCACTCACCGCATAGTACGTGAGTGGTATAGTATGCATAAGGAGCAAGAATCCTTTATGGCATCTCAAAAGAAATTTGCCAAAGATGAAAAACGTATCGCTCTGTTGAAAGCCAAATTAGAAGCTGAGCAGGCCAAGTTTGAGGCTGAGCGTAAGACTGAGGAATGGTCTGTTGCGGGTTGGAAGAGAAAAGCGGAAGCTGAAGCTGCTCTTCTGTCTGAGGAACGCAAAAATTGGAGGAGAATTTGTGAGAAAGACAATGCTGAGAAGGCAAACCTTCGTAATATCATTAATAACCTCAAGGCTGAGGTTGAAAAATTGAAGAATCAGGATGCGGAGGTGGAAAGATTGAAGAAGGAGAAAGCCGATGCAGAAGTTGCGCTAGCGGAGGCTCGTTCTCATAGGGAACGTAGTGTGCAACGGGAGGTACAAGCTTTCGCCACTCTTGCCCTTAAGGGAACTTACTGCTTTGGTTTCTGATCAGGAACAACTTAAGAAGGATCTGGAGCTTGCGCGTTCCGAGAATGCTGAAACCTCCAGCCGTTTGACTGAGGTTGAAGAGAAATTAGAAAATTCTGAAACGGCGCGGGTTACGGAGGAAAGCGAGCTTGAACCTTTAAAGAATGATATGGCCTGGTTGAAAGAACGCGGGATTGCCTGTGTAAGTTTTGTCTTTCTTTTTGTTGTGGGATTGTTTATGCGCTTTCTTGATACTCTTTCTTGCTTGATTTCATAGGTTGCTGAATCTGTGTTAAATTCTCAAGAGCTGGATAAAACTGTTGCTAACTTAATGGTTGCTGCGCAACGAGATGGATACGCGCAAGGATATGCGGAATGTACCCAGCATGTGAATAGCGCGTTGAAGGTTGACTGGGATGATAGTAAGTGTGCAACCTTTGGTGTAAATACTGGCGCCGCGTTTGCCTCCATGAAAACAGAGTTTAACAACTTGCAACTTCCGGTCATGGACCTGATAAACGTAGCGCTGCAATCGGATGATCACGTGGCGCAATTAAAGGAAATCTTTCCGGATGAGGGTGAAGATTTAGAGTAGTTTGAAATTGTATTGAACAATTTTTTATATGCAATATTCGGGATGTGAATCCCTATTTTTGAAGATGCGCTGCTGCGCAAGCAACTTATACACTGCCGTGTTTGAAAGTTTTCAGGGCGTATTTGTACGCTGAGAATTGCATGTTTCTATTTGTTTGTTTACAATATTTTGCATGGGTACGATTACTTTTTGTCGAGTAAGGCGAATGAAGTTGGTATAAAACTCATGCTTGAATCTACGGTCGTTTGTGATGTGATCACTGACCGTTCATGAAGCTTGTTTTAGTACTACCATAATGTTTTTGCGCTTACTAAAAGAAATTGCATGCACTTTGTAAACATAGGAATAATAGAAACTTTGTAATTTTATTAATGGATAGAGCACAGAGGCTTTACAAAGTTTTTGCTAATAATTATGTGGAACTTAACTTAGTGTTTCCGCCTTGCCTGATGGATCATGTCTTTCCGCGGAAAACTTGTTTTTTTTAAGCTTTTGCCCGTTTGCTTGGGCCTTCCTCTCCCCGGGTTATCTGCTTAATCTCTTTACGCACGTTTTGGAGTAAATGCGTGAGTTCGCCGCTCTTGAGGGCTTTCTCTATTTCTGTGCGCAGAGATATGCAGTTGTTAGTGGTATGCCCGTTGTCTTTATGATATTTGCAGTATTGCGTCGGGTCTTGTCCACGTTTACTTTTCATTGGGATCGGAGCTTTGAATAGATAGTCTTCAGTACTGAGAACCTCCGCAGGGGTCTTTGTTAGGGGAGTCCACTGCCTCTCCCTATTTCCTTGTTTGTTCTCCCTCTGCGCGGAGAGTTTGTTGATTGTTGTGCGAGCATCTTCAGACGATCGTCTTCCTAATCCGGACTCGCGCCATGACTTCTTAAACCTTCTTTTGCCGGTTAAGCTTAAATCCGTGGGCCTGTTGTGCGGTGGTGGTGGCCTGTTTGTTGAGAGGTTTTTCTCAGTTTGCGCATAAACTTTGGCCGCCACCATTATCTTCTCCCAACTTGTTGGAAGGCCTCTGTTCCAGATAATACTTTAACCATGTCATCACACCTAACCGCGTACTTGAACTGAGCACGGATTAGTTGTTCATGAACACCGCCAATCTCCAACACTTCTTTATTGTATCTAGTGATGAAATCCTCTAGATTTTCGTCATCACGACGCCATATGTTCATGACGTCAGAAGTGTCTCGAATGGAACGCCGTTGCTTGCTGAAGTGTGTTAAAAACTTTTCACGTAGATCTTTCCATGATTCGATCTGTCCAGTTGGTAGGTTATCAAACCAGATTCGCGCTGGGCCAGTTAATGTTTGTACAAACAGATGACACCATAGCGGAAGGGTCCAACCTCCAACCAAACTTGCGCTGGTGAATACTCTCAGGTGATCATCGGGGTCTGTTAACCCATTGAACTTCCCTATGTTGGATGGTAATTTAGCCTTCTCCAATGGGGCTAGAGCTATTTCTAATATGAACTTCGAGTTTTCCGCTGCTTCTGCAGGGCGGTAAACTAAGTCGTAATTGTGTTCTGCCTCAGGGTTATAAACCGCTCGAGGCCTGCATTTGTTATAGTTTGGCTGCAGTCGATTGAATACACTGGTGTTTGCACTCAAACGATATGTTTGATCGGATTCATCGGTGTGGGTGTCCCGTTGGGAACCCAACCTATCATGAACCGATTGTTTTCGACGAGGGTGTGGTTCACCATGGTGTTGTCTCTCGTAACTGCCTGTTTGAGTGTATTCCCATTGTGACGTAGATCTGGCATGAACTTCTGTATCTTCATAAGTTGATTCTTCCCGTTGGGAGGCATGAGCCCGAGATCCCGGTCTCCGTGATTGAGTCAGGGGAGTAGTTTGAGCACACAGCTGTGTGTATACTGTGTTTAATGCCCCTTGAGACCGGACATACCATGATTTCGGAGTTTCTCCTGGTGGTAAAATTGATTGAGCAGGGTTTGCTGGTAACATTCCTGGAGTGACAGGATCGTTTGCTCGATTGGATTGAACCTCGTTATCGTCCAAGGCATCTTCTGGGATTCCTTCTACTTGCAAATTGTTTCCGACGTTTGGTCGAGGACCTACTTGCCGGTGAGATGATGAGTTTTCTGCCATACTGAAGTTGAAAACGAAAAGAACTTAATCGACAACGAGATGAAAACTGAAAGAACAGAGGAATCGGTGGGCGCCAATGAAGAAACACTAGATAAATGGTCGGAACCGAAATATCTAGGGGGTTTAAATCCGCATAAAAAGGTTAGTTCCCTCTCGATTGATTCAGTTGTAATCGATCTTCTTCTCCGAGAACTCTGCAAAAAAGAGCACCTTTAGCCTCGCCAAGGGGAGAAGAGGGTTCTCTCCTTGACCCGACTCCGGTGTGAGAATAAGTATGGGTAATGAAGAAGAAGGAGTATTTGAGAAGTGTATGTAACTTGAATTCATACTTGGGTTGTTTCTCATATTTATAGCCGAGAGTCGTTTAGGCGGGAAAACCCGTTAGTGAAAAGTTGACGGAAGATGCTAACCCCGTAAGCGGTTACATTTCCTTCCGTTTAAGTTCTTTGATCTGACGTGAGAGCACACGGATCGTGGTTTAGATCAAAGGTTGGGGATTTGCCACGTGTAATGTGATCAAGTGGATATTACTCTCCAATTGCATGCCTTCGTTGTGACTTCAGGGGTGCCTGCGGTAATGACACGTGTCCAGACGGTTATAACCGTCTGGGTGGTGCACGATTGCACTGCTTCTAGAAGATTACTGCTGTAATCTAGTGTGGTATTTTATCGTGTGGAGACATTGAATAAATAAATCCAAGTCTGGGTAAAATAATATCCAAGTCTGGATATTTGGGCGGAAGTATTAATCTCAGGATTTTTATCCTTTGCTAATGGGAGAAGGCGCAAGGATTTATGATTTCCTTTGGGCGCGCGACTATAGATTGCTGATTACTTTCTTCCCTTTGTAAGACCAGTGCGCGGCCGCGCAAGGTTAAAAGGTTGAAAGGCAAGGTTATGGTATGGTCCCAAATGCTTATTATGAGGTTTCTGGGACCTTACCCTTCAAGTCCCCCCAGTCTAGTGTTGTACTTATGCAAATAAGTGGAGCACTAGACTTATGAGAGGAAAATGCTTTTGGCGCGAGAAATAAGAAAACCTCTGGACGAAGTTTTATTTTGATTTTTGTGAAGATTTCTTGAAAAATCTTTGACTTTTTATGAGGCTGGTACAGTAAATTGAGCGACAACCTTTCATTGTCAGTTGTTTTTTACCGTCCGTGTCTTACACGCGCGCGTGTAAACGCGTGTGTGTCTGACATTTTACTTTTTCTGCTACTTGGGGAACTGTGATATCCGGAAAAGTCGTTGTGATGGTTACCGATGCTATTTATTGCGATGAGTATATACAACGTTTGGGTAACCTCCTCTGTGCAATCATTGTTTTGTTGAAAAACTTTCCCTTCCTTTTTCTTCTAAGAAAAAATTCCATCATTCTTCTTATGTCAACCGGAGAACACCAAGAAGATCTTGCTGAAGAAATGTCGACTGAACTTCCACCGTTGAAGTGGCCTAAAGCGTCCTTTGATGGGTTAATTCGGAATCTCAAATTCCCAGAAAACTGGGGTGCTCTATATCCTGAAGAGGGGCAAACAGCGGCGGATGCTCCGGCTGGGTATATTACCCTCTTTTGGGATTTTTTTTGTGATGGTAACTTTCGCTTGCCTGTTACTAGATTTTTTCTTGAAATCCTTGGGTTTTACAACCTGCATATCTCCCAACTTCATCCTATTGGCATGGTTAGGATTCGACATTTCGAATTCGTGTGTCGGACAATGCATGTGGAGCCAACCGTTCCCCGATTTAGGGTTTTTAATCAGATGCATTGTACCCAAGGGTTTTATTCATTCGTTCAGATGGCTTCTGCAAAGAATATTCTACATCAACCCCCAAAATCTTTTCATGATTGGAAGCAAAAATTCTTTTTTATCAAGGCCGGAGTAATTCCGGTGAGGATGGTTCTCAGGGGGAAAG
Source organism: Helianthus tuberosus (assembly GCA_030545235.1). NCBI lineage: Eukaryota > Viridiplantae > Streptophyta > Magnoliopsida > Asterales > Asteraceae > Helianthus > Helianthus tuberosus. The sequence continues at coordinate 82,552,350 of CM060371.1, read as the reverse complement.
AAGACGTTCCGATCGAAACCCTTCAGACTCCGGTTGATGAAAACTGGTATCAGGATTTGAAGGATGTGCCCAATATTGCATTGCCGGAGAAAGCTCTTGTCGGAGCCGGCATGATTTTGAATTGGAAGATGGAGCGTGATGACAAACCCGTATACACGGAGGATGCTCATAGTAAGTTTGGGGCTTTTTCTCTTCTCCTTCTTTTTTTTTTTGACCTGCTCGCTCTTCGAATGTAGGTGTTTCTCTGTATGTTGTTGCCTTCAAGAGGGAAGGCGGAAGAATGGGTACTATCAAGAAGAAACCTGAAGAGGAGCTCTGGTATCATCGTATTGTAAGAAATTTTGTTCTTCCGCGGGATGCGGACCTATCTGCTCAACCAGCTGCTGGTGCTGGTAAGTTATATTTGTTTTTGTTTTCCTTTTTGTGCTTTGTGGGTAAATTCTTGTTTCGCGCCTTTGTAGGTGAGTTGTTGAATTTGGGCATAGGCCCTGAAAAGAAAAAACGCGCAACTACTTCTACTTCTGCGTCGAAGAAAAGTGAGGCTGTTAAAGTTCAACCTTTGAAGGCGAAGAATGTTGGAGATAAGAAAGGTACGCGCCGTTCCTCTGACTCCAGGTGTGATTATGTGGTAGTTTCTGACTCTTTGGAGGGTCTTACTCCTGCAGTAACTGTTCGAGAACCGAAGCCTGAACCGAGGGATTCTGCTGATATTCCCCCTTCCAATCCAAACGAGCCTATTGATTTGGATTCTAGTCCCGAACATTTGGTACATAAAAAGGCTGGCAAAAGGAAGCAAACTGATACTGATGCGGAGGGTCAACCTCCTAAGAAAGTTCAGAGGAAGAAGATTACCAGAAAAGGGAATCTTGATGCCTTTGTTTCGGAATCTGTTCCTGGTAAGTGTCGTCCTTCCTTATTTCCTTTATGCGGATTAAATCCTTACAGATTTTTATTTTTCCAGAAGTTCCTGTTGCCCCCATTCCCACAAGTCTGCAATCTGTGGTAAATGAAGAACTTCCCCCCAGTCCACCGCGCGCTTCTGTTGCTGATCAGTCAGAGCTTATAGAGGTTGTTGGTGATGGTGTGGAGAAGACTGTTGAGGCTGAGAAGCCTGTTGGTGTTAATACAGAGGCTGAAAAGATTGTTGACCCGAACGTGGTGGATGACGCTGATAATCCACCAACCCCTGAAGCTGTTGCTCAAGATTTGGGGAAAGAACCAGCTGCTGAAAAAACTTCAACTTCTTCTCTAAAACCTTCTGATGCTATGCCTGAGCGCGTTGAGAAGGTGACGGTTGAAGAGCAAGATTCATCTGCTGGTATTGGTAAACATTCTCCAATCCGTCCAGAAGAAACCTTGGGAGATTACTATTATCGGACTTACACGGAGAAAGATGCTGCTGACCCGCATGCCCCTGTTTGGAATTTTAAAGAAAGGTGACACTTTCTCGGATTGGCGTGTGTGCCAAGATTGGTTGCAGGGGATACTTCCACCTGGAGAAATCAAGTTTCAGGAAGGTCGATCTTATGAGCAGACCTATCAGTCTTATCTTGCAGAAACTGCCTCTCATGTCTCTACCACTCACCGCATAGTACGTGAGTGGTATAGTATGCATAAGGAGCAAGAATCCTTTATGGCATCTCAAAAGAAATTTGCCAAAGATGAAAAACGTATCGCTCTGTTGAAAGCCAAATTAGAAGCTGAGCAGGCCAAGTTTGAGGCTGAGCGTAAGACTGAGGAATGGTCTGTTGCTGGTTGGAAGAGAAAAGCGGAAGCTGAAGCTGCTCTTCTGTCTGAGGAACGCAAAAATTGGAGGAGAATTTGTGAGAAAGACAATGCTGAGAAGGCAAACCTTCGTAATATCATTAATAACCTCAAGGCTGAGGTTGAAAAATTGAAGAATCAGGATGCGGAGGTGGAAAGATTGAAGAAGGAGAAAGCCGATGCAGAAGTTGCGCTAGCGGAGGCTCGTTCTCATAGGGAACGTAGTGAGCAACGGGAGGTACAAGCTTTCGCCACTCTTGCCCTTAGGGGAACTTACTGCTTTGGTTTCTGATCAGGAACAACTTAAGAAGGATCTGGAGCTTGCGCGTTCCGAGAATGCTGAAACCTCCCGCCGTTTGACTGAGGTTGAAGAGAAATTAGAAAATTCTGAAACGGCGCGGGTTACGGAGGAAAGCGAGCTTGAACCTTTAAAGAATGATATGGCCTGGTTGAAAGAACGCGGGATTGCCTGTGTAAGTTTTGTCTTTCTTTTTGTTGTGGGATTGTTTATGCGCTTTCTTGATACTCTTTCTTGCTTGATTTCATAGGTTGCTGAATCTGTGTTAAATTCTCAAGAGCTGGATAAAACTGTTGCTAACTTAATGGTTGCTGCGCGACGAGATGGATACGCGCAAGGATATGCGGAATGTACCCAGCATGTGAATAGCGCGTTGAAGGTTGACTGGGATGATAGTAAGTGTGCAACCTTTGGTGTAAATACTGGCGCCGCTCTTGCCTCCATGAAAACAGAGTTTAACAACTTGCAACTTCCGGTCATGGACCTGATAAACGTAGCGCTGCAATCGGATGATCACGTGGCACAATTAAAGGAAATCTTTCCGGATGAGGGTGAAGATTTAGAGTAGTTTGAAATTGTATTGAACAATTTTTTATATGTAATATTCGGGATGTGAATCCCTATTTTTGAAGATGCGCTGCTGCGCAAGCAACTTAAACACTGCCGTGTTTGAAAGTTTTCAGGGCGTATTTGTACGCTGAGAATTGCATGTTTCTATTTGTTTGTTTACAATATTTTGCATGGGTACGATTACTTTTTGTCGAGTAAGGCGAATGAAGTTGGTATAAAACTCATGCTTGAATCTACGGTCGTTTGTGATGTGATCACTGTCCGTTCATGAAGCTTGTTTTAGTACTACCATAATGTTTTTGCGCTTACTAAAAGAAATTGCATGCACTTTGTAAACATAGGTATAATAGAAACTTTGTAATTTTATTAATGGATAGAGCACAGAGGCTTTACAAAGTTTTTGCTAATAATTATGTGGAACTTAACTTAGTGTTTCCGCCTTGCCTGATGGATCATGTCTTTCCGCGGAAAACTTGTTTTTTTTAAGCTTTTGCCCGTTTGCTTGGGCCTTCCTCTCTCCGGGTTATCTGCTTAATCTCTTTACGCACATTTTGGAGTAAATGCGTGAGTTCGCCGCTCTTGGGGGCTTTCTCTATTTCTGTGCGCAGAGATATGCAGTTGTTAGTGGTATGCCCGTTGTCTTTATGATATTCGCAGTATTGCATCGGGTCTTGTCCACGTTTACTTTTCATTGGGATCGGAGCTTTGAATTGATAGTCTTCAGTACTGAGAACCTCCACAGGGGTCTTTGTTAGGGGAGTCCACTGCCTCTCCCTATTTTCTTGTTTGTTCTCCCTCTGCGCGGAGAGTTTGTTGATTGTTGTGCGAGCATCTTCAGACGATCGTCTTCCTGATCCGGACTCGCGCCATGACTTCTTAAACCTTCTTTTGCCGGTTAAGCTTAAATCCGCTGGCCTGTTGTGCGGTGGTGGTGGCCTGTTTGTTGTGAGGTTTTTCTCAATTTGCGCATAAACTTTGGCCGCCGCCATTATCTTCTCCCAACTTGTTGGAAGGCCCTCTGTTCCAGATAAGACTTTAACCATGTCATCACACCTAACCGCGTACTTGAACTGAGCACGGATTAGTTGTTCATGAACACTGCCAATCTCCAACACTTCTTTATTGTATCTAGTGATGAAATCCTCTAGATTTTCGTCATCACGACGCCATATGTTCATGACGTCAGAAGTGTCTCGAATGGAACGCCGTTGCTGGCTGAAGTGTGTTAAAAACTTTTCACGTAGATCTTTCCATGATTCGATCTGTCCAGTTGGTAGGTTATCAAACCAGATTCGCGCTGGGCCAGTTAATGTTTGTACAAACAGATGACACCATAGCGGAAGGGTCCAACCTCCAACCAAACCTGCGCTGGTGAATACTCTCAGGTGATCATCGGGGTCTGTTAACCTATTGAACTTCCCTATGTTGGATGGTAATTTAGCCTTCTCCAATGGGGCTAGAGCTATTTCTAATATGAACTTCGAGTTTTCCGCTGCTTCTGCAGGGCGGTAAACTAAGTCGTAATTGTGTCCTACCTCAGGGTTATAAACCGCTCGAGGCCTGCATTTGTTATAGTTTGGCTGCAGTCGATTGAATACACAGGTGTTTGCACTCAAACGATATGTTTGATCGGATTCATCGGTGTGGGTGTCCCGTTGGGAACCCAACCTATCATGAACCGATTGTTTTCGATGAGGGTGTGGTTCACCATGGTGTTGTCTCTCGTAACTGCCTGTCTGAGTGTATTCCCGTTGTGACGTAGATCTGGCATGAACTTCTGTATCTTCATAAGTTGATTCTTCCCGTTGGGAGGCATGAGCCCGAGATCCCGGTCTCCGTGATTGAGTCAGGGGAGCAGTTTGAGCACACAGCTGTGTGTATACTGCGTTTAATTCCCCTTGAGACCGGACATACCATGATATCGGAGTTTCTCATGGTGGTAAAATTGATTGAGCAGGGTTTGCTGGTAACATTCCTGGAGTGACAGGATCGTTTGCTCGATTGGATTGAACCTCGTTATCGTCCGAGGCATCTTCTGGGATTCCTTCTACTTGCAAATTGTTTCTGACGTTTGGTCGAGGACCTACTTGCCGGTGAGATGATGAGTTTTCTGGCATACTAAAGTTGAAAACGAAAAGAACTGAATCGACAACGAGATGAAAACTGAAAGAACAGAGGAATCGGTGGGCGCCAATGAAGAAACACTAGATAAATGGTCGGAACCGAAATATCTAGGGGGTTTGAATCCGCATAAAAAGGTTAGTTCCCTCTCGATTGATTCAGTTGTAATCGATCTTCTTCTCCGAGAACTCTGCAAAAAAGAGCACCGTTAGCCTCGCCAAGGGGAGAAGAGGGTTCTCTCCTTGACCCGACTCCGGTGTGAGAATAAGTATGGGTAATGAAGAAGAAGAAGTATTTGAGAAGTGTGTGTAACTTGAATTCATACCTGGGTTGTTTCTCATATTTATAGTTGGGAGTCGTTTAGGCGGGAAAACCCGTTAGTGAAAAGTTGACGGAAGATGCTAACCCCGTAAGCGGTTACATTTCCTTCCGTTTAAGTTCTTTGATCCGACGTGAGAGCACACGGATCGTGGTTTAGATCAAAGGCTGGGGATTTGCCACGTGTAATGTGATCAAGTGGAGATTACTCTCCAATTGCATGCCTTCGTTGTGACTTCAGGGGTGCCTGCGGTAATGACACGTGTCCAGACGGTTATAACCGTCTGGGTGGTGCACGATTGCACTGCTTCTAGAAGATTACTGCTGTAATCTAGTGTGGTATTTTATCGTGTGGAGACACTGAATAAATAAATCCAAGTCTGGGTAAAATAATATCCAAGTCTGGATATTTGGGCGGAAGTATTAATCTCAGGATTTTTATCCTTTGCTAATGGGAGAAGGCGCAAGGATTTATGATTTCCTTTGGGCGCGCGACTATAGATTGCTGATTACTTTCTTCCCTTTGTAAGACCAGTGCGCGGCCGCGCAAGGTTAAAAGGTTGAAAGGCAAGGTTATGGTATGGTCCCAAATGCTTATTATGAGGTTTTTGGGACCTTACCCCTTCACAATCGAATTCTCACAATAAAATACCGCCGCAATGCGAAGGAAAATAATCTAGTTGGATATTAATTATAATAATAATAATAATAATAATAATAATAATAATAATAATAATAATAATAATAATTAAAGAAGAGACTATCATTTGGCATTTATTGGAATTCTTATTAAAACTTTAGATTTAGTTTTATAATTATATAATTTCCTATAAATAAGAAAATAATAGCACAAAACAATGTAATCAAATTTTATAAAAGATTTAATACGCGTGATACCTATCATGAATTGTTATTCTTAAGTATTAAGTTATTAACTAAGTTTTTTGAATATTCCTATCATGTAGAGGTACCATTCACAATCATGAATTGTTCTTCTTAAGTATTAACCAAGTTTTCAGAATATTAATAGATGTAGATGAACCATTCACAATTTTATAAATGAAATACAATGTAGATAAAAGAAAATATAAATTATAAGAAACGATAAAACAAGTTACAATAGAAAGAGATAAAAAACGATAAAACGAGTTACAATAGAAAGAAACATCTACGGAGTATGTGAGCAGAGTTGATTTTATAAATGAAATACAATGTAGATAAAAGAAAATATAAATTATAAGAAACGATAAAACAAGTTACAATAGAAAGAGATAAAAAACGATAAAACGAGTTACAATAGAAAGAAACATCTACGGAGTATGTGAACAGAGTTGCCAAGAGCCGTGTTTTACATGTTTCCTTAAAGTAGATCGCGTCTCCACTGAGCACGTGTTTGCCTAAGTTATTGTCAATTAGAATCAGGGATCTAACAATAACTAATAATAGTATAAGGTAGTTTTGTTTCGTTGAATGTAATGGAATTGAAATTGGAATTAGAATTGGATTTTAAAATTTTCGTTTGAAATCCAATCATATGTTTGGCTAGTATAATTATCAATGGAACTATAATATAAAATATGTAAAATGACATAACTACCCTGTATCTAGCAAGAAGGAGGGGAGCCGGCGATTTAAATTCAATTCCAATTCATTCTTTTGTTGAAACGAACAACACAAGGAATGAAATCTACATTCCAATTCCATTCGAAATCCATTTAATTCTGTTAACAAAACACTACCTTAGGAGTTGGGTCTAGGTGTAAATTTGGTAACTACTATAAATGTGTAATTAAACACAATGAATCCTAATGAGAGATCAACTATGTTTTGATTGGAATTATCCATCTCTTCTCAGTAATTTATTTTTATCTAAGCCTATGCTTAACAATGGTATTAGGGCTTCTAACAGAGGGAGTATTATTACACATCAATTAGCATTAGAGAACTAATTGTAAGGCTACAGGGTGTGGTATAAAGCTCCTAGGGGCTTTATCACACCACGTCAGCGTCACCTCACCGCCACGTCACACAGGGGGCTTTAAAACCGCTTCCTTTAACTTGTATGCAATGGTTTAAAGCCCCCCTTTAAACTACAGCGCCCTCCCTTTAAACTATATTCACCTCGATCCCCTCAATTATGCGCGTTAACATGTTGGCGGAAGGCACTACTAGAAAAGTGGTAATTTTACTACGGAGATTTGCTACTAAAATAAATGCGTCACAAATTTTGACAAAACTGTGACGCATTTATGACTTTGAAACAAATTTGCTACACAATAGTGACAAAAACAAAAAGACATCTAACTTTGTCACAGTTTCGTCATAAATTTGTCAGATATTTTTTTTTAAATTATTGACTAATTAGTTAATTTACAATTATTAGATACATATTACTACTTTACAACGCATTTCCCACGAAACCTATTAACTTATTTTATGATTTGACTCTAGCTGTATGTGGTTGACTATTAGACTAATCAATAAAATATATCCAACATTAATAAATAAAAACGGTATATCCTTCAAATATTATTTTTCTAAAAAATGTATTGTGTTTATTGTTGGAAAGAACGGTGCGAACAAAAAGAGTATATGTATCCATCTCACTAGAAAAGCCCTAAACATAAGTACTGGCACTTTTTATACAAAACCCTATCAACTCACCAGTCACCATTGCTACATGGATGAAGAAGGTGTCGCTTTGGTACTTGCTCGAGCCTCAGACCTCCGTTCGAAGATCACCTGTCACACCCCGACCACGTGGAACATACAAAACGTGGCGGAAACGTCGGGGAGTGTTGTAACAGAATTAATGTTTCAAATCCATGGCAATTGAAGTTTCGTTTATTTAATTAAAAGTGTTACAATGACTTAACAAACAAGGAAAAACAACATAATTAACTAGTCTTGCATCTTTTATTTTCACTAAAGCCCAAGTCTGCCTATATGTATCTTGATCATCTTATGCAACAACTCCTGAAAAACACATGTGAAAATATGGTACGTCAGCATAAAAATGCCGGTGAGATACATAGGTTTTGTGAAAATAGGTTTCATGACTTATGTTTGAGAAAATGTTTAGTCATGAACCTTGTAATTTGCTTTGTCTTGTAAATCATTTGAAAAACGATAAGATCAAATGATACGTATAAATAAGAGAACAATGTATGGTTAAATGAATAACCATATAAAATGAGTTTGTATAAGATAAGTTGTTTGTAAATCAATGTCTTGTGAAAAAAATACGTTATTTGTATAAAATGTTCTATGTCTCAACCTGAAATGATTCAAATAACGCTACGATATGTAATACCATACAAACACTTATATATAGGAAGTACCAGCGGCGTATCCACCATGCTTGTATCATATTACACACGCATCGTTACTTAATCACTTTATCAAACCAAACCAACAATGTAAAATGTTCATGTCAAGATGTAAATCATGTCAAAATGTCTATGTCAAATATCCATGTCAAATGTCTATGTCAAATATCCATGTCAAATGTCTATGCCAAATATCCATGTCAAATGTCTATGTCAAATATCCATGTCAAATGTCTATGTCAAATATCCATGTCAAATGTCTATGTCAAAATGTCATGTATGGCAAGTGAAATGTCTCAGCTAAACCATATGCACAAAAACAAAGTATTGAAGTAAACTTGGTTTAAATCAAAGTTATGTTTTGTGGGTAATACATGATCAAATGTCAATCATGTTAAAATGTCTATGTCGAATATCCATGTCAAATGATTACAACGGTTCAAAATATAGTATAATGTGTTCATACGCTGGATAAGCATATGCAACAGAAAGGCAATGTAAAACAATGTACTAAGTAATGCACACAATGGGCACACCTAGCATGAAATGTAATGTAAAACAATGTACTAAGTAATGCACACAATGGGCACACCTAGCATGAAATGTAATGTAAACGATGTACTAAGTAATGCACACAATGGGCACACCTAGCATGAAATGTAATGTAAACGATGTACTAAGTAATGCACACAATGGGCACACCTAGCATGAAATGTAATGTAAACGATGTACTAAGTAATGCACACAATGGGCACACCTAGCATGAAATGTAATGTAAACGATGTACTAAGTAATGCACACAATGGGCACACCTAGCATGGAATGTAATGTAAACGATGTACTAAGTAATGCACACAATGGGCACACCTAGCATGAAATGCAATGTAAACGATGTACTATAATGTACTATCAAACATAGCCGGTATATGATGTGAAAACAGGAAAGCATGAAAGTAACAAGTAGGCACATGTGTTCCACCCCAAAACAGTTTGGAAAACAGTAAAAGAGGGGTCTATGTACTCACTTGAGATTGCTCAGTAGTCCTTGAGTAACAACCAAACAATGCTAGAGATCACGGAAATCAAACGACACCTAATATAGGTAACTATGTTAATTAACCGGACCTAAATCGGAAGATTGGGTAGCATTAGGGTTTGTAAACCAAATGAGTGTAGGAACTCATATGATATGGTTTAACAAAGCCTACATACTAAATGAAACTTAACCTAAGTGCTTTCGACCCATTACGACCCGTTTAGGAAGCTTATGCTACTTTAACGCGTCGTTCGCGTAAAACGCGTTCGGACCGCCTAACTAGTCCTATGACAAGTAAAATATGCCTTAACATGTCTAAAATTGTTGTCAAATCAGTTTAGATGTCAAAAGTTATGTTACATATGCTAAATTACCAATTATGCATAAAAAGGGTATTCTGGTAATTTACCTAAGGCATATAAACTACCTATCATACAACTACTTAAACGATGTGACCATAAGGTATAACCTCGGAAGGTTATTCCCTACCTACTATGGTCACCTAATGTATTTGGTCCGATCCTAATGATCGACCAAATGGGTCGAGTTCGAAGGTATAGGCGATTTATTAGATCGCCTACCCTACGACTCTAGACAACGTGGTAATCAGTGGGCATAGTCCCAAGGGACTATGACCAACGTGATTACACTCACGTTGCGAAGTTCAAACGAACTTCGCATTGACCATTACTGGTCAACGCTGAAAGTCAAACAAAGTTTGACTTTCTGACTCGAAAAGCAGTAAAAATAAGGAAAAGAACGAAAGAATACTAACCCAGGGTCCCCGAATGCTAATCCCGATCCAAGAACTCAGGTATGAAACAATGGTTTCAACTTAGAGCTCTCAAATCAGAATTCTTGTAAGTTTTAAAGCATGGGGGGTGGGGTATTTATAGTTTTTCCATATAGAATATTCCTAGAATATTCCTAGAATATTCCAAGCATATTCCTAGAATATTCCTAGCATATTCCAAGCATATACCTTAGCATATTCCAAGCATATACCTTAGCATATTCCAAGCATATGCCAAGCATATTCCTAGCATATGGCTAAGACGGGTATTTAACTGGGTACCGGGTATTTTATCTAGCGTTTAAATCCCGGTTTATGGCGTTCTAAATTATTTTTATTACTCTATAAAAATAAACTCGCCAAGTTATTACTGAAATAAATTTCAGTTGCCAGGACTGGCTGCGTTGTCTGCGTTTTGCAGTAGAAGCACTGTGTTGCGCAGAAACACACGGTACGCGCTTAAACTTTGAAAAATAACGTTTTTAGGCGTTTTAATTTATTTTTCAACATGGACCTGATTAAAATAAGATTTTAATCATAACAGAATATTTGTGGGATTTAAATATTATACGGTCGGTCACAAACGTTCGTTTGGTCGTACGATCGCGATGTTCGGTTAATTACGACGGAATGCGCATAAGCGCGAAAAACGATCCAAATTGCGCGACGAATGGATTTTTCTTATGCCAAACACTAAAATAAAATATTTTAGTGCTTACATAAATTTTTGGATGTCCGGATGTATTCAGAACGTATGCTATGCGCGAAAAGGCAAACTTGTGCACTTTTTGACACTTTTAGTCCCTGAATGACCCAAAAGTTTATTTTAGCATACCGAACCCCTCGAAGCCTATTTCTAAGCTATGTAAAGGATATTTATGGTATGTTTAACTTATGGTCATGTTCCGGAATGTCTGTTACAGTTCAAATTGGCATACTTTCGCAGTTTGTCAAATTTAGTCCCTGTAAGCTATTTAACTTGATTTTGCAATACCAAAGCCTTCAAAACTTATTTCTAAGTTATGTAAAGGTTATTTAAGGTATGTTAAGTATATGTCACTATTCCAGAGTGTTCGTTTCATTAAACTGGTTATATTTACGCATCAGTGCGCGTATAACCTTCCAGAAAGCGATATAGAGTTTGAAATTGAACAAAAATTGATATGTGCAAAAGATACACATATTTATACAAGTCCAAAGTATGAAATACAATATTTCATTGGTTTGGAATTTGTTTGATGGTTGAAATGACACAGGTGTTACATCACCAATTTCATTCAGAATGCTTCATCAACACCAGACGATGATGCAGAAGAAGCCGATAGCCTTTTGAACATTCGCGAATCACTCGAGGCTCTCGAGGTTCAATTGTCTTCTTTGCAAGTCTGTTTCTGTTCTTTCACTTCATTTCTAAGTTGCGAACCCTAATTTTGTGAAGGATTTATGTTGTGAGTGTGTGTTGTGGAATTTGTTGCGAATTCTAGGTTGATTTGTTACTATTCATGGTTCATATTATAGAGTTAGTTGAAAACACAATTGATTGTAAGTGAACACATGAAATTTGTTGAATATAGTGTGGAATTTGAGATTGTAGCATGAAGGTGAATATATGATTGAAGTTAAGTGGAATTCAGTAACCTTAGGGTTTGGTTGTGAATTGTAGTTAGGCACAGGCTAGTGATTTGGAGATATAGTTTAACTGTTGAAGGCACATGAATCTGCAAGTTCTGTTTTGGTGCTAGGGCTGGGGCTGTGTTGCCTGTAAATGAACCGAACTTTCAGCGAACCGTTTGGCGGGAAGTTTGTTCGTTGAATAAATAAACAAGTAATTTTGTTCGTGTTCGTTTAATAAATGAACGAACATGAACAAGTAAGATTGTTCGATTAATTATGTGAATGAACAAGAACAAAGGTGGCATTCGTTCAATTGCGAATGTTAGTCGTTTACTGTTTACATCTGTTCATGGTCGTTTGTTTTGTTTATGTTCAGTCATTAGAACTTAGATATTCGAAACATCATTTTGGGATAATTATGTTTATGCTTATTATGTCTGACTTGTGCCTTTATTTTGGGATAATTATGTTTATGATTGTTATATCAAGTGCTTAACAAGGTGATTTATCTAATGCTTATTATGTCTGACTTGTGCCTTTATTTTGGGATAATTATGTTGCTGCTAAGTTAGTTAAAAACTAGTTAGTATGATTTGGCTCTAGCGTTAATGATCTTTGCTATAGATAATCAATTTAGATAATAGCATAGTAGTTATTATGTCTGACTTGTGCCTTTATTTTGAGATAATTATGTTTATGATTGTTATAGCAAGTGCTTGTAACTATGAACTATTTTAAATATATCATTTTGCTACGATTATCGTAGTTTTATAAAAAAAAGTTAACTTATATATAAGTTTATATTCTCCCAAATTCTTAGCGATGGCCCTGTGCTCAATCATTATTTTTTACACCTCACCTTTAGTGGTACCTTCGATTTGTTTAGTTGCCTCTCATTGTTTTGTAGATTTGTGATACTGAATTATAGTTAGTTATATATGGGCATTTTAGGTATATATGATGGACTTGTACGCATGATCATTGCCCTTGTAACAATTAAAGATCTGTTCAATTAGGACTTGGTAAATAGGAGCAGGGGATTACTACTCTGTTGATATTGAAGACGGATAAGATAGCAAAGGTTATTGACAATGCGAGTGAGCCTAAGCAGCAACCTTCTGAACCATGAATGGATATGTCATTCTTCATCAGCCATGATGCGCGCGATATTCTAAGGCGAGCTACTGAGTCAACTCTACGATACCAGAGTGGTAACTAGCAGCATATTTTATTGAAACTTATTGTCAAAGCATTTTTCATTAACCAGGTTTACGGTTCATGATACTTTCTTTGTTGAAGCATGAGTGTGTAAACAGTGAAACATCTACATTATACATGTTGGGCTTTTGAGTACATGGGAATTTTGATATGTCTATTGATGTATGCAGGTGAACCACTTTAAGTTCGATGGAGTTCCCATTAAAGATGTTATATAGGCTTTTTGTGGGGCTTTTTGGATTACAACTTCATAGATCCAATAATTCAGGAAGAAGATGGAGACGAGAAGTATTTCACACAAGTGTCTGCATCTCTTCTCTCGGGGCCAAGATAGGTAGCCATAAGGTTCATTTAATTTCTATGTCGTTTTTTTTCTTCTTTTGTTCAAATAAAAATTTAGTTAGACATTGGTATCCATCTCTTATTTTTCATTCAAAGATCACATGATGGTTTAGCCACACCTCATCTATGATCAACCAGACATTAGATCTTTGTTTCATGATCTAACTAGTATTATACTCTTCTAGAAACCACAGATGTTGAGTTGGTCAACAAAGATGATATATCGGTTTTAGATGAAACTGTGGATCAATTTGACCCGACAGTTGAAATCTTGAACGCGAATAAAGTGATTTGACCAATACGCTATTCTCCAAATGAGTAATTTATTTGGCTCATGATTGTTACATTAGGGTTGCTAGTTTGTGGAATAAATCTGAAATTGTGATCATTATATATATTGTAAACTATTAATATCCCCCTCAAGATAAATGTTGGTAGTTAGCTTAATACTTTTTGTTTAATATAGTTCCGTGATTGGCTGTGCACGTGTGGTATGAAACTGGGGCTCGGTTCACGTGTAATTCTGCACAAGATAAATGGAGATGACTACTTGGTTTTGACTGGGATATCGTGCATCCCATTCCGGTGGAAACCGGAAACCTCTGGTTATTTGCTCAAATAACCCTTGATCCCACCTGAGAACAGGGAGGGGACCCTCTTCAAGTTGAGTTTCTTCTTCAGCCATCTATAAGAGAGATGAAAATCGTCAAAACTTCTGGGGAAGTTTGAAGACTACCTTCAAAAACTTGAAAATCTGCTAGTGCAACTGATGAAGATTTGAAGATGTTTTGAATACTTCAGAGAGAATAAGAGAAAGCAAAGAAGGATTTGTGATTTCCTCTCTCCTCTCGTCGACTATATATACCCATCGCATTTAATGCGATGGGTAAACGTGTCGGATTAACCGCGCGCGTAACCAACCAGCGGACGCCACGTAAGGCGAGATTCCCGGAGTGACGGTTACCACGCGCACGTGGGACTCACTCGCCTGACAGAAAGCCGAACTGTCAGTGACAATATGATGATGGCCGGCAGTCAACTCAAACGTCGCCGTCAACGACATTTTGCACCAACCTGTCAGAATTCAAAACCCGAGGTTTTTCCCGCTCAAAGTTACTACAAACTTCATGCAGAAGTTATCCAGGCCACGCAGCATTCATAATCATCCAATGAACCTGCGCGCTTATACTCAAAAGCAGAGAATTATCAACAGGCAAACCTGGTAGTCGCGCCGTAGTAACTGCCAAACACTTAGACGCGCGCTGCCTACCAAAACCAAGCAAGCGTTTTTCTCAGATAGCATTTTCTTTTTTCTAAGTCCAGAGCTCCAACCACTTACTCCGTGCATGGTGTAGCACTGGACTGAGGGGAGTTGAAGGGGTATGGTCCCAAAAAGCCACGCATATCATTCAGGTCGCGCACTGGACCATACTCCTTACTCAAAAAGCTGATCAATCTCTTAGACCCGCGCGGGCTACTCAAGCAGAGCAAGACCCCACGCGAGACCTAAATAAGCGATGCCATCAGTTTCCACACTTGGGGTTCTGAATAAGAGCCCTCAGCCCTACAACCCTGCGCGGGCTAGTTACTTGCTTAACAAGTTTCGTGCAGGAGTTAGGGCGAGAGGCCGCTTCAGAAAGTACAAAAGGTCAAGTGGCAGAAGATAAAGCCAATCAGCATCCTCTAGGCTGTGCTCTATCGTGCTCCACGATCGTCTGACGTGCAGGAGACAGAGAGTACACAAGGACGCCTACGTGACACCAATCAGGGAGCGACGACACCTGCCCCATGATCTCCACTTACCTGCTGATGGCAAAGAGACAACAAGGCCGACAACTGGGGCACGTGTCTCCAATCACGGTGCGCCAGCTCCAGGGATCTTCTAGAAGACACTAACGGTCGACACCAGTGAGACAAGGAGGATATTCCCTGTTTGTCGCCTTCCGGCCCAAGGCCCATCAGCCCATCTCCTCTTACATCTCTCCGGCTATAAATAGAGACCTCCATGCACATGTTAAACATTCTGATCTCTTCACTCTCACTCTTAACACACACTTATTTCCTCAAAGCAGATACTTATTATCATGCCGGAGCCTGGTTAAGAGGGAAACCCCCATATTCCCCTCTTAACGAGCTAACGGTGTTCTGTTTTGCAGGAAGAACGGATCTAATCGGAGCTCAGGAAAGTTTAAGAAGATTAACCCTCATGTTTGAAACATAAACCAAACTAATTAACCCTAAAATTAGTTACGTGTTTCTTCATTGGCGCCAACCGATTTTTGCAATCACTTTCATCTTCTTTTTCTAAGTTTTTCTGAGTGTTGTTCCTTTGATCATGGCTGGTCAAGGGATTATTCCTGATTTCGGTTTTGGCACTAACTCTAACGCAGGTTTGGGGGAGGACAATCCGAATGTCCAAGTCCAACCTGCTGAAGAAATAGGTGAAATCAAAGTAACGAACACTGGGGGACCCCGCGCGAGCTTCACTCGCGTCACCCAAACGGGAACCCCAGTAAGTCATGTCTCTGTTCCTTCAAACCCAGCTCCAAACCCGAGTATTTTGGCGTTACTAGGGCTACCAGAAGGCAAAACCATAGCCTTTTGGTACACCAAACAAATTGCTACTATAAATGCTGCGTATCAGTCTTTGAGCGCACATCAAGTGATTTTACAAGTTGAACCATCCTTGGTTACGCCTTCGGGTCCAACTCAAGGGGGGCACCAGACCCCTCCTCAGCAAAATATTCAAGGGCAAGTTAACAGACCTCCTCCACAAAGAAGGATGAGTGCGCATGACACGCACGACACGTATGGAGAAACAGGCACTTATGGTGATCACCCATCCTATGTTCAACACAAACGTCCAGTTCATAGCCGGCTAGGGCCGTGCAACAAGAACAACGAATGGGATGACACAGATCCGAATGATCCTACTTGGCAAGATGACGAGGGTTCGTCAGTCTTCAACCGTCTGCAGAAAAATCACGAGTCTTACAAGGTAAGGCAGTGCATCGCATACAGCAAAGAAGCAGAGCGAGACTTCAGCTTCGCCTATAGGCCAGCGGAAGCTGCCGAACACTCGAAGTTCATCCCGAAGATTGCTCTAGCCCCGCTATCAAGAGAAAAGTTGCCTCTAACAGTGGGTAAGTTCAATGGTCTAACTGACCCTGACGATCATGTTCGAGTATTTACAAGCGTCGGTTTTATGGGAGGATGGAACATGCCAATGTGGGGCCATCTGTTTATCCAGACTTTCACAAGGGCTGCTCGCGCCTGGTTCGACAACCTTCCGCCCGGAAGAATCACGTCATGGGTCGACTTCAGAACTTAATTTGTAAACCATTTCAGCCAACAAAGACGTTATCAACGTGATACGTCAGAAGTAACAGACATCTGGCGCAGAGAAAACGAGGGGTTAGAAGACTTCATCACGCGCTTCAATAAAGAGTGCTTAGAGATCGGTGGTGTAAGCGAACAACTAATGCGCGCCCACTTCAAGAAAGCCATTCACTGTGATAGCCTCATCAGGACAATCACAGAAAAAGACGGTATGCCCAAAGAATGGGACAAGCTTATGGAAGCTGCAAAGATAGTAGCGCAAACTGAAGAATCATTAGCTGGAGCCAAAAACTCCTACACCGAGGACCGCTTTTCCAAGAGAAGCTCGCGTGACTATGGCAAATGCAACAAGAACAGAAATCATGAATGGAAATCAGGAGAATCTAGTGGTTATGAGGAAAGACCGCATTACAAAGAAGACGCACGTGAAACAATTGACAGAATCGGGTATCCGAAGGCAGTCAGGAACGAGAATCGAGAAAAGCACTGGACTCCGCTCATTAAAACACCCAAAGAGGTGCTCATGACGGAGAACCACGATTTCAAGGCACCAAAGCCTATGACCAACAAGAAGGGGCAAGACCCGAACCTGTACTGCGATTTTCACAAAGACACAGGTCATCTGACGGGTGACTGTATCAGTTTAAGGCAAGAAATCGAGAGAGCGCTAAAAAGCGGAAAGTTAAGCCATCTGGTCAAGAATGTGCGCAAGGAGACGCGCCAGATTCAGCACAATGATGAGGGAAACCAGAAGAAGGTTAGGCACCTAGAAACACACATGGTCAATGGACCAAGGTACAATGCGAGAGACAAAGGCAAGCACCCATTCGAACCTGCATGGCAAGAACAACAAGTCATCTTCCTGGCGGTGCACGGGGGACCACGCGCCACGCGCCCCGTTGTCATTACCGGCATCATTGGTCACTGTGAAACATAATACATTTTCATCGATCCGGGAAGTACAGCTGATATCATTTATGAACAATGCTTCAATCAGTTCGATGATGAAGATAAAGTGCGCCTAGAACCTGTTGATTATCCTCTATCGGGATTCTGCAATGAGATGGTCTTCCCACTAGGCCAAATCAGTTTCCCCATCACGCTATCTGACGGGAAACATTCAAGAACTACAAATGTCAATTTCATGGTGATGCCAGTCAAATCAAAGCATGATGTGTTAATTGGGAGAGAAACCCAAGGCGAATTGAACATGGTAACCTCCACACCCCACTCAGCCAGCGGATTCCCAATGGAGACGGGAGTGGCGATTATATATGCAAAGAAAGAGGTGATGTCAGCAGAGGATGCGCGCCCAGTCAAGGCAACAAAAATTTTAACAACCGAACCAGAAAAATGGGTTTCGAACCGCAAATACTCATAACAGATGGTGACGATAAGCCACACAATCTCACCAAATATCAGAACCCACCTCAAGCAACTACTGTTCAGGAACATGGACATATTCGCCTAGACTCCGGCCGATATGACCGGTGTCCCAATCGACGTCACTGAACATTGTTTGAACACTTACCCTTCCGTCGAGCCAAAAGTACAAAGAAGGGGCAGCCTAGGAGCAGATAAGACTAAAGCCATGAATGAGCAAGTTTGTGAATTGCTAAAGGCAGGTATACTGAGGGAGGTGCACTATCAAAGTTGGGTTGCAAACCCTTTTATGGTCGAGAAGTCTACCGGAGGATGGCGAATGTGTGTCGATTACCCGGATCTCAATAAGGCGTGCCCCAAAGATTGTTATTCATTGTCTGAGATCGTCAAGAAAATAGACTCTCTCGCGCCATACAGGTGGAAATGTTTTTTGGACTATTACAAGGGGTATCATCAAGTCCAAATGGCGCTGGAAGATGAAGACAAGACAGCTTTCCGAACCGACGTCGGAATCTTCTGTTACACAAAGATGCCATTCGGGCTCAAGAATGCTGGCGCAACCTACCAGCGACTGATGGATACGATATTCGCTGATGACATCGGAAAACATATTGAAGTGTACATTGACGATCTTGTTATTAAAAGTCCCGAGGAGGACCAGATGTTAAAGGACATAGAGAAGACGTTTAATTCTCTAAGAAGCGTGAACATGAAGCTGAATCCAGTGAAGTGTTCCTTTGGTATGGAGGAATGCAAGTTTTTAGGCCTCGAGGTGACAAATGGTGGTTTTAAGGTTAACCCCGAAAAAGTTCAAGCCATCGAGCGGATGTCGTCACCGCGCACGATCAAAGAAATGCAAAGGTTGGTCGGCCGCCTAGCCGCGCTTAATCGATTTTTATCAAACCACGCTGCAAAAATCTTACCCTTTTATCAGTACTCTGCACAACTGCGTGAAAAAGCAAGAGTTCAAATGGACGCCAGAAGCAGAAGCAGCCTTCCAACAAATGAAGGAGTGTATGATCAAGCTCCCTACACTAACCGTTGGGTCGGTATTGTCTTCTTCGGACAAGGCCGTTGGGTCGGTATTGTTGGTAGAAAGAGACGGAGTTCAGGCTCCAATCTACTATGTTAGTAGGGTGCTCACGGATCCAGAAACACGATATTCAACCATGGAAAAGTGAGTGCTCGCGCTGCTACACGCCTCCAGGAGGCTGCACAGGTATTTTACTGGGCATGTAATTACTGTACTCACTAACTTCCATATTGGCACAACCCTACAAAAACCAGAGACATCAGGACGCTTAGCAAAGTAGGCAATCGAACTGGGGGGCCATTAAAGGCCAAGTCCTAGCAGACTTCATCACCGAAGTCCTAGAAGACAAGATCAAAGAGTGTGAAGTTGTTGATACACCCATCAAAGACACATCAGATGGGTTATGGTTGTTATACACTGATGGAGCCTCGAACGAAAATGGCGCAGGAGCTGGATTGCGCCTTGTTAGCCCAGAGAAGCATGAGTTCACCTATGCCACCAAGTTGGATTTCAAAAATGCCAACAACGAGGCAGAATATGAAGCGTTTTTGGCAGGCTTGCGCTTGGCCATCAAGATGGGAGCTCAAAACTTACAAGCATATGTCGACTCTCTCTTGATCACGAGTCAAATTAACGGGTTGTATGATGCAAAAGGCGAAGTTATGGCCTTGTATTTAGAGCAAGCAAAAGAGTTGCTCCAACAGTTCAAGTCATACAAGGTAGTTCATATCAACCGGTCAGAGAACAAACCAGCAGACGCACTAAGCAAGCTCGCTTCAACAGCTTTCCAACACCTCACCGAAGATGTAAGAATCGAAGTCTTAAAAAAACCGTCAGTTTTGTTGCGCCAAGTGAATGTGATTGAGATAGGGCCACCGTCTTGGATGACCCCTATCATCCAATGTCTGCAAGAAGGAATTCTCCCTAAAAACAAAGCACAGGCAAGGAAGATACAGAACAAAGCATTGTACTATGATATGAATGGTGGAATTTTATATAGAAGATCCTTCTTAGGGCCACTACTGCGCTGTGTGGACCCTCATGATGCAACTTACCTGATCAGGGAAATTCACGAAGGCATCTGCGGCATTCATGCGGGCCCGCGCATGGTCGTAGCAAAGATAATGAACGCTGGTTACTATTGGCCAGGGATACGCGTTGACGCTATAAAGGAGTTGCGCAAATGCGACTCCTATCAAAGGCACGCCCCAAAAACCCTGCGCCCAAAGAATGATCTTATCCCTGTGTCCACTGCCTGGCCTTTCCAGCAGTGGGGGATTGATATGGTGGGACCTTTCCCTGAAGCTCCTGGAGCAGTGAAGTTCATAATTATGGTCGTTGATTATTTCAGCAAATGGGTAGAGGCCAAAGCTCTTGCTTCAACTACTGCAATGATGGTGCGCAAGTTCATATGGGAACACATCATTTGCAGATTTGGTCTCCCACTCAAGATCGTAACCGATAATGGCACCAATTTTGCTTCTGAAGACCTTCAAGAATGGATGAAAGAGATGAATATCGAGCACACTTTCTCTTCCGTTGCGCACCCTAAGGGTAACGGCCAAGTAGAAAGTGTCAACAAAAGTATCGTCGAAGGGATAAAGGCCCGACTGGGCACTAAGAGAAGAGGCTGGGTAGATGAGCTCCCGAGCATCCTGTGGGCTCATCGAACCATGCCAAAAACAAGTACTGGCGAAACCCCTTTTAGCCTGGTCTACGGCTCAGAGGCGGTTATCCCAGCTGAGATTGGCCTCCCCTCACCACGCTTGTCAGTGGTCAACAAAATTGATAACGAGGCGGAGCGCCGTCTAGACTTGGACCTGCTTGAAGAGAGGCGCGAAATAGCGCGAATCAAAGAGGCCAAGTATAAGACACAGTTGGAGAGGTACTACAATGCAAGAGTGCCCATTTGTACCTACAATCCAGGAGAATTCGTCTTCAGCGACAACGAAGCCTCCAATGCTGAGCGCCCCGGGAAACTAGCACCTAAGTGGGAAGGCCCATACTTAATACATGAGGTGCTAGGAAAAGGGGCATACAAGCTGCGCACCATGGATGGACACATCATCCCGCGCACATGGAACGCGCAACAATTGCGCAAATGCTACGTGTGAACACCTTTAGCCGTGCGTCATTTCACTTAGTTATGTTGGTCGTGCGCCTTTTATCTACTTATGTTGGCTACATGCCTTTTTTAATTACTTATGTCGGCTATACGCCTCTCTTTTCTTTTTCAATGATGTACGTTAGCCTAGCGCCTGTTTCCAAGCTACTTAATACAAGCATTGACTATGCCTTGTTATTTATCATTCTGAGACTTACGTTACAAATGCATGTTAAACTTTTGATTAGCACGAAAACACTTCAGTAAATTACGAGCTCTCGAGTTATGCCTCCAAGGTCCTCCGCGAATATAGCGCTAGACCGGGCAATTACACTCATACGTGAGCCACACTTACATTTATTCGCGCTAACCTAACCAAAGTTTCTAACAACAATGCAATAATTGTAACTTGAAAAATAAAAAGCAATCGTAAATGTTATATTCCAAAAAGCGCATCCGCGCAAGGATTTCATAAAAAGTCAAAAGGCAAATTGCAAGGCACAAGGCCTACAAACACTTATCTATTCATAACCATCACCATCATCATCAGCATCACCACCACCTTCGCCTTCTCCATCACCATCGCCATCTCCACCAGCTGTTTCTTCCTCATCCGATAATTCCACAGTCTCTGGAGGGTCGAGGATAGCTTTTAATCGCGAGCATCAATCATCGTGCTTTAGCGCCTCCGTCACCAAATCCATAACTGGTAGAGAGAGATGGTCATAGACTTCCTCAGTGCGGGCTAACATAGAATCAGCCTGGTCTGTCACAGTGCAGTGACTGATATCAAACTCTTGGCCAAAAGGCCTCTTCGACGTGATGAGCACATTCCTGGTAGCCCCCACGATGCCCAACAACACGTGAGGCATCTATGAGCGCGGCAACAGTCGCATCCATCTCAGAGGCATTCAGAATGGAGTTAGCCATCTACAAAAAAGGCAACGGATAAGAGCAAGACAACAAAAAATAAAGCATAAGTCAAGAGAGGGGAACCTTACCAGAGCCACCCCTCTACTGCGCATCCATTCAAATTCGGAGACCAGCGTGTCTACGATTCCTTGAGTCTCGGAGTAGTTGCTCTGAGCCACGTTAAGGGCGGAAGTGCTAAATCTCGCGCCTCCTCGGCCCTTTGTTTGGCCTCCTCGGCGGTAGCAGCCTTCACCCTCTCCGCCTCAAGGTCAATCTCCAAGGACTCATTCTTGTCAGTTTGCTCATGCAATTAATGCATTAACTCTGTATTCTCCACATCCTTGGCATGTAAGTCCTTGTCCTTGCTGGCCACCTGCGCCTTTAACTCAGCCTGTGAAGAAGGAAAACAAGGACTTAGGCAATATTTTTATAAGTACAAAACAACATAATAAAAAATGGGTTAAGTTTGTTGAACCTCAACACTTTCTTTATCTGCCTGAACTTCCTCGACCTTCCCTTTCAGAGCAACAACTTGAGCCTCAAGGTCCTTGATTTTAGAGCGCGTGGCATACATGCATTGATTATCTTTTTCACATATCTTTTTCCACTCCGCGCGCTCCTTGGACAAGAGCTCTTCAGCAGCTTGCAATTTACTCTTTAAGCCCTCGCGGCCCCACTCTTCAGATTTTTTCTCAGATTCGAACTTGGCCTTCTCCTTAGCAAAGGCACTTTTCAACTTCTCAAAATCCTTTACTTGCCTTAACAAGCGCTCACGATATTTCTCCCAGTCCCCTCGCTCTTTAACCATTGTGCGCCACTCGTGCACAATTTGGTGGTTAGCAGCGCGGGTATTGGCCTCGCCGACAATATAGGCGTGATACAGACCATCATGGGTTTGCGCCCTTTGCCGGTTAACCTCACCGGGAGGGAAAGAATTTAAGAACCAATCACGAGACGGAGCAAACTCCAGAAACGTGTCCTTCTGCTTTAAACCCCATGGAGCTTGATGGGGAGCATCACCGCGAGCCTCCTAGGTGTAAGTTTTGTAATAAACATCGCCTAAGGTATCCTTAGGACCAATAGGAGTTTGAGGCGCCGACCCTCCAGCACCACCAGCCAGGACTGCATGAACATTACCACCAGCACTCGCACCACCTGCAGTAGTGGTAGTCTCTTTATTCGCAGCAACATCTGATCCCCCAGCAGCAAAAGTCACTTGCACAGTTTTAGTGGGGGCATCAACCTGCCCAGGCTCGGTTGGCTTAACAACCTCGGGTCCCTTCCCTCGAGTAGCTTTTTTCTCTTTTCCATGAAGGGGCTGGTCACGCCCCGTAATGTGTACGACCTCCGGACCCTGCGTCTTCTCCTGCGTGGTAGTAGCAGCGGTCTCGGTCTCTTTTGATTTATCACCCACAGGCTTCTCAACCACCTTCTTATATTTTTCCTTCTCTTCTTCCTTCTCAACCTATAGTTCAGCAGACTTGAGAGGCTTGATTACAAACTTCGGTTTCTTCGGCGCCAGTTCTTTGGGGTCCTTAAACTCAACACCCTTAGTCTTCTCAGGTGTTTTCTTCTTGGCCTCTGCAGAAATTAGGTGTTAAAAATAAACTTTACAAAGGAATGCATGAAGGGAGTCATAACACTAACCTGGAGAGAACTTATAAAGAGAGCGCAGACTACTCTGTTTGCTTATTACTGGGGCCTCCCCAGTCTTCTGCGCCACCTGGACACCCGTAGCAGTCTCCGGTCTGCTTCTTTTTCTACTTATCAACTTGACAGCAGGCACCTCTTCTTCTTCATCCAACGCGATAGACTAAGGAGTAGCGCCAGCATCTGGGTTCCTAGACCCCGCGCTCCCTGAGCTCTTTGAACCAGTAGCGCCGGTTTTCTTCTCACCTATACGGGACAAACCCTCAAGTGAGTCACTGGCAACAACGTAATCGTCCAGGTTACTCTGCCGGAATCGAAGAGTACATTTATCAGAAACACCGGCAGTCACGCGGCTACTCCCGCCCTTCTTGTTGGTTGCTCCAGCATCAATAGTAATCACCTTCTTCTTCTTCTTCTTCTTCTTGTTTGGTTTCTTCTTCCTCTCCTCTGGATCAATCCCAAGGTCGCGCAACACACCTGCAAAGATGTTAAACTAGGAAATTAGCTCCCCATTCGAATACCCTATAGACTCCCGCTAGAAAGATAAAGAATCTCTTTCCCAGCAGAAGTCAATGTACGCAAGGGCCTGGGGTTGGGTAAATGCACACCTTCGGTTGCATCAGGAGGATTGGCAAATGCTCCAGCAGGAGGATAAAGGAAAAGGCCTTTGATATGCTCATACCAGTAAGTCTCTCCTGGTCGCAGCGGGCGTACGCCCATAGATCCACCAAAGGTGGGGAAAGCAGCCTGGTAAAGATGAGCCTCTGCAATGAAATAAAACGCCTAAGCGCAAGCGAACTACAAAAGGGGAACGAGCAAAGAAATGACAAACCTCTATCTTAAAATTTCAGAACAGGCGCTTCGTTTCTGTCCTCAGGCCACTTGTCGCTCATATGCGCCTCGACCAAGACGTTTTCACCAAAAACTCGATTAGGTGTTGCAGTGAGCTTCAAATACCAATCGTCTTTCTTAGGAATCGCCAGTTCCACCTTCTCAATCGTATCCGGCTCGCGGAAGATCATCGCGATCGGAATAACTTCTTCCCTAATGAAGAAAAACTTCTTTTTCCAGTCATGGAAACTCTTTGGAGGGTTTAGAAGAATCTTCTTCGCAGATCCCTGGTTGCCAAAAGAATAGAACCCCATGTTCCTAATCAGCTGATAGAATACCCTAAACTTCTCCACTGTAGGCTCTATGTTATGGGATAGGCACAAAAACTCGAAGTGTCGCACTCTCACCATGCAAGGTGGACTCATCTGGGATATAGGAAACCCATAGTGATGAAGTATATGGGCCATAAACGACGTCACCAGCAACCGAAAATTTCCTTGCAAAAAGAAATCATCAAAGAGGGTAATATACCCCGGCGGCGCGTCGGCGGCTGTTTGGTTTTGACTGGGATATCGTGCATCCCATTCCGGTGGAAACCGGAAACCTCTGGTTATTTGCTCAAATAACCCTTGATCCCACCTGAGAACTGGGAGGGGACCCTCTTCAAGTTGAGTTTCTTCTTCAGCCATCTATAAGAGAGATGAAAATCGTCAAAACTTCTGGGGAAGTTTGAAGACTACCTTCAAAAACTTGAAAATCTGCTAGTGCAACTGATGAAGATTTGAAGATGTTTTGAATACTTCAGAGAGAATAAGAGAAAGCAAAGAAGGATTTGTGATTTCCTCTCTCCTCTCGTCGACTATATATACCCATCGCATTTAATGCGATGGGTAAACGTGTCGGATTAACCGCGCGCGTAACCAACCAGCGGACGCCACGTAAGGCGAGATTCCCGGAGTGACGGTTACCACGCGCGCGTGGGCCTCATTCGCCTGACCGAAAGCCGAACCGTCAGTGACAATATGATGATGGCCGTGTCAGCAGTCAACTCAAACGTCGCCGTCAACGACATTTTGCACCAACCTGTCAGAATTCAAAACCCGAGCTTTTTCCCGCTCAAAGTTACTACAAACTTCATGCAGAAGTTATCCTGGTCGCGCAGCATTCATAATCTTCCAATGAACCTGTGCGCTTATACTCAAAAGCAGAGAATTATCAACAAACAAACCTAGTAGTCGCGCCGTAGTAACTGCCAAACACTTACACGCGCGCTGCCTACCAAAACCAAGCAAGCGTTTTTCTTAGATAGCATTTTCTTTTTTCTAAGTCCAGAGCTCCAACCACTTACTCCGCTCATGGTGCAGCACCGGACTGGGGGACTTGAAGGGGTATGGTCCAAAAAAGCCGCGCATATCATTCAGGTCGCGCGCTGGACCATACTCCTTACTAAAAAAACTGATCAATCTCTTAGACCCGCGCGGGCTACTCAAGCAGAGCAAGACCCCGCGCGAGACCCTAACAAGAGATGCCATCAGTTTCCACACCTGGGGTTCTGAATAAGAGCCCTCAGCCCTACAACCCTGCGCGGGCTAGTTACGTGCTCAAGAAGGGTCGTGCAGGAGTTAGGGCGAGAGGCCGCTTCAGAAAGTACAGAAGGTACACGTGGCAGAATATTAAGCCAATCAACATCCTCCAGGCTGTGCTCTATCGTGCTCCACGATCGTCTGACATGCAGGAGACAGAGAGTACACTAGGACGCCTACGTGGCACCAATCAGGGGGCGGCGACACCTGCCACATGATCTCCACTCACCTGCTGATGGCAGAGGGACAACAAGGCCGACAACTGGGACACGTGGCTCCAATCACGGTGCGCCAGCTCCAGGGATCTTCTAGAAGACACTAACGGTCGACACAAGTGAGACAAGGAGGATATTACCTGTTTATCGCCTTTTGTCCCAAGGCCCATCAGCCCATCTCCTCTTACACCTCTCCGGCTTTAAATAGAGACCTCCATGCACAGGTTAAACATTCTGATCTCTTCACTCTCACTCTTAACACACACTTATTTCCTCAAAGGAGATACTTATTTTCACGCCGGAGCCTGGTTAAGAGGGAAACCCCCATATTCCCCTCTTAACGAGCTAACGGTGTTCTGTTTTGCAGGAAAAACAGATCTAATCGGAGCTCAGGAAAGTTTAAGAAGATTAACCCTCATGTTTGAAACATAAATCAAACTTATTGTAACATAATTATCTGTAGTAGAGTTTTTTTTTACATATATAATACATTAACTATTTACAAGTTCGTTACAATAAATAACAAGTGTTGAGACGTCCCTTGAATTAGTTTTGACCCATTAAGGGTGTTAAAGTGGCCAAACTAAACTAGACATTGACATTAAAAGATGATTGTTTATATTAACTTGTAATATAATTATCTGTAGTAGTCTTTTTTAAGCATATATAATACATTAACTATTTACAAGTTTGTCAAAATAAATAATAAGTGTTGATGTGTCTCTTGAATTAGTTTTGACTCGTTAGGGGTGTTAAACCAGTCAAACTTGACATAGACATGAATTTTCTGTGTTAGATTTGGGCTTAAAGTTTCAGCTATTGATGATTGTGTTACATTTATTACAGGGAACAGGATAAGAAAGTGCTGTTTGGGCTTGACATCTCAACTCACACTTCCCGTCGATTAGTTACCAAGGGGGGGCCTTGGAGCGTGTTTTCAAGGCAACACATGAGCAGCTTGTCACCTACAAGGATCAAGTAGCATGTGCTATTTTTGTATTTTGTCGTTCAGTTAGTTTTTATTAGCTTTTTGTGCCCTCATTTGGCCGTTAATTATATAAATTAATAAAATATTTGACACTCGTTAATTGGAACTTGCATTATCTATGAATCTTGATGTATGGTGAATTTAAAACATTTTTTTGTTTGATTTTCCGGCAACTTTTAGCAAAAAAATGGATTTTTCAGTTTTTTTATTTTGTTTTATAAATATTTCGTCACAAATGCATTGCAAATTTTTTTTACAAATATTTCGTTGCAAATGCGTCACAAAACTTTAGTAATAATATTTAAGAAAAGGTGTAGGAAATGTGTTGGAAATTTCTGACGAAATATTTTCGTAGGAAATACGTTAAAATTTGCGTAGCAAATGCGTAGTAATTAGTTTCCGACGGGCCTTTTTCCAACATCAAGGTTTTGTTGCAAATGCTTAGCAAATTTGAGTTTGCTACGCATTTGTGACGGAAAAGCTTGTTAGAAAAAACCAAATTTCTAGTAGTGAGAGCCATAGCCCCCCCCCCCTCCTAACCGCCACGGTGTGATCGGTGGCGTCCCAGGGCGCTAAAATAGTTGAGGTGGCGTTAAGCCGCACCCCCTGGCCTAACTGATGATAGTAAGGCTGGTGGGTGTGGGGGGGCGCCACCCCGCCACCTCAGCCTCCATAGCGCCCCTAGGGCTCCATCGTCCACACCGCCACAATTAAAGGGGGGCGCCATCATCCTTCCGCCACCATGTTAACGAGCAAAGTTGGAGATTTTCAAAGTTGATTGGCTTTAAAGGGGGCGCTATAGTGGTAAGGGGGCTTTATTCCACACCCTACAAGTTAAAAGAGGGGGCTTTAAAGCCCTTGTGTGACGTGGCGCTGAGGTGGCATGATAAAGCCCCTAGCCACACCGTCCAGCTTAATCGGTAGTTATGGTGAACGCCTACTTAAACATTATGATCCTTAATAAGAGATCAGCTATCTTTTGTTTGGAAATTGGAATCCATTTCTTCTTTGCAATTTATTTTCTTCTAATTCAATACCTAACACCCTGCCAGGGTACAACATCAAAAAACAGTAGACTACCGAAGTATGCCTGATGCCTCTTAGCCTTAATTACACATTCGATAGTTCATAGAAAAGTGTGTGCGTGTTTGAGTGTTCTTGAGAGTATATCAAGTCACTCAATAAATTTCATTTTTTCTTGTCTATTATAACTAAGGTTCTCAACTCCTTAGTTTTATGTTCGAATAATAAACTTTTTGTGCCTGTATTGGATACTTAAACACGTCTCCTTATACTCTTACTCTACACTTTATTCAAAGTCATCAATAGCTAGATCGATTTCTTATCTGAACAACAAACATCGTCTTTGATACCCCTAAGCGAATGATGAAAAAAATGACAATTTTTACGTTTTAGTAGAACATGAATCACAATGGAAAACAGATCTAACATGACATGGAACTTGAATCTAATCTAAACACATGGTGATGGTGTCATGGTGACGATGAGATGATGTTTATATTAAAAATAATAATTCTTGAGTTTTCCTATTCATATATAAGAAACATTTGTCTAATTCAAAGATGCATCAAACATTTAAAGTTAAGTGCTTTATATTTTATAATTTATCAAAAAAAATAAATGACAAAATAACGAAAAAAAAGATCTTTATTATTTCTAATAAATATAAAAAAAATGAAACATCAATCACCAATAAATCAAGAAACAAATCAAAAGAATCATAACCTAAACTTGAAACTACAACTACTATCCCTAACCCTAACAACATTATCAGTGGATAAACTATCCACATTAACCCTGCACCTCACCACCGGCTTCCATTTTGGCAACTTCAAGTTACCAAGCTTAACCCTAACCGGAACCCTAACCCTAAGAACCAGCGGAACCGTCCCCGTCTGTTGTTGCGTGCGTAACGAGTTAACCAAACCCGTAGCATCCCCAGTCCGACCGGTCAGACCCACATTTAGCACCGTGGTGTTTTTATGACCCTGGTAGAATATAGGTAGCGAACCATCACAAAGTTTTGTACCCATGTAACTAACACTCATCTTGGAGCCACCTTTGTAGTATATCCCAATTTTCGAGTTGGGGTTTCTTGCGGTAATGTTTACATTAATTTGCGCGTTTAACGCGCTGTCGTTGTCGAGGCTGAACCGCGTAACGGTCATGCCATCGACTGAATATTTTGGTATTTTCGGGTCGAACCCGAAATATATTATTGCTGCTAAAATGCCTATAATGGTTACTAGTAGTATTAGGACAAAAAGTATCCAACATAATACTAGACAACAGCAGCCTCTTTTCTTTGGTGGTTTGGAGTATTGGACCGGGATGGTTCGACGGTATGGGAAGGGTTCGACCGGATTGGGGCTATCGGACTTGGATGAGCCTGTGGGCACCAATGGTTCAGTGGGCTTGTTTTGTGACTCAAGGTCGATGTTCGCGGGTTGAACCGGAGCAGGGTGGATTTTCTGGTGATCTGCCATTGGAAGATTGAAGAATTAGGTATGAGGTTTGTTGGATTTGAGAGGCATATGTTGGATATTATATAAGGAGTCTTGAATGAGGAAGAGGGTTGATGAAATGAAGGTTCCTAGATTGAGTTTGTTGGTATGAAAAGCATGGAAGGCTGACTCTTTCCTAGAAGCTTATAACTATAATATTTTCCTATATGTGTCAGTGTGTAACGCGTTTATTTTACATCAAATAATATTATTGTTGGGAATTTAATAACCGTTTTGAAAGTTATATTATTTATTTGTTATAATAATTAGTTAACTTGGGTGTATAAATTTTAAATATATTTAAGATACATATTTTTCTAAATATGGTATTTATTTATTTTTTCTTTTAACGATAAATTTGGATTACTGATGTACCGCTCGTGCCACCAGCAGAACCACTCGATCATATTCATCTCCACTAAGCTATAACGCCTATACACCAATTCAGAAATAAACCCAATAAATCTGAAAAAATCCACTTATGAAAATCAAACTCAGGATCTAATGATCCCTGAATATGGTATTTATAATCTTTATTTAACTGCATATATATATATATATAGGGAGAAGATCATGCGAGAACCACCTCTTATTGCGAGAACCAATGTGAACACAACCAAAAATGCCTAAAAATAGCTAAAAATCACACAAATTTTTTTTTTAATATTTTTTATATAAAAATCGCTACTCTTCGAAGCCAAAAAAAAATTTTAAATTTTTTTTTTTAAAACAATTTTTTTTTTTGCCACTAAAAGTAGCGATTTGAGCATAAAAAATATATAAAAAAAATTTAGATATTTTTTTAGATTTTTTTAGGTTTTTTTTTAGCATTTTAGCTTGGGGGTGGTGGGGGTTAGGTTTTTTTTTTAGGTTTTTTGGGGGTTTTAGTTTTTACCATTTAGCTTGGGGGGGGGGGGGGGGGGGGGTTAGGTTTTTTTATGTTTTTTTTAGTTGTTTTTAGCTATTTTAGGTTGTGTTCACATTGGTTCTCGCGGTTCTCGCAATAAGGGTGGTTCTCGCATGATCTCCTCCCTATATATATATATATAAATACACATACATTCTATGGCAGTATGCATATACACATGTATATACCTTACATTACATGTGTACACATGTTTATACTTGAATAAAACTATGATAGGAAGACCGTCAAGAAAGAAATAAACCATTTTTGTGAGGTGTGTTAAACTTTTTTCCTTTTATGTTTCAATTTCATTGGATGCATTAATCACTTGTATACATCAAGTGATTTTGGTGCATTTACACAACACATTTATTTTTTATTTTAAATGTGGTAATCGGATAATATAACTAATATATGTAATGGTTTTATTTTCATAACATAAATTTTATAGTTTTTGACACTTTTTTATTTATTTTATACAATACTTTGATTCAAAAAAAAAAATATATAACCAACAAAGTATTTGTTTTCATAATAAATTATATAAACTTTTATAAACAATACAGTTTGGTATCATAAGTGATTAAAATATAAAAATCATCTGTAAAAAGCGTTGATGATATGGAAATATAACAAGTGATTTGGAATGAGTTATGAAAATATAATGTGTTAACTTGACTCAAGATGTATGAGAAAAAAATGTGTTTTGTATTAAGGTTTTCTTCATATTGAGGGTGAGAGCGAAATAAGTTATGATGTTTGACTATGATTACGTTAATTTGTAACGGAAACGTGTGGGAAATGTAGATAGAGATGTGGGTGTACGGAACGCGGTGGATGTAGCATCGGGACTTGTTACACGTAGTAACGCGTTAACATAAGAATAATAATATTCAAAAGAAACAGTCGAAAGGTTCGTTGTCGATTGGTTAATATAAGATATATTCAAGATTCTAGACAATCTATATTTGACTTTTCAACTACAATAATATATACGATACCTTGAATTCTTGAAATTGGGTATGACAAGATAGTAACTTGGGTGCATATTTCCTTCATCTATAAGACTATGATGTTAGTGTTTTATTTTTCATATGATATAATGAAAGATTGGTACCGTATGAAATTGAGTGGAACGGAAATCATCGCTTGAATCCAGCTACTTCAGCTACAGGGAGGACGAGTATCGGTAAATTCAATCTTATACCTTGTTGTAAAATCATGTCTCATATCCAGTATAATATCCGTCAAGTATTGGGCAATACTCGTTAAATCTCGTCAGGATTTCAAAATACATTTCGTTTACCATTCTAATTTTATATACTTTTATGTTCTGAATGACCATAATAAATTAAAACTTTAATTAATTACATACATAACATTATTACTATATAAAGTGTGAAGCATGAAAGTTATGTAAATTCACGAGGATATAAATCTGTTAAGTTAATACTTTTATCATAAAAAGTATAATAATATCATCAAATAACATGTTTCAAAAGAAAGACAATTATTTTCCACCTAATGAAACGAATAGAATGAACTGTTGCTAGAATAAGAGGGGCGTTTGGTTCACAGGAATTCAATGGAATTTAAGAGAATTGGAATTTGAATTCCATCTTTTAAGATGTTTGGTTCAGAGAATTTGATGGAATTGGAATCCCAATTCCAATCTCTATGTGTTTGATTGACAATAGAATTGGAATTGGAATTAGGCATTAGGCATGAATTCCTTCAAATTCTTTTAACTAAAGGAATTCAAAATCGTTCCTATATGTGAAGGAATTAAGGTAAATTCATTGGAATCTTCGACCTTTTCGACCCATACCATTTCTACCCGTACCGTTTCGACGCGAACCGTTTCGACCCGTAACGTTTCGACGCGAATGGTTTCGACCCATACCGTTTCGAATTGAACCATTTCGACCAGTACGGTTTCGACCCGTACCGTTTCGAATCGAACCGTTTCGACCCGTACCGTTTCGACCTGTATCGTTTAGACCCGAACCGTTTCGACACGAACCGTTTTGACCTGTACCGTTTTAAATCGAACCGTTTCGACCTGTACCGTTTTGAATCGAACCGCTTCGACTCGAACCGTTTCGACGTGAATCGTGTCGACCCGAACTGGTGGTGGTTGTGGGTGACCAGGTGATGGATTCCAATTCATTTGAGAATCAAACACGACAAAAATGGAAATGAGATTCCAATTCCAATTGGAATGTTCAAATTCCAAATCCAATTCCTTCAAATTCTAATTCCTATATAAATTCCAATTCTAATTACAAATCATTCCGCGAACCAAACGCCCCCTAAGAGTAACGAATAAAAAATTAAAATTAAAGACTTCGGGTTTATTTATTGGCTATATAGTTTGAGTAAACGACTATATGATTTGGTGTAATCAGACCGGATATCACTTAATCTAATTTTCGTCTCATACCCAAGGAAATTTTCAACACTGGTCCCAGGATACTCGTCCCGAATGTTATGGGTTTGCCATCGGATTCGGGGTTCAATTATCACCCCTGTTCAGATGGATCACACTTTCTAGACAAGCTACTATAAGAGGCTTCTATCGCCTAGTTTGACCTAGAAATGAGATGTGACTGCCAGTATAGCGAGAAATACAGAAAGAAAGAAAGAAAGTGAGGGATAGAGAAAAGTGGAGGGTGCAATCTATGGCGACGACGGAAGAAAATGGTTGGTGTTGGACGATGTTGGCTAAGGAGTGTTAAATTGTTGATGATATTTTAACGGATGAGGGAAAAAATTTAAAACACTTAGTGAAAATGATCAAAGAAGTGACCAATGAGTAAACATTTAGAACAAAAGATAAATTTATAAAAAGGAAGAGATATGGACCAAAATTATCATAATAAGCCCAAAGTCCAAATACGCTCTCTTACCATTCAGGCCCACCGGATTAGAGATAAAGTCATGTGCCCAACACGTGAAAGAAGTTGTCCTCCACCAAGAGGAAAGTAGGTGACGCAGCATATCTATTATAAGAGCATCCACAATGTGTCTTAATTTCAGGTTTACACAAACTATCACCTCAGCATCACATTAGATTTCAAACTTTCTTAAAAAACCTCACCTTTTCCCACAATATACAAACCTCACAAACTCCACCACATCGTCTACTTCTACATTTATTTTTATACATCAACTTACTTTTATATTATTTATATTTTATATTTTATATCTTGCTTATAAATAAATAATAATATATATTTCACTTAAATTTAAGGAAAGAAATAGAAAATTTAACAATAAATAAAAGCATACAATTAACTAAAAAGGCACATAAAATAAATAAATAAAAACCTACATGAATTTAAAAAAAACATACTTAATAAGCAAGAGAAGAACTAAGACATGTATTGTTTTTTTTATTTCGACACACAACTCAAAATGCATTCTCAATCGCTCTTCATCCACGACCCCGCGGTCCATGATAACTAAGTTGATTTCTTGGTTATATAAAAGTTGCTCCATTTGACTTTTGAAGGAGTCAATGGTTGTCGCTGTAACACCCCGCGTTTCCAAAGTCAAAGTCAAAGTCAAAGTCAAAGGAAGAAAAGATCACTAAATGCGATCTGTCACTCCTTGCTAAATTATTGATTGTACTTCTTGACTCGTAATCGAATCCTTTAATTTGTGTACTTTAGTTCTATTATGTGGAGTATCTGTAACAATCGCAGTTTATCGCTAATCGACTTATAGCTGATCTCATCACTATTGCATCGCAACTCGAATTATGTGTTCTGGATATTGATTTACGTGTGTGTGCTATTTATGTGTTACTTGTGCATGTTCATATTTGTTTTGTGGTGTTTAATCGAAAACGCAATCCCAACTCTATCGCAACGCAATCTCATCGCAAACTCGAGATGCAAGGTTACTTATGTTGTTGTATGTTAGTTAAGTTATTTGTGTAACTATTGTTTAGTACTATCGCATCGCTTACTCGAAATGCATCGCAACGCTCAACGCACGAAACGAAACATCAAAACGCAACTCGCCGGAGACGTTCGATCGAATGACCATTCGATCGGACTGTCCTCCGATCCGCACATCTGCACCGCCTTTCCTCTTTTGGACACCTATAAATATCACCTGTCACATCATGAACGGTGATGTGACAGCTCTCTCGTCCGACCAGCGCACTTTGGGCTATTTTGTTTCGATTTCTCGTGATTCTTGTAAGTTTCTACCTCAAATCTTGTACATCTTTGATCTACACACACTCCTTCATCTTTTTCACCATCAAATCTCAACTTTTAACCATGAAATCGGCTGATTTGAGGTGTTCTCGCGATTCTTGTAAGGATGATGTCATCATGGGGTTCCCATGAACTTCAAGATTTGACCTCAATCCACCAAGAACAACTCAGATCTAATGGATTTCAACATGTTTAAACACTGATTTCGCATAAATTTAAACATTTTCAAGGTTTTAAAGGATTAAAAGATGTTCTCATAACTTTCTTTCAACTCTTTTACACTCATTTACTCAAAACCGATGGAGTCCGAGCTCGTTCAGACCTTCTACTCGTTCTATAGTGAAGTGTTGGACTGAGAATGGATTTCTATCGCAGAAGACGACCGATTCACGGGTTGAACATGAACGATCGTCAAGAACAGTTAACTAATCAAACGGGGTGATTCCCTTCAGATCGGATAACTTGGACTTGATGGAGTTCCCGTTGTTTAACACGTTGTCATACCGTCTCGGTCAAACCGCAAACTTTTCAAACTTAGCAAAATAATTCAAGTTTCAAATGATCAGGCCTCTGAACGGATAGCCGTCCGATCGGATGATTTGTGATCCCCAACACTTCAACATTTTTGCAAATTATCAAAGATCATCAGTTCTGACGAATAGTCATCCGATCGGATGACCATCCAGTCGAATGACTATTATGCTGTGAACTTGTTCTCCATGAAAGCTTTCACTTGTAACGGATCGCCATCCGAGCAAACGGCCATCTGACTGGACGACCGTTCGACCTGAAAGGAAGAGATAATTCTCTGTTTTTAAAATGCTACAACAAAAACCTCAAAGCCATCATACACAAATACATCCCTCCCAAACGAAGGACAATCCGACCGAATGGCCATCCGTCCGGATGACCATCCGTACGGATTGTCATCCGATCGAATGACCATCCGTCCGGATTGCCATCCGATCGAATGGCCCTTCGTCATTCAGTTCACTCGTCACCATTTAACGCACTATTCATTCGCTTTTGTTATCGTTCTGTAATCCGGCTAACTTTCCAGCGCTCCCTTCAATCCAAGAGAGTGTTTATTTATTAAACGCTATCTGTGAGTATACTCGAACCCTTTTTGATTTACGCACTTTTGGGTATTACATACGTTACTTATATCAAATCACATCGATCACACAACGCAAACAGTTTTATACGCTGACCTTTACTGCATGTTATACATGTTACTCGATGAATGCTTGTTAGTTATGTTTACACAGTGATTGTTGCCTGATACCTTAGCAACGATAGTACTATAGTTTGGACTCAACACCTGTCATGGACGGGGGTTGCTAAGGGTATTTCTTCACGTGTCACAGTGGTGATATGTGTTGCGCATTCTACAACTCGCAGTCACGTCTGTGCATATTTCATTTTCGATAACCTACTAGCTTCACTTTGCTACATGTTACATGCTGGTTATGCGTAAAACAATTTCGCTATCTATTATACTATTAAACTTGTATGCTCACCTTTACACTCTGTGTATTGACCTCTATTTTAACGTATGTGACAGGTGTTTAGGATGTTGTGCTTTGCCTTGCTTTCGTGGAATCAAGCTAGGAGAGAGTCTAGAAACCAATTTAATAAATTCTGAGTTGTCGAAATAATTTATTTGTCTATGAGATACTATGTCTGTATTAACTGATTTGCTAAGTATGTTATGGTATGGGACGTAACTTAAAATATTTGGTAAAATTAGTTGTTATGGATTTCTCATGGACAATCTGTTTCGCTCAGTGTCGCGCCCCGATGTTTCGCCATCGGTTGGGGTGTGACAGATTGGTAACAGAGCCATAACTATAGGGAATTAGGCAAGACTCGACCTAGTCCGGGTCGATGTTAAAGGATTGACCTAGTCTATAGTCTAAGTACCAACAGACTGACTTGTGCAAACTCTGTAGGAGTTTTGTACGAGCTTACTTGCTATTTCTCACTCGAACTCGCTAAGACACTACCACTCTGCCTTTCCTAAGGCAGGCAAATCGCACACTATTTTCGAAAATGAACGAGTGATTAGATCGAGACTAGGTGTGAAAACCACAAACTCTCGATCAGATCGCTTGTTCGACGAGCATTTTTACTATAAACACGAGAATTTGCGTTGAATCAAGAGTGAAAACCATACTTAGACGCAGATTTTCCTCTCTATCTCATGATTCTATCACACAAATAGGAATAAAGTCGTTAAGTCAGGGGTGAAACCCGAACCTTGATAACTTGTTCCGCTCCTAATTTTGGTTTTACAACACTCCCACCAAAGTCTCGACGGACTCCAACAACTTTAGTCGCGCTGTAACTGTATGGATGTATGCCGTTCATCCAGATTGAGGCGAGAGCACAGTCCAGAAGGTCAAAGTGTCCACTCAAAGTCCTTGAGAATAGTCGAATCACTTTGGGTAGTCGACGTCTACCAGCCAAGACAATCTATTTTCGATTTTATGCGTTACGATTTTGTATTTTGTCACACCCTCAAAAATCCACAAGCGGAGTATTACTGCGAGGCGTGTGACTGACCAGGATCATACCACCAATCATAATAAATATGTAGTTAACGTAAAGTAAAATCATAGCAAACCAATTTAAAAATTCACCAAACCAAAGTCCAAAACCAAATTTAAAAGTCAGCGGAAGCATAAGTTCAAAAACCAAAATAATAGTTTAACGTTTAATAAGGTTATCATGAACGACAACGGTTCATTTCCAACAATGACTCCTTCCCCAATGCAAGCTCCAGCAAATAACCTAACGACCTGCAAGGCATATAATAACGAGTCAACAACAAAGTTGAGCGAGTTCACAGTTGGTTGTCCATTTTAACGTTGTTCCAAAAACCATAGTTATGATTCGAAAACCACGAGTTAACCACTTCCTTGTTTCCCAAACCATACTCAGTGGGGGCTTCCCCATGTATCCCACTAGACTCGTTACCATATCGACTACTGACTGTAGTTATGTTTATATGCCCTGCGTCAATGTCTATCATCATTGACTAAGTGCCCAAGTACATTAGTCCACTCCCGTCCTCTGCGGCACGGTGTGAGACTTGTCAGACCTAATAGCGCTATATAAAATGAGGGACTTAATGATAGAGTTTTTGTCTAGTGTTAAGGAATAACATTGAAAACCTGCGTATCCTCCTTGTGTAAGGACTCTCAAAATTGTCCTAAAAATACCCGTAAGTTCAAACCCGGACCCCGGAAACCCTAAACCATATTAAAAATCAAGAAAAACAAAATTCTGGTTCCCAGGCGGGCCGCGTAAAAGACAAGCTTTGTCTTACGCGGGCCGCGTCAAGACATGGTTGACCGGATAAGTGTTCCGGATCCACGTGGTGTCTAGCTGGCTAACCTACTCGTGACCAATCAACCCTACTCGTAGACTAGGCAGCCTCGCGGGCCGCGTAAAGTTTGGGTTGTGGTTTACGCGGGCCGCGTGAACCCTATTTTCCAGCTATAAATAGCTTGTTGCATGCACAGTCCACTGGTGTCGAAACAAACTTTCAAAAACGAAATTATATTACTCTGAAGTCGAAATTTCATATATTATTAGCGAGGCGCTGCTCCGATACCGGGTATTAACTCGATCGCTGCTACGATTCAATGTCCGATCGATTAAACTATCCAATGGATGTTTAAGTGCTGCCCACGGGTTTATGCTTTGTCATTCGTCGTTAATTCGACGGATGTTTAAGTATCGCACTTTGTCATTTGTTGTGAAGGTTTAATCTCGTGAGTTATCGTAAATGTTGTATTAGTTACTAACCGAGTTCGTGTGCATGTTATTAAATTTAGGTTAAAAGGCTAATCAGTAGGCTAAGCTCTGCTCATATAAATCTGCAGTGTGAGTCATTCTCTTTTTATCAAATTACTTTCAAAATCATGTTTATTTTCAAGGTTATAATTACAGGGATTAAGTCTTTGTAGTCACCAAATTACAGCCGGTATGTGGGGTTTGTATACAATACTTGATAACCTTCACCATTGGACAACGAGTTAGCCAAGGGGTGATATGACCATAGTCACAGACACCATTGGATAATGAGGTTACTAATGGATGGTCGAGTGACAAATACTGTGGGTAGTTGGTTGATATATGGAAACATTGTAATCGCTCTTAATACTGTAAATTATAACAAACGCGTCCTTTTAGTAAAAAGAATGATTCACCAGTATTTCCCGCTGACAAAACCTTTTTCAAACATGTTTCAGGTGATCAATTGTGATCCAGAAAAAGTGCAGCGAAGCACTACAAGCTTAAGGAAGTGGCTCAATATAAAATAAAGAAACATGTCTTGTAAAATAAAGATTTCTCAGTGAAATCATATGATTATAAATTACCAGGATTTTATCCCGAATTGTGAAATAAAATAATTGGGAAATTTCAGTTTTAAAAAGATCCTGATAAAATCTTCCGCTGTTAACTCAATTAAATAAATACCACGGGATTTTCTGTCCCACGGCTCCTGAAACGGGTCAAACCGGGTCGAGGGCCGTGACATAATAAGGTGGTATCAGAGCCACTGATTTAAGCCAATTAAGTATTTAGAAAATACTTAATTTTATTGATTGCTATTATGTGATTATATATTTTATTATTTGAATATTTGTATACAGTATGGGTAAGCAAAAGCTTTCAAACATCTATCTTAAATTAGATAGGTCATCAAAAGAGAAGGGAAGTTCATCCCAAACAAATTCCTCAAAGTACCCAACAGATACTGATGAAGGAATATTTGTTCGAAAGGCACAATATGAGGAACCACTTTCTCCTAATAAAAGAAGATTGATTATTAGGAAAAGTCAGGAGAAATTAAAGAAATCACAACCAAAAGAAAAGAGAGTTAATCAGAAAACCCAAGAACTAGGCAGTAACCCACCATGGAAAGACAAGTTAGATGAAAAATGGGCAGATCTCTATATGCTAGCCACTATAGCAGTAAATGCAATTCTTTAAATACTCTGACTCAAGTTTTAGCACCCTTATCATCTACAAGCCAGAAACCTTATCCAGTAAATAAATAAGCTTACAGTAAACCCTAATATGTTTTAATTGTCAGTTGTCCTTGTATTAAATTAGTTACACGGTATGCAATGATATTTAAAGGTTATTTATGAAATTTGTTATAAAATATTAACTTAGAAATTTTTGTGTATTTTGCATATATGCTAAACAGCATGAATGACTTATCTGAAGCCCTTCAAAATCTTAATCTCTATCCGGTGAAAATAGAGGTTTCCAGAGATTTCACTGGTTATATACCCGACATAGAAGAACCTATGGAATTCAACGCTCCACCTCCGGAGAAACCCAAGCCTAAGAAAAAGAGAAGATTTGTGGGATGGAGGCGTGTGCGCAGGAGAAAACCCGCCACTAGGAAGATTCCCAAAATTGAAAATCCCTTAGATAAAGGAAAGGGGATTGAAGCCGGGGAAGGTTCTAGGCAAATAGAAATGGAGATTGGAGAAGGTTCTAGGCAGATAGAGATAGAAATCGGGGAAAGCTCTAGACTAGTCGAGGAGTTACCATTTCAGGAGGAATTGGATCAAGCATTGGCAAGCTGTGATGTCATCAGACCTATCAATAATAATCTTTACCCTTATCCTGCTGAAACACAACTACCAATGAACTTGGAACCAGCAATCCCAGAACCTATAATCCACACCCAACCTCTAGGAATGGATGAGTGGTGGACCAATGATTGGCAGTTCCAAAACCTTCTCAACAATCCTTATACCTTTCTCCCTCAGTTCGACCCAGAACCTATACCAAACCCACCAATGAGCAATGAAAATTTAGCTGAACTTCGCCACTTTGGCGAGGAGCTGGTGGATGCAGGAAATAGGATCAGGGAAGTAGGAGAACATATCTCCTGGAAATACGACGAGAGGGAACGTCGTTACTGAAATACCAACTGACGAGGGATAACGGGGTGGTGAAACTATGATTGTATAATAATAATAATAGTAAAATAAAATCTTGTAAAATAACTACAAATAAAACTTTGTAAGATAAAAGTGTGTAATGATGCATAATATATATATATATATATATAAAATGGGAATCAAGAAATCGATAATTTTGACTATATGTATGTGGTGAAATTTGTATGATTGTTTTGTGTATAATTGTTATTTATTCGATACTAATAAATTATATATATTAATTATCAGATGGAAAACGCTAATAATGAACCAGTTAATGAGGTTAACCAATCTGAGCAACACCCGGAGGATCAATTTATGACTAGACAAGATATAGAAAATATTGTTGCTCAAGGAATAGCCAATGATATTCCAGCAATAC
This sequence comes from Helianthus tuberosus, assembly GCA_030545235.1. Lineage (NCBI taxonomy): Eukaryota > Viridiplantae > Streptophyta > Magnoliopsida > Asterales > Asteraceae > Helianthus > Helianthus tuberosus. Next base: position 82,510,894 of record CM060371.1, on the reverse strand, counting down.
TTGCTGCTGCCCAGAAACCTATTGAACCTCAACAAATCATTCCTGGCAAACGTATTTCTGAAGATAACTTCAGTAATAGCGTAAACGGAGGCGGTAATCTACTAATCACAATAATGATCCACTACAAGTTCCGCTCCCTAAGAAAATGAAAGCTGCAACGCTTGGTTGCACTTACAAAGAATTTCTTGCTCGTAAACCCGCTGAATTTGCAGGCAATGAAGGAGCAACTGCGGCACTGCGTTGGTTAGAGAAAACTGAGGCTGTGATTACAATAAGTAAATGTGTCAAGGACGACAAGGTCATGTACGCGTCGAATCTTTTCAAAGAAGGGGCGCTAGAATGGTGGAATACAGTACTTCAAGCCAAAGGAAGAAATATGGCCTATTCCATGAACTGGGAAGAATTTAAGAGTCTTGTAGAAAGAAAATTCTGTCCCGAATATGAAAAAGATCAAATGGCAAATAAGTTCCTAAATCATCGAATGATGGGTATAGATTGTCGCGGGTATACTTCGACATTCTTTGAATATGCTAGAGTGATACCAACACTGGCTTCGCCAGAACCGGTACTCATTTCTCGCTATATTTGGGGATTGATTGGCAAAACCCGTTATATCGTTAAAGCTGCGAGACCTCGTACTATTGACGATGCGGTGGAATTAGCTGACACCCTAACTGACGAACTGGTACGCACAAGAGATGAAAACAGGAAAAAGGAACTGGCTCAGAAAATTACCCAAGGATTTCGTACGGGTAATAACAACAGTTTCAAGAGAAGAGGAACAGGGCAATCTTCAACTCTGCCGTTCTGCAGGAATTGTAAAAAGAAGCATTATGGAAGATGTAATGTAACCTGCAACTTTTGCAAAGTCGTAGGACATCGCGAAGAAGACTGCAGAAAGAAAACAAGAGTCTGCTATAACTGTGGAGAAACAGGACATTTTAAGTCAGAATGCCCTAAGTTGGTTAAACCAGCAGACAATAAAGCTAAACCAACCGACGCAGCTATCAAGAAGAATGCTCGTGCATTCCAATTAACTACTCAGGAGGCAGAACTCATTCCAGATGTGATAGCTGGTACGTTCTTAGTTCACAACATTTACGCAAAAGTATTATTTGACTCTGGTGCAAACCAAAGTTTTATAAATACTTCATTCTGCCAAGCTCTTAACTTACCCTTAACTAACCTTAGGCAGATTTTTACAGTCGAAACGGCAGATGGAAATTCTATTAACATAGATAAGGTTTTGCAAAAAGAAAATATAGAACTTTCTGGTCATAAATTTCATGCCAACCTATTGCCAATGAATTTAACTGGATTCGATGTGGTATTAGGAATGGATTGGTTAGTAGCCAACCATGCTCGAATACTTTGTGATAAAAATTCTATAGAGATTCAGGCACCTACTGGGGAAGTAATCATGATTACATGAGATAAACCATGTAAACCTATGAAGTTCATATCAGTAATGAAAGTTGCTAGTTATGAACGAAAGCAAGGAATAGTATATATGATTTCAGTAATCATTAGTACTAAGGGTAAAGAACTTAATGAGATTCCTGTAGTCTCAGAATATCCAGATATATTCCCAGAAGAGTTACCAGGATTACCACCGGATAGGGAAGTAGAATTTAGAATTCATCTAATTCCCGGAACTACACCAATAGCCAAGGCACCTTATCGGTTAGCACCCACAGAAATGTTAGAACTGAAAAAGCAATTAGATGAATTACTAAGTAAAGGTTTCATACAACCTAGTTCATCCTCGTGGGGAGCACCAGTGTTGTTTGTGAAGAAGAAGAAGGATGGTTCGATGAGAATGTGTATTGATTATAGAGAACTGAATAAGGTTACAATTAAGAATCGATACCCATTACCTAGGATTGATGATCTTTTCGATCAACTTCAAGGAGCTAGATACTTTTCTAAGATCGACTTACGCTTCGGATACCATCAATTGAAGGTACAAGAAGAAGACATACCTAAAACTGCTTTCAGAACTAGGTATGGTCATTACGAGTTTACAGTCATTCCCTTCGGGTTAACGAATGCACCTGCCGCATTCATGGACATGATGAATAGAATCTGTAAACCGTACTTGGATAAATTTGTAATTGTTTTTATCGACGATATGCTTATTTATTCCAAAAGTCAGGACGAGCATTGTCAGCACTTGCATGCACTCTTAACTTTGTTAAGAAAAGAAAAGTTGTACGCCAAATTCTCGAAGTGTGAATTTTGGTTGCAAGAAGTGCAATTCCTAGGTCACATGGTGAATCACGAAGGCATTCATGTAGATCCTGCTAAGATAGAGGCAATTACCAAATGGAAGGTTTCGCAATTTGCAATGGAAATTAGAAGTTTTATAGGTTTAATCGGATATTATAGACGATTTATTAAGGATTTTTCTAAAATAGTTGTACCATTAACTAAGCTAACCTGTAAAGCAGTTAAGTTTGAATGGGGACCTAAGCAAGAAGAAGCTTTTAGGATTCTAAAGCAAAAGTTAACAAATGCCCCAATCCTAGCCTTGCTAGAAGGAACTGAAGATTTTGAAGTTTACTGTGATGCTTCAAAACTAGGATTAGGATGTGTGCTAAGGCAACGCAAGAAGGTAATTGCGTATGCTTCAAGACAATTGAAAAAGCATGAGGAAAACTATACAACTCATGACTTAGAGTTAGGCGCCATAATTTTTGCTCTTAAAATTTGGAGACATTATCTGTACGGAAGTAAATTTACTGTTTATACATATCATAAGAGTTTAAGATATATATTTGGGCAAAAAGAATTAAACATGAGGCAAAGAAGATGGATGGAAATCCTAAGTGACTATGACTGTGATATTCAATATCACGAAGGAAAAGCAAATGTAGTTGCAGATGCCTTAAGCCGTAAGTACCATGAGAAACAACAACGGTTTCGTGCTCTTAGATTAAATCTTCAGTTAGATTTAATGGAACAACTAAAGCAGTTTCAAGAAACAGCAATCAAGGATGATGCTGAAGGAATGAAAGGACGAATAAAAGAATTAGAACAAGGAGCTGATGGAATTTAGAGATTCCACAAAAGAAGGATTTGGGTACCTAAGCAGGGAGAATTAAGAAATAGGATTTTGGAAGAAGCCCGTAAATCTAGGTATACCATGCACCCTGGAAACAATAAAATGTACCAAGATTTAAGAAATAACTTTTGGTGGATAGGAATGAAAAAGGATATAGCTCGACATGTTTCTAAGTGTCTTACTAGTTCACAAGTTAAGGCAGAACACCAGAAACCTTCAGGTCTACTACAACAATTAGAAATGCCTGTATGGAAATGGGAACTCATAACAAAGGATTTTGTTACTAAGTTACCTAAAATCAGAAAAGGTAATGATGCGATTTGGGTAATTGTGGATCGATTAACCAAATCAGCTCACTTTCTACCTATGAAAGAAACCTTTAGCATGGAAAGATTGGTAAAGTTGTATGTAGATGAAGTAGTATCCTTACATGGAGTTCCACTCTCCATTGTTTCAGATAGGGATAGTCGTTTCACTTCCCATTTTTGGACAAGTTTCCAAGAAGCAATGGGAACTCGACTAAATTTAAGTACGGCATATCATCCTCAGACAGACGGACAAAGTGAAAGGACAATCCAAACTCTAGAAGAAATGCTTAGGTCATGTGTGATAGATTTTGGAGGAAATTGGGACGACCACTTACCTTTAATTGAATTCTCCTATAACAATAGTTATCATTCAAGCATTGAAGCTGCCCCATTTGAAGCATTGTACGGACGAAAGTGTAGAACTCCAGTTTGTTGGGCAGAAATAGGAGAAAGTCAATTATCAGGTCCCGAAATAGTGCAAGAAACTACCGAAAAAATTACTCAAATCAAGGAAAGATTAAAGACGGCTTGAGATCGTTAAAAGAGTTATGTAGACAATAGACGCAAGCCACTTGAGTTTCAAGTTGGAGACAAAGTACTATTGAAAGTTTCACCGTGGAAAGGAGTAGTTCGATTTGGTAAGAAAGGAAAGCTAAGCCCAAGATACGTAGGACCATTCCCAGTGATCCAACGTATAGGACCAGTTGCTTATCGATTACAACTACCAGGGGAGTTAGCTGGAGTACATGATGTATTTCATATATCCAACCTCAAGAATTGCCTATCAGATGAATCTCTAGTAGTACCTCTTCAAGATATAGAGGTAAATGAGAAACTAAAATTTGTGGAGAAACCACTGCAGATAGAAGACAAAAGATTAAGTTTCTCAAGCACAAGCGACTAGTGCTAGTTAAAGTCAAATGGGATTCAAAGAGAGGACCTGAATACACTTGGGAGCTGGAATCGGAGATGAAGCGAAAGTATCCTCATCTATTCCGATGAATCTCGAGGACGAGATTCTAAATAAGGTGGGGAGAATGTAAGGACTCTCAAAATTGTCCTAAAAATACCCGTAAGTTCAAACCCGGACCCCGGAAACCCTAAACCATATTAAAAATCAAGAAAAACAAAATTCTGGTTCCCAGACGGGCCGCGTAAAAGACAAGCTTTGTCATACGCGGGCCGCGTCAAGACATGGTTGACCGAATAAGTGTTTCGGATCCACGTGGTGTCCAGCTGGCTAACCTACTCATGACCAATCAACCCTACTCGTAGACTAGGCAGCCTCGCGGGCCGTGTAAAGTTTGGGTTGTAGTTTACGCGGGCCGCGTGAACCCTATTTTCCAGCTATAAATAGCTTGTTGCAGGCACAGTCCACTGGTGTCGAAACAAACTTTCAAAAGCGAAATTATATTACTCTGAAGTCGAAATTTCATATATTATTAGCGAGGCGCTGCTCCGATACCGGGTATTAACTCGATCGCTGCTACGATTCAATGTCCGATCGATTAAACTATCCAATGGATGTTTAAGTGCTGCCCACATTAGGGTTTATGCTTTGTCATTCGTCGTTAATTCGATGGATGTTTAAGTATCGCACTTTGTCATTTGTTGTGAAGGTTTAATCTCGTGAGTTATCGTAAATGTTGTATTAGTTACTAACCGAGTTCGTGTGCATGTTATTAAATTTAGGTTAAAAGGCTAATAAGTAGGCTAAGCTCTGCTCATATAAATCTGCAGTATGAGTCATTCTCTTTTTATCAAATTACTTTCAAAATCATGTTTATTTTCAAGGTTATAATTATAGGGATTAAGTCTTTGTAGTCACCAAATTACAACCGGTATGTGGGGTTTGTATACAATACTTGATAACCTTCACCATTGGACAACGAGTTAGCGAAGGGGTGATATGACCATAGTCACAGACACCATTGGACAATGAGGTTACCAATGGATGGTCGAGTGACAAATATTGTGGGTAGTTGGTTGATATATGGAAACATTGTAATCGCTCTTAATACTGTAAATTATAACAAACGCGTCCTTTTAGTAAAAAGAATGATTCACTAGTATTTCCCGCTGACAAAACCTTTTTCAAACATGTTTCAGGTGATCTGTTGTGATCCAGAAAAAGTGCAGCGAGGCACTACAAGCTTAAAGAAACATGTCTTGTAAAATAAAGATTTCTCAGTGAAATCATATGATTATAAATTACCAGGATTTTATCCCGAATTGTGAAATAAAATAATCGGGAAATTTCAGTTTTAAAAAGATCCTGATAAAATCTTCCGCTGTTAACTCAATTAAATAAATACCACGGGATTTTCTGTCCCACGGCTCCTGAAACGGGTCAAATCGGGACGAGGGCCGTGACACCTTGGGTAGGATACGTACCTCCATCCTCCTTGGGAAGGATGACAACATTGAAAACCTGCGTATTCTCCTTGGGTAGAATACGTACCTCCATCCTCCTTGGGAAGGATGACAACATAGAACTTACTAGACAAAACTCTATCATGAAGTCCCTCATTTTATATCGACTTAATCACCGGGCCATTGGCGAACGGGTCATTAGTTAAATAGCGCTATTAGATCTGACAAGCCTCACACCGTGCCGCAGAGGATGGGAGTGGACTAATGTACTTGGCCACATAGTCAATGATAATAGACATTGACGCAAGGCACATAAACATGACTCCAGTCAGTAGTCGATATGGTAACGGGTCTAGTGGTTTATAACATGGGGTATCCCCCATGGTATATGGTTTAGGAAACAAGGAACTAGATAACTCTTGGTTTTGAAACAACTTATGGTTTTTGGAATAACTTTAAAACATGACAACCAACTGTGAACTCGCTCAACATTATTGTTCATTCGTTACTACATGCTTTGCAGGTCGTTAGGTACTTAGCTGGAGCTTGCATTGGAGAAGGAGTCGTTGTGGGACATGGACCTTTGTGTGTTCATGTTAAACTTTATGAACTTCAAACTTACACTTTGGTTTTGAACTTATTGCTTCTGCTGTTAACTTAGACTTTACTTTATTGTGTAACATTAATCATATTGATTGTGTTGGGTTTTATTTGCTTTATTATATTATTCAATATGATTGGTGGCTTGATCCTGGTCATGTCACGCTCCCTGCGGTGATACTCAGCTTGTGGATTTTGCGTGTGTGACAGATTGGTATCAGAGCCATTGGTTATAGTGAACTTGGTTTTAAAAAGGGAAAAGGCTTTTTGACAAAAACCAGACTATAACCTGTTGAGTGCTCAACAATCCACAATGACGCTTCGCTCCACGTGCATGGCTCAACACTTTAGGTGATATGGTTTATGTTTGTATTGCCTGCTTGTTAGTTTACCTCGTGCGTTGCTCATGATATGCTTAGATAATGTAGTAGCATGTTGCCTATTAGCTTCGATGTACTCTCTTGACATGCAACTGTTTGCCTGAAACCTTACGTGCTTACTCTCTTCTGTTATCACATACTTATCACATCTCTATGCCACCATTCTTACTTGTGTTTTTCTCGATGTGAAGATCATGAGTGGACGTCTCAGCTTCACTCAGGCCCAACTGACAGCTCTAATCAACGAACGAGTTGCTGAGGCTCTAGCAGCAGCTCAAGTAGGGGGTACAGCCTGCCATTTTGACCTATCCTAGGATGTTTAGATCCTAATCTCGTAATCCTCTCTTGTGCTTAACCTTATCCTTTCTTTCTCGCGCGACAGGTCAAAATGCTCAGCCTCGAGCATGTACGTTCAAGACCTTCATGGATTGCCGACCTAGTACTTTCAGTGGCACAGAAGGAGCTGTAGGTCTTCTCCACTGGTTCAAGAAGATTGAATCTGTTTTTGAGATGTGTGAATGCCCTGTAGCCATTAGGGTGAAGTTTTCAACTGTAACGCTCGAAGGTGGTGCGCTCTCCTGGTGGAACGCACAGGTGCAGATGCTAGGGTTGGAAGCTGCTAATGCCACCCCATGGAACGATTTTAAAGAGTTAATCAAAGAAGAATACTGTCATCGTGATGACATTCATAAGTTGGAGGTGGAGTACTATGACCTCAAGATGGTAGGGTCAGAAATTGAGGCCTACATGAAGCGTTCGAACGTATTGGCCGCATTGTGTCCCAACTTATCGAATCCTCCTTACAAGTGTATTGAGCTCTACATCAAAGGTTTAGTGCCAGAGATTCAGAGTATGGTAACTTCAGCTAATCTTCCTACAATCTAACAGATCATACGACTGTCCCACTGCCTCACTGACCAGGCAGTCGAGCAGAACAAGCTGCCCAAGAGGATTAGTGCCACTACTTCTGACGCTCCAAGTGACAACAAACGCAAATGGGATGGGAATTCTAGCAAGGGTTCAAGCTATGTTCAGCCTCAGTCTCAGCAGCGAAGGACTGATGACTACAAGAGCCCCAATCAGCAGTCTACTGGTAATCAAGGTCAGAGTGGGTATAAGGGAAGTCAGCCTAAGTGTAACCGTTGTAACTTGCACCACAGCGGGCCGTGTATCAAGGGTCGCTGTCATTGATGCAACAAACCTACTCACGCAGCAAAGGATTGCAGGAGCCCATACCCTACGAACCAGAATCGACAGCAGCAGCAGCAACAAGCTCCACAGAACCAGCAATAGAAGCAACAGGGTAATAATAAGGGGTGTTTTCAATGTGCAGCTGAAGGCCACTTCAAGAGGAACTGCCCACAGCTGAATCAGAATCAAAACAACAATAACAACAATCAGGGCAATGGAAACAACAACAGGGACTACAATGAGGGTAATGGTGCCAGGGGACGTGGGTTCGTGATTGGTCAGGGCGATGCAAGAAACGATCCCAATGTTGTGACGGGTAAGTTTCTACTAGAAGACTACTTTGTTTCTGTTTTATTCGATTCAGGAGCCGATATTAGTTACGTGTCCCTAAGGGTTAGTCAGATGCTTAAGCGTACCCCAATTCCTCTGGATTCCAAGCATATTGTAGAACTAGCAAACGGTAAAAATCTTGAGGCCACACACATAGTTAAGGGTTGTGATCTCACTCTAGCTGGTTAGACCTTCTCTATCAATCTTATCCCCATCGTTCTTGGTAGCTTCGACGTTGTTATTGGGATGGACTGGTTATCCCAACATCGAGCGGAAATACTCTGCAAGGAGAAATTGTTCGTATCCCTCGTTCTGGCGAAGAACCCCTCGTTATTCGTGCTGTCGTGGGAATCATCTCTTTCCTCAAGGCCCAGAAGTGTTTGCGAAAGGGCCATACTGCTATTCTAGCCCTCGTTACTAACACCTCAACGAAAAAGAAGAAGATTGAAGGCGTTCCTATCGTACGCAACGTTCCTGAGGTATTCCCTGAGGAATTACCTGGTCTTCCGCCCCATCGTCAGGTCAAGTTTCAAATCGAGCTAGCTCCTAGAGCCGCGCCTATAGCTCGTGCACCTTATCATTTAGCCCCATCTGAACTAGAAGAATTGTCCGCGCAACTACAGGAACTTTTGGACAAGGTTTCATTCGTCCTTGCTCTTCCCCCTGGGGAGCTCTAGTCTTGTTTGTTAAAAAGAAAGACGGTACCTTTCGAATGTGCATAGACTATCGTGAACTCAACAAGGTGACCGTGAAGAATCGTTATCCTCTACGATGCATCGACGACCTGTTCGTCCAGTTGCAAGGGTCGAGCTTCTATTCCAAGATTGATCTGAGATCGGGCTATTATCAGCTGAGAGTTTGGGATGAGGACATCTCTAAAACAACATTCAGGACTCGTTACGGACACTACGAGTTCCTAGTCATGCCTTTCGGGTTGACAAACGCACCTGCGGTTTTCATGGATCTCATGAACCAAGTGTGCAAACCATACTTGGATAAGTTCATTATTGTTTTCATTGACGACATCCTGATCTATTCCAAGAGTCTGGAGGAACACGAGCACCATCTGCGACTTATTCTCGAACTGCTTCGAACAGAACAGCTCTACGCTAAGTTCTCGAAATGTGACTTTTGGCTTCGTGAAGTCCATTTCCTAGGCTACATAGTCAATGAAGATGGGATTCATGTCGATCCATCCAAGGTTGATTTGATCAAGAATTGGCCTGCACCTCGAACTCCAACTGAAATCCGTCAATTCTTGGGTTTGGCAGGTTACTACCGAAGGTTTATCAAGGATTTCTCGAAGATTGCGCAACCTCTTACTATTCTAACTCAGAAGGGTGTCACCTACCGGTGGGGTGACGCTCAGGAATCCGCGTTTCAGCAGTTGAAGCTGAAACTTTGTAGTGCGCTTATTCTCTCGTTACCTGATGGCACGGACGACTTCGTTGTTTATTGTGACGCGTCAATCCAAGGACTTGGTTGTGTATTGATGCAACGTGAGAAAGTCATTGCTTACGCATCACGCCAACTCAAGGTTCACGAAAAGAACTACACAACTCATGACTTAGAGTTGGGAGCAGTGGTGTTTGCACTCAAGATATGGAGGCATTACTTGTACGGTACCAAGTGCATCATTTACACCGATCACAAGTGTCTCCAGCATATCTTTGATCAGAAGGAGTTGAACATGTGACAGCGTCGATGGGTCGAGCTCCTTAATGACTACGAATGCGCAATCAAGTACCATCCAAGCAAAGCCAACGTTGTGGTTGACGCTCTTAGTCGTAAGGAAACCAAACCTAAGCGTGTACGTGCGTTACAACTTACCATTCACTGAAGTCTTCCTACCCAGATTCGTGATGCTCAAGTTGAAGCATTGAAGGAAGAGAACCTCAAAGCTGAGTCCCTGCAGGGCATGAAAAAGAAACTCGAACGCAAGGAAGACGGCACTTACTATTTCATGGAACGTGTCTGGGTTCCATTCTATGGAAACTTACGAGAGCTTGTGATGGACGAAGCACACAAGTCTCGCTACTCGGTGCATCCTGGTTCTGACAAGATGTATGAAGACCTCAAAATCTTGTACTGGTGGCCCCACATGAAAGCTAACATAGCAACCTATGTTAGTAAATGCTTGACCTGTGCTAGGGTCAAGGTTGAATACCAGAAGCCATCAGACCTACTCCAACAACCAGAGATCCCAACATGGAAATGGGAGCAAATTTCCATGGACTTTGTCACTGGCTTACCTAGATCTCAACGAGGAAACGACACCATCTGGGTGATCATTGATCGACTGATAAAGTCTTCACACTTTCTGGCAATCAAGGAAACGGATAAGTTCTCTACACCCGCAGACATCTACTTGAAGGAAATGGCCGCTAGGCACGGGGTGCCAACTTCCATCATTTCGAATCGTGACCCACGTTTTGCATCTGATTTGTGGCAAGCGATGCACAAATCCTTTGGCTCACGTCTAGACATCAGCACAGCTTATCACCCATAAACGGATGGGTAGACTGAACACACCATCCAGACTCTTGAAGACATGCTTCGAGCATGTGTAATCGACTTTGGTAACGGCTGGGAAAGGCACCTACCTTTGGTGGAGTTTTCATAGAATAACAGTTACCACACCAGCATCAAGGCTGCTCCATTCGAGGCTTTGTACGGACGGAAATGCTGATCACCCTTATGTTGGGCAGAAGTTGGCGACAGCCAAATTACTGGCCCAGAACTCATTCTTGATGCAACGGAAAAGATTGCCCAAATACGACAACGAATGGCGGCAGCTCGTGACCGTTAGAAAAGCAACGCTGATAAGCGCAGGAAACCGCCCGAGTTCCTGGTTGGGGATCGAGTGCTACTTAAAGTCTCACCTTGGAAAGGTGTGGTTCGCTTTGGTAAATGGGGCAAGCTTAATCTGCGTTATGTTGGACCTTTCAAAATCACTGAGAAAATCGGCAAGGTGGCGTATAGATTGAATCTGCCCGAAGAGGTCAGTGGTGTTCACAACGTGTTTCACGTGTCAAATCTGAAGAAGTGTCTATCAGATGAGACCCTCATAATTCCTTTCAAGGAACTCACTATCGACGACCAGTTGCGCTTCGTCGAGGAACCGGTGGAAGTTATGGACCGGGAAATCAAGACTCTCAAACGTACCAAGATACCCATTGTTCGAATTCGTTGGAACTCCCGTCGTGGCCTAGAGTTCACATGGGAACGAGAAAACCAAATGAAACGCAAGTATCCCCAGTTGTTCAAGAAAGGTGAGTCCACTACTGAAGCTACTGCGGAATTTCGGGACGAAATTCCAAACCAACGGGGGGATGATGTGATACCCCAGGAAACCACGCAACACAACTAACTTCCTCAGTGACTACGTGCTAAATTTCGGGATGAAATTTCTTTCAACTTGGGGATGATGTGACAACTCGTATTTTAGAACCTTTCGTTGTGCTTTGATGTAACTTGTTTGAACATTACGTGACTAGTTGATGTGTTTGATTGCAATGGAATGTTATGGTTTTGTTATGGTATGTGTTACGTGATTATAATATGAGTATGTAAGTTTGGTCGCACAACACTTGTCCAATTACACAAACCTTTGGGCCGCACACTTTGATCCTAGTCGCACACATCTCTCTCGGCCCACTTTGCTTGAACTCGAGACCACGGGCAACCCAAAGATGGGTTCGGCCCACTGCCCTTGTGCGCATACACATATCCATTATGGGGTTTTGTTCCTCATAATTTACAAAACAAGAAAAACACACAAACCCTAAAGCTCTCTCTCTTCCTCTCTTCCTTGTGCAACGACAACCCCTCACTCGAATCCTTCCACCTCAACCAAGTTAATCACATCGCACACTTCCGGTTAGTGTTTTGTTATTGTTTGGTTGTATAATCTTTGATGTTTTGTTATCATGTGATTGACTAGGGTTTCATGCTAGTAGATATGTTGATTAATTGTGATCATGAAGTTTGATTTTGATATACATAGGATGAAATTGTTTTGTTTGATGATTTGAATCATATATTAGAAGAAACAGTATGATGTTATGCATGAACTTAGATGATGATGATCGTATGATTTAGCTTTGATATGCTTTGTATGCTAGGATCGAATATATGGTACTGGAATTATGATTTGCGAATATATGTTGTGTTGTATTGTTGGTTTGATGTTACACGAGAACTAGGGTTGCATGTTAGTGTTCGAATTCATTAGGATGATGGTTTGATTGAATGCTTTGAATGCTAAGTTGTTGATAATTGTTGTTGATTAGAGGGTAATTAGGATGCATGATTGCTAAATTAATTGATTGTTTGATCTGAATTGAAACTGCCAAAATTGTGTATTGATGTTATGGAGATAATGGGCTGAAAATAAGGAAATTTGTTAGACTTTTGGTTAAGACAAGGAGCTGCGAGCCGAGATCTCATAGTCTCGACTCGAGACCACACTCGCACAGGAACAACACGACTCGAGACTTGACTCGAGACCACCTGGTCTCGAGTGATGAGTGCATGATCCAAGATCCCTTTGTTGCGACTCGAGATCCTTAGGTCAACAACCCAAGACCGCACAGTCTCGACTCGAGACCATATGATCGCACACCTTTTATATACTCGCACACTTGTCTTGGGCTCGCACACCTGCCATAGGCCCAAGAACTTGGGCCACACACTTGGGCTTTGTTTGTTTACGTAAATGTTACTGTTGAACTTGTTATGTACTGTGTTGAACTGCCATGATGTAAAGTGTATGCCATGATCAATATGTGTATGAAAACTGTTAGTATACGTGTAGAATACATACGTGCATTGCTTGGTATGAACCTGACTTGTATGGTAACCATGTTAGGACGTGGATTACCACAATTAGCTCAAGTGACCTTCTTTTTATCTGCCGAGCTAATCTAAGGTGAGTTCACACTTTCTACAAAGCATGGGATTCCCGGTGGTTTGGGAATGGGTTAAGGAATAACATTGAAAACTTGCGTATCCTCCTTGGGTAGGATAAGCACCTCCATCCTCCTTGGGAAGGATAACAACATTGAAACCTACGTATTCTCCTTGGGTAGAATACGTACCTCCATCCTCCTTGGGAAGGATGACACCATAGAACTTACTAGACAAAATTCTATCATGAAGTCCCTCATTTTTTATCAACTTAATCGCTGGGCCATTGGCGAACGGGTCATTAGTTAAATAGCGCTATTAGGTCTGACAAGCCTCACACAGTGTCACAGAGGACGGGAGTGGACTAATGTACTTGGGCACTTAGTCAATGATGATAGACATTGACGCAGGGCACATAAACATGACTCCAGTCAGTAGACGATATGGTAACGGGTCTAGTGGTTTACAACATGGGGTAGCCCCCATGGTATATAGTTTGGGAAACAAGGAACTAGATAACTCTTGGTTTTGAAACAACTTATGGTTTTTGGAATAACTTTAAAACATGACAACCAATTGTGAACTCGCTCAAAACTATTGTTGATTCGTTACTACATGCTTTGCAGGTCGTTAAGTACTTAGCTGGAGCTTGCATTGGAGAAGGAGTCGTTGTGGGACATGGACCGTTGTGTGTTCATGTTAAACTTTATGAGCTTTAAACTTACACTTTGGTTTTGAACTTAATGCTTCCGCTGTTAACTTAGACTTTACTTTATTGTGTGACACTAATCATATTGATTGTGTTGGGTTTTATTTGCTTTATTATATTGTTCAATATGATTGGTGGCTTGATCTTGGTCATGGCACGCTCCCTGCAGTGATACTGCGTTTGTGGATTTTGGGGGGGTGACATTGCCAGGGTGGTAACGAATCTCACAGTCATAATCGTTGAGGAGTTCAACCCATCGGTGTTGGCGCATATTCAGTTCCTTCTGGTTCAAGATATGCTGCAGGCTCTTATGGTCGGTGAAGACCGTACACTTGGTACCGTAAAGGTAGTGTCGCCAAATCTTTAACGCAAAAAAAACTGCACCAAGCTCGAGATCGTGGGTTGTATAGTTCTTCTCATGGATCTTGAGCTGACGAGAGGCGTACGTGATAACCTTGTCTCGTTGCATGAGAACATAATCGAGACCGAGGTTAGAGGCATCGCAGTAGACTACGAAGTCATCGTTTCTGTCGGGTAACGCGAGGATAGGAGCATTGCAGAGCATATGCTTGAGAGTCTGAAAGGCAGTCTCTTGTTCAGTTCCCCAAACAAAAGGCTTGTCTTTATGCGTCAAGGAAGTAAGCGGAACGGCGATTTTAGAAAAGTCAGCGATGAATCGACGGTAATAGCCCGCCAATCCGAGGAACGAACGAACTTCGGATGGTGATTTTGGTGTAACCCAGCTCTTAACAGCTTCGATCTTCACGGGGTCGACGTGTATACCTTGACTATTGACGATGTGACCGAGGAATTGAACCTCCTCTAGCCAAATTCACACTTGGAGAACTTGGCATTGAGTCGATTCCCTTGGAGTAATTCGAGAACCAAACATAGATGTTGCGCATGTTCGGCTTTTGACTTCAAATAGATCAGGATATCATCGATAAACACGATGACGAAACGGTCGAGAAAAGGTTTACACACGCGATTCATCAGATCCATGAAAACCGCGGGTGCGTTGGTTAAACCAAAGGGCATAACGACAAACTCGTAGTGGCCGTATCGGGTTCGGAAAGCGGTTTTAGGTATATCTTCCTCCTGGATTCGTAACAGATGGTAACCTGAGCTTAAATCAATCTTCAAAAAGCACGTAGCACCTTGTAATTGATCAAACAAATCGCCAATTCGGGGCAGGGGATAGCGATTCTTGATAGTCAGCTTATTCAAATCCCTATAATCGATGCACATCCGGAACGATCCATCCTTCTTTTTGACGAAAAGGACTGAGGTCGATACGTAAATCAATATCATGACTTGGGGGTAAACAAGGTAAATCATCAGGAAATACAGCAGGAAAATAACGAACCACATGCACCTTTTCCATTGCCTTCTTTTCCTTTTCCTCCGCTACTACGATGTGTGCCAAGAAATCTTTGTATTCCTTTCAGAGATACTTGCTTGCTTGGATACATGACATGATTTTGAGATCCTTCGATGAGACTTCGCCATAAACACAGAGTTGATCACCATTAGCGAGCGAGAAACGAATCATTTTATCAAAACAAACGACTTCAACACGATTTTTGCGAAGAAAATCCATGCCTACTATGATATCAAAACTACCAAGCTGCATCGGGACAAGATCGATAGGGAAAACGTGATTGTTGAGTTCAAGTGTACAATCACGGAGAACATAATGAACAATGTCGGTTCTTCCAATGGCAACTTCTACGTCGAACGTCGAAGGGAGGTTAGCGCGTTTATGTTTTAGGAGATTTTCGAATTCTAATGATACAAAATAGTTATCGGCTCCAGTATCAAATAAACACGAAGCATATATACCGTTGACAAGAAACGTACCATTAACCACGTTGTTGTCAGCTTGGGCCTGGCGGACGTTGATGTTGAAGGTTCGTCCGTGGGCTGCTGGCTGCTGCTGAGGCTGCTACTGTTGATGTTGTTGTTGCGCTGGTTGCTGCTGTGGCTCTTGCTTCACCACTCTGTTCGGGCAGACATTTGCAAAGTGGTTAGGATCGCCACATGCAAAGCAGGCTCTTGCGTGTGTAGCGGGAGCAGGAGCTGCTTGTTGACCTTGTGGAGCGGGAAGAGGAGATGGCAGTGCAGGAGCTTGGACTTGAGCTTGAGCTTGGCGGGGACCAGTACGACAGTTAGCAGTAAAGTGGCCATAAAGGTTGCAGTGAACACAAAATCAACATGCGATCCCAACAGGATGATGATAAGTACAAGTAGGGCATATAGGGTGTGGACCAGTATATGCACGCTTAGCTGGTGGTGCATTGGTCACTGGTGCCGCTACTTGGCGGTTCTGGTTCTGGGGTTGAGCAGGGACAGCATTGAGAGGTGCGGTGGTGACAGCACAGTTCTTGTTGTTGCTGTTCTTGCGCTTGCGACGTGAAGACTTGGAAGCTTGCGGTGCGGCAGTTTCAGCGGTGGGAGCAGCGATAACTTGATGGAGACTCTTGGTGGTATTCTTGAAGTAACCAGCCCAAACTCGCTTGTCATTGATTTCTGCAGCTAGTAGATAAGTCTCTTCGATGGTGGTCGTCTTGGCGGCTTGCACAAAATCAGCAACACAATCCGGTAGAGCACGAATGTATTTCTTGATGGTTATGTCAGGAGTAGAGACTTGGCCGGGGCAAATGATACTCAGCTGCTTAAAGCGAGCAGTTAAACCGGCATTGTCGCCACCTTCTTTCTTGATGTTCCAAAACTCGTCCTCCAACTTCTGAAGCTCATAGGGAGGGCAGAATTCCTTCATCATGATCTCTTTCAACTCCTCCCAAGTAAGCCTGGAGGCTGCATCATTCCCTGGCCTGTTCCTTTCGGCAGTCAACCAGTCCAAAGCCCTGGACTGGAAAACGCCAGTTGCGTTGATAGTGCAGATGTTATCAGGACAACCGCTTTGGCGCAGAGTGACTTCAATTGAATCAAACCATTGAAACATGGCGGTAGGCCCGTCTTCAACAGTGAAGTCTTTGGGGCAGTAGGCCTTAAACTGCTTGAAGCTAAAGGTTACGCGGGGAGAGTCGGTACTTGATTTCTCAAAGGACTTGCTACCGTTTTCATTGAGTTCACTGACATTTTGCGGAATGACGTTAGCCATTTGCTTTGCGACTAGAGAAGCGATGCGCTTGTTAGCGTGGTTGCAGCGGGTAGCACGAGAAGTATGCGATCCAAATGACGACATTGTCTGCAACAGACATCATCATAGGATTCAGATGAGATCTAATTATAGTCTAGCGTATCACCACGCATGAATTTTATATATATAAAGCACAGGAACACGTCGGCATATAACACATAGTCACATAACCTCATAAGCACATAGTCCAAATAGGCACGTAAGCACATAAGCACGTAGAGCACAGAAGCACATAATCACTATATTTTGCACGTATTCACCTACATATATTGAACGTATTTACCTATCATTCAAGTTTCACGAAGCGCGTTCGAGTAGAGCGGGTGCGAGAAGCGAGTACACAGCGAGTAGCATAACGTAAGCGAGTAACATAGCATGCGATTTGTTAGCGCTTTGAGATAGTTGTGCAGTGCGAGTTGTGCGTGTTCATCAAAGCGAAAAGCGTATAAATCTCCAAAATCAAAACACATAAACATGTAAAACCACATAAAATGCATAGAAAACACATAAAAGCGATAAATCACAGAGTCGGCGGCTGTGAGCTCAGAATCGAAACACATAAAAATCAGCGATTGCAGCTTGAAATTGAAAATATATTGTCTTGGTTGATAGACATCGATTACCCGAAGTGATTCGACTATTCTCAAGGACTTCAAATTTACGCTTTGGCCTAATAGACTGTGCTCTCTCACCGGCATATGGTGAATGGCACGCATCCTTTTAGTTACTACGTGAACTGAGTCGTTGGAATCCATCGAGACTTTGGTGAGAGTTTTATAAAAACCAAAAATAGGGAGCGGAACAGGTCATCAAGATTTGGGTTTCACCCCTAACTTATCGACTTTATTCCTGTTTGTGTGATAGAATCACGAGATAGAGAGGGAGAACTACGTCGAAGTATGGATTTCACTCCAATTCAATGCAAATTCTCGTGTTTATAGTAAAAATGTGCGTCGAACGAGCGATCTAATCGAGAGTTCGCGGTTTTCACACCTAATCTCGACCCAATCACTCGTTTGTTTTCGAAAGTCGTGCGTGTCATGCTCGCCTTAGGAAAGGCAAAGTGATAGTATTCCAGCCTTAGGAAAAGCTGGTTTGCGCGAAGCTGTAGTATGCGGTGTTCACGCGGGAATAAGTTCGAGAAAATAGCAGAAATAGGCTCGCGCGGAACCCCTACATGGTTTGCACAAGGAGATCTATTGGTACTTAGAATATAGACTAGGTCGTTTCTAAGACATCGACCCGGACTAGGTCGAGTCTTGCCTAATTCCCTATAGTTATGGCTCTGATACCAATCTGTCACCCCCCAACCGATGGCGGAAACATCGGGGTGGGGCACTGAGCGAAACAAATGGTCCAGGAGAATCCACAACAACTAAAATTACTAGAGATTTAACGTTATGTCCCATACCATAACATATCAAATAAAAACAGTTATTACAGACATAGTGTTCTCAAAGATAAACATTGTTTCGACAACTCATAAATTATCCGATTTGTTTCTAGACTCCCCTAGCTCGATTTCCACAAAAGCAAGGCCTAGCACAACATCCTAAACACCTGTTACATACGTTAAAATAGGTCAATACACATAGTGTAAAGGTGAGCATACAAGTTTGATAGTATAATATTAGCGAAAGAGATTTACGCATAACCAGCATGTAACACGTAAAAATGTGAAGCATGTAAGCTATAGACAATGAAATATGCACAGACATGACTGCGAGTTGTAGAATGCGCAACACATATCGCCACTGCAACACGTGAAGTAATACCCTTAACAACCCCTGTCCACGACAGGTGCTGAGTCCAAACTATAGTACTATCGTTGCTAAGGTGTCAGGCAACAATCACTGTGTAAACATAACATACAAGCATTCATCGAATAACACGTATAACATGCAGAACGGTTAGCGTATAAAAAGTGTTTACATTGTGTGTCGATGTGATTTGATATAGGTAACGTATGTAACACCCAAAAGTGCTTTAAGTAAAAAGGGATCGAGTATACTCACAGTTCGTGTTAAATAAATAACACAAGCTTGGATTGAAGGGAGCGCTGGGGAGATTAGCCTGATCCGATAACGATAGTATTAGCGTTGAATGGTGCGTTAAACAGTGTCGAGTAAAACGAGTGACGAATGGTGGTTCGGTCGGATGATCGTCTGAACGAATGATCATCCAGACGGATGGCCATTCGGTCGGAGGGTCGTCCGTTTGGGATGGATGTGTTTGTGTATTGATTGAACATTGAAGTTTTCATTGTAGCATTTTAAAAGATGAAAAGTATCTCTATTTGTCCAGCCATCCGGTCAGATGGTCATCCGGACGGATGGCCGTTCAATCGGATGGTGATTCGTTTGGATGGAACTTACAAAGATTCAAGTCTCCTGGTAGGATAGTCATTCGATCGGATGGTCGTCCGATCGGATGGTCGTCCGATCGGATGACTATTCGTTTGGAACTGATATTCTTCGAAGTTTTGTAAAATGTTTAGGTGTTGAAAATCACAAGTAACTTGGTCGGATCATCGTTCGATCGGATGGTGATCCGATCGGACGGCGATTCGTTCGGGTAACCTGTTCGTTTGAGAACTTGTAAAATTCGTTAAGTTTAAAAAGTATGTGATTGAACCGAGACGGTATGACAACGTGTCAAACAATGGAAACCGCATCAGGTCCAACTCATCCGGTCGGATAGGAATCACCCCGTTCGATCTGAATCAGCTGTTCATGACGGTGTTTCATGTTCAACCCGTGAATCGGTTGTCTCTCCGATAGTAATCCGTTCTCAAACCGGCACTTCACTAGAGAATGAGTAGAAGGCTTGAACGAGCTCAGATTCTATCGGTTTTATGTGAAAAGTTGGGAATGTTGAAGAAAAGTTAGAAACACTTTGTTTATGCTTAGATTTGGTAAAACTTTGTGTAAAAATCATGTAGAAATCCGTTAGATTTGGACCGTTCTTGCTGGAATGAAGTCATTCTCCGAAGTTCATACAAACCGTGATGACGTCATCATTGAGCAGCCCGAAATCAGGTGATTTCATGGTTAAAAGTTGTGATTCGTTGGAGATAATGATGAGTAAGTGTGTGTAGATCAAGGAAGTACAAGATTTGAGATGAGAACTTACAAGAATCGTGAGGAATCGAGAGAAAATTGGCCTGAGAGTGCGTGGGTCGGAGGAGAGCTGTCACATCATGAACAGTGATGTGACAAGTGAGTATTTATAGGTGAAGAGGAGAAGAGGCGGTGTGGAGTGGTTCGGTCAGAGGGCCTTTCGATTAGATGGCCATCCGATCGAATGGTCATCCGGTCGGATGACCATTCGATCGAACGGTCGTTCGATCGGACGGTAGGTGTGAGTTGGTTTCCGACTTCCGTTTCGTACGTTGAGCGTTGCGATGCGTTTAAGCGAGTTGCGAGTAAGCGATGTGATAGTTTTAAATAATAGTTACACAAATAACATAACTAACATACAACAACATAAGTAACCTTGCGTTTAGCGTTTGCGATTAGATTGCGTTGTGATAGAGTTGCGATTGCGTTTTTGAATAACACCGTTCACATATCTAATCATGCACAAGTAACACATATTTTCGCACACATAAAACAATATCCAGAACTGCGATTCAAGTTGCGATGCGATAGCGGTGAGATTGCGTTAAATAGATTAGCGTTTAACTGCGTTTATCGCATTGTTACTTCATAAATTACAAATCGTAAACAAATATAGCGGTAACTAGCATACATCGTTTATCGAGTCAGAGAGTACAAGTAATAATTAAGCAAGGAATGACAGATCTGATTAGCAATCTTGTATTCCTTTGACTTGTACTTTGACTCCAAAAGTCGTGTTGTTACAATGGTTTTTATAGTTTAGCCATATAACCTTCCATCCACTCCTAAGGTCGTTGTCAACGGGTTCTGATATCGTGTATGACTTCGATTTTGCTCTTTCCTTTTCCATCGCCTTGTTTGTCGCCGCCTTCGCTTTATTTTGGTCACCTGGACGAGGTAGTTCTTCAAATTGGTCAGAGTGTCAGACAGAGTGAACCCAAAATCCAGAATCGACTCTACAGTATGTGTTGCTGTCGCCACCGTTTGTGTTCACATCGGAAGTGGAAATCGTCCTCTTTGGTCGGACGGATGCCGGATCGTGCCATTTCGGCTCGTTTATTATAATATTGAACACGTGCTCATATTTGAAAGTTTGTTTGGTGTCTCCGTGATATTCTACCTTTGTAGCCCCAAAACTTAATCATCCGACATATCGCTCAGGTGACTCCGCCTATTGTTGTTCCACATCCCTGAAAACTTGTTAACTAGAGTTATCATCATGTGCAGCACGAATTTAATTTTTCAGTTGTTCGAGGTGTAGCGCCGTCGCATAACAAGTACGCGGGTCAACGTCAACATCATGATCGTTCAACGCTTTTTCCAACGTTGTTTATGGGTTAAACGACCGTCTACCCCATTAAACCCCTACACCGCACCATTCACCACAATTTATGTTCCTCATACTACATACTTCACAACCTATACTTTCTCTGCGCCACTACACTCATTGGATACTCGATGCCCTTTACACAACCACAAGGGGTCGCGGGCCTAACTTGTGTAGGAAACCCAACTTTTTCCATGCTACGCGCGTTGATGGTTAGTTTAAAGATGTTGTCGTTAAATGTTGAAAGATGGATGGTGATTTAGTAAACCTCAAATACACCTTGAGTTATCCGTATCGGTATAATATAAATCTTTATAACCACTTTGTAAAAATATTTCACAAAATTTTAAATTTATAAAAAAATACACAATGTAAAATTTATAAAGATTTTAGTATAATTGATATAAAAATGTGTTTTAGCATTATTTTTTATTATAAGAGTAAATTACAAGTTTTGTCCTTTATCTATATACCATTTTTCAAGCGGTGTACTTTGGCGCAAAAGTTGATGAGCTATGTACTTTATGTTTCAAAATCTTGCACGTTATGCTCTTTAGGCCTAACCCAGCTAAATTTTACAGTTAGGTTAAGTCATGTGTAATACACATGAGGGTAATTTAGTCTTTTGTCCTATATATATAAAATCTTAAAAAAACCAATCCCCCTAAATGTCACGACCCCCGATCCTTATCCCGGTTCGGGCACCGCGAGGCAGATAACAGTGGTACCGGTGTTCATTAATTGGCAGCGGAAATCTCATCAGGACCGGGTGTCAGGAAAAAAATATCAAAGTTTCAAAACACCGAATTATTTTATTTCATAACTGTGGGATAAACCTCGTATTTACAATAAGGAATTTCATTGGGGAAATCCTTTATTTACAGAAAACACATTTTATTTCTAGTTTACTGAGCCACTTATTTAAGCTGAAGTGCTCCGCGGCACTTTCCCTTTCTTCACAATAAATCACTCGAAACGTGTTTTAAAAATATTTGGTCAGGGAAAAATACTGGCGAGTGCATTCAATTTGTACAAAAGACACATTGTTATAATTTACACATTAAGAGTTTTTACATTTGTTTATATCTTAATTGTCTGGCCTAGTTGTCACTCGACCGGATCTGTGACTGTGGTCATATCACTATTTGGGTCCGTTCACCCAAAAGTGATACTTGACAAGAATTGTATACAAAACCCCACGTACTGGAAGTAATTTAAGATTACAAAGACTTAATCACTGTAAGTATAACTAGAAAAGCATTTAGGGTTTAGCAAAACAATTTGATAAAAAGAGAATGACTCACATTGCAAGTTTAGGTTGACAGAGCTTGCCTACTGGTTATAGCTGTGGTAATCCTAATTAAATATACAATGCAAACGTATTAGTTTATTAACTCAATACAACATTAACGATAATCATGAGATCGAAACCCACAACGAATGACAAAGTATAGCCGAGTATCGGCAGCACTTAAACATCTGTTGGATCGGCTTTAATCGATCAGAAACAGTACCGTAGCAGTGATCAAGTTATTACCCTGATATCGTAGCAGAGTTTCGAGAATTTTAGGGGTAAGTTGAAAGAAACAGAGTAAAGATCAGTGTAACGAACGAATTTTTACGTTGAAACATACAAACTGACCCAGTCTTTTACTGTTGGCTTTATAGCCAAATTTGATGCCTCCTGCGTGTCACGCCAGCCCCCTACCCTATTGTTATGGGTGAAATTCTGAGCCCATATCCTGACACTATATCTTGATTTTATGATAGCTGATCAGGATACCAGACCAGGATATTGGTAACATCCTAAGGCAGTATCCTGACTATTACTAACAATTTGCTTGTAAATGTTGGTTACATGGGACTAACGTTCATGAGGACCAAGTCATCCTGAAGACCCGCTCAAATTGGTTAGGATAAGGACGTTGATGGTGGAAGAATAGCTCTTGTAACGGTCAGCATTGAAGAAAGGCGTATTTTATGGGAGTTACAAATGCTGGTCAATGCTATTAATGTTGTAACGGTTATAGGAGCTTAAATCCCGGATTTATAGTTAATATGCACGTGGAGAACGAGTTGAAACAGCTCCCCAACGTTCAGAAGGGAATATTCTCAGTATCCCGGAATAATTGGGGAATATTCTCAGTATCCCGGATTAATAGCATAGTTAGTTAAACTTAGAAACTATATAAAGGGGATGCCAAATCCATAGGCCACACACCTTTTCGAGTTCTCCTATTTATTCACTCTCTTTTCTAGCAGCAGTCACGCACTAACACTCATCACTTACAATCATTGTACCACTTAGTAGCGATCTGAGCATTATCCTGCACTGTATCCTGGTTATTCAAGTAATAAGAAGAACAAGGCAGCCGACAATTGTCAGCTCCCAAGGTTTTATGCTGGAGATCTAGATTGATCAAGGGCTTTCCTCGTATATCACGTGTCAACCTTTACATTTTTGCTCATTGTTTGATTATTGATATAGTCTGATATCCTCGAACTATATCCTGAAACTGTTTTTGCAAACTAACAAACAAACATATTTTTCACAAAGTATTACTAGCACCCTACCTCACAAAACTAATTTGATCACTTAATTGCTTCGGTAATTTTTGACCAAAACAATTTGGCGCCCACCGTGGGGCAAGTGGTGCTATTCATATTAAAAACCTTGTTAAAATCTTTACTTGGTTTTATTTTTTCGAAACTTTTTGCTACACTATTTTCAATGGGCTCAAAATCAAACATGAGCTCTTCTACCATGTCTTCTACAACTGGTTTGGTGCTTCCTCCTCCTCCACAAGTTCAAGCTCCTCTAAAGAGAAATGAAAGCCAAATATCCCGAGACACTCCTCCTACTCAGAATGTCAACAGATCTGGTGTTCCAGGGAGAACTCCTGTTATGGTTTCTAATGATGAAATTTTAACTTTATTTGGTAATATACATGATCAGATGAAGCAACAACAGGAAACTAACTAGATGCTGATAAAAGAAATACAACTATTGAAGTCTAACTCCAAGAGACCTGCTGAGGATATCGTCACTCCCTTGCAGCCTAGAACGCTGAACTTTAGTTCAGCAGTGTATACTGAGGATAGTCAGGGCAATGTTGTACCAAGTCATTCCCAGGGCAATACTCCTGAAATACCCTCAACAGCCAGGATATCGACTATCAGGGGACCAGGATATGCTCCAGGATATGGCCAGAATCCTCAAACTGGTAACTTACATAATAATGTTAATACTCTTGCTACTAACTATCTTGGATCTTCGCAGGATACAGGTGTGACGTCGGCACTCTCTAGAGAACTTCAAAAGCTGAAGGATATGATATCAAGTGTGCCTGGGATAGTGCAGCCTATACCGGAAGTATCCCGGGATAGTCACAACATATCCTGCTTTGCTCACCCCATTTATGATGCCGAAATCCCAAAGAGATTCCAGACTCCCAACATGAAGCTGTATGACGGGACGACGGATCCTGATGAGCATATTGCCCAGTATAGGGAGAGGATGGAGATTAACCCTATCCCGTCGGATCTTAAAGAAGCATGCTTGTGCAAGGGTTTCGGTTCTACCCTAACAGGATCAGCCTTGAAATGGCTTCTAAATGTTCCACCTCATTCAATTACATCGTTTGCTCACTTAGTCAATTTATTTAACAGTCAATTTTCTTGTAGTCGAAGTTTTGAAAAACTAACCAATGACCTCTACAGGATAACCCAAGGGCCTCAGGAATCCTTAAAGGATTATGTGAACAAGTTTAGCAGGGAATCTCTGGATATCCCACATCTTTATGTTGCAACAGCAGTACAGGCATTCAAGATGGGGTTACAAAAAGATTCCCAATTTTATCAGGATCATGAAATGAATCCTTGCAGGAACCTGGATGAAGCTCGAAGCAGGGCATTGAGATATATTCGACTGGAAGATGATAAAAAGATGCAAGAGAGGATGAATTCATCCTTAATCTATGAATCAACTAACAGGAAGTCAGAATCCTCATACAAACCATATCGCTCTAAGCCATATGGCAGGAATGACAGCAAGAAAGTGAATGCTATTGAAGACGAGGATCCTGAGGAGTATCCTGAATTGTCAGAATATTGTTTTTCTGTTAATATACCTGAACTAATGTATGCTATGCAGGGTTTAGGAGATAAAGCGAGGTGGCCTAGGAAAAACCAACAAAAAGCTGATTGGAAGGATAAATCCAAGTGGTGTGCCTTCCATTAGGATTTTGGACATGTTACGGAAGATTGCATAGCCCTGAGGAAAGAGATAAGCTACCTACTAAGCAAAGGATATCTGAAGGATCTTCTGGGCAGAAAGAAGAATAAGGGTCGGGATATTGAGAAGGATCCTGAACGAGCAGCATCACCTCCTGCGGATGCCAAGATAATTAACTTTATTTCAGAAGGATCCGACATTTGTGGAACCTCTTACTCTGTAGCAAAAAGGCATGCCAAGGAGGCTAAGGCAGAATGGGGAGACAAACCAACAAGGATGACAACACTTACAAATGACAAAATGATAACATTCGATAGTGACGACCAGAATAACATCCAGGATCCTCACCATGATGGTTTGGTAATTACTTTATATACTGTTAACCATTTTGTACGTAGGATATTGGTGGACAATGGCAGCTCGGTCAACATCATCCAATTGGAAACCCTGAAGAGAATGAACATCCCCGAGATGGAGATTACCTCAAAGTCCACTATGCTTGTAGGGTTTAGTGGAGAAGCAAAGAATACTGTTGGGGAGATAAAACTGCCCGTATATGTCGAAGGAGTAAACTCGATGCAACGGTTTTGTGTCATAGATTCATTATCCTGCTATAATATTATATTGGGCAGGCCATGGATTCACGATATGAAAGCTGTACCTTCCACCTATCATCAATGTGTCAAGATCCCAACTCCTTTGGGGTAGTCAAAGTTGAAAGTGACCAACAAGAGGCGAAGGAGTGCTACTCCTCTTCAATGAAGGCCTCAAGAAAATCCAAAGCAGGATAGCAATTAAAGATGCGAGCCCAGGATATCATGGAGGCTTCGAAGCAAGATGTTAATAACATTATCCTGGAACAGAATAATCCAGATATCTCGGTGCTCGTAGGAGCCAATATCCCTCAGGATATTGAAAATCAGTTAACTAACTTTTTGAAATGCAGGATGTCAACATTCGCATGGAAGCATGAGGATATGACAGGTATTTCTAAGGATATTATAACTCACAAGCTTGGAATTGACAGGTCTTTCAAGCCTGTACAGCAAAAGAGAAGGAAGTTTGCTCCAGAACGAAACATAATTATTCAAGAAGAGGTTGAAAGACTGTTGAAGTCCAAGATGATCAGGGAAGTCAAATTTCCCAAGTGGCTAGAAAATGTGGTCGTGGTTCAAAAGAAGAATGGGAAATGGATAGTTTGTGTAGATTACACAGACTTGAACAAAGCATGTCCTAAAGACCCATTCCCTCTGCCTCATATAGACTCGAGGGTGGATGCCACTGCCGGTCATGAGATGTTAACCTTCATGGATGCATCCTCAGGATTCCAGCAGATCCAAATGGAACCTTCAGACCAGGAGGATAAGGCTTTCATGACACCAACAGGTATTTACTGTTATACTGCTATGCCTTTTGGTTTGAAAAAATGCAGGTGCAACGTACCAGAGATTGGTGAACATGATGTTTAAAGACAAACTGGGGGACACCATGGAGGTGTACATTGACGATATGGTAGTCAAATCCAAGAAGGCAGAGGATCATCTCCAGGATATTAAAGGAGCATTTGATATCCTGGACCAGTACAATATGAAACTAAATCCTGCCAAGTGCCATTTTGGAGTGGGGGCAAGAAAGTTTTTAGGATACATAGTGACTAAAAGGGGTATAGAAGCAAGCCCGGAACAAATCAAAGCTATCCTGGATATCAAGTCACCATCCAACATGAAAGATGTGCAAAGATTAACTGGACGAGTAGCGGCATTGAACAGATTTATATCAAGATCCTCAGAAAAATGTAAAGAATTCTACGATATCCTGAAGAAGAATAAGAGGTTCGAGTGGGGAGAAAAGCATGAAGCAGCCTTACATGAATTAAAGCAATATCTTTCAACTGCACCTTTATTGATGAAGCCCGAGGATGGTGAACCATTATCCCTGTATCTTATAGTATCAGGGAATACAGTAAGTGTTGTTTTGGTAAAGGATCATGAAGGTCAGTAGTATCCTGTCTAGTATGTTAGTAAAAGTTTATTAGATGCTGAAACTAGATATTCACACTTAGAGAAATTGATATTGGCCCTAGTTATGGCATCAACTAAGCTTAGACATTATTTTGAGACACATAGGATTCATGTTAAAACTAATTATCCTGTTAAAAATGTGCTTAGGAAGCCTGAGATGTCGGGTAGAATGGCTAAATGGTCAGTAAACTTAAGTGCATATGATCTAATATATGAACCTAGAAATGCCATAAAGTCTCAGGCTCTAGCTGACTTTGTGGCTGATTTCAATAGTGATATTCAAAATGAAGTAGACCTAGAAGTACAACAGCTAGGAGAAAATTTAGAATCCTGGACATTATATACCGATGGTGCATCTAATGTAAGAGGTGTAGGTTTGGGTATACTACTAAAATCGCCACAGGGGGACATATTACCCCAGGCTATTTAATGTGAATTTTCTGCTACCAATAATGAAGCTGAGTATGAAGCTCTGATAGCAGGATTAGAATTGGCTAAAATATGAATATTAGATGTTTACAAGTATGTTATGGGTCATTTTCTGATCATATATCCTGACTAATATTCTGCTTTTGATTGTTTATTTGTGATCAGGATATCGGGTCAGGATATTGGTAACATCATGGTACGATATCCTGGTATTGACTGAATTAATCACGTGCAGATTAAGAGTTACAAGTCTCCAACGTTCAAGAAGACTTCTTCCCCCCAAGACTCGGGCAAATCAGTTGGAATAGAGACGTTGATTCCGAAAGACCAGGACTGCAACGTTTACTTGGGAATATTCTGGGCATCTCGGTTTAATAGGAAAGTTAGTTGTTTTCGTTTAGCTATAAATAGTATGATCGGATCAAGTTAAGGCACTCACTTTCTTTCGCACACTTTACTCTCTAGTTACTAGCAATCACTACACACCAACACTTGTAATCAAATCACGTTGTAACACCTAGTTGATCCGCATCATATCCTTCATTGTATCCTGACATTAGAAGTAATAGAAGAACAAGGCAGTTGCGATTGTCAGCTCCCGAGGTTTTGTGCCGGCGATCTAGATTGATCAAGGGCTTTCCTCGTATATCCGTTGTCACCCTTTACCATTTTTGCTCATTGTTTGATCACAGATACAGCTCTATATCCTGAGCCGTATCTTGAAACTGTTTTTGCAAATAACTTGAATAACATATTTTTGACACACATTTCTAGCACACTACCTCACTTAACTAATTTGATCACTTAATTGCTTCGGTAATTTTTGACCAAAACAATTTGGCGCCCACCGTGGGGCAAGTGGTGCTGTTTTTACTAGAAACTTTTGCAAAATCACTAATTGGTTTTCTATTTTCAAAACTTTATGCTACACTATTTTTAATGGCCTCAAGATCAAACATGAGTTCTTCCACCATGTCTGCTACAACCTCTGCAACAATTGGTTCGGTGCTTCCACCACCTCCTCCGAGATCTCAAACTTCTTCCCAAGGGACTGAAATTCATGTGGCTCGGGATGTTATCCCCGCTCGCAACACCCAGGGATTTGGTCCTGTTTTAGCTTCTAATGAGGAAATTCTAAATTTGTTTGGTAGTGTACAGGAACAGATGAGGCAGCAGCAGGAAACTAATCAAATGCTGATGAGAGGGATACAACTCTTGAAATCCGGCTCGAGCAGGCCTGCTGAAGATACTGTCACTCCCTTGCAACCCAGGGCTTTGAACTTCAGTTCTGCAGTTTATACCGAGGATAACCGAGGAAATATTGTGCCTAGCCATTCCCAGAATTATACTCCTGAGATACCCTCATCAGTGAGAATATCAACTGTGAGAAGCTCAGGATATGCTTCAGGATATGGCCAGAATCCTCAGAACGGTAATGTATCTAATAATAATAATACTCTTGCTACTAACGGTGTTGGATCTTTGCAGGATATAGGTATGACGTCAGCACTGTCTAAAGAGCTTCAGAAGCTGAAGGACATGATATCCAGTGTACCTGGGGTGGTGCAGCCAATTCCCGAAGTATCTCAGGATAGCCACAGGATATCACGGTTTGCATATCCCATTTGTGATGCTGAAATCCCAAAAAGATTTCAAACCCCCAACATGAAACTCTACGACGGAACTACGGATCCTGAGGAGCATATCACCCAGTATAGGGAAAGGATGGAAATTAATCCTATCCCCCCAGATCTCAAAGAAGCATGCTTGTGCAAGGGTTTCGGCTCCACCTTAACAGGATCAGCCCGGAAATGGCTGTTAAACGTTCCTCCTCACTCAATTACTTCTTTTGCCCATTTAGTTAATTTATTTAATAGTCAAGTTTCCTGCAGCCGAAGTTTTGAGAAACTAACCAGTGACCTTTACAGGATAACTCAAGGACCTCATGAATCCTTGAGGGATTTTGTGAATAAGTTTAGCCGAGAATCCTTAGATAGCCCGCACCTTGATGTTGCAACAGCTGTGAAGGCTTTCAAGATGGGATTGCAAAAAGATTCCCAGTTTTACCAGGATCTTGTAATGAATCCCTGCAGGAATATGGATGAAGCTCGTAACAGGGCATTAAGATACATTCGGCTGGAGGATGACAAAAAGATGCAAGAAAGAATGAATTCGTCCACAACCTATGAGTCAACCAATAGAATATCAGAATCCTCGTATAAACCATATCGCTCAAAGCCATATGGCAGAAATGATAGCAAAAAAGTCAACGCAGTTGAAGATGAGGATCCTGAGGAGTATCCTGAGTTGTCTGAATATTGTTTTTCCGTTAATATACTTGAATTAATGTATGCTATGCAGGGTTTAGGAGACAAAGCCAGGTGGCCTCGCAAAAATCAACAAAAAGCTGATTGGAAGAATAAGTCCAAATGGTGTGCCTTCCACGAGGATTTCGGACATATCACCAAGGATTGCATTGCTCTAAGGAAAGAAATAAGCTACCTGCTGAGCAAGGGATATCTAAAGGATTTGCTGGGAAAAAAGAAGAATAAAGGGCAGGATCCTTCAGGATCCTGAACGAGCAGCATCACCCCCAGCAGATGCCAAAATAATTAACTTTATTTCAGGAGGGTCCGATATTTGCGGGACCTCATATTCCGCAGCCAAGATACATGCAAAGGAAGCTAAGGAAGAAAGAGGAGAAAAGCCGACTAGGATGACGACGCTCACAACTGACAAAGTGATCACTTTTGATAGTGATGACAGGGATACTTTTCAGGATCCTCACCATGACGCTTTAGTAATTACTTTGTACGTCGCTAACCATTTTGTGAGCAGGATACTGGTAGATAACTGTTTTGGTCAAAAATCAAGCAATGACAATGCAACCAAACTTTCTGTTGTGAGGTATGATGCTTGAATTGATGAACAACAATAAGGATCACTCTGAAATGTAATGAACAAGTGACACGAAGATTTATACGAGGAAAAAGCCCTTGATCAATGAATGATCTCCGGCATAAAAAACCTCGGGTGATGGAAACTACCGATCACCAACTCAAATTAAACAAGAAATGTATTACAACTTCGGATGATAGCGAGCTAAGTACAAGGATCACTATAGTGTATTGTGTAAAAAAGTGTGTAATCGCCAAGTGAATTAACGAGAGCTGGTGAGAGCAGTTGTAAGAGTGTGTGTGTAGCCAAAAATAGCCAAGTGTTTCTATATAGCTCGCTACCCCGTTTAAAAATGGAAAAATATCTAAGCTAACAAACATTCCGCATTTCATGCAAGTCCTCCACGAACTCCATAACGTCCACTTTAGTTAAGCACGTGCGGAATAAGCCATGGAATATGCTCCAGGAATATCGCCAAGACCAAGTCCAAGCTCGTACTCCTGCAAAACAACACCATATTCAAAGTAGACAATCGTTAGTATAAGGATCCTTAAGATGATCCATGATCCTGATCCCGAAACACTTCTGAGGATCACTAACTCAAACAGAAGTGAGGATCACCAAACCCAACAGTAATTAAGGATAACAGGTCATTGAGAAATCCTCCCCTAACAATTGCCCCCAAAATATAAGGAGTAATTAGGTAAATAAACGAGTTATATTTTGTTCTTATCCGCAACAAATCAACGGATAACTAGCCGTTGGAGTCGGACTAGCCGTTACGAGCATGACTTCTTTGAGGTGACTATCCTGCAAAACCATCATTATAAATTGAAGTTATGGATAGGGATCAATTCGCATTTAAATTCAAGAGAAACTCCCTTTAAATCCACATTCAAAGATCAAGCAGGTATCTCTCTTCCTCTTCTCCCTTTACGTTTTATTTATCTGTTCATCTTCTTCTTTACCCTCACGACCAAGATGATGTTAAGATCATCTCCGGCTAAGGATCACACTAAAGACAGTCCTCTTAAGAGCCAGGGGATCATCAAAGATTCGGCGAAAGAAAGATGTTGCTTCACTGACCCACAAATAGACAGGATCTGACATTGCTTTCCGGCGAACACCGATTTCAAACCGTTCGATCCCACTGTTCTAAGTGATTACATTTCTGAAACTTGGGTAGCTTTCCCGGTCACTCCTTTCACAATAGGATACTCGTATCCTTTCCCTGAATTCACCCAGTCTTTCTTCTCCCTCACCGGCATCTCCTACATTCAAGCTATGCCAATGATCTGGAGGGTCTTATATACCCTTGAGAGGATCATTGAGCAAGAAGGAATTTCTCTAGGAATGTCGGAATTGGCAGAGATGTATGACCTCACAACATTTGGATACCACCGATATCTATTCAAACGTAAACCCGGTGAAGAACACCCCATCTTCAAAGCCACTAAGAATGATACAAACTGGAAACGACGATTCTTCTTTGTCAGAAGAGATTCTATCCCGGATGGAAAGGATCTGCCAAGGAAGTGGACCACCCATGGTAGGATAGAGGATCCTGAGAAGGATCACCAGATAACCTTGTTTTTTGTATAAGGATCACCAACACCCTTTTGTTTCTATTGTACAGCTATCTCTATTTCGCACCTTATACCATCACCTGCTACCAAGGAAAGGCTTGCTGCTTTTAGAAAACTTGATCCTGTAACAAGATCACTCAAAACAAACACCCAGGATTCTCAAGAAGTATCCTCAGGTTCTGTCACTATGTCAAGTAAGTATCCTATTTTTTGTATAGTTAAATGTTTAAATAAATAGTTAAATAGAAATAGGATAAGGATACTTATCTGTTTTGGGTGTGTAGGCGCCGGTAAATCCTCAAAATCTGCCTCCAAATTCAGTGTCACTGATCTTGACACTGTCAGATCCTCAAAGAAAAAGTCTGCTGCTAGCCCCTCCGTCGTAATCCCTAAGGCAACCACTTCAAAGGGAAGAGGTGGAAAGAAAAGGAAGACCTCTGAAGCTGAGAACCTACAAGGCTTGCCTCTGATCCACCATCAGTTCCTCGAGTACT
Organism: Helianthus tuberosus; assembly: GCA_030545235.1. Classification (NCBI taxonomy): domain Eukaryota; kingdom Viridiplantae; phylum Streptophyta; class Magnoliopsida; order Asterales; family Asteraceae; genus Helianthus; species Helianthus tuberosus. Next base: position 82,477,760 of record CM060371.1, on the reverse strand, counting down.
TTGCAGACGTAAGGATCACTGACTTAGCTTAGTTATCCTATCCACTTGAGGATCATGTGATCCTAACTTTACATTGTCTTCTTTGTAGAAATTTGCTGAGATCGAGGACTATGTTGGGAATGTTGAAGAGCTTGAGGAGAAATACTCTGACCTCCAAAATGTGGCGGTGCTCAAGGATCACAAGATTGCTTCCCTTGAAAAGGATCTCAATGATGCCAAAGCTCAGATAGTTGCGACTCAGACCAATGCTGATTACGAGAAGCACGAGATCACGGAGGATGCTAAGGTCTCCGCTGCCATTGCCATGTACAAGACCAAGCTACAGATGGCCCAAGAAGCTCAGGATCCTGCCTTTGACAGGAGCAACTGGGACATGGAGGGCTGGAAGGCTAGGCTGGCTGAGTTGGAGGATGATGAAGATGAGGCTGACGAGGTTCTGGCAATCGAAGCTGGTGGCAGTGGCAAGGATCAGGTGAAGGATATGGGAGCTGGAGGAGATGGTGATGCAGCGAAGGCATAGGCTGCATGAATGGGCGATGAAGGACATTTCTAGACGTAGCCGGAGCCCATTTTTTAAGTTTGGTTATTTGGTTATGGTGTTTGTTGTTGAACAATGATGGGCTGTACTTAAACAATAGTAATTAGGGCTAAGGATCATGGATCCTTCGAACAATAGGTAGGATTACAAATGGTGGAGGGGTCCTCTGTTTGGGGGATGAAGCCATTGTGATCCTGCCGTCTTTTGATTCCTGCACTTTCTAGACCAATGAACAATGGACACCCTTTGCCAACCCATGTGGACGGGCCACGTTTTGCTGGTAGAAACGTGGGTTGGCAATTTTGACAACCTTAAATGGTTTAATATTTTGTGAATAAAATAACTTTAACTTTTTGGCTTATCCTGTGTTGATATCCTTGTTAATATTTTACTTTCCAACTGTTGTGATGTTCATTTTGTTTAAACTTATCAAGTAAAGAAAAAATTTAAGAAATATCCCCAAAAAGTTTAGGATATGATCAAGGATCACATATCCCATAATCGATAAGTTCTGAAAAGTAATATAGTTTAAGGATCATAAGTTCAGTTGTCAAAGGATAAGGGTTATTCAAATAAATAATGAATAAAATCAAAATAGTTAAGGATCATACCTAAGAATCCAAGTTAGGATCCTATCCTTTAACACTTATAATCAGGATAACCCAAAAGACAAACCTTAGTAGAAGGTAAGGATCAAGGATCCTTGGTCGTTTAGCTTCAAAAACCTGAAATAGGATACAACTTGGGACTAAGCCAATATAAGATAAAAGTTAGCAACTGGGGACAAGCCCAACAATTCTGGGGACAAGCCCAATATACTGGGGATAAGCCCAAAGGATAACTGGGGACAAGCCCAAAGGATAACTGGGGACAAGCCCAAAGAATCGTATGTAAACTGGAGTATGGCCCTTACTGGCGACTATCCAAACTTAGTGACATGAAAATGCCAAAACCTTAGCTAACGTGAAAACGTTAGAAACCTTAGGAACGGATATATGGTACGTCTACCATTATATGTAGGATCCTGAATATAGCCAGTACAATGAAATTGTCAGCCCCTAAAGCGAGTACTGGTCCCATTGCCATGAACTATACCAGGATCATCGTGCGCTACTGGCGAAACTGGGGACAGGCCCAAACTGGGGTCAAGCCCAAATGACTAGGGTCAAGCCCAAATAACTAGATACTTCTGTGGATACTCAATCCTTAGTTAAGGATACCTGAACCTTCAAAACTCAGAATCAAGTGAAAGGAGGATAAAGGATGCAGGATCCTTATCCTTATATAAGAGAATAAAAGAATGAAATAGTTTGAGATTAGAATGTTACCAAGATGAGGATCATCTACTCTGTAATGATCCTTCAAGGATACTTGTCGTGTGAGGATCATGGATCCTTCTCACATAAAATATTTCTTCAAATGGACAGCATTCCAAGCTCTTGGTAGCAAATCACCTTCCATTGTTAGCAATCGATATGCCCCCTTTCCTGCTTCAGCTTCAATCAAATAGGGGCCTTCCCATTTTGGTGCCAACTTTCCATCAGCAGGATTGGTGGTATTCTGAAATGCTTTCCTTAATACCATATCACCAAGTTGGAATTTCCTGATCCTAACATTTTTGTTGTAGGCTCCAGCCATCCTTTGTTGATAACTAGCTATCCTTATCCTTGCCAAATCCCTGATTTCTTCTATAGTATCCAAGTCTTGAACCAAGTTTTCAGCGTTCTCTTCAGGATCACGAATGCTTGTTCTTGTAGTTGGAACCACCATCTTTGTAGGGATCACTGATTCTGCCCCAAATACCAAAGAAAATGGAGTTTGGCCTGTAGCATTCTTGGGAGTTTTCCTATCAGCCCAAAGCACATAAGGTAGTTCTTCTGCCCATTTTCCTTTCTTGGATCCAAGCTTCTTCTTCAAATTGTTGATGATGATCTTGTTGGATGATTCTGCCTGACCATTAGCTTGTGGGTGGACTGGTGTTGATGTTATCATCTTAATCCCCCAGCTGTCACAAAAGTTAGTGGTTCTATTCCCAATAAATTGGGATCCATTATCACAAATAATCTTAGAAGGGATACCAAATCTAGTAATAATGTTTCTTTTAATAAAGGATATAACTTCCTTTTCTCTGACTTGAGCAAAGGCCTCAGTCTCTATCCACTTAGAGAAGTAATCAGTCATAGCAAGCATGAATACTTTTCCACCAGGTGCCTTAGGGAGCTTTCCAACTATATCCATTCCCCATCTCATGAATGGCCAGGAAGAGGATATAGGATGCAAGAGTTCTGCTGGTTGGTGAAGGATATTACTATGCCTCTAACAAGGATCACACTTCTTGGCATACTCCACAGCATCCTTCTTCATAGTGGGCCAATAGTATCCTGTCCCCAGGATCCTTGAGAATAATGCCCTGCCCCCAGTGTGGTTTCCACAATCTCCTACATGGAAATCCTTTAGGACTTCTTGGATTTCAGGATCCTCAATGCATCTTAGATATGGTCCTGTAAGAGATCGTTTATATAACATATTATTTAATATTGTAAATTGAGATACCTTAATTTTGAAAGCCCTTGGGTTTTCTCCTGTAGGAATCTCTCCATGTTGTATATATCTCATGATTGGGAGGATCCATGATCCTGAATGAGGTTGAGTATCACCACTAGGGATGATTGCAGAATCTTCTCCTATCTCCATAGCTACATGATCCTCCATAGCAGAGGTCAGGATATGGATAATAGGGATCTTGATATCCTCAGGGATCTTCAAAGATGATCCTAGATTGGCTAATGCATCAGCTTCTGCATTCTCTTCCCTTGGTACCTGTGTCAAACTAAAGGATACAAAAGAGAGTGCCAATTCTTTGACTATCTCCAAATATTTGATTAGTTTTTCACCTTTAACAGCATAGGATCCATTAAAGTGATTAGTGATTAATAATGAATCTACATGTACCTCAAGATACCTTATCCTCATATGCTTAGCGATTTGCAAACCAGCTATCAAGGCTTTATATTCAGCCTCATTGTTGGTAGTTTGAAATTCACAAGCTATGGAGTGGGGTATTATGTCCCCCTGTGGCGATTTTAGTAGTATTCCAAGCCCTGTTCCTTTTACATTAGAGGATCCATCAGTGAATAGTATCCAAGGATCCTTGGTTTCTTCAAGCTGTTGGACTTCTAATTCAGCTTCCCTTTGCAAATCACTACTAAAATCTGCCACAAAGTCAGCTAAGGCTTGGGATTTGATGGCAGTCCTTGGTTCATATCTTATATCGTATGCACTAAGCTTCACTGCCCACTTAGCCATCCTTCCTGACATTTCAGGTTTCCTGAGAACATTCTTGATTGGAAAATTAGTCTTAACAATAATGGCATGAGTCTCAAAATAATGTCTTAATTTAGTAGATGCCATAATTAATGCAAGGATAAGTTTTTCTAAGTGTGAATACCTGGATTCAGCATCAAGTAAACTCTTACTTACATAATAGACAGGATGTTGTGTACCTTGGTGATCCTTAACAAGGACCGCACTTACTGCTTTTGAGGATACTGCTAAATATAAGGATAATATATCCCCTTTTTCTGGTTTCATCAAGGCCGGGGCTGAGGATAGGTAATCCTTAAGAGCTTTGAGGGCACTTTCATGCTTCTCAGTCCATTCAAATTTCTTGTTCTTCCTCAGGATGTCATAGAATTCCTTGCACTTTTCTGAGGATTTGGATATGAATCTGTTCAAGGCCGCGATCCTGCCTGTCAATCTTTGCACATCCTTAGCATTGGCAGGAGATTTGATATTCACAATAGCCTTAATTTGCTCTGGCCTTGCTTCAATGCCCCTCTTTGTCACCATATAGCCTAAGAATTTACCTGCCTTAACACCAAAATGACACTTGGAAGGATTAAGTTTCATATTAAATTTATCAAGGATATTGAATGCTTCCTCCAAGTCTTTAAGGTAATCCTCAGCTTTCTTGGACTTAACCACCATGTCATCTATATAGACTTCCATAGTGTGTCCAATTTGTTCCTTGAACATCATATTGACTAGCCTTTGATAAGTAGCACCTGCATTCCTGCTCGAAGTAGCTTATCTACCTCTTCCTGGATAATAGCATTCCTTTCAGGTGCAAACTTCCTCCTCTTTTGATGTATAGGCTTGAATGACCTGTCAACGCCAAGTTTATGAGTAATTATATCCTTAGATATACCTGTCATGTCTTCATGTTTCCAGGCAAAGGTGGATTTCCTTCTCTTGAGGAAGGATACTAGCTCCTGTTCGATGTCGCTAAGGATCCCTGATCCTATGAGGATCTTGGATTCAGGATCCTCAGGATCCATGAGGATTTCTTTCAAATCCTGTTCTCTTGCCTCCAAGACATCTCTTGAAGGATACTTTAATTGCTATTGCTCCCTTGGTCTTGAGGCTGGCTTCATTGATGAGGTATAGCAATTCTTAGCTTCTTGTTGATCACTCTCAATTTTCACCACTCCCCAAGGACTTGGAAGCTTTACACAATGATGATAGGTGGATGGAACTGCCTTCATATCATGTATCCATGGCCTGCCAAGGATAACATTGCAACATGATAAGCAATCTATAACACAAAACTTTTGATAAGAATGCAATCCTTCAATATAGATTGGGAGTTTGATGTCCCCCAATGTATTCTTAGTTTCTCCACTGAATCCCACAAGTACTGGGGATCTTGGGATAATATCAGACTCCGGGATATTCATCTTCTTGAGGACATCAAGCTGAATGATGTTCACAGAGGTTCCTCCATCTATAAGGATCATGCGAACAAAGTGGTTAGAAATAAACAAAGTAATTATAAGACCATCATGATGAGGATCCTGGACATCAACACGATCATCCTCATCAAAGGTTATAACTTTATCCTGGGTAACAACGGAGGTCCGGACGGGTCTGTCTCCATTATCCATCTTGGTTTCCTTAGCATGTCTTTTTGCTGCTGAAAAGGAGGTACCACAAATGTTTGATCCACCGGATATGAAGTTTATGACTTGTGCATCTGCTGGAGGAGCAGGAGCCCTTTCCGGGATCCTTTCAGGATCTTGGATCCTTGACTTCTTTCGTCCCAAAAGCTCCTTCAAAATGCCCCTTGCTCGACAAGTAACCAATTTCCTTTCTCAGTGCAATGCACTCTTCAGTGAGATGCCCAAAATCCTCATGATATGCACACCACTTGGACTTATCCTTTGTAGCAGCTGGTTTATCACTCTTTCTTGGCCACCTAGCTTTCTCACCTAGATTCTGCATTGCAAGGATTAGTTCATTGTTATCAACAGAAAAACAGTATTCAGAAATAGGAGGATAATCCTCATCATCCTCTTCTTGTTCCACTGCATGCACGTTCTGGTTATCAGATCTATTGTAAGACTTTGATTTGTTGTTCCTGAAGTAGGATCCTTGCTTCTCCTGTTTTGAGGATCCTGTCAATCTATCCTGGATCCTTTTGTCATCCTCTAGGCGGATGAACCTAAGGGCCCTGGTTCTTACTTCATCAAGATTCCTGCAAGGTGTCATAACAAGATCATCATAGAACAATGAATCCCTAAGCAATCCCATTTTAAAGGCTTCTACAGCCGTAGCAATATCCAAGTTAGGAATATCTAAGGATTCTTTACTAAACTTAGTGATGTAATCTCTAAGTGATTCATTTTGACCTTGTGTTACCCTATATAGATCAGTAGTTAATCGTTCAAATTTCCTACTACAAGAAAATTGACTATTAAACAAATTAACTAGATTAGCAAATGAAGTAATAGAGTAAAGGGGAAGACTTAGCAGCCATTTAAGAGTAGATCCTGTGAGTGTGGATCCAAATCCCTTGCATAGACATGCTTCTTTTAACCTTTCAGGAATTGGATTGATCTCCATCCTCTCCCTGTATTGAGCTACATGCTCCTCTGGATCCGTTAAACCATCATACAGTTTCATGGATGGTATCTGGAATCTTTTGGGTATCTCAGCATCACATAAGGGTGGTGCAAAACGAGATATCCTATGGCTACCGTCTGCAATTTCAGGAATGGGTTTAACCACTCCTGGAACACTGGATATCATATCCTTGAGCTTCTGTAACTCCCTGGCCATAGCCTGATTGATACCTGTATCCTGCATTAAGCCATGGTTAGTGTTGTATGAATTATTGAAAGTGTTACCTCCCACAGGATTCATGTTTGGAATTCCAGATGTGTATCCATATTGGCGGGATTCTGGTATGATCGAAGGACCAGATGAAGCAATGGTTTGCATTGGTATGAAGTCTCCTTGATGAACATCCGAGCTCTAGGGCTGCATACTTCTCAAGAATCCTTGATCCTGAAAGACGTTGGATCCTTGAGGCTGAGAGGATCCTTGAATCTGAAAGGATCCTGGGACAATAGAGAATCCTTGGACCTGGGAGGATCCTTGGATCTGGGAGGATCCTTGGACCTGGGAGGATCCTTGGATCTGGGAGGATCCTTGGACCTGGGAGGATCCTTGGACCTGGGAGGATCCTTGAACTGCATGCATTCCCAAATATCCTCCTGAGCTGAAGGATCCTTGATGCTGAATAGAGGATCCTGATGGCTGAAGATAGGATCCCTGTGGCTGGTAGTGAGAGCCAAATGCCTGACTCATTGTTGTTGTTCCATGACGTCTTCCTGGTAATTCACCCAAGTATTGCACATCCGGAGCTGCTGAGTGCTGGGAAGTTATGACTGGGGTGTCGAAGTTCAGCGACCTTGGCATCAGAGGAGAGTGATCCTCCACTGATTTCTTCTGTTTCTTGATCTCAGCGATCTCCCGGAGGATCCTTTCGTTGGTTTTGTCCTGCTCTTGTGCGTGATTCCTCATCTGCAAAATCAGAGCATAAAGATCATTAGTAGTAGGATTAGTTGAAACAGAAGAAGTTGGTGGTTTTTGGAAAATGGGGGTTTGTTTCTTCGCAGCATTCTCAGCATTCTTCTGGGATCCAGAAGGTGGTGGAGGCAAAGGAGGAACGCCTTGTGAAGAACTGAATGACGGCATTAAGCTTGAAGTGTTCTTCGTTGAGGAAGCCACCTGCCTGGTTGTAACGAACCGAAATGACCACAAAAATATGAATTTTCTTAGGAATGAAGCACCAATTGCCCCACGGTGGGCGCCAAACTGTTTTGGTCAAAAATCAAGCAATGACAATGCAACCAAACTTTCTGTTGTGAGGTATGATGCTTGAATTGATGAACAACAATAAGGATCACTCTGAAATGTAATGAACAAGTGACACGAAGATTTATATGAGGAAAAAGCCCTTGATCAATGAATGATCTCCGGCATAAAAAACCTCGGGTGATGGAAACTACCGATCACCAACTCAAATTAAACAAGAAATGTATTACAACTTCGGATGATAGCGAGCTAAGTACAAGGATCACTATAGTGTATTGTGTAAAAAAGTGTGTAATCGCCAAGTGAATTAATGAGAGCTGGTGAGAGCAGTTGTAAGAGTGTGTGTGTGTAGCCAAAAATAGCCAAGTGTTTCTATATAGCTCGCTACCCCGTTTAAAAATGGAAAAATATCTAAGCTAACAAATATTCCGCATTTCATGCAAGTCCTCCACGAACTCCATAACGTCCACTTTAGTTAAGCACGTGCGGAATAAGCCATGGAATATGCTCTAGGAATATCGCCAAGACCAAGTCCAAGCTCGTACTCCTGCAAAACAACACCATATTCAAAGTAGACAATCGTTAGTATAAGGATCCTTAAGATGATCCATGATCCTGATCCCGAAACACTTCTGAGGATCACTAACTCAAACAGAAGTGAGGCTCACCAAACCCAACAGTAATTGAGGATCACAGGTCATTGATAAATCCTCCCCTAACAATAACGGCAGTTCCGTCAACATAATTCAGCTAGAAACATTGAAGAGGATGAATGTATCCCCGATGGATATCACTTCAAAGTCCACTGTGCTTGTTGGTTTCAGCAGAGAAGCTAGGAATACCGTGGGAGAAATAAAATTGCCTATGTATGTTCAAGGGGTCAACTCAATGCAGCGCATTTGTGTCATGAACTCTCTATCCTGCTATAATATTATACTGGGTAGGCCTTGGATCCATGATATGAAGGCTGTTCCGTCAACCTACCATCAATGCATCAAAATCCCTACTCCTTGGGGGTTGTCAAGGTGGAAAGTGATCAACAGGAAGCAAAGGAGTGCTATTCTTCTTCGATGAAATCCTCAACAAAACCTAGTGCAGCATAGCAATTAAAGATGCGAGGCCAGGATATCATGGAGGCTTCAGAGCAGGATGTAAAGAAAATTATCCTGGATCAGGATAACCCGGATATCTCAGTGCTCGTAGGAACCAATATCCCTCAGGATATTGAAAATCAATTGACTAACTTTTTGAAATGCAGGATGTCGACATTCGCATGGAAACATGAGGATATGACAGGCATTTCCAAGGATATTATAACACATAAGCTTGGTATTAACAAATCATTTAAACCAGTCCAACAAAAGAGAAGGAAATTTGCTCCGGAACGAAATATGATCATCCAAGAGGAAGTTGAAAGGCTATTAAAGAGTAAGATGATTAGGGAAGTAAAGTTTCCCAAATGGCTGACTAATGTGGTTGTGGTGCAAAAGAAAAACGGGAAATGGAGAGTATGTGTGGATTACACCGACTTGAATAAAGCTTGTCCCAAAGACCCGTTTCCTCTACCTCATATTGATTCAATGGTGGATGCTACCGTTGGCCACGAGATGTTAACCTTCATGGATGCCTCTTCAGGATTTCAGCAAATCTAAATGGAACCCTCTGACCAGGAGGATACTGCTTTCATGACACCCACAGGTATTTATTGTTATACTGCTATGCCCTTTGGTTTGAAAAATACAGGTGCAACATACCAGAGATTGGTGAACATGATGTTTAAAGAGAAGCTGGGGGACACCATGGAGGTATACATCGACGATATGGTGGTAAAATCCAAAAAGGCTGAGGATCACCTCCAGGATATTAAAGGAGCATTTGACATCCTGGATCAGTATAACATGAAACTGAATCCTGCAAAGTGCCATTTTGGAGTGGAGGAAGGAAAGTTTCTAGGATATATGGTGACTAAAAGCGGGATAGAGGCAAGCCCGGAGCAGATTAAAGCTATCTTGGATATCAAATCTCCTTCAAACGTGAAGGATGTTCAACGATTAACAGGCCGAGTAGCAGCATTGAACAGATTTATTTCGAGATCCTCAGAAAAATGCAAGGAATTTTATGATATTCTGAAGGAAAATAAGAAATTCGAGTGGGATGTGTTCAGGATCCTGATGATGAGTATTCTGATAAGGATCCTAAGTCTTGGATGGCTCCAATCATAAGATATCTCAAGGAAGGACACATCCCAAAGGATGAGAATCCTAGGGCCTTTGAAATGAAGGTATCACGATTCACTATTATAAATAATGTCCTGTATAAGAAATCTCTTGCAGGACCATATCTGAGGTGCTTAGAGGATCCCGAAACCAAGAAAGTGCTTCAAGATATACATGAAGGGGATTGTGGTAACCATACTGGGGCAGGTCGTTATTCTCAAAGGTATTAAGAACAGGATATTATTGGCCAACCATGAGAAAAGATGCTGCAGAATATGCTCGAAGATGCGATGCATGTCAAAGGCACAGTAATATATTACATCAGCCGGCCGAGCCACTTTATCCTATAGCTTCCCCTTGGCCATTCATGAAGTGGGGAATGGATATAGTAGGAAAATTGCCAAAGGCTCCAGGAGGAAAGGTCTTCATGTTGGCAATGACCGATTATTTTTCTAAGTGGGTCGTGTTAGGGGAGGATTTTCCAATATGGTGGTAAAATCCAAAAAGGCTGAGGATCACCTCCAGGATATTAAAGGAGCATTTGACATCCTGGATCAGTATAACATGAAACTGAATCCTGCAAAGTGCCATTTTGGAGTGGAGGAAGGAAAGTTTCTAGGATATATGGTGACTAAAAGCGGGATAGAGGCAAGCCCGGAGCAGATTAAAGCTATCTTGGATATCAAATCTCCTTCAAACGTGAAGGATGTTCAACGATTAACAGGCCGAGTAGCAGCATTGAACAGATTTATTTCGAGATCCTCAGAAAAATGCAAGGAATTTTATGATATTCTGAAGGAAAATAAGAAATTCGAGTGGGATGTGTTCAGGATCCTGATGATGAGTATTCTGATAAGGATCCTAAGTCTTGGATGGCTCCAATCATAAGATATCTCAAGGAAGGACACATCCCAAAGGATGAGAATCCTAGGGCCTTTGAAATGAAGGTATCACGATTCACTATTATAAATAATGTCCTGTATAAGAAATCTCTTGCAGGACCATATCTGAGGTGCTTAGAGGATCCCGAAACCAAGAAAGTGCTTCAAGATATACATGAAGGGGATTGTGGTAACCATACTGGGGCAGGTCGTTATTCTCAAAGGTATTAAGAACAGGATATTATTGGCCAACCATGAGAAAAGATGCTGCAGAATATGCTCGAAGATGCGATGCATGTCAAAGGCACAGTAATATATTACATCAGCCGGCCGAGCCACTTTATCCTATAGCTTCCCCTTGGCCATTCATGAAGTGGGGAATGGATATAGTAGGAAAATTGCCAAAGGCTCCAGGAGGAAAGGTCTTCATGTTGGCAATGACCGATTATTTTTCTAAGTGGGTCGTGTTAGGGGAGGATTTTCCAATATGGTGGTAAAATCCAAAAAGGCTGAGGATCACCTCCAGGATATTAAAGGAGCATTTGACATCCTGGATCAGTATAACATGAAACTGAATCCTGCAAAGTGCCATTTTAGAGTGGAGGAAGGAAAGTTTCTAGGATATATGGTGACTAAAAGCGGGATAGAGGCAAGCCCGGAGCAGATTAAAGCTATCTTGGATATCAAATCTCCTTCAAACGTGAAGGATGTTCAACGATTAACAGGCCGAGTAGCAGCATTGAACAGATTTATTTCGAGATCCTCAGAAAAATGCAAGGAATTTTATGATATTCTGAAGGAAAATAAGAAATTCGAGTGGGATGTGTTCAGGATCCTGATGATGAGTATTCTGATAAGGATCCTAAGTCTTGGATGGCTCCAATCATAAGATATCTCAAGGAAGGACACATCCCAAAGGATGAGAATCCTAGGGCCTTTGAAATGAAGGTATCACGATTCACTATTATAAATAATGTCCTGTATAAGAAATCTCTTGCAGGACCATATCTGAGGTGCTTAGAGGATCCCGAAACCAAGAAAGTGCTTCAAGATATACATGAAGGGGATTGTGGTAACCATACTGGGGCAGGTCGTTATTCTCAAAGGTATTAAGAACAGGATATTATTGGCCAACCATGAGAAAAGATGCTGCAGAATATGCTCGAAGATGCGATGCATGTCAAAGGCACAGAAATATATTACATCAGCCGGCCGAGCCACTTTATCCTATAGCTTCCCCTTGGCCATTCATGAAGTGGGGAATGGATATAGTAGGAAAATTGCCAAAGGCTCCAGGAGGAAAGGTCTTCATGTTGGCAATGATCGATTATTTTTCTAAGTGGGTCGTGTTAGGGGAGGATTTTCCAATCCTAAGGATCATGGATCCTCATGTACAGTCAGGATCATGAATTCTGTTCGAATTAAGGATCCTCAGTAGGTGTTGCAGGATCAGGATTCAGGATCCTTATAGTTATCCTTATACTGACGATTGTCTTCATTGTACGTAAGCTTGTTTTGCAGGAGCAAAGGCATGGACCAAGTCTCACCGAAATTCCTGGAGCATATTCCCTCAATATTCCGCACGTTCTTGGCTCTTGTGAACGTTATGGAGATCGTGGGGAGCTTACACAATTTGCGGATAGTTAGTTAGTTTAGTTATTTCTAATTTAAAATGGGGATAACAAGCTTGAGTTAGAACACTTGGCTAATTTTAGCAAATACACACACTCTCGTAACAGCTCTCAATCAGCTCTCAAACACTACTTGGCGATTTCATACATTTTTGCACATTGCACACTAGTGATCCTTGTAACAAGCTTGTTATCATCCAGAGTTGTAAACTTCCTTTGATTAATCTTAGTTGGTGATCGGTAGTTTCCATCACCCGAGTTTTTTATGCCGGAGATCAACTCTTGATCAAGGGCTTTTTCCTCGTATAAATCCTTGTGTCATTTGTTCATTACATTTCTGAGTTATCCTTAACATTGTTCATTGATTCAAGCATCATTCCTCACAAAAAAGATTTGGTTACATTATCTTAGCCTGCTTTTTGACCAAAACAGGTCGAAGCTGAAGCATTCGTTCAAGTTAGAGATCAAGAAGTGGTATCTTTCATAAAAAGGAATATCCTGACTAGGTTCGGAGTACCAGCTGAAATTATTTGTGATAATGGATCTCAGTTTATAAGTAAGAGAACAACTGACTTTTGTAAGAATTGGGGAATCAAGATGGTTACATCTACACCGGTACATCCTCAAGCAAATGGACAAGCAGAATCTTCAAACAAGATAATTGTTAACAACCTGAAAAAGAGACTAGGTGCTAAGAACGGGAGATGGGCAGAAGAACTACCCTTTATTTTGTGAGCTAATAGAATGAGGGTGAAAAATACAACTGGCCAAACCCCGTTTTCCTTGGTATTTGGAGCAGAAGCGGTGATCCTGACAGAAATGGTAATACCTTCGGCAAGATCCAACCTCCGGGATCCTGGGAAGAATCCTGAAGTCCTATGTGAGGAATTGGATATTGTTGATGAGACAAGAGACGCAGCAAGGCTAAGGATGGCGGCATATCAACAGAGGATATCTAAAGCATATAACAAGAATATAAGGACCAGAAGGTTCCAGGTCGGAGATTGGGTATTAAGAAAGGCTTTCCAGAATACTACTAATCCTGCTGATGGAAAGTTGGCCCTAAAATGGGAAGGACCCTATGAGATTGAGTCAGAATCAGGGAAAGGAGCATATCGACTCAAGGATATGGAGGGGGATATGCTACCAAGATCCTGGAATGCTATACACCTAAAGCTCTATTTCAAGTGAGTTAGGAATCTAAATTCTAGCTCAGGATGGAATGGATTCTATCTCTTTTATTAAATTTTAATATTATTTATTGCTTTAACCCATTACTGACTTAAGCATCAGAGGGGTGTTAGCCAGGCTAACACCCACCTTAGCTTGCAGTTGTTTTGCAGTATACGTTTCGGGATGTAGATCCCGGATATACATTCAGGATACTTCGAAAGATTAGAGGATTGGCCCCATCTCTCACGTTTAAGGGATACTGATCCCTTCACGGGTTTAAAGGTATTCACCTTTCTCTCGAATTGGGTTTAAACACCCCGCCTAGAGCGCAAGTTATCTAGGAATAGTTCAAGGTGGCGGGACCAGTTCATGTAAAAGTGGCTGACAATTTCGTCACTATTGGCTATATCCTTGATTCTCAAGGTATATGAGGATTGATCACCCTCTCTCACGGAAGGGTATTTTCATACTCTCTAAGGTTTAAAGGTTATCACCTTTCTAAGTCTTGGAGTTTATACACTCCCACCTGTAGCGCATGAAAATTTGGGATTTTCCCCAGGATACCTATGGGATTTTCCCCAGGATACTAAGGATTTATCTCCAGTATGTTTTTGGGTTTTACCCCAGTAACATAAGAACTGTCCAAACTGTTAAAACTTGAAAATTTTCTAAGTATTTGAAGACTTTATGGACAGGGGACGTTCCTCCTAAGGCGATTGTGTAAGGCTCGAAGAGTTCAATTCAATGCACTAAGTATTTCGGACTGGGGACATCTTAGTTGAAGAAGTTGCAAAAGGATTAAAAGTTTGATACTAGGGCTACACCCTATTCCTGGTATGATCTTTCCTTTGCAAGTTGTTTAAACTCTTGAAACTGTGTTTAAGGCTCGAATATCCTGATGAGAATGTATCTTTAGGATATGTTCTCAAAATGTGTTTTTGGGATACGTTTTGGGATATTTGATTGGAATACATGGGAAATGATACTTGGGTTGAAAATAAATACTCTGGCCAAACAAGTGTTATCAAAATGGAAAATAAACTATCTTTTATTCTTTAGAAACTTTGTCTAAATTGCTTGGATTATGAGAAGTTCTATTTGACAAGAGTCTTCATAGGATACCACTGAGTATATTGATCAGGATATTTTCAAAAGGTAATGGCACAAATTTTGCAAAGCTAAAATTTAAACTAAGTAATGCATAATAAAAATTGAAAGGAAACAGCAAGTAAATCAAAAGATGAAATTATCAAAAATAAGCAATACTAGTTGATAACCGAAGGCTTCATCCTAAAACCTAGGACCCATCCACTTTTGGCTATCAAGTTGTTTTAATACAGAAGTAAAATTGTTCGAAGACTGAAAAAGTAAATTGTTCAACAAGTTACAACCATCAAACTCATAAAAAGTGGGCTCCGGCCTTGGCACATATATCCATCATCGCCCACATCGCTGCAATTAAGGGGCAGCTCCCTCCTTCACCATGACATCTCCACCAGTATCCTCCCCAGCATTCCTCTCAGCATCATCAGCAGCATCCTCTCCACCAGCATTTTCTCCAGCATCACCACCGGCATCCTTTGAAGCACTAGCATCAGGCACCTTAGCAGGTTCTTCCACAGCAGATTTGGCAGGAGGCTCCACTGGATTTCCCCCAAGATCTTTCAGTTTCGCCTCCCAGGCCTTGGTGTTCCAAGAGGGGCATTGAAAGCCCAAAGCCATTGCCTCATAAGCCATTTTCAGTCTGGCCTGGAGAAGGGAGATGACAACAGAGTTCTTGAGGCTCTCCCGATACGAAGCCATAGCCTGCTCATGTTGGACTTGGGCGGCGTCGATCTTGGCCTGGGCTTCATGGGTGACCTTTTAGATGGTGGACTGCTGCTCTTGGGCCATTGCCTTGTATTTGGACTCATAGTGCTCTGATTTAGCAGTGGCGATCGCTGTTTGGTCTGCGATGGTGGCTTCGGCCTTTTTCAGCTGACTTTCAAGCATGACGTTCGAGCCGCATGCATCCTCGTAAAGGAAAATCAGACGTTCAAGACCCTACAAAATAAAGAAACAGGTATTAACTTTAATTAAGTTTAGTAACCAGCATATGTTGCAGGATATGGATTAGGATATTTACCTGGTTGAGGAAGCCGGTCATGAATTTGCTGGACTCTCCAAACCCATGATTTTCAAATGGGAATACATTGGGGGTAGCAGGAGGCTCTGTTTCCTTTCTCTTCCGGGAGCTGGAGGCCCGGGTCCGAGATGCCGGGGGAGCTTTGGGAGCGGAAGTCGTTTTCGAACTGGTAGGCTTCGGTGTAACGGATGGCTTCGGGTTGGATTCTTGCTTGACAGGTGCGAGACTGGAATAACTGTCCAACTCGTCAAGTTGGAAGCCTTCAAGGTTGATAACTGGCGCTGAATAAGGGAAGAAATATTCAATTTCCGACTCTTGTACTTTACAATCATTATAATTGTGTACTTACCAGACATCTCTGAACTTGATTTTTGGCTTGAGTTTGTGAGAGACAGGGAGAAGGTTCTTTCACTAGCAGGAAGTCGGTAGATTTCTTTGATCCTAGACTCTGATTCCGCACTTGGGGATGCTAGATCTCTGAAATTCGCTGCACAAAAATATCAGGATATAAGTCTGGGATATAGTTTAAGGATACGCTTGGGGATAATCCTAAAACCCTAGATCCTACCCTTGGTTAACCATCTAACCGGCAGATCAAAACCTTGTCAATAGAGTCTCTTTTCATGAAAAAGAACTTTTGCTGCCACTGGTCTTCGTTCTTGGTGACCTTAAGGACTAAAGGGCTCTTGGAGGTGGAGAACAAAAGAAAGCGGCTATTACCATGGGACCTCAACCGGTATGCTAGGGGGAGGTCTTCGATGCACAAGTCAGGACAGTGACGAGATTTAAACTGGTTCAGCACCATTAAAACTCGCCAAACCATCGGCATGGTTTGGGCATAACTAAGGCCGGTAAGCTCAAAGAAACGAGAGACAAAGGGTGGAAATGGATACCGGAGTCCCAAGGAAAAGGGATAGGCAAGGAAGCAGACCCATTCGTTTGACGATGCGTCTGATTGGACTTCCCGATCAAAAGAGCGTATGACTACTCCGGCAGGGAACGCACCAGAATCCTTCAGGGCGGCGATGTCGGCGTTATTGAAGGTGCAGATTTCGTTTTGAGGTTCTCGTATGAGGTTCTGACTCGTTAGGTTTGCGACTGGCTCATTCAACCGGGATCTTGTTCGAGATGCCATAAAGGGTATCGGCCGAGAAACAGAAAATCCAAAGAAAGGAAAAACAGAGAAGATGAGAGAAATACCTGAGATCCGCTTGAGAAGTGGTGATCATAATATGAACCATTTCGGCTAGATATAGGCTGAGTAATAGGGAGGTAAAGAGTAAATAGCATCTTGGAAGTTGCACATTGTCATTTCAAAGGTCTCGTCGTATTGATTACCTCGATCCAGGTGATAAAATTTAAAAATATGTCTGTTTGAATTCAGAATTCCAACAGGTATATTTTGGGGACAATTGTTATGGGTCATTTTCTGAGCATATATCCTGACTAATATTCTGCTTTTGATTGTTTATTTGTGATCAGCATATCGGGTCAGGATATTGGTAACATTATGGTACGATATCCTGGTATTGACTGAATTAATCACGTGCAGATTAAGAGTTACAAGTCTCCAACGTTCAAGAAGACTTCTTCCCCCCAAGACTCGGGCAAATCAGTTGGAATAGAGACGTTGATTCCGAAAGACCAGGACTGCAACGTTTACTTGGGAATATTCGGGGTATCTCGGTTTAATAGGAAATTTAGTTGTTTTCGTTTAGCTATAAATAGTATGATCGGATCAAGTTAAGGCACTCACTTTCTTTCGTACACTTTACTCTCTAGTTACTAGCAATCACTACACACCAACACTTGTAATCAAATCATGTTGTAACACCTAGTTGATCCGCATCATATCCTGCACTGTATCCTGACATTTGAAGTAATAGAAGAACAAGGCAGCAGCGATTGTCAGCTCCCGAGGTTTTGTGCCAGCGATCTAGATTGATCAAGGGCTTTCCTCGTATATCCGGTGTCACCCTTTACCATTTTTACTCATTGTTTGATCACAGATACAACTCTATATCCTAAGCCGTATCCTGAAACTGTTTTTGCAAATAACTTGAATAACATATTTTTGACACACATTTCTAGCACACTACCTCACTTAACTAATTTGATCACTTAATTACTTCGGTAATTTTTGACCAAAACAAAGTATATGTTGATTCCCTGTTGATTACTAACCATTTCAATAGATCTTATGCAGTAAAAGGTGAAAAGTTAGCTGAATATCTTGAAATTGTTAAAAAAAATTAGCAGGATATTTCGAAATTTTTTCACTTGAACAGGTACCAAGAGAAAAGAATGCTGAAGCTGACGCTCTAGCAAACTTAGGATCTACTGTTAGGATACCGGAGGGAACTCAAATACCAATAGTGAACATCTTGTATCCTGCAATGGAACATTTCAAATCTCAGGATAAAGAAGTAGCATGTATCCAGGATCCTGGTGATGGATATCCTGAGAAGGATCCTGAGTCCTGGATGACTCCAATTGTGAAGTATCTTCTAGAAGGAGATATCCTAAAGGATGCAAATCCTAAGGCTTTTAGGATGAAGGTATCTCGTTTTACTATTATAAATAATATTTTGTATAAGAAATCCCTTGCAGATCCGTACCTAACGTGCTTGTCCCGAAACCAAGGAGGTATTTCAGGATATACACGAAGGAAACTGTGGCAACCATACTGGGGGCAGATCTCTGTTCTCGAAGGTGTTGAGAACATGATATTACTGGCCGACCATGAGAAAGCATGCCGCGGAGTATTCTCAGAAATGCGATGCATGTCAAAGACACGGCAACATCCTTCATCAGCCTGCAGAACCATTATATCTTATCGTATCCCCTTGGCCGTTTATGAAATGGGGTATGGATATAGTGGGAAAGCTTCCAAAGGCTCCAGAAGGAAAGATTTTCATGTTGGCAATGACAGATTATTTCTCCAAGTGGGTTGAAGCAGAAGCCTTTGTCCAAATTAGAGATCAAGAAGTGGTATCCTTCATAAAGAGGAATATCCTGACAAGATTCGGGATACCGGCCAAGAAAATTTGTGATAATGGATCCCAATTTATCAGCAAAAGAACTACAGATTTTTGTAAAAGTTAAGGAATCAAAATGATTACATTGACACCAGTGCATCCTCAAGCTAATGGACAAGCAGAATCCTCGAACAAGATAATTCTCAACAACTTAAAAAAGAGGTTGGGTGCCAAAAAAGGAAAATGGGCCGAGGAACTACCATTTGTCCTATGGGCTAATAGAACGACTGTGAAGAATGCTACTGGACAAACCCCATTCTCATTAGTATTTGGGGCAGAAGTAGTGATCCCAACAGAAATGGTGATACCTACAGCTAGATCGAGCCTACGGGATCCTGAATCAAATCCTGAAATCTAATGTCAAGAACTAGATACTGTTGATGAATCAAGAGATGCAGCAAAGCTAAGGATGGCGGCATACCAGCAGAGGATAGCCAAATCATATAACTAGAATTTAAGGACTAGAAGATTTCAAGTTGGAGATTGGGTGTTGAGGAAAGCTTTCCAGAATACAACCAACCCTGCTGATGGAAAATTAGCTCCAAAATGGGAAGGACCCTATGAAATTGAGTCAGAATCTGGGAAAGGAGCATACCGACTCAAGAATATGGAAGGGGATATGTTGCCAAGATCCTGGAATGCTGTACACCTCAAAGCCTATTTCAAGTGACTTTAGAATCTAATTTTTGACTCAGGATGGTATGAATTCTATCTCTTTTAAATTTGTTTGATTTTATTTATTCTTTTGAACCCATTACTGACTTAGGCATCGGACGGGTGTTAGCCAAGCTAACACCCACCTTAGTTTAAAGGTGTTTTGCAGAATATACTTCGGGATATAGCTTCAGGATGTATACTCAGAATCGAAAGATTAGAGGATTGGCCCCCTCTCTCACATTTAAGGGATCCTGATCCCTTCAAAGGTTTAAAGGTATTCACCTTTCTCTCGAATTGGGTTTAAACACCCCGCCTGGAGCGCAAGTTATCTAGGAATAGTTCAAGATAGTGGGACCAGTTCATGTAACAGTGGCTGACAATTTCGTTATTATTGGCTATATCCTGGATCCTTAAGGTATATGAGTATTGATCACCCTCTCTCACGAAAGGGTATTTTCATACTCTCTAAGCTTTAAAGGTTTTCACCTTTCTAAGTCTTGGAGTTTATACACTCCCGCCTGTAGCGCACGAAAACAAGGGTTTATCCCTAGGATGCTAAGGGTTTATCCCAGGATATTAAGGGTTTATCCCCAGTACATTAAGGGTTTATCCCCAGTAAAAACTAAAGTTTTTGACAAGATTGCAAAGATATGACAAACTCTGATTACACACGTTCTTTTATGGATAAAAAGCTACGAAGTTGAATCACTAAGTGAAGAAATACTCAAGTATGTCATGCACTGATGCAATATCCTGTACAGACAGGGGACATCCATGCCGGGGACATTGCAAAGGATTCAAAGGTCGAGGTTGGAAATTATTGCCTAAGTGTTTCTAGTATGATTTATTATTTTTCAAGTCTTGAAAACCTTATCTAAATGATCTAAGTTTTCTAAAAAGTCATATTCAACCAAGTTTTGTCTAACATTTTGATGACAAAAGTATTGAACATTTCATCAGTATCTTGACCAGGATATTTGATCAGGATATTCAAAACATACCTTTAAAAATAAAAACATAACAACAACAAATAAGGCTAAAAGGATAGTTTATTATTATTGGTCCAAAGGATTGTATTCTTGGTTTCATCTCAAAAAGAGACCCATCCACCAAGAACATAATTAAGTTTTTAAAGCATATTTACATAAACAGTTGAAGGCTTCGTCCTGAAAACACAGGATCCCTCCACCTCCAACTGTTGAATTGTTCTAAAACATGCAGGAAATTAAAATCGTTCTGAGTACAGGACGCCCAGATGATTTAGACCCTACAAAATACATGTATCATTAAAGACAAACTAACCAGGATACATGTTCAGTATATATGTACGGGATACAGGATCTAGATATTTACCTTATTAGGGAAGGAGGTCATGGGCTCGATGGATTCCATGAAGCCAAGGTCATCATAAGAGAAACCTTCGGCAGCAGCAGCAGAGGGCTTAAAGCTGGTGGAAATAAATGGCTCCTTTTTTCATTAGCACAGGCTTTGGGTAGCTGTCAAGCTCCTCAAGGAATGTTCGAAACAGATATCCTTACCAGACATGTTGGAATGACCAAAAAATATATCCGTTGGAATCAGGATATCCAACAGTTATATTTTTGGAGACAATTGTTATGGGTGAAATTCTAAGCCCATATCCTAACACTATATCTTGATTTTATGATAGCTGATCAGGATACCGGACCAGGATATTATTAAAATATCCTGAGGCAGTATCCTGACTATTACTAACAATTTGCTTGTAAATGTTGGTTACAAGGGACTAACGTTCATGAGGACCAAGTCATCCTGAAGACCCGCTCAAATTGGTTAGGATAAGGGCGTTGATGGCGGAAGAATAGCTCTTGTAACGGTCAGCATTGAAGAAAGGCGTATTTTATGGGAGTTACGGATGCTGGTCAATGCTATTAATGTTGTAACGGTTATAGGAGCTTAAATCCTGGATTTATAGTTAATATGCACGTGGAGAACGAGTTGAAACAGCTCCCCAACGTTCAGAAGGGAATATTCTCAGTATCCCGGAATAATAGGGGAATATTCTCAGTATCCCGGATTAATAGCATAGTTAGTTAAACTTAGAAACTATATAATGGGGATGCCAGATCCATAGGCCACACACCTTTTCGAGTTCTCCTACTTATTCACTTTCTTTTCTAGCAGCAGTCACGCACTAACACTCATCACTTACAATCATTGTACCACTTAGTAGCGATCTAAGCATTATCCTGCACTGTATCCTGGTTATTCAAGCAATAAGAAGAACAAGGCAGCCAACGATTGTCAGCTCCCGAGGTTTTATGCCGGAGATCTAGATTGATCAAGGGCTTTCCTCGTATATCACGTGTCAACCTTTACATTTTTGCTCATTGTTTGATTATTGATATAGTCTGATATCCTCGGACTATATCCTGAAACTGTTTTTGCAAACTAACAAACCAACATATTTTTCACAAAGTATTACTAGCACACTACCTCACAAAACTAATTTGATCACTTAATTGTTTCGGTAAATTTTGACCAAAACACCTATCATGTGTCGCGGGGCTGGCCCACCTAGCCTAGGGTAGCCTTGTGTTGAGTATAGCTTGGTCATGTGTCAAAATCGAGTTACACGCGTCCAGAACTCATGCCGCGTGTCACGGAAGATTTAGGGGATCCCTCCCATGTGTCTCCGGGGGTCCCTGTTGCTGGTTTCGTCCGTTTTTTAATTTTGGGTCGCACCGTACAAGTTCGGGGTTTCAATTAGGGTTCCTTAGTGTGTATTTTAGGAATGGGTAATTGAAATTTGTGAGGTAGTTACATCCTCCCCACGTTGTTTAAAATCTCGTCCTTGAGGTTACCGGAACAAGTAAGGATACTTTCGTTTCATTTCTGATTCTAGTTCCCATGTGTATTCTAGTCCTCTTTTAGAATCCCATTTTACTTTGACCAGAATTAACCTCTTATGTTTAAGATTTTTAATCTTTCTATCTTCTATTTGTAGAGGTTTTTCAACAAACTTTAATTTCTCATTTACCTCTATGTCCTGAAGAGGTATTACCAGTGATTCATCAGCTAAACACTTCTTAAGATTACATACATGAAATACATCATGTACACCGGTTAATTCCTCTGGTAGTTGAAACCGATAAGCGACTGGTCCTATCCATTGGATTACTGATGTGTGTAAAATGCAACATATAAATGACATCACATGAGGCATAAAACTAACCCTTTTTTAGTACTAATGTTGGAAAAAGAGTGCTTTTGTCTTCCTTTTCTATTTTTAGGACCAAATGAGCTTAAATGAACAAAAGGAACAAATATGCAGCAAAAACTAACATAAATACAAAGAAAAGGAATAAGCGTTGCATGCCCGACCCCTCGACAGCATCTTCCCAAGCAAAAACAAAGAAACAGAAGGCTGACCACGGCCCCGTGCCTAGCGGACACGGGGGTGTGGTCAGGTGTCTGCAGAAAATGACAAAGTTGTATAAGCTTCTATTCCCAGCACGAGGGCGTGCCCAGCTTAACACGGGCCATGGTCAATGCTAAGATTCGCAGAATCTTGCAAATCTTGATAGTACATGTTTTGGTCAAAAATCAAGCAATGACAATGTAACCAAACTTTCTGTTGTGAGGTATGATGCTTGAATTGATGAACAATAATAAGGATCACTATGAAGTGTAATGAACAAATGACACGAAGATTTATACGGGGAAAAAGCCCTTGATCAAGAGTTGATCTCCGGCACAAAAAACCCCTGGTGATGGAAACTACCGATCACCAATTCAAATTAACAAACAATCTGTTACAACTTCGGATGATAGCGAGCTAAGTACAAGGATCACTATAGTGTAATGTGAAGAAATGTATAAAAAATGCTAAGTGTTTTGTCGAGAGCCAGTGAGAGCGGTTGTATGAGTGTGTGTGTAGCCAAAAATAGCTAAGTGTCTCTCAAATAGCTCGCTACCCCTTTACAAATAGAAAATATCAAGCCTAACTAACATTCCGCAAATGGTGCAAGTCTTCCACGACTCCACAACGTCCATTTCTAGCCAAGCACGTGCGGAATAGACCAGGAATATTCTCCAGGAATGTCGCCAAGACTAAGTCCAAGTTGATATTCCTGCAAAACATTTACGAATTCAAAGTAGACAATCGTTAGTACTGGGATCCTTATAGTTATCCATGATCCTGATCCTGATCCTACAACACTTCTGAGGATCACTACTTCAGACAGAATTGAGGATCACTAAATCTAACAGCAAATAAGGATCACTGGTCATTTAGAAATCCACCCCTAACAATTGCCCCCAAAATATAAGGAGTAAATATGTAAATAAATGAGTTATATTTTGTCGATCTTATCCGTATTTAACCAACGGATAACTAGCCGTTATAAGCGGACTAGCCGTTGCGATCATGACGTCAGTGAGATGACTACCCTGCAGAATCATCATTATAAATAAGAGTTAGAGATAGGGATCATTTCACATTTAAGTTCAAGAGAACTCCCTTTAAATTCTGCTTCGACGATCAAACAGGTAATTCTTTTCCTTTCTCCTTTCTCACATTCTGTTCTTCTTTCTTTACCATCATCTTGTTCAAAAATGATGCTCCGAAGCTCACCGGGCAAGGATCACAAGAAGAACAGCCCTTTAAAAAGTCAAGGGATCATCAAAGATTCCTCAAAAGAACGTTGTTATTTCACCGATGCACAAATTGATAGAATCCGCCACTGTTTTCCAGCAAATACTGTTATCAGATCCTTTGATCCCACTACTCTTAGTGACAACATCTCTGAAACTTGGGTAGCTTTCCCAGTTACACCTTTCACCATAGGATACACCTATCCTTTTCCGGACTTTACTCAATCCTTTTTCTCCCTTACCGGCATCTGCTACATCCAAGCTATGCCGATGATCTGGAGGGTCCTATATACCCTTGAAAGGATCATCGAGCAGGAAAGAATTGACCTAGGAATGTCAGAGTTGGCCGAGATGTATGATCTCACAACGTTTGGATCCCACCGATATTTGTTCAAACGTAAACCCGGAGAAGAACATCCCATCTTTAAGGCTACAAAAAACTATACCAACTGGAAACGGCGGTTCTTCTTCGTCAGAAGGGATTCTATCCCGGATGGAAAGGATTTGCCGAAGAAATGGAGCACTGATGGTAGGATTGGAGGATCCTTAGAAGGATCACTAAGTAAGCTAATTCTGATAATGCTTACTAATATGCTTTTGTTTCTTTTTGTACAGCTATCACATTCTCGCATATCATTCCTTCAGCTGCCACCAAGGGGAGACTTGCTGCCTTTAGAAAGCTTGATCCTGAAACCAGATCATTCAAGACAATCACCCAGGATTCACAAGAGGTATCCTCAGGCTCTGTCACCATGTCAAGTAAGTATCCTGTTCTTTTTATATTCAAATGTTTAAATAAAAAGTTATATATGAATAGAATAAGGACACTTATCTGTTTTGGGTGTGTAGGCGCTGGAAAATCATCAAGATTCGCTTCCAAATTTAGTGTCACTGAGCTTGACACCGTACGATCCTCCAAGAAGAAGCTTCCTACTAGCCCAACTACTTCGATCCCTAAGGCACCCGCTAAAGGAAGGGGTGGCAAGAAAAGAAAAGCCTCCGAAGCTGAGGATCTACAAGGTCTACCCCTGATCCGCCACCAGTTCCTTGAATACTTCAATGAGGTAAGGATCCTTATCCCTGTTTTAGGTATCCAGCTTATTTGAGGATCATTTGTTCCTAAACTGTTCTTTATCTTCTTTGCAGAAATTTGCTGAGATTGAAGACTATGTTGGGCATGTCGAAGAGCAGGACAAGAAGATTGCAGACCTCCAACAAGTCGCATTGCTTAAGGATCTCAAGATTGCTGACCTCCAAAAAGATCTCCAAAATGCCAAAACTGAAACGGCCAAGATTCTGATCAACTTTAATTATGAAAAGCAGGAGATCACAGATGACGCCAAAGTCTCCGCTGCCATTGCCATGTACAAGACCAAACTACAAATGGCTCAAGAAGCTCAGGATCCTGCCTTTGACAGGAGCAACTGGGATGTGGAAGGCTGGAAGGCAAGGCTGGCTGAACTGGATGACGAGGAGGATGCTGAGGAGGTTCTGGCAATTGAGGCTGGAGGCTGTGGCAAGGATCATGGTGGTGAAGCTAGTGGAGCTGAAGATGGTAGTGCAGCGAAGGTGTAGGCTGCAACAATGGGCGATGATGGACATTTCTAGACGTAGCCGGAGCCCATTTTTTTTAGATTGGTTATGGTTTTTTTGTTTTGATGGTGTTTTGGTAAATAATGGTTGGTCTGTATTTGAACAATAGTAATTAGGGTTGAGGATCATGGATGATCCTTTGAACAATAGGTAGGATTACAAAGGGTGGAGGGATCCTCTGTTTGGGGGATGAAGCCATTGTGATCCTGTCGTCTTTAATTTCCTGCACTCGTTAGACCTACAAACAATGGACACCCTTTGCCAACCCATGTGGACGGGCCACGTTTTGTTGGTAGAAACGTGGGTTGGCAATTTTGACAACCTTAAAAGGGTTTAAGCTTTTGTGAATAAAATGACTTTAACTTTTTGGCTATATCCTGTATTGATATCCTTATTGTTATTTTATTTTTCAATCTATTGTAATGTTCATGTCGTTTAAACTTATCAAGTAAGGAAAAAATTTTAAAAATATCCCTTAAGAGTTAAGGATATGATCAAGGATCACATAAAAATAATTTAAGGATCATAATTTCAGTTGTCAAAGGATAAGTGTCACTTAAATACATAATGAATAAAACAGTTTAGGATCATACCTGAGAACCCAAGTTAGGATCCTATCCTTCAACACTTAAAATTAGGATAACCCAAGATACAAACCTTAGTTGAAAGTAAGGGTTAAGAATCTTTGGCCATTTATCTTCACAAACCTGAAATAAGATATTGCTTGGAACTGAGCCATCATAAGATGAATGTTAGTGACTGGGGACAAGCCCAAAGGATAACTGGGGACAAGCCCAAATGATAACTGGGGACAAGCCCAAAGGATAACTGGGGACAAGCCCAAAGGATAACTGGGGACAAGCCCAAAGGATAACTGGGGACAAGCCCAAAGGATCGTATGTAAACTGGAGTATGGCCCTTACTGGCGACTATCCAAACTTAGTGACATGAAAATGTCAAAACCTTAGCTAACGTGAAAATGTTAGAAACCTTAGGAACGGATGTATGGTACGTCTACCATTATACTTAGGATCCTGAATATAGCTAGTACAACAAAATTGTCAGCCCCTAAAGCGGGTACTGGTCCCATTGCCATGAACTATATCAGGATCATCGTGCGTTACTGGCGAAACTGGGGACAGGCCCAGACTGGGGACTAGCCCAAACAACTGGATACTTCTGTGGGTACTCAATGCTTAGTTAAAGATACCTGAACCTTCAAAACTCAGAAATCAAGTAAAAGGAGGATAAAGGACACATGATCCTTATCCTTGTAAGAATAAAAAGAATGAAATAGTTTAAGATTGGAATGTTACCAGAAAGAGGATCATCTATCAGCGGGGATCCTTCAAGGATACTTGTCTGGTAAGGATCATGGATCATGATCACATGAAATATTTCTTCAAATGGACAGCATTCCAAGCTCTAGGTAGCA
Organism: Helianthus tuberosus; assembly: GCA_030545235.1. Taxonomy (NCBI): domain Eukaryota; kingdom Viridiplantae; phylum Streptophyta; class Magnoliopsida; order Asterales; family Asteraceae; genus Helianthus; species Helianthus tuberosus. The sequence goes on along the minus strand of CM060371.1, from coordinate 82,450,680 downwards.
GATCACCCTTCATTGTTAGCAATCGATATGCCCCCTTTCCTGCTTCAGCTTCAATCAAATAGGGTCCTTCCCATTTTGGTGCTAGCTTTCCATCAGCAGGATTGGTGGTGTTTTGAAATGCTTTCCTTAATACCATATCCCCAACTTGGAATTTCCTGTGCCTGACATTTTTGTTGTAAGCTCCAGCCATCCTTTGTTGATAACTGGCCATCCTTATCCTTGCTAAATCCCTGATTTCTTCTATAGTATCCAAGTCTTGAATCAAGTTTTCAGCATTTTCTTCAGGATCACGAACGCTTGTTCTTGCAGTTGAAACCACCATCTCTGTAGGGATCACTGACTCTGCCCCAAATACCAAAGAAAATGGAGTTTGGCCTGTAGCATTTTTGGGAGTTGTTCTATCAGCCCACAACACATAAGGTAGTTCTTCTGCCCATTTTCCTTTCTTGGATCCAATAGAGTCCTTCTTCATAGTGGGCCAATAGTGGGCCACAGCGTCCTTCTTCATAGTGGGCCAATAGTATCCTGTTCTCAGGATCCTTGAGAATAATGCCCTGCCCCCAGTGTGGTTTCCACAATCTCCTTCATGGAAATCCTTTAGGACTTCTTGAATTTCAGGATCCTCAATGCATCTCAAATATGGTCCTGCAAGAGATCGTTTATACAACATATTATTTAATATTGTAAATTGAGATACCTTAATTTTAAAAGCCCTTGGGTTTTCTCCTGTAGGAATTTCTCCATGTTGTATGTATCTCATGATTGGGAGTATCCATGATCCTGAATGAGATTGGGTATCATCACTAGGGATGATTGCAGAATCTTCTCCTATCTCCATAGCTACATGTCCTTGATAGCAGGGGTCAGGATATGGATAATAGGGACCTCAATATCCTCAGGAATCTTCAAAGATGATCCTAGATTGGCTAATGCATCAGCTTCTGCATTTTCTTCCCTTGGTACCTGTGTCAAACTAAAGGATACAAAAGAGAGTGCCAATTCTTTGACTATCTCCAAATATTTGATTAGCTTTTCACCTTTAACAGCATAGGATCCATTAAAGTGATTAGTGATCAATAAATGTTAGGATCGGAGGCTCTCATGATTGTGTTTGTTTGTATGTTTGGAACGATTTGTAAATATGAAAACATGTAAAGTGCAGCGGAAATGAAAACAAACTTTGTAAACACAATCAAATGGAGAAAATAGTTTGATAAACAATTGCTTCTCATAGAGTCAAAAGATTTACAAATCAAAGCAAAAGATTACAGATATGCTTACAAACCAAACTCCCCCTCAGCCTGATGCCCCAAGGTTGGTTGCACACAAGATGAAAGGATTAGACATGAGGAGAAGAACTCGCTCAGTCAATCAAATGTAACAGTACAGGGCACTGTTACATTTATAGGCAATCCAAACCACTGAGGTATCTCAGCTGACGTCACCATGAAAGCGACGTCTAACAGCCTAACAACCTGTATCTACTGTCCTTACACAAACACTGCTAACCTAACCACTGACTATACATAAAACAGATATTTCACTAAACAGCTGCTTTCTCTTTATGTCAGTGCTTTCCTCAAGGTTGATCAGTCCTTGACTGGGCAGTGCTTTATCATCAGTAGATAGGACCAGCAGTGTTGGATACTTCAGGGTTTTCATCAGCAGTTGAATATGAACAGCAGATAGAGACCATCAGTTGTTATAACTCACTTTCAAGGGGAGAGCAAAGTGTAAACTGCTGCTTATTGTGAATCCTCTGTTGTGACCTGGTTTTGGCTTTACATTATCTGTTCCTCTGGTAGGGTTCAATCCCAACAATCTCCCCCTGGAACAGATAATGCCAAAAACCCTTCATTATTCAGGACCTTTATTTCTCATCAAGGGTGCCTTAGCTTGATCTTTGAATTCAGCTTCAAATTCCTGTGCACTCTGGTCATCCTCATCCCTACACAGTGTAAGTTCAAGGAGATCCTGCAAATCTTGAACACTAAGGCCTAGTGCTTCTTTCCTTGATATGTACTTCACTTCGCCATTGGCTCTGACCAGGGTCAATACTTGAGTCTTTTGATCAGACATCCACTTTAGTATTTTTAAGCCAAGTGGGTTTCTTGGGAGAGACTTATTTGATGATGAGTTGAGGGATGATGGCCTTGAGAACACCTGCAGACTTTCAGACATTCTTTTGAACGCTTCTTCAGTGACTTTGTCTGCTGCAGCTATATCTTCTGCAGTTTCTTGTTCAATAAGTTCTTGTCTTTCAGCTTCTGTCTTGTCTTTAGCAGTGTTTGGAGACGCAGGTTTGTTTAATGCCTTAAAAAGGCTTTGAAGCTTTGTTGAAGTTTCTTCTTTTAGACCCATTTTCGTGATGGTATCTTTGAAGTACTCTGCTTCCTTTTCTATTACCTCTTCTTCAGTCAGCTGTTCTCCCTCTTCTTGATTTGTTACAAAAGTAGACCGGAACAGTGTGTCAAGGTTTCCTATCTTCTGTTCAAGCTTCATCATTTGTTCTTGCTTCTTAGAAGTGCCTGAAACAGTTATCTTTCTTTTCTTCAGCCTTTCGTAGGCTTCATCAGTCTGCTGTCTTGACCATTTTGATATGGCTTCAGCAGTATCCATTTTTGCATCCACCAGCTCCTTTTTCTTTCTTTTATACTCAGCAGTGAAGTCAGCAATGAGCTTTTTGAATTTGTTCCAGTTTGGAGCATTTTTCTTCTTTGTAGGATCATTCTTAATTCTGTTAATCCTCTCAGCCTCATGCTTTAGAGCGATTATTGGCCATTCTTCAAACTGTTTTTCTTCAGCAGGATAGAATTTTTCTTTCATAATGTAGGCAAGATATTGTTTTCTTAGCTCTTTGTGTTGTTCAGCCTTTTCTTTGATTAGTTCCTGTGCGAATTCTTCCATCTGCTTTACCTTTTCAAGGAAGAAATCCAGTCTTTTAGCAATGCCTTCTTCGCTTAGACGTTCATGTTCACTTTCGAATTTAGCTCTTGCTTTAGCCTGCCTTGCCTTGAGTTTGAGGTAATCATCCATATCCTCTGGTGGCATGTAGCCTATGAGTGAGTAGAATCTCCTTTTTGAAGGATCTTCTTCTGTATAGAATTGCCTCATCTCATTTTTGATAGCTTCAAGTTCCAGTGGATGTTGTGCAGCATTAGAATCATGTGTACTCTCATCGGCAGGTATTGGCTTTCTTTTTCTGTTGAAGAGCTTTGGTTGTGAAGTAGGAGAGGTGAGAGCAGTGGTGGATGACTGACTAACAGTTGTTGAGACAACTGGTGTCTCAACATCTGCTGGCATTACAACTGCTGATATGTCAGCAGTTGTCTTCTGCTTCTGAGCAGGGGATGGAAGTGGTGAAGTAGTTTTTGATGGTGGTGATGGTGGTGGTGAATCATCATCTGATATGAGATTCCTTCTCCTTTTTAATGAAGAAGGAGCAGATGATGTTTTGGGTGGATCAGTGGTGGTAGATTGGATAGCAGTGGTTTGTGGCAGTGATTGACTGACAATGGTTGAAACAACTGGTGTTTCAATCACTGTTATCATTACAACAGATGTTGTAACATCTGTTGTCTTCTGTTTTATGACAGGAGGCAGTGGTGATGGTATGATTGTAGATGATGATGATGGAGCAGTAGTTGTAGTGGTGTGTGGTAGAGTGGTGTGTGTTGATGACATGGCAGCTGTTTGACTACTGACAGCAGTTTTGTAACTACTGTTGTATCAGCTGTTTGGCTAACAGGTTTTGAGACCTGCTTTTCTTTTTCTTTTTCTTTTTCAGGCTCAACATGAAGGCCATGTTCTATTCCCATCCTATTCATTTTTCCCAACAGCTTGTTATTCTCCCCCTTTTTGGCATTATCTGAATGGGGGGTTTACAAGAAATGGTATGGAAGAAGGAACTTTGCCAGAGGCACTTTGAATGCTATCTTTTATAGCCTTGATATCTGCTTGAGTGTCTTTAAATCTTGATTCAACCATGTTGGTCAGCATTTGTACTTGAATAGCATGCTTTTTGTCAGCCATACGTTGCTGTGCTTCAAACATGGGTTGAAAAGTATTCCAAAGCTCATTTTCAGCAAATGCATGTTGTGCAGGTGCTTGAGCAGGAACAGCAGTGGCTTGTGCTTTCTGAGCTTTTAAAATCTCTTGCACCATCTCCTTTATTTCAGCAACTGATTCTTCAAGTTTGTCAACTCTGCCCGTCAATTCCTGATATCTTGAATCATCACCTACTTTAGTAGGATCATCTGAATCCCCACCAGCAGTGGTTATATCAATGTGTGTCTTAGGAACAGAGTCCCAAAAATCACCCAATGATGCCCCTTGTTCTTGGTACTGAGGACTTCTTTCTTCAGCACTTGATAAACCTTTGATGTTACTAGTGGTCAAAATAGGCTCACTAGTGGTTAACATTGGTGCTATTGAAGAAATTGCCTTCAAGGGAGTCTGATTTATGAAACAACTGGCCAACTAGAGACCTGTTGATCCACCAGTTGTAGTTGCTGCTCCACTTGAACTACCACCGAGAGTTACTTGTAACTCAGGGGGTGTAACCTCCTCAATTGTTGCTGGGATAGCAGGAGTAGTAGCATCAGACCCAGTCACCTGTGGGGGTATACTCTCAGTGACAGGTGATAGAGAGGAACTGGTATGTGTCTGAGCTATGGCAGCTGCATGCAACAAAGGTAGCATGGATTGTGGCATTATTATTGGTGAGGGGATGGGAGTTGAAAGAGACATGTCCTTGGGATCAGGACTGAGGAAGATGGATCCAAGTGGATTCAGAGCTTCATATTGTGGTGTCCCTGTGCTTACAACCTGATCCTTTTGTGAGGATGCAGGAGGAGTTTTAGGCATGGGTTGAGATCTTTCTTCCAACTGCTGTGAGGAAGTAGCAGCAGTGGTTTGTGGTGACTTTTGTGTTGTCACAGGCATTTCCTCTGGGATCTCATCTTCCAGAGTTGCCTTTGTTTTGGGTTTGGTGGGTTTTCTGTATGTTTTTCTTTTGGTCTTTTTGGTTATGTCAGGTGTGGGTTTCAAAGCAGTGGTTGTGCTGCTATGATCACCTGGAGCAGTGGGCTCAGCAGCTGATGCCTGAGGAGCAGTTGTAACCGCTAAAATCTGCTCAGGTACCCCTGCTTTTGTTTTTATTGGTGCCATCATCCTTGAAAATGTTTCTTTTGTTAAGCTTTTTATTTGACAATGAACACCTTGTTTTGGCAAATTTTCATTTTCCTTTACAAATTTTTGTTTAAAGTAATAACTCAAAAATCTTGGAAAAAGTAAAAATGCTTTGTTGTCAACATTTTTCACTAAGTCATTGAAGATTTCCTGGGAATAGTTGTAATCTTTGTTATTCAAAATGGCATACCCCAGGCATTGAATCTTCAATGGTATTTCATTAAATGATGTTGTTTTATTTGAAACATACATCAAAAGTGTGTGAAATAAAAATCTTGGAGCAGAAGGAAAATAACCTTTTTGTAAGGTATCAACCTTTGATTGTTCTGCATACCCCTTTTTTACGAAATCAGTTTTCATCTCGGCTTTCTCAAAAGAGAGTTTACCTTCCTGATCGTTGAGATTAAAGACTTCGGAGATCAACTGTGGGGTTATTTGAACTGCTTTACCCTGTATTGAGGAGTTAATGGCAATGACTTTTCCGTCTTGTTTTTCAAGCGACGTCTTTTTCCAAAACTCTCTCTGGGTTTGCAGATAGATGGGAGCATTTGCTGTTAACAAAGTTTTGTACTTTGATGCAGATAATGTATCAATGATGGTGTCAAAGGTGTGATTATCAGTAGGTTTTGTGAGTAAACCCAGATAGTTGTGAGATTGTTTGAATGGTATTTCGATGGGTTCTTCGGCCGTTTGAGCGACCTCTTTGGAAGGTGATGGTGATTTAGGTTTTGATTTTGATTTTGACTTTGATTTTGTCATTTTTGCGGAGAAGAACGAAGGAGGATTTTGGAGATTTTGAGAAGAAGGGTTGGAAGCTGCTATGAGAAGAGAATTTTGGAATTCAATTCGACAGTGTAAAACCCTGTTTGGGGTTTAGGGCAGGGTTTTATTTAAAAAATGATCGCTGATGTGGCAGCGGTTATTAAGATCTGAGGGCTAAAAACTGACCACGTGTCAAACACTGATGAAGTGGATGAAGTATGGAGAACAGTTGTTTTAAGGGCCACTGACGTATCAAGCATCAGTGGTTACAACGGTAAAAATTATGGGCAGTGGATGATTTTTACTATCAGTGGATAGCATATCAGTGGATAAGACACTGATTTTGAGCATCAGTGCTTTTCAAGAAAATGAGGGATCAGTGGTTAACTTTCAGCAGTGGACAGTGTTTAGAGATCAGACGTTGGAACAAAACAGTGGTTAGAGTAAATGGTACAATTCTGAAGGACAGGTGTTTCAGCAACAGTTTTGAAGATTTTCATTCAAGGTTTTGCCACATGTCAATTTTGAAAGACAGTGGTTTAGTACCCCAGATGATGAAAAACTTTTTGCTAAGGCAACTCATTTTCGTTTAATATTCAATTAACACATGAGTACCCTAGTAATTTAAGCACAGTTTGCAATCAACCTTTGATAAAAATTTAGGAGCAAACCTGAGTATGACATGATCATGACATATGTACCATTTCCTTTTGACCCATTTATGAGGACACTAATACCATCAAAAAAATAAGGTATTACATCCTGTCAGGAGCTGAAACTATTGCCAACAAAAACAAGCATAAGTTCCAAATATATTATTCCAAAAAAAATGAATAATATATCCTGGTTATTTGAGAAAATCCTTTGAACAATAAAAAATAGTTAAAGGATTTTCTGAGAATAGTATCAAAATAGTTAAAGAATCAAAACCTTTTTCTGAACAGATAAATGCACATAGTTGCTTAATGACCATTATTACCCTAAATTTTGACTCATAAGTGTTTTATGTTTATACTCTTTTCTTTTGACTTCAAAAGTTTTGAGATAAACACACTTCTGAGTTTTTGTGAATTTCCTCAATGTATTTTAACAAAGTTGATTTTGTCCTTTTGAGGGACTCAACCTGTTTTTAACACATAAGATCTGAATGACTAAAGTTTTAATTCCCTCCTTTTGAGTTAACAAGACATCAATGTCTTATGAATCATAGGTTTTGTTAATCTGAGGTTCATACTTTAGTATTTAATGAAAACATCACAAATATCAAAACAACAGTTGAAATCAATATTGAAAAATATGAAACAATCCCCTAATTTAACAGATATGTTTACAGATCTGAAAACTATGGGTGACCTTTGCATGATATCACTTGTTGTGTGAAATTTGTGTGTCATATGACATCTTGGTTGATTTTCAGAGTTTTTGAATAACCATTTTGAACATGATTTACACAGTACTCTGTTTTTCAACTAAATACAACCAACCTTAGTATCAATGAATTTTGAGCCGAACTGTTATGTCAAATTGATTGTTAAATCAAAATTGACTGTCCAAGCTTTGATACCAATTGTTAGGATCGGAGGCTCTCATGATTGTGTTTGTTTGTATGTTTGGAACGATTTGTAAATATGAAAACATGTAAAGTGCAGCGGAAATGAAAACAAACTTTGTAAACACAATCAAATGGAGAAAATAGTTTGATAAACAATTGCTTCTCATAGAGTCAAAAGATTTACAAATCAAAGCAAAAGATTACAGATATGCTTACAAACCAAACTCCCCCTCAGCCTGATGCCCCAAGGTTGGTTGCACACAAGATGAAAGGATTAGACATGAGGAGAAGAACTCGCTCAGTCAATCAAATGTAACAGTACAGGGCACTGTTACATTTATAGGCAATCCAAACCACTGAGGTATCTCAGCTGACGTCACCATGAAAGCGACGTCTAACAGCCTAACAACCTGTATCTACTGTCCTTACACAAACACTGCTAACCTAACCACTGACTATACATAAAACAGATATTTCACTAAACAGCTGCTTTCTCTTTATGTCAGTGCTTTCCTCAAGGTTGATCAGTCCTTGACTGGGCAGTGCTTTATCATCAGTAGATAGGACCAGCAGTGTTGGATACTTCAGGGTTTTCATCAGCAGTTGAAAGGACAGCAGCAGTTGAATATGAACAGCAGATAGAGACCATCAGTTGTTATAACTCACTTTCAAGGGGAGAGCAAAGTGTAAACTGCTGCTTATTGTGAATCCTCTGTTGTGACCTGGTTTTGGCTTTACATTATCTGTTCCTCTGGTAGGGTTTAATCCCAACAATAAAGAATCTACATGTACCTCAAGATACCTGATACTCATATGCTTTGCAATTTGCAAACCAGCTATCAAGGCTTCATATTCAGCCTCATTGTTGGTAGTTTGAAATTCACAAGCTATGGAGTGGGGTATTATGTCCTCCTGTGGCGATTTTAGTAGTATTCCAAGCCCTGTTCCATTCATATTGGAGGATCCATCAGTAAACAATATCCAGGGATCCTTGGTTTCTTCAAGCTGTTGGACTTCTAGTTCAGCTTCCTTTTGTAAATCACTACTGAAATCTGCCACAAAGTCAGCTAATGCTTGGGATTTAATGGCTGTCCTAGGCTCATATCTTATATCGTATGCACTCAACTTCACTGCCACTTAGCCATCCTTCCTGACATTTCAGGTTTCCTGAGAACATTCTTAATTGGGAAATTAGTTTTAACAATAATGGCATGAGTCTCAAAATAATGTCTTAATTTAGTAAATGCCATAATTAATGCAAGGATAAGTTTTCTAAATGTGAATACCTGGATTCAGCATCAAGTAAGCTCTTACTTACAAAATAAACAGGATGTTGTGTACCTTGGTGATCCTTAACAAGGACCGCACTTACTGCTTTTGAGGATACCGCCAAATATAAGGATAACACATCTCCCTTTTCTGGTTTCATTAAGGCTGGGGCTGAGGATAGGTAATCTTTAAGAGCTTTAAGGGCACTTTCATGCTTCTCAGTCCATTCAAATTTCTTGTTTTTCCTCAGGATGTCATAGAACTCCTTGCACTTTTCTGAGGATTTGGATATGAATCTGTTCAAGGCTGCTATCCTGCCAGTCAACCTTTGCACATCCTTAGCATTGGCAGGAGATTTGATATTCACGATAGCCTTAATTTGCTCTGGACTTGCTTCAATGCCCCTCTTTGTTACCATATATCCTAAGAATTTACCTGCCTTTACACCAAAATGACACTTAGAAGGATTTAGTTTCATATTAAATTTATCAAGGATATTGAATGCTTCCTCCAAGTCTCTAAGGTGATCCTCAGCTCTTTTGGACTTAACCACCATGTCATCAATATAGACTTCCATAGTGTATCCAATTTGTTCCTTGAACATCATATTGACAAGCCTTTGGTAAGTAGCACCTGCATTCCTTAATCCAAATGGCATAGCAATATAACAGTATATACCAGTTGGGGTCATAAAGGTTGTATCCTCTTGATCGGATGGTTCCATCTGAATTTGTTGAAATCCAGATGAAGCATCCATAAAAGTTAACAACTCATGACCCGCGGTAGCATCCACCATGGAGTCAATGTGGGGTAATGGGAAAGGATCCTTGGGACATGCCTTGTTTAAATCTGTAAAATCGACACATACCCTCCACTTTCCATTTTTCTTTTGAACAACAACCACATTGGCTAACCATTTTGGATACTTAACCTCTCTAATCATACCTGCTCGAAGTAGCTTATCTACCTCTTCCTGGATAATAGCATTTCTTTCAGGTGCAAACTTCTTCCTCTTTTGATGAATTGGCTTGAATGACCTGTCAATGCCAAGTTTGTGAGTAATTATATCCTTAGATATACATGTCATGTCTTCATGTTTCCAGGCAAAGGTGGTCTTCCTTCTTTTGAGAAAGGATACTAGCTCTTGTTCAATATCGCTGAGGATCCCTGACCCTATGAAGATTTTGGATTCAGGATCATCAGGATCCATGAGGATTTCTTTCAAATCTTGTTCTCTTGCCTCCAAGACGTCTCTTGAAGGATACTTTAATTGCTATTGCTTCCTTGGTCTTGAGGCTGGTTTCATTGATGAGGTATAGCAATTCTTAGCCTCCTGTTGATCACTCTCAATTTTCACCACTCCCCATGGACTTGGAAGCTTTACACACTGATGATAGGTGGATGGAACTGCCTTCATATCATGTATCCATGGCCTGCCAAGAATAACGTTACAACATGATAAGCAATCAATAACACAAAACTTTTGATAAGAATGCATTCCTTCAATATAGATTGGGAGTTTGATGTCCCCCAATGTATTCTTTGTTTCTCCACTGAATCCCACAAGTACTGAGGATCTTTGGATAATATCGGACTCTGGGATATTCATTTTCTTGAGAACATCCAGCTGAATTATGTTCACAGAGCTTCCTCGATCTATAAGGATCCTGCGAACAAAGTGGTTAGAAATAAACAATGTAATTACGAGACCATCATGGTGAGGATCCTGGATGTCAACACGATCATCCTCATCAAAAGTAATGACTTTATCCTGGGTGACAACGGAGGTTCTGACGGGTCTGTCTCCATTATCCATCTTGGTTTCCTTAGCGTGTCTTTTTGCTGCTGAGAAGGATGTACCACAGATGTCTGATCCACTGGATATGAAATTTATGACTTGTGCATCTGCCGGAGGAGCAGGAGCCCTTTCCGGGATCCTTTTAGGATCCTGGGTTCTTGACTTCTTTCGTCCCAAGAGTTCCTTTAAATGCCCCTTGCTCAACAAATAACCAATCTCCTTTCTAAGTGCAATACATTCTTCAGTGAGATGCCCAAAATCCTCATGATATGCACACCACTTGGATTTATCCTTTGTAGCAGCTGGTTTATCACTTTTCCTTGGCCACCTAGATTCTGCATCGCAAGGATTAGTTCATTGTTATCAACAGAGAAACAATATTCAGAAATAGGAGGATAATTCTCATCATCCTCTTCTTGTTCCACTGCGTGCACATTCTGATTATCAGATCTGTTATAAGACTTGGATTTGTTGTTCCTGAAGTAGGATCCTTGCTTATCCTGTTTGGAGGATCCTGTCAATCTGTCCTGGATCCTTTTGTCATCCTCTAGGCGGATGAACCTAAGGGCCCTAGTCCTTACTTCATCAAGATTCTTGCAAGGTGTCATAACAAGATCATCATAGAATAATGAATCCCTAAGCAATCCCATTTTAAAGGCTTCAACAGCCGTGGCTATATCCAAATTGGGAATGTCTAAGGTTTCTTTACTAAACTTAGTGATATAATCTCTAAGTGATTCATTTTGACCTTGTGTTACCCTATATAAATCACTAGTTAATCGTTCAAACTTTCTGCTACAAGAGAATTGACTATTGAACAAGTTAACTAAATTAGCAAATGAAGTAATAGAGTAAGGGGGAAGACTTAGCAGCCATTTAAGAGCAGATCCTGTAAGTGTGGATCCAAATCCCTTGCATAGACATGCTTCTTTCAATCTTTCAGGAATTGGATTGATCTCCATCCTCTCCTTGTACTGAGCTACATGCTCTTCTGGATCCGTTGAACCATCATATAGCTTCATTGATGGTATCTGGAATCTTTTAGGTATCTCAGCATCACACAAAGGTGGTGCAAAACGAGATATCCTATGGCTACCATCCGCAATCTCATGAATGGGTTTAACCACTCCTGGGACATTGGATATCATATCCTTAAGCTTCTGCAATTCCCTAGCCATGGCCTGATTGATACCTGTATCCTGCATAAAGCCATGGTTAGTGTTATATAAATTATTAAAAGTGTTACCTCCCACAGGATTTGAGTTTGGAATTGCGGATGTGAATCCATCTTGTCGAGACTCTGGCATGATTGAAGGACCAGAGGAGGCAATGGTCTACATTGGTATGAAGTCTCCTTGATGGACGTCTGAGTTCTGAGGTTGCATATTTCTCGAGGATCCTTGATTTTGAAGGGGATTGGATCCTTGGAATTGCGATGATCCTTGAACCGGAAAGGATCCTGGGACCAGGGGGATCCTTGAACAAGGGAGAATCCTGGGACCAGAGAGGATCCTAGGACCTGGGAGGATCCTTGGACCTGGGAGGATCCTTGGACCTGGGAGGATCCTTGGACCTGGGAGGATCCTTGGACCTGGGAGGATCCTTGGACCTGGGAGGATCCTTGGACCTGGGAGGATCCTTGTACTGCATGCATTCCCACATATCCTCCTGGCGTGAAGTATCCCTGATGCTGAGAAGAGGATCCTAATGGTTGAGAAGAGGATCCCTGAGGCTGGAAGCAAGAGCCAAATGCCTGACTCATTGTTGTTGTCCCATAACACCTTCCTGATAGTTCACCCAAGTTTTACACGTCCGGAACTGTTGAGTATTGTGAGCTTATGACCGGAGTGTCGAAGTTCAGCGATCTTGGCATCAGAGGGGAGTGATCCTCCACTGGTTTCTTCTGTTTCTTGATTTCGTCAATCTCCCGGAGGATCCTTTCGTTGGTCTTATCCTGCTCTTGTGCATGATTCCTCATCTGCAAAATCAAGGCATAGAGATCATTAGTAGTAGGATTAGTTAAAACAGAAGAAGTAGGTGGTTTTTGGAAAATAGGAGTTGGTTTCTTCGCAGCATTCTCAGCATTCTTCTGGGATCCAGAAGGTGGTGGAGGCAAAGGAGGAACGCCTTGTGAGGAACTGAATGAGGGCATCAAACTTGAAGTATTCTTCACTGAGGAAGCCATTTGTTTGGTTGTAGCGAACCGAATTGACCACGAAAACACGAATCTTTCTAAGAATGAAGCACCAATTGCCCCACGATGGGCGCCAAACTGTTTTGGTCAAAAATCAAGCAATGACAATGTAACCAAACTTTCTGTTGTGAGGTATGATGCTTGAATTGATGAACAATAATAAGGATCACTATGAAGTGTAATGAACAAATGACACGAAGATTTATACGGGGAAAAAGCCCTTGATCAAGAGTTTATCTCCGGCACCAAAAACCCCGGGTGATGGAAACTACCGATCACCAATTCAAATTAAACAAACAATCTGTTACAACTTCGGATGATAGCGAGCTAAGTACAAGGATCACTATAGTGTAATGTGAAGAAATGTATGAAAAATGCTAAGTGTTTTGTCGAGAGCCAGTGAGAGCGGTTGTATGAGTGTGTGTGTAGCCAAAAATAGCTAAGTGTCTCTCAAATAGCTCGCTACCCCTTTACAAATAGAAAATATCAAGCCTAACTAACATTCCGCAAATGGTGCAAGTCTTCCACGACTCCACAACGTCCATTTCTGGCCAAGCACGTGCGGAATAGACCAGGAATATTCTCCAGGAATGTCGCCAAGACTAAGTCCAAGTTGATATTCCTGTAAAACATTTACGAATTCAAAGTAGACAATCGTTAGTACTGGGATCCTTATAGTTATCCATGATCCTGATCCTGATCCTGCAACACTTCTGAGGATCACTACTTCAGACAGAATTGAGGATCACTAAATCTAACAGCAAATAAGGACCACTGGTCATTTAGAAATCCACCCCTAACAGTACAGATACGCTTCTGCACATAGGGTCGTGCCCAGCGAACACGATGGCGTGTGGAGCCTAATGCAGACAATTGTAATTAATGTAATACTTTTGATTTTTAATATTTTCGCACTTTTTTATTTGGTTTTGTATTAATGACTTTAATAACTAGTTTCTTATGTTGAAGGTGAAACTTCCTTATCATTTGTCCGTGGTGTCTTGGCATTATTTTACTGTCTATATAAAATAAAAGATTTTCACCATTCATATCTCTACGGTCTATATAGAGATATGTTGGCTACCTGGTCGAGGGTTAAGGGAATGGTTTGGTAAGGTTCTTGCCTAGTTCAGTGTATAGATCCTGCAAGGACCTGGGTCAAGCTTACTGTTAGGGGAGGATTTTCTAACAATTAGTGATCCTTATTCGTTATCCTAATTAGTGATCCTTACTTCTGTGACAGGTGGTGATCCTCAGAAGAGCTTCAGGATCAGGATCATGGATCACTTTAAGGATCCTCGTACTGACGATTGTTTACTTATGTTTTGTAGCATCTCGCAGGTATAACAAGCTTGACCAAGTCTTGGCGACATTCCTGGAGAATATTCCCAAACTATTCTGCACGTGCTTGACCAAAAATAGACGTTGTGGAGAACGTGGAGGCATGGCACGAAAGTCGGATAGTTAGTTTGGTAGTTAGATTTCTATTTTAAAAGGGGTAAAGAGCTAGTAGAGAAACATTTAGCCATTTTTGCAGCTACACACACTCTTATACTCGCACACTTGAAGCTCTCGACGAACACACATTCATTTTCACTCACTTATACACATTTCATGATAGAGATCCTTGTACCTAGCTCGTTACTATCCGAAGTTGTAAACATTTAATCATTTTTTTGAGCTTGGTGATCGGTAGTTTCCATCACCCGGGGTTTTTTGTGCCGGTGATCAACTCTTGATCAAGGGCTTTTTCCCCGTATAAATCCTAGTGTTGTTTGTGAAAATCTATATTGAAGTGATCCTCATCGCTATTACATATTCTAAGCATCATTCCCCGAAACAAAGAGTTTGGTTGCATATCATAAACAGAATTTTTGACCCAAACAGTTTGGCGCCCACCGTGGGGCAATTGGTGCTTCGTCCTTATAAAAATACGCATTTCTGTGCTTATTTCGGTTCACTACAACCAAGCAAATGGCTTCTTCAGCGAAGAATGCTTCAAATTTGATGCCTTCATTCACTTCTTCACAAGGCGTCCCTCCTTTGCCTCCACCACCTTCTGGATCCCAGAAGAATACCGAGAATGCTGCGAAGAAACCAACTCCCATTTTCTCAAAACCTCCAACTTCTTCTGCTTCTTACACTCCCACTACTAGTGACATGTTTACTTTGATTTTGCAGATGGAGGATCAGATAAGGCAACAGGATAAGACCAATGAGAGGATTCTCAAAGAAATCGGAGATCTCAAGAAACAAAAGACAACGGCAGAGGATCATTCCCCACTGGTGCCAAAATCCTTGAATTTTGATACTCCGGTGATTACTTCTCAGCCATCAGTGGCTCCAGATGTTCAATATGTGGGTGGACCAAAAGGAGTGCACTACAGAACAACAACGGTGACCCAGGCATCAGGTTCATATTTCCAGCCAGCGGGATCCTATCCTCAGCATATGGGGTCCCTCACGAGTTCAGGAGGATATTCAGGAATGCAGCAGTTTCAAGGATCCTCCTTCGTTCCAGGATCGTCTCAGGTTCAAGGATCCTCCTTCGTTCCAGGATCGTCTCAGGTTCAAGGATCCTCCTTCGTTCCAGGATCATCCCAGGTTCAAGGATCCTCTTTCGTTCCAGGATCATCCTAGGTTCAAGGATCCTCCTTCGTTCCAGGATCATCCCAAGTTCAAGGATCCTCCTTCGTTCCAGGATCATCCCAAGTTCAAGGATCCTCCTTCGTTCCAGGATCATCCCAAGTTCAAGGATCCTCCTTTGTTCCAGGATCGTCCCAGTTTCCGGGATCCTTCCAGATGCCAGGATCCTTGAGGAATTTGCAAACAGGAAGTTCAGATATCCATCAGGGAGATTTTATTCCGATGCAGACCAAGGCCTCTACTGGTCCCTCGATCATTCCAGAGCCTCAACAATATGGATTAACATCCATTCTTCCTAATTTGAATCCAATGGGAGGTAACACTTTTAATAATTCTCATACTACTAACCATGGTCTTATGCAGGATCCAGGTATCAATCATGCCATGGCTAGAGAATTGCAAAAGCTAAAGGATATGATATTAAGTGTTCCGGGAGTAGTTAAACCTATCCCAGAGATTGCAGATGGGAGCCACAAGATATCTCGTTTTGCACCACCAATCTGTGATGCTGAGATACCCAAGAGATTCCATGTGCCAACAATGAAGTTGTATGATGGCTCAACGGATCCTGAAGAACACATAGCACAATACAGGGAGAGGATGGAAATCAATCCAATTCCAGAAAGGTTAAAAGAAGCATGCCTGTGCAAGGGATTCGGATCCACTCTTACTGGATCAGCTCTCAAATGGCTGCTAAGTCTTCCTCCCTATTCTATTACCTCATTTGCTAACCTAGTTAACTTGTTTAATAATCAGTTTTCTTGTAGTAGAAAATTTGAACGATTAACTAGTGATTTATATAGGATAACCCAGGGTCATAATGAATCATTAAGGGATTACATTACCAAATTCGGTAAAGAATCCTTAGACATTCCCAACTTAGATATAGCTACGGCTGTTGAGGCCTTCAAAATGGGATTGCTTAGGGATTCGTCTTTCTATGATGATCTTGTTATGACACCATGCAGGAACTTAGATGAGGTAAGAACCCGAGCACTTAGGTTCATTCGGCTAGAGGATGACAAGAGGATCCAGGAGAGGTTAGCAGGATCCTCAAAGCAGGATAAGCAAGGATCCTCATTCAGGAACAACAAATTCAGATCCTACAACAGATCTGATAATCAGAACGTGCACTCTGTTGATCAAGAAGAGGATGATGAGGATTATCCTCCAATTTCTGAATATTGCTTTAGTGTTGATAACAATGAACTAATCCTTGCTATGCAGAACCTAGGTGATAAAGCTAGATGGCCGAGAAAGAATGATAGGCCGGCTGCAACTAAGGATAAGTCAAAGTGGTGTGCATATCATGAAGATTTTGGGCACCTCACAGAAGAATGCATTGCATTAAGAAAGGAAATTGGATACTTGTTGAGCAAGGGGCATCTAAAAGAATTGTTGGGAAGAAAAAAGTCAAGAACTCAGGATCCTGAAAGGATCCCTGAGAAGGCTCCAGCCCCTCCAGCAGATGCACAAGTGATAAACTTTATTTCTGGAGGATCCGACATTTGTGGCACATCCTTCTCAGCAGCTAAAAGGCATGCAAAGGAAACTAAAATGGATAATGGAGAAAGACCAGTTCGAACATCAAGTGTCTCCGAAGGAAAAGTCATAACCTTTGATGAAGAGGATCGTGTTGATATCCAAGATCCTCATCACGATGGTTTAGTTATTACTCTTTTTATATCTAATCATTTTGTCCGCAGGATCCTTATAGACGGAGGAAGTTCAGTGAACATTATCCAGCTTGATGTTCTAAAGAAGATGGGTATCCCTGAATCAGAGATCATACCAAGATCCTCCGTGCTCGTGGGATTTAGTGGCGAAACTAAGAATACCCTGGGGGACATTAAACTCCCAATATATATTGAAGGCTTACACTCTTATCAAAAATTTTGTGTTATTGACTGTTTATCTTGTTGTAATGTTATCCTTGGCAGGCCCTGGATACACAATATGAAAGCAGTCCCATCCACTTACCATCAATGTGTAAAGCTCCCTAGTCCTTGGGGAATAGTGAAGATTGATAGTGATCAGCAGGAGGCTAAGAATTGCTACACTTCATCGATGAAACCAGCCTCGAAGTCAAGGGAGCAATAGCAATCAAGGTATCCTCCAAGGGATGTCTTGGAGGCCGGAGAGCAGGATGTGGTAGAAATCCTCATGGATCCTGATGATCCTGAGTCCAAAATCTATGTCGGATCAGGGATCCTTGGCGAAATGAAAGAAGACCTCGTATCCTTCCTCAAAAGGAGAAAGACTACCTTTGCATGGAAACACGAAGATATGACTGGTATATCCAAAGATGTAATCACTCACAAACTCGGCATTGACAAATCCTTCAAACCAATCCGGGCAGGTATGATTAGAGAGGTCAAGTATCCAAGATGGTTGGCCAATGTGGTTGTTGTTCAAAAGAAAAACGGAAAGTGGAGGGTATGTGTCGATTTTACCGATTTAAATAAGGCATGTCCCAAGGATCCTTTCCCTTTACCCCACATTGACTCCATGGTGGATGCAACTGCGGGTCATGAACTGTTAACTTTTATGGATGCTTCATCTGGATTCCAACAAATCCAAATGGAACCATCCGACCAAGAGGGTACAGCCTTCATGACTCCAACTGGTATATACTGCTATATTGCTATGCCGTTCGGATTAAGAAATGCAGGTGCAACATATCAAAGACTGGTGAATATGATGTTCAAGGATCAGATTGGACAAACTATGGAGGTTTACATAGATGATATGGTGGTAAAATCCTTAAAAGCTGAGGATCACCTAAGAGACTTGGAGGAAGCATTCGATATCCTTGACAAATATAACATGAAACTTAATCCTTCAAAATGTCACTTTGGTGTTAAAGCAGGAAAATTCTTAGGATATATGGTGACAAAGAGAGGCATTGAAGCTAGCCCGGAACAAATTAAAGCAATAGTGAACATCAAATCTCCGGCAAATGCTAAGGATGTTCAAAGGCTAACAGGCAGGATAGCAGCCTTGAACAGATTTATATCCAAATCCTCCGAGAAGTGTAAAGAATTCTATGATATCCTAAGGAAGAACAAGAAATTTGAGTGGACGGAGAAGCATGAAAATGCTTTAAGAGCACTCAAAGATTACCTATCCTCAGCCCCAGCTTTGATGAAACCAGAAAAAGGTGATGTGTTATCCTTGTATCTTGCAGTATCCTCAAAAGCAGTAAGTGCGGTCCTTATTAAGGATCATGAAGGTACACAACATCCTGTCTATTATGTAAGTAAAAGTTTACTTGATGCTGAGTCCAGGTATTCACACCTTGAAAAACTCATTCTTGTATTAATTATGGCATCTACTAAGTTAAGACATTATTTTGAAACTCATGTTATCATTGTTAAAACTAATTTTCCAATCAAGAATGTCCTCAGGAAACCAGAGATGTCAGGAAGGATGGCTAAGTGGGCAGTGAAGCTGAGTGCATATGATATAAGATATGAGCCTAGGACAGCCATCAAATCCCAAGCATTAGCTGACTTTGTGGCTGATTTCAGTAGTGATTTACAAGAAGAAGCTGAGCTAGAAGTCCAGCAGCTAGAAGAGACCAAGGATCCTTGGATACTCTATACTGATGGATCCTCAAATGTCAAAGGCACAGGGCTTGGAATACTACTAAAATCGCCACAGGGGGACATAATACCCCATTCTATAGCTTGTGAGTTCCAAACCACTAACAATGAGGCTGAATATGAAGCCTTAATTGCTGGTTTGCAAATTGCAAAGCATATGGGGATCAGGTATCTTGAGGTACACGTAGATTCTTTGTTGATTACAAACCACTTTAATGGATCATATTCTGTTAAAGGTGAAAAGCTAACCAAGTATTTGGAGATAGTCAAAAGTTTGGCACTCTCTTTTGTTTCCTTTAGTTTGTCACAGGTACCAAGGGGAGAAAATACAGAAGCTGATGCATTGGCTAACTTAGGATCATCCTTGAAGATCCCGGAGGATGTCAAGATTCCTATTATCCATATCCTGACCCCGGCTATCAAGGATCACGAGGCTATGGAGATAGGAAATGATTCTGCAATTATCCCTTGTGAGGATACTCAATCCCATTCAGGATCAGGATCATGGATCTCACCAATTATGAGATACTTACAACATGGAGAGATTCCTACAGGAGAAAACCCTAGGGCTTTCAAATCTAAGGTATCTCAATTCACAATTATGAATAATGTGTTGTATAGACGATCTCTTGCAGGACCATACTTGAGATGCATTGAGGATCCGGAAGTTCAGGAAGTTTTAAAGGACTTCCATGAAGGAGATTGTGGAAACCACACTGGGGGCAGGGCATTATTCTCAAGGATCCTGAGGACAGGATACTACTGGCCAACCATGAAGAAAGATGCTGTGGAGTATGCCAGAAGATGTGATCCTTGCCAGAGGCACAGCAATATCCTTCATCAACCAGCTCAATTATTGCATCCCATATCCTCCTCTTGGCCATTTATGAGATGGGGTATGGATATAGTTGGTAAGCTCCCTAAGGCACCTGGTGGAAAAGTATTCATGCTAGCTATGACTGATTACTTCTCCAAGTGGATAGAGGCTGAAGCTTTTGCCCAAGTCAGAGAAAAGGAAGTTATATCCTTCATTAAAAGAAATATTATAACTAGATTTGGAATTCCTTCTGAGATTATATGTGATAATGGTTCCCAATTTATTGGGGGCAGAACCACTAACTTTTGTGACAGCTGGGGGATTAAGATGATAACATCAACACCAGTCCACCCACAAGCTAATGGCCAAGCAGAATCATCTAACAAGATCATCATCAACAATTTGAAGAAGAAGCTTGGATCCAAGAAAGGGAAATGGGCAGAAGAACTACCCTATGTGCTCTGGGCTGATAGGACAACCCCTAAAAATGCTACTGGTCAAACACCATTCTCTTTGGTATTTGGGGCAGAATCAGTGATCCCAACAGAAATGATGGTTCCAACTACTAGAACAAGTACTCGTGATCCTGAGGAAAATAATGAAAACTTGGCTCAAGACCTGGATACTATTGAAGAAATCAGGGATATGGCTAGGATAAGGATGGCCAGTTATCAGCAAAGAATGGCTGGTGCTTACAACAAAAATGTCAGGATCAGGAGGTTTCAAGTTGGAGATATGGTATTAAGGAAAGCATTCCAAAATACCACCAATCCTGCTGATGGGAAGTTGGCTCCAAAATGGGAAGGCCCTTATTTGATTGAAGCTGAAGCAGGAAAGGGGGCGTATAGATTGCTAACCATGGAAGGTGATTTGCTACCAAGAGCTTGGAATGCTGTCCACTTGAAGAAATATTTCATGTGAGTAGGATCCTCATGACACAGATGATCCTAACAAAAGGGATATCCTTAAAGGATCCTCAAAGCATTGGTGGTTCTTGCTTAGGTATCCTTAGCATAACATTGGTTATCCACTGAAGCAATCCGTTCCTTGGGTTTAACCTCAGTTATTTGGGCTTGACCCCAGTTCCGCCTGTAGCGCACGATGATCCTGGTATAGTTCAAGGCTTTGGGACCAGTACTCGTTTTAGGGGCTGATAATTCCATTGTTCTGGCTATGCTTAGGATCCTACGTATAATGGTAGACGTACCATACATCCGTTCACAAGGTTTCTAACGTTTTCACGTTAGCTAAGGTTTCTAACGTTTTCACGTTAGCTAAGGTTTTGGCATTTTCATGCCACTAAGTTTGGATAGTCGCCAGTTAGGGCCATACTCCAGTTTACATACGATCCTTGGGCTTGTCCCCAGTTATCCTTGGGCTTGTCCCCAGTTATCCTTGGGCTTGTCCCCAGTTACTAACTCTTATATTATATTGGCTTAGTCCCAAGTTATGCTCTATTTCAGGTTCTTGAAGATAGGCAACTAGGGATCCTTGATCCTTACTTTATTCTAAGATTTATCTTATAGTTATCCTTATTAAGGTTAGGATCCTAACTTGGATCCTCAGGTATGATCCTTAACTATTTTTAATTCTATTCGTTATTTATTTGAATAACCCTTATATTTGACAACTGAACTTATGATTTTTAAACCATATCACTTTTTAGAACTTATCGGTTATGGGATATGTGATCCTTGATCATGTCCTAAACTTTCCGTATATCTTTTCTGATTTTTTAAGGCTTGATAAGTATAAACAAAACGAATATTACAACAGTTGGAAAGTAAGACTTTATAAAGGATAACAACACAAGATAAGCGACAAAAGGTTAAATTTTTATTTATTAACAAAAGACTAACCCCTTAAGGTTGTCAAAATTGCCAACCCACATTTCTACCAGCAAAATGTGGCCCGTCCACATGGGTTGGCAAAGGGTGTCCATTGTTTACGGGTCTTTGTAGTGCAGAAAATAAAAGACGGAAGGATAACAAGTGGCTTCATCCCCCAAACAGAGGATCCATCCACCACCCATTATCCTGCCTATTGTCCACAGGATCATACATGATCCTTAATCCTAAAACCTATTGTTCAAAGTACAAACCATGAAATTGTTTTAAACATCACAACCACAAGAAACAAACTACCACCAGATTTAAAAATTGGGCTCCGGCTACGTCTAGAAATGTCCTTCATCGCCCAATCATGCAGCCTAAGCCTTCTTTGCATTGTCACCTCCAGCTCCACTCGTTTCACCACCTTCACCTTTGCCTCCAGCTTCGATTGTCAGGATCTCTTCAACCTCCTCAGCCTCTTCATCGTCCAGTTCAGTAAGCCTTGCCTTCCAACCTTCAATATCCCAGGTGCTCTTGTCAAAAGTAGGATCCTGAGCTTCCAAGGCCATTTGAAGCTTGGTCTTGTACATTGTAATGGCGGCAGAAATTTTGGCATCTTCAGTGATCTCACTCTTCTCATAGTCAACATTAACCAGCACCTTGGCCATCTGCTGTTTGGTATCCCGGACTTCCTTCTGAAGATCGGCAATTGTGAGATCCTTCAACACCGCAACCTGCTGAAGATCAGCAATCTTCCTATCCTGATCCTCAACGTGGCCTACATAGTCCTCAATCTCGGTGAATTTCTGTAAAAAGGATAGGGTCAGGATCAAGAAATAAGCAGGATATACCGGCAGGATATACCAGGAGGATATGTCAACAGGATATACGAGCAAAGACATTGATCCTCACCTCATTAAAGTACTCAAGGAATTGATGACGGATCAGAGGCAGACCCTGCAGATCCCCAGCTTCAGAGGCTTTTCTCTTCTTGATTGCCTTCCCTTTGAGGGGTGCTTTGGGGACCGAAGCTGTCGGACTAGTGGGAGCTTTCCTCTTGGAAGATCTGACAGTGGTGAGATCAGCAACATTGAACTTGGAAGCAGACTTGGTGGATTTTCCAGCACCTACACAATCAAAACAAGATAAGTATCTTTTCATAGTTCATATTTCACTATTTATTTTTTAAACAAGGATACTTACTTGACATTGTGACAGAGCCTGAGGATACCTCCTGTGAATCTTGGGTTGTTGTCTTGAAAGTTCTTGTTTCAGGATCAAGTTTCTTGAAAGCAAGGAGCCTTTCCTTAGCAGCAGGGGACAGTTTGAGGTGTGAGACAGTGATAGCTGCATAACAAGAAAGCAAAAATATAAGTTATCCTTACATCGAAAGGAAGTGCCTAGTGATCCTTCTCAGGATCCTCCATCCTACCATGGGTAGCCCATTTTTTAGGAAGATCCTTTCCATCCTGGATGGAATCTCTCTTGACAAAAAAGAAGCGCCGTTTCCAATTAGCATCATTCTTGGTGGCTTTGAAGATCGGGTGTTCCTCACCGGGTTTACGTTTGAACAAATAACGGTGAGAGCCAAAGGTGGTAAGATCATACAGTTTTCCCAGCTCTGCCATTCCTAGATCTATTCCCTCCTGATCGATGATCCTTTCAAGGGTGTATAAAACCCTCCAAATCATCGGCATGGCTTGAACATAAGAGATGCCGGTTAGTGAAAAGAAAGATTGGGTGAAGGTTGGAAAAGGATAGGAATAGCCTATGGTGAACGGAGTGACGGGGAAAGCAACCCATGTGTCGGAAATATGATCACTCAGGGCATTGGGGTCATAAGGCCTAAACTCGGTGTTCGCCGGGAAACAGTGGCGGATCCTATCTATCTGAGCATCATTGAAGAAACAGCGTTCTTTAATGGAGTCTTCAATAATCCCCTGGCTTTTCGGAGGACTGTTCTTTGGGTGATCCTTGGCCGGAGAACTTCGGAGCAACATTTTCGAAGTGACGGAGATAAAGAAAGAAAAACAGAGTAAGAGAGGAAGAAAGAGGAGAAAGAAATACCTGGTTGATCGTCGACTGAGAATTTAAAGGGAGTTTCTTTCGAATTTGAATGCATAATGATCCTATCTATATCTCTATTTATAATTATGATTCTGCAGGATTGTCACTTCCGTGACGTCATCATCGCAACGGCTAGTTCTATTTTAACGGCTATTTATCCGTTAGTTAGTTGCGGATAAAATCAAGAAAATATAACTCGCTAATTTTACAATTTACTCCTTATATTTTGGGGGCAATTGTTAGGGGAGGATTTTCTAACAATTAGTGATCCTTATTCGTTATCCTAATTAGTGATCCTTACTTCTGTGACAGGTGGTGATCCTCAGAAGAGCTTCAGGATCAGGATCATGGATCACTTTAAGGATCCTCGTACTGACGATTGTTTACTTATGTTTTGTAGCATCTCGCAGGTATAACAAGCTTGACCAAGTCTTGGCGACATTCCTGGAGAATATTCCCAAACTATTCTGCACGTGCTTGACCAAAAATAGATGTTGTGGAGAACGTGGAGGCATGGCACAAAAGTCGGATAGTTAGTTTGGTAGTTAGATTTCTATTTTAAAAGGGGTAACGAGCTAGTAGAGAAACATTTAGCCATTTTTGCAGCTACACACACTCTTATACTCGCACACTTGAAGCTCTCGACGAACACACATTCATTTTCACTCACTTATACACATTTCATGATAGAGATCCTTGTACCAAGCTCGTTACTATCCGAAGTTGTAAACATTTAATCATTTATTTGAGCTTGGTGATCGGTAGTTTCCATCACCCGGGGTTTTTTGTGCCGGTGATCAACTCTTGATCAAGGGCTTTTTCCCCGTATAAATCCTAGTGTTGTTTGTGCAAATCTATATTGAAGTGATCCTCATCGCTATTACATATTCTAAGCATCATTCCCCGAAACAAAGAGTTTGGTTGCATATCATAAACAGAATTTTTGACCAAAACACTTACTAGGACCTCCTTCAATACCCACTGGTATTGGATGGCGGGGGTGTGAATGGCTTGATCCCCTCATATGTAAACTACTAATAATACATTAACCCGGATACTTGGGATTGTATCCCTGCTGACTCAAACCACTTAGCTGAGTGTAACGTTGCCTTCAAAAGAGTGGCCTACCACTTTACGCATTAATAACTTAATTAATTATCTTTCAATATTCCAACCCTTTAGGATTGTATCCTTGCTGACTCAAACCACTAGGTTGAGGGTAACGTCACCTTCAAAAGAGGGGCCTACTACTATAACTAAGATAATCTCTTAAAAAGTGCAAAAGTGCGGAAATCATCAAAGGTTACATTAAAGGCGAGTCGGATCCAAGTAATTCATCTTGTCTATCTGTTTTTCTTTTATTTTTATTGAGAGTTTTTTAGTTTTATTTTTCATGTTTAAAACCTTTTCTAAAAATTTTGATTTGATTAGACGCTAAGGATAAACCGGTACAAAAAGCTCTTGTGTCCTTGGACGACCTCGGTATCTTACCAACGCTATACTACGCTCACGATGGGTGCACTTGCCCATATGTGTGTTTAGTGTTAGTAGAATATCGTGTGTTATAAATTTAAAACTTAACTAATGTGTAAAATGGGCTTAAAATATCAATAAAAATATATAACGCTACACACGCATCAAGTTTTTGGCGCCATTGCCAGGGATACAAGGATTTTAAGAAAGTTAGGAATCAACGGCCTAATCGTTTTTCTTATTTTTTGAATTTTTTTTTAGGATTTTTCTAAATTTTTCAGATTCTGCAGAGCTCAGCACGGGGCCTTGCCCGCTGAACACGCCCCTGTGCCCAATCTTTTGTACCGGCAATCCTATTTTACGTCAGACAATAGCTGAATATGGGGCCATGCCCACTGAACACGCCCACGTGCCCAAGCTTCAGATACTGAACACATTACCGTAAGATATCGACGGTTGGTAATTTCTGACACAAACATGAGTGATACTGATCATTTTTACTTTCGCTCCTCTTATGGTGAGTGGTGTCAAATATGTGGCGGATCTCATGAAGATTTAAAATGTTATTTTTTAAATTACATTCCCCACTATATAGACCCATCGTTTTCCTGTAACCTTAAGATGGGCGAAAGTTAAAACAATCCCTATCTCTCCCTCGAATGCTCTCAATTATATCTTCTAGATGATATGATTCTCAAAGAATTATTTTATATGGAAGAAGTAATTCTCCAATTGATAAAAGAACTTGAGATGGAAATAACTAATTCATCTCAAGACGACGATCAAGGAGAATTATTGAGATCGCATTCGGATTATAACAACATCGTTACTCCCAAAATCACCTCTAACTCTTATGTGGACTTGAGCCATAGACCTAAGCAATTCGACATATACCTTCTTTAACGAGAGCCCGGATAAGGAAAATAAAGGTTGGTCTCGCCCACCGGTATTTAGCTTAGGATTCACCCTTTCCGATAACCTCTTGCGTTCTTGTCTAAAACTAGGGCAATTAAGGTACCTGAGGCACTTCGGTGTTGTTCCATCCAGTAAGGAACCACCCAATCCGGATAAAATCCTTAAAATAAGATAAAAATTCATAAAAACCTCTAGCCACGGGGCCGTGCCCAGGTCAACACGCCCCCGTGCCCACCTGAAGATTTGTGTCTGATTTTATGTCAGAATACGGACAAAAATTGTCAGAATCTTGTCTGACCATGGGGTCGTGTCCAGCCGACACGGGGCCGTGTTCAGCGTGCTGTCGTTTTCTATAAATGCAGCAAGATTCCTGCACACTTGTACTCATTCCAAAGACAAAGATCTGGTGGGATCTTCACATATACCCTACAAGGTATATTCTATAGAAGGTTCTTAACAACCATCTTGTCTTTACTACTTTTGTCTATTCCCTTCTTCTTCATTTACTCCTCAAAACCTCCATTAAAGCTTGAAATCTCCATGTTTTCAAGCTTTATTGTGATATTTGTTAGGTTTTTATTCAAGGAATCTTATCAAAAATAAGTTTTACAACACTGTTTTAAGTTATTTCTGCTTAGAAATACTTCAAAAGTCAGAAAAATAATTTAAAGCTCCAAGATTCCTTGTTTCAAAAATCTGCAGAATGGTGGCCACGGGGCTGTGCTCAGCGAGCACGGCTTTGTGGCCGGAGTACTGTTTCATTAATTTGAAATTTTTTCGGCTTGTTTACTTAGAATGTCGAGCAGGAATAGCAGAACATCCTCAGCCCACTCAAGGATTGACCGACGAGGAAGAAGATCGTCAGTGGAGACTCTCTAGTCAACTACGTGTATTCCTTGAGAGAAGCCATCGATGAAATGACAGGAGTAGAGGAAGCCTTGGTTGACCGTATAAATCACTTGACGGTGGGATTAGAGGGGTGCCTTCGAGAAGTCAACCTTTTGCACCAATGGTTTAATATTCTTGTTTCTCCTCCTATGGTGCCAATCATTTCACAAAGGGAGTGGAATGTTGTACCGGAAGTCATTATTCCGGTCAAGTGGTATGTCATACCCCCGGAACCCCCGCTAGACATATTACACGGTGTCCCGTTGGTCGTCGCACCTCCTCCACAAAACATCGAGGAGAATGAGCCCGCCTTCTTCCTCCCTAGGGAGATAGAGGAATGGCTCAACGACATTTAAAGAGACATCCCTCGATTCCGAGTTCTACAACACCCTTAAGTACCAGAAAGCTATTTCCGGGTTTTTGACATTCCTACAATAAGGGTAGAACTCCTTAAAATGATTTCATGCGTTACTTGACCTATCTATCATAGGAACTTTTAGTTTTTCATTTTTTACTTTATTTTCGTTTTCTAGGATCCTTTGTAATTGTTATTTTTAAAGAATGATGGCTTTTAAGTGATAAATGGTGTTTGGATGATGTTGTAATGGTTAAAACACACTCGAAATGGTGGAGGTTACTAAGGGAAACTTGGATCCACACCCCATGCACAAAAACAGAGCCTCCCGATAATTTTTCTCCATTACAGCAAGTTCAGCACGGGGCCGTGTTCAGCCCAACACGCCCCCGTTCCCAAGGTTCTGCAGAAAACGCACAGTTCAGGTAACTGGACACGGGGTCGTGTTCACTGAACACGCCCCCATGCCCAGCCTTCTGTTAATTATGATACTGGCAATCTGAGCACGGGGTCGTGCCCGGACCAACACCGGCCCGTGCCCAGACGCCCAGTAACATAAAATTTTGTTTTTAAACACCTTTTTGCACATTCAATCAACCTAAAAACTTATTTTTTGGGACACATTGAGGACAATGTGTAATTTAAGTGTGGGGGGATGCTAAACCTTGAATTTTGCAAGTCCTATTAACAAGCATTACACAAAACTCTATTGGAACCGCTAATCACCCTAATTTTTTTCAAAAACATTTCATTTTTTTACTTGTCTTGGTTTAATTTGGGAATAACAAGTTCTAAAAAGGTTATATTTTTACAAATTTACAACCGATAGCGTCGTGACAAAAAGAACCAACATAAGAAAATTATGAAACGACATGACAAATCTAGTTAAAATTTGATTATATATACTTGATCACATTATAAACCCATTCCCACAAAAAGTGAGTTTTGAGCCTTTATTGAGCATACAAGCATACATCTTTAAACTAAATGCTCATTTTTCGTTTCTTGTGTGAATAGCCGGTTGGTTTCTTATGACTCTAGAACTTGCCGAGACGACACATTCCCAATCCTTACCAACTTAAACCCAATTAAGTAAATGATAGAGGCATTAGGGCTAACCCATTTTTCTTTCAACACCATTATTTTTTATTTTTTTAATCACCTACCCAAAACCCCCCTAGTTAACCCCTTTGAGCCTAAACATTTTCGTTTCTAAACCCACAAAACAAACACCCTTCACCCACCAAAACCTTTTTCTTTTAAACCCTTTATTTTAGTAAAAAGCTCGGTTGTCTTGTGACGATTCATTATAAAAAAAAATGAAGTCTAGCAATAAACAAACAAGTTCCTCAAAGAAACTTTGTTTGAAAATGCTTAGTTTGAATAAAAGTCACAAAAACAAAAAGTTTTACGACGACCGACGCTTTTTACGCTTTTAGCCCTTTTTACTAACTACATACCTTTAACCCAAGCCTAACCCTTCCCCAAGTCCTCTTGATATTTACAAAGGTTTATAGTTAAAAAGGAGGAGGATTGATTGCTTGGCAAGCTTATGGTAGAAGTAAGTTCCATGTCGGTCTCGAGTGTTTCACAAAAATACATCTTCGGCCGAGTGTTGAGTGATCTCCCGTGAGGTATGTGAACTTGTATATAAATGGAATTTTAAAGAGGCATGTTATGCCCAAATAAGCAATTTACCTTATGAAACGTTCTAAATAAATCATAATGAATATGATTGTAAATAGTATAAAAATAAAACCCAATAAAGATCTTGGATTCCCGACACTCAAGACAAGCCCAAAACTTCTCTTCTATCCATTCCATTTGGGTGTGTAAGCCACATAATAAAGAGTTTTGTTTGAGGACAAGCAAAGATTCAAGTGTGGGGGTATTTGATGTGTGTAAAATGCAACATATAAATTACATCAAATGAGGCATAAAACTAACCCCTTTTTAGTACTAATGTTGGAAAAAGTGTGCTTTTGTCTTCCTTTTGTATTTTCAGGACCAAATGAGCTTAAATGAACAAAATGAACAAATATGCAGCAAAAACTAACATAAATACAAAGAAAAGGAATAAACGTGGCATGCCCGACCCCTCGACAGCATCTTCCCAAGCAAAAATAAAGAAACAGAAGGCTGACCACGGCCCCATGCCCAGCGGACACGGGGGCGTGGTCAGGTGTCTGCAGAAAATGATAAAGTTCTAGAAGCTTTTATTCCCAGCACGGGGGCGTGCCCAGCTCAACACGGGTCGTGGTCAACGCTAAGATTCACAAAATCTTGCAAATCTTGATAGTACAGATACGCTTCTGCACACGGGGCCGTGCCCAGCGAACACGGGGGCGTGTGGAGCCTAATGCAGACAATTGTTATTAATGAAGAAAGAGAAAGAGGATGGCCACAAGGCCGTGTCCGGGCTTCTGTATAGGCTATAAATAGGGGTGCTTGGTTCACTTCAAAGACATCCCTTGGCAAACCACCTCTCTCCCACTTCACCGCCACTCCACCACCACTACAACACCCACATCCACCATTATCATCCATCATCCACCTTAGAGTGTGTGTAGTAGTCTCGGGATCCAAGATTGATCGTAAGAGTTCTTGTCAATAAAAGGCCATGTTTGGCTAAGTCTCTTACATCACTTGGTGAAGACAAGCATTTAATGTAATACTTTTGATTTTTAATCTTTTCGCACTTTTTTTTTGTTTTGTATTAATGACTTTAATAACTAGATTCTTATGTTGAAGGTGAAACTTCCTTATCATTTGTCTGTGGTGTCTTGGCGTTATTTTACTGTCTATATAAAATAAAAGATTTTCACCATTCATATCTCTACGGTCTATATAGAGATATGTTGGCTACCTGGTCGGGGGTTAAGGGAATGGTTTGGTAAGGTTCTTGCCTTGTTCAGTGTATAGATCCTGCAAGAACCTAGGTCAAGCTTACTAGGACCTCCTTCAATACCCACTGGTATTGGATGGCGGGGGTGCGAATGGCTTGATCCCCTCATATGTAAAGTACTATTAATACATTAACCCGGCTACTTGGGATTGTATACCTGCTGACTCAAACCACTTAGCAGAGGGTAACGACGCCTTCAAAAGAGGGGCCTACCACTTTACGCATTAATAACTTAATTAATTATCTTTCAATATTCCGACCCTTTGGGATTGTATCCTTGCTGACTCAAACCACTAGGTTGAGGGTAACGTCACCTCAAAAGAGGGCCCTACTACTATAACTAAGATAATCTCTTAAAAAGTGCAAAAGTGCGAAAATCATCAAAGGTTACATTAAAGGCGAGTCGGATCCAAGTTATTCATCTTGTCTATCTATTTTTCTTTTAATTTTATTCAACATTTTTTAGTTTTATTTTTCATGTTTAAAACCTTTTCTAAAAATTTTGATTTGATTAGACGTTGAGGATAAACCGGTACTAAAAGCTCTTGTGTCCTTGGACGACCTCGGTATCTTACCAACGCTATACTACGCTCACGATGGGTGCACTTGCCCATATGTGTGTTTAGTGTTAGTAGAATATCGTGTTTTATAAATTTAAAACTTGACTAATGTGTAAAATGGGCTTAAAATATCAATAAAAATATATAACGCTACACACGCATCAATTACCTTAAACGGTCTGACATATCATGTACACCGGTTAATTCCTCTGGTAGTTGTAAAAAATACACTATTATATCAAATATGAATTAGAGTAAAATGCATGGATAGTCCCTGTGGTTTGTCAAAATAACACCTTTAGTCCCCAACTTTTGAAAATTACACTCATGCTCCCTATGGTTTGCTCGATTGTTACTCGGATAGTCTCTAGAGTGGATGAAGGTTAGTTTTCTCTGTTAAGTGGAAGTAAATTGACTAAAATGCCCTTATTATTAAAATAAATTACTTAAATATAAAAAGAAATATAGTTAAAGTTTAACAAATTAAATGAGACCTACTTTTTTATTTAAAACATAAACACTTAACCTTCACCACCAAGATCATCTTCAACCTCCTGCTTCCACCCACCACCATCACCCACTAACACACACTCTGTACAAATCTAGAAACTAGAGAGAGAGTCAGATACGGAGAGAGAAGGTTAGAGAGAGAGAGAAAACTTGGAATGCTAGAGAGAGGGAGAGAGTGGTGGGAGATCGGAGATAGACGAGCTCCGACGACGACGTGAAAAACCCACTTCATCTGAATCAGAACCGCAAAGGTCCCCTTCATCTGAATCCAAACGCGGCGGGTCCCCTTCATCTGAAATCGAATAGTGACAGGTCCCCTTCATCTGAAATTGAACGGTGACAGATCCCCTTCATCTGA
Organism: Helianthus tuberosus; assembly: GCA_030545235.1. Lineage (NCBI taxonomy): Eukaryota > Viridiplantae > Streptophyta > Magnoliopsida > Asterales > Asteraceae > Helianthus > Helianthus tuberosus. Next base: position 82,418,984 of record CM060371.1, on the reverse strand, counting down.
AATCGAACGGCAACGGGTCCCTTTCATCTGAATCTGAATGGCGGTGTGAATAATGATGTATAGCAGAAGGTGAGGGGTGATAATGGGCACATCGGTAAGCTATATCCCCTTCATCTGAATATGAATTGCTATGTTGTTAATCTTGTTTTTTAATCTTGTTAATATGTTATGTTGTGTGTATAGGTAGTTCTGTTTTGTTAGATTTTGAATTTTGTTAGTTGTTGTTGTGGAGGTTGAAGATGGAGTATATGGTGGTGGTGGTGGTGGTGATGGATTGGTGGTGGAGAAGAGAGAGAGAAAGTAGGTTGTAGGTGGGTCCTACAAATAAATTAAAAGTCTTTTTTATTTTTTAAAAGATTAAATAATTCTTTATTGTTTTTTTATTTGTAGGGGTAATTTTGTCATTTTACTTTCACTTAACAGGAAAAACTAACCTCCATTCACTCTAGGGACTATCTGAGTAACAACCGAGCAAACCATAGGGAGCATGAGTGTAATTTTAAAAAAATTAGGGACTAAAGGTGTTACTTTGACAAATCACAAGGACTATCCGTGTATTTTAGTCTATAAATTAAGATGATAATTAATAATCATTATAATAATAAGTAGAGTAATATAAACCCTTCTTTTAAGATTTAAAGATGATAATTAATAACCATTATAATAATAACTAGAGTAATATAAACCCTTCTTTTAAGATTAGTATAGTTTCTTTTATGATACAGGGGGCTATTTGTTTAGCTCTTAACGAGACTTTTAATGGTTCAGACCTTTTCGTGGCTCAACACTTAATGGTTCTGATTGTTTGTTTCGCGAGCAGATGTCTGAATGATTCAGACATTTGCCTCTGAATGGTTAAACATTTTACTGAGTCTAAATAATTAAAACCTCTTATCTGATTAGTTAGACATCTACATCTGAACGGTTAAGCATTATACTGTCTCTTAATGGTTCAGACATCTTATGATTTCAGCATTTAAAGGTTAGACATTTTACTGGTATAACACTTACCTATTTAGAAGTTGTCAAACAACTTCTTAATATAGTTGAGATAATTAATTATTATAATATGCCTAGATAAGAAAACAAAAATAAGGGTCCGTTTGGTATGGGGTAATGGAATAGATGAAGGAATGGAATGGACGAGGGAATGCAATGGATCATTATCATTCCATGTCTTGTTTGGTTACCACCATGTGTGAATGGAATGAATTATTACTGTGTATTGTTTGGTGGCAAGAAAAACGAAGGAATAAAATTAGCGGTGAGTGGTGGTAGTGGCGGTCGGTGGTAGTGACTGTGTGTGGTTATAGGTGGTGGTGGTGGGTGGCGGCGGTTGCGATGGGTGGTGGTGGTGCGGGTGAGTGGCGATGCAGCGGCGACGACGAGTGGCGGTGGCAGCGACGGCGGCCGTTAGTGGTGTGTGGCGGCGAAGGTGGCGGTGGGTGGCGGCGGCGGTGGTTGGTGGTGGCATCGACGATGGTGGTGGGTGTCGGTGGCGAGTCGTGGCGGTGGGTGGTAACGGTAGCGGGTGGGTGGAGGCGGTGGCGGTGGCTTGTTAGGGTGGCGGGTTGCAGGTGGCGGCGATGGCGTCAATGATGGGTGGTGGTGGTGGGTTGTGGCGAAGGTGGTGGGTTGTGGTGTTGTTGATGAATGTTGCAAGAGGAGATGGAATGAAAAAAAACATGGGGGGTGGATGGAATGATTTTGAGGGAATAGAATGCCTTTTGGAATGGGAGATTCCATTCCATTAACCAAACAAACACCATTTTCTTCATTCCCTTGTAATCATCCATTCCATTCTACCTCTCATTCCTGCATACCAAACACTACCTAAAGATTTCGACACCAAACAAATTTATGGTCGAAAAAACTTGAAAAAGGCTACAAAGTAATCATCATCATCGTCATATCTAGTATTTCCAAACAATATACTATTTTATTAAAATTAAAAGTTCAGTTTGTATCAAATAAATTTAACAATTTGGAGATACATGTATATGTAGATGAACAAGTTTTTTTTAACGGGCAACGAAATCAAACTAGAATACTTTGTGGCACCCAGTGGACCAATCTGAGTACTCCGAGAGTAACCCGAGTGCACCACCAACTCTGAGAAAACCCGGTAACCCACCCGTCCGTAGGCACGACAGTGAAATTACCCGTAATCTCCTCCTGTCCATTTATGAAATGGGGAATGGATATAGTAGGCAAACTCTCTAAATCACCTGGAGGAAAAGTGTTCATGCTAACTATGACAGACTACTTCTCCAAATGGATAGAAGCAGAAGCTTTTTTTGTTCAAGTCAGGGAAAAGGAAGTTATATCCGTCATTAAATTGGGATCCATTATCACAAATATTACTAGATTTGGAATTCCTTCTGAAATTATTTGTGATAATGGATCCCAATTTATTGGGAGTAGAACTACTAATATTTGTGACAGCTTGGGGATTAAGATGACAGCATCAACATCAGTCCACCCATAAGCTAATGGTCAAGCAGAATCAAGCAATAAAATCATCATCAACAACTTGAAGAAGAACTAGGATCCAAGAAAGGAAAGTGGGTTGAAGAGCTACCATATATCCTTTAGGCAGATAGGACAACTCCAAAGAACGCCACAGGCCAGACTCCATCTCCTTAGTCTTTGGAACTGAGGTAGTGATCCCTATAGAGATGGTGCTTCCTACAGCTAGAACAAGCATCCGTGATCTTGAAGCAAATGTTGAAAACCTGACTCAAGACCTAGACACTGTGGATGAGCTCAGAGATTTAGCAAGAGTAAGGAAGGCTAGCTACCAACAAAGAATGTCTGGGCCATACAACAAGAATGTCAGGGTCAGAAGATTTCAAGTTGGTGATTTGGTGTTGAGGAAAGCATTCCAGAACACTACAAATCCAGCTGATGGTAAACTAGCACCAAACTGGGAAGGCCCTTTTTGATAGAAGCAGAAGCTGGAAAGGGGGCATACCGCTTGTTAACTATGGATGGTGATCTCCTACCAAGAGCTTGGAGTGTTGTTCATCTAAAGAAATACTTCATGTAAGAAGGATCAGGGATCCTCAGAGATTCCAATATTCTGAGTTAGGATCAAGGATCCTTAAAGGATATATGATCCTTCCTTCGGTAACATCTTACTTTCATTTTTATTCATTTTATACTTATTATCCATTACAAGAAGAGGATGTTAAGAACCTAACATCCATTTTCATAAAGTTTAAGCCTTTGCAGAGTTGTTAACTTTTCACAGAAGATCAAAGTGATTGGTCAACTCTCCAAAGTTTTTGGGCTTGTTCCCAGTATTTGGGTCTGTCCCCAGTTAAGGTATCTTATACCTTCTAAGGTTTAAAGGTTTTCACCTTTCACACGAATTTGGTTTTGACACCCCGCCAGTAGCGCACATTTATCCAAGTATGGTTCAAGGCAATGGGACCAGTACACGCTTAGTGACTGACAATTTCATTGCCGCTGGCCATATGTAGGATCTCAAGTATAATGTTAGACGTACCATACATTCGTTATCCTAAGGTTTCTAACGTTTCCACGTTAGCTAAGGGTCTGCAAGTATAATCTCAGAAGATGCATTAAGGTTCAAGAGAATGAGAGCAGAGCTTGTTGCTGCTGATTATGGGTCTGCAAGATCAATAGCCAGATGGTCAAAACAAAATATTGAAGAGACCTATAGAAAACTGGAAGAGCTTAGAAAGAAAGACCCATATGTTCCTCAAAAGCCTGTTTATCCTCCAACAACCACTGCTGGCAGACCACAACAGACCCAAGCCTCCAAAAAGCTTACCTTATACTTTACCCATAAATGCCTTGAATCAATTAAAAAGGCAAAAGAAGACTGATGAGGAGGATGAGCAGAGGTTTGAAGAATATAGAAAAGAGGGGATCAGATGTCAGATTAGATTTCAAATGGATGATGCTACTGACCAACTCACTACTCAACTAGCTAAAACAATTAAACAGTTGGCAAGTAGACCTCATTCACCAAACTCATCACAAATAACTCTCATCCCAAGAAAACCATCTGATCCAAAAATAATAAAGTGGAAGTCATCCTCAGACACCCACGTATTGACTTTGCTCAGATCAGATGGTAATGTTGAAAGGATATCAAGGAAGGATGCATATGGTCTGAATGCAGATGACCTTCAAGATTGTAACGCCATGGGTCCCTAAACTTTCACCTTTTGACAAGTTTAGTCCCTATACTATGTGAAACTTTACGCTATGTAAAACTTTGACTCTTATGATACTTGAAACTTGGAATCTAAACTCTTTAATACTTTGAAACTTGACTCTTGATTCTTGATACTTTTGAATCTTGATTCTTGGTGAAACTAGAGACTTGATACTTGATACTTAATACTCGATACTAGATACTTGAGACTTGACTCTTGATACTTGATTCTTGACTCTTGAAACTATTGAACGAGACTCTTGATACTTGTGAAATGAGATACTTTAAAACTTTATTAAACGGGAAACTAAAGACTTGACACTTATGTAAACTTGAAACTTGACACTTATTAGTTAGCTTATGGAAACTTTTGTGATTATAATCTTGCATGTGATGATATTACCCAATAATACGCAACACAACACTTAATCTAACTCGCAAAACGAACCAAAGACGGAAAAGTAGCCAAACGGATTGGAATGTCCGAATGGACATCCGATCGAACGACCATCCGATCGGAAGTCCATTCGACCGAACAGCTATCCGATCTAACGAGCTTACACCGCCTTATCCTCTTTACACTATAAATACCCCTGTCACATCACTTGATGTGACAGGCTCCTCCGACCAGCACGCACTCTCTCGCTCTAAGGCACTTTTCTTCGATTTTCAAGCGATTCTTGTAAGTTTTCTTCATGATTCTTGTACAACTTTCATCTTTACACACTTTCTCACTTGATTCTTCATCAAAATCATACTTTTCACCGTGAAATCACTAAGATTTTGGCTTGTTGAGGATGACGTCATCATGGCTGTTTGTACAATCGGCTGTGTGATGTTGTTCCGACAAGATTTAGTCCAGATCTAAGAGATTTCCACATGTTTTACCGTGAATCTTTACAAAATCTAAGCTTTTCAGTTGATTACATGTTTTCTTCAAGCTTTCTTAAACTTTTTACCCAACGGTGGTGTCTGGAACCCAAACAGGCCAAGGACTTGTTCCTTAGTCTGGATTCGGCTCGGTGACGGATTTCTACCGAAGAGATGACCAAATTACGAATCAGACATGAAACTTAGTCAAGAGCAGCTGTCCGATCGAACGGGGTGATTCCCATCCGATCAGGCCAGCTGAACCTTGGTGGGTTTCCGTTGTCTTGGTACGTTATCACGTCGTTTCAGTTAAACTTAAATTTAGAAACTTTACGAAGGTGGCAAAAAGGAACAAGATCACATCAGTCGAATGACCATCCGATTAGACGATCATCCGATCGAACGGTCATCCGACCGAACGACCTGTCCCCCATAGCCTTCAATACTTAAACTATTTGAATCAAGACTTTGAACTTTGAAACTTTCACTCGAACAGTCATCTGATCGAACGGTCATCCGTCCGGATGATCGTCCGATCGAACGACTTGGATTTATACTACAATGAAAACTTCAAAAGTTTGGAAACATTTTGCAAACACACTACTGATCGAACGGTCGTTCGGTCGAACGGGTATCATCTGGACCGAATGGTCATCCGACCGGATGACCATCTGTCCGGATGACCATCCGATCAGGATATCTGTCCGACACTTGCACGATTCGACATTTTGTTCGACGCTTATCTGTTATGCTATAATCAGGCTAACTCCAACGCTCCCTTCAATCCAATAGTCGGTGTCGATACTTAGCAACCACTGTGAGTATACTCGATCCCTTTTTGTTTTGAACACTTTTAGGATGCAATATGTATTCTATGAAACTTGACACTTGAAACTATTTGAAACTTACTCTATCCGCTGTAAACATGAAACTTGATACTTGGAAACTTGAGACTTTTTATGCTATGTGAACGTTTAATCCTTGTGTGTAGTTCCGCCTTAACAATGGTAGCGCTATATGGTTAATGCACCTCCCCGTTAGTCTTTGGGGTATTGTTAGGAGGAGACATGTTTGCTTTCCTTGAGTCTTGGGAAAGCGGTTAACGCATTGGAAACTTGGGCTATCACTTGGACTGCATTTTATAGCATGGAGAAACTTATTATTTATGTTTATGCTGGATATGAGTTTTTGGAACGTTTTTAAACTATTATACTACTACGTACTCAAACTTGTATACTCGCCAACATTTTTTTGTTGATATATTTTAATACATGTTGCAGGTTGATAGTAGCCGAGGAAATCAGGAAACATGCTAGGATGCTGCCTAGAAACATATCACAGTTAATCTAGAAATTTTGAACAATGTTTGGTTATTGTATTTGGTACTTTGTGTTTGATTCATGGATGTTGTTAGACAATTTCTATGAAACTTGATTAATTACTATTGAAACTATTAGTGTTATGGAAACTCTTGAACAATCTGAACGCTTAGTGTCGCACCCCGATGTTTCCGCCATCGGTTGGGGTGTGACAAAGATCTTTTGAACCTTCAACTGGAAAAGGATGAAGATGATATGGATTCCCTGGACTTTGAACTTCAATTCAAAGGGCAAATCAGAGAAATGCTGATGAGGAAATAAAGATCAGAAATATATGAAGGGTTTTGGCATCATCTGTTCTAGGGGGAGATTATTGGCTCATGTGAAACCTTCCTTGAGAACAGATGATACAAAGCCAAAACTGTTCTGTAACAACTGATCCAGAATAAACAGTGCTTTGAATTCTGCTCCCTTCAATGGAAAGATATCTAACAACTGCTGCTTCAAAGTTCTGCTCAACACTAAGCTCTTCTGGATTATAAAGACTGTTGAAGACTAAACCACTGAAGAAGTCAAAGATCTGCCGGAAGTCATAGGTCTGATCACCCTTTGAGGAAAGCACTGCTAAAGCTTCATCAGATGTTGAGCTCATTAGAGGATAGCATCAACAGTGTCTTGTAATCAGTGTTTTATTAATGTAACCGTGTTTAGAGGTTGTTAATGTTGTTAGATGTCACTGTCTTGGTGACGTCAGCCAAGATGCCACAGTGGTTAGGATTGTACTATAAATAGACAGTGCATGTACTGTTCTATTAGATCACTTCACACACACTTGCATTTTGTACGAACAATCACTTGTGATCTCAGGCTGAGGGAGAGATAGCAATTCATGCATACGTGATTGAATCATTGTGTAATACAATCATTCGACTAAAAGTATTTATGATGAAAGTTGTTCTTCCATTGTTTGTGTTATAAAGTTTTGCATCATTTCCGCTGCAATTATTTCATCTTATTATCTTCTTTCATTAATCACCTTATAAAAACAACACAAACAATTAAACTCAGATCCTAACAATAATAATTAATAATCATTATAATAACTAGAGTAATATAAACCCTTCTTTTAAGATTTAAAGATGATAATTAATAATCATTATAATAATAACTAGAGTAATATAAACCCTTCTTTTAAGATTTGCCTCTGAATAGCTAAACATTTTACTGAGTTTAAATGATTAAGACCTCTTATCTGAATTAGTTAGACATCTACATCTGAACGGTTAAGCATTATACTGACTCTTAATGGTTCAGACATCTTATGGTTTCAGCATTTAATGGTTCAGACATTTTACTAGTTTAACACTTACTTATTTAGAAGTTGTCAAACAGCTTCTTAATATAGTTGAGATAATACCAATAGGGTGGTGGTCCATTGGCAAAGGCAAAGCCTTTAAACACCTTGGGAGGGGTAAGTCTTGGGTTCAAGTCCAACAGACGACAGAAATAAAAGAAATTTGCCGTTAAAAAAAAAAATATATATATATATATATATATATATATATATATATATATATAGTTGAGATAATTAACTATTATAATATGCCTAGATAAGAAAACAAAAATAAAGCTCTACTGAGATTTCGTCGCCAAACAAATGTATGGTCGAAAAAACTTGAAAAAAGTTGCAAAGTAATCATCATCATCGTCATATCTAGTATTTCCAAACAATGTATTATTTTATTAAAATTAATAATTCAGTTTGTATCAAATAAATTTAACAATTTGAAGATACATGTATTTGTAGATGAACAAGTTTTTTTTTTTTTTTAACGGCCAACAGAACAATCTAGAATACTTCTGTGACACCCACTAGACCAATCAGAGTACTCCGAGAGTAACCCGAGTGCACCACCAATTTCGAGAAAACCCGGTAACCCACCCGCCCGTAGGCACGACAGTGAAATTACCAGTAAAACATGTTTGGCTCAAAGATCCAACCCAAGTTTCCTTGGATCTCTATCACTGCTCACTATTGCCTCACTCTACACCAAATGAGAGTTAAACCTACATCTTTCAAGAGAAATACAAGTCTTCCACCACTTAATCTAGACATTATTCGCTCGTCGATGAACAGGTGTATAAATATATTCATTTAACTTTCAAATCCATCAATACCACCGAATCAATTTTGAAATAGTTATTTCAAAGTATATAAGTGTCTAGATCAGTTTAACTTTTCCCATTTGTTATTCTGCTCAAACCTATACTGAACTATGTGTCACATCAACAATGGTATCACTTTCAGATTACAAATAATAATCACTAACTAACACATTAAGGTTAACTCTAGATGATTCTTGAATACATGGGTCAAATCTATAATATGTTGAGTTCCTGCTAGAAACATCTCCAAAGTCCAATGTATTACACTATTTAAATTGCCCAAAATATTCCCTCTAAAAACCAAACTGAACTTAGAAGTTAGAAACACAATATTTATTCATAGCAAACCAAAACATGTCAACTGTAGTTTCCCTTTTTACCCCTCACATTCCACTTCACAAACCACATTCAAAAGATACAAGAACCACCACCCTATGCCCAGAACCAACTTTAAATACCAAACTCACCAAAAGACATCTATTAAAAACAGTTGGTATTAGCTTCATAGGCAGTGGTGCACTTGAACATCCTGCTGCAAGAGCCGAAACCGGCTTACCCGATAGCCCGGTTGCAGCCACTTCAAGTAGAATATCCTATTCAAGATTCTTGGATTACATCAATGAAGGTGTGGTCAAGAAAGTAGACTTGTTTGAGAACGGGTCGGTTGCGATTGCTGAGATAGTGAATCCAGCATTGGATAATAAGATCCAGAGGGTTAAGGTTCAGTTGCCCGGGTTGCAGCAAGAACTGGTGAGGAAATTAAGAGAGAAAGAAGTGGATTTTGCAGCTCATCCAATGGAAATGAACATCACAGCTGCTGTTTTTGATCTTCTGGCTAACTTTGCTTTTCCGTTGATATTACTTGGTGCTTTACTGTTGAGATCTTTGTCTCCAAACACGCCCGGAGGGCCTAACTTGCCGTTCGGACTAGGAAGGTATGATCAACTAACCAACAATGTTAGATTAAGGGCGTCAATCGTGTCCGGTTGACGAGTTGAATTGTTCAACCAAAACACGACCCATCTAACCCTTTTATCAAAATATGTCAAACGGGTTAGGGGTGGTAATCAAGATGTAAACGTGTTAATTGGGTTGCTCGCAGTGACGAAACTTGAGATTTCTAACCCGGGGGTCGGAAGTCACTGGACCAAAAATTATACCTAAAAAATTATAAAACCGGGGGTCGAAAACGTATATACCTAAAAAATTCTATACGAAAACTACATACCGGACACTACTGAGCGAAAAGTTCGGGGGTTGGGCGGCCCCCGGCCCCCACTATGCTACGCCCATGGTTGGTGGGTTGTAAAAAATGGGTTAAACAGGTTGATGTGTTGAACTGCTTAATTAAACGGGTTGGCAGGTAGACTTGCTTATATAAACCGGTTGGTAGGTCGACTTGCTTAAATTAACAGGTTAACAGGTCGGCTTGTTTAATTAAACGGGTTGTCGTGTTGACCTATTTAATTAAGTGGGTTAGACAGGTAAACCCGAATATGACCAAATTAATTTAACATGTCAAGCAACATGTTGATTACTTTACAGGAGCAAAGCCAAGTTCCAAATGGAACCAAACACAGGTATAACATTCGACGACGTAGCTGGTATTGACGAAGCAAAACAAGATTTCGAAGAAGTAGTCGAGTTCCTCAAGACGCCAGATAAGTTTTCAGCAGTAGGAGCCAAGATTCCGAAAGGCGTTCTCCTGGTGGGCCCACCAGGAACTGGGAAAACATTGTTAGCAAAGGCCATAGCCGGAGAAGCAGGAGTACCGTTCTTTTCACTCTCGGGATCAGATTTCGTTGAAATGTTTGTGGGCGTTGGGGCGTCTAGAGTGCGCGATTTATTCAACAATGCGAAAAAGAACTCGCCTTGTTTGGTTTTTATCGATGAGATTGATGCAGTTGGAAGACAAAGAGGGACTGGAATCGGTGGAGGGAATGATGAGAGAGAGCAAACATTAAATCAACTTCTTACGGAAATGGATGGATTTAGTGGTAACAATGGAGTCATTGTTCTTGCTGCTACTAACAGACCCGAGATTCTTGATTCGGCTTTGCTTAGACCAGGGCGGTTTGACCGACAGGTTAGTTAAAAAAACAAGACAAAACATTCCCAGAACAAAAGATTTGTTAAAAGGAACAATCATCAAACTAGACATTGACCCACTTGATTTGCGAAAATAAACATTTGTAAAGGCTACATGTATGGGCTTCATGCAAAATAATTCACTTTAGAAGTAGACACGTGTGGAAACAGCTAAAGTGTGGCCGTTCCGAAATATGCGGGTATACTATGACAACCAACAAAAACGAGACACGTGTCAATTTGTCAAGGAAAGAGGCTACACAGCCTCTACCTCAGAAAAAAAATTGACATGTGTCTCATTTTTATTGGTTGTCATTGTCAGACCCACATCTTTTGAAACGCCTACACTTTAGCCGTTTCCACACGTCTACTTCTGAAATGAATTGTTTTGCATGAAACCCCTGCGTGTAGCCTCTACAAATGTTTATTTTCACAAATGAAGTGGGTCAATGTTTAGTTTGGTGATTTGATCTACCTTTGTTAAGATGTTGACCCACAAAATTTGATCTAAAAAAGAACGATCGTTGATTGAATTTATGTTGATGGTGGTCTGGTGTAGGTACGTGTTGGTCTGCCTGATGTGAGAGGAAGAGAAGAAATACTCAAAGTTCATAGCAAAAACAAGAAGCTCGACAGAAATGTGTCGTTAAGTGTGATCGCGATGCGAACCCCTGGGTTCAGCGGTGCTGAGCTGGCGAATCTGATGAACGAAGCGGCTATTCTTGCTGGCAGAAGAGGCAAGGAGAAGATTAGTTTGAAAGAGATTGATGACTCGATCGATAGAATCATTGCGGGAATGGAGGGAACTAAGATGACAGATGGAAAGAACAAGATGTTAGTAGCGTATCATGAAATCGGTCATGCAATATGCGCGTAAGTAGTCACTCTCCTCATCGTTTTAACATAATGTGATGCGGGTTGGTTTGAATTATAAGGTCATTTGGTGGTTGTAGGACTCTGACGCAAGGGCATGATCCGGTGCAAAAAGTGACATTGATCCCTAGGGGACAAGCGCGCGGATTAACGTGGTTTACGCCTAATGAAGATCCGTCTCTAACGTCTAAGCAGCAGCTTTTTGCTAGAATAGTAGCCGGCCTAGGAGGTAGAGCAGCCGAAGAAGTTATTTTTGGTGAACCAGAGATCACCACTGGTGCAGCAGGGGACTTGCAACAGGTTACCCAAATAGCAAGACAGGTATGACCTCAACATTTCTGAAAATCTGTTCATTTTGACGTTTATGCTTAACAATATATAAACCTCATTAGCGAAAATTGACATAGATAAACCTTTTATTAGTAGGCCTGTAAATGAGCAAATGCGCTTTTCGAAGACTTCTTCTCAGAAGCCTTTGAACTCGATTCGGGATTTGATGATGATGCCTTAGAAGGATTTGGTTCAGTTTGCTTACTTTCGGTTGTCTAACTTTAACCGAACAAAGGAACAAACACAAACATTATGTGTTCGTGTTCGTTTATTAATATTCTAAACATGAACAGGAACCAACAAGAGTTAAAAGTAAACGTGAACATCCAAATTAAAGTCTAAAATACCCACAGCGTCATATCAAACATTTTAAAATTAAACAAAGGGTTATAAAATATGAAAATCAAATTAGTTTAAAATTCATTCATATTAGTAATATTTAAATTTGAATGAATATTTAAACAAACATAAACAAGGAACATACATAAACGAACATAAATGAACGTAAACAAATGTTCATAAGTGGACATAAATAAATGAACATAGACGAGTTTACAAACGTAAATACACAATGAGCATGTGTTCATGTTCTTTGATTTATTAAATTAACTAATGTCGGTTCGTTTATTAAATAAACAAACTTCTCACTAAACACTTGGTTCGTTTAAATGCCATTCATTACAAGAAAAACCAGGCTAATCATTATTGTATAATGTATAATTTAGTTTTAATATATAAAATCCAACAAAAGTCAATTAAGTGAACATGAAGGTAACTGTTCACTGGCGCATTTATACAAACACTTGGTATGCATCAAAACAATACAAAATTAACCATATTATACGGCATTTTTGACAGATGGTTACAAGATTTGGAATGTCAGAGATCGGGCCATGGTCGTTGATCGATCCAGCAGTACAGAGCAGCGATGTGGTGTTAAGAATGCTAGCAAGAAACTCAATGTCGGAAAAGCTTGCAGAAGATATAGATACATCAGTTAAATGTATAATCGATAATGCGTATGAGATAGCAAAATCACATATAAAGAATAACAGAGATGCGATTGATAGATTGGTGGATGTGTTGCTCGAGAAAGAAACCCTAACCGGCGATGAATTCAGAGGAACCCTAGCTATGATTTCTGATATAGATTTTGCTCGCCAAAACGACAGCGTTCGAGAATTGGTCAATGTATAGAAAGTAGACAGTCTTGTTGTTTAGTCTTCGTAGATGTGTTAATATTGTGTTGTTGTACACTATAATTTTAGGGTTTGTTTTTATTTCTTTAAAAATGGTTGAATCGAAATGCATAACAAGTGAGCACTCTTTGTGAGGTAGTTAACGATCACCTAAATTGTGTCATGACCCGTTACTGTGCTGTTGGATAGCTTGGTAATGAAATCCATGTCTATGGCTCTATCAAGCGTTTTAACGTCTTTTAAGTTAATGATCCTAAATGTGACAAAGTTTAAAGCATTTGGAACCAAGCATGTAGTTTATGATGTTGTAAGGATCAGAATCAAGCAGTGGCGGATCTAGGTGGGTTCTTGGGTTCCCAAGAACCCTCTCGGTTTGGAAAAAAAAATGAAAAAATTTAGTGTAAACCTTGTATGATTTAGAAAAAAAAATAGTGAAAATTATTGAGAATCCAGCAACAGTAACTCACTGAAAAAAATTTCTGGATCTGCTACTGAATCCAGGTAAAGTTGTTTTAGGACAATCGATGTAATCTACAATCAACAAGTCATGAACCATAAGAATGAATATCATATTATTAAAAAGAAAAAAAAGTTAAAAATTTAAACCTTGGTTTATTAGTTATGGTATAGAATAAATAAAGCTAAAAAAAAATTACATGCATTAAGTTCACATCGATTGTCAGATGAGCCCCAAATTGAGGTTTAAGAATTAAGAGTGATGATGATGTGAGTAGGATGTTTTGCTTCGAACAAACAAAATTGTGTAAAATACCTATACGAGGACCTCAACTAGAAGGATCATATGAGGTTTGACCGTTGACACACATTTGTAAAATCTTTCAAGCTTAAATTCATTCACACCATCGCCCCATAAGTCAAGAGTCATGGGTGCAAGTAACAATTTTAGTGTCACATGGTTTCTTCTATTTTAAATAAATCAATAACCATTCTTGTAAGATTTTTAGTCTAACAAGTAACAAGCCTAGTATCATGATATACTATTTTCAAAATGAAATTTATAATATCCATAACAAGTCTTTCATTATATTATAAAAACAACAAATGGCAACATCATAAAAATCATAGTCCTCAAAACCCTTTATTTCATTCTAGTTCGGTTGTGTGGAACAACTTATAGTCGACTAGGAACTCCCATACTTTTAACAATTTTTCTAAGCACATTCTTTTGAATCTTTCCGGTCGAAGTCTTCGGAAGATCCTCCTTAAAAATAACCGATTTTGGCACCAAAACTCTCGGTAACTTACTCTTACAAAACTTCATTATCTCCTCTGCGGTAGCCACAACGGGTTTCCCCCCCATCATCCTTCAGCGGGTCTCACCCCAGAACTTATCAGGCCGTCCCGCAACCGCGGCCTCATTCACCATGGGGTGAGAGTACAACACTGACTCCACCTCCCTGAGTGCACTGACATTTTAACGGAGTTAGTGAGTTGGACAAAAATGACAAAAAAATGCAAAGGTTAGGTAACGGATGAGAAAAAAATATTTGGATTAAAGTTGCATTTCTAACCAAACCATGGAAACTAAAATAGCAATTTACTCTTACTTTAAAATTGTCATTTTTATCTTTGTGATTATTATACAAAACAAACTTAATAAGTTTTATAATTATTGAAAAAATTGCAACTCAGTAGTAAACCCAATTAGAAATCAGAAATCGATTGAAGATCATCAATACCAGAACTACTTAGACGTTCATAGTTGTTTCTCTATATAGGATTTTTATGGCATAATTAAGTTCGCAGGAATCTTAACTCGTGTGTTCTATTTGGGAGTTGGGAAGGTGATTAATATCTATCTAAAAGGATGAAGGCAGGCTTTTTGTTCATGATGTGCTACAAACAAGTAAATAAGATATTTCTATCTAATTTGTTTATACCCAATTTTGTACCCAGATTTGCATTAATTTTTGCTAGAAAGCAGCCCATACATAATCGGAGATTTCATAAATAGGATAAAGATCAAATACAAATAAACTTAACGTACAAAACGTACGAATTGAAGGAAAAGATAAAAAACACGGTGTCATTTTTGTAATTATGAGTAACTATCAAAATTACTCTTGTAGAGTAATTTTGATCTTTTGTAGAGTAATTTTGTAAAATGATCATGTAGCTTATAGAGTAATTTTGATCTTCTGTAGAGTAATTTTGATCCTATAGAGTAATTTTGTTAGCATTTAGCTATGGCGTTTAGCTTTATGGTTTAGTTTTATGAAAAGTTAAAAAGGTTATGAAACAGTAGTCTCGATAAATAAAGCTCATTTCGGACCATTGTAGTTGTCAACATGTTGGAGGTATTTCAAAACTTCATTGCTCAGATCAACTTCAACCATACCCCCCCCCCCCCCCAAATGCTTGTTATCAGCCACTTCTTGTTTTCAATTATATTAGTCCTTCGGCGCCTATCTACATAATCAACTACACGAGAATTATTGAAAGCAAACACCTTGATCCAGCCTTCTTCTTCATATCTGAGCAAATCAGCAGTTAGCTCAGCAGACTTTCCAACAACAATCAGACGTAGCCTCTTTGCGATGGTCAAAAAATGCCCTTGGCAAGGATTGACTACGATACTCTCGGAAAAACGAAGCAATCTGAAAGTCTCAGAAAGAACATCGAAAGCAACTATGTTCCTCTCACCTAGTGGATACAAATAATTTGAAACCATGACATATATGGTTTTACCAGCATAAATTCCGGGAGACCATGAATAACTGCTTGAACCATAATTATTACGCTCAAGAAATTTATTGTTCTCCATGACTCACGGCGTCGTGAGTAAACACGAACAGTAGCCACATTACGGTAACATCTGATGTGAAGCATTTTCAGATCATTGGATTCATCAAAATACATTCCACCTGTATCAGAGTTTCGATCATGACTATTATTTAAGTAGTCGTCAGACAAAAACTTATAGCGCCTGGTTGTTGGATTCCAAAGGATCAGCTCACAACAAATCCGTTCATTGCAAACTAACAACAATCCATTAAATGACGATAGAATCCGTAAGAAGGTAGGGTGGACGTTGTTAGGAAAACTTATGGTTTTGCCTGTAACGACATCCAAATTACCAGCTACTATGTTGTCAACGACAATTGACGTGTCTTTAAAGGAGAGTAGTTTCTTTTGTAATGAATCTCCACTTCGGAGAGAATGCATCATCTCAAATGCATGACTTGACAGTTCCCTATAAAAAATTTTGGAAAGACATTTCAAACGACCAATATCTTCAGCAGGGAGCCTTGTGAAAATTTCGTCAACGATCATTTGAAACCCAATGTTTTCCATTTTGCGGTGAACAAATGCGTGTTTGAAAGCCAAAGAGATTGTAATAATATTTATAAACAAAAAACTTTGAAGATGATTGATTAGATGGATGAAAGCGGTAATGATAAAAGCAGTTTCCCAATGTATTTTATATACCTAATGAAGGCGGTTATGACTAAATAGATCGTCAGACTAACTTACTGTTAAAGAATATGATGCGACGATGGTTAGGCTTTTAATGCAAAACATTTCAAAAGTGCGTTTTCATGGGAAAACTATAAAATTAAATATCAAGAAATCCAAAAGACAAATTTTAAACTTTCAAAAAAACAGGTTATCATAATTACAATTAACCTCTTCATTTACCATAAGACGCATTTTAAACACTATAAATGATTATTTACCATTATCCGCATTTCAAAACATCAACAGTTTTCTTTTAAAATTTTCACATTTCTTGACTTACGAAACATCTGTTCAGGCACAATTCAGCATCCACATAATCTAAATCAAACTCAGACACAATGAGAAGAGTGCTTTCATCATCATGCTTTTATAAAGATTGCAATTACATCTAATAGCCTAACAAACTCCTTACATCTACTATTAGCCTAAGCACTATTACATTGAAAACCTCTGTTAAGCAGGATCTATTGAATATCATATGTTGTTCTTTAAGATCTGTTGACCCATAGCAGACATTTGCTTCTTCAAACTTTCTTCAGACCGTGTCTTCATCAGCAGAGGATCACTTGAAACAAATGTTCTCTTTGGGCAGAGTTTATATCTAACAGACATTTAGAGGAGCAGATGTTGTGTATTTGTAATTGAGAGGAAATTCTTCAAAAAACTGTTGACTTACCAAATAATAAAAAAAAATTCAAACCTCTGGCATAAAAAAAATCTCTTCATTTAAAGACCAGTAATACTCTACATAGTAAACACATGCTTCTACAACTCCAGCAGACACAGATGTTCCGAACCTCTGTTAGGCAACAACAGATGTTGCCAACAGTATTCTTCATTTAAAGACCAACAATACTCTACATAGTAAACACAAGCTTCTACAACTTCAGCAGACACGGATGTTGGGAACTTCTGTTAGGCAACAACAGATGTTGACAACAGTAGCAAGTCAAACAGCCGTTAGATTAGCAGAGGATCACTACTAAACAAATGTTCTCTTTGGGCAGACTCTACCTTTGACAGAGATTTAAAGTAACAAATGTTGAGTATTTGCAATTGAGAGGAGGAAATTCTTCAAAAAACTGTTGACTTACCAAATCATAAAAAAAATAATAACATTTCAAACCTCTGGCATAAAAAAACAATAAAAAAAATCTTCATTTAAAGACCAACAGTACTCTACATCCTAAACACCGTTAGATTAGCAAGTCAAACAGCCGTTAGATTATCAGAGGATCAATACTAAACAGATGTTCTCTTTGGGCAGACTTTACCTTTGACAGAGATTTAAAGTAACAGATGTTGAGTATTTGCAATTGAGAGGAGGAAATTCTTTAAAAAACTGTTGACTTACCAAATCATAATTTGAAATTGATTCTTTGTAATTCTTCAAAAAATTTATGCTGGTAAAACCATATATTTCATGGTTTCAAACTGTTGACAAATTTATCCAGTAACAGAAATTGATTCTTCAAAATTCTTCAAAAAATTGTTCAAGCACAATTCAACATCAACGTAATCTAAATCAAACTCAGAGCCAATTTCACATCTACATCAAAAAATTATTCAAGCACAATTCAACATAATCTAAATCAAACTCAGAGACATCTACATTAAAAATTACATAACAATACTTATGCACCTTAAAATAAGTAAAAATAAATTGCTCCACAAAGATTAATAGGATTAAAATTTAATTATGAATTTAAAAGATCAACAATTACATCGAGTACTAAACAACGAAACTTTAAAATCTAACAACAACACCAAGAAATTTAAGAATCTAACAGCAAAAATTAAGTGCTTTTAGCTTCAACTCCATCGAGTACAGAACCTCTCAATGTATATCTTTGACAATCGCCATGAACTCCACGGAAGTTGAAGGCATCACCGTCAGGTTTCTGGAAACCTGGTCTCTCGTGAACAGACCAAGATGCAGTCCATCAAAACACCACATCAGCTCTTGAAGAGTAGCCCTATCCTCATATACTTAATCCTCAACTTGCTTGATAAAGAGTTGCTTTAAATCATCGGAGCCTGCAGAAGTGTATATATCTTTTATGTATACATTCTATACATCAAAATTCCAAACTTTATGTATCTTTTAATACAAAAAAGACAGGAAAGAACAAACTGAATCTACTTATATATCTTATTAAATAAAATCTTATCTTATAGAAGAAGCAGATCATTTCTTGCGTTTAGTAGGAACCACTGTAGATTCTACATCATCATCATCTGCCCAAGTCATTCATAATCATCATTTAGTCATAACCCAGATTAATTTAATTGTACATTTAATAATCTTTCTTTGTATTTAATTTAATACAATCAATATCCATATTAACATATTCTAAAACCATTATGGCTCCACAAATACTTCTACCACTGGTCTCTCAGAGCTAGAATATATCAACAGTTTAAAATAAAAATTATCAACATTATCAACAGTTTAAAAAACCTAAAATTACCCGCAGATGATTGTATGAATTTCAAACAACTGTGATTAGACTGAAATATAAAGCGTGAATTAGAGTAGATCAGTTCAAAATTCAAAATTTCAAAATTACAAAAAAAACATACTTTCAACGATGTTGGAACAATGATGTTGGAAATAACTGTAGAACAATCATCATCATCATCTGCTCAAATCATTCACAATCATCATTTAGTCATAACTCATATTAAAAAACAATTACGAAAAATCAAAAACCAAAACAAACATAATTATATATGACATTACCATCATCAAGGCCAACCACATATCCCCAAAATTTGTTCTGAAAGTGGGTCAGAGAGAGTTTCCATTTTCTCTTATCCTTTATGAAGAAATGTCGAGTATTGAGAAGAAGGGATTTGAGAGAGAGATGTCACACCCTGACTTTTGCGAAAGCGTATGATGTGTGACTTGTTCAATATAATTGCATTCAATCATACTAAACAACTATATGATTAAAACGATGTTCATCCATTCATTAAGTTTAAAATATTACAAACACTAGTCATTTAAGTTTCAAATAACACAACATTGACTAAGTTACAAACCAACAAAAGTGGATGACACTTAAACTTGGAATTTACTTCCAGAAACAACACCCGCGCCCAAGATCCAACTTGTTACCTGAAATACATGTAATTTTGGAAAACATCAACAAAAGTTGAGCGAGTTCATGCGTTTTGTATGAGTACTGATAAGCTTGCAATCATTTGAGAGACTCCTTTGAAAACAGGTATGAAAAGCGTCTATGAACATATCAAATTAATGTTTTGCAAGGACATTATTGTATGTAAAGACATAGGGAGCACTCAAAATGAGTAGGCTTATACCCTTGTCGATTTTCCCTCGACTGTGTCGAATTTCCCTTCGACTGTGTCAATTTTACCCTTGACTGTTGTCGATTTACCTCGACTGGGACACCAAAGCACTCAAGTGGTCACATAAGGACCATAAGTGGGGCTCGGTCGTACCCGTTAGATCTAACCTTCGTCCATATTTATTATGAGAGTTAATGGCATTTCAAATTCAATAACATGATCTATAATTCATTTCATAGCCAATTCATACCATTTAAATGTATGCAACATGTATTCCACCCCCCGAGAGTTATAAATCCGAAAACAGTTAAGAGAAAAGGGGGACATGAACTCACGGTTTTGCGTTCTTCAATCCGTCGTAACTCAAGTTGCTGCTAGTGTGCACGACGACTACCTACAACGTACTACGGTCTATTAGACGAGGGGGCCATGCCTTGACTTAGTATTAGTTAGTGTCTTTGAGTTACGTTTCTTTGTGTCCTGAATATTATTCCAAATTATATAATTATTTGTTAAAATAATAAATATTTTAACTTAAATTATATTTATGAATTTTGGAATACTAGTTAAAATGATACATTTTAACTTGCCAAGTTTATGTATTTGTACTTGTATAACTCCCCAAGGATGGGTGTATTTGTATTCGTATTCTTATCCTTCTATATTTTTGCCAAGTATCGACGGCGTTTTCCGGTGTGTAATTATACGTATGAGAATACGTATTTCTATTGTGTTTATTAAGTATCTCATACTTAATTCTTGTATTAA
Organism: Helianthus tuberosus; assembly: GCA_030545235.1. Taxonomy (NCBI): domain Eukaryota; kingdom Viridiplantae; phylum Streptophyta; class Magnoliopsida; order Asterales; family Asteraceae; genus Helianthus; species Helianthus tuberosus. Next base: position 82,398,387 of record CM060371.1, on the reverse strand, counting down.
CTTTTCCGGAATAATATTTCTAATAAAAATACATCAATATATATTTCCAAAATATATATTTTAAGAAATATTACATAGAAAAATTATTTAGAATTTTTCCTTGGCAAAAATATTTATACTTTTCATATAAGTCTTCAAGAATAATATATTTTCAAGTCTAACTCAGAAAATATATATAAATCTATTTTTCACCCAAAAATAATATGTCCAAAGTTTATTTAAGAAAATATATATTTTCTCCCAAAAATAATATATCTTCTAATAATTCCAAGAAAATATATATATTTTTACTTACCAAAAATAATATATTTCCTCCTTGTCAAAAATATGGTTTATTTTATAATACTCACGAAAATCATATTTTTGTTCTCTTGGTTTCCAAAATACCGTTACCAAAATATACTTATGACTTCAATTCCGGAATATTTATGTAAGTTATATTCCTTGTTCGATTTCTTCCAATATTTGGATATATTTTGTATATTCATTCTCTTGGAATTTTGGTAATATTTTGGATTATAATTTCTTGGTATTTTGGTGAGTTATATTATTTCAAGCCCTAAAATAATATAACTATTACACATAATATACAAATAATCACACACACGGTGACATCTAAATATATATTTCCTAAATACATATTGTAACATTCCCAAAATTTTTAAATTTAAAATAAAGTTATTACACGAATAGGTCATGGGTAAATTGACCGATAAAAATATAAAGTATTTTGGCAAACGTAGGAACCGTTTAATAATTAAATTTTAAAAATACATTATATTTGAACCTACTCCATTTTTAATGAAACTTGGTTCAAAATGTAGATAAGATTTTTCTCGTTCTAATGACATATTCATCATTTTATAAAACGTCATATGTTAGAAGTTATAAGCGCCAAATGAGTGAAGTAGGTGAATTAATTATAATAATAAAATATTAATAAAATCTAAACTTGTTTGTCATTAAAAAATTCATGCATACGTTGCATGTATATGATTAATTGCATTAAAATTTGACATATGTGTTCAAATAAAGGAATGCACGTGTATTAGTAGACGTGTCCATTTCCAGACGTGTCCATTTTTCTTAACCTCTAAGAACTTTGAAACTCCTATAAATAGAAAAGGGGATCACACTTTCAACATTGCTAGCCCCTCTTTCTGTCGCCCTCTCCTCTCAAATCTATACTTTTAATTTCTATTTTAATAATAATAATAATAATAAAGCCCTGCCCAGTTTTAAGTATTGTAACCCCTGACCACTGAGTCAATACCCTGTCCGATTGATTTAGGACCCACCAACGCATGTCGAGGCTCTGCCCGACTAAGTACGTTGGGGTTCTGTCTCGTGACGTAGGGATAAAATTTAATTGGGTTACTGTACTTAATACGAATACATTATTTATTTTATTAAATAGTTCAGGAGTTATACCCAAAATATAACAACCCTCCTTAAAATATTCTAGACACCCCGTATACAAAAAATGGCCCCGAAATACCTTTAATTTTATAAAAATCAAATAAATCAAGTTCTGGTAGGCGCTCGCGAGGCGCGAAGAAGACAACGAAGGCTGTCGCGGGCCACGACAGCTCAACACCAGGCGAAACCACATCGTGCCACGTGGCGTGACACGTATCAAGACTACACGGTGACTCACCATCCCTATACGAGACACGTAGTCTCTCGTGGGCCGCGAAGGCCGAGCCTTCATCTGTCGCAGGGCGCGACAGACTCCGAATTCAGCTATAAATTGAGCAGCAGCGGCACATTTCACAGTCGCTCAAATATTTCTTTCTCTCTTAACACATATAGGAGAAAATTATACCATAATAAGCGAAGCTCTACCTTGCTGTAAGTATTCTAACCCCCGGTTACGTATTAGTTACGCTGCCTGATTGATCTAGTGCTCCGTAACGCCTGTCGAGGTTCTGCCCGACGTAGTCGTTGGAGTTTCTGTCTCGGGGAAAGTATAACTAATGTAAAATGGGTTATTATACTAACGCGTGTGCATTGTTTAATTAATAGATTATCACCAGGAAACCACAAAGGAAAACCCTAAAATAGCGATGTGAGTAATCTCCTTTTTGCAAACTGTTTTTACAAAACCTTAAATATTTTACAAGGTGATTAACAGTGATTGAGTCTTTGTAATTCTTCAATTACTGCCGGTATTATGGGGTTCTGTATACATTACTTGATAATCATCACAATTGGACAATGGGTTAGTCAATGTGTGATATGACCATAGCCACAGATTCGGTCGAGTGGCAAGTACTGAATGAGTAATTGTGTAGATAGAAACAATGTGATAGCTCTCAATACTGTAAAATAATAAAACCTGTTTTGATTAAACTGGGATTTACTCACCAGTATTTCTTGCTGATAAAATGTTTTAAACACGTGTTTCAGGTAACTTAGTTTGAAGCCAATAAAAGCCAGCTGGAGAACACTGAAGGCTTAGAAAAGTGGCTATAAAAGTTATCTAATTAAGAAGGAGAATTGTTTTCAATAATTAGGGTTCATCCCTATAAATATATATAAATAAAAGTAAGAATTTTGCTCCACTTAATTATTATAAATGGATTATAGGGAAAACTTGGGTTTTCCCATGTGTTTTGTTTATAAAATATGGTGGTTTACTCTGATAAAAATATTTCCTAACAACGGTCCTGATGAAACTTTCCGCTGCTAAATTGATAAACACCGATACCATCGAAACTGGTTCACGGCTGCCCGCTCCCAGGGTAGGGGTCGGGGGGTGGTGACAGAAGGTGGTATCAGAGCCATGCCACTGGTTTAAGCCCTTTGGATGTTCTTCCAATGCCTAAACCTTAAGTATTTGTGTTTGAAAATTAATATCTTATGTGTTATCCTGTGAACATAAAATCTTAATATGTTTATTATGATTTTTATACGATTTAACGAATTTTGAATTCGTAATATGTGTTACCCATATTTGTATCTTACAGTTATGCTGTATTATATATATTAATAATATCACGTCTTAGTAAATTTTGTGATACCTTATATATCTATCATATCCATATGTATATATGGGAACATAATGCAATATAAATTTTATAATAATAATAATAATAATAGAATGTTAATATTAATATTTTAATATTAATATAAGATAAATACAATTCAGATATGATACTTTGAAAATATCATAATATAAATATCTTGATAATATATAACCTACCTAAATGATTTTAGATCATTTAAATTCTCAAAATATGTAACTCCTATTTTGTATCTTATAATATGTTAGGTTATAGAAATAAAAAAAGGGATATATTCATAAAATAATTTTGTAATATATATATATAGAGCCAGGATCATTTCAGAACCATAAATATTTACAGAACTCGCAGAACTCCTAATAAATAATCTTTTTATTTATATATTTTTATGTTTAGGATAATTTTATCATTTATTATGTGTATTTTTATGATTACATACAAGTTAAGAGTAATTTTATCATTTTTTATATGTAATTTTATAATTACACATATGTAAACTAGTTTTTTTACATATATGTAATTAGTTATGACACATATATATAATTTTGGAAATTAAACATATGTAAACTACTTTTAACATGTATGTAATCAAAGAAATACATATAATAGATGATAAAAAGATCCTAAATACAAAAACTTATATGTTAAATGATTGTTTATTAGGAGTTCTGAAAGTTCTGTGGTTATTTAGAGTTCTGAAATGAACTCAACCCTATATATATATAAATATATATATATCATATCATATCCCCATATTTATGTGAATACAATTCAAAATAAATAATAATAATATTAAAATATTGATACTAATATCCCTTAGGTATGATATCATTGAAATATCATAATATGAAATATTATTCAATGAAAGCATGATATTTTATGATTTATGATATAATCCAAAAGTTTTACTCAATTTAAAAATATGTATTTGTCAAAATTTTGATAAAACGTATAATTATACTAATTTTGTTAAAATATAATGTTTCAGCATTGTTTAAATACAATAATTAAAATACTTTGTAAATCACTTTATAATTCTTTATCGTATTATTAAATATTAAATATGCATCAAAATTTGACAAGTCAAGTAATATTTAGAAATTATACATATAGTCAATATTAACGACAATTAACATGCTAGAGAAATTTTTAATACACAAATGCTCCCTAAAAAAAATCTTCAATATATACTGTTATTATTTATCATCATTATTATTAATATAATACACTCAATTAAATATTATTAAATTCTGTTTTAAAGTAAAACTAATGATAATAATATTTTTGGAAGAATAAAATATTTGGATCTTGCATAAAAGTTATGTTAAGAAAATTTTATAAAACATAATTCTTAATTTAATTTATACAAATAATGAACAAGAATTATTACAGTTCGACGATTCTAAAATTTAAACACATATACGTATACAATGGAAGATATGAAATATTTGACAAAACTGTATCTATGAAACAGAAATATGCACAACAACTTAGTACTGTATAATTGAATGATTTTAATACATAATATTTATATATCAACAGGAAATAGCTTAAACTTATTTCTTAAATTAGATGTAAGTCAGATGTGTTTTTTTTTTTTTGTATCAATATTATAAATAACATTTCATCTATAAAGTAAAAATATATACAAAAACATTTAGTAAAGTATAACAATATGGTTTAAAATATATGTACATATATCTCAAGAAGAAACAATTTTTATCATTTGATAAATTTAATTCAATTCTTAAACTATATTTAAATCATATGTATATGTATTCTGATATGAGAACAATACTTAATATATTATGAATCGAATTTAGAAACACCAGACTTTGTATTATCTATTACGAATCTTAAATAAATAGATATAATAAATTAAGAATTTGAATCAAATTATAAATACGTTATAACCAAAATTGAGTCAACCTGTCAAGATTAAATTGTTCTAAAAGAATTCAGAAGATTTACATCTTTATTAAATTATTCCTCTTGATAAATTATTCTTTTTTATTCCAAAATATTATATTCAATAAATTCAATAGAAATTTATTTTGTTAATATAAAGAAATAAACAAAGTTATGGAAATAAACAAAATAATTAACACAATTAATTATGTAATTGGATTTTTATAATTTGGTATTATATATATACATATTACAGGAAATTTTAAAACTTTATATTTATATGTACATATATGCAAGACACCATTTTCTTAATAGTATGTATAATAATCAAATATCTTCTATAAAAAAGACAAACTTTTATATAACAGGAGAAACAAACCTACATTTTACTCAAAATCTATTTTGATACCCAGCTTTAATTCAAAAGATACTTTAAGAATATTTGTACTAGCACCACCTTTTAAAGAACAATAATGAGTTAATAACGGAGAATCTCAGAATTTCATACAAAGCCCTTACCTTTATTTTTGAATATCTATCCAGACATGAGTTCTGAAAATATAGCTAAATTAAGACAATATAGAGAAAAGCTATTACACCAAAAAGAAGGAACAACCCATATAATATATACATTTTCTTTATATTTTGATAAGATATATAGTAAAAGAAAATATTAAAATATAACATGTATATATATATATATATATCAACGCATAATACAAATAGCTATGACTATAATTGTGCTAAACAAAATGTGCCTGTATAATTGTTTAAGTTCTGTGATAATTACTTCTAAACATGTTTGTAATTCAGATGTCAAAGGAAATTGCATGTAATCAAGAAATTCAGGCTAGTAATGAAAACTCTTGGGATAAAAATACTATAGAAAATATAATAGCTCAAGGAATATCGAATGCTATACCTTCGATCATTGAAGCTATTAAAATTTATGTGCCTATAAACGAGAATCCTACTATACACTGTAAGCATACCCATCACTTCAAACCTAAGCCTAGTATCAACGGAAGTCATGAGATTCATATCAAAACTCCATCTTCCAAACGAAAGGAAACCTCAACCTATGGCTACTCTTATAAGGAATTCTACTCTAACAAATCCTCCAAAGACAAAAGAATGAAACCAAAAACCGCACAGCCTACCTGCAACAACAAAAAGCACGTGAGAAAACGCCATTCTAAGAAGATACTCCGTTGTAACTACTGCAAAAAGGCTGGGCATACAGAGGAAGAATGTAGAAGGAGAAGGGAAACCAATGTATGTTATAAATGTGGAGATCCAGGCCACTTCCCTCGCTACTGCCCAAAACTATCTAAGGCACCCGACAACGGAGCTAGAAACCCAGATGAAGTTAAGAAGAACGCATAAATATTTACCAACACCAGAACCAACAACAAACTTTTAAAAAAAGCACCCGTACGTTTTGTCTGTACTAAAGTATTAGTTGACTTTTAATTCCGATCAAAACTTCATCAATAAAAGGTCTTTATTTTTCCTTTATAGAGCCAACTCTCGTTTATCTCATATCTTGAGAAATTCCTACGTCATACATGCATTGCTTGTCATGCATGTGAATTCATTTTAAAAGATCATTTATTCTTGAATTCTAATAAATATTTCGTTATACTCATTCTATATGAATACCTAATGTTGACTTTTGATATCACGTCAACAAATTCTTGGAAAACTTCTTTCCTTTTCAAAGATACTTACCGGATTTCATTATTGGAATATGTCCAAACCAAGATCAATTGTTTGAACTTGTTCACAATATACATTCAATTCAAAATCCCATATGATGAGTTGAGATCATCATATTCGAGGTAATCTCATTGTTTGAATCATAGTAAACTTGTTTAAAGTCTTCAATTTCAATAAATCATTTGTTAAAACACGACACCTTGCGGTGGCGATTTCTTTGAAACTTGGATTCATTTTATTTTCGCACATGAGGTACGAATTTATCTATTTATTGATTCATTATCCTAAACTAGTCTTAATACAATTTTGTGTTAATACAACGATACCTAAATTATTATTCCAATGTACCTTCAACATTTTTTTCATCTTTGAGTTAAACTATTCTTTCATTTGAACATCTTATCTTTTGAATATCCAGATTCACTTCATTTGAAAACTTTCAGTTAATATAAAAAATGGTGAATTCATTCGGTCACCGTAATCATTAAACTCTTTCAGTCATTACAGCATCTTGCGGTGTCTGAGTAAAATTATAGTCTGTGCTAATCATGAATTCCCATCATATCAGTTCATATGTCATTCTTTTGACTCATCATTCAAGTTAAGATAATGATACACTAAATTCTATTATATTATCCAGTGTATCACTGCCATAAATATCACTGATCTCTGGTTTGATTATTGACAAATCATTTTTCATACTTCCATTTTCAAATTAAGATTATTGATTCAGAATCTCCCTTAATTTCTTTTCTGGCATTGAATTCTATTGTTTCTACAAGTCATTGCATTTCGAATTTTATGTCTATCAAATCTCTCTTTTGATTTATGAAACTAAAGTCACCTTGATAATGATATCATTTTATCTCATTCAGTTAACATCAATTCCTGAAATTTAGTTTGAGACCATTGAATTCTAATTATCTTATGATTCATCTTTTGATTCTATCCCAAGCATCTTAACCAACTAAAAGACGTGACGTAACCCCAAGAAGATATCGTAGTCCAAATCTCGAGGACGAGATTTAAAACAAGGTGGGGAGGATGTAACATTCCCAAAATTTTTAAATTTAAAATAAAGTTATTACACGAATAGGTCATGGGTAAATTGACCGATAAAAATATAAAGTATTTTGGCAAACGTAGGAACCGTTTAATAATTAAATTTTAAAAATACATTATATTTGAACCCACTCCATTTTTAATGAAACTTTGTTCAAAATGTAGATAAGATTTTTCTCGTTCTAATGACATATTCATCATTTTATAAAACGTCATATGTTAGAAGCTATAAGCGCCAAATGAGTGAAGCAGGTGAATTAATTATAATAATAAAATATTAATAAAATCTAAACTTCTTTGTCATTAAAAATTTCATGCATACGTTGCATGTATATGATTAATTGCATTAAAATTTGACATATGTGTTCAAATAAAGGAATGCACGTGTATTAGTAGACATGTCCATTTCCATACGTGTCCATTTTTCTTAACCTCTAAGAACTTTGAAACTCCTATAAATAGAAAAGGGGATCACACTTTCAACATTGCTAGCCCCTCTTTATGTCGCCCTCTCCTCTCAAATCTATACTTTTAATTTCTATTTTAATAATAATAATAATAATAATAATAAAGCCCTGCCCCGTTTTAAGTATTGTAACCCCTGACCACTGAGTCAATACCCTGTCTGATTTATTTAGGACCCACCAACGCATGTCGAGGCTCTGCCCGACTAAGTACGTTGGGGTTCTGTCTCGTGACGTAGGGATAAAATTAAATTGGGTTACTATACTTAATACTTAATACGAATACATTATTTATTTTATTAAATAGTTCAGGAGTTATACCCAAAATATAACAACCCTCCTTAAAATATTCTAGACACCCCGTATACGAAAAATGGCCCCAAAATACCTTTAATTTTATAAAAATCAAATAAATCAAGTTCTGGTAGGCGCTCGCGGGGCGCGAAGAAGACAACGAAGGCTGTCGCGGGCCGCGAAAGCTCAACACCAGGCAAAACCACATCGTCCCACGTGGCGTGACACGCATCAAGACTACCCGGTGACTCACCAACCCTATACGAGACACGTAGTCTCTCGCGGGCCGCGAAGGCCGAGCCTTCATCTGTCGCGGGGCGCGACAGACTCTGAATTCAGCTATAAATTGAGCAGTAGCGGCACATTTCACAGTCGCTCAAATATTTCTTTCTCTCTTAACACATATAGGCGAAAATTATACCATAATAAGCGAAGCTCTACCTTGCTGTAAGTATTCTAACCCCCGGTTACGTATTAGTTACGCTGCCCGATTGATCTAGTGCTCCGTAACGCCTGTCGAGGTTCTGCCCGACGTAGTCGTTGGAGTTTCTGTCTCGGGGAAAGTATAACTAATGTAAAATGGGTTATTATACTAACGCGTGTGCATTGTTTAATTAATAGATTATCACCAGGAAACCACAAAGGAAAACCCTAAAATAGCAATGTGAGTAATCTCCTTTTTGCAAACTGTTTTTACAAAACCTTAAATATTTTACAAGGTGATTAGCAGTGATTGAGTCTTTGTAATTCTTCAATTACTGCCGGTATTATGGGGTTCTGTATACATTACTTGATAATATTCACAATTGGACAATGGGTTAGCCAATGTGTGATATGACCATAGCCACAGATTCGGTCGAGTGGCAAGTACTGAATGAGTAATTGTGTAGATAGAAACAATGTGATAGCTCTCAATACTGTAAAATAATAAAACCTGTTTTGATTAAACTGGGATTTACTCACCAGTATTTCTTGCTGATAAAATGTTTTAAACACGTGTTTCAGGTAACTTAGTGTGAAGCCAATAAAAGCCAGCTGGAGAGCACTGAAGGCTTAGAAAAGTGGCTATAAAAGTTACCTAATTAAGAAGGAGAATTGTTTTCAATAATTAGGGTTCATCCCTATAAATATATATAAATAAAAGTAAGAATTTTGCTCCACTTAATTATTATAAATGGATTATAGGGAAAACTTGGGTTTTTCCCATGTGTTTGTGTTTATAAAATATGGTGGTTTACTCTGATAATAATATTTCCTAACAGCTGTCCTGATGAAACTTTCCGCTGCTATATTGATAAACACCGATACCACCGAAACTGGTTCACGGCTGCCCGCTCCCAGGGTAGGGGTCGGGGGTGGTGACACATATTTAGTCACTTTTATTTACAAAAACCAACCTCCATTATTTATAATCTTGTAGCAAAGATTATGGCAAACTTTATATAAAATTCATGGTTTAAAATATACTTGTAAATATTTGTTTAAAAATATTTTTCTAAGTGTTTAATTTCTAGAAAAATTTTGCCATAGTTTCCCCTTAAAAATGGAGGTTTCCATGCTTTCAAAGCATATCATTTTCTTTTAAAATCATCATCAATCATCAACAAATCATTCAAGACTTACCATATGCTTTAAATATGCAATTTATACTTTGACATGAACTTGAAATTTTGTAAAAAGTTGTAGTAATTTAGTATGTTATTTAGTAGGTTAAGTTACCTTCTAAAATATGGTTATTTGTTTAAGAGTAAAATGCACGAATAGTCCCTGTGGTTTGGTGAAATTTCACCTTTAGTCCCCAACTTTTCAAAATTACACTCTTAGTCCCTGTGGTTTTACAAGTTGTTACTCGGATAGTCCCTAAAGCTTATGAAGGTTACTCAGATAGTCCCTGTGGTTTGACACGTTGTTACTCGGATAGTCCCTGTGGTTTGACCAGTAGTTACTCGGATAGTCCTTGTCATTTCACACCCATTTAACCAGAAAAACTAACCTCCATCGCTTTGGGGACTATCCGAGTAACAACTTGTCAAACCACAGGGACTAAGAGTGTAATTTTGAAAAGTTGGGGACTAAAGGTGAAATTTCACCAAACCACAGGGACTATCCGTGCATTTTACTCTTTGTTTAATAATCACATTCTTGCAAAATCTAGCCTTTTACAACTTACAAGATGATTTTTCCAAAAACAATTCTTTTGTATTTCTCTTGTTAATAACATGTTTCTATACTTGATTTATCACTAAAAATATGATTAGTTTCTTTAAAAATCATGATCTTGTAAATCTTGTAAATAACTTTGTTCTCTTGAAAATATTATCTTTGAAATCCTTTATTTTTAAGACTTATAACATGTATCACAAATCATTATACACTAAAACAAGTTTATTTTCACGTTCATGTTTAACATAAAGGATGATCATTATGATTCTCTCAAGAATCATCCTCATACTTGCTAGATCATGTGTTTAATCACAATCTAGCAAGCTTCTTATGATGATCAACATCATAAACACAAGAAATCAACAATCAAGTATATTACATACACTTAAACATCTTTGATTTTCATGATTTAGAGCTCTACATTCATGTTTATGCTTATGTTTCTTCATGATCTTTATGTTTAACAACTTATATCATCTTTTAACCAACATAATATGAAGTAAAATGAGATTAGGAAGGTCTTATTACTAGCACAAGACTGGGGATGATGTTCAAGAAGATGAAGATGACAAATGAGGTGGATAAAAGCACTAGAGAGAGGTCCTTCCAACTCCGTTGCTTGCAACCTCCTTAGATAGACCCGAGACACCTTAGAATCACCTTGGATTACTTGGAAATGGGCTATAAAAATTTAGAGATGCAAGGAGGTGCTTGGCCTTGAGCTTATGGAGGAGGGGAGAAGGTTTCGTGTAGTTTGTATGTTGGTGAGAATGATGGTTTAAGAACTTGTGGTTTATAACATTTACTTCCAACATCATATGGCATATGGTATATCATGTTAGCATATTCCTTAACATATCTAATAAAATATGGCAACAAATCTAATGTGGGACCCATGTCCCCTAACCGGCTATCAAAGGGGGTGGGGGGTAAAGTGTAACATTTAATCACTGGTTTCTTAATTTAGTTGGAATTTAATGGTGCTAGTTAGGTATTTTATGTGTTTAGTGTTTATGAGATGTAATATGATGTTCGGTGACCATAACTAGCGTTGTAACACTAAAACAATGCTTCTAGTAAGAATTTGATGTTTCAGGTAGTGTCCGATTGTTTGGTTCGTTACTGTTCGTTAAAGTGCTAAATTGCAACAGTTTAGTGTGCTTTACATTGTCTTTCATGACAGTTTTGATTCCCGACACCCAAGAAGGTATTCAGGACCATTAATGTAACACCTTGAAAATTCACGTCCTATAATGGGTTGACACGTGTCATATGTTTGAACGTGTGAAAGAATATTATAGAAGGACTAAAGTTGACAAACATGGAAAGTATGTGAATATACGTGTTCGAAATGTCAACGGTGAATAAATATATTGTACATTAACCCTACATGATGTTTATAGCATCAAACGAATGAATCATGGATCATGCGAAGCTAAAAGTGAGAGATTACAAACTACATGGGTTAAATATGTCAACATGTTTAAGTTATACCTCTGAGTGACCTTTTGACAAACCCAAAGGTTTGTAACTGTTAATTATGCTCACTAGAATGCACGATATAAATTTCATAAAGTTTCGTTATTGTATGAGAAAGTTATGATCAAATTCGTATGCGAGGGGTTAAAGCGTTAACGTTGAAAGTTAGGACTTTTCGGGTTAACCAGAAGTGTCCAGGGACTTGGCAAAGTGGGTACAAGTCTCAAAGCCCTTGTAGGTAAATAAGAAGGGGTCAAAATGCAAAGAATAAGCTTGGTTGCCCTTTCGAAGAGCCAAGGGACAAAAATGTGGAAACTTGAAAATGTGAAAGCTGATCAGAAGGTCCAAGCGGGCCGCGTAAGGTCCATTAACACCCTTACGCGGGCCGCGTTAACCGCCCAGATACAGAAACTTTGGACAGAAGCCTGAATTCGCGCATAAACCGACTTTAATCAGTATTTCCACATTGTGGGCGACCCCTAAACAGTTCCTAGAGCACTAGGGACACTTGTGGAGGAATTGTGGTCAGATGTAGAGTTGTGTGTCAACATTTTGTGGTGAAAAATCACTATAAAAGGGCCATAAGTTGCAACCAAGTTCTTCACACCTTCTCTTGCATTCCTGATCATCTCTGGAGCTCAAGACTTCTCTCAAGTGATCTCTGGTCATTCATAGGACTCTTGTAAGTCTGCTTGCCCTTCCTTAATTAAGTTTTAGCTTAGTTATAGCTTAAAAGTCAAACCGTCGTAATTAACGGTTGACTTTAAGATTAATCACTAATGGTCCAGTGATTAGTCGAATCAAAAGTAGTTATAAGTTGGTAATTATGTGGGTAATAAAACCTCAAAAGGGTTCCCCCTGATTCCCACTCTAACTAGGTCAAATGTCGGGTCAAACTTGTTAAGAAAAAGTCAACAGGATACTTAAATTCTAATTTATGCATGATTAGCAATGTAGAACACATACAACCTGTTTGATCATTAATATAACTTGGTAATAAGTGTAAGAACATGTCTAAACATGTTCAACCCGACAATTTCCTGTAAAGACCCGGTTCGGAACCGAAAGTCTCATAGTTTGACTTTTGCTTTGACTTTCAGTTCTGACCCATTTAAGCATGTTTTAGAAATGCCTCAGAGCTTTAATTAGACTAGGTTACATGCTAGTATAACCCTCTGTGATTATACACCTTGGTTCATTAGATATCCAATTAATATGCATGATTCCGTTAATTGCTCATATGTTGACCATTATGCCCTTTTCACCTTAAAACGTGAATTTTGAAAATGTAAAAGAGTAGAAATCTTTGTTACTGATATATAAACTTGTACCCAAAATTTGAGATCAATTGGTGGTGTAGATTGAGAGTTATGCTCATTAGCGCAAAATGAAAGCTTTATGTTAATTAAATGGCGTAATTAGCGTATAGCCTAGTTAAGCCTACTTTTTTATATCAAACTCATTACCCACTGATGTAACATATTATTTTGGGATTTTTGAATATTTTTAATTAATTTTAGGCTGAGCATAACTTGTAGTCGTAGACTTAATCCGGTAATTGTCGGTTTTGCCCTTACGGGCCATAAAATGAGTTTTACATATCTAAAAGACTCCAAACCTTTTGCTACTGATTACATATGATAAATAAATTATTTTAGGCCTTCTGGAATAATAAAAATATCAGCTTTATGTATCGAACCCGTAACTGGCTTCTAATCGCCTTATTAAGCGTTTTTAGCGCATAGTATGTACTAAGACTATTTTTAAACATACAAGGGTGATACCTACTGATATTTAAAGTAAATTATAATATTTTAACAGTAAGCAAAAGTGGTTAATCTCAGACTTCAGTTTTGAGCTTTACGGCTTATGTGAAATTACCAAAATGCCCCTACGGTGCATAGTTTGGTTATAATTGATAAATTTCACATATATACTTTACCCTACTGTTATAACTTAGTAAAATAAGTATTTTTGCTGATTATATCAGACCTGTAACTCAGGTAAATACTTAAACTCTTTTATACCCTTTTAAATGACCAAACTACTCCTACGGGGCATAGTTTGTGTTTAAATTCGTTACGGACATAATAAAAGACATATTACTGATGTCACAACATATTTGAAGCATATTAAGTTAGGAAACCTGTATATGGCTCTTACGGATACCCGTTACGCTTATTACGCGTTCGGTTCGGTTTATGTAACAAGTTTACATAAATTAGGCGAAACGGGTCAAACCTTATCGGTTTTATCTCAAAATCCAGAATGTGTATGAAATACCCATATTAAGAAAGTCTCTGAACTTGTCGGGTCTAAATCACATTCTATCCGGTCTTCGCTTAATCGTGCGTACGACCCGTATCTTCGAAACTAACCGGTCTAAGCTTAAGCTTAACTAAAGACCCGTTAGGATTCTAATAGGTTATTATAAACCTTCGTTCCAGATTAGGAGAACCAGTAAAAGCTACTTGCTATTTGCTTATTGTGATTATTACATTGCTCAGGTAAATACTTTTAACTTATTTTCCCTATACGGGCTTGGGTTACGGTATATAAAATACCGCTTGGTCGGGTATCAAATCTTCCATCGTTGGGTGGTTAATTGAATAATTTGATCGGCCCGTTTAAACAGTCTTGTTTACTTAAAAGCCTTTGGGGGGTTAATGACCATGTCCCGGATATCCCTGGCATCATTTTACGAAATGGCCACGACTTAAGCGCGGGGTGTAGGCGTACACCCGTCAGTGCACAAAAGAATAATGTGGTGTGTCTATTGATCTTTAACCCGGACACGATCTGGGCTACTGAACGCATAAGGAACATGTAATTCGTTCACAAGATTATAATATTAAATAATTTTCCCAAGTTATAAAATGTTTATGCCACGTGCGTCCAAATCAATTTTAAATCATTTTCCAAAATGAGTCAGTTGATTGTATTTACCAGTGTAAACTGACGTATTTTCCCAAAAAGATTAAATGCAGGTACTAAACGTAATTGGCTGGATTGTCTCCTTAGCATCAATAAAGAGTCTCGCAAGCTTAAGATGCCTGAAGTCTGTTGAACTATTGTTTCCATTTTATTTACGATCCGTCTGTGGATAAACTTCCGAATATTGTGACATTTGATATTACAATATTAAATTCGGTTGAAACTTATCTTTTATATTGCTTCCGCTGTGCATATTAAATATTGTGTTGTTTGACTATTATGTTGCCAACCACGTCACGATACTCCCCACCGGGCCCACCGGTGACACGTGGAAATCGGGGTGTGACAATTAAATCATAATTCTGCATTATATTTAGATGTTAAAAGCTGAATTTTTGCTGAATTTATTTATTTTCTGCAGAATTCTGCAGT
Organism: Helianthus tuberosus; assembly: GCA_030545235.1. Taxonomy (NCBI): domain Eukaryota; kingdom Viridiplantae; phylum Streptophyta; class Magnoliopsida; order Asterales; family Asteraceae; genus Helianthus; species Helianthus tuberosus. Next base: position 82,382,906 of record CM060371.1, on the reverse strand, counting down.
TTCAGTGTGTTTCTGGCACTTTCCGGTACCTATGTCGTCACTAGGAAGGCAGTTTTGTAATCCCTACTTTCCTACACACTATACTAGTGTGACACTTGGTCCTGGGGCTTATTTTGTGTCTTAACATCTTGTCTGTCTAAGTACTGAACTCCCGTCAATACTTCTAGTTTGTCTGATAACTGTGTCAATTCTGTTCTGTGCATTAGTAGAACTATATTGTGTTGCATGTAGTAATGATAAAAGTCTTGCAACAAGAAATGCCATTGTATGTATATAACAGAAATCAGAATTTCATTCGTCTTGTAAACTAGATCATGCACAGTTATTAAAGCACAAATTACTGTTTAATTATTGTACGGAATGCATGGAAAAGTGGCAGTTGTCACAAGAGATACATTGGAAGTGTGGTTTAAAAATACAAAAGCAGAGAACACGAGAGTGTAAATATGAAGAGTGAAATGAGGAAATAAAACCTTTATATAAGAAGATGATTGACAGTAGGAGTGAGCAAAAGGAGAAACCCGACCCTACCTGACCCGACCCGAGAACTGATCAAACATAAAATAAAGAACCGATTCACTACCCTAAATTTAGGGTCGGTTTCAGTCCATAGGTCCAAGTCGGGTTTCACCATGAAAAGAACCAAGAACCGACCCGACCTGACCCAATTTTATATGAAAAATTGGAACCGATCTAAATACCTAGGTACTTGGGTTCGGGTCGGGTTAGGTATATTTTCGGTTCGGTTCTCGATTATTTTCGGTCCGGACCTAAACTTGCTCACCCCTAATTGACAGAAGTGAGTGAGTGACATGTATTAATTCCAAATTACATATCACCAGGCATTTTGAATTTTAAAATTACCGGCAATTTCAAAACATCTGCTAAGTTATACGCATCCAAAAGGAAGGACTTTCAACCTCTGCTGGCTTTAAAAGATAGATATAGGCAGAGGTTTTGGGAGGAGACAGACTTTTAGATAGATTTTAAAATGATTTTATATATTAGGCTTTATGATACAGTAATGACATAAGAAAAACATTGTTGACAACCTCTTTGGCTGCCACATCAGCTTTTCTTATGTTATTGAGATTTCTTCTTTTATAGAAAGTACAGATAGATTCTGTGTCATTTTATTTGTTTGTTTTTTCTAGAATGACTTGAAGATTATGCATTATTCAGATAATTGTTTAAAAAATGTTATTGTTTTCTATTAACAAGCAATTGTAATGAATTTGTTTATACAATTATTTACATATATTTTATGGTTTTTTCATACAATTTTTTTATACAAGTTATGAGGTTTCCAATGAATCTCACACCATAATTTTATATATACAACATAATATATACTATTTCGTTAGTGTTATCATAACTTTATACATTTGATAATAGTTATTATGTAATTATATATTCATTTTATATATTTTAATTAAAATTTATCTATTAAAGCTTATTAGCTTGTTTATCATTTTATATATTTTAATTAAAATTTATTTATTAAAGCTTATTAGTTTGTTTAGGCTTGCGAGCCAGTCAAGCTCAGTGTATAAAACTTGGGTCGAGTTCATATGTTAAATGAGCTCAAAATTATACTTGATTCCGAACTCTTATCTTGTTTAAGCTCGAATTAATTAAAGTTCTTAATGAGAAACATATCATTAGACCATGGGGTATCGTGGGGCGTGGGTTGGGGGCATGGTGCGACACGTGGACTATGGGACACCCAAGACCAAAAGCCAATTTCAAAGGGGTATGGGGGGGCGTGGGTTGGGTGGCGTGGAAAAAAAACCAATTTCAAATGGCTAGTGCTCTTGGCCAATGAGGTTCCGCCATGTCATGTGGTAGCCCCGCCCCACGCCCGGCCTTAAGGCCGTGGGGTATGGTGGGGCGAGGGTTGGGCTTGGGTTGGGGCATTAGTTGACACGTGGCTTGGGGGGCAGACATGGGCTAAACCCACATTCAACACGGTATGGTGGGGCGTGGGTTTGGCGGGCTTCGCTGGGCTGACCCGCTGGGCTATTTGAATATTATTTAAAACAAAAAATTTATTTTTTTAATATTTTTAAATAAAGAAAATTACAAAAACAAATTCCAAACTTTTATATTTGTTTTTTATCTCTTCTCTCATCGCCAAGATTAGTTGTAACTCTTCACCCTCTAGGTAATCAATGGGTTGGGATAGAAATTTCAAATCATCCCGTTTTTGTTTCTGGGCATCTATAGCGGCATCTCTAGCTTCTTTGCTCATTCGTATTTCGGCCCTTTGTTGTTGGAATACGTTGAATGTATCCAACTTGCATGAAATGTCATCCAACTGCTCGCTGTATATTCCCCTACGCGAGCCCGAACTCCCAGCTGAAGGCGATGCCGTACCAGATCTTGATTTTTGAGCATGCCTTCTTGAGGCATTTCTTCCATACTCAGGCCGGTTTGGGCTTGGCGAATCATCCTAAAGGTCCTCAAACTCTTGATCTCGTGCATCAGATTGGGCTTGGGACGAGGCCCTTGACCTTTTGGAAGACGAGTTAGTTTCGCTACCAATGGGGATATTCGCCCACTTTGGATGAAACTTACAAATCTCCCAACAATGCATGAAACGAAAGTCGGTCCCCACATTTGATTTGAATGTGCACACTGCATTTGTCAAAATGTCGGCTTCGGTTTCACCACTTTTTGGGTTTTGCTTTGCTTTATTTAAAAAACCACTATATTTTGTTAGTTGGGTGCTTATCTCGCTCCACTTTGAGGATAAGCTATCGTTTTCACGATAAGCCTCCCTTCCCATTTCTTCATGGAATAGTCTACTAACCGATTCCCACAGGGCGGTTCGATGTTTCGAATTTCCTATTTTAATAAAAACAAAATTTAATATATTACAAAGTTATATAAAAAATAACAATTAATAAAAACAAAGGTTAAGAATACCTAAAGTTGAATGTTGAGATTGTTGACACCAAGCCCTCGCCAATGCAACTTCTTCAGCAACGACCCATTTTTGTTGTTTTCTTTTGACGGTTTCAACTACTTTATCCGCCTCGGTTTTTTTCTTATGACTTCTCTTTTTGATGGGTTTCGATGCGGAAGGACCATCATTGGGTGGTTAAGTTTCGGGAACGGTTTCGTTTTGTGAAAGGTCGATGGAGGTTGGTGAAAGGTTGATGGGCGATTGTGTAAACGAGGTAGGTATCGAATCATCGGAGTGTGGGAAGTTAGTAAACAAATGATTCCCAAGAAGCGATGCGTAACTCGCTTCATGGGGGCAAAGAAGAATGTATGAAAAATGGACGAGGCATTGGACGATTGGGTGGTGGGCTAGGATTATTTTCTTGGAATGCATACGGGTTGATCAGGTCAAAAGGACGGTTAAAAGGATGCATTTTTTCGTTTTGTAGAAGGGGAATTGAAGATGATTTTATAGAAGATGTGGTTGAATGTGGTAAAAAATGGAAGAAAAATGTGAGTTTTATAGTGAAAAATTAATTTTTTTTAACATAGCCGTTGGCCAACGGCTAGCCCAACGGCTATTTTCTTTTGGCCATACACAACCCGCCATGTCAGCTCGCTTCCCCCGCCCCACGCCCGGCTTGAAACCCAAGCCCCAAGGGCCACGCCCCAACCCAAGCCCACCCGGGGTGGTGCCTTAGGCGTTTTCCCCCAACCCACGCCCCATACCCCATAGCCTAAACTCCCGCCCAAGGGGCCACGCCCAAACCCAAGCCCACTAGGGGTGGTGACTTGGGCGTTTCTCTCTAACCCACGCCCCAACCCCCGCCCCATACCCCATAGTCTTAGCTATGATTTGGCCCATGCCTAATTAAGCAAAATATCAACCATAGACACCTGTGGTCTAGTGGTAAGAAGCTTATGTTTATCAATGGAGACTCAAGTTTAATTCCCACTTGTGTCGTTTTTGGGCAATGAAAGATTTGGACTAGGCTTTTTGTGAGGTTGTCAGTTCGATTCCCGAGCCTAACCGGGTTTTCGTCCCACCATGTGTTACGCCAGAGAGTTTTGCTCTTGTGGTGACACGACTGTCAAGTGGCAGCCGGGGGTAGGTTTCCCGAGGGAACGCCCAAAAAGCCAAACTTTGAAGTTAGCGTGGTGTCACGGAGTTAGTTCTTTAACTCGTGTGCGGCCTTAGATCACGGTCTAAGTAAGCCTTGCCGACTTGGTGTCGTTGGGTTTTGATTATGAAAGCTGCTAAGGGGAACGTTGGATCGCAAGTGGGTTGCTTGTAATACTTGAATACAAGTATACAAGAGAATAGCTTTGTATTAGACAAAGAGAGTTTACAAGTGTATGAAGTTTACAAGTTGCTAGGGATGCTTCAAATGAGCTCCCATGGTCCCTATTTATAGTAGTTGCAAGACTATCTAGAGTATTCTTAATCTAGAATACTCTTTACAAAATATCAAGCCTAAATATCTAAGATATTTCATTCATAAATATTCATGATATTTTACTAAGTATCTAGAGTGTTCTTGGTTGATTATTGATCTTTCTATTGCCTCCAAGTTGCTGGAAAAATACGGGTTGTTCCGGAGTCTTCCGGGCGGCTCTTGAAGCGTGTAGATGGCCCTGGAAGGTTCTAGAATGCTGAATTTTTGGGCTGAATTTTAGCGGGGTGTGACATCCTCCCCCACCTAAATTCGCAACGTCCTCGTTGCGATGCCCGTATGCCTCATGAGTCTTCATGAGTTGTATTGCGGATAATATTTTGCCTCGGTTCTTTGACTTCAAGGGGCAGTGTGCACTTTATCGCCTTTGATGATGTAGAGTGTGTTCATGAATGGTGCTGGCATGGCCTTTTGTTCTCGAAAGAAATCCACCCCGAGCACAATATTGTAGTCTTCGATTGGAACAATAGAGAAGTGTAACTTGCCTGCCCATGTCCCGATTTTGGTTTTTACGCCCCAAGCGACACCTTCGGTCGGTATGGGATCTCCGTTAGCGGGTTTAATCCAACCTTCTTGATTTGTGATTCTTAAGCCGAGTCTTCTCGCCTCGTTTGTTGACATAAAGTTGTGACTAGCACCGGTATCGACCAATGCTTCTAAGGTTTCTCCTTTGATTTCTAGATTGACAAAGCGAAGACCTTTTCCCTTCGAATTGCCCACGACTGTTGTCGGGTTAGCTTGATTTGCTATTGCCAATGGTTTTCCTTCCATTTCGGTCATAGCATTTAAAACTTGAAGTTGCATTGCACCTAGGCGAACCTCTTCGGTTTCCTCAGGTTCATCATCGTCGGTCCTTATAAGGGTCGTTAGTCTGGCTTTCTTTGGGCAGTCTCGTGCATCATGAGGCCCATCGCAAAGGAAGCAGCCTTTGTTTACGACTTTTCCTTTGTTATATAATGTTAATGCCCTGTCATCATTCTTCCGGTATTGATTTTGGTTGGTGGGTTTTGCTCCCCCACCTTTTGCATCGCCGGTCTCTGTAGTTGCTGATCTTGTCGAACGATTTTCATTACGGTCTTGCAAGTTTTCAGCAACAGAGATTGCTGATGATAAGTCTTGAACATTTCGTCGTTCAAGTTCGGTTTTGGCCCATTGTTGCAAGCCATCTACAAAGTATATGAGAGCATCCTTGGGCGACAAGTCCGGAATCTCAAGCACAAGGGTAGTAAATTCATCGATATAATCTTTGATGCTACCCTTTTGCCTAAGGTTTCGTAGCCGAATCTTTGCATCGTGTTCGGCATTTTCTGGATAGAATTGCTTTTTAATTTCTTTTATGAAATCAGTCCAAGTATTGATGGTGCACATACCTTTTTCGATCTCCATGTGCTTCCGTCGCCACCATAGAGCCGCGGTTTCCTTTAGGTATAAGGTCACCGTCTTGATTTTCTTGCCATCGTCAACGATGTCTATGGCTTCAAAGTACTGCTCAATTTCCCAAATGAAGTCGTCAACGGCTCGTGCCTCCCGTTTTCCAACAAACGAGGATGGCTTTGGGACTTCGGACTTTGAAGAAATGATTGTGTCGCCTCGGTTTGCTAGTGCTTGTTTGCAAATGTTTAGCTCCATTTGCAACTCATTGAATTTTTTAGCAAACTTGCTCTCTATATTGCTTTGTACTTGCCCCAGCTCCTTCATAAACATTTCTTTTAATTCAGCTTGCATGACCTGCATAGCAAGTTTGATGTCTTCTTTTAACTCGCCGATATCGCCACCTACTTGTTCTAGCGACTTATTAGTGTTTGTTTGGAAGATGTTGACTTCAGCCTTGAATTCTTCAACGTGTGACTTGAATTCAGCTATCGATGTCTCCACGTCTTCCACACGTTTGTCTAAGCTTGTGACCAAGCCCTTGGACATGTCTTGATTCCTTCTTCCTCCTTTGCGAGTGTCATCGCGCCCACGGGTCTCTTCTCCAGTAGCTGTGGTTGTAAGTTGAGTCTTATCATCAACCATCTTGGATGGATCGAAGCGTTGCTCTGATACCACTTGTCACGGGGTTAGTTCTTTAACTCGCGTGCGGCCTTAGATCACGGTCTAAGTAAGCCTTGCCGACTTGGTGTCGTTGGGTTTTGATTATGAAAGCTGCTAAGGGGAACGTTGGATCGCAAGTGGGTTGCTTGTAATACTTGAATACAAGCATACAAGAGAATAGCTTTGTATTAGACAAAGAGAGTTTACAAGTGTATGAAGTTTACAAGTTGCTAGGGATGCTTCAAATGAGCTCCCATGGTTCCTATTTATAGTAGTTGCAAGACTATCTAGAGCATTCTTAATCTAGAATACTCTTTACAAAATATCAAGCCTAAATATCTAAGATATTTCATTCATAAATATCCATGATATTTTACTAAGTATCTAGAGTGTTCTTGGTTGATTATTGGTCTTTCTATTGCCTTCAAGTTGCTGGAAAAATACGGGTTGTTCCGGAGTCTTCCGGGCGGCTCTTGAAGCGTGTAGATGGCCTTGGAAGGTTCTAGAATGCTGAATTTTTGGGCTGAATTTTAGCGGGGCGTGACAGTGGGCCTGGTTATGACAAAATAGTCTGGCTAAAACGGGGCAATACGGGACTCTCCGATTTGGAGTCTGTTAACATTATACATGAATCGCTCATAAAATATCAACCAAACCACTATTGATGCAATGGCAAGGACTAACAAGTGCCATCTCGTGACAACCTCACACCCATCGCGTGACATGACCTAATTTTCGTTTATATTCGCATACGAACTTCAATTCGGCTTTGTGTGTTCTCCATAACATTATCAGTTTATCACGTCAGTTTTTAAAAATCGTAAAAAACACAAACCAACGTTTCGACACAATGTAATAACCCCACACATAATAGTAGCAATCTAAGTTAAATCACAAGCATCGTTACAACATATAAACAAACACCATATAAAAGTTCTTAAATAGTAATAACAATTCCTTTCTTCTGTCCGTTTCCTTTACCATCATTCGACCTTACCCGATACAACACAAGCTTGAGCCACCTCGACTCGCACAACTGGAACCTCGGTATTTTGCGTAACCAAAGCCCGAGTCTCTTCAACCTTCGTGACACAAGTCTGCGGGTCCATCGCCCCTTCAACCAAAGCTTCACAGGTGCACCCAACAAGCCTCTCAACGGAGATTTTATTCACATCACGCCGAATACCAATGTCTGCAACGAACCTACTTATACAGTATACACCACACCCCACGACAGCCAAACCAGAAAAACTAGTGGTCAGGAAACGAAGCGGAGATGAAAAAATAGCACTAGTCGCTGCTAGAAACGAAGCTGCCTGCCCGCTTCGTCCCACACTGATGGTTGTGAAAACGAGCAACCCCGTCTTACAATAAATCGCAAAATCCTCACAGTTGTTTTTGAAAATATTGTACACACCGAAACCGTTTTCGAGGAGGAACTGTGCACGGTGAATGACATCCTCGGGTGGATCAGAAAGAGCAAGAGTGCATGTTCCGCCTCGAGCTTTGGCAAGGAAGATGGCGGGAGAGACTGAATATTTGAATAAATAAAGGTCACCGCCAGATAGGAAACAGTTGAGACATGATGCAATGACGCCGTCAGCGTTTGACATGTCACCGCATTTTAAACAAGGGTCGCCAGAGTTTGAGGGCGATGAGCTTACGATAATACGGTCCAACACTGTTCCGGTGCCAATTTCTTGACCACCGCCCCGGGTGAAATGGATCACCTTATCATCACCAACATATATTCCTGCAGCAAATGAAACACAGAACTTTGTTACACTTAATAATTTTTTTAAATCTTTTAGGGTTAGGGCCCTAATGTATGTTTGTCCAACTATTTCAAAGTCTTGTGCTGTCTATATCATTTCATGTACATGTAAAAGCAATATAATCATCACAACACAGCAACAACAATATACGTAGAAGATACCACCCTTTGTCGAACATACAAATAGTAACCCTTATATCCACATGAATTATAACTATCTTGCAATTATTTAATTCAAAGCAAAACTCAAAAACATAGTTTTTTTTATGTGTACCCAGTTTCACAAACGATAGCTTACCATATGATGATAAGAAATAACATCTCTAGCAAGGCATTAGAGCTATATACCTAAGGGATCTAGTAAATTAGTCTAGTTTGTATTACACAGTACTACCACATCCTTGCACTTTGCATTAACCCTTAAATATTTAATGGCAGAAAAATGGCCACCGTTGTATGGTGGTGGTGGCGGCGCCTAGGGATACAATGGCAAGTTGTTTCTGGTAACGCTAGACGCGGGGAGATAAAGCGGTGGTGCTAGGGTTTATATGGTGGTGCGACCCTGTTTCTTAGTCTTTCCAGCTGTTGCAAGCTCTAAGTTTTCTAAAATGAAGTAAAAGCAGTTTCATTTCTCCTTATGAAAGTTTCAAATATGAAAGTTTCGGTCCACTCTTTCTCCAGCAAAAAAAGTAGTAAACTGAGTGAAACATAGCATATGAGGAAACAAAGTATCGTGTCATAGCAAGCACCACTACTAACCAGTGTTGTAAGAATCGGTAGGCGCTAGTCGGTCGGTGAGGTACTGACTAGCGATTAATCAGGATTGAGATTTTTATATGTAATTTTAAGTTTATATATACACACATATTTTTATATGTAATTTTTTTAAGTGGACATGTTTAACCCCTCGTTGACCCATTTCTTAAGTAATTAGAGGGAATTTATAAGGTTTGGTCGGAATCTGGCAGGAATAGGACCACCCTTGACCGCCTAGCGATTAATCGGCCATTACTCGGTGAACCTCCGATTAGTGATTAATCAGCAACTAATTGGAGCCTCGGCGGGATTTTTACAACCATGCTACTAACTCCTTGTCCCAACCACTAGTTCCAATCTTCACGGGGGAATATACCATTAATGGGGTCTCTTTTTGGGTAAAGGTTTCACCCTGGTAAACCATTAATGGGGTCTCGAAATTAGCTTTTTTCAAGTCCCAAAGACCTTGGTTTAAAAAAGCGCGCCTTAAGCGCGCTTAAGCGTAAAGCGCATCTAGGCGCAAACCCCATCGCCTTGTGTGACATAAGGTGCACGATGTACAAGAAGCGCAACTGAGGCGCGCTTTTTAGGGTGAAAATCGACCTAAGGCGCAGCTGAGGCGCACGCTTTTTGTACATGGGGTGTTTCTATGCTTTTGAGTGTTGTACAACAGGCTTTTTATGTTGTACATTTATGTTTTTTTCATTTTAAAACATATATAAAGCTTAATTATAGCTAAATCATAGGTATTGGATGCTAAACACTTATGGGATATATAAAATAAATTATATAATCACTTTGCGCTTTGCGTACGAAAAGCTCACCGCTTTTGCGCTTCGCTTTTTAAAAATCGGTTTTAGACCTCATCGCTTTTGTGCGCTTCCTGCTTTTTTAAACCAAGCCAAAGACTTTGCTGGGTATAAGAGCCAGATCACGTGCCTCAAAAAATATATGGTGAAACTGATAGCAACATAACTATTGAAAAGCAAAGTAATGTTATTGCAATGGAGGAATCTAAGGACTTATCAGCTTATACCTTTGATTAACTAACAACGCTGGTGAAGCTAAGGAAATACTTTCTTAAAAGACGTTAGCTATCAACAAAAACATGACTACAGTGAAGCACAAAGTGATTCTAAAATAGTTGTAACTTGTGAACTGCAATTGAAATCCCATCAAGAATATAGATAGTTACATGTTAAAAAAAATCAAAATAATGAACTACAGTCTACATACAAACCATTGCTAACATTGTAACCAATTTCCTAGTCTATGTATGATCATAAACAATTACACTATATGAAAAACATGCATTCTTAAAAATAGTTGTACAAAATTAACAAAACTGGATGAGGAAGATGTACATACTTTTTAACCAGCTTAAATTTGCCAAAAGCATTGTTCTCCAAATTTTCTTTATTGGTGTTATCTAATTTTTTTTTATCATATTCTAAGCTCAAACATTATCTTTAATTCTTTCAGTTATAACTGTTGGCCGTTGGGTGATGGTATACACTTATACCAAACCCATGTAATACGAGAATATTGATTGCTTTTATCGAGAAATATACCATTTATGACGCTTAAAAGATAACAAGTCGATAAAGAAGAATATTTCTTCAAGTTTTAACTACACCAAAGATAAGAAATATATAAAAAAAAGATATACAAGCTTATCTTGTTATCGTTATAAGCTACACCAAGTTCTAACTGATATACATCTTTACACTCATTACAAGTACAGACACAGAGTACATGAGGGTGTTTCCTTACTTGAAATTCAAGATAATAGGTATGAGTTCCAACTCATTATCTGGATTCCGGATCCTATAAACATCACAGTTTGCTAAAACCTTGAGGACAAAACACGTCTAGATATTTATAAGAAACTCTCATTGAAGATCCGCATGTGACCATGACGTTATTAAAAACTCCAATAATGCTGGCATTTAAAACAACTAACAAACCCATAATGCAAAAGAAACTAAATGGCAGATGATCGATTCCAACCCCTATAAAAGCTGTTGGGTTCCTTGGAACAGGATTTCATGAGCCATAAACTACCTTATTGTTCCCCCTTTCATGATCAATCCCCTATTCACCTACAAGCAAACCATCCCTTGCTACAGATAGATTGAAACCTCACGCCCTTATCCCAAGAACGAGTACCATTAGTCATCGTACCCTCTGTTGTCAAGACCATAGTTACAGGATTCGCTACACCCCCCACGTTCCGCGAATCGGATCGCACGTACCGAAACCGGGTACAAAAGCAACCCAAACACCATGGGTTCGCGATCCAGGTCGGAAAATTAGGGCGTATCCGATTTTCAACAAATTCGACCCTAATCACTAAAAATCGCATACCCGATTGATTAATTCGTTGTTTCAGAATGATTACACATATCGGAAACAAAAAAGCAGATTCAAACCTGAAAATTGGACTTTGACGCAATGAATTGAAACATCATTGGCAAAAGTTACGAATGGGGTGAAGAATTAGCCTTTTTAGGTTTAAAATAGTTAATGTAATTTTACCATTTAACCCCTCTATCTTTCACTAGTTTACATTTATTTCTTAAACTTGTAAACTTTTACATAAAAAAGTGTAAAATTAGTTTGTATATGATACGATGTATCAGACTATATGGCACACCATGTACCGAATTGGTGTTCCGAAACGTAACGCGATCCATGTGACTGTAAAATTAGTTTGTAAAAAAGTGTACCGGATTTTAGAAATGCATGAACTGCGTTCTAGTTTTTGTTCCGCGTACCGGAACGTACCGCGATCCATGTGACTATGGTCAAGACTCACCCAGGGAGCACCTAGCCCCACCTTTCAGGCACAGCGCATTCTTCTCACTTCGCTTCAAAAGCCCTACTTTCAGCCCCTCAGTCGCATTTTTCAGACAAAATTCCAGCCAAAAATCGTCTGAACAGGTCTAAAACAATTGTACCAGGCCTAAACAAACCTGAAATCAACCTAAAACAGCCTAAACTAGCCCCAAACCTAGCCTAAAACATGTCATACTATGCGCCTCGCTTATAAAAGCCCTCATTTTTTAAGCGCCTTCAACAATTTGTTGGTACCATATGTTAAATATATAATATGCAAAACAAGGAGAAATGCATGAAGAACAATCTACCCTGTGTGCTTATAAAACAAACAACCATTTGCCTAACACTTTCTAATCAACCCAAGATAAATGCCTATAAGAAGATTGTTCAAATAACTACCAAAATTACACATTAATCTGATTTTATCGATTATAATCAAACAAATCTCAATATAAGATCAAAAACACCCTACATTTTTCAAGCATTAAATCAATTTCATCTTTAAAAAAATCAAACTTTTCAAATTTTCACAAACTAAACACTTATCTGGATCAATACATATCGCGATTAAACAAAACAAAGAATAACCTAAATTGAGAATCAATATAGGAAAAAAAAAATGTACCGTGATGAGCGTAGATCCAAGCCGTACGCCAGGAATAGATGTGATCTCCTGGTTTGAGTTGCGATTTGTCGATTTTATTGGATAAAATTTGCTTCATGTCTTCCATTATTCGTAACCCTAACGCAGATGAGATTGTGATTGTGATTGTAAAGGTTGCTTCGTTTAGGCGTACTAGTAATTAAAATGGATTGTGGGGACCATGCGACACCGTTTTATGCTTCTTGGCAAGTAAAGCGTGTGGATTCAAAATCTGCCGCGTTCCTAAATAATTTTTGGAAGTATTATCCATAACGTAAAACCAACATGTTTGGAACTAGGGGAATTCCCGTGCGTTGCGACAGGTATTCGGTTGGTATCGTTTTGGTTTGTTACAGTACCCATATAATAACGTCATTCGGTATAGCAATCGAGAGAAATATAACCAAGTAGATATCGACACGTGTTTTGTAATATTCGAAAACTAGGAAAGAATACCAGTACTCGTTCAAATAATAGTATAATATCGATATTGATGTCATTCTGTCAGATTTGGTTCCGTTCGTCACAATCTCAGGCGGTATTGACTCGGATCATCAAGGTAAAGAAAAAAATAATATTTATCGAAACATAATAATTTAAATTTAATGAAGCATTATATTAAATTAACGAAAAAAGGTTAATAAAATGTACGTTTGTGTTTCGATCATTCTAAGTCATATAAAATATCTTGACAACACACTCCAAGTTATACAAAATATCGTATTTTAAAAGCTATAAGAGCATTCACATCCAATCCACTAAAAATATACATACGTTTCACTAAAAAACAACTCCTATATCAATATATTTCCACTAAAAACAAATATTTTTTCTCTCTCCTTTTCAATATATATTACATTTTTCTCTCTCCCTCACTCACAACCACTTTCAATATATATTAAAAAATTATAGTGGGTGAACAGTGTCCCCTCAAATATACAGATAAACAGTAATATTTTCTCTCTCCTCCACTCACAATCACTTTTTATACTCTTTACATTTTAAAAACTCCACACACTACATATGATGGACTGGATGGGAATGCTCTAAGTGATAAAAAAAATAAAGTAAAAAGTAGTTATAACATAAAATAATAAAAAAATGCATATACGTAAACAAAAAAAATTAACTATACGATAAAGAATCAAAAAATAATTTTTGTATGTATATATGTAAAATTATAAGAAACTAGGATTACGACCCGCCGCAATGCGGCGGGGATTCTTTATTTATAACTAAGTCGATCTACGACCCACACGTTATGTTAAACCTGTCAAACGGGGTAAAAATAGACGATGTAAAAACGTTCACCTACACACGCACGTTGCGTCGTGTTAACTCGCAAAATTTAGAACGAAACGTAAAAACGTTAAGCCAAAGACACAGCTGTGATGTGTTAAGTCACAAAATTTAAAACCAAGCATAGAGCAAAAAATTTGCGAAAAATGGAAACTATAAATGACCAAAGTTGAAAGTAAAAAAAGTTATGAGGATAGATTGCAAAAGATAAAAAGTTTTGGGTTAAAAGTAAAAAAACAAATAGTTTTGGGTTAAAAGTAATTTATGAAATACTTTTGGGTGAAAAGTAAAAAAAAAACATTTTTTTAAACCCCCCAAAGCCAACGTTACGACAACAATATGCATAACAATTTTTTCTTTGAAAACCCTCTAAGCACACCCCGCGTTGCGGCGGGGCGTAAAACGGTGTCAAATAGTACTAATGTCACACAACCGTCATCGATAACCAACACTGACTTGACCTATAATATGCGTATTGCGACGAATCTGTCAAACATGGAAAAATAGAGGTAAAAACGTTGAACCACACATGCACGTTGCGTCGTATTAACTCGGAAAATTTAGAACTATACGTAAAACGAAAATTTGCGAAAGATGAAAATTATAAGTGACAAAAGTTGTGAAGTTAAATTGCAAATAATGAAAAGTTTTGGGTTAAAGTTAAAAAAACAAATTATGTAGGGTTAAAATTGAAAAAGGTACAAATCTTTGGGTTAAAACTAAAAAATCAAGTTTTTTTTTTTTTAAACTCATAAAGCATAAGTTACAATTAATAATGCACAAAAAGTTTGCAAACTTATATAGGTTTTAATTAATTAAATATAGATATATGGGTCTTTTCTTTTTCAAATGAAAAATTAGAGAAAAAAAGGTAATGGTAAACAAAATTCTAAGGAGGTGAATTTACCAATAGAATAAAATGCTCGGATAGTTCAAGTGGTTTTTTAAAGTAACACCTATAGTTTTTAACTTTTGGAAATTATACCAGTGTTCCCTATGGTTTACTTTTTGTTACTCGGGTGGTCCCTAGAGTGGATGAGGGTTAGTTTTATCCGTTAAGTCCATCTGAATTACTTATTTACCCCTTGCTTTTATTAAAATATAAAACAATCACACACAAAACACACACACACTCTGTCTCTCTATCTCTATATATCTCTCTCTACTCTCTTTCTCTCTAAGAGAACCATCTCAACCCACCTGCCACTGACCACCAGCCACCACCGCACCCACCTAAGACAACTGCCTCTCTCTATCTTCACCTACCACCACCATATGTCACCACCACCACCACCACCGTCTTCACCCACACCACCATATGTTGCCACCCGCCACCACCGAACCCACCTAAGACAACTAGGGATGAGCAAATACCGACACCGTCCTGATACCGTCCCGATCCCGAAAAATACCGATCCCGAATTTTGTGTAAACTTGGTACCGATACCGATGCTGAAATATGTCGGTACGGTATCGGTATTTTGAGGGTAAAATTCGGTATTTTACCGACACTATGCCGTACTGATACCGAAAATGCCAAAAAGTGGATACCGTTTCCGGTACCGAAAAAATTTGGGATCGGGATTTCGGGATCGGGATCCAGATGGGACCGGGACGGTATTTTATACCAATTGCTCATCCCTAAAGACAAACACGGATCCCTTTCATTTGAAATCGAACGACGACCACCAAATCCATCAACATCCACCAAATCGAACTACGATCCCTTTCAATTTCCGGTTCGTCATCTTCATCTCCGGCCTCACCCTCCCTCGCTCCGACCTCGTTCCCTAAACATGTCTTCTCAATCATCCTCTATTCGATCACCAAATCCATCAACACCCGTCAAAACGGTAAGTCAAATCTCCCAATAATTCATCCAATTGAGGTCAAATTCGTAACCCATTTGTTATGGTTGATGGTTGTTAACCGACTGTAGGTGAAGGTGGAGATTAAGGGGGGAGTGCAGGGGGTGTTCTACCGTGACTGGACTGTGCAGAATGCTACTGAATTAGGTTTGAAGGGTGGGTTAGGAACCGAAGGGTTAGGGTTTTTGGTGATGGTGGGGTGGAAGTGGGTGGTGGTGGAGACGGTGGGGGTGCTGGCGGTGATTGGAGGCAATGGTTAGAGGCAGTGGATGCGATGGTTGAATAATGGAGGGGTAAATAAGATGGGGCCCACACTTTTAATAATCCTTATTTTTTTATTTTTTAAAGGGAGGGGTAAATAAGTAATTTCAAATGGACTTAACGGAGAAAACTAACGGACATCCACTCCAGGGACTATCCGAGTAACAAAAAGTAAACCACATGGAGCACCAGTGTAATTTCCAAAAGTCGGTGACTATAAGTGTTACTTTACAAAACCACAGGGATTATCCGGACATTTTACTCTTACCAATAAAATAAAATAAAAGAAATGTATTGTACTCTACATCCAATTTGCAAATGCAAGTATATAGAACTAGGAGAAGGGCATAGTGTATTGAAGATAACTAAGATAGTGGGAGAGGGAAGATGTGGTTACGTATCTGTCTTTATGTCTTACATCTAAAGTATTATGTATAAGTGTATTATGTGGTTCTTATTTCTTAACATATTTCTTGGTTCTGATTTCAACATTTCCCGAGCAAAATTAATATATTTGCTCAAGCATAATGCATTGAAGATAGTTAAGGTATTGATGAGAGAAAATGTGATAGTTACATAATTGTATTGTGTGTTACATTCAAAACACTATGCGGTTTTTCTCAAAAAATTTTGGTTCTGATTTGAACACTCTTAACAAAATTAATATTTTAGTTTTGAAGAAATACAACTTGTGTAAAGTAGAACAAATATTATATAAATGGATCATCATTTAATCTAATAAAATTCACAATCAACAATGTAATTCATTAGGGATATGCGTAACTCACTAATTTATATGAGCATAACTATGGAATAGAAGAGAATCAAAGATCCAAGAGACGCTTATGAGCTTTTGCTAGACGGTTTCAATGATTTTTGAAGACGATGAGACCATCTCCAATGCATTGCATTTAGACCATCCATGGTGGTCACTTGGCCAGTAGGGGTGTTCAAAAAAAAATGCGGATTCGAAACCAAATCCGAAATATCCGGAAAATCGGATAATCTGAATTTTCGGATTCGGATATTAGTTTCAATAAATTTCGGATAATCGGATTATCCGATATCCAAAAACTATTTTTCTTAAAATATATATTATATGAGCACTATATATAGTTTAAAATATAGTAAAGAAATAGTAAATAATCAGATTCGGGTGTGGATTATGAATGTTGTTTGTTTTCAATGTTGGAAATTTAGAAAAATCGAATATAGGTTTAGTTTAAATCTATGCATAAAACAATTTTTTATTTTTTTTTATAAATTCGGATAATTGTTTGGATATCCGAATCCGTATCCGAATATTAATGATCATTGTCCGAAAATTTCGGATATCCGAAAACTGGATAAACCGATCTTGAACACCCCTAGTGGCCAGGTCGTACCTTGGGGGTTTCAAATCTAGGCAACAGCCTAGGGTTTCCAAAAAAATTAGAGCCCCAAATTTTTTAAAAATCTTTATATAGCATATGTGTATCTATATCTACTAGTGGGGAACCCGCGCGTTGCAGCGGAGTCGACAATATGGGTCGACAACATAATTTAAACCTAAAAACGTTAAAAAAAATCACATATAAGTGGTGTGTGTGAATATATATATATATATATATATATATATAGGGGAAGGATAAATCGAAAACCCACTCCAGTTGACTAAACCCTGAAAACCCATTAATAACCATTGATTAACCATGATGGATGGCTGAGATTCATTTTGGGCCATTAATTGATTTTGAATCCTTCATCTCTATTTTTTAATATATTTGATGTACGTAGAGGGCAATATGGGAAAGATTTAACATAATCTCTTACTAAGAGACAAAAATCTGCATGACTTCAGAAACCTTACATCCCTACATCATTACACCTAATCCTACAACTCTACATTAGTCCTCAATATTTCAAAAACCACAAAAATAAACACTCTCTCTCATAAATCTTCATCAACCCCTTTCAAATTACCCCCAAAATCACCGGACACTCACTCTCTCTCATAATCTTCATCAACTGGAGATCTTCAAAAGTCACCAAACACTCACTCTCTCTCATAATCTTCTTCATACCCTCTCAAATATTCAGACAACCGCCGCACAAAAAAGACGATCGGTGCAGATCTTCAAAAATCACTGGACAAAATCAAGGATCGCCGGAAATTATAGGGTTCAGGTGCGTCAGCGTCGGTTCAGGTGCGTTGCTCCGTTCCTTTAATCAGAATCAGAATCTTTCATCCTCCATCTCTCAAAATTCTTTAATTTTTTTTTAAAGAAAATAAAGCAGCAGATTCTTGGGTCATTATCACAAATTTAATATTGTTGAAACCCAAAAGTCGTTTATTCAATCTGTTATTTTTTTATCTATATATACGCCTTGTTCTGTCCTCCATTTGATCACATACCAGCTTCATTTCGTTCGTGTATTCTGGGTTTTTGATTGCGGATTCTGGATATTATCATCGCTGGGTTTTTTTTTATTTTTATTTTTGTTTTAGATCTTTAAGCGAATTGAGTTTTTTTTTTTTTTTTTGAGGATTATGATTATAGATGGTGATTTGGGTATTAATTATTGTTGTTCGATCTATTGGTTTTATACAGTTTTATTCAGTTGATTGGAATTTTTTCCTTTAATCAGTTAAGTTAGGGTTTTTACTTTCTTTTGAATAATCTCAAAATAGTTAGTTTTGAATAATGTGAACAAGTTCTTGGAAACAGTCTCGGATTCTCTTGCATTCAATATCAATGACAAGAAATCTTTTGACCCTCTTTGTTCCTCTTTACTTTCTTTTGAATAATCTCACTTCTTAATCGCTTGGATACAACAGTTTTTTGGGTGAATACATGATCAAAAATTGTTCTATTGGGAAGAAAAGATTACATTTATGTTTGACAATTAATTTAAAATTGTTGGATCGTGTACGTGACCCTGAAAGTCAGTTAAGGTAGCTCATCATCAATTACTAAGGCGGAATCAAAGTAAATGATGTTCAAAACAGCTTGTCTTCTTTAATCTTTCTTTTCCATTCATAAACGTGCTTTTACAACTTGTTCTAATGAAAATCCAGCAGCACTTCGTTACTTGTTCCAACTGTTCCGTTTGAAATATGACACTAACACTCCTATATATAGACATAGGGACCCTTCCGTTTGAAACATAACATAAAGTTCAAACGGAACCCTATGTTTCAAACTTTGAGTTCAAACGGAACCCTTATGTTCAAACGGAACCCTCTAAAACATATTCTAAAATCACTAATTAAACCCTAATTTTACATATAAGATCCAATAATGACTTTATTGAACTAAGACTTGATGAAGATGTAGTCAACAGACATTCTCGTGCATCAACAGACTCCCCCTTGGATGTTGACGTAGTCTTCAGCTCCTGAGTCTTCAGTCTTAGTCTTTTCTTCAACTCTGCCTTTTCATCACAAGCACTCTATCTTCACATTCCCATATGCTGTTGATCCAGACTCCCCCATTCACAGACTCCCCCTCTCAATATGCTGAATCTGAGATATCTGGTTCAAGCTTTAACAAATAGCTTCCGTTGGGAATAATGAAGACCAAAACTGTTACTCAACCAACAAACATAACCATTCTATTTTTTCAACAATAATCCACAAACTCAATCAGTCTTTAAAAATCCACTCAAGTATTCAGGTCCAAGTTAATGACCCTGATCACTTGATTAATCTACCAAGTCCAAATTAATGACCTTGGTTGATCTTTTGACGAAACAAACTGATATTAAAACAATATTTCAAATATTTTCTGAAAATAACAAGTATCAAATTAATGAACTTGTTTTTTATCATTTCAAACAATCCAAACTTCTTCAAAGTAAGCTCTCCCCATTCTTCAGTTCAAAATTTCCTGCATCTGCTTCAAAATATCTGAGAATCCAACAATCAACTCTCCACTTTGGTTTGTCTAAAATAAAGCAGAAATAAAATCTTTTTGGATTTTATCAAAGTGTTCTGAACTAAGAAATGAAATACAGAAAACTTAAATTGCAGAAATTAAACAAAGTAAACTATTTACAAACATATTTTTGGTGAGCGTGTCAGGAAATCATATCAGCTTTTCAGACAGATCACAAGTACCGTTAAGCTACATATCATACTCAGACTTAAACAATTTGCCTCGATTGTCGATATACTGATCCATCTTAAATTTCCACACAAATTTCAATTTACTCAGGATACGATTTAGATGAATTAAGAACTTAGATCATTCATGTGTCCCACCTCTTGAATATACTCCCGTATCCAGAATCCCAATAATCAGTCTTACAGGTGAGAATACTACAATGATGTATGTATATAATTTAGGTATGCGAGGGCCGAGGGATCTCAGATCGATACTTCCGTATACGCAGAGAGATATCAGCTTCGACTTTTCGGTGTGTCCCCTTTAGAGGATCTTTTTGCTTACAACAGCAGCATATATCAATTTTATTGTTTCAGCATGCTGAGGGTTTAATGCTGTGTTTCAAGCATTTGCAGCAAGTATTAGCCAAGGACTAGGTCAGAACTACCGTTCAGCAGAAGTCCCGGAATAATACCCCAGACATCATAGAGTATAAAGACCTAGTATATCAGATTACGAGACCTTTCAAACGAGATTTCAGGGGTTACCTATATATCCAAGTAGTGTTCCCCACGAATTCACAAGTTTGAATTTAGGTTTATATCCCGAATAAATCTACTAAATGTGTGAAAACCTATCGACACATCATCAGTAAGATTGTTTAACTCTTTTATACTTTTCAAATCTTTAGCATACTGTAATCGTCTAGCTGATGTACTATCACTTTCCCTATATACACAAGCTCTTTTTCATTTTATCATGTTTTTGTATTTTTGCATTTTTTACTGTTTTTGTATTTTCTAAAAACATAACTATGTACAAACATTTACTCCCCCTAAATACCAAAACAAGTAAAAAATCGACAAACCATTGCAGATTGTTTCTCGTCTTCATCCGCAACAGTACTCTCATCAACGTCAATTATGCCATCCGACACCGACAAAAGCTTCATACCATTCAGTTTTAACAAATATTTAAACCGATTTTTATCAAAAGCTTTGGTATGTAAATCAGCTTTCTGTTCGTCTGTGTGGATTTTCTCAATTCGTATCAACTTTTTCTCAAAGCAATCACGAATAAAGTGATGACGAATTTCTATGTGTTTAGTTTTAGCGTGATGTACTGGATTTTTAGTTATATTTATTGCGGCCTCATTATCAACAAAAAGAGGTGTGTTAAGAAACTGCAAACCGTAGTCGCGCATCTGTTGTTGTATCCACAAGATCTGAGAGCAGCAACTACTAGCAGAAACGTACTCCGCTTCACAAGTAGATAACGCCACAGACGTTTGTTTCTTACACTGCCAGGTAACCAATCTAGAACCAAAGAACTGGCATCCTGCAGTTGTTGATTTTGAATTGACTTTGCAGCATCCGAAATCCGAATCGGAATACCCTTCGAGTGTAAAATCGCCTTTTCTAGGATACCACAACCCCAATGAAGGAGTTCCTTTCAGGTAGCGCAATATCCTCTTTACGATAATCATGTGCGATGCTCTTGGGTTAGACTGAAATCTTGCTGCGAGGCACGTTGGGTACATGATATCAGGACGTGAAGCAGTTAGGTACATTAAAGAACCTATCATGGATCGGTAAAACGTCTCATCAGCCCTGTCTCCGGTGAGATCTGGGTGAATCCCATGATTTGTTGCAAGTGGGGTAGCAGCAGGAGTAGAACTTGACATCCCAAATTTCTCTAGAATATCATGAACGTACTTTGACTGATGAATGAAAATTCCCTCAGGAAGTTGTTCAACTTGTAATCCCAGAAAGAATTTCATCTCCCCCATTGATGACATTTCAAACTTCTGCTTCATCACTGATTCAAAATCTTTGCATAGATTTTCATTTGTCGACCCAAATATTATATCGTCCACATAAATCTGAACTATCAGAAGATGACCATCGACCTCTTTAGTGAAGAGAGTGGCATCCACTTTTCCACGAATGAACTTGTTGGCTAGTAGGTGTTGAGACAAAGTCTCGTACCAGGCTCTCGGGGCCTGGTGTAAACCATACAGCGCTTTGTCCAATAAGTAGACCTTGTTTTTGTGGATTGGATCGGTAAAGCCCGGCGGCTGACCGACATAAACCTCCTCTTTAACCTTCCCATAGAGAAACGCCGATTTAACATCCAACTGATAAACTTTGAAGTTCTTCCAAGACGCAAATGCTAGGAAAATTCTGATAGCCTCTTGCTACAGGAGCATAGACTTCGGTAAAATCAATTCCCTCCTGTTGACTAAATCCCTGAACAACGAGTCGAGCTTTGTTCCTTACGACAACTCCTCTATCGTCTCTCTTACACTTAAACACCCACTTAGTGTTTATTTTCCTATGACCATCCGGCAAATCAACTAACTTCCACACTCCCAATTTCTCGAATTGACTAAGTTCCTCCTGCATAGCATTGACCCAAGAGTCTTCAGTAAGCGCCTCTTTGTAAGTTCTTGGTTCAACCTGCGAGATAAAACAACTTAATGAGAATTCAGTTTGCAAAGGAGCAACTTTTGTATAAAAACATGTAAGCCCTTTATCAATCTGATTTCGAGTGCGAACACCAGCTTGCAATTCTCCTATAATCAACTCCTCTGGATGATATGAAAAAGTTCGCGGTATCACTTCACTCGGAACATCTACATTTCCCTCCAGATTAGTAACATTCTGCTCTGCATCTTGTTCACCAACTTGGTTTGTTTGACCTGAAATCTGAATCTGCTCCCCCTCAGAATTTGAATCTGAATCACTGTGATAAAAAACTGGCATGTTTTCAGCTTCTAGATTATCATTCTGAGCCGACTGATTATCTTGAGCAACTTCATTCTGTTGGACATCATCTTGTTCACCAGCATTACTCGGACCTGCTTCATCGTCATTTGAAGTTTCCCTTGGTCTCCTCGAATACTCATCTGGGAACCTTAACTGTGACTCATATTCACGCAAAATATCCAACTCATCAAAGAAATCTTCTTCATCCTCTGATTCTTCTCTCATGTCAAACGAATCCCAAAGTTTGTCATAATGATAACGCCATGAATCACCACGATTTTGCGGCGGCATAGTATAACCTTGACATTCAACATTATATGCCTCAATAATCGTTTTCCAAATAGGAATGAAAACTCGTTTCAATGGACTTGCATAGCCCACGAATATTCCTTCTAAGCCTTTTTCACCAAATTTGCCTTGAAAATCAAGAACTGAACAGGGAGACCCAAACGGTTCAAGATACTTCAGATTTGGTTTTCGATTATTGATCAGCTCAAAACATGTTTTGTTGAACTTTTTGACAGTGAGAACCCTGTTGAGCGTATAGCATGCAGTGGAAACAGCTTCAGCCCAAAAATTAATTGGTAACTTTGAATCTGCGAGCATAGTTCTAGCCGTCTCGATTAGCGTCCGGTTTTTACGTTCTGCGACTCCATTCTGCTGCGGAGTGTACGGAGCACTAAACTCATGCAAAATACCTCTTTCATCACAAGATTCTTCCATCTTTCTGTTCTTGAATTCAGTACCGTTATCACTTCGAATTCTCTTGATACGCCTTTGGTACAAATTCTCAATCTTTCTGAACAGACCCATCAAACTGTCAAATGTTTCATCTTTCGTTTTCAAGAAAGAAACCCACGAAAATCTGGAATAATCATCAGTAACGACCAAACAATAGTAATCTCCTGTAATGCTCTTGACATTCACCGGACCAAACAAATCCATGTGAAGTCTTTCCAGAGGTCTCGAAACTGAATTGACTTGCTTTTTAGGGTGTGACTTTTTCTTTTGCTTGCCTTTGACACAGCTAATGCACTCCCCTTCCAGATGAAAACCTTTGATATTAACACCCAATACCAAATCATTGTGCACCAAGTGATTCATCTTTCGTAGGTGAATATGTCCCATCTTTCGGTGCCACAATCTGGATTCTTTCTCAGTTGCTCTAGACACGAAACAATGTGCTTGACCAGTAGTTGTAGTTGCTACAGACATATCTAACACATATAAATCATTTACTCTAGGTGCCCTCATAATAATCCATTCTTCAGGAACAACAAAACCAGGTTTCAAAATCAAACACTCTTTATCAGTGAAGTGAGTAGAATACTGATTGTCACAAATCTGTGAGATACTAAGCAGATTGTTCTCCAGCTCAGTGATGTAGTTAACTCTCTCAAACGTCACAATCCCATTGGATAACGTTCCTTCACCAACAATTCTACCACCTTCATGACCAGCAAAACCAACATAACCACCATTAATGTTTCTCACATCATATAGCAATGCAGTTTTTCCTGTCATATGTCGAGATGCGCCTCTATCCATGATCCATCTTGAAATGGCTCTTGGAAGATCCTGCACATACCACAAGTTGATTTTAAAACATTTCAATAAAGATGCCGATTCATGCTTCGCAATCCAGGAAGCTCCGGCAATTCAAACTGCTTATTCGAACATGGTGTCCACCCAGGCCTCATCAGCCTTAGGTGTAACCTTGACTCTAGCAACTTGAATTTTGAAATTTTCAGCCTTCAAAGGTGGAAAATTTGCATCATAATCAACCGTAATTGATTCTTCAGCCTTTTTCACTTTAGAAGTTGAAATTTTCTTTTCAGTTTTTGGTTTCCAAACTTGTTGAGTTAATGCAACCTGTTTATAAAACTTGTCATTTTTAGTTACCACTTTCTTTACAGGTTCAGTTTTTGCTTTCACATTGTTGATTTTAACATTTTGCTTCTCAACCACTTTCTTCTCAACATACATTGGTAATTTACTCTTCACATCAACTTTCTTCTGTTGAAATTTCATATTTTCAGTCTTAGGCTTCACATTGGTACACATTCGTGCAATGTGACCAACTTGGTTACATCTAAAACATGTTCGAGTATCAACAACTCGACTTGTGCCTTCAGACCGATAATGTGAAGCTCTTTTCTCAAAGAACTCTTTATTTGATTTTGAAAAGATTTCATTTTCCTCATCAGATAATGAACTCGAACTGTTCACAAACACCTTTTTATTAGCAAACCTTTTGTTTTGAAAACTCTTTTTCTGATAACTATTACCACCTCGATAACCACCCGACCAATTGTTGCATTTGTTATTATAAAACCTTGGTGGAACAACAGGCTTTTTGTAATAAGCTTTATCTTTCTCAAAATTCATTTGCCTTTTTGTTTGACACAAACTGTTCACTTCTGACAACTCAACTTCAACTAACTTGAAAACATTCGTCAACTTTTTCACATTAACATTCTCAATCGGAAATTCAGAATCCGAATACAACTTATCAGATCCAGCCATCTTGTACATCACAAGACCCGGTTCATCACTTAAGTTGTTTTTGGATTTTGATTTCTGAATGTATTTGTCCAAGAAACACCCATCATCTTCAGCTGAATCACTATTCAAAACACTTTCAGCTGTGCTCTTAACAATCTCTGTCTGAACACTATCATCAGATGATGTGGAAAAAGTAACATCAATGTTCTCCGGAAGTTTAACTTCTTTTTCTTCCTCAATTTCAACCAACCCAGACTGCTTTTTAGTGTAATTATGAAGAACAGGTGGTGGTACTTGATGAAAACCCACCCCAGTTCCATCAGAATACACATCTTCGCCCGCTTTGTCTTTCCCGATGGGTTTGGGAATGATATGTTGCAAAACAAAGCTTGCGGAGTTGTAACTGTTAAGCTTCAACTGGATTCGCTCGTTTTCGATTACAGTCTCTTGAACTTTAAGTTTCAATTTAGCGATTTCATCCAGTTGTTTGTTGATTAATTCTTCTTTAACTCTAACCACTGCTTTTAAATGTTCATTTTCTTTAAAAGTTTTACCATTTCGATCATCACAATCTTTCATTGTGCTTTTGAGTTTTTCAAATTTTTCAGAAATCTGACGGTTTTCAAGAATCAACTTTTCGTTTTCCTTTTTAACTTTGTCATGATCAATTTTATCATTTTCCATTTGTTTAGTTAATTCTTTTATCCGTTCAGTTGAAGCTCTAACTGTTTTGTCACGATCAAGAATCTGATTCTCAACATTTCTGACCTTAGTTGTCAGATCTTCAACTTTCTTAATGTTGAGATACGTGACTGTGCTACAAAATTTGCACTCTTTGTTGCAATTTTTGCAATCAGCATTTCCTTCAATCTTTTTACCTGACGCATTTGTTGACACATCTGAACTGACCTGGCCTTTTGACTCAGACACGGAGTTAGAGTCTACCTCAAGTGCTTTGGCAGCTAGCACTTTGTCCGCCATTTTTCCCAGATTCTCTGCATTCAACTCCTGCGTAGTATCGATAACTCCAGTATCAATCTTCTTGGATTCTTTTCCTTCTTTCTCTTCTTTCTCCTTTCTTTCTCTTTCTTCTTTCTCCTCTTTAATCATTTTCGAAGTTGGAGTTCCCCACCATTTGTGTTGCCAATATTCATCGTTTTCTTTCATCTCCATGATTAAGACTTCTATATCGAGAGTTTTGTGATCAACTGCAATATTTCCATACTCATCAAGATAACATTCTTTGTCTGGATCCCATCTGTTGGCTCTTTTTGCATCCAAATAGATACGAGAAAGTCTAGTAATTTTGTTTTCCGAAATCATCTTTCTGTATTTATACTTCTGCTCTTCAGTTCTCTCATCTTTCCATGGAATAGGTTCATTTTTCGCCATGAATGCATAACCAACCGCATCTTCTTCTGGTAGAACCTCTTGACTCCAATCATATCCCTCATCATCATAAATCACTGCAAAAGCTCTAGATTTCTCTTTGTTATCTTCAACCTGCTTCAATCTAGGCGGCTCGGATTTATTCTGGTGATAAATCGCCTTTTTGTAATAATCATCTCTGAAAGGGTTCTCCGACTCATCAACATAAACGTTTCGGCATTCTCTCTTAAAATGACCCTTCTGCTTACACTTGAAGCAAGTCACCTTCGATTTATCGAACCCCAGTTTTGTAGACGGACCACCGATCGTTTTTCTCCCTGTAATCTCCATGAAACGTTGTGCACGTCGAACTGCACTTGCCATTGCCCAACGAATATCGATCAGTTCCATTTCCTCCGGATCAATCTGATCGTAATCTTCTTTCGTCAGATTTGTATTGCCAATCTTCCCAGCTACCAATCCTTCATATGATTCCAACACCGATGCTAGAAAGATCATTTGCTGCTTTGCCGACTCTTCATCAAAATTTTGAGCATTCTTCAAATCTATCGCAATGTTACATTGAAAACGATTCTTTGCATCAGCATTTCCAGAAAATGAAGATCCACTGTGAAAACCACTGTGACTTCCACTGCTTTGACCACTTTGACTTTCTTTGCCGGCTGTTGACACATTTTCAACAGAAAATGCAGTTTTTGGTGAAGTAGCTTTCGGCATCATGCTCTTTGGATAATATAGCTCCAGATTCTGCTGATAAGATGAATGATTAACTTTGTACGTCTTTTTCAACTCCAACTCATGACTCTCGAGTTTTTCAATCAGCAAATCTAATGTCAGCTTTTGTGGTTCTTTGATGGTATTCTTCAGCATCAACGCATAATATCTCCAATCCATCTCGTCAGGCAACGAATCAAACAATTTGTCGATAAGATCTTCTTCAGGAATGTCAATCTCATGTCTTACTAATTCCAGCTTCAGATGACCGAACCTTTCTATCATTTTACATACTGACTCGTTCTTTAAACATCCAAACAAATCAAATTCTTTTTTAAGAAGTTTCTTTTTGTTTTTCTTAATTTCTTGACTACCGACACATTTCTTTTCCAACTTTGCCCAAAGATCTTTAGCATTTTTATAGTCTATCAATGAGATGATATCCTCCCGAACAGACTGAAATAACAACGCCACACACTTTTGTTCGGCTACGAATGAATCAATCTCATCAGATCCTGTTAAAACTTCTCCATTCTTGTTTCCTTGGTCATAACCATTTTTAAGACTTTTCCAGCTTGTAAACGCAAATGCCATCATCCAATCTTCAAACTTTCTGGACCAACGACTGTACTCCTCGATAGCCATTAGCTTTGGAGGTTTATTGAACGTTCCGAATGCGCTTTCCGATTCCCAAGCTTCCTTTTTCTTCTCTTTTTGTTTATTCTCATTCACATTGCTTGATGAAGCATCAATGTTTCCGGAATCTCCAGCGAATGCGTACATGTCGCTAAACGGGTTTAAGAAAATATCATCCATCTTGATAGTACCTGTAAAATCAAACAACACTTAGACAAATTTTGATTTTGAAAAATATAGGAACTTGTTCAAACAATTCACTTAGTTGATAATAACAATTAAAAAAAATCCGATTGGAGTTTACTGTTGACTGATTTTAGCAAATTCACTATTTAGCCGACAACTTTATGATCACACATTTATCATTGGACCTTATCTTTCACTAAGCCGACAACACTTTAATTATGATATGTATTTTGAACTTTGATTGGACCACTCAATTTGTGCAATTGATTATATCACGTGAACTACTCACTTGTATCAAGACTTGATTTATGATCTAGTAAATTGGTGCTTTTAATGTTTCACATGGGCTGATGATCACTAAAATCCCTTCTACTGACACAATACATATGATATCTATTTCCAACCCACTGACAACAATTATGTTCACGTTGTAATGTCCAAGAAATTCAAACGACAAATATTTTCAAACGGTAAAGATTTTCAAACGGTGATATTTCGTGTACGTGACCCTGAAAGTCAGTAAAGGTAGTTCAACATCAAATACTAAGGCGGAATCAAAGTAAACGATGTCCAAAATAGCTTGTATCTTCTAATCTTTCTTTATATTATCAACCGTGTGCTTTGTACAATAATATCTGATGAAAATCCGGCAGCACTTCGTGACTTACACAATGACCTCCTATGGTTCCGTTTGAAATATTATTTTCAAACGATAGACTTTTTCAAACGGCCAATTTTTTTCAAACGATAAAGGTTTTAAACGGTGGACTGTTCCGTTTGAAACCAAACTTTTCAAACGGTCAACTTGTTTCAAACGAGGGACAAGTTTCAAACGACAGATCTCAAACGGAAGCCTTTGTTTCAAACGACAGATCTGGTGACGTCAGCAATTTCACGAAACTTTCAAACGGTACGAACGATTTCAGTTAGTTTTAGGTCGATTTATGATTCCAAACTTTCAAGGATTCATTATTAATGTATTTCGTTTGATATATGATCGATTCAGTCCATTATAACCGTTCAAACTCGTTAAAAACAGAAAAGAAAGGTAGAAGTGAGATAGATCGATGATTTTCAGCTGTATTCGGTATGAACTCCTTGTCCTGAGCTCTGATACCACTTGTTGGATCGTGTACGTGACCCTGAAAGTCAGTTAAGGTAGCTCATCATCAATTACTAAGGCGGAATCAAAGTAAATGATGTTCAAAACAGCTTGTCTTCTTTAATCTTTCTTTTCCATTCATAAACGTGCTTTTACAACTTGTTCTAATGAAAATCCAGCAGCACTTCGTTACTTGTTCCAACTGTTCCGTTTGAAATATGACACTAACACTCCTATATATAGACATAGGGACCCTTCCGTTTGAAACATAACATAAAGTTCAAACGGAACCCTATGTTTCAAACTTTGAGTTCAAACGGAACCCTTATGTTCAAACGGAACCCTCTAAAACATATTCTAAAATCACTAATTAAACCCTAATTTTACATATAAGATCCAATAATGACTTTATTGAACTAAGACTTGATGAAGATGTAGTCAACAGACATTCTCGTGCATCAACAAAAATAAAGCAACAGTCATATTTATTTTTGTTCTTTTGGTTATTTTATAAGTTAGAACTCCTTTTTCACAAACAAAAGCGGGTTTCTAAAAAAATAGAAAATAAAATAAAAAAGAAACTAATTGGTATGTAACATTAAATTGTTAGATGATTTGTTACATTTATGTTTGACAATTTATTTTGTAACAGTGTTGGAAGGCAGTGAATCGGACACACCAGCAAAGGATTTGAAAGAAAAGAAAAAAATATTTTTGTAACTTAAGTATTTTGTTTTTTAGGGAACAAGTGTGTTGTATGCATTGTTAGGTTATATAATAATGTTGCACCTTAACATTTGTGGGGGCAAAAATTTGTAACTTAAGTATTTTATTCATAAAGTTGTTTTACGATACTTTTTTTTAATTTATCGGTGTTTGGGCCACCGGTGTTGTATATAACAAATAAATGTAAAAGCATTAGGTGAAAAACTGGATATACACGTTGAATAAGGTTACATTATATGTTACTTTATATAGGGCTGTAAACGAACCGAACGAACACGAACAAGGCCTTGTTCGTGTTCGTTCGTTAAGGAAATAAATGTGTTCACGAACGGTTCATGAACACTTACCGAACGAGATTTTATGTTCGTGTTCGTTCATTAAGGAAATGAGCTTGTTCCCGAACGGTTCACGAACACAAACGAACACAAATAAATTTGGCGAACGCGACGAAGGATAAAGATAAATAGCCCAGAGAGTAGCACTCAAACTTGAATACCTTATTGTGGAACGGAGGTCGATCGTATTCGTGGATGTAAATAATGAGAAATGAAAGGGAAATGTTAGGGAAATAAAATAAATAAAAGTTTAATAATATAAAAAGTACAAATAAAATATAAGAAAGTACAAAGATCTTCAACTAAAACACAAACATACGAACATAAACGAACGCAAATCAACGAATGTTCACGAACCCGTTCACGAACTTACCGAACGTTCACGAACACAATCGAACGAACGAGACCTCTGTTCATGTTCGTTCATTTAACTAATCGAACGGAATTTCTTGTTCATGTTCGTTCGTTTGTTAAACGAACGAACATAAACGAACTTCCCGCCGAACGGTTCACGAACTGTTCGCTGAACGTTCGGTTCGTTTACAACCCTAACTTTATATGTACCATCTTATTAAGGTTACATTCTACAAATGAGCAATAAATATTACATTATATGTAACATTTTACAAAAAAAAAAATGTAACCAATGAGGAAAAATGTTACTTTATATGTACCATCTTATTAAGGTTACATTCTATAAAATGAGCAATAAGTATTACATTATATGTAACATTTTACAAAAAAAAAAAAAATACAAAAAATAACGTTACATTTTCTGTATAATTTCAAAAAATGTAAACACCCAGTATACAAGAAAAAATGCTTGTTTTTTTATCATTTAAAGGATATCCACATACATAAGAGTGTGACGCGTTTTCTTTTCTTTCTCCTCCGACACAAAGTGTTATATTACATCACATTCTTACAAAAGTCGTCTTCCTAGAAAAAGATGTTACATGTTGGTGCGTACACTACAAAAAAAGATGTTACATATATTATACATATATATGAAGTTACACCATGTGTAAACATACATTTTCTGTATAATTTCAAAAAATGTAAACACCCAGTAAACAAAAAAAAAGAGCAATAAGTATTACATTATGTGTAACGTCCTTCCACGTTTCATATAGACAACCAACAACAGGCTTTAAAAAATAGGAACATCAGGACACCACATTCTAGTGCCATTGGGTGTATGATGAACATAAAATTCCTCGTCCGCATGAATACCTACAAAAAAGGTCACGAGTCTTTTAGAAAACATTGTATTGTTAATAAATTTTAACACGTATAAGTTAAAAAAAAATTACTTGTAACATGAAACCCAACAAACAGATGCATTTTACTGTATTGCCAATACAAGTTTAACACGTTTTGATACAATGCAAACAAAACTTGGTGGTACATTTTTTTGGTGTCACCAAAAAGTGTAGATGCTGGTGCATTTTTTTTATGTGATCCAAAAATGTAATCTCGAATGTTTTTCCCTTCCAAGAAATATAAAAACTTAATACAAGTGTAACCACACATGTTTTTACCTTCTACAAAATATAAAAGCTTGTTTCATAAAAATAAAAAATAAAAATGGTATTGTTAATACAAGTTTACCACATTTTCAACCAACACATCCTCTGTTTTTTTAGCACAAGACTTGTTACAAAAAAATGAAAGTATATTATGTTACAAATACAAATTTTCTATTAAAATTGAGATTAAAAAAGATAAACTCATAAAAACTTATGTGACTATTATATAAATAAAATAGTTGCATGTTATATGTTACACATTTTTTAGAATGAAATAGTTGCATGTTATATGTTACATATTTTTAAGAGAATAAAAGAGTTGCATGTTATATGATACACATTTTTTAGAATGAAATGAAATAGTTGTTTGTTATATGTTACATATTTTTAAGAGAATAAAAAAGTTGCATGTTATATGTTCAACAAAAAAAAAAGAGCTGTGCAAAAAAGATTAGTAGATATGGCTAGATATATTAACTTAATATAAAAAAACACTTAAACATTGAGAACAAAATAATTAAAACATAGTATGGCTAGCCTAAAAAACACATAATAAAAAGAACACACAACACTATTGTCGTACATGTGCCAAAATACAAAATACATCCGTATAAATAGATGTATGAAATAGCAATACATGTTGTTTTGGATAAGATAAGCTTGTTTTAATGGAGCATGGGATAAGTATGTTATTGGTATTTAAAAAGAAATGTTGGAATCTCTCACTTACAATGATGCCTTTGCTTTGGGTTTGATGAAAGTTTGAAACTTAAAAAAATAAAAATAAAAAACAATGTACCTCTACCAAAAAGTATGTCAGGCATTTAATGAGGAGTGTGATGTTCACATGGATCCTAACAAAAAGTATGTCAGGCAGGGAAATTACATCTATGCCCTCAACACCCTTTTCAAGACTTGAGACGTGGCACACTGGTGTCCATCTAATGGGTTTTCAGGGTTTAGTCAACTGGAGTGGGTTTTCTCCTTATAATTAGCCTATATATATATATATAGGGTAAGGTTTATGCGAGAACCACCCTTATTGCGAGAACCGCGAGAACCAATGTGAACACAACCTAAAATAGCTAAAAAAACCTAACCCCCCCCCCCCCCCCCCAAAAAAAAAAAAAACCTAAACCCCCCCCCCCCCCCCCCCCCCCCCAAGCTAAATGCTAAAAACTAAAACCCTCAAAAAACCTAACCCCCCCCCCCCCCCCAATCTAAACCCCCTCCCCCACCCCCCAAAAACCTAACCCCCCCCCCCCCCCCCCAAGCTAAAATGCTAAAAACTAAACCCCCAAAAAACCTAAAAAAAATAAAAAAAAAATCTAAATTTTTTTTAATATTTTTTATGTTAAAATCGCTACTTTTAGTAGCAAATTTTTTTTTTTTTGCTTCGAAAAGTAGCGATTTTTTTATAAAAAATATTAAAAAAAAAATTTGTGTGATTTTTAGCTATTTTTAGGCATTTTTTGTTGTGTTCACATTGGTTCTCGCGGTTCTCGTAATAAGAGGTGGTTCCTAACGGATCTTTGTCCTATATATATATATATATATAAGAGCACCCGGGCAATCATATATACGCTATATATAATGTATTCAGAGTTTATTCCAAGATTTTGGTTATATACTCACATTATACAGATTATCACCTAATTTTAGCTTTACAGCACCACACTTATAACTTACCCATTTATGTAGCAAGAAGTTCATTCCTTTGATTAGACAAAAGTAAGCAAAGACCTGTTAAAAAAAATTCATAGCTTCTTAACATAAGTGTGGCTAATTATTTGGTCCACTTGAATTACCCATGAAGATAGGTTCAAGGAGTAAAGATTTAATGAATTTAAGAGTAAAATAACATATAGGACCAATTTGAATTATAACTATTTGAATCCGGGTCAGATGTATCAAACAAGATAGGTCAGACCACTTGAACGAAAAAAAAAATATACTTTGATTAAAAAAAAAATAAGAGTACACCAATCTCACCTCTGAAATCATGTTTAAATCAAATAGAAATGCTCGTCAGATCATGTGGACAGTTTCACTAAACAAGTCAAGATCGTCGTAGATAACAGATACTTAACATTTTGTATGTACATATTAAAACACCATGCACACCTACCAATAAGCCAAAAGTAAAAGATTCAACGGTTGAAACTTATTTAACGAAACGAAAGAGTGATCTGCCAAGCCAATCACACGCACGTAAACACCAATTCAATTCAGTTGTCATGAACTAAAACAAAAATACGTCTCTGAATAAGATAGAACCCATTCGAAATAGCATACGATCAATATCCACTTTCATATACATTTTATTGTCATACCGTGCAGATCATGTCGCCTAAACCTAACAGGTTCTCACTTTTGGAATGAAGGACGCAAGACAAAAATAAAAATACAGTGTACATAGTTACTCAGCATAACCATGAGAGTCATAGCCTTTTACAAAATAAATAGAAGATCAAAACAATCAAGATATCTTAATAATATGTTTTACAATCCAGCCAAACGAGTGCTTACCAGTAGTTGTTGATGCATAGTTTGGAATCTCGACCAAGGACGCAGAGGTTAGATTCTCAACACAAGGGCGCTTCCCTTTCACTTGAGCTTTCCTACCTATGTACATGTTAATTAACAAGCTGTTAAGATTGCAGACATCTTTGATTAATGGTCAGACAAAAACACTTTATAAAAAAGTGAGCTTAATCATGAATGAAATTTAGTTGGACCCCGTTTTATTTATAACAATGGAACAAATTTAGAAGTTATACAAGTTTGGGTGCCTTTAAGAAACAATATTGAACTTTCTAATTGCGTTCTTCTTCTTGTTTATTATATACAGACACTAAAGCCTCTAGAACTGCACACACATAACCAAGAAAGAAGAATCCACACTACATGAAAGTATAAAACTCAAACTTACTTAAAGGAAGATTAAGGATTAAGTTCCTCTATCTAATCCAAATATGTTGTACAACCCAACCAAACAAGACGTTACCAATAGTTGCTGATGCAGAGTTAACAAGATCCTCCTCACAAGGGCACTTGAGAGCCTTTCTACCTATTATTAATTAATAAGACAAGACAAGATTCAGAATAATCCAAAAATCTTGACTAATGGTCAAACAAAAGGGAACTTGCTCACTAGACCAGCCAAAATCTTGAAAATGGATCCGCCAACTTTGGTACGTGTCAAGTAAAGATAAAATTGTTCAAGAGAAACATGATAAAAGTAAAGATACAATATGGTTATTTATCATAACCATAAATAAAAGATACAAAACAATTCAAATATCTTAATAACCAAACCAAACAAACGTTTACCAGCAGCAATTGCTGATGCGGAGCTTGGATTCTCAACAATGTACTGGTCAATATCCTCACAGAGGCGCTTCCCTTTTACGTTTACGTGAGCTTGTCCACCTAATTAACAAGATAATTAAGATTGCAGATATCTTGATTAAGTAGCGCTCAAGCAAAACCACTTTATATAAAAATGAATGGACCAGTTAAGCGTGCGTCCTATTTAGTTGAACCAGTTTGTAATACATATACGAATTAAAGACGATATGAAATTTATAAATATGAAAATATAAAGTAATTAGTTGCTCTATTGCATCCCAACCAAATGAGTGGTTACCAGTAGTTAGTTAACTAAATCCTCAAGAGAGCCTTTCTAACTATTAATTAACAAGACAAGATTGTCGTAGATAACTATTTGATTCCGGGTCAGATGTATCAAACAAGATAGGTCAGACCACTTGAACGAAACACAAAAAAATATACTTTGATAAAAAAGAAAGAGTACATCAGCAAGCCTTCTTTCAGTGCAAGAAGCTTAGCAGTTTCAATGGCTTCTTCACTGGTTATCTGAAGAGGGTTTGAAAAACATAACACATTAAGCAAGTTTATTATCTTTTACACAAAACAAAAATGAAGCTTCATGCTCACCATTATAACTTCATCAAGAATGCCGACGACCAAAACATTAGGGATAACACCAGCACCAATTCCTCGAATCTTATGACATCCTTTATCATCCAATACAAATCATCGGGAATTCATACGAAATCAACACATATTCAAGATTATGGTAGTGTATTTATTACTAATAATCTAACTTCATTTAGTAAAATGATTTTATAAGGCTTGATGCATTTTGGACGCAGTATAAAAAACTGTTACCTTAAACGAGAAATTACTGAATGAGTAATTCACATTGAGATTCGAAGCACTGAATTCTGCCAGGTTACCACATTCATCACCCTGCTTAAACCAAAGGATTAGAAATGAAAACTGCTAACACTAATCCTGTTTTCAAAGTTCACCCTAGTATAAATCAATGGCAAAAAAAATGTTAGGAGACTTTTGACCCGTTTAACCTAGTTTGACCAGTTTGGCTCGTTGCATTTGTAGCTAATTTTCTACATCAGACTCAATTGACCCGCTATTTTATTTATTGGCATGTTTGCAAACATAAGGGATGAATGTACCTCTTCATCTAGCATATTGACATATTAACTACCGCCAAATGTGCTGCCTGTGTCGGACATGTCATGAAAGTCACTACCTCCGTCAACTTGTTCATCTTCTGGATTCCAGATGTACCGAGTACCGACTCATAAAATAACTCGTGTCAAGTGCTTTAGCAGATGATATGAATGTGGCCTACATAAAAGAAAAGCCTCTTATTATAATAGTTGCTAAATATAAACAAATTTATTATTTCAAATCAAATAAGGAAAATTTCAAACCATGCTCAATAAAAGACCTTTCTCCAACAGATGAACAACCATGTCCGTAAAATTTCAAATCAAATAAGGCAAATTTTACGCACAAATTAAAATCAAACGGTGATTTGAATGAATAATAATAATATTACCTCTATCAAATCAATGCACAAGAGGTTTGAATGACACGCCAGATTCAGCTTCTACAAAATGGTAATATAAATCTCCATTCGGCTTCATCGACAAGGATATAAACGGTGAATTGCTTGAAGAAATAAATCTCCCTCTCACCCATTTAGAGATCACATTTTCTAGAACCATTATCTACAAAAACGAAAAATGAAAGGTAAACTTAAAACCCTAAGTACAAAATCCGTGATCTGGAGTGATAATTATCTGCAATAACATCTATTAGTAAACCCCCAAAACGTTACCTGAGTGCACATCGTCATCGTCGTCGTCCCCGTTTCTTGTTTCTTCTCAGCTTCAAACATCATCAGGAGTTTTAAATTGGAATGGAAGGAGGAGATGGCGATGAAAGCATTAAGCAGATATACTACTGTAGGGTTTCAAGAGATAAACGGTGAAGCGACGAATCACCAATTCAGGGGAAATCAAGAGACGCCAGTTTGATCGTCAAATTATTACAATAGCAGACTCACCCCAATTCTCAAAATGCCCTTTCCCCATAACACCACCACCGCCACCACCGCCATCCTCACACTACACTTGTAAATTTGAATCATAAGTATGTAACAGGCATTGTGTGAGTGAAGATCAACACATCAACACGATTTAATGAGAAATAAAAAACCAAGTAGATTAAGCTGTAACACAACGAAATCGAAGGGTTACCTGTTTGTGAATCCTCGTAGGTGGATCTCAAATCAACGTGAATCTTTGTTTTCACCTTCGGTTCTGACATGGAACCCTAGATTTTGTAAACAATCTATCCATC
This sequence comes from Helianthus tuberosus, assembly GCA_030545235.1. Classification (NCBI taxonomy): domain Eukaryota; kingdom Viridiplantae; phylum Streptophyta; class Magnoliopsida; order Asterales; family Asteraceae; genus Helianthus; species Helianthus tuberosus. The sequence goes on along the minus strand of CM060371.1, from coordinate 82,345,358 downwards.
TCAGATCTGGTCGATTGAGGTAAGAATTGAAAACAGGTTGGGGGAAGATGAGAGTCATCTCCATTGATGTAGCTTTAAGACTCGAAAATCAGGAGATGGGAACGACCGACTACCAAAAGGTTGCATATTCAATTGAAGAGTCCATCCTTAAATGCGCAGTGATTAGGGTGAAATCCCTGAATTGCCCCTAAGTGTCTTAAAAATTGTGAACAATAATAGCTTATACATCCTTGTACATGATGCTTGATAACTTGTAAGTGTCTTAAAAATTGTGAACAATAATAGCTTATACATCCTTGTACATGATGCTTGATAACTTGTATGTATTGTAAAATTACCATCTTGTACATCACTTTTCCTTTATAATATATTATAGATAATACTGTATAACCCTAATATCCTATTAAACCTTGCAAATGAATCGTCCGACCTTCACTTCGTCCTCTCAAATCCTGCTTGCTTAGGGGGTGTTTGGGATTCCTTTTTAACCTCTAACTTATCAAAAGTCTTTCTCAAAAGTGAGAAGTTAGAATTTCTAACTTCTCAACTTCTCCTTTCTTTTAAGGCTTTTAAGGCATAAAAGGACTTTTCCAAAGGCATAAAAGGACTTTTTCCAAAAAAGTGTTTGGTATTCCTTCTAACTTTTTAGAAGTTAATAAGTCAAAAAGCCTCCAAAAGTCCTTTTTAAAAGGAATCCCAAACATGCACTTATCCACTCCACCCTCGGTTAAGAAGTCCGCAAGAGACGCAGATGATTGTTTGAATAAAGCATCTGTCAAGTTATTGAAGATGTTCAATCTGATTTGGTTTTTAATATCATCTCTCTACCTGTTCAGAATATACAATGTGCGTGGAGGTAATGGTTTCTGACTCTGTTCAATCAAACTTATATGAAGTGATTGTTGTACTTCTTCATCCGTTTACATTTTGGGGTTCTTATTTTTCTGAATTAGGGCTCATTTGAGTTGTTGATTACTTAGATTTTTGGGGTTTTATTGTGGACTCAGACATGCTGCTATCCCAGGTAATGGATTTTAACTTTGTTGAATTTGACTTATATAAATTGATTGTTAGATTCTTGGTTTTGAATTAGGGCTCATGTTGGGTGTTTATTACTTAGATATTTGGGGGTTTTGGTTATTGTATTAAGGCTATTGAAGACATATCTTCTCAGTGGGAGGTTTCTAAGTTTTACAAATACCTGTACCCAGGTTCAGTGAATACCCATACCAGGTTTTACAAATACCCGATACCAGGTTCAAAATGGGTATTACCGTTGCTGTTGTGCAGCTTTGTTCCAGCATGATGAAGAAAAACAAGAATTCTTCAAAAAGAACATCGAGGCAGCAACAAAGTTTCTTCTTGGCAAGCTTAGCGGCCTCTAGTTGTAAGTCGTGTTAAATTGTTTCTTTGCATAGGTTTGCTATGATTATGGCATTATATAGAGTCCTAACTGTTCGTGATTATGTTTTGCAGTTTTGTTTGGGAGAGCATGCCTAATGACATTTCCATGGTGTTTGCTTACTACAAGGAAGGTGCCACTGACCCAGCGTTTTGTACTTTGGTGTGGGGTTGAAGGAGGTGAAGTATTAAGAAGGGTTGTCATCCCGGATTTCATTACAAAATAAAAGATTTCCACTTCTAGGTTTTATGCAAAAAAAATTGAATCTAAAAACCCGAACCATTGCTGAAACCTACCTGAACCCGGAAATAAGGAATTCTAATACCCGGGTATAGAAAACCCGAACCCAGGTACAAAGGGTTTGCCTTTCCTGGCCAATACCCGAACCCGACCCGGGCATTAGCAATACCCGAAAAACCAATACCCGGGTATGTACTCGAACACGGGTATTAAAAAAAACCCGGTTTTGTGCACCTCTACCCGTAATTTGTCCCAAACCACACGAAACACTATTACCACCAGATATCAAATCCTTAAGAATTTGAAATTAGAGAACCTGTAGATTGTCGCAAACTACATGAAACACTATTGCCACCAGAGATCAAATCCTTAATAATATGAAATTAGAGACTAAAATTCTTTATCTTAAAACAAACTGATAAAGGTAGTTACAAATACATTTTAACTACTTTTATGTAACATATGGTATCATTTAATGATATTCCATCGACCATATTCTAGATGGTAGGGGTGTTGTTTTCTCTACTCTCTCCATTTAAAATTATTTCAAAGGATTGTTATTAGGTACATTCGTTTTCTTGGATTAATGCAAGATTATGTTGTAACTCGATGGTATGGCTCCTTTTTCCTCTAAAGTATGTGACAATCTCTTCTCATTTACTTATATATGGGTTGAGTTGGGCTATGTTTTTGTCTCCGATGGGTCAAATATTAAAATTTACCACCAAAGCATTTTAATGCATACAGTTTCCTAAATCACTTTATTGTGGTATACCCCTGTTGTTGATATTTGGAGCATTAGGATGCATATGCGGAAATGCTTTTGAGGAAACCATTATTTTCCGAAAAGAATGTGGTGCATCAGTTGGATCGCATGACTGATTTGCTTGGCACTCCTTCCGTTAAATCAATTACAAGGGTTGGTTAGCTACCTCTTTGGTCTCAGGTCAAAACGGTTCATTTTTTGTACATGTCCGTTGGGGTGGGAAACATGTCCAGCTGGTCTCAGGTCAACACTATTCATTTTTTTACATGTTAAGTTGACTGAAAACATTTTGCAACATTTTTTTTAACAAAAAAGTTTATAATTACTAAATTCAGTAATTGTTAATGGTTTGAATTAAAAAAGATATAGAAGGTTCTATGCATTAAAAGTTGAAACCAAACTTTCAGTGATTCTTAACCGTTTTCGCTTTTAGTTATTCTTTTTTTAGTCGTTTGATCTAGAAAAGAAGAAATATAACCGAACCCACCCACTGGTTAGTAATGTGTTTTCATTAATTAACATGTAGTGGAAGTGAGCCTGATGTAGAGGAAGCAGTGCGATTAATATGTGAAATTGGCCGAGTTACGTTGTTGGCTCATCCGCGGGCTTTGAAAAATCCAGTTGTTATCATTGGTCGATTAAAAGAAGCTGGCTTGCACGGATTAGAGGCTTACAGAAGTGATGGTGAATTAGTAGGTATGCACTCCCACTGACCCATCAAAATAATCCCAATTTCCTTTTTTTATTAATTTTTACAATCGACCTTATTTTTGCCACATCTATAGTCTCAGTGTTTACAAGACCATACAGTCTCAAGTGTTTACAAGACCATAATAGCAACAGTTTTAAAGTTGTTGCCCTCAGGCAACCTTTATTTTCATTTATTTATCAAAACTTGTAATGAGAATGCAAACACATACACTACATATTTTACTTTTGGTTTTATTGTAAACAATTTTAATGATAATATCACGGTTTCCTTCTTGGAGCATAATAGCAATACAACATAATGTATTAAATATTTGTTACTATTTTATTAATTTTCCATAATTCAACCTATGTAATAAGATAAAACTTTCAATTTGTGTGTTCGATATTAGTTAACATGATCTCTAAGGCTCATGGCATACACAGACTGCACTCTGATGCTATGAATAAGAACACTAAGAGACATACTATACACTGTAACACGAGTGGATTGATAAACTAACAAGAAACAAGTACCGCGTTGTAAGTTGTCGTCGCCGCCGCATCGCGCGGGTTTCCTACTAGTTATTGTATAAGCCTAAATGAACAAAACAAAAGCTATGCTTATTGCAAGGCAAAATTGAAGAACCAATTTTAAAATTAAAGATACCCAATTCCAACTACAAGCAATATGAAATTCGTATTTATTTAGGTCATCACAATTCTCTCCAACTGTAATGTCGCACATGCTCATTAAGCTCAATGGCGACGCCGATTAGGGAGAAAATAGAGGTGAAATTAGGGGAAATTAGTGGTATCGCAAGTACAATCCAGGTTGATTAACAACTATTTTTTATAGTAATCTCTATATATTGCAAGTAATCTCTTTATATTGCACTTACTTAATCATTGTTTTCCCTAAATCCTTAGTTGATGTTTTCCCTAAATCCTTAATTGATACTTTGAATCTTTGAATTCTGATATTGTGCTTGCGATTGATAGTTTGATACTGGGAATGCAGAAAGCATAACTTATAGTAATTCAAAGGGGCCCCACATTTGTACTTTGCATAGGGCCTCAAAAAAACGTTAGATCGGCCCTGCGTAGTGGTCATATGATTGGGCGTGAAGTGGCAAAGATGCCCCGGGGCTTGATCTTGAAGGAGAAGCTTGGTGCCACATGTTACATAATGCCCAAAAGAGGAACTTGATCTTCAAGCCTCTTACGATTCATTTGAGAGTTGTTGGTTACGTGAAGGGTGACTTGGACGAGAGAGGTGATGAAAAATCCTTAGGTAGGTGGATATCTTTAATGAGAGGAAAAAAATTGTGAGTAGTGGGTAACGAATAAAGAACGATAAAATGAAAAGCGATATATGGCAAATGCATTTGTAAAATTAATAGTAGAACAGATGTTGAGTGAATTGACTCTCACTAACCGATAAAGACGATGAAAAACAGATGCTAATGAAGATGTTGTGTGAATTATACTTTTTTTCTTCAATAAACCCATTATATATTTTTATACTTTTTTAGCCAACTTATTATACCTCTTTTTCAAGTTTTATAATCAGCACATTATACTTGTATAAAAAATACCCTTTACAGTAAAGATGTTAACTACAAACTATAACTAAATGTATTAAATCACAAACATATAAAAGAAATGTTAATGAGAAAATCAAGCTTGCATCCAGATAATGCATATATACCTTATATATACAAAATAAACAAACCAAAAAATGCACACTTAAAAGCGTGAAAAAAAAAATGAAAAATCTCCAAACTTTTAAGTGAAGAAATTGTTACATTATGACCTGCTAATCCTCACGCTATTTAAGCCCACATTACTTTTTATGGATTTACATGGGTTGAGAATTGGGTTATGCAACAGGAACATTTTAGCTATCTCCTATACAGGATCTCCTTCAATTCTTGATTTGGTTTCTTGCAATGGGAGGGTGAATGATAGTTTGATAATTTTTTAGTTCTGTTTCAAGCGACTTATAGTTTCTTTTTTCTTTTTTCTTTTTTTAACGGCCAACTTATAGTTTAACTACTGTCACATTATCTTTAACGCTAGTCGGTCACAGTTAGAGCTGGTTAATAGGATGAAAAGAAACTACCTTAATCCTCTAAGTACTTATGTTCTATATACAAGATGGATTGATGTGATTAGTGTAAGCAAAATGTCCCTTAAATAACAATTTGTAAACTTTTTCACTGAAATATTTGTTCAACTTCCATCAAAGTGAAACTTTCTCAAGCTGAAAAAGAACTTGTTAACATAAATTTATTATTTATTATGATTTTACTATTATTATTTGAAACACTGATTCTATATTAAAAGGTAAACATTTTAGATAATAAGTGTTTTGGATCAAGCCAACCTATCTCAACCGATACAAAATAAAATGTTACTGACCCGAATGACCCGACCCGTTCTTTTTGCCACCTCTAGTTCAAGTTTGCTAAACCAAAATTTCAAATACTGGTTAAAGGAAAGCATTTTAAACCTAACAGAGATATAAAATATAATTTGCAAGAAAGCAATGGCTGCACAAGAAGCTAATTATTAGATATGACTGCTATAATTATCATATTAGTCATTTGAAACTTTTATTTTTCTAATTGACCCGTTTAAACTGTTACCCAACCAACTTGCTTGTTTTGCCGGGCCAAGCAAAAACCATAAAATAAGACCTGGAGCTATGTAATCTGAACAATCAGTAATGAAGCAAAAGCTCTCAAAGTAAATAGTCATGATTCAAACCATCACTACATATTAAATATCAAAAAGTAGAATTCTTATGACAGATTAACCGCAATTTGTTCAAATTTATCAGTTTTCACTAATAACTTCCATAGCTTCTAACTGATAAGACTTCTAAATTAGCTCATTAAAAAGGTGTACCTTCTTCCTTTATGAAGCTAATTGTTTTTCCTTCACGAGGTGACGCCATTGACAACGACTTCAAGTCCATCAAGTGCTTTTGGGCTTCGGAAGAGGAAGGCGACACAATCTGAATTTTGGTATGGTCTTGATCTTCTTGTTCAAGCAGTTTCTTGTATGTAAACTGCAGAAAAATGACAAATAGAAAAAAGATAATATCACTACATAATTGTGGTATATAAACAGGATCTAACCAACGTTGAAGTGCAATAAAGAATACTGAATAAGTCATCAAATAATAAGTCTCACCTCGACAACATCACTTTGTTCTTCAAAAGGAACGGATGATCTTAAAGTTAGAGAACGAGGACGGCAACACCAAAGTACAGCGTTTACAAAAGCAACATGAGCTGATGATTCTTCACTGGTGTCTAGTTTTAGCTCAACATGCTCCAGTTCATAAGGTGGCAATTCAATCGCCTTTAGCTTCTCTAACTCTGTGAAGGTCTGCAAGACAATCGGAGTGAGTATACACTTTGTTGAGACATTAATTTATATAATTGTTCACAACAAGGTAATGCATAAAAGATTTATCAAAGAAACTAACCTGACTATGACGAGCGTCGATATACAAGTTTAAAACTTTGAACCCATTTTGCTTGTCCAAAAGTCGCCTTAACTTCTGGAAACAAAGTCCGGATGTATAACCATTGGGATAACATTGCATAGATGCTTTCAAATGGGTTGAATGCATTGCCATACGCCAGGTAGAATAAGAACCACAAGGGTAAGAAAAGAAAACTAAATTGGGTGTACTGAACTCAATATCTTCGAAATCACACATTGAATGTAACATGAATGTCCTCAAGGAAGGGCTTGACAACTTGAGGGTGTTGCAATTGTAATTGATAACCAAATACAAATTTTCAACGAAGGGGAAACTGGATACAAAGTCAGTAAAACTCAAGTTTGGTGGAAGACACCCAAAGTAAGACATTGTTGTTAGGCTTTTGCATGAGGCCAAGTTCATTCGTGGTGCCCCTATATCATCCTCATCTTCTATCACAAGACTAGATAGATTTGGAGCTTCAATATCTATTCTCTCAAGTGGAGTGTCATATATAATTCTAAGTTCTTGAAGATTTTGATGGCCATAAACACAAACTCTTTTGAAACCACTACAACCGTTAATCTCGAGTACTTGTAGAAGAGGACAACTAGTGGCGAGATACGTGATCACTTCATCATTTAAGGGGACCCTTATAAGTGTCAACTGGATCAAAGATTTAAAGTTGATAGCATCAAGCATCAATGAAGAAGGCAAGTCACAGCCAAGTATGGTCAAAGATTCTAATACGGAAACAGATAAGAGTATGTTAGGCAAACGGTACTGCGGAAAATCTAATAATGAGTAGGGAAAACTTATCATCAACTCTCTGACGCCATTCTTAAGAACTAATTCAAGGCATCTGTCAACAACATCTAACTCTGCAGACTCCTGGATTTCTGTATAGAGCAAGAACTTGTGTGCAGTGAGATTATGATGGCAAAATCTAGAGGTGGTATACTCAACATACTTGAAAAAACTTTCTCGAGTTCTAAAATAATGGATATTGAAATCAAAACAGGGGAAAGAAGCAGTTAGATTAAACCAGGACTTGGACAATACACTCATTCGAACAAGCTCTGCAGGAGTATTATTAAGAAAGGAGAGTATGTGATGAACAGTAGATTCAGGAAGTTGTGAAATCAGATCCATCTCTCCAATTCCAGTAGCAGCTAGGGTTTCCAACAAAACTGAAAGAACAAATATAACAAAAAATAATGATAATGATAATGAAACTATAATTCATAACAGTGTGGTGCTCTATGTAGCATTTAATCAAACATGTGGTGTGCAAAGACCAAAATTAACAATCCTAGAGACATTATCGAAGCATACAATGAAATTGGAAACAATCAACAGAAACCTTTTTTTAATTAAACAATATCCACATGAAAAGGAAACGAACTTGAAAGAATTATACAAACCGTGAATGATAATCATCCGGAACAAAGATCAAATTGACATTTTGGGGAGATTAGAGTACTCACCTTTATCGCTTTGCAGGACACGATCGATCTCTCTTAAACAGGAAACACCTTTTTCACTTGGAGAATATAATGTCCTATTTATATATTTTAATTTTAATGAGTTAATTGCTTGGTCGAGTCCTTGAAGTTTGTAGATATTGCACGTTTGCACATTAGAAGTTAACTAGCAAAATTACTCGCGCTACTTGGTGGGGTTTTGTTCGATATCTATTTTGGTTTGGTATAGTTAATAATGACATAATTTACAACTTATTACTTTTTTTCGAACGACAGTTTAATTTCACAAGGCTAGCAAGCAACTAACCAACTACAACTACCAACAAATAGAAAGGTACAACATTTTCTAGTTAACCAGACAAGAGGGTCACCCTTAGCACTTTTAGCAATCCGTAAATCCCCATAACCCTTATTTCACTGAGAATATTCCCCGAGACTTTTTCGAAGAGAAATTTGTTTCTTGCACGCCATATACTCCAACAAGTTATCATCATCAACGATTGAATTGTCTTCTTATGTCTCTCATTACTTTGCACATGATTGTGGTATTCCAAAACATCATTAACAAAAAAGAAAATTATCGGAGGGATATCTAACCATCGGCTCAGATTTTGCCAGATAATCGTGGCCACGTAGCAAGCTGTAAATAAGTGCTCTGCATTTTCAATTTCGCACCTGCATAAATTGCATCTCGACAGCCCCACAATAATGTTTCTCTTGATAAGATTGCTTTCCGTTGGCAACATATTCAACACCAAGCTCCATCTAAACACATTTATCTTTATAGGGACCTAGTTGTTCCAGGTTAAGAGCTCATTCTAGGCTATCGGGTGTGGGTTTGCCAGCAACTTTTAAACGAAGCCATTGTAAAAACACCACTATCATCCCCAAGCCAGACCCAAGAGTCAGGACTAGCACCCAACCTCACGCTGTTGTAGATAGCAGTAAGGTTTGTTAACTCGCAAAACTCATTCCCATCTAAATTAGCTTTCTTCCAGTCCCGTTTGAAGACGACTCCCTCATTGGCCCAGCTGACCCGGTCTGGAACACTACAGCCTTTCTTGGGCTCAATTCTGAATAATAGAGGGAAGGCTTCGCTTAGCGGCTTGTCCAAAATCCACACATCCAACCAGAATTTAATATCTTCTCCATTACCCAACTTCTCTTTAATAGCATGTCTGGAGTCAAGTTCGTGGATACAAAACAATTTTCCAGCTTTGCAATTGACCCTACACCACAAGAAGTCGTTTGTTGCAGGGGGAGGGCTGGCCACGTTCTTGGTGTAGTGTGTATCGAGGCAATCCCTTTCTCCATAACCCATCCGACTCGGATTTGAACCTCTACCACCACTTCGATAGGATAGTGGTGTTGCAATCCTTTAATGGGCTTAAGCCCAACCCACCGTCCTTTTGGGGCGATGTGATCTGCTTCCACTTAACCCAACAATACTTCGCTGCCCAAAGAAAGTTTCTTCTATTTACCTTTGACGCTTTTATCACCGAAGTCGAGGCCTTATACAAAGAAAAATAATAGGTGGGGATAGTTTCAAGGACCGATTTAAGCAAAGGCAGCCGACCTCCCATAGATAAGGAGCTCGCCTTCCAAGTTGAAAGTCTTGTGTTAAAGATATCCATAATGGCCTTCCAATTCACTTCCTAGTACATATTAGCTCCGACTTTGATACATAAATACACAAACGGGGCCGCTTCGGCTTTGCAATGTGTAACACCCCAACCAATGACGGAATTATCGGGGCGTGGCACTAAGCGAAACAGATTGTTCATGAGAATCCATAACAACTATTAATGACAATATATTTAAGGTTTAATATCCCATACTACCAAACATATAAAGCATAACAGTCATTACAAATATCAGTCTCATAAACAAGTTCTATTCCGACAACTCAGATTTATTTAGTGGGTTTCTAGACCTCCTAACTTGTTTCAGCATGGCATCCAAATCAACCTGTCACATACGTTAAAATAAAGTCAATACATAAAATGTAAAGGTGAGTACACAAGTTTGCATAGCATATAGTATAAAAAGCGTTTACGCATAACCAGCATGTAACACGTAACGGGCGAAGCATGTAACTACCAAACAATGATTACAACTTAACCACGAGACTGCGTTGTAGAGTATGCGCGACACATGTTCAGCGAACACGTGAAGTAAAGTAATGTGATCCCTAGCAACCCCTGTCCACGACAGGTGCTGAGTCCAAACTATAGTACTATCGTTGCTAGAGGCGGTATAGTGTAACACTGTATAAGCATAGTACAAGCATTCATAGATCATGTATAGCATGCGGGAGCGGTTAGCGTTTATAAAGTGTTTGCGTTGTGTGTTGTGTTTTGATATAGAACGTATGTAACACCCAAAAGTGCGTTAAATGAAAATGGGTTCGAGTATACTCACAGTACGTGTTTAGCTAGTAAACACAGTCTGTATTGGATTGAAGGGAGTGCGTTGAGTTAGCCTGTGTACAGAAGCAAAAGTCGTTGAGCAGAGCGTTGAACAGTGCGTAAACAGAATGTCGGATGATTAAGTGTTCGAATGGTGATCCGAAGGAATGAGTATAATCCATCCGAGCGGATGGTCATTCGGACGGATGGTCATCCGAGCGGATGACCATTCAAACAGATGGCCATTCGAATGAGTGTTTGTGTGTTGTTTGTAAATTGTTAAAATTCAAAGTTTCGTGAAAACGTAGTTTAAACAATGTGAAATATAGATGCCAGGTCATCCGAGCAGATGGTCATCCGGTCGGATGGCCATTCGAACGAGATGATCGGTAGTTGATGTTTTTGGTGAAATTTTCTAAGTAACAAGTTTTGAGTTTAACGGAGACGGTGTGATGACGTGTCAAACAGCGAAAACATACCAAACTCAGTTCATTCGGTCGGATGGGTACCACCCCTAAGGATAGACGAGCTGTTCTTGGTGAAATCTCATGTTTGACCCATTAACCGGTCCATCTCTCCGGTGGAAATCCGTTTTCAAGCCGACTCTCGACTAAGAAACGAGTAGAGAGTCTGAATGAGTCCAGATTCCATCGGTTTTGTGTGAAAGTTGAAGAAAAGTTTGAAAACAGATGAAGAAGTGTTGAATTCTTGTTGTATTTAAGTTAAAAAGTGTGAAATCCTTTAGATCTAGAACCAATCTCGATCAAATGGTGTTCCACAACAGTTTGCCTAAGCGAAAGAGTGAAAACCACCTTTAAGAGGTCTGAATAAGTGATTTCAGGGAAAAAGTTAGTGTTTGTGTGTGATTTTGATGGAGAAGATGATGTAGAAGTGATTAGAGATGAAGATTGTACAAGATTTGAGATGAAAAGCTTACAAAATGGCCTTGAATCGCGATTGAGAGTGACTGAGAGCGTGTGAGCGGATGGAAGTGTCAAATCAAAGAAATGAAGTGTACGGGTAGTATTTATAGTGGAGGTGTGAGGGTTTAAGTCGGTGTGCGAGTTTATGTTCGGTCGGATGGCCATCCGGACGGATGGTCATCTGAGCGGATGGTCACCTGGTCAGATGCCCATTCGGTCAGATGTCCATTCGGACGACCGAGTTGTGTTTGTTAGTTTTCCGACTTTCATTTCGTTTGTTAAGCGTTGCGTTGCGTTTAATCGAGTTGCGAGTGAGCGTTTGAGCATGTAAGCGTTGCGTTGATCACCATATAACATTGAAACAAATAATCACACAAATAACACATAGAACATAAGTAAATCCGTGTTTCGAGTCTGCGTTGAGATTGCGTTGAGTTTGCGTTGCGATAGCGTTTAGTCTAAACAAGCGAGGTAACATGCGATAAAATGCGTTAAGTAAATAGCGTCATAAATAGCGTTTAAATGCGATAACTGCGTTTTGAATAAGTGTTGTGATAAGTGTTGAAATGAATCAAAATATAGTTTAAACCCACAGCGTTAATCGAGATCTCGGGAGTACAAGCGATTGAGAAAGAAATGACAGCGATGGGTAACGATCCGAAAAGTCTGGGTTGTTACACAATGCAACCGTTAAGCTAAAACTTCAACCTGACCAAGGTCAACTCCTATACCCATAAGACTGGATTTTTATAGTTAATTTTTAGCCCCGAGATTAAATGAAAACAACGGAGTAATCTGCACACTAACGAGGTTTATAGGTATGAATTTTATAACTATGGTGGTCATTGTCTAGCTACCCCTAAGGGCCATTAAATTTCTCCATTAAGTAAGTGTGTAATGTCTATTTTATACCTCTAAAAGATAAAATAGTTAAAAAATAGAAGTACAAATTTTAAAAAAAATTCAATAAACTTTAAGTGGGCCCCACCCCACCTTCTTGTCAACATTCACCTCCATCAACACCGCACCACCGACTCACACATTCCAACCAAAAGACTTGCAGCCCTTATAGATTTATCATGTTTAGTTCCATTATATTTACATATCTGAGCCTCTAATGTGTGTGTTTTAGTGTGTTGGTCTAGTTAATTTAATAACTTAAAGCACGATTAGGTGAGTTAACTTAATAACTTTTGCAACAAGATTATTTAGTTTTAAATTTATAAGAAATGATTGTTACTTAGACTAAACACATACAACAGGCAAGTATACCTATCGTTTGTAGTGAGTTTATGTAGGAACCAAGTATGAACCCAAAAGATACGACTTCTAATAGTTACTTTAAATTACCAACTAATTTGATTAATTATATTTTGTTATTTTTATATTAAAAAAAGAAAATAAAAGCAAGTAATAGATGATTAGTAAAGAATATCAAGAGCACGAAGAATGTTGCTTTTGATCTCCGAATCCACTTTGGACGGATTATAATTATTTTATTGGCAAGAGGTGAGGTTAATTAACTCAAAGACTCGGCTCCTAGATAAGGGTACCGACGAATTTTATTAGATTGATAAATAGAATTAGAGGCGATTAAAGGTAATTTATTGCCCAATCTTAGAGAAAGGTTATTTTAAGGAACAATCCCCTAATCTAGGACATCCAACTACTCTTCTTTCTTTTACATGGTTTCCATGGCTTACGATCCTCCATCTAACACCTCATAAATTCGTGTCCAGTAATGTACTGACACGTTCCCTATTCCCAATTATGCCTAATGTTGGCTGGGAGGGACTAATTTTGCCAAACAATGAAAGTATGAATGTGGAGGGACTAAAGGTGTCAACATGTTAAATTTATACCTCTGAGTGACTCTTTAATGAACCGCAAGCTTGATGCTATACATTCATGTTCGTACTCTCAAAATAAACCAAATGTTGGACGAGAGGGACCATTATTGACAATACAGGAAAGATAGAAAATGGAGGGGCTAAAGTTGACAAAGGGTGAAAATTCTGGTCTTTGAGGACCGTATACGGACCGTAGACTTGATGTCCCTACGGTCCGCAAAGAGGTTAATTTTATTGCCCAGACCAGGTCCTTACAGACCGCAAAGGAAGACCTTTACGGTCCGTAAACATGCGCCAGCGACAAAATATTCTTGGAGCCCAAACAAAGCTGCTCAAAACCATTTTTCGAAACAATGAGCTCCCCTGCTGCTCATGCCACATTAGGGAACACTTGTGCTCATCTCCTAACACTCCATAACACCTGTGTTCATCTCCTCATTGCTCCTCAAGTATAAATAGATGCCATTTTCTCACAATTGAACTTGCACCTTCTTTAAATCATTCTCTCATCCTCTCTGGAAGTTCCTGGTCCTTAGGAGCATCCAAAACAAGTCCTATTTCATCCAAGGTTCACTTCTAAGTGACCATTCCTTCTGCATTTTCGTTTTATAGGCTTTTCAAGCCAAAAGTCAAGCAATTTCGATAATTGCTTTGACTTTCGGTTTAGACCATTATAGTCCATCCATTGTTCGAGTCAAACATGGCTACGTGATCGTAATTAGGTAGGTGTTAATCCCTCAAAAGGGCACCTCCTGAAAATCACGTTAACTAGGTCAATTGACGGGTCAAAGTTTTATTGTTTAAAAAGTCAAACGAGTCAGGTTTCATAAATGTTATAATCTGATCATATGTATGTCATAAATCATTTTTTGACACTTAAACAAGTTGGTAATTAATATTAGAACATGTAAGAACATGTTCAGCCCGTCAATTCCAGTTCTAAGGTCGGTTCGCAACAGAAAGTAGAGCAGTTTGACTTTTGCTTTGACTTTCGATTTTGACCCGATTTAGCTTAATTATCTACTGAATTAAGGTTGCATTATGATCGTATTATAATGTAGTATAACCCTCTGAGGTTATGTTACATGATCATAATCAGATTCTGAGTTTATGTACAAGTTTCTATATTATGCCAACTTTGACCAAAATGCCCTTTTTGCAATAAACAATGTTTTAATCAAAGATGAACTTGCAAATTGATTTACCTACTGATATTTTAATATAATTAGCATATTTTGATATTATGATTCTGTTCATAAACTAAGTTTTCATACAAGATTGTAAATTGTGTTTTATATTGACCAAAGTGCCCTTTCGGCACATAGTATGGTTTTAAACATAATTTATATCAAACTTATTATCTATTGATATAATATCATAATTCACATCTTTTGAGATATCAAACCTGATCATAATCCGAGTTTTGATTAAAGATCGCAAATGTCGTTATTTAATGACTGAAACGCCCTTTTGGCGTATAGTATGGTTTAAAACCATAACATCAATCAAAACTTGATACCTACTGATATTATAACATATTTAAAATGTTTTCACAGTAGGTTCATAATCATAACTCAGATTTACAAATAAGTTTTCAAACTATGTATGTAATGACCAAAATGCCCCTACAGTGTATAGTTTGGTCTTAAACCATAAAACCCATACATGTTTGATTACTTACTGATATTATATCATAAACAAAGTATTTTTACAGAATCAATATGTTCATAACATTAGTTTATACACATGTTCTTTTATTACGTCACATAATGACTAAAATGCCCATATGAGGCATATTTTGATTTTAAAACCTTCATGGGCATATAAGTTGATAACCTACTGATGTTACAACTTATTTAAAGTATATTGGCATATAGAACTTGTTCATGACTCATCCGGTTACCCGATATTGCTTATATGCGTACGACCACGACTGAGCACGGGGATATCCATGGCTCATTTAAGTTACTAATGGCCACGACTGAGCACGGGGTGTAGGCATACACCAGTCAGATGCTAATGCGAATTATAAAATTTTTTTCTTACCCATTGATCAGGGGATACCCCTTTGTGGGTTTAAGTGGTGTGTCGGTTAATCATGTCTCGGTGTTTAGTACTGGCCCCATATGAATTGACAGGCATGTAAAACTGTATACAAGATCATTTTGAATTGTCCCAAGTTATTTATAAAATCATGTGCCTTGTGCACTTAAAATGATTTTGAAAATGTTTTCAAAATGAGTCGGTTGATTGTATTTACCAGTGAAACTGACGTATTTTCAAAAGACTAAGTTACAGGTGCAAGTACATAAATAGGCCGGAAGCTGCTCGGTAATGCTAGAAGAGGAATTTGCAACTCCTTTGCATAAAGCCTATTAGTCTGAATACTTCATTTTTGTATCTTTTCGATCCGCCTATGGATCTTTATTATTACAAGTCGTCAGTATATTATTTTGAACATTTGGACATTTGAGTTTGTAATAATATTTTAACTCCAAGACTTTCGTTGTGCTATCTGTGATTGTTTGACTATGACGATACCAATCTTACGTCACGATACTCCCCACCGGGCCCACCGGGTTTGTGGTTGGAAATTCGGGGTGTGATAGGTTGGTATCAGAGCCAACGTTTGAGTGAATTAAAAACTAACCTTTTGTGTTTAATCTCAAATGACACAGTAGCATATTCCTTAGACTTTCCGAGTCTAGGCGACGACCTAGGATTAACTCTTATCCTTATTAAGTTATATATATTGTTTGCTTTGATTTTTGAAAGGTCGATTAATCATGCCACCAAGATACCATGGAATGGGATGAGGAAAGGGTCCAATGCGGGGAGGACCATCTGGGCACATGCCTTCCCACTCTTTTGATTCGGATCCCGACCAAGATTGGGGAAATTCTGGAGAACCAGCGAGAGATTCTGTCTCACTAAGCTCGTCACCATCTTATCACCATTCCTTTCATTCCCATCATTCCCACAATTCTCATCATTCTTCACACCACTCATATTCTCATTCGTTCCATGGGTCTTTTGACCCAAACGAGTACATAAACACCCCTCCAGCTGCACATAACCAGTTGGACCAGAACATGGAGCCGGGCGATGATCTAGATCCGGAGATGCCACCAACGGGGTCGCCTGCGCACCCCATTGAAATTTCAAGTGGTTCTGCTTCTTACGCGGGGTCACCTTATCAAGGTCCCAATGAATGGGACCACTATTGGAAGCAATTTAAGTTCGAATACACCCCCTCCTACCATTCTCCAACACCGCTCCCGCCGCCTCCACAAGAGGACGTGCATATGGAACCGGTGGAACAAACGCCACCACCACCAGTGGAGGAACAACCGCAGCCACCTCCAGAATCATCAAGGAGAAGGCGTGGTGCGCACATGTCTGTGCGCTTAGGACAACGTTCAAGCCCGCTACCGCCTCTACCACCTACTTACCCACCTATCCTGGAGGACCCACAAATGGGTGGACCCTCCAACACGACACCAGTGGTTGACACAACGCCTATGAAGTTTGCTCAACCACCACCACCAATGGGTTTTGACAACCCAATTCCTTCGTATCCAGCTACGTCTGGGTACAACCCTTTTAACCCATCTACGCCTATGGGTTATAACTATCAGGCGCCATCGTATGACCCTTGTTTAGAAGCGGCCGTACACAATGCTTTATACTCGTCTCCCTTCCCTCCTGCTTACCCAACTATGGGATATCCAAACTATGGGTACCCGTATCCTGCTGTGCCTCAGCCACAGCCACAACCACTGCCACCGCAACAATTAGAGGCCATTAACCAGGCCTTGGAAAGGGTGGAAGACGTTCAGCGACGGGTTGAGAGAAGTGAGAAGAAGACAAGTAAGTTCTTCAAGAAACTTACTAAGCTGATCAAGGGAAAGGAAGACGAGTGAAGGCTTTCTTTGTTTATGTATTGTTATTTATTTTTCAAAAGTCCCTGCGTGGACATGTCATTTTCTTTTAGTCCCTGCGTGGACGTGTATTTCCTTTTAGTACCTGCGTGGACAATTAGCTTAGATTTATTTCCAAGTCCTGTTTAAGGCAATTATTATAATTTCCTATCATTTAATGGAAAATTTTGGAATTATTATTATTATATATGTATTCGTTACATCCTTTTCAAGCGATCGTATCGATTTTATTTCAAACTTTATCGATCCGCTCAATAATTCCAAAAGATCTTCTTAATGGTTTTGACCAGCCAATTGGCAAAGTCCATACTATTTGGCAATTTAAATGATAGTTAAGGATGAATAGCCCTTCTATCATGATAGTTAAGGAAGATTATCCCTTCTATCCAGAGGTGGTGAACTATGTTCAAGCCTCAAAGCCTCTTTGGCCAAATGCGACCATGGCTTTTATTATCAACCATTAAGACAATTATTCTATGTTAACATTCAAATAATGTTAACACTCTTGGCAGTGTGACTTGAGGAACCACACTAACCGTCAAGGTGATGGACTACGTCCAAACCTTATAGCCTATATGATCGAGTTAGATCATGGATAATATCATCAATGCGATGATCATATTTTAAACATCCTTAGTGATGAATTGCCTACGGGCAATACTTTATTGTCGATTGAGACAATGACAGTTGTGACCTTTATGGTTCCCTGTCCAAGGTGGTGGGCTACGCCCAAGCCTCATAGTCTATATGATCAATGCGATCATGACTAATATCATCAGTGTGATAATTGTTTATTTTAAACATCCTATGTGATGTCAATTGATTTGCCTACGGGCCATATGATATCGTCAATTATGACAACGACATTGTGGTCTTATGACTCCCTGTCCAAAGGTGATGAACTATGTTCAAGCCTTAAAGCCCTTGATCAAATGAGATCGCGGCTTATATATATATATATATATATAAGGTCGGGATTTGGAGAAAACGGTAGAAAGTGTGAGAACGGTGAGAACGCTTATGGATCGTCCGATTAAAACAATCTATGGACTAGATTGGCGCGGTGGCGTTTTCGTAAATAACATCAATTTTATTACGTGGACGCGCCTCATTAAGGGTAAAAGCGTCTTTACACCTCTATACCAAAATGCCATACTGATGAATAAAACGCCATTACGGACCAAATCACATCGCTATATAAACAAAAAACATCCAAGACATAAAAACACATCCCCCAGAACCTGAAACGCCATATTTTCTACTATATATCATTCAACTTACAAACGCCAAAATCCCCAAAACATCAAACACAACTACTCAAAAACGCCATATTTTCTACTATATACCATTCATCTTAGAAAACGCCAAAACACTCAAACATCAAAATATTCCAAAAGATCGACGGTTCTTTCAGATACACTATTTCCTCAGTAAAACACCAAAAATGCCAAATATCATTTCTTGTATATTCAAAATATTGTTCTACGCCAAAGTTTCGGATAATGCATTCTTCCCTGAGGTGCTGTGACTCAATTAACATTTTGCTGCATGAGATGGACAAATCATAAACAAAAAGATGCTGGGGTCAGACTTATGTCATTTTCTGTGTTTTGTTCTTGATGGATATTTTAATGGCATGAAAAGACGAATGACACTAATGAGTTGTTTGAAGATACATATTCAAAAAAAACTCATGTCATTTTGTCTTTCCAAACGGCCACAAAAACACAAGCATGGCTAAGCCAAACCACCAGCGAACATGATTCAAAGAAAAAAGAGACTAATGACAGTGAAGATTTGGAAGATGAATTGTTTTTATTTTTTTTAATTTTCTTTTTCTGTTGTTTGCTATGTATTTTTCAACTTAGAATAAAAAAATACATTATCTTAATAAAACGTCAAACAGTCATAATGCATATGAAAACGCCATAAATGGAGTAAAAACACCAAAAACTATAATGAAAGTAATTTGAAGAAGTATTAATTAATAAAAGCTAAAAATGAAAAAAAAAGGCCAAAAACTACTTAAACCCATTCAAAAACGCCAAACTTGGGAGATGGAAAGTCTATGACCCTAAAAACTCATAAAAAGCTGAACAAAAAATAGTAAAAATACACAGTAAACTGAAAAGACGGCTACTTTATTAATATCATTTATTATAAATAAAACCCCGCCTAAACTACGCGCCAAAAACATCCTATAAAGAGAGACTTCTCTGCACAAATAACTTATCACAAAACCAGAAACAAACGCCATATTCCCTAGAAACCATTCACTTTAAAAACGCCAAAAATAATACTTAAAAAAGCCACAGATGCAGAACCTCGATTCTGCTATATTGAGTATTGATCTGAATGAAGTTTCACTGAATGGATTCTTCTCTGAGTTTGGTATCTCTATAATCTTTTGCTGAATGAGATGGACAAATATTTAAGATAAAGAGACCGATGACACTGATATGACATCATGTCACTTTGTTCTTGATGGATATATGGATGGCATGAAGGGATCAATACAGTAGAGCAGGCGTTGGTCTTCAACATGTCATCAAACAAGTATATATCCACCCACCATAAAGGATGCCACAAAAATAAGCATCTTCTAAAGACGGCCGTTATGTAGGAAAATAAGGATCTACATAAGGCATTCAAAAAACAGGTTCAAAACGCCAAAAAGGTTAAAGTAGAAGAGGCTGATGACAGTGAAGATTTGAATGAGAAATTAGATTATAATTTTTTATTTTTTTTCATTTTCTATTGTTTGTTATGTAATTCTTTGTTGTTTATCATCTAATTCTCTGCTATTTTAAAAAAAATGAGTATAAAACGCCAAAAACTACAAACACCAAAACGCCTGATAGTTTGAAAACTGTGACAACGAATGCTAGCAAAATACGAGGTTGCTATATAAAACGCCAAAAACGCAAACAAAGTATTACTGGAAAAATCAACACTAATTGACAGATGAAAATTGAAAGAAACAGTAAAATAAAGAGACGGTATCATTATTGCCAAAACATTATAGTTATATTAATGCCACTACATGGAAAACTGAAATTTATTTATCTTTTCAAAACGCCATAATTGTCTGTCACATTATAGGCCTGTATCCTAAATGGCAAAACACTTGAAATAATAAAAACAAGAAAATTACTGATGTTTTTTACATTAAAAGCCTGCATCCTGATCTAAAAAACAATAAAAACGCCAAAACAATACTTAAAACGCCAAAATATTTACTATGATTCTGAGCTAGAAACAATAAAAACGCCACGTATTTATTAAACGCCAAAAAATGGAAAGTTGAAGGGACAATCGTTAAAAAAAAGAAATATGAAAGGACAAAAAAGCCCCTCCGCCTTTCTCTAAGCGGCGTGACACGTGTTAGGCCATGAAGCGTTCTCACCGTTCTCACACTTTTGAGCGTTTTCTCTTGATCCCGTTTCTATATATATATATATATATATATATATATATATTCTAATATCCTTCGTGACAGGCCTATGTGCTATATCTTAATGTCCTTCATGACAGGCCTATGTGCCATATTGTAATGTCCTTCGTGACGAGCATATGAGCTATGTGATAATGACAGTTGTGACTTTATGATCCACTGTCTAATAGGTGATGGACTTTGTCCAAACCTCAAATGCCTTTGATGGTCCTTTGTGACCTAGGCTAAACATATATACTTGATTATTTTATTAAAGCTTGACAGTTGTGACTTTGTGCACACTAAGCCAAATGGGTAAAGGATTTATATATCCAAACCTTATAGCCTATATGGTTTAATGATACCATGGCTCATGCATTTTGCATGTCATCAAATTCGATGACTAGTTATTATATTGCAACTAAGCAATTGCTTTTTTTTTGTTTAGTACCAAGCTTACAATTATGGCAAATCCAAATACGGATGGGCCCAATGTTGGATAGAATGATGATATTAACAATGTCCAAGTGGGCGATTGAGTTAACCTCCAGGCTATGATTGCCGCTATGGACCTATCTTTGTCTCTTTCCCTGGATGCAGTGAGACACAAGTCAGTCAAAACTGAGACTGATGGGAAGAGAAAGAGGGAGGAAGACACCTCCCAGAAGTCAAAGAAGAAGGGAAAATTTGGGTTCAGGAAGAAGAACCAGCAGGGGTCTGATGAGACACCCGTCTGCAAGACCTGCAACAGGTTAGTAAAATGTTTAACTCACGATTGATAGGTATGAATGGTTAGATTGAATACGACATACGAAATGAATGATAGGATAGGTATGGTATGGTATGGAATGTTTGACTTTTAACAGTCAACATAAGAAGAAAATTATGTCATTAAAAAGGAAATATCAAAAGTCTTGAGTGAAAGTTTTGGGTATTGGTTAAACTATCGTACGATGAAATTGCATGACACATTTACTTATGTAGAATAAGTAGTGCATGAAGAGAGAGCAAATAGTAATGTAATATGCATGAGATGATTTGAGGCTAACGTAAAGGTATTCATGGTATAAGTAACGATAGTAACCGTAGAATGATGTTTTATCCTCGTATTAAGTACGAAAAAGTAAGTATAAAGAGGGTAGTATTGTTATAGTATTAATAAGTCACTGAATGTTTATAGTATGTGTATGATGATACATTGATCACTTATATAAATACAAAAGTAATTAGAAAGAACGTTAGTAATGGAATGTTGTGGTTCACTCAAGATTAACGAAAATGAAGTAATAACTACCTAGAGGTAGAGACAACCCCAAACAAATGTCGGTAATATGTGTCTATACACGGTTAAAATTACCATGCGCCAACGAAAGTACTTGAAAGGAATGCTAATGATAGAATACCGAAGTAAACTCATGAAAGGTACTCATATGGCTAATGCTAAAATGAAATATCATGGATGACACATGAGTGAAATGAAAATTAATTGATCCACTATAATTGGTAAAAGTATGAAAGTCTTATGCTTAATTAAGAAGAGAAAGAACAAGATATATACTTATGATGGTAAGTGAATACTACATCTTAAATAAGTTACAAATGTTTTCGTGTTGTAGTGAGCATCACAAATGAACAAATGAAAGTAAGAGTAGACTTGGTCTAGTAGGAATGAGAAAGGTTTCGGGAACGAAACCTCCTTTAAGGGGGTAGACTTGTAACGCCCCAAAACTCGAATGTTTACATTCGCCATATGTTTCCATATGATATATCATGAAATAAATAAACTAAGCTATTTAACCTAGTTAAGATACTTAGTAAAACAAAGAAGGAATGAATTTTGGTTACAATTGATTAAAAACCCAAGTAGAGGGACCTAATGTAGCAAGTGAGCCAAACCTTATAAAAATACCGCATTTTTAAGGTTGTACGTATGCGTGTGTTCGATGTATATGAAGGGAAAAAGGGGAAGAACACCCACCAAAAACCTAGGAAGGAATTCAGCAAATTAAGGGGTCAATTGGAGGTTGATCTTGTGCATGAACATAAACTCTTGATCACCTCTACTTGCTAATCAAAAGGTATGTTACAATTTGTCTTTTAGTGAAGTTGTATGAAGTGGGTTATGATTCAATCCGTGAATTAGTATGAAATTAAGCATGATTGTGTATTAGAATCACAAAATAGAACTTGTTATGTGTATGATTTTGGGTAATTTGTTGTTTAAAGATGAAAACCCACTTGATGTAGAATTATGATGAAACTTGATGATCATGAATGTGAAATTTGGTGTAATGTTGAAGTATGAATTGTGTGTACTAGAGTAAATGTTAAATGAGATTGATATAGAATGAAGATTATGTTAATTTAGTTGATTCTAGTAGTATTTGATGAATTATGTATGAACTTGGAAGATCATGCATAAATTAGTTGTACATTGTGCATTAAATGGTGTATGCACACCAAGTGTTTGATGAAATGTTTAAGTGAAATTAGGATGTGAGATTTGGATGAAATGGCTTGACATATATGAATGAAATATGATAATGATGAGATTAGTAGTAAATTAACTTAAAGAATGTGCGTTATATGGAACTCGTGCAAGAATTCGGGCGATGAAGTAGAATTTGTCCAGAAAGTTACAGCCAACTTTAATCGGCTGTAACCGGGTCAATCTTGTCAAAAACTGATGTTTATTGAGTTTTTGATGAACTTCCGGGAAAAACCTTTCAAACCCAACTGGAATTGCATTTTTTCGACGAAAATTGAACGTTTTATGAATTTTTCCGTATCGAAGGTTCAGGCTGTGTTTTCTCGCAGAATTTGCAGCCCATTATGAATGTTATAACTCAATTTAGGAATTGAGTTATGATCTCAAATTTTTACTGTAGGTAGCTTCAGGAGGTCGTGAAAATCTCCAACTGGAATTATGTCAATCGGATAATCAAGGAGTTTTAAATGAATTTTTCTGTGGGCTGCAGTCAGAAAGTGATGAATCTGATTGCTGCTTAGTAAATGATTTTTTATAAATTTTTGGTAGAGGGTTAGACTCTAAAAATTTAACAAAAGGATAACCCCTCCGAGGGGCACGTCACATAAAAAGATTGTAATTTTTCAAGCTCGTAAGTACAATGAACGAACGTCCCAAAACAGCCTATTTTCAGTGAATTGAGTTATGCATGTTAGTGAATGATTGACTAATGAAAGTAATGCAACTAAATATTTGGAATGATGCATTGTTGAATTTATGCCTTGTGCTTGTTACAAACGATAAGTGAAAGTCAAATGTGAAATATGCAATCTATATGATCATTAACATGTACAACTATGTATGCTAACAAGAATGTGATTGCGATGACATGAAAGTATAGGGATCATGTCGAGATGGACTCAAGCGCGGAAGGCTAACGGGTTAAGAAGAGGCAAGGGAGCGGATACAAACACGGACGCATAAGGTAAGTGAATCCCGAATTCACTTCGTATATTATAATTGATGTTTGGTATGATTTAATATAAGGAATCATGTCAGATAGTATAAGTAATGTAAACATAAGGTAAGTTTTATTGTTATGCATCAGAAAGTAGATGACTATGTCAAAAATCGTATGTTGGAAGCAAACGAGTCAAAAACCAAAAGTAGCATAATAAGGTATTGATTGTCGGACGTTAGATTATGGGGATTAAAGTGAAGTTTTGTTTATATGAATGTTGGGAGTCATGTAGGAATGTTTTAGAACGTTTCGGAATAATATGGGTCAGTTCGGGTTGGAACGGGACTCGGAAACGGGTCGAATAAGCTGAAATAACAAAAATCAGCGTCTGGGGAATGGGGGAGGTGTCGGCGCGTTGCCGATGCCCCCAGACGCGTCGCCGACGCGACCAGTTCCTTCTGACGCATTGAATCCCTGTCTACGCAAAGGTTTGTCGACACAAAGTTGCAGGAGGCGTTGCCGACGCCCTAAACTGGTCCAGAAACTCTGATTTGTTTATTTTAACCCACGATAAGTTTCGTACCACCCGAAAGTATTCCGTAACCTTTAAAGAGTCCCGAAATGTATTCCACACTCACCAAAGAGTGTTTATGAGGTGCGATGAGCGTGTGCAAAGTATATGAGGGAATGAAATAAGTCTAGAGGCCTATATGTAAGCACGGACATGGATTTACTTATATGTTAGCAATGGAATCCATAGGTAAGCACGACTAGAAAGGAGTACATGCGTAGAATGATACGTATGAGAGTTATTCATAAGGGTGTTTGTGAAAAAGATAAGTTAGTATAATCATATAAGAGTGTAAGTGGTATGTAAGAGTCATGTATCTATGTATGTATGTATGTATGCAAGTATGTATGAATGTATGTGTATATGTATGTAGGTATGTATGTGTGTAGAAACGTATATATATATCTATATCTATAATACTATATAATATATCTCTATATCTCATATGTACTAAAAGGTAATTTACCCTTGAAATTTTAAGACGGCAGTCGAATGGTCATGGCTTATTCCCTGTTCTTTCATCATCTTCTCCCAATTTTGCCCCCCAATTCAATGGATTACACCCACAATCAAGTCTACATCTGAATAACAAAGATGACTCAAAGCGTCACTGCAATTAGTAATACAATCAATTAGGTCACATCATTGAAATCAATTCTGGACGATTGGATGGCAGCAACCCTAATTCTCCCGGTGAAGAAGACGAACCGTACAAACGAGTAAGTTTTCATCCATTTATATCTGGTTTCATCAGATTGTTATAAAGGAGAGTGAGGTGTGAGGGTTTCCCTTCACCGTCGTTGCCAACCCCACTGCCACTATCTGACGCAATGGTTGTTGCTTGCGAACTGATTGAAGATGAACGAAGGCGAGATTATTCAACACATTCGGCGGACCACAGGTATGAGTTTTCAATTTTGAGTTGTGAAACAAAAGGGTTTAAATTATCGTATCGAATCCCAGTTTTGATTGGAAACTACTAATGCTCGGCGATGGTTTGTCGTCGTCTTGGGTTCTGATCGAGCCATCATCTAGGATTCTGATTGACAACCTTCAATTGCCTGCTGAATTTTAGTTCGAATTAATCGACTCATTGCTGCTTTACTAGGAAATTTTGAAGAACCCTTGAAAAGCTTCATCTAGGTTTTTGACAAGGTGCCCTTTTAGAAGTCTATTTGATGCCCAATATGTTATTTTTAGGATTTGGTTCATTTGTTTATCAATATATGAATTATCATCTCTCCAATAATGAAGTTGGAGTCAGGTTTATAAGTATTCTTTTTGAAAATGTGATTCTCATGTAGATTTAGAGGTCAAAATGCATCCTGTGGTTATTAGTGTCATCTATTTCTGATTGGAAACATCGAAAAACTTGTTTCATTGCCTTTGAAATTATATGATACAATTTTCTTGTATCTCTTCCATAAGAAGCAAATGAGTGAATGTCCGAACCGACATCAGTTGGTGTCAATGAGGATGACAATGTGGCCCTAGAGTACAACACTAACAATGTCAAGAAAGCAAAGCTCAATTCAACACTAGCTTAACTCCTCATTGATCATGTGCTTGCAGATGTACCAAAAAAACCAACTCTATCAGATGTTGACACCCTGATCAGCTTGGAACTCGGTAGTGCTATGCGTGTTTTTGTACATGAATTAGACGACACATCTTTTGCTATATTATTAATTGATTATGCTTGCTTGGTTTCTTACTTTCAGCTTAGCATATCACTAATGATTGTTGGTTGCTTTTATTGGACACAGATGTTGCTGTGATGAATTCTGCAACAATCAAGGATTTGAAACCTTTTGTCGAGAAAAAAGTCAATGAAATGGAGCAGTCAAATATGAGCCATGAGGCCATCGCCATATTTTCTTGGTATTTCTCTTTTTTTTTTCTTTTAGTTAGTTGCTTCTCATTTGTGACTGAGTTATTCTTGTTTAAACTTGTACATTTGAAATGGTAACAGGGGCAGGTAGAGGGTAATGGGTCAAAACGGGTGACTTTTATTAGCGTGCTGTAACTGGTTGGGTTGGACCGACCAGCCAACGCTTTGTGTTCCCAATTTTTTTATTCATAAATATACAGTGTATTGAATGTGATTACAAACAACTTAAGAGGCCAAATACATTGGGTTTTGTTTTTAGGTTATTTTGTATACATAATCTGTTTGACCCGTTATCAATCATACCCAACCCGTAATAACCAGTTTTCAAAAGTAAATACTACCATTTAATCATGGTATCTCATTATAAGTATATATTTTGTCCAGCTATTTATTCGATCTCTATGTATTTGATTCAGTGGACCTTTGGCCATAGGTTGGTTGTGTGACTATAATAGATTGACTTTTGTTTGTTATCTTTTTATATTGATCCAGAATCAGAATAACTACTATTGGGCTCAATATACTTGTTGCACCATGGTCGGTGAATCATGGTTCCATGGTCTGTGGAAGCCTTCAAGAAAACATGACATTGGTTTAGATAAGGTGCGAATTGGAGTGCTGGTATTTGAAGTAGCAAGTGTGATGTCTAAATTAGTCCACCAGTGGAATTCACTAACCGATAAACAAATCACAAAGTTAAGGGAAGAAATAAGCAACTCAACAGGTATCAAAAAGCTCATTTCAGGTATTAAAATTCTTCAACCAAAACACGACCCATCTAACCTTTATATCTAAATGTGTCAAACGGGTTAGGGGTGGTAATCAAGATGTAAATGTGTTAATCGGGTTGATGGGTTAACTTGCTTAAATAAACGGGTTGGCAAGTAGACATGATTATATAAACGGGTTGGCGGGTCTACCTGCTTAAATAAACGGGTTGGTAGGTCAACCTGCTTAAATAAACAGGTTAACAGGTCGGGTTGGCGTGGTGACCTGTTTAATTAAACATGTCAAGCAACATGTTGATTACTTTACAGGAGCAAAGCCAAGTTCCAAATGAAACCAAACACAGGTATAACATTCGACGACGTAGCCGACTAGCCGGTATTGATGAAGCAAAACAAGATTTCGAAGAAGTAGTCGAGTTCCTCAAGACGCCAGATAAGTTTTCAGCAGTAGGAGCCAAGATTCCGAAAGGCGTTCTCCTGGTGGGAACGGCTTAAGTGTCGTCGTTTCATGCAAAATAATTCACTTCAGAAGGAGACACGTGTGGAAACAGCTTAAGTGTCGCCGTTTCAAAATATGTGGGTCTACTATGACAACCAACAAAAACGAGACACATGTCAATTTGTCAGGGAAAGAGGCTACATAGCCTCTACCTCATAATTTTTTTTTTGACACGTGCCTCATTTTTATTGGTTGTCATCGTGCACCCACATCTTTTGAAACGCCTACACTTTAGCCGTTACACGTGTCTACTTCTAAAGTGAATTATTTTGCATGAAGCCCCTACGTGTAGCCTCTACAAATGTTTATTTTCGCAAATCAAGTGGGTCAATGTTTAGTTTGGTGATTTGATCTACCTTTGTTAAGATGTTGACCCACAAAATTTGATCTAAAAAAGAACGATCGTTGACTGAATTTATGTTGATGGTGGTCTGGTGTAGGTAAGTGTTGGTCTGCCTGATGTGAGAGGAAGAGAAGAAACACTGAAAGTTCATAGCAAAAACAAGAAGCTCGACAGAAACTTGTCGTTAAGTGTTATCACGATGCGAACTCCTGGGTTCAGCGGTGCTGAGCTGGCGAATCTGATGAACGAAGCAGCTATTCTTGCGGGCAGAAGAGGGAAGTATAAGATTAGTTTGAGCTGGCGAATCTGATGAACAAAGCGGCTATTCGTGGAGAAGCTTGCTTTGAGGACAGTGAACCTACTGAGAATTCCAGCTAATATATTTTTCAAGGTGCCTTTCTTCCTTATGATATTATGCAAATGTTTATCATTAGTTAATTATCTATTTACTAAGTCCCAACTATAGGTACATAAGGCTGGTTAGGTATGATTAGTAATATCAGAGGCAAAAAAATTTATCATTAGTTAATTATCTATTTACTAAGTCCCAATACTAATTTTTCTGAAGTTGATTTTACGACACAAGGATTGAAATTAGATGGTTCTTGTACACATTTTCATTTCCATTTCCAGTGATTGGAACGCCCCAAAAAAATCTAGCCGACGTATCAGAATCATAAAATTCGCGATTGGAATCATAGAATACGCGATTGATTTTCTTAACTGGATCGACGATTGGGATCCTAGAATTCGCGAATTCCCGCCGATTTGGATCGCGATTTCACAGCGATCGGTACGCCAGCGATTTGCGATTGGGTACATCACGTACCAATACGAAAATCGCGGCTCTTAGAGCGAATTAGGTAACTATGATTTCGGCTCCGACCCTGATGAGTTTGGTATTGACAGTAGTGGTGAGATCATTGATGTGCAGAATGTGGTCTGTAAAAACTAAACTAATCTAGACACCCTAGTTTTAAATTTATAAACTAAGACTCTCTAAATGCTAGACCACTGACATGCAAGTGTACCTATCGTACGTAGTAAAGCCTAATGAAGTCCGAGTATCGAACCCACGAGACACTAGCGACGCTAAACTAGACTCTGACTCAACTAATTACTTAACTGGTTTTAATTTGTGTTTTGGATTTGAGGTTTTAACTAATTAAACTAAATGACTAAGATGGCAGACACGACAAACAACGTGAAACAAACACGAACACGAGAGCAAAGTTTGATCAAATATATATGAGATAAGGACTACCTAGGTGTCGAATCCCTAGAATCATGCAATGCTAATGTGACAATGATAATGGTTAAATATCTATTTCCCTCGATTGACCCCCCCGCTAGAGATGTCCCAAACGAAAGAGCAAGACTAAATGTGAAGTGCTAGAACGAACCGGCTCGAGCTATCGATACCAAATCCTACGAAGATCAAGCAATGAAAGCAACTTACCCCCAAAACCCTCAAATCGCAAAGCAAACCCAACTTTGATAATTGAAATCCTAGGAAACCTTACTTACGATGCAATAAACGAGCCCGAGCTATCGGTCACCCAATCTACCCACCAATAATTAGCTAATAACCTAGCTCATCCTAATCGTCTTTCGAGTCACAAGATGAGGATGCAAGTTTTAATATAGTGATTTTAATTATTAGTCAACTTGGTCAATTTCTCAACACAATACCTAACCCGAAAATCCTAAGATAACCGAATTAAATTAAATTCTAAGTCTAGGGGGAATTTCTTCGTGCCTAAACCGCTGAATTTATTGACTAATAAAATAACCAAAACACACCAACATGCAATATCAAGATCAATATCAAAGAAAAGTTATGTAAATCACATCAAATAACCGAAAACATGTCACAAACGCATTACAATCATCAAGTTCATCTAAACCCAGGTAGTTTATACGTTTAGCTACTCATAATATTCAATAAAACAACTGAACAAGGTCTGAAAACAACTGAAAACATGGTTCAAAGCGAATAGAAACCGAAAAACTAATGTTTAACGAACCCGAATTGCTCAAAACTCGAACCGAAAGCTTCCAAGACCTTTGCACAGCTCCAAGATGCCTCAAATTCGTCCAAGAATGCTCCAATGCCGTCTGCCTTGCGTTGGTTCTCGAAACCAATCACCAGCCCCCACTTTAATGTTTTCGAAAATAAATATATGTGGCAATCCCCTTGCTGCCGTCAACTCAATGTTAATATATATCATTCCTC
Organism: Helianthus tuberosus; assembly: GCA_030545235.1. Lineage (NCBI taxonomy): Eukaryota > Viridiplantae > Streptophyta > Magnoliopsida > Asterales > Asteraceae > Helianthus > Helianthus tuberosus. Next base: position 82,315,029 of record CM060371.1, on the reverse strand, counting down.
TCATGCTCCAATAGGGTTTTTAGTTTCAATTGTTTCTTTCCAAAGCCCAAAAAAAGAACACTCCCCCAACTGCATGTTGTCGTGAAGATGCATGCTGAATCCCATTTGATTTTGGCGGCCCAACATGTCTTTTGTCCAAAGACTATTCTCATCTTTTTCGATCCAACCAACATCCATAGCCCATTTAATTCATTACCCTATTCTTTTCCATTTGACTTTTGTTCCTGTACGTGAATAGTCATAGAAACAATAAGTGATAACAAATTAATTAATAACCACAATAGACTAAAGATCATCATGTTTCATAATTATTATTGTTATAAATTTATTCATTTAAATCCAATAATAAGATTATATATGAATAACATGAGATTCGATCATTTTAGTTCGTTTTCACTTAAAACCATTAAATTCCAAATATGAACTAGCTACAAGTGGATTTTAGTAAAAATAACCCAAAAACTATTCAAAAGTGTAGAAAATATTTTATATAAAATATATATAATTTAAAGCATATCAATCATACATGCCATTTGATGGTCTGTAAGTTTGGGTCATATGTTAAATGCCAAACTTAGAGGTGATGAAATGGGACAGTTTACCACGGTTGGGTAAAGGGGTCAAAACGAGTTCATGCCAAAACGTTTCTTTATTGGGGTGGGTTAACCCGTTAATCTTCATTTAAAAAAAATTATACTAGACAATATATCAAAAGTTTTATTTGTATTTGTTAGGAAGTCAGGTTGGGCATAAACTTGCTGTGGCCTGTGGGGCAGCCTGCGTGGGTTGTAAATTTTAGATGGGTTATAAAAGATTAACATACTAACACAAGTAAAAAATTTATGTATGACAGAGCATTCATTTCAGATTGATAAATTTACCTCGACTCGGTAGATTGCAAGATAGGCGCCATAGGCGGCGGTGGCAACGGCTTCTTGTGGAACAGAAGTTGGGGCCTGTGGCTAAGCATAGGTGCTTCCATAAGCATTGTGTGTGCCATAAGCAACCTAAAAAGTACACCAAAAGGTGAACAAGATATCACGACTAATAATAGTAAATGTGGTAAACATGTTATTAAGTTGTTTGTTTTTGTAGGCTATTTCTTCCATGCTTCTGGCGTTAGTTCTCTGCTTTGACCACAGAAAAGTCAAAGAGGCTACAAACCCGCTGGATATATCTCCACAAAAGGGGTATGAATACATACGATATGCTACGTGTGGATACGCTGTTGGATTGGTAGCTGCATTAGCAGCTGGAATTCTTACTCATTCTCCGCAGCCAGCACTTCAATATCTGGTATGTTTCTGTTAACGCCATTGCACTTGTTTTGACCCTTTAGCGTTTAAACATAATGATTGAAATTGCCAATAATTGTCACCTATCTAAATAATTAACCAAATCAAGAAAGTAATTTGCATCAATTTGGTTAAATATACTTTTGTGGGTCGATATTGAGATGCTTCGTTTAAGTTAATTGGTTCAAGTTAGGTTGCGGTTAGAGTGGTCCTGGACACAAAAGGAGTTATGGGAAGGATCGACACAGAATCTTACAGATAAAACACATTTGACAGAAGTTTAAGCCATGGAACATGTAAATGGACTTTGAATAAGTTAAGAATGATGTTGCTACTTTGGAAATTACATTTTGTTTCATAATATTATTATTATGACTTCGAATCATTTCTGCGATATATAAGGAGTCGGTTTTGTTTCTTAAAATGTACAAAATTGGGCTTGTTTACGAATTTTATGAGGGGCATAATGGGTATTACATACTGGGTTTTTTGATGGGCCATTTCGTTTTTTGTGTTTATGTTAGGTTTTTAGGGGCATGAATGATTTACAAGGTATAGTGGAATATACCTCATTGTTGGGCCAAAACTGGTTACTTTTAAGTTTCATTTTTTTGCAACCTTTTTTTTAGAAATAGACCAATATGGTAATCTATGTTAAGGGTATTGTACATGGTAAGTTTGATGGTAAGTTGGTGGTATGTTCACGCCCCTAATTGTTGACTCCGCGGCAACGCGCGGGTTTCCTACTAGTATATATGAATGTATGTAAGCATGAAGAAGAATCTATTGTTCATAAAAGAATGGGGCTTGTATATATATATATATATACGGCTTTAATATGTTCGAATATCTACATTACTAATGGTGTGCCTTAATAATGAAATGTAATGCAGGTATATTATTGTTGTTTCATCGAAGATTAGACACCTGGATGAATTGATTGAATTTAGAAAGAAAACGGAACGAAAAGTAAACGAGGATAGAACATGACGAGAATCTATAATTATGAATTTACATTATATATACATAATGTGTACTAATGTTGTGAATGTATGTGGTGAGTGCAGGTTGTACAAAATTTTGGATTAACATCATGAAGGGCAAGTGATCGATGATCGAGTTAAAGAGACACGGATTGTACGGATTGAGTGGTCATGAAATCTGTATTTGTATGTTATAACCGATACATTAATGACGGATAAACGATGTAATTCTTTTAAAGAAGTGTTTGTAAATGACTTCTAAGTATAAAGGAATATTATAAGAAAGAAATTTTGTGGTACGTATTTTCCGCTGCGTCTTTTCAGTTAGATCGTGTAAGGGGTCTTACATAGATCATTTGTAGATCATAAGTTTAGCAAACTATTAAACTTACCTATAAGAACTCTAGATACTATTTATGAGGTAGAGCTTGCTGATGGGACCCTAGAAACCGCGTCTTCCATTATTGATGGATGTTCTATATCCATTAAGAATCATTATATTCTTATCTCTTTTCTGCCAATGAAATTAGCGGGGTTCGATGTAGTCTTAGGCATGGATTGGTTATCGCATAACCAAGCCCGAATTGCCTGCGATAAGAAACTCATCGAGGTTAAAACCCCATCTGGTGAAATGTTCACCATCCAAGGAGACCTACACTTTGGATTGCCCGAGAAGGTGTCTCTGTTCAAGGCATCCAAGTGTTTGAAGAGCGGATGTATCATTTACATGGCACAGGTGACCGTAGATGAACCGAAGCTCAAGATTGAAGATATCTCTGATTATCCCGATGTCTTCCCTGAAGAACTACCCGGTCTACCTCCGGATAGGCAAGTAGAGTTTAGGATTGACATCCTACCAGGAGCTACACCGGTTGCAAGGGCTCCATATCGGATAGCGCCGACGAAAATGAAGGAATTGAGAACCCAACTTGATGAGCTTTTGGAGAAAGGCTTCACTCAGCCTAGCTCATCACCTTGGGGAACTTCGATATTGTTTGTTAAGAAGAAAGACGGTTCAATGCGGTTGTACATTGATTACCGCGAGCTCAACAAAGTAAGGATTAAGAATCGTTATCCGCTGCCCAGGATTAACGACTTGTTCGACCAACTGCAAGGGGCAAGCTATTTCTCTAAGATCGACTTGAGGTCGGGTTATCATCAGCTGAAGGTCAGAAGTGAAGACGTTCTGAAGACTGCCTTCAGAACGAGATATGAACACTATGAGTTCCTAGTGATGCCTTTTGAGCTCACTAATGCACCAGTAGTATTAATGGATCTCATGAATAGAGTCTGCAAGCCGTATCTGGATAAGTTTGTCATTTTCTTCATAGACGACATACTTATCTATTCTCATAATCAAGCTGATCACGAGAAGCATCTTCAGTGCATCTTAGAACTATTAAGGCAGGAGAAGCTTTATGCTAAGTTATCGAGGTGTGAATTCTGGCTTCGAGAAGTCCAATTTCTTGGACATGTGGTTAGTGAACATGGTATTCAAGTGGATCCCGCCAAGATTGAAGCCATCACGAACTGGGAAGCACCTAAGACGCCTTCTGAGATCCGTAGTTTCTTAGGATTGGCCGGCTATTATAGGAGGTTCATTGTGAACTTTTCGAGGATAGGCACTCCTTTGACTACCTTGACCCGTAAGAATGTTAAGTTCGACTGGGGTCCAAAACAACAAGAATCTTTTGAGATTCTAAAGCACAAGTTGAGCAATGCTCCAATGCTAACTCTACCTGAGGGTATTGAGGACTTTGTTGTCTATTGTGATGCCTCGCACACCGGCATGGGTTGTGTGCTTATGCAAAAAGGCAAGGTGATTGCCTGCGCATCACGACAACTAAAGGTGCACGAAATAAATTACACCACCCGTGACTTGGAGTTGGGTGCCGTTGTATTTGCACTTAAGCTGTGGAGACACCACTTGTATGGAACGAAGTGTATTATATACACTGACCATAAGCGCCTCCAACATCTGTTCAACCAGAAGGATCTGAACATGAGACAACGCTGCTGGATGGAAACACTACATGATTATGATTGCGAGATACGCTATCATCCCGGCAAAGCAAATGTAGTTGCTGATGCGCTTAGTCACAAGGAAAGGGTTAAGCCAATTAGGATTAACGCCAAGAGCATTGAGCTCAGAAACAGCTTGAATGAGAAGCTATTAGATGCGCAGAAGCAAGCCAAGTTAGAGGCTAACCTTCCCAGTGAAGGATTGGGTGGAACTATTGATCACTTGTCACCTGGGAAAGATGGAATCCTTAGATTCAATGGCCGAATCTGGGTTCCAATCTTTGGAGGACTTAGAGATCTAATCCTCCAGGAAGCACATAGTTCCAAATACTCTGTTCACCCTAGAGGTGACAAAATGTATCAAGATTTGAAAAGGAACTATTGGTGGATGGGTTTGATGAAATCCATAGCCACCTATGTAGCTAAGTGTCTGACGTGTTCGCAAGTTAAAGCTGAACATCAGAAGCCGTCAGGACTTCTACAACAACTTGAAATTCCCACGTGGAAGTGGGAAATGGTAACTATGGATTTGATTACCAAGTTACCTAAAACCAAACGTGGTAATGACACGATTTGGGTCATTGTGGATATACTGACTAAGTCAGCACATTTCTTGCCCATAAATGAGACGTATAGCTCCGACAAGTTGGCAAAGTTATATGTGGATGAGATTGTGTCCCTGCATGGTGTGCCAGTATCTATTGTATCTGATAGAGATACTAGATATACTTCTCATTTCTGGAAAAGTTTCCAGCAATCTTTGGGCACCAGATTGAATTTCAGTACAGCTTACCATCCTCAGACAGATGGATAGGGTGAGCGTACAATCCAGACTTTGAGAGAAAATATGATAGTTACATAATTGTCTTGTGTGTTACATTCAAAATACTATGTGGTTTTTTCAACATTTTTTGGTTCTAATTACAAAACAGTAAAACTGAAGATACGGAAAATTTATTATATTAGAATCTAAAACGCCAAACTTGAAAGATGGGACGTGTTACAGACTTCAGAGATAAAAGCTTATCAAAAAAAATAATTACAAAACAATAACTGAAACGACGAATACTTTATTATAATAATGCACCGCCTAACATACGCGCCAAAAAGACATCCTTATAAAATGATACGTCTCAGCAACTTCCATTTGATCAAACAAAAAAAAAAAACAAAAAAACAAACACCAATACTACTAAATACCACTCACTGTAAAACGCCAAAAAATTAAAAAAATTCAAAGATGGCTAATATGCTTTCTTGGATATTCCGTATTGTTCTTCCTGAAATTTCACTGAATGGATTGTTAGCTGAGGGGAGTAACTCAGTAAAATTTTGCTGCATGAGATGGACAAATATTCAAGAAAAAGATACTGATGACAGTTATATGTCATTTTGTGTTCTTTGTTCTTGAAGAAGGCTTGGATGAGGAGAAGAGATCAATGACACTGAAGAGTGGGATGATTATAAAGATGAAGATCAAGTTGAAGAACAAAGCGAAAAAACTCACCCACACGTCATACATCTATGTCCCCAAACATCCACAAAAAGCCAGTTCAACAGACGAGCAGGCAAAATAATCAAACCGATGGGTTTGTTAAGTTTTACATAAAACGCCATATATTTGGTGACAGTTCTTGTAGTATTAAAGAAGAGAGAGACTGATGACAGTGAAGATTGTGAAGAGAGATCCGATTAAGATTTTTAATTTATTTTTTTCGCTTCAATTTTTTTCCCTGACGTTGTAATATAATTTTAGAATTGTAAAACGCCAAGATACCACAAACGCCAAAATGTATATAAAAACTAATAGAACAATGGGCCATCTTGTCTAAAACGCCTTGAAAAACGCCATTGAGAGAGATTTGGAAAAACGCCATAAACGCCAAAAATGTTAATACAATGAAACAATTAAAACGCCATATAATTATTGAATTTGGTTAACGCCAAAAATCTTAAACCCCAAAAATAAATCAATATTGTGAAAAGCGGAAGATAAAATGACAAAAAAACCCCTCCGCCCTTCTCTATGTCGCGTGACACGTGTTGGGTCAGGATGCGTTCTCACACTTTTGGGCGTTTTCTCCTGATCCCGTTTATATATATATATATATATATATATATATATATATATATATATATATATATATATATTATATGAGCACTATATATAGTTTAAAATATAGTAAAGAAATAGTAAATCTCGGGTGTGGATTTATGAATGTTTTTTGTTTTCAATGTTGGAAATTTGGAAAAATCGAATATAGGTTTAGTTTAAATCTATCCATAAAACAATTTTTTTTTATTTTTTTTATAAACTGAGATATCCGTTTGGATATCCGTATTCGTATCCGAATATTAATATTCACTATCCGAAATTTTCGGATATCCGAAAACCGGATAATCCGATCTTGAACACCCCTAGTGGCCAAACCGTACCTTGGGGATTTCAAATCTAGGCAACAGCCTAGGGTTTCCAAAAAATAAGGCCCCCAATTTTAAAAAAAATCTTTATATAGCATATGTGTATTATTGTATAAGCCTAAATGAATAAAACAAAAGCTATGTTTATTGAAAGCAAAATTTTAAAATTAAAGAGACCCAATTCCAATTATAAGCACTATGAAATTCATATTTAATTTAGGTCGTCATCACAATTTTCTCTAACTGTAATGTCGCACATTCTCATTAAGCTCAATGGCGTCGCCGATTAGGGAGAAAATAGAGGCAAAATTAGGGAAAATTAGTGGTGTCGCAAGGACAATCCAGGTTGGTTAACAACTATTTTCTATAGTAATCGCTATATATTGCACTTACTTAATCACTGTTTTCTTTAAATCCTTAGTTAATGTTTTCCCTAAATTCTTGATTGATACTTTGAATCTTTGAATTCTGATATTGTGCTTGCGATTGAGACTGGGAATGCAAAAAGCATAATCGATGTTTTCCTTATACTAGTTCAAAGGGTTCCCACATTTGTAGTTTGCTTAGGGCCACAAAAAACGTTGGACCGGCCCTGCGTAGTGGTCATGTGATTGGGCGTGAAGTGGCAAAGATCACGCCCCGTACACCGTCCCCGGGGGGTGATTCGATCAAAACTGGTGTTGGCGTGGTCGTGAAAACGTCGGTGGAGGGGCTTGATCTTGAAGGAGGAGCTTGGTGCCACATGTCACATGATGCCTAAAAGAGGGACTTAATCTTCAAGCCTCACTGCATCAGGTCTTACAATTCGTTTGAGAGTTGTTGGTTACATGAAGGGTGAGTTGAAAGAGAGAGGTGATGAAAAATCCTTGGGTAAGTGGATATCTTTAATGAGAGAAAAAAATGTGAGTAGTGGGTAAGGAATAAAGAACGATAAAATGAAAAGCGATATATGACAAATGCATTTGTAAAATTAATAGTAGAACAGATGTTGAGTGAATTGACTCTCACTAACCGATAAAGACGATGAAAGACAGATGCTAATGAAGATGTGTGAATTATACTTTTTTTCTTCAATAAACCCATTATATATTTTTATACTTTTTTAGCCAACTTATTATACCTCTTTTTCAAGTTTTATAATCAGCACATTATATTTGTATAAAAAATACCCTTTACAGTAAAGATGTTAACTACAAACTATAACTAAATGTATTAAATCACAAACATATAAAAGAAATGTGAATGAGAAAATCAAGCTTGCATCCAGATAATGCATATATACCTTATATATACAAAATAAACAAACCAAAAAATGCACACTTAAAAGCGTGAAAAAAAAATTAAAAATCTTCAAACTTTTTAAGTGAAGAAATTGTTACATTATGACACATTACTTTTTATGGATTTACATGGGTTGAGAATTGGGTTATGCAACAGGAACATTTTACCCATCTCCTATACAGGATCTCCTTCATTTCTTGATTTGGTTTCTTGCAATGGGTGAATGATAGTTTGATATTTTTTTAGTTTTTATATTTTTTTTTTAAACGGCCGACTTATAGTGTAACTACTGTCACATTATCTTTAACGCTAGTCGGTCACACTTAGAGCTGGTGAATAGGATGAAAAGAAACTACCTTAATACTCCTAAGTACTTATGTTCTATGTATAAGATGGATTGATGTGATTAGTGTAAGCAAAATGTCCCTTAAATAACAATTTGTAAACTTTTTCACTGAAATATTTGTTCAACTTCCATCAAAGTGAAACTTTCTCAAGCTGAAAAAGAACTTGTTAACATAAATTTATTATTTATTATGATTTTATTATTATTATTTGATAAACTATAGCTTGAGTAACTGTATGAAACACTGATTCTATATTAAAAGGTAAACATTTTAGATAATAAGTGTTTTGGATCAAGCCAACCTATCTCAACCGGTACAAAATAAAATGTTACATACTGACCCGAACGACCCGACCCGTTCTTTTTGCCACCTCTAGTTCAAGTTTGCTAAACCAAAATTTCAAAAACTGGTTAAAGGAAAGACAATAAAGGCTCAAATTTGGGACCCGTTCTTTTATTTTTCTAATTGACCCGTTTAAATTGTTACCCAACCAACTTGCTTGTTTTGCCGGACCAAGTAAAAACCATAAAATAAGACCTGGAGCTATCTAATCTGAACAATCAGTAATGAAGCAAAAGCTCTCAAAGTAAATAGTCATGATTCAAACCATCACTACATATTAAATATCAAAAAGTAGAATTCTTATGACAGGTTAACTGCAATTTGTTCAAATTTATCAGTTTTCACTAATAACTTCCTACCTTAGCCTTGACTGATAAGACTTCTAAATTAGCTCATTAAAAAGGTGTACCTTCTTCCTTTATGAAGCTAATTGCTTCTCCTTCACGAGGTGACGCCATTGACAACGACTTCAAGTCCATCAAGTGCTTTTGGGCTTCAGAAGAGGAAGGCGACACAATCTGAATTTTGGTATGGCCTTGATCTTCTTGTTCAAGCAGTTTCTTGTATGTAAACTGCAGAAAAATAACAAATAGAAAAAAGATAATATCACTACATAATTGTGGTATATAAACAGGATCTAAACAACGTTGAAGTGCAATAAAGAATACTGAATAAGTCATCAAATAATAAGTCTCACCTCGACAACATCACTTTGTTCTTCAAAAGGAACGGATGATCTTAAAGTTAGAGAACGAGGACGGCAACACCAAAGTACAGCGTTTACAAAAGCAACATGAGCTGATGATTCTTCACTGGTGTCTAGTTTTAGCTCAACATGCTCCAGTTCATAAGGTGGCAATTCAATCGCCTTTAGCTTCTCTAACTCTGTGAAGGTCTGCAAGACAATCGGAGTGAGCATACACTTTGTTGAGACATTAATTTATATGATTGTTCACAACAAGGTAATGCATAAAAGATTTATCAAAGAAACTAACCTGACTATGGAAAGCATTAATATACAAGTTCAAAACTTTGAACCCATTTTGCTTGTCCAAAAGTCGCCTTAACTTCTGGAAACAAAGTCCGGATGTATAACCATTGGGATAACACTGCATAGATGCTTTCAAATGGGTTGAATGCATTGCCATACGCCAGGTAGAATAAGACCCACAAGGGTAAGAAAAGAAAACTAAATTGGGTGTACTGAACTCAATATCTTCGAAATCACACATAGAATGTAACATGAATGTCCTTAAGGAAGGGCTTGACAACTTGAGGATGTTGCAATTATAATTAATAGCCAAATACAAATTTTCAATGAAGGGGAAACTGGATACAAAGTCAGCAAAACTCAAGTATGGTGAAAGACACCCAAAGTAAGACACTGTTGTTAGGTTTTTGCATGAAGCCAAGTTCATTCGTGGTGCCCCTATATCATCCTCATCTTCTATCCTAAGACTAGATAGATTTGGAGCTTCAATATCTATTCTCTCAAGTGGAGTGTCATATGTAATTCTAAGTTCTTGAAGATTTTGATGGCCATAAACACAAACTTTTTTAAAACCACTACAAATGCCAATATCGAGTACTTGTAGAAGAGGACAACTAGCGACGAGATACGTGATCACTTCATCCTTTAAGGGGACCATGAAAAGTTTCAACTGGATCAAAGGCGTAAAGTTGATAGCATCAAGCATCAATGAAGAAGGCAAGTCACATTCACGTATGGTCAAAGATTCTAAAACGGAAACAGATAAGAGTATGTTAGGCAAACGGTACTTTGGAAAATCTAATGATGAGTAGGTAAAACTTATCACCAACTCTCTGACGCCATTCTTAAGAACTAATTCAAGGCATCTGTTAACAACATCTAACTCTGCAGACTCCTGGATTCGTGTACAGAGCAAGAACTTGTGTGCAGTGAGATTTTGATGGCAAAATCTAGAGGTGGCATACTCAACATACTTGAAAAACCTTTCTTGAGATCTAAAATGATAATTGAAATGGAAGCTTAAAATGGGGAAAGAGGCGGTTAGATTAAACCAGGACTTGGATAATACACTCATTCGAACAAGCTCTGCAGGAGTATTCTTAAGAAGGGAGAGAATGTGATGAACAATAGATTCAGGAAGGTGTGAAATCCGATCCATCTCTCCAGCAAAACTGAAAGAACAAATTTGAAAACTGCAAGAGTTTAATATAAAAAAAATGTATAAAATTCTGTGAATATAAAGAGAATGATAATGAAACTATAATTCATAACAGTGTGGTGCTCTATGTGGCATTTTATCAAACATGTGGTGTGCAAAGACCAAACTCGAGAATCCTAGAGACATTATCGAAGCATACATTAAATCTGGATATAAACATAATATTAGCTTAAGTGGGTGTTCGGCTTATCTTCTATTTCAACTTATTGACTTATTCAACAAGGAAAAGGGTGAAAAGGACTTATTATTGAAGTGTTTGGGGAATGTGTGTATGTGAGGCAATAAATCAATAAGCAAGAAATTCTAACTTATTGAACAATGAAAAGGACTTATTATAACTCACAAATAAGCTAAGCCAAACACCCCCTTAAAGTCCAGTGAAATTGGAAACAATCAACAGAAACCTTTTTTTAATTAAAACCATAATGTAAACAATACCCACATGAAAAGGAAACGAAATTGAAAGAATTCTACAAACCGTGAAACAAAACGACTGATAATCAAAGATAATCGTGGTTTCGTTTTTACTAGGTTAGGTTTCGCTATTCAAAAGGGGTAGCGGCGCAGCTTGTTGCCCGCTTACCGGCTATCTTGGTGTAATTTGTTTGGCTGAAAAAAAAATGATTTTGTTTAAAAAAAAAAACACAATACATAAAAAAAAAAAAAAATCAAAGATCAAATTGACATTTTGGGAAGATTAGAGTAGTCACCTTTATCACTTTGCAGGAGACGATCGATCTCTCTAAAACAAAACAGAAAACCCTTTTTTTCACTTGAGAATATAATGTCGTATTTATATATATTTTTTAATGAGTTAATTGCTTGGTCGAGTCCTTGAAGTTTGTAGATATTGCACGTTTGCTCATTTTATTTTATTATAACCTATAAATAAGCAACTATATTTGGCTTAGATGGGTTATACCATGTGCTTGGGGTGTGTTTCAAAAAAAAAAGTCCACCAACATGTCCCACTACCTCTCATATACCATCTCTGCTTAAGTAATCAGCCCCACAACTCTCACTAAACCAACGTTGTTGCTTGAAAAAACCCTCCAGTCGCCTATCAACACCAAATCGGAGTTTTGGGAGACGAAGCGTAGATCGTGTTCCGTCGACAGAGAGACGGTGGTGTCTCACTCAACCAAACAAAATTAGGCAATACAACTTGTACATTGTGCTTTGGGAATTTTTCAAAAAAAACTTGATTTTTTACTCTTATTTTACTTTTAATCCAAAGGTTTTTACCTTTTTACAATTTTAACCCTATATAATTTGTTTTTTTAACTTTAACCCAAAACTTTTCATTATTTGCAATTTAACTTCACCACTTTTGTAACTTATGCTTTTCATCTTTTGCGAATTTTCGTTTTACGTATGGTTCTAAATTTTTCGAGTTAATACGACGCAACGTACGACTGTTGTTCAACTTTTTTATTGTTTGTTTCAAATTTTGCAAGTTAACACGGCGCAAAGTGCATGTATGGTTCAACGTTTTTACCTCTATTTTTTCATGTTTGACAGGTTCGTCGCAAAACGCAGATCCTAGGTTGACTCGGTGTTGGTGGTCGATGAAGGTTGTGTGGCATTAATACTATTTGACACCGTTTTACGCCATGCCGCAACGCGGGGTGTGTTTTAGGGGTTTTTAAAGAAAAAAATGGTTACGCATATGATTGTTGTAACCTTGGCTTTGAGGGTTTTCCAAACATTTTTTTTATTATTTTACATTTCACCCAAAAGTATTTTATAAATTACTTTTAACACAAAACTATTTGTTTTTTTTACTTTTACCCCCAAAACTTTTTATCTTTTGCAATCTATCTTCACAACTTTTTTTTACTTTCAACTTTGGTCATTTATAGTTTTCATTTTCCGCAAATTTTTCGCTTTATGCTTGGTTCTAAATTTTGTGACTTAACACATCGCAACGTGCGTCTTTGGTTTAACGTTTTTACGTTTCGTTCTAAATTTTGCGAGTTAACACGACAACGTGCGTGTGTGGGTGAACGTTTTTACATCGTCTGTTTTTTCCCGTTTAACAGGTTTAACATAACGTGCGGGTCGTAGATTGACTTAGTTATAACTAAAGATTCCCCGCCGCATTGCGGCGGGTCGCAATCCTAGGTAGAATTTAACTAGCAAAATTACTCGCACTACGCGGTGGGGTTTTGTTCGATATCTATTTTGGTTTGGTATAGCAGCCGAAAGAAATATGCTCAAAACGTAAATGAACTTAAATTTATATCGACTCGTACATAAATATAAAAATGTAAAACTCGATTACAAAGTCTTTTGAAGGTTAAAGGATTATGAGTGTCAATGCTAAAAGTTGAGTGGTAAAAATATAAAAAAAAGACAAAAGACAAAAGACAAAAAAAATAATAAAGACAATGTTCAGAATATTTCCTAATTGTATTATAGTTAATAATGACATAATTTACAACTTATTACTTTTTTTTGAACGACGGTTTCATTTCACAAGGCTAGCAAGCAACTAACACAACTACAACTAACAACAAACAGAAAGCTACAACATTTTCTACTTTAACCAGATAAGAGAGTCACCCTTAGCACTTTTAGCAATCCATAAATCCCCATAACCCTTATTTCACTGAGAATATTCCCCGAGACTTTTTCGAAGAGAAATTTGTTTCTTGCATGCCATGTACTCCAACAAGTTATCATCATCAACGATGAATTGTCTTCTTATGTCTCTCATTACTTTGCACATGATTGTGGTATTCCAAAACATCATTATCAGAAAAGAAAATTATCGGAGGGATATCTAACCATCGGCTCAGATTTTACCAGATAATCGTGGCCATGTATCAAACTGTAAATAAGTGCTCCGCATTTTCAGCTTCGCACCTGCATAAATTGCATCTCTAACGGCCCCACAATAATGTTTCTCTTGATAAGATTTCCTTCCGTTGGCAACCTATTTGTGACATTTGTGCCTTTTCAATCATTGTACAATTCTGAACAATTTCGTATTCAATGAACCCTTTTGTTTTATTTCCGGGATTGCATAATTATCTATGACATTTGCACATTTTTAGTCCTTGTACAATTTCGAACTCTCAAAGCTTTTCTTAAGTAATTCGTAAACTGTTACGCAAACATAATCAGTTTAACGCGACGTACACTCCGAAACAATGATATAAGCTACACATACCCTAAACACCCTTTACATAACTTAGAAATAGGTTTTGAAGGGTTCGGTATGGCAAAAACATGCTTATTCGAGCTCAGAGACTATTTTCGACAAACTGTGAAAGTCTGCCGATTCTCGTATTTTTGAATACGAACCACGTGTACACATCCAAAAATTTTTGTAATCATTAAAATCTTGTATTTTATTGAGGAGAATGCAAAATATCAATCGTTGCGCAATTTCGGTCATTTTCGTGTTCGTTATAGTGTTTGACGTAATTATGCGAAAAACGTAACCGTATAACCGAATGAACCGACATCCACGACATTTTCGGGCAAAATCCAAGTTACATATGCCTTAACCCCTTTATAGGGCCTAAATATTGGGTTAAAGGGTGTTAAAGGTGACAAAACACATCGAAACAAGTGAAGGAACCAAAACTGCCAAATTTCAAACTTTTCTTAGGAGATCAGTGTCGCGCGTCGCGCTAGGGGGTGGATTCAAGGTAACAATATGAATTTTGGTGATATTTTGTAAAAAAAAACATTTATTTTCAGTTTACATCTAAACCCGAAAACCGAATAACCCGACTAACTCGAACTTTAAAATAGGTTGGTTATTGATGCGGGTTGGTGTGTATATGGATTTAAGTATATTTTAAGCCCTTTTTACACGTTAGTCAAGTTTTAAATTTATAAAACACGATATTTTACTAACACCAAACACACATATGGGCAAGTGCACCCATCGTGAGCGTAGTATAGTGTTGGCAAGATACCGAGGTCATCCAAGGACACAAGAGCTTTTAGTACTGGTTTATCCTCAACGTCTAATCAAATAAAAAAGTTAGAAAAATGTTTTTAAACTAGAAAAATAAAACTAACTAAAATACTGAAAAATAAAATAAAATAAAAACAGATAGACAAGATGAATCACTTGGCTCCGACTTGTGTTTAGTGTAACCTTTGATTATTTCTGCACTTTTACACTTTTTAAGAGATTATCTTAGTTATTGTAGTAGGCCCCTCTTTTGAAGGTGACGTTACCCTCAACCCAGTAGTTTGAGTCAGCAAGGATACAATCCTAAAGGGTCGGATTATTGAAAGATAATTAATTAAGTTATTAATGCATATTATGGTAGGCCCCTCTTTTGGAGGTGACGTTACCCTCGGCTAAGTAGTCTGAGTCAGCAGAGATACAGTCCTAAATAGCCGGATTAAAGTATTAATAGTAGCTTACATATGAGGGGATCAAAGAGTTTGGACCCCCGCCATCCAATACCGGTGGGTATTGAAGGAGGTCCTACTAAATTTGACCCAGGTCCTTGAAGGATCTATACACTGAACAAGGCAAGACTCTTACCAAACCGTTCCCTTAACCCCCCGACCAGGTAGCCAACATACCTCCATATAGACCGTGGAGATATGAATGGTGAAAATCTTTTATTTTATATAGACAGTAAAATAATGCCAAGACACCACGGACAAACGATAAGGAAGAATCACCTTCAACATATGAAACTCGTTATTAAAGTCATTAATACATAACCAAGTAAAAAGTGCGAAAAGATTAAAAATAAAAAAGTATTACACTAGACACTTGTCTTCACCAAGTGATGTAAGAGACTTAGGCAAACATGACCTTTGATTGTCAAGAACTCTTACGATCAATCTTGGATCCCGAGACGACTCACACACTCTATGATGGACAATGGATGATGGTGGTGGATGATGGTGTTGTGATGGTGGTGGGTGAAGTGTGAGAGAGGTGGTGTGCCAAGGGATGGTTTGCAAATGAGCCAAACACCCCTATTTATAGCCTGAACAGCAGCTCGGGCACGGCCCCGTGTCCATCCTTCTTCTCTGTCTTCATTAATTGCAGTTTGTCTGCATTAGTTGACCACGCCCCCGTGTCCCCTGGGCACGCCCCCGTGTGCAGAAGCATATCTGTACTATCAAGATTTCCTCAGATTCTGCGAATCTTAAAGTTGACCACGGCCCCGTGTTCGCTGGGCACGCCCCCGTGTGCAGAAGCATATCTGTACTATCAAGATTTCCTCATATTCTGCGAATCTTAGAGTTGACCACGACCCCGTGTCCGCTGGCACGCCCCCGTGGTGGGTGATAGAAGCTTCTATAGCTTTGTCTTTTATGCTGGCACTTGGGCACGGCCCCGTGTTCACTGAGCACGGGGCGTGTTCAGCCTTCTGTTCTCTTGTTTTTGCTTAGGAAGATGCTGTCGGGGGGTCGAGCATGCTACGTTTGTTCCTTTTCTTGTATTTATGTTAGATTTAGCTGCCTTTTTGCTTCTTTCGTTCATTTGAGCTCATTTAATCCTGAAAATACAAAAGGAAGACAAAAACACACTTTTTCCAACATTAGTACTAAAAAGGGTTAGTTTTATGCCACAATTGATGTAATTTATATGTTGCATTTTGTGCACATCAAATACCCCCACACTTGAATCTTTGCTTGTCCTCAAGAAAAAATCTTTAAAATGTGGCTTTACACTCCCAAAGGGAATGGGTAGAAGAGAAGGTTTTTGGGCTTGTCATAGAGTGTCGGGATTTCCAAGATTCTTTATTTAAGTTTTATTTTTATTTATTTACAATCCTATTCGTTATGATTTATTTAAAACATTACATAAGATAAATTACTTATTAGGGCATAACATGCCTTTTTAAAATTCCATTTATATACAAGTTCACATATCTCACGGGGATCACTCAACACTTGGCCGAAAATGTATTTTAGTGGATCACTCGAGAGCGGCATGGAACTTACTTCTACCATAAGCTTGCCAAGCAATCAATCCTCTTCCTTTTTAACTATACACCTTTGTAAATATCAAGAGGACTTTTGGGTGAAGGGTTAGGCTTGGGTTAAAGGTAGGTGGTTGGGTTAGTGGTTAGTAAAAGGGTGAAAGGCGTAAAAACGTCGATTTCGTAAGACTTTTTATTTTTGAAATTTTTATTTTGATGAAGCCATTATTCAAACAAAGTTATTTTTGATGAACTTGTTTGTTTATTTCTCTTTTGGTTCATCATCAACATTTTTTTTTTGAAAAGTCATACGAAAAACCGAGCTTGTTACTAAAACAAAGGGTTAAAAATAAAAAAAAGTTTTGGTGGGTGAAAGGGTGTTTGGATTGGGTTAAGAAATGAAAAGGTTTAGGCTCAAAGGGGTTAACTAGGGGGATTTTGGGTAGGTGGTAAAAAAAAGAAAAATAATGGTGTAGAAATGAAAAAAGGGTTAGTCCTAATGCCTCCGTCATTTACTTACTCGGGTTTAAGTTGGTAAGGACTGGGAATGTATCGTCGTGGCAAGTTCTAGAGTTGTAAGAACCAAGCGGCTATTCATACAAGAAACGAAAAATGAGCATTTAGTTTAAATATATGTATTTGTATGCTCAATCAAGGCTCAAAACTCACTTTTTGTGGGAATAGGTTTTTATGTGATCAAGTATATATAATCAAATTTTAACTAACCTTGTCATGCCGTTTCATAATTTTCTTATGTTGGTTCTTTTTTTCACGACGCTATCGGTTGTAAATTTGTAAAAATATAACCTTTTTAGAATTTGAAATTCCCAAGTTAAACCTAGACAAGTAAAAAAATGAAAAATTTTTGAAAAAAATTTGGGGTGATTAGCGGTTCCAATAGAGTTTTGTGTAAGGCTTGTGATTAGGACTTGCAAAATTCAAAGTTTTAGCATCCCCCCCCCCCCCCCACACTTAAATTACACATTGTCCTTAATGTGTCCCAAAAATAAGTTTTTAGGTTGATTGAATGTGTAAAAAAGTGTGAAAAAGCAAAATTTATGTTACTGGGCGTCAGGATTCCTGGTCCTGCAATAAAAACAGAAAAGAACGTTAGTCAGAAGGTTCACCACGGCCCCGTGCTCAGGTGAGCACGGCCCGTGGTCGGAGATACAGTGATTTTTTTCCGGATCCCTGTTACTGGGGAGTTGGACACGGCCCCGTGTTGCACCGACACGGCCCCGTGCTCAATTCTCTGTAACTCGGAAAATAAAAACTGCAAGTGACAATGCTGGGCACGGCCCGTGTCCGACCAGGCACGGTCCGTGCAGAGCTCTGCAGAAACTGAAAAACTAAGTAAATCCTAAAAAAACAGAAAAATTAGAAAAAACGATTAGGCCGCTGATTCCCAACTTTCTTAAAATTCTTGTGTCCCCGGAAACGGCGCCAAAAACTAGATGCGGGTTGGTGTGTATATGGATTTAAGTATATTTTAAGCCCTTTTTACACGTTAGTCAAGTTTTAAATTTATAAAACATGATATTTTACTAACACCAAACACACATATGGGCAAGTGCACCCATCGTGAGCGTAGTATAGTGTTGGCAAGATACCGAGGTCGTCCAAGGACACAAGAGCTTTTAGTACCGGTTTATCCTCAACGTCTAATCAAATCAAAAAGTTCGAAAAAAGTTTTTAAACTAAAAAAATAAAACTAACTAAAATGCTGAAAAATAAAATAAAATAAAATAAAAACAGATAGACAAGATGAATCACTTGGCTCCGACTTGTGTTTAGTGTAACCTTTGATTATTTCCGCACTTTTGCACTTTTTAAGAGATTATCTTAGTTATTGTAGTAGGCCCCTCTTTTGAAGGTGACGTTACCCTCAACCCAGTAGTTTGAGTCAGCAATGATACAATCCAAAAGGGTCGGATTATTGAAAGATAATTAATTAAGTTATTAATGCATATTATGGTAGGCCCCTCTTTTGGAGGTGACGTTATCCTCGGCTAAGTAGTCTGAGTTAGCAGGGATACAGTCCTAAATAGCCGGATTAAAATATTAATATTAGCTTACATATGAGGGGACCAAAGAGTTTGGACCCCCGCCATCTAATACCGGTGGGTATTGAAGGAGGTCCTACTACATTTGACCCAGGTCCTTGCAGGATCTATACACTGAACAAGGCAAGACTCTTACCAAACCGTTCTCTTAACCCCCGACCAGGTAGCCAACATACCTCCATATAGACCGCGGAGATATGAATGGTGAAAATCTTTTATTTATATAGACAGTAAAATAATGCCAAGACACCACGGACAAACGATAAGGAAGAATCACCTTCAACATAAGAAACTAGTTATTAAAGTCATTAATACATAACCAAGTAAAAAGTGCGAAAATATTAAAAATAAAAAGTATTACACTAGACACTTGTCTTCACCAAGTGATGTAAGAGACTTAGGCAAACATGGCCTTTGATTGTCAAGAACTCTTACGATCAATCTTGGATCCCGAGACGACTCACACACTCTATGATGGACAATGGATGATGATGGTGTTGTGATGGTGTTGTGATGGGTGAAGTGTGAGAGAGGTGGTGTGCCAAGGGATGGTTTGCAAATGAGCCAAGCACCCCTATTTATAGCCTGAACAGTAGCTCGGGCACGACCCCGTGTCCATTGGGCACGGCCCCGTGCCCATCCTTCTTCTCTGTCTTCATTAATTGCAGTTTGTCTGCATTAGTTGACCACGCCCCCGTGTGCAGAAGCATATCGGTACTATCAAGATTTCCTCAGATTCTGCGAATCTTAGAGTTGACCACGGCTCCGTGTCCGCTGGGCACGCCCCCGTGGTGGGTGATATAAGCTTCTATAGTTTGTCTTTTATGCTGGCACTTGGGCACGCCCCCGTGTTCACTGAGCATGGGGCGTGTTCAGCCTTCTGTTCTCTTGTTTTTGCTTGGGAAGATGCTGTTGGGGGGTCGGGCATGCCACGTTTGTTCCTTTTCTTGTATTTATGTTAGATTTAGCTGTCTTTTTGCTTCTTTTGTTCATTTGAGCTCATTTAATCCTGAAAATACAAAAGGAAGACAAAAACACGCTTTTTCCAACATTAGTACTAAAAAGGGTTAGTTTTATGCCACAATTGATGTAATTTATATGTTGCATTTTGTGCACATCAGTTATCGCGTCAATTTTTCCCTGAGAAAAACTCGAATAACCCGGCCCGAAAAACTCGAAACCCGAAGAAAAAACCTGATGAACACCCTTACTCTTATATATACCCATGTTGTATCTCATTGTAAATATACAAATCAATGAAATATCAATCCCTTTCTCCCCCATCTCTATTATATTGTTTTGCTTTTAGGCTCGTTTCATAACACGTTATCAGCACGAAAGGCTCGAAGGGTGATAGATCGATGCGTTTGAGCTAATCGGGATGAGAGGCGGAGGACCGAGGCATGTTTTCCATGGGGTTTTGGAGTCTTTGGAATCTACCGGAAAAATCCATGGCGACCTTAATCCTTAAACAAGGCGATTATGTGGATGATTGGTGTACACGAGTGTCGATTCTCAATCCACCTTCTACCAACTAAATCAGGTAACCATCTAACCTCCATTTCTTTTAATATAATCTCCATTCCACATTTAACAATATGGTGAAAATTAGAAGAACAATCATCTCGTCAATGGCTTTTGGTTATTGCTGTTAAAAATAAATAGCTTTTTGGTTATTAATTTATTTATATTAAATTGACATAAACTGATTGCGTTTCATAGTTTATTCATATAATTTAGTTAATGTAGTAATTAATCAATTTTTACTACCTTTTAACTTTACTTCTTGATCTCTTTATTACTCTGAAGAAACACCAAACTAATCTGGTGATTAGTTTGTGGTATGTGCCTCAACAAATAAGGTTAATCTTCTTGTCTTCTTCAAGCTGTGATGATGATCTTTCTGCAAAACACTAAACACCCTGTTAAGCTCGTTAAGAGGAGGGGAATATGGGGGTTCTCCTTTTAAACACTCTCCGGCGTGAGAATAAGTATGCGTTTTGAGGAAATAAGTGTGTGATTAGTAGTGAGAGAGCAAGGAACAGAATGGTTAAACTTGTAGGTGAAGACTCCTATTTATAGCCGGAGTAGTGAGGAAGGAGATAGCCTGCTGGGCCTTGGGCCTGGAGTCAACAACAAGGAATATTTGTCTTGTCCCCTCTGCAACAACCGTTAGTGTCTGGGTGAAGGTGGAATTAGAGCACGTTGAATGGATCCACGTGTCCTGACCGTTGTCCTTGTTGTCTCTCTGTCATCAGCGGCTGAGTGGAATCGTAGAACAGATGTCAGCGCACGTTGATTGGTGCCATGTGTGCGTCCTTGTGTACCTTCTTGTCTCATGTACGATTGTTAATCGTGGAGCATGATCGGATACAGCCTGTTGTACGCTCTTTGGTCCACTGCTCTGCCACTTGTACCTTTTGTACTTGTCCTAGGATGACCCGCGCTTCTGTCCTCTGTGCGACCCCTGGGGAAAACCCATGTAGTCGGCGCAAGGTCTAGGAAGTGAGGGCTTTCATTCAAGAAGCTAAGTGTGAAATCTGGTCTTGTATTTGCTTAGACCTCGCGCGCGACCTAGGTTTCACCTGATTGGTCGGCGCGAGGTTGAGAAAGTTACCAGATTAGTGTAGTAGGAGTATGGTCCCGTGCGCGACCTGATTAGTTGGCGCAGGTTTTTGGGGCCATACCCCTTCAAGTCTCCTCAGTCTAGTGTTGCTTCCATGCACAAGGCAAGTGGTTGGAGCTCTAGACTAGAAAAAAAGAAGAAGATAAGCTTGGTCCTGTTTGGGTCTCTTGTAAGCATCTTCTAAGCCATGGGAGCTGGCACACGTGTAATTTGTTACAGTTACTACGACGCAGCTTGTGATACCCCAAGAAAACACACAACACAACTAGCTTTCTCAGTGACTATGTGCTAAATTTCGGGACGAAATTTCTTTCAACTTGGGGATGATATGATAACTCGTAATTTCAAGAGTCCTTACTTGTTTCTCTGATGTTTGCCTTACGTTGTAATCGTGTGTACATGAATGAATTAGATTGGATTTTATGAATATGTGAATTGTTAAATATTAAGATGTTGTTTGTTTTATAAAAACTTGGTCGCACAAACACCTTCGGGTCGCACACCTTACTCGCGACCGCACACTCCTTGTATTTGTCCTCAGCCCAAACCAAACTCAATTGGGCCGTAGTACCCAGCTCGAATGCAGCCCAAGATGGGCTCGGCTCCTATCATTGTTGCATAACACCAAGGGTAGATGTGTAACTCTCATTATTCTCAAAACACAAGATAAACACCAAACCCTAAACACTTTTCTTCTCCCTCTCCCACTCGACGGCAGCCCCCCTTGTTCGAAGCCTTCTATTGATCATTCCAACACCTTCGCAAGCACAACAATCCTATGGTTAGTAATCCTATCATGTTTGATTGAACTTTCTCATGATTCATGGCCATGTATGTTAACTGATTATGTGTATTTGATTATTTGCATTGCTATGAATAAGATCAAGCATGGTCTAGAGTTTTGATAAACAATATGATTGAGAATGGTTTGAATCGAACGAGTAAGGCTTATTGAATCGGATTATATGTCATGAATGTGTTATGATGATTAACTAGTAAACTAGGGTCGCATGATAGAGATGTTTTGATTGTCCACAGAACCGAATCAGATGATTGCTTGTGATAAGAGTTGCGTATATGCTTGAATAAAAATCGGATGATATAGGATTTTTGTGTGCGATGATACCTTTGAGTGTTTGGTCCGAAATTGCATGATGATCATATGATTAGTTGTTATTCATGATTTAGTTAATGTTAATGTTCATACTAGCAAATAAACTGTTTGATCTATTCTGAATGAGAATTGAGCATGATGATTGTTATTAAATTTTGGAAATAACCGAATTAGTGTAACTAATTTCCATAAATTTCGGTAAAACATAACTGATTGCATATTACCTTATCACATTGGAATGTCGCACACTGTTGGAAATCGCACACTCTATGTTTCGTGTGGTACAACTGCCTAATGCACAAGGTACAACCTCTTGATGCTCGATCGCACACTAGCTGGCCGCACACTTTGATATCGCACACATGTAGCTGCACATCATACAACCTATTCATGCATGACCGCACACTATGGTGTGGTCGCACACTTTCACGTGATTCGCACACCATAGTGGGCCGCACACTTTTCTTAAAAGCATGTAATTCCCAGTGGTTTGGGAATGGGTCAAACAACAACTATCCCCCTTGGGTGGGATGCAACCTAGGTATTCTCCTTGGGTAGAATACGTACAACCCGTCCTCCTGGTGAAGGACGACAACTATTATAATACATGTCTTAAGTGTACTAGACAACAACTCTATCTGAAAGTCCCTGCTCATTTTATACCGACTTAATCGCCGGGCCAATGGAGAACGGGGTATTAATTAAATAGCACTATTAGGTTTGACAAGCCTCACATCATGCCGCAGAGGACGGGAGTGGACTAATATACTTGGGTACTCGGTCAATGAAGATAGACATTGACATGGGGCACTAAACATACTACAGTCAGTAGTCGGTATGGTAACGGGTCTAGTAGTTTAAAATAGTGGGGTAGCTCCCCATGGCATGTTTTTATAAAGAACAAAGGAACTTAACAACTTATGGATTTTTGGAACAACACTAAAACGGAACAACTGTGAACTCGCCAACTTTATGTTGACACACTACTGCATGCTTTGCAGGTCGTTAGGTACATGGCTGGAGCTTGCATGAGGAGTGGACGTTGTGGCAGGAAACCAACTGTTGGGTTCCTACTAATAAACGTTATGATTTTTAAACTGCTTTATAGGTTTTAAACTTTATGCTTCCGCTAACACTTAAACTTGGTTTTGGGATATTGTTTTCATGAACACTAAACGTTTGGAATGTGATGGTTTTACTTTATTTTACTTATCGTTCAGTATGATTAGTGGTATGATCCTGGTCAGTCACACGCCTCGCGGTGATACTCCGCTTGTGGATTTTGAGGGTGTGACACAGCTGCCATGTTTGCTGTTGTAGAGTTTTATGCTATCCTGCGCTGAACAAATCTTATGGTGATTGTTTGGTGTGACAGAGAAGGTGGGGCGCGTGTGTATGAATGTTTAAGCACACAAAGCGACTCTCTTAGCTTGTTGCTGAAGTAACTTGTGTTTTGCGTGGGAAATTTCTTGAAATTTGAATTCTGATAGGTTGGTGCGATTTGTCGCTGAGGGTGACGGTTGAGTTGACTACTGACACGGTGACGATCATGCTGTCACTATGTCGGCAGCGCCTTTTTGGCTTGTGTCAGGCGAGTGAGGTCCATGCGCGCGTTGTAACCATCACTCCGTATTTCTAGCCTTATGTGTTGACTTCTCATTGGATATGCGTGCGGCGTGTCTGGCACGGTTACCCATCGCATTAAATGTGATTGGTATACAAAGTCGGAGATGAAGAGATAAAGATCACTGTTTCTTTGAATTCTCTCCTTCTCTCTCTGATTATCTCTTGAAGATCTTCAAGGTGTTCTTCAAATCTTCAAAGTTCCTTCCAGAATTTCTTTGAATCTTCATCAAGTTCTTCAGGGTTTTCTAGTATTTCAACTCTTATACTAAGATGTCGACGGAGGAAGGTACTGTGATTGAAGAAACCGGTAGCTCCTTGTCACCGTTGAAATGGGATCAAGGGTTGTTTGAGCAGGTTATCAGAGCTCAACAATTTCCTACTGAATGGGATGCCATATATCCCTCCCAAGGATAGACGACCGCAGATGCACCACCAGGCTACATCACCTTATATGCCGACTTCCTTGGTGAGGGAAACCTCCGATTGCCGGCGACCCATTTTATGGCTGCTATCTTACACCACTATGCCTTCCATATTTCTCAATTAAGCCCCATGGGTATGGTGAGAGTCTGTCACTTCAAGTTCGTTTGCAGATCGCAAGGGTTGGAGCCGACTGTTGAGAAGTTTAGGGTTTTCTACCAGTTGCAGAGCAACTTAGGGTTTTTTCTCCTTTGCCCTTCGCAACGTGAAGAAGATACTGATTAGCCCCCCAAGAGCTTCCACGATTGGAAGATGAAGTTCTTCTTCATCCGTGAAGAAGTCATTCCTATTGCTATGGAATTCCGTTAATCTGGCCTGATCCCCAAGGAGGATATGAAGATTCTGAACGGGGAGGGCTGGTATGAAAAGATAATGGCGCTGCCCAACAGGGTGTTTGGAGAGCAGGTGCTGGTCGCGACCGGAATGAGTGACAAGTGGCCGGCGCCAAGCAAGGATGTGCCTGTTTTGCAGTTCAATGGAAAAGGTAAGTTATTCTATTTTGTTGCTCCTCTTTGTTAGAATACTTAATTTTTTATTAACTCTTGGTTTCTAAATGTAGAGGTTGTGCTTTATCAAAGTGCATTCCCAGCTTTTTCTGGAACCATGGGCGTGAGGCCCCTACGCGACGAAGAAGAATATTGGTTTGAGCAGATCAAGCCAAACTTCATGTATGCTCGAGCAGAGCTGTTTGCTGCTCCCCCTGTCGCAACCGAAGGTGCGCGCATTCCAAACCCTTGGCCGTGTCGGGCCATGACTTCTGTTGGGAAAGAGATTGTCTATCTTTCCAGCGAGGAGTCTATAGCTTCATCAAATAATGAGTTAAGACCATGGGATGATGTCTTTGCAGGTGTGCTGCATGATCTAGGGATTAAGTATGAGGAGAAGAAGCCTAAGAGGGTTGCTAAGAAGAAGGTTACCGTTGCGGGAGGAACTGCGGGGAAGAAAACGAGACTGCTGGAGTGGCATCCGATGCGGCGTCCAGGAAAGGTACTACTTGCTTTCGACAAAGCAATCTTGAAGACTTTGTTATTGTAGCTGACTCCTTATTGCAGCGCGGCTTCTGTAGTTCGAAGCTCTGGGAGCGCAGGTTCGAAAGGTCCTGAGTCTGGCGTGACCCCCTCTTCCATTCATGTTGAAGAAACTGAGGTGGAGCCTGAGGCTGAAAAGCTGACCAGGAAGAATACTGTCAAGAGGTCCCACGCGAAGGCAACTGCCACTACTCCCCACTGCTAAGAAGGTTGCGACTGGTAAGCCTATATGGAAGAAGGGGAGTTTGAGGAGTCATTATTCTGATGTCTCGTCGGGTAAGTGCGTTCACTTTCTTATTATCTCTTTTTGCCTTAGTATTGTGTTAACATCTTTCCTCCATTCCAGAGATGGCTGTGAAGAAACCAGAAGTGGCCAAAACACAACCGTCTACACGACCCAAGATCACTGTTATTCCCCCAAAGACCACTGTTGTTGTAGGGACGTCTGGGGAGGTAGAGAAGACAGTTGAGAAAGAAACTGATGCTGCTAAGGCAGGGAAAGCTTCGGAGGTAACGAAGGGTTTGGAGTTTGTTAAAGTTACATGGGGTGATCTACCCGTTATTGAGCGCATAGAACCTTAAGCGCAGGCTGAAAACCCCACCGCGCAACACACTGGCCCCGTTCAAACAAAAACGATCAAAACTTCTACTAGGGGGTCTACCGGCGGTGCTCATGCGGAGGGTCTTGTGACAAATGTTGCTGCCGGTGGTGGAGATGCTGGTGGATCGGGCACGGATGCCAGGAAGGATGCTTCAGGAAGAGGCCAAGGAAATCGTCGCCGATCAGTGCTGAGGATACGTTGGGCGACATATATTACAAGACTTATGATGATATTCACGCCAACGAACCTCATGCCCCGGTTTGGAACTTGAAACAAAGTGATACTCTCACTGAGTTCGGGACGTGCAGGAGTGGATGATGGGGGCTTCCCCCAGGGTGAAGTGCGTCGTCAGAAGGATTATGGGCATGATAACCTATATCAATCATATGTTTGTGGCCAAGCAAAGCTTCTTATGCTGGTCACCAGATTGTTCGAGAATGGCGAACAATGTATCTAGAGCGCCCTGCTTGGGAGAAACATCGCGAGCGGTTGGCTACTGAAGCCAAACTCTTCGAGCAGGCGCATATTAAGCTTCAAGAAGATAGAGCTGCCTTTGATAAGGAGAAGAAGTCTGAGGAATGGGGCCTTCATGGTTTACAGAAGAAACTCCAAGCTAGTGAAGATCTCCTTGCTAAAGAGCGTCGTAAGTGGCGCATGTCCTGTGAGAATAATAACAAGAGAATGCATGTTGCGCGCACAAAGATAACCAATCTCGAAGCGCAAGTCGAAGGGTTAAAGAAGGCTGAAGCAGATTTCAAGGAGAAATATGAAGAAGCCAAATCACACAGAGAGCGTGTTGAGGTTCTTCAGGTAAGCTTCCTTTCCGTTTTTGTAAGTGATTAAGTTGAAGAAAATTTTCTAACTTTTCTATGTCTTCTTCCAATGGATTGTAGGTTGATCTGTCTGCCCAAATCCTCAGAAAGGACAGAGATTTAGCTGGGAAGGATGCGGAGATTGCAGAGTTGAAGCGCCGCCTGCGCGAGGCGCAAGAAGGTCTAGAGGCTGAAAAGCAAAAGACAGAGTCTTTGGAGATTGACCTTGAAGTGGAAAAAGTCAAGGCCAAGACCGCTGAAGAGGCGCGTAAGGTCAGCATTGCGGCCTTGAACATGGCCCAAGAAAATTACGCTAAGGTGCAATCCACAGTTGAACCTTTGGTCTCAGACTTAGGATGGATGCAACATCACGGGGTTGTTGATGTGTGCAAAATTAACATATAAATTACATCAAATGAGGCATAAAACTAACCATTTTTTAGTACTAATGTTGGAAAAAGTGTGTCTTTGTCTTCCTTTTGAATTTACAGGACCAAATGAGCTTCAAAGAGCAAAAGGAACAAATATACAACCAAAACCAACATAAATACAAAGAAAAGGAATAAACGTGACATGCCTGACCCCTTGACAGCATCCCCAAAGAAAAAGCAAAAACAAAGAAACAGAAGACTGACCATGGGGCTGTGCCCATTGGACACGGGGGCGTGGTCAGGTGTCTGCAGAAAAGACAAACCTGTATAAGCTTCTACGCCTACCACGGGGGCGTGCCCAGCTCAACACGGGGCGTGGTCAACGCTAAGATACACAGAATCTTGCAAAATCTTGATAGTACAGATATAATTCTGACCACGGGGCCATGCCCACTGGACACGGGGCCGTGTGGGACCCTCTGCTGACAACTGCATTTAATGAAGAAAGAGAAAAGGCTGGCCACGGGGGCGTGCCCACCGGACACGGGGCCGTGGCCAGGGCTCTGTGCAGGCTATAAATAGGGGTGCTTGCCTCACTTCAAAGGCATCCCTTGGCAAACCACTACTCTCCCACTTTGCCACCACTTCAAAGGGCTTGACCCTTTGGGATTGTATCATTGCCGACTCAAACCACTAGGTTGAGGGTAACGTCACCTTCAAAAGAGGGGCCTACTACTATAACTAATATAATCTCTTAAAAAGTCCGAAAGTGCAAAAATCATCAAAGGACACCTTAAAGGTGAGTCGGATCCAAGTGATTCATCTTGTCTATCTGTTTTTATTTTATTTTATTTCTGCATTTTTTAGTTTTTATTTTCATGTTTCAAATCTTTTCTCAAAAAAATTTAGATTGATTAGACGTTGAGTATAAACCGGTACTAAAAGCTCTTGTGTCCTTAGACGACCTCGGTATCTTACCAACGCAATACTACACTCACGATGGGTGCACTTGCCCAAGTGTGTGTTTAGTGTTAGTAAAATATCGTGTTTTATAAATTTAAAACTTGACTAATGCGTATAATAGGCTTAAAATATCAATAAAATCTTATCACGCTTCGCACACACCAAGTTTTCGGCGCCGTTGCCGGAGACACAAGGATTTTAAGAAAGTTTGGAATCATCGGCCTAATTATTTTTACTTATTTTTCTATTTTTTAGGATTTTTCTTAATTTTTCAGTTTCTGCAGACTTCAGCACGGGCCGTGCTCAGCCAGACACGGGGCCGTGTCCATCTTTGTTACTGGCAATCCTGTTTTAAGTCAGACAGTAGCTGACCACGGGGCCGTGCCCGCTTAACACGCCCATGTGTCCACTTTTCAGTTACTGAAAACAGAACCGTAAGACCCCGACGGTTGGTAATTTCTGACAAAACTATGAGTGATTTTGATTATTTTTACTTTCGCTCCTCTTACGGTGAATGGTGTCAAATATGTGGTGGATTTCATAAAGATTTAGAATGTTTCTTTCTAAATTACACTCCCCACTATTTAGACCTATCGTTTCTGTCACACCCCGACCGCGTAAAACAACAAACCACGGCAGAAACGTCGGGGAGTGGAGCGACAGAATTATTGTTTCACAACACATGGTACTTAAAGTTTGGTTTTTATTAGAATTAAAGTATTTACATTGTCTTAGAAATAACGGAAACATAACATAATTAAATTGTTTTTCTTCATTTTAAATCACTAAGGCCCGAGTCCGCCTAAGTGTAGCACAATCATCATCAAACATTAGCTCCTGAAACACATGTGAAAATAGGTACGTCAGCATAAAAATGCCTGTGAGATACATAGGTTTTGTTGAAGAAAGATTCATGACTTGTAGTTAAAAGAAGTGTTTAACAAAAAGTAGTCATGAACCTTGTAAAATGTTTCTTTTATATAATCATTTGAAAATCGATATGAAAATCAGATGATAATAAAAGAATAATGCATGGTTAAATAAATAACCAAGTAAAATGAGTTTGTATAAAATATGTCTTGTGAAAACATGTCATTTGTATAAAATGTATCATGTCTTTGTCGAAGTGGTTTAGATAACGCTGCGATATGTAATATCATAAAAGCACTTATATCATATTACACATGCCTCGTTATTTAAACCACTTATCAATAACCACCAAAAATATCTTGTTTAAACCAACTGTCAAAATGTTATGTGTAAACAACGTCCAATGCCACGTGTAAACCATGTCTTGTATAATCAAATGTCTTGTACGGCAAGTAAAAAGTATTTACTCAAACCATATGTATAATGTCAATGTATAACCAAACGTCATGTATGGTGAATAAAGAGTATTTACTCAAACCATATGTATAATGTACAAAACAATGTCTTTGAATAAACCTAAGTTTAAACCAAAAGTTATGTTTTGCAAAACCTATGCTTTATTGTTACAAACATTTATGTGGATATGTTCATCGCATACATTCAAGCCTTGAGACTGTCGGATAAACCCTTAACAAGTTAAAGGTTTATCAAATATGTTTTCGGATTCTGTCATTCCCTACTTCCAAACAAACCTAGGAAGCCGGGAACGGGATTTGTCAAGTCCTATGGTACCATTACATACTACCGAGCGGCGTGATCAATGTTAATGAATGTATTATTGTCCCATTAAACATACCAAATGTCATAACCAATGTAAGCATGTTATGTGACAACCATGTACTAAGTATGCTAAGTAAACATACGAAGTAGAGATGTCCATGAAATCAATGTGCTAGCATGCTCAGTAAACATGCATAGCAGAAATGTAACGTAAATCGATGTGTCCATATGCTGAGTAAACATATGCAACAAAAGTGTCTATGAAATCAATGTTGTAACGCCTTGCTTCTTCGTACTTTCCATATTTAGAAGGTCTTACTTGTATTTCTTTTTTTGGAAGTCTTGTGTTCTTGTAATCGTTCTTTCTTTGTAATCGTTGTAAAATCTGACACTTGGATCATAAATAAAACTCGTATTTTGTTAAATTCATGTTATACATACTTTATACATGCTCATACATTCAATTTCGTGAAACAATTGATTCTTAATCGTGATTCTTGGAAACTATGTGCTAAACTTGCAAATATGTGAAACTTATGCATAAAACGTGTTTTGATCGTAAACGATACTTAAATACGACCTTCATATGCTTAATTATATTAGGTTTATGTTCTCCATACTCCTTTTGTCCTTAAACTATGCTTTTATGGCGAAAATAGTCCTTAAAATACCCTAAAACCCTAATTTATAAACTCAAGGGACCAAAATGTCATCTCTAAAACTTGAAGTGCTGACCTGATGGTCTCTAGCACCCCGCGACCGCCCCCTGGTCTCTCTCGCACCCCGCCAGAGGCTGTAATCCGCAGCCAGCATGTTTCTTGTTACGGGATTGGCCATTTTAGTGTGTTAGTTGGTTGTTATTTTGTGTTTCTTGCATTAAAACTCAACCACCAACCAACCCCCTTCAAACCCTATAAATCCAAGGCCTTCTCCAAGCTAAAATCACTTTGCAAACTCTCCTAATCACTCTCAAATCACCAAAAACCAGCTGAAACCTCAAGTTCGGACAAAAGCACTATCCTTCACTAAAGTGAGCATAACTCACTCGTTTCTTGTCCGATTTAGTCCATTCTTTTTCCTATACACTTGGATTAACCTTAGCTTCGATTCCATGGGTATTTCACAGCAAATAAGTCCCTGGAACTCTGGCAAAAAGGCTCCAAAGTTTACTGTTCATTTCTGATTTCATCTAATCTTTACTAATACTTGTTCAACTTGAGTCTAACTCATCTCAAACCTATATCTTATGCTTATAACCACTTCTATGGTTAGTTAGGCTTAAAAACAAGGTTGAGACATTCAAAAATCAGAGGCTAAACCTCATATACATTCTGTTTTGTTTTGGGTTTTTAACCCACAAGCAATGTTTAAGTCCAAGACTTAATGTAGGTGTGATTATGGACTAACTTGGGTTGTCCAACATAAAATCCCCACATTGCTTGATGATTTCTTATAGTGTAGTTGTTTATATTCTTGTATTATTCATAGTTCATGACCCTCCTTGTAAGTTTTTACATCAAGTGTAGTGGTGAACACTTAGAGGTACCTAAATGGAAGACTTCTCTTCCTACCTCCTACATGATTTCCATGAAACTTAGAGGTACCTAAATGAAGATTTAATCTTCTACCTCATGCTTGACTATTGGATATAATAATACTTATTATACTTATATATATATATATATATACTATCCAACATTCGAACCCTTGATGGTGAACTTGTGTTCATTCGTCAAAGTGTTAGAATAACATCATCTAAGACATAAGACTTGTATGATTCTAATGAGTATACTACTCATGAAAGCATTAACCCTTGAGGTTCCATAGTGTTAAAAAAAGTACTTGGTGTTAAAAGATGATTACTTTCGTATACATATGTTCTTGTGTTTTAAATTCCTAAATCTTTAATCTACCGTTACTCTCCGTTAATCATACACTTTGTTTCTTCGCGTAGAAGGACTTGGTGTTCCAACCTCCTAATCAACACCAACTCACTCGCGGACTCACAAGTAGAAGACTTGCAAAACCGTGAGTATACTCGTAAACCCCCTTTTTATGTTTACCACTTTTGGGGTGTAACATGTTAAATTATTAAAATCACACTTAAACTTATTCTTTATGCAATGCACGAAAACAATCCTTATACATGAATGTTATGTTTGTTATACTTGATGCTTATACTTGGGTGATTCTTATGTGATACAATAGTTATTAGCTTTTACTAGCCTCCATTTGACATGTATAACGTTATAGGAGTAACGCACCACCCGTGAACGAGAGGTCATGTTGAATTATATCATTTTGCGTAAACAGAGGGTTGACTAGAAATATCGCATGCCTTGTATGATGCTCTTATATAAACTAGTTGCCATGTGGATTCGTTTTCAAACTTTTAAACTTATACTTATACTTATTCTTAAACTTGTATACTCGCCTTTGCTTTTGCATTGAATTGTATTTTAAACATGTTACAGGTTGAGGATTGATGATGCTATGAAATGGATTAGCAATGATTCCTAGATACTCACTTAGACGTTTAGGTTTAAAGTGTTGTATCAAATTTTGTTATGTTTATGTTATGAACAATGTCGTTATTTGAATTTCCTGGTAATGTTTTGACAATTTGATTATGAAATGAAATCGGTTGAATTAAATATTGTCATAAGTAGTGTTATGAAGTCTCTTACAATCTCGAATAAGTCCCACTCCGATATTCCGCCATTGGTTGGGGTGTGACAGATTGGTATCAGAGCCATAACTATAGGGAATTAGGTAGAATTGCCATGTTCGACCTAGTCTACAGTAGGAACCATATTTTTGACCATTCTTGATTCTTGCTTAAAATGTTATTCTTCCTACTTTACCTCTTTCTCTTCTTTTTGGTCTTAATATATACATATTGTCTTTCCTAAGACATTTTACACAATACCCTTGAAGACTTGAAGACACTCTTTATATAAAAGAGACGAATTTACCAAAATAGGCGTGAAGCCCACAATTTGGTGAACGACTCTCATTCCGCTTATTCTCATTTTTGCACGAAATTTCGCCATTTAGCTAGGAGTGAAATCCACATCTAAATGGTAAATTTCCAATTCAAAATCTAGTGGACCCTTGTCAAAGTATCGAAATTATATTTTGACCCGGCGAGTACCAACCACATTAGGATATGAAATCTTCAAGTTAGGGGTGAAACCCGCACCTAGTCGATTAAGTCCTATTCCTCGATTTTTGATCTCGCCAAAGTTTCGATTGTTCCAATCAATTAGAGACGTGTAGTAACTGGAAGGGTAAGATACTGTTAATCGCTTCTCGACGAGAGTATCTTACCTATAGGCCAAAGCACGTTCCTCTAATTTGAAAGGACTTTCGATTCACTTTGGAATAGTCGACGTTTCTCTACCCGGAACAATCCTATGTTTTATGAGCCTCTCTTTTATGTGATTCAATTTATATGTGATTTTATACTTTTTACCTCGTTCGTTTCAAAACCGTTCACAATTCGCACATCTCGCTCAATAAAAAACAATAATAATTCTCGTGAACAAACTAAATTTATACTCTTTTTACGCATTCATACGTGTTTATACTTGTTGAATACTTGTTAAATTCATGCTAATTGTGTGAACCATACGTGATACATCATGCTTACATGCTTAAACTTGCAAACTTATTTTGAATTTATGACCAAGTCTCATCCTTTCCTTCTCCTTCGATCCTTTAGATGTCGTCCAGCGCATCCAAGAAGCTCCAATCAAAGAAGGGTTCTAGCTCCAAGTCAATGTTGAAAAAGGATTGTATGAAGTTTATGACTGCAAATGGCTAAGGTCATCCCTGATATCGTTAGCAAAATCAATCCCGACTCATCGCATGGCTCTGTCGATTCAAAGGCAGAAAAACCCAAATCAACATTCCAATTCAAGCAATTCATGGCTTGTAAACCCTTAGAGTTTACAGGCAAAGATGGAGCCACCGCCATGATGAATTGGTCTGACGCAATTGAGCTTACTTTCTTGCAAAGTGGTTGTCCTGATGAGCTACGAACTTTGAATGCAACAGGAGTTTCCCGTTCGAGGGCACTCGAATGGTGGACTACCGAATGCAACAAGAGGGGAAATGATGTTGCACATGCTATGCCTTGGGACGAACTTAAGAAGCTTATGAAGGACCACTTCTGTCCTCCTCACGAACTCCAAAAGTTGGAGAACGAATTTTGGAACCTAACGCAAAAGGGGAGCGACATGGATGGTCTGATTACACACTTTAAACAACTAAGTGTCCTCTGTCCTGGACAAGTCGACTCCGTCCCCAAAACCATAGCCAAATTCATTCGTTGTGTTGCACCTGCCTTGACTAACCATGTTGCCTCTGCTTGTCCCCAAACCATCGAAGATGCTTTTCGTATAGCCACCGAATTTAACAACAACTGCGTTCTTCATGGAACCTACGATAAGGCTTCGTCAAAGAGTGCTCATCAAGTCATCACTGATACCACCGATAATACCACCATTGTTGAACCTTCATCCTCCCAACCAAATAAAAACCGTGGCAAGAAGTGGAAGGCTTCAAGCCAGAATTATACGGTCGCCACTCCGCCAAACCCACAACCGTTACAAACACTAACCGCCGTTACCCTTGCAAACACCGAACCACCAAAACGAACCTACACTGGATATCATACCCAGTGTACTACCTGTTTGTACCATCATCCTACCAACACACCGTGCTGCAAATGCGCCAGTTGTCATAGGTTTGGGCATTTTGCCGACCGATGCCGCAACATCCCTCAACCCCAAAACAACCAGAATCAAGCCCTCGTTGTAAACCTTGTTCCTAACCAGGCTCAACCTCAAGTTGCTCCTGTACGAGCATGCTTCAAGTGTGGTGATCTCAATCATCTCGTCAATGTTTGCCCTCAAAGGAATCAAACCCGACAGCAGCAGCAGCAACCGCCACAACAGCAGCAACAAGCTCAACAACCTACTAGAGGCCGAGCTTTTGTCATCACTATCGCTCAGGCTCAGAATGCAAACGACGTCATTACTGGTACGTTTCTTCTGAACCATGTTTATGCTTCTTGTCTATTTGATACTGGTGCAGATAAAAGTTTTGTACGCTAGAATTCGAACCTTTGCTTATGTGTAAACGCTCTAAGTTGCCAAGATCTTTCACTGTCGAAGTCGCTAATGGTAAATCCGTCACTGTCGATTCCATTCCTTCCAATTGTTCCTTGATTCTTAACGACCATACGTTCTCAATCGATCTTATACCTTTGAAAATAGGTAGCTTTGACATCATAGTAGGCATGGACTGGCTTAGGCGAGTTCATGCTGAAGTTGTTTGCTCTGAAAAGTTCACCCGCCTTCCTCTTCCAAATGGTGATTCTCTACACGTGTATGGCGAGAAATCTTCTCAAGGTCTCAAGCTTATGTCGTGTATCCAAGCGAACAAATGCTTACGCAAGGGTACCTTCACCTTTCTCGCCCATATAGTGGAAAAGAAGGACAAAGGCCCAAGCATAAGCGACGTTCCCCTCGTACGTGATTTTTCTGATGTGTTTCCTGACGATCTTCCTGGTCCACCTCCTGCTCATTCTGTCGACTTTCGTATCAATTTAGTGCCTGGTGCTATGCCCGTCGCTAAGTATCCTTACCGTTTAGCACCCTCTGAGATGCAAGAGCTCTCGAGTCAACTTCAAGAGCTTCTTGATAAAGGCTTTATACGCCCTAGTACTTCTCCTTGGGGCGCTCCCATTTTGTTCGTCAAAAAGAAAGATGGGTCATTCCGTATGTGTATTGACTATCGTGAGCTCAACAAGCTTACTGTCAAGAACCGATACCCTCTTCCTCGCATCGATGACCTCTTCGATCAATTGCAAGGCGACCTGCTTTTCAAAAATTGATCTTCGTTCTGGGTACCATCAACTTCGAGTCCTTGAAGAAGATGTACCTAAAACCTCCTTTCGTATGCGTTATGGTCATTACGAGTTCGTGGTCATGCCCTTTGGTTTGACCAACGCACCTGCTGTTTTCATGGATTTGATAAACCGCGTGTGCAAAGCATACTTGGACCATTTCGTGATCGTTTTCATTGATGATATTCTTATCTATTCCAAGACACAAGAAGAGCACGAGCGACACTTGCGTCTTATCCTTCAACTTCTTCGTACTGAACGTCTATACGCCAAATTCTCCAAGTAAGAATTTTGGTTAAAAGAGGATCAATTCCTTGGTCATTGTTAGTACATTTATGTCTATCGCCTTCGTCAATCCGAGCCGTAGCAAGAAACAGAAGAAAACGAGTCGTTATATTAGTGATAGCTAGACAAAAAGGCAAGGTGACATAATTGTAATAATGAGAAATCTCATTAAATGCCTTGGACTATAAATAGGAGATTATGTCATAGATTAGGAACTTTTGCTACATTTGTGTTTTAGAGCTTTCTAGATCTAGAGAGAGAATCTAGAGAGAGAAAGTGATTCAAGGTGCTTGTTCTTGTTAGATTTCTAATAGAATCACGTTTATATTATGTCACGTGTTTTAGGTCGCGTTCGTGTACGGTTTCCGCACGTTTCACGTTCGTTTCGCAATCGTTTCGGAGTCAAAACCTGTCCTACAAGTGGTATCAGAGCAGGAGCTCGATTGCACTGATCTATCACACATTTCCGCGCAGAAAAACATCGATTTCAGATCCGAATTTCATCTACTTCTTCATTTTTTCATATTTTTCAAGTTTTTCACTGAAAATCATCAAATTGAACGGGTTTTTACGGTCCAAATCGGCTGATTTTTTAATATGTTGTGCGAAAACACCTGATCTACAACCCTACCAAGTTTTAGATCCTAATTCCTAGCCGTTTAGGAGATATTTGAAGTTTTAAGTCCGATTTAGTATCAAACAGCAAGGTTTCGCTTGAGATATCTGTTGGTTTCGCTTGAAAAGTACTTTAAAACTGGGTTTCACTTGAAAGTAATCAGGGGGTCCGCTTGAAATTGAAAATGCCTTAGTTCGCTTGAATCAGTCATATTCCAGTATCTCGCTTGAAAGTATTTGGGTTATTCGCTTGAGAATGCAATAGTTGTGTGTTCGCTTGAAACGATATTCTCGTTTATAGTATCTTGTCAGTTCACGTGATTAAAGATCATCGACCCAGTTATAATTTGATAATAAAACCAATTGTCTGCCATTATATGTGAAAACATGTGTAGTATTAAATAGGTTGTCGACATTTGCATGTGAACCGACTCATTAAAAGTACCGGCTCAATAGATTTTAAGTGTTGTCAGTTCACTTTAATTTTCGGTCAAATAACAAAATATTATAGCCAATATTGGCAGTCTAAAATTGATAAGATTCAACTCAGTGATCACGTGTTTTGTCAGTCATTTAAAAGTCAAATTATATCAAGTCGTTTGTTTGTTTCTAATTGTTCATTAAAAGGTGTTGTTGAATCAGTACAACATGTGAAATTGAATTGTGATTTAGAAATTGTCGGTCACTTTTAATAAAGAATCAATTTGTTTTGTTCAAGATATCTCGGCCCAATCATGTTTACATAATATCAGTGGAATATTCGGTCCAATCAGCAATCGATTAAAATCGATTTTGTCAGCACATGAGATATTAAATCAATCAAAACAGGTCTCGAGGTTATCCAAGTTGCACGGGTTGTGTGTTTTGGGTCAGTTTGCACCAAATTCAAGTCATATCAACCTAATTCGCACAAGGTCGTGTGGTTTAGCCAGGTCATTGGAAAATGTCATTTGAATTTGATCCGGGTCATAGCTGTCCGCACAGTTTGTCAACCTTCAGTCCGCACAGAAAATTCACCAGTTCGAGTATTATTTTAATTCAGTTGTTTGATAGTGTTTGAACTGATTGTGTTTGTTTGTGTGATTCAAGGTTGTTGGTGCACACATCTGTCGTCTTCGTCTTATATCGAGTCTTGGCTGAGTTGCGGTTTTGATCAAGCGTGACATCATCAAATATGTCATCATGTGACATCAATGATGACATCACAACATGTTAGATGATGAAAATGAGTTTTCGATATACAATGCATTCACAAAAGACAAAACAGTTTATTAATTACATGAAGGTTTCGCTTGAATCAAGATTGAAGATTTCGCTTGAAGGTGAATAGGTATAGTTCAAGCGAAATTAGGATAGTATAAATAGGTTAGTGTGCAAGTCATTTGTAACAGATTTTGCCAAGTGATACCGAGGTGCTGCCGGTTTTCCTTCTGATTGTAAAGGTTGTAAAATCAATATACAAGAGGATTAAAGTGTATTTCAAGCTGTTATCACGTCCGTTTCTTAGTTTCCGCCTTTGAAACGGACAAGAGCTCTTCCAAACGACTCGTTTGTGTCGGAATCCGATCCTACAAAGGTTATTCAAGAATTGCAAATCATGGCTGAAGAATTTTTCAACACGTTCTACAATGCGTTTACATCAGATACGGTAGAACCATCAGAGGTTACACCCAAAGCTATAACTAAGACGATAAAGGATAACATCAAACATGACAACTTTTATGGAACCTATTCAAAACCTCCAAAGCTGGATAACATTGAAGATTATGTCTGGTGGAAGGAGAGGTTCATCAATTGGTCGAAGGCATATGCACATGAGAGTTGGTTCTGTTTGAAGTTTGGTTATGAGAGCCCAGTAAATGACAAAGGAGAAGAAATTCTGATCAAAGATTATTCAGAAGATGACAGAAAGAAATTTTCTTATGAACAGAAGATGATTGCTTTGATTCAGCAATCAGTTCAAGATGATATTTTCTCATTATTAGTTCATGATGGGTCATCAAAGTCTGTGTGGAAAGCTTTGAAAGTAAAAGCTAAGGGGGGTAAACAAATTCAGAAAAACAAAATAGCATTATTGAAAAAAGAATTTGATTTGTTTGACAGTTTAAAGGGAGAGACAGTGAGGCAAATGATTGAGAGGTTTTGGCATTTAAAAATTGAACTTGAAAGATTCAAAATTGTGAAAACAAGAGAAGAGATAATTGACAAAGTAATTGAAGCGTTACCACGAGCTGATCAGTGGCAAACGTTTGTTTTTATCTTGAAAAATGATGCTAAATTTGATACAATTTCTCTTGATGCATTGTTAGAAAAGATTGAGAGTCATGATCTGGAGCTACAAAAGCAAAACAAGATGAGTGGTTCATCTCATCAACAAAATGTTGGCTTGTACTTCAAAGTGTACCTTCGGAGAAAGGTGTTAGTTCACCAAAGACAGCATTCAGTGGTGAGAAGATGAAAGAACCACAAACAACTTTATCAAGTTACCATTCTAGATATCATTCATCTTCAAAATCAAGTTCTGATGAAGCTGAGGAGATTCTGTGCAACATTGCTCTTAAACTAAAGAATTCTCCTGCAATGAGCATCAATGCAGCTAAGCAGCAAATGAGTTTTCTTGCATCTGTTTTGTAGTCGTATGAAGGTCTAGTGGCTGGTAAAATTGGAAACTCCGAATTAACCAAAGAAGACTACGACCAGATTGATCCGGAAGAGATGGAACTCATTGACATTCGCTGGTGTTTGGCAAGTTGCATTCGCAGAGCTCAGAGATATATGGAGATTACAGGGAAACAATCTTTGGGTGGTCCTTCAACGAAACTTGGATTTGACAAATCCAAAGTGACCCGCTTCAGATACAAGCAAAAGGGTCATTTCAAAAGAGAATGCAGAAATTCTGAAGTTGCTGAAGGAAATGAACGTCCTTTCAACGATGATTATTATCGAAAGGCAATCTACCATCGAAGTAAAGAAGAGCCTAAAATGATTGAAGATAAACCCAAGTCAAGAGCTTGTGCAGTAATTCACGATGATGAAGGTTTTGACTGGAGCTCAATTTGTCCAGAAGAAGATCGCTTGGAAAATGTTCAAAAAACAGCTCATGGCAGAGCTGTGACAGAGGAAAGAAAGTTTGTTTTTGTTGCTGAAATTAAAGAAGATGTTAAAGAAGAAAAAGATACTGTTGAAGTCAAAGAGAGAACTCGGGAAGAGATTTTAAAGGAGAAAACTGAGAGAGAGATTTATTGTGGGATGTAGGATGCAGAAAATGGAGGAAGAATATGAGAATGCTGTTGCGAACAAACGATGGGATAAAAAGCAAGAATGTTATGTCAACAAACAAGGTGAACCAGATGTTCCCAGATGTGACATAGTTCATGATGATGTTCTTCTTGTTATTCCTCGATCCGGCGAATATTACTCCAATGTTGCAAAAGACAAGACATATGTGAAAAGGCTGGATAAAATCACCAGGGATGCTATGCCAACAAAACTGAGGAAGAGGAATGAAGAAAGAATGAAGAAGAACATTGAGAATTTAGTTGATGAATTGAAGAAGGTCGCTGAGGAAGTCAAGATTGAAGAAGTGAAAGATGAAATTCAGAAAGTTGAGGATGTGAAGACGTCTGAAGAACAGAAGGTAGTTGAGAAAGAGAAGGTTGTTATTGAAGAACAACAAGTTGAAGTAGTCAAGAATGCTAATTTGGAAGCTGGTGATGCTGTTGATGAAGTTAGTGTTGAAGAAAAGCAGAATGATGCTGATCAGAAGCAGACAGAGACTGCAACAAACACCGAAGTGCCAATCACTGAGGTAAAATCTGATTCTAACATCTTGACTGAAACTGTTGAACAGTGCAAGAAATGCATGGAAACGTGCAGTGCTTGTACTGAAAAAGACGAAAAGATCAGAACAAGAGATCTTGATTTCACAAAACTTGAAGAAGTTTTCAAAAGCAAGTGCAAAGAAATGTTTGAAAATGAAAAGGTTTTAAAAGAAAACAATGAAACGCTTTCAGAAAAATGTAAAAAGTTAGAAAAAGAAAATGAAGTTTTGAAAGAAAATGTTTCTAAAATGACAGAAGAATGTTCTCAAAAAGAAAATATTTGCCAAGAAATGAAAAAGGAATATGATTCAATAAAATTGGCTTATCACATTACAAAGGAATCATATGAAAAAGTAAAGCGTGAAATGAAACTTGTTCAATCAAGATTGAAATACTGTTCTGAAACATCAAATGAACTAAAACGAATGTATGAAATTAAACAACAAGTTGTAAATTCTTATATTGAAGATGTTGCTAAACTTAAGTGTAAGATTGCTGATTTAGAACAGGATAACAACAAATTAAAAAGTTATCACGCGTCGTCATATGTGCTTGAACGTATTTTCAACATAAAACCGGATGGAAAAGATTCTGAGCATAACACGAAAGGCATTGGTTCAGAGTTTCATCAAGTTCCACCACCGGAAAAGTTTGTGTTTTATGATGAAGAAAAGGTCGAAAAAGCTTTCAACATGGTAGACCAATTGCCAGACAACATTGACATAACCTATTCCAAATCTGATGATTCTCATGATTCAGAGGTGGTAGGTAAAGTCGTTGAAAGTGTGTTGAAAGAAGAGTCGGTTGATACAGGTAAATCTGAATCACAGGATGAAGATGAAGTAAATCTTCATGATAGTTATCTGAAAAACACAAAATCCGAGAAAAGTTTGAATGATGATTCAAAAGGATTGGTTTATACCATGATTGGATCAGACAAATTGTTCTTAGATGTTGTATTCCCGATTCAGAATGTGATTTCAGAAAAGGTTGATAAAGTTTTCAAAATGGTTGAGATTGAAAAGTCTGAGATTTCAAAGTATGCTGGTAAGAGTCATAGAGGTTCGTATAACAAATCTAGTTTCAAGAAGAAAAACATGAAGGCTGGGTTGGGTTATAAGAAGAAACAAAATTGGAAGAGAAATGAAACACCGAATTTTCAAGAAAAAATGAGTTTTGTTCAAGGAAAAAGTTTTGATGAAGAGGAAAACCTTAAAATTGGACAACAGTCTATTGAAGAGTTCTTAGCTCAAAAGAAAAAGCAACAACCACAGGTCAAAGATGTTTCCTTGAGAACATGTTTCAAATGTGATCAAAAAGGACATCTTGCTCGCAAATGTCCAAATCTAAAACCTGTGGACGTTGACATAAAGAAGATTGATGCTGAGAAACAAAAATCTGAGAATATGAGACAAAGGTCAACCAGATTTGACTCAAAACAAACTTGGAGGTACAACACAAACAAGTTTGCTTCGAATCAAAACTGGAAATCAGACCCGAACAGGTTCGATTCTAGACAGATCTGGAATTCTCACACACCCAGATTTAGAACAACACAAAGTTGGAAAACAAATGTTGATATGACAAAACCACAAGAGTTTTGGAAACCAAAAGTTGTTCAAAAACAAAATGTTCAAAAAGAGTCTCATTTTTATAAAAGAGGTACGCTGAAAGGTCAAACATGGTCTATTAAGAAACAAATGACTTCGGTAAAAGATGAGACGGTTGAAGTCAAAGTTGAAAAAGTCTTTGTTCAGAATGACAAAGATTTTCCGAAGTTGAATGAAAATTATTGTGTTGACATGCCTAAGGTCCAACAGACCTGGGCTAAATTGTTCAAGTAATTGAGTAGTCTGTTTGTGCA
Organism: Helianthus tuberosus; assembly: GCA_030545235.1. Lineage (NCBI taxonomy): Eukaryota > Viridiplantae > Streptophyta > Magnoliopsida > Asterales > Asteraceae > Helianthus > Helianthus tuberosus. The sequence goes on along the minus strand of CM060371.1, from coordinate 82,272,379 downwards.
GGTGCTCAACAAAACCAAAGATTGTGAGAATGAAAGTTGGAGCAGCCTGGCACAACGAGGATAGGAGGCTGCTGAATCCTGTGTTGGTTGAAACAGGAAGTTTATTTTCATTATGTACATAAATAAAAAATATTTCAAAAACCCTAAAAATTAAAAGAAAAACTTGAAAAACCAAAAATATGTTTGTTTTTAATTTTTTGTCAAAAATATTCAAAATTACAAAAATATGTGTTGATTGAATATGCCGAAACCCTCACGGCGGAACAAACATGATTACTTTCACAAGATTGAAAAACGGTTTTCAAACTGTCGAAAATCAATGGGTTGTAAATCATGGGGGTAATTGTTGGTACTTTATATTAGTTTTTCTGCAAATCAGAGCACTTTAAGCAGAAAATGGATGGCGGGACAAAGCTATCAGTATTGGTTGTCAAATTTTCTTTAAATGAGTTTGCATTTTAGGGGGAGTAATGTTGTTAGAAAATACAAAAACATTTGAAAATTTGAAAAAGACAAAAACATGATAAAATTCAAAAATTGAGTTTTTGCGTAAAAAGAGGAAATGATAGTACATCAGTAGACAGTTACAGTATGCTAAAGAATTGGAAACTTTAAATGTGTTAAACGATGTCACCGTGGATGTGTCGGTAGATTTTTATACATTTAGTAAACTTTTTCGGGATATAAATGTCACACCCCCAAAATCCACACGCGGAGTATCACCGCTTGGAGGCGTGACTGACCAGGATCAAGCCACCAATCATATTGAACAATGTAATAGTAAATGTAATCCAACCAAACAATATGAAAGGTGTTCAAGTCAAAAGTATAGTTTCAATGTTTAGCGGAAGCATAAATGTAAAACCCAGCATAAGTAATAAGTTTGTAATGTCATAAAAGGTTAACATGGCATCCACAATCCATGTTCCACAACGACTGCGCCTCCCGTGCAAGCTCCATGTGTACCTAAGGTCCTGCAAGGCATGTAACAGAGAGTCAACGACTAGTTGAGCGAGTTCACAGTTGGTTGTTCAGTTATAGTAATTGTATTGTATTGTAAACCATATGTTCGTTTAGTAACCCATATATCGTATGTACTTGAATCGCAGTCTCCTAGACATGTGTGCGAAGATTAGTGGGGGTTTCCCATGTTTTCTAGACTAGGTATATTTGTATCGCAGCCCACCCGGCATGTGTGCGAAGTTTAGAGTATGGTTCGCAGCCATTCCAGGCATGTGTGCGAAGATTAGAGTATGGTTCGCAGCCATTCCAGGCATGTGTGCGAAGATTAGTTCTATTATCGCAGCCATTCCCGGCGTGTGTGCGAAGAGAAGTATATGTATCACTAGTCTAGCAGTATCTACCAATAACCTTCCTCTCCCGAGGCCTATGGTATGTAATTCCGATAACAATTTAAGCATAAGTAATCATCCAAACCCATTCCTAACCCCGGGAATCCCATGCCTTGGTAAGAGTGTGAACTCACCTTGGTTTGCTCGGTATGTTAAAGGAATACACGCTCACAATTAATCAATCACGACCTATAGTACGCACGTATATACAATCAGTTTCGAGTTCACAATGTTTCACATGAAATCTATGTCATAAAGTGCTTAGCAATTAACATCATGTATCACGTAAGCAGTTAAATCAATTAACATGTTTAACAGAGTTAATGTACCACAGAATTAACGTATCAACAGAGTTATCATTCTAACAGGGTTATATAACTTAACCGAGTTAACAGAGTTACTAAACTAGTAATGTTATAAACTTAACAATGTTAACACGTTTGTCATAATCAAGTAATCTAACAGGGGTTAACAACTTAACAAGGTTAATGACTTAACAGATCTAACAACTTAAGAGGCATAACAGTTGGGCCGAAATCAACATTGGGTCGAAATCACTTCAATGACGAAATCCCTTTGGATTTCGTCGATATGTGTTTTCGTCGAGGTGTATCATCATCAGTAATAGTTTCACAAAACCCTAACTGCTATCCAACAACGATTCAATCGGACCAAATATGTAATCATATAATCAACCAATTCATTATATAATCTAATCATTACTCAATCGTAAATCATCTGCAAGCTGCCATGATCATCATATATACAGCATAAGATTTAACACAGAACCCTAATATGCTAGTCGCCTATCATCAAAACAACAACAAATCAAGACCATTCACATCGGGTCATCATCATCATCATCAAGTAAATCAACAATGGCCGACACATGTATTTGATTCCCTACGGTCAACTTACACCCACATACCAACAAAATTTTGCATTAATTATTTTAGTATCTTCATAATTTGGATGCACATGGGTTTGACTAAAATGGTTGACATCTATCTTTTTGTATCAAGTTATTATTGGACCTTTTTGTTTGGTGAGGTGATCACTCATAGAACCGATAAACTATCATGGCCTATCAACATTCAATGTCAAACTTATCCATCCTAACCAAACCATTATTCTACAAACCCAACGAACCGACATAAACAGACAACATGCAATATTAACAAGAAGAATATTCAACCCAACATATTCATCAAGAAGAATATTAGTACTAACCGAGAGGGGGGGGGGGGGGGGTCTCCACTGACTACTGCCGATCGCAACCAGAGAGGTAGTAGGGTTTGTTTTTGGTTGCTTTCCTTGTTTCATACGTATATAAATGCACGTTCAATCAAGTTTAGGGCGGTGATTAAGCCTAACCGAATTGGGCCTAAGCCCATCTTGATTTTGCCAAGATGCAGTGTTAGTTGCATTTTTAGGCACGTTTTATAGCACTTTAATATTAAAATTCTGTTACATATCATGCATATATCATAGTCATACCTCATTATTTTGTTAAACACTTGTTTTTGCGGAATGGAATCTACTTTGGTTTGTTTTTGGTTGATATTGTAGGCGCGGAGTGATTGCGAGCAATAACTAAAAGGTCGAGTAGATTATGAGCATTGAAAGATGATGAAGAAGCTTAAATTAGAGACGGACCATGAGTTGGGCTCATTAAATAAAATGGTTTTGGTGAATTATAATTAGTGAAGATGGGCTGATGTGGGCTTTAGGCCTGTCCACAAGAAAAAAAAAATGACAATCATCATCAAAAACAACCTGGACGAAAAGTAAGGGCATCTTTGGACGGCTGGAACTTGGCAGATCGACAAAAAGGAGCAATTTTTCGTCTTTAGGGAGATCGAGAACAACAATTGCTTTTACTTTTGGTTTTTCGTAAGTTTGTATTTTTGGATGATTAATTTCCTATTTGACTTGATTATTCTAGCCATCATGTCCGGCTAGAATCGTATAGTTTCGATATCGGGGTTTATTTTCTTTGATTTGGTTCATAAACTTATGTGAAACGGTTATGTTTGATTCAATTATTTTAGTGGTTTGTTTATATGATTCTTGCTTTTAATACGGATTCAATCCGGAAAATATTAGATTGTTAATAAACCTGATCAACTTATTAATTTTTCTAATAAAGTTCAATCAATTTTTAGAACTCTAATAAAGTTTTAATTTTTGACACAAGGAACAAATAATATTTTGAGTTTGTCTATGAACCCAAAATTATTATAGAATCATACAATATAATTAGGCACTCCGAACGGCGTGAGTGTTTGATTGTAATTGATACTTCTATCCCGCAACCCGCACACTAAAATCCGAACGACGTGAGTTTAGAGTAGCGGGTTGGCTCTAATCAACGAACGGCGTTTGGTTAGACATTAAATAGAGTGGAGGTCCGAACTGCGTGACGTCTAGTGTCGATACAAACTATTATTTAAAAAGGATCATTGTACCGTGACCGTTAATGATCGTAAGTCGAACCGAGTCAAGAAATTGCCCTGATGTTGAAATTAGTTTTTAACATCTGAATTTTTTCCAACCACTTTCATTAGCTTTTCTCTTTAATTTAAAAATTATAAATTGTTTTTACATTTTAGTTAAACTAAAAACCCCCCTTTCAAAACAACCGTATCTGTGTCTAAAACGTTTTTGGCATAATCAATTAATTAATCTGTATCCCTGAGGACACGAACCCTACTTCCATTTATACTATTTTTAGTGTGTTTAGTGGGTTTTCTTATTATTTTATTTGCTGGATTCGACACCCAACAAATTGGCGCCGTTGCCGGGGATACGGCAAATCTAACTATTTTGTGCCAAGATTTCTTTTAGTACAGGTACATTGTCAGTCTTCCCAGGAATCTCCAATCTCTATTGTTACAATGGCAGTTGAACAAACCTTTAGACAGTGGGCGACTCGTGATGTCCCACAACAACCACTTTGCATTAACTACCCTGCCATGGAGAACTTTGAACTCAAGTCCGGTCTTATCCATTTGCTACCTAACTTCCGAGGTCTTGAGAATGAAGACCCACACAAGTTCCTTAAAGAGTTCCACGTTGTGTGTTCTGGTATGAAGCCACACAACGTCACTGAAGATCAAATCAAGCTAAGGGCATTCCCCTTTGCTCTTCAAGACTCAGCAAAAGAATGGCTATATTACCTACCACCGGGGTCGGTAACTACTTGGAATGAACTTGCAAAGCTGTTTCTAGACAAATACTTCCCAGAAGTCAAAGCTTCAATCCTACGCAAGGAGATCATCAGAATCAAGCAACTAAAAAGAGAAGCCTTGCACACTTATTGGGACAGGTTTAAAAAGTTGTGTGCTCGTTGCCCACAACATGGCATAACTGATCACCAACTCCTTCAATACTTTTGTGAAGGATTGGCACCAATGGAGAGACGTTTGATAAACGCGTCTAGTGGAGGAGCTCTACTTGATAAGACACCGACTCAAATTCGAGCTTTGATTACCTCCATAGCTGAAGACACCAAGCACTCGACACAAGAAGATGAGTGGTACACTGATGTGCCACGAGCAGTCAAGGAAGTGAGGACTCCTCACATTGAAACTCAGCTTGCTGAGTTAACCAAAGCAGTCATGCAACTTACCAAGGACAAGAGTGCTAAGCCACAAGCCCGAGCTTGTGGAATTTGTCTACAATTTGGACACCCCACTGATATGTGTCCCACACTGCAAGATGATGTTGAACAAGCACAAGCACTTGGAGGTTATCCGGGGCAAAATTCAAGACAATATGAACAATCCCGAGGCAATCAGAGTTGGGGACATCCTCCCAACATGAATTTCCAGCACAATCCTCAACCATATCAACAACGCCAAACCTTCCAAGGTAATCAACAACCACCAAACTTTCAGCCTCGACAACAGCAACCCGCCCAACAACAAACGAGCAGCTCTGGAATGTCTTTAGAGGACATTGTGAAAAGTTTAGGTACTAGCACTCACTCATTCCAACAGGAGACTAAAGCTAGCATCAAGAAATTGGAACAACAAATGGCTCAACTTGCTACCTCGGTGAGTAAATTAGAGTCTCAAGGTAAATTACCCGCACAAACTGAGAATAACCCAAAGCACAACGTGTGTGCCATTACCTTGAGGAGTGGAAAGAGCTATGACGGTCCGAGTAGGCAAGACGAAGAGGAAATTGTTGTTGAGAAGAAGGACCAAGATAAGGAAAAAGTACAAGAACCGATTAGAAGTGAAATGAAATTTACCCCGATAGCTCCATTCCCGTCAAGGCTACGAAACACAAAGAAGGAGAGGGAAGAACAAGAAATCATGGAGACATTCAGGAAGGTAGAGGTAAATATTCCACTCCTTGACGCTATAAAACAAGTCCCACGATATGCAAAATTCTTAAAAGAACTTTGTACATCAATGAAAAAGCTAAAAGGTAACGAAACTGTCAAGGTAGGTGAAAACATATCGGCCGTTTTACAAAAAAGACTACCACAAAAGTGCAAGGATCCGGGTGTTTTCACGGTTCCTTGTAAATTGGGAAATCTTAGCATACCACGAGCCATGCTCGACCTTGGGGCCTCTGTTAACGTCCTACCAAATTCTATTTTCAAAACACTTAATGTAGGACCGTTAAAAAGAACCGGGGTGGTCATTCAATTGGCCGATCGATCCTTAGTATACCCAAAAGGTGTATTAGAGGATGTTTTGGTCCAAGTGAATGAATTGGTATTCCCGGCTGATTTTTATGTGTTGGATATGGAGGATGATGATACTCCACACTCAAGTTCTATTTTGTTAGGGAGGCCATTTTTAAAATCCGCAAGAACAAAAATCGATGTTTATAGCGGCACCCTTTCTATGGAATTTGATGGGGAGGTAATCAACTTTAATATAGATGATGCTATGCGTTACCCAAGTGATGTCTCGTCTTTGAATTATATAGATGTCATTGAACCACTAACTAATGAATGTTTTGAGTTGTCTAACCATGATGTTCAAGCATTAGTGTCAAACAGAAGCATTGATGAAGCAGCGACAAAAGAACTTACTGAAAAGTTCAAGCTTGGGGAGAATCTAATGGATGTTATGACCCTCATGGACCAACGGAAGAAAGCAAAGCACAAAGCACCAAAATTTAAATCACCAAGTATTATCCAAAAGCTTCTTCCATGTATTGAGCAAGCACCAGATTAACGAAATAAGGTCCAAGTCTAGCCAAAGACGAGAAAGAAAGGCGCTTCGCGGGAGGCAACCCGTGATTTCGTATTGTTCTCTTTTATTTTAATTCCATAAAAAAAAGCAAAAAAAAAAAAATTTAGTCAAAAGTTTAACCCGGCCGTGTTAAAAATTCTATAAAAAGTGACCCGGCTGTGTTGATTTTTATAAAAAACATTCAGAACCTCGACCCGGGCGTGTCAAGTCTTCACCCGGCCGGGTGAACATTCTGTTAAAAAAAAGTGGGAGGGCAAGTTTAGAGCTAATAATAATAATAAATAAAAACTTACTATCTCTTAATCTGAACCTAAACCAGTAGCCCCATCCCACTATTCCCTTATCCACCCAACTTCATCCCCATACATCATCATCATCATCATCCAAACACCACCGTACTCCATCTCCACCACGTGACACCCTCCATCCGTCCACCGCCGGAATCATCATCCTCCACCTCCGTCTTCACCCTCCCCGTCAAACCGGAACTCCGTCGCACACAATCTTCAACCTGAACCCAACCTCAATCGACGCCGGTCTTCGTCTTCAGCTGTCGGACTCGTCTCCGACGTTCACCGACACCACCCTTCTACTACACCCCCGTCGCTGGTTCAGACCACTCACCACGTCCACTTCGCTGTGAAACCCAACGTCTCCTTCGCCGACCCACGCCCACCACCGTACAACCATCTTCACTGCTGCTAAAGTCACCACCACCGCCACTATTGTCGTCATCAGGTTAATATACTACAATATGGTATTGAATACTCTCTGATATGTCTTATGTGAATTTATTTAGATTCAAAATTTGAGTTAATATGTGAGGCTATTTGGTATGTGTCTTGATGTTAATTTAAAACTTTGAAGATAAATTGTATGCAAAGGGTGGTGTCGTTAAATTGTTTACCTGTTTATGAGATATTTGCCACCATTTTGTGTTGATCTTGTTTTGAAAGCATTATTAAAGAGAAAAGTGAAGCCCAACTGTCTCAAGATCACCACCGTCCAAGCGTTCGCATAAAACATCTTCGACCCGATCTTCCACCGCCTTTGTAGATGCCGTTCGCATATTTCTCCGAGCCTCGAGGACGATGCTATATCTTAAGCTTGGGGAGGTTGAGATTAGAGGTAATTTCTATGTTTTCATCTTAGCATGCATTATTTAGTTTGTAAATAGTTGCATATAGTTGCATTTTTCATGTTCATCGCATTTAGGGTGTCTATACGAAAAAAAAAAAACTGTTTATGTTCCGCTGAAAATGATTTGTGAAAAATGAGAGATGATATAAAATTTCTGGCATGTCAAAGCTTATGCGTAAAATGGTAACTTTGGGGAAGAAAACATAGATAATTTGGGATGTGTTGATAGGCTCGGCCCTAGCTTAGGAACGCCAATGTTGTATGCAATAACCTTAATTGAATATATGTGTTTAGTTTCCCATCTTGATGCTTGTGGTCAAAGATTGATCCCGACCAAAAATCGGTTGAGTTGCATATCCTCTATCACACACCATGTTCCCCATATCATGACACCTCCATAATTTCGTTGAAAAAAAATAAAGAGGTGAAAAATTGACCTCAAAGAGGTGAAAAATTGACCTCATAGATTAATATAGTTAAAAAAAAAAAAGAAAGAAAAAGGAAGGGGTAAAAGAGCACAATGTATGCCAAAAATTTGAAAAAAAAAATCGAAATCGAAATAAAAAAAAAATATTTGAGCAAATTAGGGAGAAAAGTCCCGACCCCTTGAAAAACGGAAAAAAAAAATAATAACTATCGTGTCATGATTTGGGTGCATGGTCGCATCAAGTGTGGTTTTGGATATCTTCAAAAAGTCGTGAGGTTGGGTAGATGTTGCCATAGGTGTTGAGCGTGGGGACGATTGAACCATGTTGGTAAATTTGTATATTATTAAGCAGAAAACATTTGGTTGTGATTAAGCGGGTTTGAGTTTAAAGGGACACAGAATATCAACAATCGCGGTTACACGTGTTAGTATGACCCGGGTTCGAATGAATGTGACAAGAGTTGACAATGTTGGATGTGATCTCATTACAAGTTTATTTTCCGGAATAAAAGAAGCGGGTTGAAAAAAAATAGTAAGCATGCATATGTGTTTTATTTTTCGTGTTTATTTCTCGGTTTATTCTTATTCTTGACTTCCTTGAGGACAAGGAAAGGTTTAAGCTTGGGGAGATTTGTTAGTTGCATTTTTAGGCACGTTTTATAGCACTTTAATATTAAAATTCTGTTACATATCATGCATATATCATAGTCATACCTCATTATTTTGTTAAACACTTGTTTTTGCGGAATGGAATCTACTTTGGTTTGTTTTTGGTTGATATTGTAGGCGCGGAGTGATTGCGAGCAATAACTAAAAGGTCGAGTAGATTATGAGCATTGAAAGATGATGAAGAAGCTTAAATTAGAGACGGACCATGAGTTGGGCTCATTAAATAAAATGGTTTTGGTGAATTATAATTAGTGAAGATGGGCTGATGTGGGCTTTAGGCCTGTCCACAAGAAAAAAAAAATGACAATCATCATCAAAAACAACCTGGACGAAAAGTAAGGGCATCTTTGGACGGCTGGAACTTGGCAGATCGACAAAAAGGAGCAATTTTTCGTCTTTAGGGAGATCGAGAACAACAATTGCTTTTACTTTTGGTTTTTCGTAAGTTTGTATTTTTGGATGATTAATTTCCTATTTGACTTGATTATTCTAGCCATCATGTCCGGCTAGAATCGTATAGTTTCGACATCGGGGTTTATTTTCTTTGATTTGGTTCATAAACTTATGTGAAACGGTTATGTTTGATTCAATTATTTTAGTGGTTTGTTTATATGATTCTTGCTTTTAATACGGATTCAATCCGGAAAATATTAGATTGTTAATAAACCTGATCAACTTATTAATTTTTCTAATAAAGTTCAATCAATTTTTAGAACTCTAATAAAGTTTTAATTTTTGACACAAGGAACAAATAATATTTTGAGTTTGTCTATGAACCCAAAATTATTATAGAATCATACAATATAATTAGGCACTCCGAACGGCGTGAGTGTTTGATTGTAATTGATACTTCTATCCCGCAACCCGCACGCTAAAATCCGAACGGCGTGAGTTTAGAGTAGCGGGTTGGCTCTAATCAACGAACGGCGTTTGGTTAGACATTAAATAGAGTGGAGGTCCGAACTGCGTGACGTCTAGTGTCGATACAAACTATTATTTAAAAAGGATCATTGTACCGTGACCGTTAATGATCGTAAGTCGAACCGAGTCAAGAAATTGCCCTGATGTTGAAATTAGTTTTTAACATCTGAATTTTTTCCAACCACTTTCATTAGCTTTTCTCTTTAATTTAAAAATTATAAATTGTTTTTACATTTTAGTTAAACTAAAAACCCCCCTTTCAAAACAACCGTATCTGTGTCTAAAACGTTTTTTTGGCATAATCAATTAATTAATCTGTATCCCTGAGGACACGAACCCTACTTCCATTTATACTATTTTTAGTGTGTTTAGTGGGTTTTCTTATTATTTTATTTGCTGGATTCGACACCCAACATGCAGATGACGAAAACACTAAGTGTTTTCGTCCAGCAATGTGTACATGGGGTGGGGTGTTTTCGGGTGGGGTGTTTGGCACAAGTTCCATAATTAAAATACACATAACCCACCATTAACAGGAAACATATTATTACATACACTCAAATGTAATTGCACACCATATATAACATATCACAATACGGTTTAACATATTACAAACATATACAGTCGTGAACAAACAAGTCGTGTAAACAAACAATCTAAACAATTAATCGTGAAATAATGCGAAGATGGAATCTCAGAAACTCGAGTTGTCACATTATCCCCAACTTGAAAGAAATTTCGTCCCGAAATTTAGCACGTGGTTACTGAGGAAGATAGTTGTGTTGTGTTGTTTCCTGGTTTTCCTGGGGTGTCACATCATCCCCCCGTTGATTTGGAATTTTGTCCCGAAATTCTGTAGTAGCTTCAGCCTCAGTAGTGGTTGCACTGTTTCCGAATAACTGGGGATACTTGAGTTTCATTTGATCTTCTCGTTCCCAGGTGAACTCTGGGCCATGACGGGAGTTCCAACGAACTCGAACAAGAGGTATTCTTGTGTTCTTGAGGACCTTGACATCCCGGTCCGTGATTTCAACAGGTTCCTCGATGAATCGTAACTGCTCGTCGATAGTGAGCTCCTTTAAAGGAACTATGAGGGTCTCATCTGACAGACACTTCTTCAGATTCGACACATGAAAGACGTTGTGAACTGCACTGAGTTCAGCTGGTAACTTCAGTCTGTAGGCCACTTTGCCTATTTTCTCAATGATTTCGAATGGTCCGACATATCGCGGATTGAGCTTGCCTCGTTTGCCAATACGAACCACACCCTTCCAGGGTGAAACTTTGAGTAGCACTCGATCCCCAACCTGGAACTCGAGTGGTTTCCTGTCTTTATCGGCGTATGCTTTCTGACGGTCACGAGCTGCCGCCATGTGTTGTCGTATTTGAGCAATCTTTTCTGTTGTGTCTACTACCAGTTCTGGACCAGTGATCTGACTATCTCCCACCTCTGCCCAACAAAGAGGTGACCGGCATTTATGCCCGTACAATGCCTCAAACGGAGCAGCTTTAATGCTGGTGTGGTAGCTGTTATTGTACGAAAATTCCACAAGTGGCAGATGCTTTTCCCAGCCGTTGCCAAAGTCAATTACACATGCCCTAAGCATGTCTTCTAGAGTTTGAATAGTGCGCTCAGATTGCCCATCCGTCTGAGGGTGATAAGCCGTGCTCATGTCTAAACGAGAGCCAAAAGATTTGTGCATTGCTTGCCATAATTCTGAAGTGAAACGTGCATCACGATCGGAGATAATAAAGGTGGGCACCCCGTGCCTCGAGACAACTTCCTTAAGGTATACGTCTGCTGGAGTGGAGAACTTATCCGTTTCCTTGATAGCCAAGAAATGTGCAGACTTGGTGAGTCGATCCACGATCACCCAAATAGTATCATTCCCACGTTGAGATCTAGGCAGGCCAGTAACAAAATCAAAGGAAAATTGCTCCCATTTCCACTATGATATCTCTGGTTGTTGGAGTAGGCCTGATGGTTTCTGACATACAGTCTTGACTCTCGCACAAGTCAAACACCTGCTAACGTAAGTTGCTATAAGAGCTTTCATGCCAGGCCACCAATATGTAGTTTTCAAATCGTGGTACATCTTATCCAAACCAGGGTGTACCGAGTAACGAGACTTATGAGCTTCATCCATTACAAGCTCGCGTAATTTGCCATAGAGTGGGACTAAGATGCGTCCTGTTACGTAATAAGCGCCGTTTGCCTTTTGTTCTAACCGTTGCCTTGAGCCGCGTAGGGCTTCAGTCCTGACGTTTCCTGGTTTCATTGCTTCTACCTGAGCATCTCGTATCTGTGCAGGAAGGCTAGACTGGATGGTAAGTTGTAGTGCTCGTACACGCCTAGGTGTGGTATCTTTTCGAGTGAGGGCGTCGGCCACAACATTGGCTTTGCCTGGATGGTACTTGATGGCACAATCATAATCATTCAATAACTCGACCCATCGACATTGTCGCATGTTTAACTCCTTTTGTTTGAAGATATGCTCGAGACTCCTGTGATCGGTGTAAATGGTGCACTTGGTACCGTATAGGTAATGTCTCCATATCTTGAGCGCAAAACAACAGGTCCCAGCTCTAAATCGTGTGTAGTGTAATTCCATTCGTGAATCTTAAGTTGGCGCGAAGCATAAGCAATGACTTTTTCCCGTTGCATCAACACACATCCAAGACCCTGAATGAATGCGTCGCAGTAGACTACAAAATCATCTGTGCCTTCAGGCAATAAGAGGATAGGTGCGCTACAAAGTCTATCCTTTAAGTGCTGAAACGTTGTTTCCTGTGTATTACCCCAACGATAAGCAACACCTTTCTGAGTTAGTGGGGTGAGAGGTTGCGCAATCTTGGAGAAGTCTTTGATGAACCTTCTGTAATAACCCGCCAAACCCAAGAATTGGCGTATTTCAGTTGGTGTGCGAGGTGCAGGCCAGTTCTTGATCGAATATACCTTGGATGGATCAACATGAATCCCACCCTTGTTTACCACGTGGCCTAGGAAGTGGACTTCACGAATCCAGAAGTCGCATTTTGAAAACTTGGCGTACAGCTGTTCCGTTCAAAGAAGTTCCAAAATAAGTCGTAAATGATGCTCGTGTTCCTCCTGACTCTTCGAGTAGATCAGGATGTCATCGATGAAAACAATAACAAACTTGCCAAGATAAGGTTTGCACACCCTGTTCATAAGATCCATGAAAACCGCAGGCGCGTTCGTTAGCCCGAATCGCATGACCAAAAACTCGTAATGGCCGTAGCGTGTTCTGAACGCTGTTTTGGAGACGTCCTCATCCCGGACTCTCAGTTGATGATAGCCTGATCTTAGGTCAATCTTCGAGTAATAGCTCGACCCTTGCAACTGGTCGAATAAGTCGTCGATGCGTGGAAGAGGATAGCGATTCTTCACGGTCACCTTGTTCAGTTTGCGGTAATCAATACACATGCGGAAGGTACCGTCTTTCTTCTTCACAAACAATACGGGAGCTCCCCAGGGCGAAGAGCTAGGACGAATGAAACCCTTTTCCAAGAGTTCTTGTAATTGCTTAGATAGTTCTTCCAGTTCGGTTGGAGTTAAGCGATAAGGTGCTCGAGCTATGGCTGCTGCTCCTGGAGCTAGCTCGATCTGAAATTCGACCTGGCGATGAGGCGGTAACCCAGGTAAATCTTCAGGAAACACTTGAGGAAAGTCGCGTACTACTGGAATATCCTCTATCTTCTTCTCTTTCGTTGACGCGTCCGTAACAAGCGCTAAAATAGCAGTGTGCCCCTTTTGCAAACACTTCTGGGCCTTCAAGAAGGAGATGATGCCACTCACGACACCACTCTTGTCGCTTTGAACTTCGAGAGATTCTTTTCCAGTACGGGGAATGCGAATGATCTTCTCCTTGCATAGGATCTCTGCTTGTTGTTGAGATAACCAATCCATACCAATGACGATGTCGAAACTACCCAGAGTTATAGGAATGAGATCGATAGAGAAAGTCTGACCAGTTAAGACGAGGTTACAACCCTTGACTATGTGACCACTGTGGTGTCTGTTGCATCTATTGCACTTTGGGTGATTTCCTCGATATCCACCCTGCCTTTGACTACCAGAAGACTGCTGACTAGGGCTTTGTTAGTCATCAATCTTTCGCTGCTGTGCCTGGGACTGAACTAAAGTCGAACCCTTGCTGGAGGTTCCATCCCATTTTCGCTTGTTGTCACTGGGAATAGCAGAAGTAGTAGCACCAATACGTTTAGGCAGCTGGTTCTGTTCCACTGTCTGGTCTGCGAGACGATGAGCAAGACGAGTAACATCCTGGATAGTAGCAAGGTTGGCAGAAGTCACATGACTTTGAATCTCTGGTACTAAGCCTTTGAGGTGCAACTCAATGCGCTTGATGGGAGGATCCACCATAGTTGGTCCTAACACTGCCAGTTCGTTGGATCGTTTCATGTACGCTTCTATCTCTGACCTCGTCATCTGCAAATTGCAAAACTCTACCTCCAGCTTATGAATGTCATCACGGCTACAGTATTCCTCTTTGATCAACTCCTTGAAATCGTTCCAGGGGGTGGCGTTAGCAACTGCCAACCCTAACATCTGAACTTGCGCCTTCCACCAAGTTAGCGCAATGCCTTCTAAAGTGCCAGTGGCGTACTTTACCCTGCGAGCCTCAGGGCATTCACACATCTCAAATACGGACTCGAGCTTCTCAAACCAATGGAGAAGTCCAACTGCTCCTTCCGTGCCACTAAAGGTAGTAGGACGACAGTCCATGAAAGTTTTGAAAAGTGCACACAGGTGGCTGAGCGTGTTGACTTGTCGTGTGCGTAAGAGTAAACAAAAATTAAGCACAAGTGTTGGGTTACGAGAGTAGGATCTAAAGATCCTAGAGTAAGTTGCGATGGCAGGTTATACCTCCTGCCTGGGCAGCTGCGAGTGCTGCAGTAACTTGTTTAGTGATCGAAGCCGCCAACTGGGCTTGAGTTAGGTTAACGTGTCCGCTCATGATCTTGATATCAAGGGGAACATGAGTGAGAGAGGTTCGCGAAAGTGCGATGACAGAAGAGAGTAAGCACATAAGTGTTTCAATCAACAGTTGTTACGTTTATATAAGCGTACCATGAGCAAAGTTCTATGTAATCTAGTAAGTAGGCAATGTAAACATAAATCATATCACCTAGAATGTCGAGTCTTGCACGTGGAGCGAAGCGTCGTTGTGGATCGTTGAGCACTGTACAGGTTATAGTCTGGTTTTAATAAAAACGTTTTCCCCTTATTAAAACCAAGTTCACTATAACCAATGGCTCTGATACCAATCTGTCACACCCCCAAAATCCACACGCGGAGTATCACCGCTTGGAGGCGTGACTGACCAGGATCAAGCCACCAATCATATTGAACAATGTAATAGTAAATGTAATCCAACCAAACAATATGAAAGGTGTTCAAGTCAAAAGTATAGTTTCAATGTTTAGCGGAAGCATAAATGTAAAACCCAGCATAAGTAATAAGTTTGTAATGTCATAAAGGGTTAACATGGCATCCACAATCCATGTTCCACAACGACTGCGCCTCCCGTGCAAGCTCCATGTGTACCTAAGGTCCTGCAAGGAATGTAACAGAGAGTCAACGACTAGTTGAGCGAGTTCACAGTTGGTTGTTCAGTTATAGTAATTGTATTGTAAACCATATGTTCGTTTAGTAACCCATATATCGTATGTACTTGAATCGCAGTCTCCTAGACATGTGTGCGAAGATTAGTGGGGGTTTCCCATGTTTTCTAGACTAGGTATATTTGTATCGCAGCCCACCCGACATGTGTGCGAAGTTTAGAGTATGGTTCGCAGCCATTCCAGGCATGTGTGCGAAGATTAGAGTATGGTTCGCACACCATATATAACATATCACAATACGGTTTAACATATTATTACATACACTCAAATGTAATTGCACACCATATATAACATATCACAATACGGTTTAACATATTACAAACATATATAGTCGTGAACAAACAAGTCGTGTAAACAAACAATCTAAACAATTAATCGTGAAATAATGCGAAGATGGAATCTCAGAAACTCGAGTTGTCACAATAAACCTAAATTCAAACTTACTTATTTCGTGGGGAACACTACTTGGATATATAGGTAACCCCTGAAATTTCGTTTGAAAGGTCCCTCTTTCTGAGATACTAGGTCTTTATGCTTAGTGATATCTGGGTTATTATCTCGGGACTTCTGATTTTGCGGAAGCAATGGCCTAGTCCCTGGAGAATACTTTCTGCATTGCTTGAAATATAGCGCAGCCCTCAGCAAATTGATGAAACAATAAAATTGATAGTCATTGCTGTTGTAATACAAAAGATCCTCTAAAGGGGACACACCCAAAGTCGAACCGTCATCTCTCTGCTGAACGGAAGTTCTGACCTGAGCTCTCACGGTTTCGTACTATAATTTATTCCCCTTACAGATATCATCTAGGTATACTCACCTGTAAGACTGAATATTGGGATCTGGATACGGGAGTATATTCAAGAGGTGGGACACATGAATGAGTTTAAGTTCTTAAATCACCTAATTCGTATCCTGAATCAGTTGAACTTTGTATAAAAATTTAAGTGGACAAGTATATCGACAATCTAAGTGAATTGTTTAATTCTTAATGTGTAACTAAGCTCAACGGTACTTGTGACTTGTCAGAAACTGATATGATCCTCTGACGCATACTCAAACAAAAAGATTGTCTGTAAATATGTTTGTATATATTTCTTTACTGCTTTATATTTTCAGAAAAATACAAAAAGATTTTTGATTCTGCTTTATTTTCGACAACCGATGTCTGAGTGCTGAGTTTCAAAATCTAAGTAAGCTGATTGTGTTTCTGAATATAAAACAAGTTCATTAATTTGAAACTTGAATTAAAAAAAATCAAAAATCAAAAACAGTTTGTTATATCTCCAAGGTCATTAGTTTGGACTTGGATGATTAACTGTGAGGGATTTTGGATACTTAACACTGCCAAATCTGTAAAGATTGTTGATAGGAGGAGTGTTTTAGAAAGTTGAATAGAACTAGATTACCATGTCTGGAAAATTTGGAAGTTTAAAATGTTGTTACTTATAAATGTATGAGTATTGCAGGTTATGTACCAGAATACGATCCCAAAAGCCGAGTCTAAGGGGGAGTCTGAAGACGAGCTCAACACAAAAGGAAGCGTGGATTCAAGGAGCCATGTAACTATCCTAAAGGAGCTTGTATACGGAAAGCAAGGTGTCGATCCCAAAGCACGGAAGCTTGACGAAAGGGGGAGCCTGATGAAGAAAAGAGTTTACAAAAAGGAGAAGCTGAAGCTAAAGACAGATCCACCGGGATTCTGTTCAAGAAGATTCAAAGAGAGAGAGAAAAAGAAGACGCTACGAGTTTGACTCAATGATCGAGATTGACTGCGGCAATATCCAAGGGGGAGTCTATTAGTACATTTATGTCTATCGCCTTCGTCAATCCGAGCCGTAGCAAGAAACAGAAGAAAACGAGTCGTTATATTAGTGATAGCTAGACAAAAAGGCAAGGTGGCATAATTGTAATAATGAGAAATCTCATTAAATGCCTTGGACTATAAATAGGAGATTATGTCATAGATTAGGAACTTTTGCTACATTTGTGTTTTAGAGCTTTCTAGATCTAGAGAGAGAATCTAGAGAGAGAAAGTGATTCAAGGTGCTTGTTCTTGTTAGATTTCTAATAGAATCACGTTTATATTACGTCACGTGTTTTAGGTCGCGTTCGTGTACGGTTTCCGCACGTTTCACGTTCGTTTCGGAGTCAAAACCGGTCCTACAGTCATACCGTCAACGAACTTGGTATTCACGTTGACCTCGCTAAAATCGAAGCTGTGAAGAACTGGATCGCACCTAAATCTCCGTCTGAAATTCGTTCGTTTCTTGGTCTTGCTGGTTATTATCGTTGTTTTATCTCTAACTTCTCAAAGAACGTTGTTCCTTTGACCTCTTTGACTAAAAAAGAGAAACCTTTTGTTTGGGGTCCCGAACAAGAGGAATCTTTTCAAACGCTCAAGGAGATGCTTTGTAATGCTCCTATTCTCGTGCTTCCTGGTGGTAACGACGACTTCGTCGTATATTGCGATGCATCAAACCTTGGACTTGGTTGTGTGCTTATGCCACAAGACAAGGTCATCGCTTATGCATCGAGGCAACTCAAACTACATGAGAAAAACTATACTACTCACGACCTTGAACTTGGCGCAGTTGTTTTTGCATTGAAGATTTTGCGACAGTATCTTTATGGTACTAAGTGTGTGGTCTTCACCGACCATAAGAGCCTTCAACATATCTTCGACCAAAAGGAACCGAACATGCGTCAACATCGTTGGGTGGAACTGTTAAACGACTACGACTGCGAAATCAAATACCATCAAGGTAAAGAGAATGTAGTAGCCGACGCACTTAGTCGTAAAACTCATGTCAAGAGTATCCGTTGTTTCCAACTCGTCCACGAGCTTCAGAACCGCATACATGACGCTCAATATTCATCTGTTAACGAGGGTAACCTCTATGACGAGATGCGATGTGGTGCTGAAGAAAGCCTCGTAACCAAATCCGATGGTATTCAATACTATCTCGATCGAATTTGGATTCCCAATCGTGGTAATCTTCGAGAGTTCCTTATGAAGGAGGCACATCACATGAAATATTCTATTCACCCTGGTGCCGACAAGATGTACCATGATATGCGTGCATCCTATTGGTGGCCTGGAATAAAGAAGGATATAGCCACTTTCGTCTCGAAATGTCTCACATGTTCAAAAGTGAAAGCTGAGCATCAACGTCCCTCTGGTCTGCTCGAACAACCAGAAATCCCTGTCTTGAAATGGGAGAGCATTGCTATGGATTTCATCACTAAGCTCCCTCGTACTTCTTCTGGTTATGACAGTATTTGGGTGATTGTTGATCTATTGACCAAATCAGCTCACTTTCTTCCCATTCGTGAAGATTTCAAGGTCGAGAAATTGGCTAGAATCTACACTGATGAGATTATCTGTCATCATGGTATCCCCATTGACATCATTTTCGATCGTGATGCTCGTTATACGTCTCGTCTTTGGCAAACCTTTCAATCTGCTATAGGTACTGTTCTTAACCTTAGCACTACTTTCCATCCTCAGTCTGACGGTCAAACCGAGCGTACTATCCAAACGTTAGAGGATATGCTTCGTTCATGCGTAATAGATTTTGGTGGCAACTGGGATTCACACTTGCCGTTGATCGAATTCTCGTACAACAACAGCTATCACACGAGTATTCAAATGGCACCTTTCGAAGCATTGTATGGTCGCAAGTGTCATTCGCCTATTTGTTGGCACCAGATTGGTGAAGTTCAAATCACTGGTCCCGAGCTCATACAAGAGACAAAGGACAAGATATTACAGGTTCGAGACAACTTACTGAAAGCTAGGAGCCGACAAAAGAGTTACACCTTGTTTTAAAAGTTTGGGTCTTATAGTGTGAACACGTGCAATCTGGAAGAGTGGATGCCTGCATCCCGAGTTTTCTGTCTAAGGCTAGAGTGTTCGTACAAATCCACATAATCGGACCAGTCACTCTTACCTTGGAACTCTTGGGGTGAGTGTCCACTTATAGGCTAAAGCATGTCTTCACGATACATTAATGTGACCCACTTACTTTGATTAGTCACCGTCTCATTTGTTTGCCTCAGGTAACAAACAAATGATCGCAATTTTTATGCGTTGTCATTCTGTTTTGATTATCCGATAACATTTCACTTGTTTCCTCCCATGTCTTCCATTTCCTCTAGAATGTCTCTTCATCGCAGCGACGCTCAGATGTCCGAACTGGCTACCAAATTTGCCCAACGAATAGGTGCAGTAATCCAGTAGACTGCTGAATTAGTTGTTGCCATGTCTCGTCTCCAGGATGAAGCCACCCAAGAAGCATCAAAGGAAGCAGAAGCCAAGCCTTCGAAAAGGTCAAAGAAGCGTAAAACCTCAAAGAATCCTCCAGCCATTGCACCAAATAAAGAGGAGCCTAGCCAGGTGGCAGCTCCACCAGCCAAGAAGCCGTACTTGGGAACTGCTCCTTCGTGCAATCAGTGTAACCTCCATCACCATGCTAGTGTCAAATGCCGAAGATGTTTCAACTGTGGACTTATTGGCCATACGGCAAGAGTTTTTCATTCGGTCACTATGCTAAACCAAGCTGTTCAGAACCCTATTCAATTTCAAGCAGTTTCAGCACAAGCTTGTTTTCCTCCTGGTACTTGCTACTTCTATGGCGAGACAAGTCATTTCAGGGATGAATACCCAAAGTTTGTCAATGCAAATCTGACCCACGGATGAGCATTTGGCTGATTAGAAGATGCTGCTGCTTTGAATAATTTAAGTCTTATGTTTTTGTTTCCTTTTCCTTGAACTCTGAAAAATGTGTTTAGTTTATAAATAAAAAGTTGTTCACAATTCTGATGTACAAGTGTAGTTACATGTGTGTATAGCATACCCCTACCATACCTACACCAAAGAACTATGTTCTTTACAAACTACTCTTGTAGTTCTCCCATTCTTGTGATCGCTCATGATTTCCTTGAAAATTCTAAGTACCCGTTTCATTCTAAGACTTTAAATCCTTGGTTTGATAACTAAGGGTATTCTCCGATCTCACACCCATATCATTACATTCTAGTTTTTATAACAACATACATAGTATATGTTTTTCAAAACACAACCTTCATGAATTCAAGATATTTCATATAGTTTGAAAACAATTTTTAACACAGTATATTTACTTAATATATCAAGTGCATGATTTCAAAAGCAGCATCCATGTTTTCAAAAATCTTATACATAATTTCAAAATTCATCTCACGTGATTTTAAAACAATTTATAAACATATTTACCTAATACATCTACCGTATGATTTCAAAAGTATTATGTAAGGTTTCAAAATCCTTAAACACATTTTTAAAAGAACCCCATGCATTTCTTTCAAAAACATTCTGCTCGTATGATTGATTTAACATACGTAGTATCCAACCACCAAATTTTGCTTCATATGTCGCCTTGACATATCTAGCACCTCAACTCCATGAATATTCTACCTCGTGTTTCGACTTAAGCACGTCTAGTGCAAGATTTCGAAACGTCTCCCGCTATTCAAATTCCAAAATCCATATAGGATCTTCTTATCTTCACAATTTGATCCTTGTGGATGATTATTGCTCAAATCGGAGCCCTTAATTGAATTATTTGTATGCCTTAATACATACATTACGATTCAATAAGGACAAAGCCGAATTCCAATTAAGATCTTCCTATCTTCATAGTTAGATTTTTGAAATGTTTAAAAGTGCTAAATGAAATCCACAGATTGGATTCCGGGTGTGCTTTAAATACTCGTGTTCAAGTTAACAAACAAATTAACAAAATGATAACAAATTGAAGATCAAGATAAACAATTATGTGATTATGTGTTTTCATTTATGTTTTGTGTTTTTGTGTAATCTGATTTTTTTTGTTATCCAAATCCTCGTAGAATCTTCCATATCTTCATGAGGGATTCATAGTAGGATATCCAAAGGTACTACCTTAAATCCTTAATGGGCTTCTACGTAATAGTTAAGACCCTTGGATTATGTAGTACTATTCCATAATTCAAAAGAGACCCGTTGGGTGGTCTAGTTAAAAAGATTGATTCAAAATCTGGTTAAGAATGGCATGTGATGATATAGCTGAAAAGACTCCTTGGTGGTCTATTTAAAGAGATCATTTATTGATTTAATTAAAAGGACCCTATGGTGGTCTAGTCAAAATCATCACAGGTTTGTTCGTTTTCTTCCCCTACACATTATAAAATGCACTGTGTGGACGATGCAAGGAATTACGTAATTATGGATGCATACATAATTATGAAATTTAGTGCACAAAAACCACAGTAAGATTTATCATGTGTAAGAACCGATAGTGGCAACAATAACAAAACGTGAACAATGTAATGGAGGTACGATGGACGCACCAATGGCGCTTCATATACTTGTATATAAGTGTCCCTCTTACATTGCAAGCATGATGTTATTTAAAGTTACTAGAAGTTCAGAACCCTAACCAGTGTTTTTTTATCTTTTCGACTTCAAGTTTCGAGTTCTCACAAGTTTCCTCTAAATAAATTTCGGGACGAAATTTCCTGAAGTAGGGGAGACTGTAACATCTGTGCCTCCACGGCCATCAAAAAAATACCAAACCAATGAAATATTGTGTTTCATACTTGGGATTTGTGTAAATATGTGTATCATTTGCACATATCAATTCTCGTTCGATTTCGAGCTCTAAATCGCTTTCTTGAAAGTTATACGCGAATTGATGCGTAAACGTAATCAGTTTAATGCGACAAACACTTCAGAATAGTGACATGGGCTTAAAATACCTTAAATAACCTTTACATAACTTAGAAATAAGTTTTGGAGGGTTTGGTGTGTCGAAATCAAGTTTATTCGATCGAAGGGACTATATGCGTCAAACTGCAAAAGTCTGCTGATTCGTATGGTATCGAACCTTCCGGAATATGATCATAAGTAAAACATGCCCTAAATATCCTTTACATATCTTATAAATAGGCTTAGAGGTGTTTGGTGCGCAAAAATAAACTTATTTGATCAACAGGGACTAAAAGCGTCAAAAAGTGCATAAGTTTGCATTTTCGCGCATATCTTACGTTTTCAATATTTCCGGACATCCAAAAATTTATGTAATCATTAAAATATTTTATTTTAGTGATTGGCATGATAAAATTCCATTAGTCACGTAATTTGGATCGTTATTCGCGTGCGTTCGAGTTTTGTCGTAATTAACCGAACAACGCAATCGTACGGCCAAATGAACCGACATCCGGCACATTTTCAAGCATATTTTAAGATCGCTATATTTTAACTTCATTTTAGAGCCTTGAAATGAGGTTAACGGGGTTTAAACGCATTGAAAATGGCCTAAACGAGTTGCAGGGACCAAAACTGACAAGTTAGCAAACTTTCTGGAACTGGGCGTGTGGTGGTGTCATGCCACCACTATCTGGTAGAGCTGTGGCGGCACGCCACCACCCTATCTGGGCAGAAACTTAAGTTTCAGCAAGAACAAGTCCATTTTCAGCATCTAACTTGAAGTTTAGGGTGTTTTATGTAACTTTTGCAATACCGTGTGATGGTTTTGGACACCCATAGATTTGTAAAACAATGGGTAACACATGGAGGGTCCAGATTAAAGCTCAATTATCAAGGAACGATCCTAACGGTTTTGAGAAATCTATAAATGCCCACCATCTTCATCACCTTCATTTACACATTTGTTCTCATTTTGCTCTAAGTTGAAGCTCTCAAGCTTCATACCTGAGTATTTTGAGTTCAAATGTCCATTGCTTGGACCCTTTGTAAGTATTCTTTCATCTTTTATGCGTTTTTAAGCTCGAAAGTCAAACAGCGTTTGACTTTCTGCTTTGACCGGTCAATGGTCAACACGAAGTTCGTTTGAACTTCGCAACGTGAGCGTAATCACGATGGTCATAGTCCATTGTGACTATACCTACTGATTACCACGTTGATTAGGTGTAGTGACGAGTTATAGCTTCGGTCAAAATACGCGTTTATGCCTATTTTGCAACCAAACTATTCTTGGGTATCAAAACCCTTTTTTTTTTATATCAAACTTGTTTTCTAACTTCGTTAAACATGTTTTAACATGTTTAACTCGTCACTTTTAGTTTAGTGCTCATGTAGGGTCGTAAGATAAGCGGTCTAAACAACCGCTTAGACTTTCGAACCCGACTCGTTTGGTCGATCATTAGGATCCGACCAAACATACTTTGTGACCATAGTTGTATAGGGAATAACCTTCCGAGGTTATACCTTATGGTCACTTCGTTTAGTTAGTTGTATGATAGGTAGTTTATTTGCCTTAGGAAAATGACCAAAATGCCCTTTTTACGCATAATTTCATGTTAAGTATATGTAACCTAAATTTTGACATCTAAACTAATTAGGTAACATTATTAGATATGTTAAGGCATATAATACTTGTCATAGGACTAGTTAGGCGATCCGAACGCGTTTTACGTGAACGACGCGTTAAAGTAGCGTAAGCTACCTAAACGAGTCGTAATGGGTCATAAGCACTTAGGTTGGGTTTCGATTTAGTATCTAGGCTTTGTTAAACCATATCACATGAGTTCCAATACTCATTTGGTTTACAAAACCTCATCCTATCCGATCTTCCGATTTAGGTCCGGGTATTTATGTAGTTACCTATATTAGGTGCCGATTGATTTCTGTGATCCCTCTAGCTTTGCTTGGTTGTTATTCAAGACTTCTAAGCATTCTCAAGTGAGTACATAGTTCCCCTATTTTACTGTTTTCGATTGTTTTGGGGTGATTCATATGTGTTAAATGATTTCGATGTTTTTAACGATGGTTTCGAAAATGATTAAAATGGTTTATATTAAATTAATAACGATTTCGATAATGTGAACAAACTTGTTGGGCGTAATTACATAACAAATAACATTCATTAGTTTTGGCCGAACCGACCAGTATAAGGTTATGGTACCATAGGATCTGACAAATCCCGTTATCAGACTGCACCCATGGTTATGTGTGGGGGTTATGTGGGTAACGACTGAATCTGTGATTGTTAACTTACCCTTTGGTGGTTTGTTAATGCGAGAAGCGATAGGCGAATTGCGAAGGTTTGGATGTTATTAGCGAGGCGACCAAAAGTAGTTTCACAATTAAAACGAGAATGATTTAAACGATTTAAACGAGTTAAACTATTTTGGAACAATTTAAACGAGTTAAACGAAATGAACAAACGATTGGTTTTTGGTTAGTGTTTAGATAACGGGACGAGTGTAGTGTGATGAAAACATGGTAGATACGCCGCTGGTACTTCTTATATATAAGTGTTTTCATCATATTACATACCGTGGCGTTATTTAGTTCACTTGGGCAAACAATTTTAAAAACAATGTCACACAACGAGGTTTTTCTAAATAATATAAACCATACGAGTTTTATTAACAAGATGATTTATAACTTGGTTTTATTAAATAAATGTTTTGGGTTAAGAATCATGGCTATGAGATTTTATAAACTATAACCAACTTGATTTGAGTTGGTTAATTATGTTGCAATACTTTACACTTTTCAAAACAAGGTTTTTAACTTTTGACTCTTGTAGTCTAATGAGGTATTGCCACATGAAAACTAGCCATGAATCCGACACTCTCATAAAACCTATGTGCTCGCCATCATTTCTTTGCTGACTTTGTTTTTACATATGTTTCAGGTGTTGTTAGATGATTATGATGCAAACATAGGATTGGACGAGGGCCTTAGTGACAATAAAAGATGCAAGACTAGTCAATTATATTATGTTTCTTTGTTTTTAAGACATTGTAATCTCTTTTAAATTCAATAAAACAAAACTTAAATTTCCATGTGTTATGAAACAATGATTCTGTTACGACACTCCCCGACATTTCCGTCGCGGTTTGTTGTTTTACGCGGTCGGGGTGTGACACATATGTATAATGTCAATGTATAACCAAATGTCATGTATGGTGAATAAAGAGTATTTACTCAAACCATATGTATAATGTACAAAACAATGTCTTTGAATAAACCAAAGTTTAAAACAAAAGTTATGTTTTGCAAAACCTATGCTTTATTGTTACAAACATTTATGTGGATATGTTCATCGCATACATTCAAGCCTTGAGACTGTCGGATAAAACCTTAACAAGTTAAAGGTTTATCAAATATGTTTTCGGATTCTGTCATGCCCTACTTCCAAACAAACCTAGGAAGGCGGGAACGGGATTTGTCAAGTCCTATGGTACCATTACATACTACCGAGCGGCGTGACCAATGTTAATGAATGTATTATTGTCCCGTTAAACATACCAAATGTCATAACCAATGTAAGCATGTTATGTGACAACCATGTACTAAGTATGCTAAGTAAACATACGAAGTAGAAATGTCCATGAAATCAATGTACTAGTATGCTCAGTAAACATACATAGCAGAAATGTAATGTAAATCGATGTGTCCATATGCTGAGTAAACATATGCAACAAAAGTGTCTATGAAATCAATGTGCTAGCATGCTCATACAACATACATAGCAAAACATAATTGAAATCATGTACTATATGTGTACTAGTTGAACATAGCAAGCATATGTCGTAAAAGCATGAAAACATGAAAGTAACAAGTTGGAACTTGTGTATCACCCCAAAATGTTTGAAAGCGATAAAAGAGGGGTCTATGTACTCACTTGGGATTGCTTAATAGTCTTGGAAATAAGACCAAATAAAGCTTGAAGGATCACGAAATCAAACGGCACCTAATATAGGTAACTATGTTAATAATCGGATTCTAAACCGAAGGATAGGATAGAATGAAGTTCTATAAATCAAATGAGTATTGGAAATCATATGGCATGATTTATTAGACCTAACATTCTGATTAGAAAGTTATCCTAAGTGCTTTTGACCCGTTACGACTCGTTAAGGTAGTTTACGCTACTTTAACGTGTCGTTCGCGCAAAAGCTCGTTCGGATGATCTAACTAGCCCTATGAGAAGTATTATATGCCTTAACATGTTTAAGAACATTGCATAATGAGTTTAAGTGTCAAAAATTAAGTTACATATGCTTAAATTCAAATTATGCGTGAAAAGGGCATTTTGGTCATTTTCCTAAGGCATATAAACTACCTATTATACAACTAATTAAACTAAGTGACCATAAGGTATAACCTCGGAAGGTTATTCCCTATACAACTATGGTCACAAAATATGTTTGGTCGGATGCTAATGATCGACCAAACGGGTCGGGTTCGAAAGTCTAAGCGGTTATCGAGACCGCTTGACTTATGACCCTAAACAAGCACTAAACTAGTAGTGACGAGTTAAACATGTTAAAACACTGTTTGACTTTTAGCTTAAAATAAAAGAACAAGCATGAAGGAACACTTACAAGTGTCCAATGCTTGGAAAAATGAACTAGAATGCTCAAGTATGAAGCCTCCAACTTAATGTGGTAGCCTCAATCAGAGCAAAGATGAGAAATGAAGGAAAGGAGCAAGGAATGAAGCAAGAGGACCTTGCTATTTATAGTATTCTTGGAATAATTTGATCATGCCAAGTGTTTATGTGTTGTCCAAGGAAGAATCATGGCCACACACTTGTTAAAATTTGATTTGAGGACTTGATGATCACACAAACCAGCCCACAAGTTGCTAAAACAAGGATTAAAAACAGGTTCTGCAGCTGTTTTTTATCATACATTGAATCTGCCTAGATCAGTCTGTGGCACCCCTTGACAGATGAAGCCCTGTCCATCGCGCCCCACCAGAGACCAAAATATCAGAAATGTCAGAAATGGTCCCTCCAGCCTCTAAACTTGTTTTTCGACGCGTTTAAACCCCGTTAACCCAATTTTAAGGCTTTAAAAGGATGTTAAAGCATAGGGGACTTGAAATATACTTGAAAATATCAGGATGTCGGTTCGTTTGGCCGTATAATCGCGTTATTCGGTTAATTACGACGAAACTCGAACGGACGCGAAAACGATCCAAATTGCGCGACGAATGTTATTTTTGCATTCCCATCACTAAAATAAAATATTTTAATGATTACCAAAATTTTTGGATGTTCGGATGTGGTCAGAACGTAAGATATGCGCGTAAATGCAAACTTACACAGTTTTTGACGCTTTTAGTCCCCATGATCAAATAAGCGCATTTTCGCACAACGAACCCCTAAAAGCTTATTTCTAAGCTATGTTAAGGTTATTTATGGTATGTTTAGCTTATGATCATGTTCCGGAATGTACGTTGCCATACGAATCGGCAGACTTTTGCGGTTTGACGCAAATAGTCCCTGTGAGCGAATAAACTTGTTTTTGCCATACCAAACCCTTAAAAACTTATTTCTAAGTTATGTAAAGGTTATTTAAGGTATGTTAAGCTTATGTCACTGTTACAGAGTGTTTGTCTCATTAAACTGATAATGTTTACGTATAAGTTTTCGTATAACTTTCTAGAAAGCGTTTTAGAGTTTAAAATTAAACAAAAATCAAAATGTTCAAAATGTCAAACATAAATAAACAAATATTGGGATCAAAACACATTGTTTTATTGATAATTGAATTGTTCGGAGTTGTACAATGGTTACACAAGCACAGATGTCATAGTTTCCCTGTAACCTTAAGATGGGCGAAAGTAAAAACGATCCCTATCTCCCCCAAATGCCCTCAACCATTTCTTTTAGATGACATAACTTCCGAAGAATTATGTCAGATCAAAGAAATAGTTCTCCAAAAATTAAAAGATCTTGAGTTGAAAACAAGTTATTCATCACAAGGAGAATTATTGAGGTCGTATTTGGACTCTAACAACATCGATGATACCGAAAGCACCTCTAAATCTTGTGAGGACATGAGCGATAGTCATCCCTGTGTCGATTGTGCCATGAAGGACTCTCCATCGATCTTCGCCGATGTGTTCATAGACCTGAGCAATTCGACATACACCTTCTTTAACGAGAGCCTGGATAAGGGGAATAAAGGTCGGTTTCGCCCACCGGTATTTAGCTTTGGTTTTACCCTTTCTGATAACCTCTTGCGTTCTTGTTTAAATCAAGAGCAATTAAGGTTCCTTAGGCACTTCGGTGTTGTTCCCTCCAGTAAGGAACCACCCGATCTGGATAAATTCCTTAAAATAAGACAAAACTTCATAAAACTATCTAGCCACGGGGTCGTGTCCAGGTCAACACGCCCCGTGCGCACCTCAAGATTGACCACGGGGTCGTGTCCAGGCCAACACGCCCCGTGTTCAGAATACAGAAAAAATGTGTCAGAGTCTTGTCTAACCATGGGGCCGTGTCCAGCCGACACGGGGCCGTGGTCAGCGTGCTGTCATTTTCTATAAAGTCAGCATGATTCCTGCACATTTGGACCCATTCCAAAGACTAAGATCTGTTGGGATCTTCACACATACCCTACAAGGTATATTCCAAAGAAGGTTCACAACAACCATCTTGTCTTTACGACTTTTGTCTCTTGCCTTCTTCTCCAAAAACTCCTCAAACCTCCATTAAATCTTGAAACTTCCATGGCTTCAAACTTTATTGTGATATTTTCTAGGTTTTTAACCAAGGAATCTTATTAAAAATAAGTTTTATAACACTGTTTTAAGTTATTCATGCTCAGAAATGTCTCAAAAATCAGAAAAATAATTTAAAACACTAAGATTCCTTGATTCAAAAACCTGCAGAATGGTGGCCACGGGGTCGTGCCCAGCGGACACGGGGCCGCGGCCGGAGTTATTATTTCATTGTTTTGAACTTTTCGAATTGTTTTCTTAGAATGTCGAGCCGAAACAGCGGAACATCTTCTGCCCACTCAAGAAACAATCGAAGGGGAAGAAGGACCTCGATGGAAGACTCCTTGGCCAACTATGTGTACGCCTTGAGAGAAGCCATTGATGAGATGACATCAGTGGAAGAAGCCCTAATTAACCCTATTAACCATTTTCGGTGGGGTTAGAGGGTTGCCTTCAAGAAGTCAACCTTTTGCACCAACGGTTGAATATTCGTGCTTCACCTCCCATGGTGCCTTCAAGAAGTCAACCTTTTGCACCAACGGTTGAATATTCTTGCTTCACCTCCCATGGTGCCAATCATCATGTCGGAAGTCATTATTCCAGCCGGATGGAATGTCATGTCGGATGTAATTATTCCAGCCGGATGGAATGTCATACCTCTAGTACCTCCTCTAGACATACTACACGGGGTTCCGGTAGCCGTTGCGCCTCCCCCACAAGACATTATGGAGAATGAGCCCGCATTATTTCTCCCTAGGGAGATAGAGGAATGGCTCAATGACATTTGAGGGACATCCTCCGGTTCCGAGTTCTACAAAGCCCTTAACCACCGGAAAGTCATTCCCGGGTTTTTGTCATTCTTATAATGAACAACATCTAGGGTAGAACTCCTTAGTGATTTAGATTTCCTGCATTTTATGACCTATCTATCTTAGGACCTTTGTAGTTTTTCATTTCTAGCATCTTTATTTTAAATTTTTAGGATCTATGTACTTGACATTTTTAAGTGAATGATGGTTTAAATTATCGAATGGTGTTTGGAAGATGTTATAATGGTAAAACACACTCGAAAAGGTGGAGGTTACCAAGGGAACGTTAAAACCACACCCCATGCATGAAAATAGAGCCTCCCAAAAAATTTTCCAGCATTACAACAAGTTCAGCACGGGGCCGTGCTCAGCCCAACACGCCCCGTGCCTAGGCTCGGCAGAAATTTGCCCAGTTCAGTTAATTAGACACGGGGCCGTGCTCACTGAACAAGCCCCGTGGCCAGCCTTCTGTTAAATTTTGTTACTGGCGATCTGACCACGGGGTCATGGCCAGATGCCCAGTAACATAAAAAATTGTTTTTCAACACCTTTTTACACATTCAATCAACCTAAAGGCTTATTTTCGGGACACATTGAGGATAATGTGTAATTTAAGTGTGGGGGGATGCTAAAACCTTGAATTTTGGAAGTCCTAATAACAAGTCTTACACAAAACTCTATTGGAACTGCTAATCACCCAAAATTTTTTCAAAATTTTTCATTTTTTTACTTGTCTTGGTTTAATTTGGGAATAACAAGTTCTAAAAAGGTTATATTTTTACAAATTTACAAAAAAATAGCGTCGTCATAAAAAGAACCAAATAAGAAAATTATGAAAAGACATGACAAATCTAATTAAACATTAATTATATATAGTTGATCACATTATAAACTCATTCCCACAACAGGTGAGTTTTGCGTTTTTATTGAGCATACAAGCATATATCTTTAAACTAAATGCTCATTTTTGGTTTCTTGTGTGAATAGCCGCTTGGTTCTTACGACTCTAGAACTTGCCACGACGATACATTCCCGGTCCTTACCAACTTAACCCAAGCAAGTAAATGATGGAGGCATTAGGACTAACCCATTTTCCTTTCAACACTATTATTTTTCATTTTTTATCACCTACCCAAAAGCCCACTAGTTAACCCCTTTGAGCCTAAACCTTTTCATTTCAAAACCCACAAAACAAACACCTCTAACCCACCAAAACCTTTTTCTTTTCAACCCCTTGTTTTAGTAAAAAGCTCAGTTATCTTGTGACATTTCTTTATCATTAAAAAAACAATGAAAGTCTTGCAATAAACAAACAAGTTCCTCAAAGAAACTTCGTTTGGATGAGATTAGTTTAAACAAAAGTCACAAATACAAAAATTTTTACGACGACCGACGCTTTTTACGCTTTTAGCCATTTTTACTAACCACTAACCAAAACTGTCACACCCCGACCATGTATAACATACAAAACGTGGCGGAAAACGTCGGGGAGTGTTGTAACAGAATTAATTGTTTCATAACCATGGCATTCAAGGTTGTATTTTATTTATAAACATAAGAGTTACATTGTCTTAAACAGGAAATAAAGAGTTTAGAACATAATTAAACTAAGTCTATCTTCATTTTATGTCTCTAAGGCACAGGTCCGCCCTAGTGTCACGATCATCATCCTACGGAAAAGCTCCTGAAAACACATGTGAAAATAGGTACGTCAGCATAAAAATGCCTGTGAGATACATAGGTTTTGTGAAAATAGGATTCATGACTTATAAGTTTAGGAAAAGTTGTGTAATAACAGTCAGTCATGAACCTTGTAAGTTGTTTTGTTTTGTAAATCAATAAAAAGCAATGATATGTATAAATAAGAGAATAATGTAAGGTTAAATGAATAACCAAGTAAAAATGAGTTTGTATAAGATAAGTTGTTTTGTAAATCAATGTCTTCTGAAAATAAGATGTTTATGTAAAATGTAATATGTCAAATATTGAAATGATTTCAATAACGCTACGACATGTAATGTCATACAAACACTTATATATAGGAAGTACCAGCGGCGTATCCACCATGCTTGTATCATATTACACACGCCTCGTTACTCAAATCACTTACTCAAACCAACCATCAATGTAAATTGTTCATGAATAAATGAATTGTCATGTGTTAATGTGTAAACCATATTGAAATGTCTATGTCCAATATAAACCACTAAATGTGTATATCAATGTCAAAATGTTTATGTTAATGTAGATCATGTAATGTGTACCCAAAAGTATCATGTATGGTAAGTGAAATATATCAACTAAACCATATGTAAAAATGCACAAAAACAAGGTATTGATGTAAAACATAGTTTAAATCAAAGTTATGTTTTGTGGAACAAATGCATGCTATACTGATACAAACATTTATGCGGTATTGTGAAAATGCATACATCCAAGCCTTGAGACTGTGGCGATAAAACCTTAAACAAATTAAAGGTTTATCTAAGTTATGTACATCGAATTCGGTCATTCCTTCCAATCCAAACAAACCTAGGATTTTAGGAACGGGAGTTGTCAATTCCTATGGTACCACTACCTACTAACGAACAGCGTAGCTAATGTTAATGAATGTATTGTTCCTTTGTAAACAACCCAAATGTCATAACAAAATGTAAGCATGTGATGAAAACAACTGTACTAAGTACGCACACAATGGGCATACATAGCATGAAATGTAATGTAAAACAATGTACTAAGTATGCACACAATGGACATACATAGCATGAAATGTAATGTAAAACAATGTACTAAGTACGCACACAATGGGCATACATAGCATGAACACAATGAAATCATGTACTATAAATGTACTAATGAACATAGCAAGTATACGATGTGAAAGCAGGAAAGCACGAAAGTAACAAGTAGGCACATGTGTTTCACCCCAAAACAGTTTGGAAAACAGTAAAAGAGGGGTCTATGTACTCACTTGAGATTGCTCAGAAGTCCTAAGATAACCACCAAGCAATGCTAGAGATCACGGAATCAAACGGCACCTAATATAGGTAACTATGTCAATAAACCGGACCTAATATCGGAGGATCGGATAGAATGAGGGTTCGTAAACCAAACGAGTATGGAGACTCATGTAATATGGTTTAACAAAGCCCACATACTAAAATGAAACTTAACCGACCCATTACGACCCATTTAGGTAGCTTATGCTACTTTAACGCGTCGTTCGCGTGAAACGCGTTCGGACCGCCTAACTAGTCCTATGATAAGTAAAATATGCCTTAACATGTCTAATATGGTTGTCAAATCAGTTTAGATGTCAAAAGTTATGTTACATATGTTTAAAATAAATTTTGGCATCTGGCCTCTACTTAAGGACCTAGTTTGGCAGATTTACAGTTTCAGTCCCTGCAACCTCAAAACTTGGTTTTCGATGCGTTTTTTTGACACGTTTAAGCCCCGTTAACCCTATTTCAAACCTATAAAATGAAGTTAAAGTATAGGGAACTTAAAATGTGTTCAAAAATATCTCGGGTGTCGGTTCGTTTAGCCGTACGGTTACGTTGTTCGGTTAATTACGACGGAATGCGCATAAGCGCGAAAAATGATCCAAATGGCGTGACGAATGGATTTTTTCTTATGCCAAACACTAAAATAAAATATTTTAGTGCTTACATAAATTTTTGGATGTCCGGGTGTATTCAGAACGTAAGTTATGCGCGAAAATGCAAACTTATGCACTTTTTGACGCTTTTAGTCCCTGAATGACCCCAAAAGTTTATTTTAGCATACCGAACCCCTCAAAGCCTATTTCTAAGCTATGTAAAGGATATTTATGGTATGTTTAACTTATGGTCATGTTCCGGAATGTTCGTTACAGTTCAAATTGGCATACTTTCGCAGTTTGTCAAGTTTAGTCCCTGTAAGCGAATTAACTTGTTTTTGCCATACCAAAGCCTTCAAAACTTATTTATAAGTTATGTAAGGGTTATTTAAGGTATGTTAAGTATATGTTGATGTTCCGGAGTATTTGTCGCATTAAACTGGCTACGTTTACGCACCAGTTTGCGTATAACTCTCTAGAAAGTGATATAGAGTTTGAAATTGAATAAAAGTCAAAACATGAAAAATGTAAAACATAACCAAACAAACATTGGGATCAAATGACATTGTTTTATTGATAATGGTACTGTTCACAATGATTACAAGCACAGATGTTACAGTCTCCCCTACTTGTGGAAATTTCGTCCCGAAATTTATTTAGAGGAAACTCGTGGAAAAAGATGTGGATGTTTCGCCTTCATTTGATCTTCGTGTTCCCAAGTAAACTCGGGTCCACGTTTAGCTTCCCAGCGAACTTTGACCAAAGGAATGCGCTTGCATTTGAGCCACTTGACTTCACGTTCCATGATTTCCACAGGTTTCTCAACAAATTTCAGTGTTTTGCCAACACGAATTTCGTCAAGCGGTATGTGGAGGTTCTCATCAGCTAAACACCTCTTGAGATTGGACACGTGAAAAGTTGGATGAACATTTCCAAGTTCAGGAGGTAACTCAAGTCTGTAGGCTACCTTACCGATTCTTTCGACGATCTTGAATGGTCCAACATACCTAGGTGCAAGTTTTCCTTTCTTTCCAAATCTGATCACACCTTTCCAAGGTGAGACCTTAAGTAATACTCGATCATCGACTTGAAATTCCAAGGGTTTGCGTTTTGGATCCACGTAACTCTTTTGACGGCTTCTAGCTGTCTGAAGGTTATCACGAACTTTCTTGACCTTATCAGTTGTCTCTAAAATGAGGGCAGGTCCAGTAAGTTGAGCCTCGCCGATCTCATTCCAGCAGACTGGTGAACGACATTTTCGACCATAGAGAGCCTCGAAAGGAGCCATTTTGATGCTGGTGTGATAACTGTTGTTGTAGGAGAATTCAATTAACGGAAGATGTGAATCCCAACTACCACCAAAGTCGATCACACAAGCTCTAAGCATATCCTCCAGAGTCTGGATTGTTCTTTCAGATTGACCATCCGTTTGCGGATGATAAGCTGTGCTCAGATTAAGTTGGGTCCCCATAGCAGATTGCATGGTTCTCCAAAAATGAGAAGTGAAACGAGCATCTCTGTCAGAAATGATGTTCAAAGGAACACCATGTCGAGCTACAATTTCATCCACATAGATTTTAGCAAGCCTGTCAGCAGGAAAATCCTCACGGATTGGCAAGAAATGTGCTGACTTAGTAAGACGATCAACAACTACCCAGATGGCATCATGACCTTTCTTTGTGCGTGGAAGTTTGGTAACAAGATCCATAGTAATGTTTTCCCATTTCCAAACTGGGATCTCTGGTTGCACCAATAAACCCGAAGGACGTTGATGTTCAGCCTTAACCTTAAGACAAGTAAGGCATTTTGATACGTATAAGGCAATGTCTTTCTTCATACCAGGCCACCAATAATGAATACGAAGATCCTTATACATCTTATCTGAGCCCGGATGAATAGAATAACGAGACTTATGGGCTTCATCCATAAGCAAGGTACGAAGATCATCCTGGCTTGGGACCCACAAACGGTCCATGAAGTAATACGATCCATTGTCCTTCAGTTCCAGATCAGGTGTTATGTGATAGGGAAATTCCTTATCCATCAAACCTTGTGAAACACAAGATTGTTGAGCCTGAGAAATGCGTGCTTGGATATCGGATCGAGCTTGAATAACAGATTGAACACGTACACAATGAAGCTTAGTACGTTCCTTACGACTCAATGCATCGGCTACGACATTCGCCTTACCAGGATGGTAGCGAATTTCGCAGTCATAGTCGTTTAGTAGCTCAACCCAACGTCGTTGCCTCATGTTGAGTTCTTTCTGATTGAAGATATGTTGAAGACTTTTGTGGTCAGTGAAAACCACACATTTTGTACCGTACAAATAGTGTCTCCAGATCTTAAGAGCGAAGACAACTGCACCCAACTCAAGATCATGAGTGGTGTAGTTCTTCTCATGTATCTTCAACTGCCTCGATGCATATGCTATGACTTTGTTCCTTTGCATCAGGACATAGCCAAGACCCAATTTAGATGCATCGCAATAAACGACGAAATCATCATTGCCCTCAGGCAAAGTTAGAACACGCGCGTAGCAAAGCTTCCGCTTCAAGTGTTGAAAAACTTCCTCTTGTTTGAATCCCCAAACAAAGGGTTTGTTCTTCTGAGTTAGAGCAGTTAGAGGAACTGCAATCTTTGAGAAGTTTTCAATGAAGCGGCGGTAATAACCCGCTAGACCAAGAAAAGAACGAACTTCAGTAGGAGTAGTAGGCGTATCCCAATCCTTAATCGCACTGATCTTGGAGGGATCTACATGAATACCTTGTTCGTTGATGATATGTCCTAAGAATTGAACTTCTTTAAGCCAGAATTCACACTTGGAGAATTTGGCGAAAAGTTGCTCTTTCTTTAGGAGTTCCAGAGTAAGACGAAGATGTTGCTCGTGATCAGCTCGCGTCTTAGAATAAATCAAGATGTCGTCAATAAAAACAATGACGAACTGATCCAAATAAGGTTTGCAGACCCTATTCATTAAGTCCATGAAAACAACAGGAGCATTAGTCAAACCGAATGGCATGACTGTGAACTCGTAATGCCCATACCGAGTGCGGAACGCCGTCTTGGGAATATCTTCTTCATGCACACGAAGTTGATGATATCCGGAACGTAAATCAATCTTCGAAAAATAAGAAGCGCCCTGTAACTGATCAAAGAGATCATCCATGCGAGGTAGGGGATATCGATTCTTGATGGTAAGCTTGTTAAGCTCACGATAATCGATACACATCCTAAAGGATCCATCCTTCTTCTTGACAAAAAGAACTGGAGCACCCCAGGGTGAAAAGCTGGGACGGATAAAACCTTTGTCAGAGAGCTCCTGAAGTTGTTTAGACAACTCTTGCATCTCAGACGGTGCAAGACGATATGGAGCTCTGGCAATGGGATTTGCACCAGGTACGAGATCAATACGGAACTCGACTTGGCGTGCTGGAGGTAGACCAGGTAACTCTTCAGGGAAAACTTCAGAATAATCCCGAACGACTGGAATATCTGAAATAGACTTACCCTTGCCTTTATCTGCTGTAACATGAACTAAGAAAGCCACATAGTTCTTCCGCAGATACTTCCAAGCTTTAAAACAAGACATGAGCTTGAGACCACCAGACGGTTTCTCACCTTGAACCTGTAGGATCTCGCCTGTCGAAAGCGGCACACGAACGATCTTCTCGAAACAAACTACCTCTGCGTGATGCTTGGATAACCAATCCATACCCACAATAACGTCAAAGCTTCCAAGTTGCATAGGCGTGAGGTTAATAGGAAAAAGATGATCGTTAAGGTTCAACTGGTAGTTGCGTAGAACAGAATCAAGAACAATGGGTTCACCACTAGCAACTTCTACTGTCAGGGGTTTTCCTAGTTTCGTTCTAGACACGCGAAGCATTACCTCAAAAGACAATGACACAAAACTCTTGTCGGCACCCGAATCAAAAAGAACAGATGCATGCTGATTATTAATAAAGAACATACCGTTCACCACATTATCGTCCGCCTGCGCCTCTTGGGCATTCATGTTGAAGACTCGCCCTCGAGCCTGAGCCTGATTCTGGTTTGCAATCTGATTCTGGTTAGCTAGCCTTAGGCACCGGTTTCTGTAGTGGGTCAGATCCCCACAGTTATAACAAGCACCTAGTGGGTAGGGTGGTCGTGCAGCTTGACCCTGTTGCGGAGCAGGATGCTGAGCAACTTGTTGTGCCGGGTTCTGAACTGCGCGATTCTGAGCAAACCGACAAACATCGGCAAGATGACCTGACTTCCCACAGTTAGTACAGAAACGACACTGATGTTGCGGCTGATGGTGACTGTTGCATCTATTGCACAAAGGTGCATTCCCTGAATACGGCTTCTTCGCTGGAGGCTGTGCGGGTTGGTTGGGAGCTGCCTGGTTAGCTTGGGCAGTGACAGCATAGTTTTGGGAAGCCTTATGCTTCCTTGCCCTTTTCGATGAACCAGAATCCTTTCCATTCTTGTTTTGACCTTTCTTGCTATCTTCTTTGTCAGATGTCTATTTCTTGCCCTTGTCACCCTTCCTGTGTAACTTATTCTTCCGAATCTGCGACTCAGTCAATGTCGCTGATAACTCGATAGCCTGACGGAGTGTGGCAGGGTTACTACCAGTAATGATGTCTTGCACTGAGTCAGGTAGGCCGTCGATGTACCTTTCGATAGCCTTGTCGAGTGGGGTAACCATTGTTGGGCATAGCAGGCTCAACTCCTCAAACCTATCAGTATACGCCCTGTGCTCGCCACTATCTTGCTTCAAATCATCAAACTCCTTCTCCAACGCTCGCTGTTCATGACGAGAACAGAACTCCCTCATCATAAGAGCCCTAAGTTCAGCCCAAGTTTGTGCTAGACCAACCTCTGCACCACGGTCTCTCATTACCCCATTCCACCATGTAAGAGCCCTCTTCTGAAACACACTCGAAGAAAACTCGACCTTGCGATTGTCAGGACACTGCACGTGGCGAAAAGTATTCTCAATGCTCTCGAACCATTGAAGAAGCCCAGTCGCTCCTTCAGAACCACTAAACTTGAGTGGTTTAGCCGAGTTAAAATCCTTGTATTTGCATGGAGCATTGTTGTTGTTGTTGGCTTGGTGCCATTGTGCAAAGAGATTTGGGAATTGAGCAGCCATCTGCTGCGCAATAATTTCTGCCAGTTCGGCAGTCGCTATCTGGTTCTCGCGTCGAGGAGGCATTCTAAAAGAGGAACATGAAAGGAAACGAGTGAGATGATTGGATGAAGAGAATGAGATGAAACAAAATCAACAAAAGCAAAGATGGTGGTCATTCGTCCGCATTACCAAGCAAACAAATGACACACAGTGACTAATCAAAGTAAATGGGTCAAAAATAATGTATCGCGAAGACATGCTCGCCTATAAGTGAACACTCATCCCAAGAATTCCCAGGTAAGCACATCTGGTCTCGCGTCTGATGAGATATATACGAAGTGCTTGCCTAGACAGAAAACCCAGAATACAGGCATTCACTCTTCCAGTTTGCACGTGTTCACATTATTTAAAACCCAAAACGTTGACGAGATTTTGAAAATTTGAAGGCACAAGGCCAAAAATTTAGTCAAACTGGAAAGGTTCAAAACCTTACAAAAGAGGGTTCAAAACCTTGTAATAAATTATTCAAAAACAGAAGATTGTTTTTCAAAAATCGTTTCGGAAAAATTTGGGTTTTGTTTTGATAATCACCTAAGGATAGGTGATGTACATGTTTTAAGATCTAAACACAAGATAACTTGTGTTAGGGTCCTAGAAAGGTTATAGGCTAGGTCAAAGAATTACTAATAACCTAATTCCCTATAACCATTGGCTCTGATACCAACTCTTCTGTCACACCCCGACCACGTATAACATACAAAACGTGGCGGAAAACGTCGGGGAGTGTTGTAACAGAATTAATTGTTTCATAACCATGGCATTCAAGGTTGTATTTTATTTATAAACATAAGAGTTACATTGTCATAAACAGGAAATAAAGAGTTTAGAACATAATTAAACTAAGTCTATCTTCATTTTATGTCTCTAAGGCACAGGTCCGCCCTAGTGTCACGATCATCATCCTACGGAAAAGCTCCTGAAAACACATGTGAAAATAGGTACGTCAGCATAAAAATGCCTGTGAG
Source organism: Helianthus tuberosus (assembly GCA_030545235.1). Lineage (NCBI taxonomy): Eukaryota > Viridiplantae > Streptophyta > Magnoliopsida > Asterales > Asteraceae > Helianthus > Helianthus tuberosus. The sequence goes on along the minus strand of CM060371.1, from coordinate 82,232,923 downwards.
ATACATAGGTTTTGTGAAAATAGGATTCATGACTTATAAGTTTAGGAAAAGTTGTGTAATAACAGTCAGTCATGAACCTTGTAAGTTGTTTTGTTTTGTAAATCATTAAAAAGCAATGATATGTATAAATAAGAGAATAATGTAAGGTTAAATGAATAACCAAGTAAAAATGAGTTTGTATAAGATAAGTTGTTTTGTAAATCAATGTCTTATGAAAATAAGATGTTTATGTAAAATGTAATATGTCAAATATTGAAATGATTTCAATAACACTACGACATGTAATGTCATACAAACACTTATATATAGGAAGTACCAGCGGCGTATCCACCATGCTTGTAACATATTACACATGCCTCGTTACTCAAATCACTTACTCAAACCAACCATCAATGTAAATTGTTCATGAATAAATTAATTGTCATGTGTTAATGTGTAAACCATATTGAAATGTCTATGTCCAATATAAACCACTAAATGTGTATATCAATGTCAAAATGTTTATATTAATGTAGATCATGTAATGTGTACCCAAAAGTATCATGTATGGTAAGTGAAATATATCAACTAAACCATATGTAAAAATGCACAAAAACAAGGTATTGATGTAAAACATAGTTTAAATCAAAGTTATGTTTTGTGGAACAAATGCATGCTATACTGATACAAACATTTATGCGGTATTGTGAAAATGCATACATCCAAGCCTTGAGACTGTGGCGATAAACCCTTAAACAAATTAAAGGTTTATCTAAGTTATGTACATCGAATTCGGTCATTCCTTCCAATCCAAACAAACCTAGGATTTCAGGAACGGGAGTTGTCAATTCCTATGGTACCACTACCTACTAACGAACGGCGTAGCTAATGTTAATGAATGTATTGTTCCATTGTAAAGAACTCAAATGTCATAACAAAATGTACGCATGTGATGAAAACAACTGTACTAAGTACGCACACAATGGGCATACATAGCATGAAATGTAATGTAAAACAATGTACTAAGTATGCACACAATGGACATACATAACATGAAATGTAATGTAAAACAATGTACTAAGTACGCACACAATGGGCATACATAGCATGAACACAATGAAATCATGTACTATAAATGTACTAATGAACATAGCAAGTATACGATGTGAAAGCAGGAAAGCACGAAAGTAACAAGTAGACACATGTGTTTCACCCCAAAACAGTTTGGAAAACAGTAAAAGAGGGGTCTATGTACTCACTTGAGATTGCTCAGAAGTCCTAAGATAACCACCAAGCAATGCTAGAGATCACGGAATCAAACGACACCTAATATAGGTAACTATGTCAATAAACCGGACCTAATATCGGAGGATCGGATAGAATGAGGGTTCGTAAACCAAACGAGTATGGAGACTCGTGTAATATGGTTTAACAAAGCCCACATACTAAAACGAAACTTAACCTAAGTGTTTGTGACCCATTACGACCCGTTTAGGTAGCTTATGCTACTTTAACGCGTCGTTCGCGTGAAACGCGTTCGGACCGCCTAACTAGTCCTATGATAAGTAAAATATGCCTTAACATGTCTAATATGGTTGTCAAATCAGTTTAGATGTCAAAAGTTATGTTACATATGTTTAAAATGAATTTTGGCATCAAAGGGGTATTTTGGTAATTTACCTAAGGCATATAAACTACCTATCATACAACTACTTAAACGAAGCGACCATAAGGTATAACCTCGGAAGGTTATTCCCTATATACTATGGTCACCTAATGTGTTTGGTCGGATCCTAATGATCGACCAAATGGGTCGGGTTCGAAGGTATAAGCGATTTATTAGATCGCTTACCCTTACGACCCTAGACAACGTGGTAATCAGTAGGTATAGTCACAAGGGACTATAACCATCATGATTACAATCACGTTGCGAAGTTCAAACGAACTTCGCATTGACCATAAACTGGTCAATGCAGAAAGTCAAACAAAGTTTGACTTTCGGACTCGAAAAACAATAAAAGAACGAAGGAACACTTACGAAGGGTCCCCGAATGCTAATCTAGATCAAAATAGCTCAGGTATGAAACAAAGGTTTCAACTTAGAGCACATTAGATCAGATTCTTGTGAGGAAAAGTGAAGGGTGGAGGTGGGTATTTATAGTTTTCGGTTCACCGTTAGGATCATTTCTTGGAAAAGGGGGCACGATCTAAGCCGTACACTTGTTGGAAAGTTGTGGTAACTCATTTGCCATCCACCATAAGAGTTTGACACTTGGAACTTGGCCTTTGGAGAGTGTTAAGGGCTGTTAAAAGCTGAAAAAAAAAACGTTTTGCTGCATCTGGCCCCTACTTAAGGACCTAGTTTGGCAGATTTAAAGTTTTAGTCCCTGCAACCTCAAAACTTGGTTTTCGATGCGTTTTTTTGACACGTTTAAGCCCCGTTAACCCCATTTCAAAGCTATAAAATGAAGTTAAAGTATAGGGAACTTAAAATGTGTTCAAAAATATCTCGGGTGTCGGTTCCTTTAGCCGTACGGTTACGTTGTTCGGTTAATTACGAAAGAATGCGCATAAGCGCGAAAAATGATCCAAATGGCGTGACGAATGGATTTTTTCTTATGCCAAACACTAAAATAAAATATTTTAGTGCTTACATAAATTTTTGGATGTCCGGATGTATTCAGAACGTAAGTTATGCGCGAAAATGCAAACTTGTGCACTTTTTAACGCTTTTAGTCCCTGAATGACCCCAAAAGTTTATTTTAGCATACCGAACCCCTCAAAGCCTATTTCTAAGCTATGTAAAGGATATTTATGGTATTTTTAACTTATGGTCATGTTCCGGAATGTTCGTTACAGTTCAAATTGGCATACTTTCGCAGTTTGTCAAGTTTAGTCCCTGTAAGCGAATTAACTTGTTTTTGCCATACCAAAGCCTTCAAAACTTATTTCTAAGTTATGTAAGGGTTATTTAAGGTATGTTAAGTATATTTTGATGTTCTGGAGTATTTGTCGCATTAAACTGGCTACGTTTACGCACCAGTTTGCGTATAACTCTCGAGAAAGTGATATAGAGTTTGAAATTGAATAAAAGTCAAAACATGAAAGATGTAAAACATAAAAAAACAAACATTGGTATCAAATGACATTGTTTTATTGATAATGGTACTGTTCACAATGATTACAAGCACATATGTTACAAAAACCACCTACCCTTAGCCCAAGCCTAACCCTTTTCCAAAGTCCTCTTAATATTTCCGAATGTTTATAGTTAAAAAGGAGGAGGTTTGAATGCTTGGCAAGCATATCGTAGAAGTAAGTTCCATGCCGGTCTCGAGGATTTCACAAAAATACATCTTCGGCCGAGTGTTGAGTGATCTCCCGTGAGGTATGTGAACTTGTATATAAATAGAATTTTAAAGAGGCATGTTCTGCCCAAATAAGTAATTTTTATTATAAAATGTTCTAAATAAATCATGACGAATAGGATTGTAAATAAAATAAAAATAAAACACAATAAAGATCTTGGATTCCCGACACTCAAGATAAGCCCAAAACTTCTCTTCTACCTCTTCCATTTGGGTGTGTAAAGCCACATATTAAGGAGTTTTGCTTGAGGACAAGCAAAGATTCAAGTGTGGGGGTATTTGATGTGTGCAAAATGTAACATATAAATTACATCAAATGAGGCATAAAACTAACTCTTTTTTAGTACTAATGTTGGAAAAAATGTGTTTTTGTCTTCCTTTTGAATTTACAGGACCAAATGAGCTTAAACGAGAAAAAGGAACAAATATACAGCCAAAACTAATATAAATACAAAGAAAAGGAATAAACGTGACATGCCCGACCCCTCGGCAGCATCCCCGAAGCAAAAACAAAGAAACAGAAGACTGACCACGGGACCATGCCCACTGGACACGGGGGTGTGGTTAGGTGTCTACAGAAAAGACAAACCTGTAGAAGCTTCTACGCCCACCAAGGGGGCGTGCCAGCTCAACACGGGGCGTGGTCAACGCTAAGATACGCAAAATCTTGCAAAATCTTGATAGTATAGATACGATTCTGACCATTGGGTCATGCCCACTGGACACGGGGACGTGTGAGACCCTCTGCTGACAACTGCATTTAATGAAGGAAGAGAAAAGGCTGGTCATGGGGGCGTGCCCACCGGACACGGAGCCGTGGCCAGGGCTCTGTGCAGGCTATAAATAGGGGTGCTTGGATCACTTCAAAGACATCCTTTGGCAAACCACTACTCTCCCACTTTGCCACCACCAACACCCACCACCATCATCCATCTTTAGAGTGTGTAGTAGTCTAGGGATCCAAAATTGATAGTAAGAGTTCTTGGCAATCAAAGGCCATGTTTGGTTAAGCCTCTTACATCACTTGGTGAAGACAAGTCTTTTATGTGTTACTTTTGATTTTTAATCTTTCGACACTTTTTATTTGGTTTTGTATTAATGACTTTAATAACTAGTTTCTTATGTTGAAGGTGAATTTTCTTTATCATTTGTCCGTGGTGTCTTGGCGTTACTTTACTATCTATAGAAAGTAAAAGATTTACACCATTCATGTCTCTACGGTCTATATAGAGGCATGTTGGCTACCTAGTCGGGGGTTAAGGGAATGGTTTAGTAAGGTTCTTGCCTTGTTCAGTGTATAGATCCTACAAGGACCAGGTTCAAGCTTACTAGGACCTCCTTCAATACCCACTGGTATTGGATGGCGGGGGTGCGAATGGCTTGAACCCCTCATATGTAAACTACTATTAATACATTAAACCGGCTACTTGGGATTGTACCCCTGCTGACTCAAACCATTTAGCCGAGGGTAACGTCACCTTCAAAAGAGGGGCCTACCACTTTTCGCATTAATAACGTAATTAATTATCTTTCAATATTCTGATCCTTTGTGATTGTAACCTTGCTGACTCAAACCACTGGGTTGAGGGTAACGTCACCTTCAAAAGAGGGGCCTACTACTATAACTAAGATAATATCTTAAAAAGTCCGAAAGTGCAAAAATCATCAAAGGATACATTAAAGGCGAGTCAGATCCAAGTGATTCATCTTGTCTATCTGTTTTTATTTTATTTTATTTCTGCATTTTTTAGTTTTATTTTCATGTTTCAAGTCTTTTCTCGAAAAATTTCAGATTTATTAGACGTTGAGGATAAACCGGTACTAAAAGCTCTTGTGTCCTTGGACGACCTCGGTATCTTACCAATGCCATACTACGCTCACGATGGGTGCACTTGCCCAAGTGTGTGTTTAGTGTTAGTAAAATATCGTGTTTTATAAATTTAAAACTTGACTAATGCGTAAAATGGGCTTAAAATATCAATAAAATCATATCACGCTTCGCACACACCATTGCGCATGTAAGTATCTCTTCCATTCTTCTTTGCTTGAATTTTTTGTACTCTTCCTTTATATTGTTTCTACTTTGTCCATAGATTGCCAATTCGATCTTGAACGCAACCGAGCTTGATAAGGATGTGGCGGCGTTGACAATGGCCGCACTGGCTGCTGGCCATCGTGTTGGGTATGTGGAGTGTACGATGCATGTTGAAGAAGCACTTAAACAATATTTTGGCACTCTTCATTGCTCCGTCAGTGATCAAGCAGAGGAGGGGCTGCTCAAAGCCGAGGAGAATTACAATAACTTCTCTTTGCCAGTCGTGGATCTGGTTACAGATGCCTTGAAACACGACGACTATGTTTCACGTTTGAGGTCTATCTTTGAGCCTTCAAAAATAGTTGAATTAACAGATGAGGAAGACGAGGCGGATGGCGATGGTGCAAAGTGAAGCTATTGATAGTTTGATGCTCGTTTGATAGTTAGGCTGTAGTGCCTTGTATTATTTTACGTTTCTATGTTTGTAATATATGTGCATTTGCGCTTTATCTATATAGTCAAGTTGTTGCTTTATTATTTTTTCAAGGTTACAATTATTACATTGTTGTTAGAAACTGTGTTTAAGTTAGCACGAATGAATGTAAGTGTGGCTCGTGTTGAACATTGTGGCCCGGTTCCGCGCTGTGATCACGGGAACCTTGGAGGCTTAGTTCAAGAGCTCGTAATTTACTGAAGTGTTTTCCTGTTAATCAAAAGTTTAACATGCATTTGTAAGTTGAAATAAACATAACAAACAACCAAGGAATAAGATGTAAACAACTCTTGCATTAATGTTTCATAAGGTGCGCGACCATAGCGTACATGAAAAGTTGTGTTACATATAGCATTTGCACAGTTGTTATGCATTCCAAGTTCGCGGGATGATATGATCGTCTAAGATGTGCAGTTTGTATGCACCTTTGCCCAACACTTCGTGGACAAGGTAAGAACCCTCCCACTTAGGTACTAGCTTTCCAGGGCTCTCGACATTAGAGGCCTCATTATCCTGAAACACGTACTCTCATGGGTTGTACGTACAGATTCACACCCTCACATTGTAGTACCTCTTCAGTTGAGTCTTGTACTTGACCTCTTTTATGGCTGCGTTCTCGCACCGTTCTTCGAGTAGGTCCAAGTCCAGTCGGCGCTTCGCCTCATTGTTGATTGCGTTAACAACCATTAAGCGCGGGGAGGGGAGGCCGATTTCAGCCGGGATGACAGCCTCGGAGCCATAGACCAGGCTGAAAGGAGTCTCGCCGTTGCTCATCTTGGGCATGGTGCGATGAGCCCATAATATGCTTGGGAGCTCATCGACCCACCCTCGTCTTTTCGTGCCCAGCCGGGTTTTGATCCTTTCCACGATGCTCTTGTTGAAACTTTCAACCAGACTGTTGCCTTGAGGATGCGCAACAGAGGAGAAGGTGTGTTCTATGCTTAGCTCTTGCATCCACTGATGGAGATCTTCAGAGGCAAAGTTCGTGCCATTGTCCGTTACTATCTTGAGTGGAAGACCAAAGCGGCAGATGATGTGCTCCTAAATGAACTTGTGCACGATCATTGCCGATGTTGAAGCTAAGGCCTTTGCTTCCACCCATTTCATGAAATAATCAACGGCAATGATAATGAACTTTACTGCGTCTGGTGCCTCTGGCAAAGGTCCCACCATATCAATGCCCCATTGCTGGAAGGGCCATGCTGTTGAGACTGGGATCAAGTCATTCTTTGGCCGTAGAGTTTTTGGCGCATGCCTTTGACAAGCATCACATTTGCGCAATTCATTCATGGCATCCACATGCATGCCCGGCCAATATTATCCAACGTTCGTAATTTTTGCCACGACCATGCGTGGCCCAGTGTGTATCCCATGAATACCTCAATGAATCTCTCTAATCAGGTAATTTGCATCTTGTGGGTCCACACAAGGCAAAAGTGGACCCAAGTATGACCTTCTGTATAAGATGCCTCCGTCCATTTGATAGAACAAAGCCTTTTTCTGAATCTTTCGTGCCTCTGCCTTGTTGTCGGGAAGGATCCCTGGTTGCAAGTATTGGATGATAGGTGTCATCCATGAGGATGACCCTATTTCTATGACGCTGACTTGGTGCAGCAGGACAGAGGATTTTTTCAGGATCTCGATTCGAACATCTTTTGCAAGGTGCTAAAACATTGTTGAAGCTAATTTGCTGAGCGCGTCTGCCGGTTTGTTTTCGCTACGGTTGATGAGAACAAACTTGAACGAATTGAATTGTTGTATTAACTCTTTCGCCTACTTAAGATAGAGCGCCATCATTTCACCCTTTGCATCATACAACCCGTTGATTTGGCTTGCGACCAAAAGAGAGTCTACATGCGCCTGTAAATTCTTTGCGCCCATCTTGATGGCTAGGCACAGGCCTGCCAGGAAAGCTTCATATTCGGCCTCGTTGTTGGTGTTCTTGATATCCAACCTGATTGCGTAAGTGAACTCATGTTTCTCGGGGCTAACCAAGCGTAAACCTGCACCTGCGTTGTCTTCATTTGATGCACCATCGGTGAACAGAAGCTAAAGTTCATCCGATGTTTCTTGTGATGGCTTCTGTCACACCCCTTTCTGAGGCGGAAGCACGAGGTGTGATCTTGAAAGGTTCTCATTGCATACGAATGGTAAACATACTACATGCTCATAAAATAACTCCAAATGCCATTGACATTAAACATTCAAAACATGGTTTAAGATAAGTGTTTACATCACACGACCAATAATTGTTTTAAAAAGTTTACAACTTTATTTCATCCACAAACAACAAGGTTTTAATTATTATATCACCACATGAGGTGCGATATAACAACCAATCCCGCAAAAGAGGCATAGGAGTCTTGACACACATAGCTGACAACATAAACAACATCCAAGAGCAAGAGTAAAATTGTGCGCACATCCACTTTAGTTACCTGAAATACATGTGAGTTTTTGGAAAATCGTCAACATAATGTTGGTGTGAATTAGTGCAGTTTTTGTATTGAACGTTTGTATACTTAAATGAAAACATGGTATGTAATTTGTATGAAACAAGTATTTCTGTAAATGTAAGGAAATCGAGATCGCTAATGGTTTGCAAGGCCATTAACATGTGACACGACATAGGAAGCATCCAAACCATAGGCATTTTTAGTTGTCGATTCACGACTAGAGACACAAAAGCACTCCAGGTAGCACGTGGCCCAGAGTGTGGCTGCTTGAAACCCATTAGATCTAACCTTTTGTTCTGCGGTCTAGGTATATTGTTGATTAATGGTGCTTATGACACCCTATTTGTGACATGATCTAAAGTATCATTCCTCACTTTTTGTATTCCACATACCATAACACATGTATTTTCCCCAAGTTTAGAAAACAAGTAAAAGTTTAAAAGTGGGGACATGAACTCGCAACTTTGCGTTTCCTGCGCCGTAAACTTCACCGGGTTTGCTTATATAGCGTCGTGACCTATATGTGTTTTATTAACGTTAGTCACTAGACTTGTATCGCACAAGTACAAGTCACCATCTTTTATGTATGTGTTCTTTGCGTGTTAAAAATAATTTATATTTTTAACTATGTATCTTACTTATATTATTTTTTCAATAAATAAAAGTATCTTGTATTTTTCACCCGAGTTATGTATTTTTGTCCAAAAATACATTTTAAGTCCATAACTTGTCCAAGTTACATATCTATTAAGAAATATATTTTCATAAATATATTCTCTTGTATTCGTCTATCCATGTTGTATGTGTATTTTTTGTATTTTTACTCCTTGGGAGTATTTAGTGGATTTTCAAGTCCTAATACACTATTATATATAGTACACATTACACACACTTAGCACAAAATTTGGTGACCAATAAATATATATATTTTCCTAAAAAATATACATACTTAATATCAATTTTATCTTGAAGAAATCATCATTTCTTAACTTGAAATTTACACAAAAAATAAGGGAAACCTTGGTAAATATTTTTAGGTGAATTTTTAGGGAATAAGTTTCACCAAAACTTATATTTTCTAAGTGTCAAAATTTTATAGAAATTTTGACATAGTTTCCCCTAAAAGTGGAGGTTTCCCATGTTTTCAAAACGTGTGTTTATTTTCTTTAAAATCATCACAACAATCAACAACTCATTCAACACTTACCAAGTGCCAAAATCAAGTAATTTAAACTACATCATGAACTTGAAGTTTTTGTAAAAACTTGTAGTAACTTACCATGTTATTTAGTAGGTTTAGTTACCCTTAAAAACATGGTTATTTGTTTGTAAATCACTTTATTAATAGATTTAGTCATTTACAACTTGTAAGATGATTTTTCTAAAAATATTACTTTTGTATTTTTCTTGTTACAATCATGTTCCTAGTCTTGATTTAACACTAAAAATGTGATTAGTTTACTTAGAAACCATGACTTTGTAAATCTTGAAAATAAACTTGGTTTCTTGAGAAAATTATTTTGTAATCATTTATTTACAAGACTTTTGACATGTATCAACCATCATCATACTCTAAATCATTCTTATTTTCAAGTTCATGCAAAACATAAAGTATGATGATCTTGGTCTTTCACAAGATCTTCACCTTAACTTACTAGATCATGAGTTTAATCACAATCTAGTAGGTTTCATATGATCTCTAACATCACTAACACAAATCATCAATCATCAAGAAGCAAATCAACACAATCAACATGTATTCTTATGTTATTAAGCTTATGTTAAAGTATCATGATCATGTTCTTTATTGTTCATCAAGTTTATCAATTTTCATCATCTTTTAACCATCAAAATGTGAAGTAAAAACAAGTTACAAGGAGCTTACTACTAGCACAAGGGCTAGGGAATAACACAAGAAGTTAAGGACGGAAAATGTGATGGATAAAAGCAATCGTGAGAGGTCCTTCAATATTCACAAGCTCCACACTTCCTTAGACACCTTCTTGCACCTTAGGATGAACTTGGAATGGAGGATTAATGGAGGAAAGTGGTGGTGGTGGTGTTGCTGATTCTCGGCCGAGATGAGGGAAGGGAGGAAGGAGAGTATTTAGTGTGTGTTGGTGTGTGAGAGATGGTGAGAATTATGATCATCATGTTACACTTATAACCAACTTTGAGCTCTTAACCAATGGATCTTGTGTTTCATATAGTACATACATAATCTTCCACTAAATCTTATAAGATCATAGGAGATCAAGAAGGATAAAGTAACGATCTTAATGGGGGCCACCCCATGACCGTCCACTTTAAAGGGGGGGGGGGGTAAAGTGTAAGTTTGATGGATAGTTAAGTAATCTAATTAGATTTCAAGAGATTTAGTTAGTGTTTATGTGCATGATGTGTTATATAGTGTGTTAGGGTGTTCGGTGATCATAACTAGCTCAGAAATAATAAAACCATGCTTCTAGTGTAATTTTGATGTTTCGGGTAGTGTCCAGTTGTTCGGTTAGACACCGGTTCGTTAAAGTGCTAAATTGCACCGTTTGGTGTCCTTTATGTACCCTTTTGTGACACTTTCAATTCCAGACACTTAGGAAAGCATTCAAGACTAATTAGTCATATTTTTACATGTTACTAACTTGTTACAATGCTGAATTTTGCTGAAATATATGAAATTCAGCATTTAAAGTGTGTTTCGGGTGCTTTTCCGTGCGTATTTTAGCTTCCGGAAAGTCTATATGTTAACCCTTGAATACATTCTTGGGTTTCAATGTATTTTAGACGTTGGACCTACTCCTAGGCCCCAATTCTACTGTCTGACTGCTTTCTGCAGAATTGCTGGCACAATGTGTCTTACCAGTGAGTTTACTAGTCTTTCTGACGCAACGCTAATCATTAATGCATAAAGCCATATTTGACGTATAAAACGTGCATGAATTCACATGTATAGCATGAAATCAGACAATGTTGACATTTAGGCACATAATTGCAGATATTAAATATTAATTAAATTTTACGAAAATTACCGGTTTGGTGCCAGTTGTCACAGTCTCCCTCGTTAAAAGAATTTCGTCCCGAAATTCAGGCTAAGCTAACTCTCGCAGGAGTTTTCTTGAACAGGTGGGGGTACTTTTCTTTAAACTGGTCTTCACGTTCCCACGTGTACTCGGGTCCGTGCTTAGAGTTCCAACGTACTTTTACAAGTTTGACACTACTCCTCCGGGTCTTGTTGACTTTCCAGTCTGTAACCTCAACGGGTTGTTCTGTAAATCGGAGTGTGTCGTCGATATGCACTTCATCCGCAGGGATGATCACTGTTTCTTGGGTTGGACTCTTCTTGAGGTTGGACACATGAAACGTGTCATGTACTCCGTTAAGTTCTTCCGGTAATTCAAACTTGTAAGCCACGACACCAATTCTTTCCAAAATCTTGAATGGTCCGATGTATCAGGGATTCAGCTTTCCACGTTTTCCGAATCTTACTACGCCCTTCCAAGGTGAGACCTTTAACAAAACTTTGTCTCCCACCTCGAATTCTTTGGGTTTTCGTCTTCGATCAGCGTAGCTCTTTTGTCGATCTCGAGCCGCCTTAATGCGCTCTCAGATCTGCATGATTTTGTCAGTTGTCTCTTGAACAAGTTCAGGACCAACCATTCGTTTGTCTCCAGCATCTGCCAAACATAATGGCGAGCGGCACTTGCGGCCATATAGAGCTTCGAACGGTGTGGCTTTTATGCTCATATGATAACTGTTATTGTAGGAAAACTCAACTAAGGGTAGATGAGTATCCCAGCTGCCGCCTAGGTCCATAACACATGCGCGAAGCATATCTTCCGGTGTTTGTATGGTTCGTTCGCTATGGCCGTCTGTTTGCGGATGGAAGGCAGTGCTTAGATCTAGTTGAGATCCAAAGGCCTCCTGGAAGGATTGCCAGATCCTTGAAACAAAACGCCCATCTCTGTCTAAAATAATTGAGATAGGCACCCCATGACGTGCCATGATTTCTTTTAGGTACAACTAAGCAAGCTTTCCAGTGCTATCCTTCTCTCGGATCGATAGGAAATGCGCAGATTTCGTCAATCGATCAACTATCACCCATATCATATCATGCCCCTAGGGGTCCTGGTAGGGCTGTAAACGAACCGAACGTTCAGCGAACAGTTCGTGAACCGTTCGGCGGGAAGTTCGTTTATGTTCGTTCGTTTAATAAACGAACGAACATGAACAAGAAATTCCGTTCGATTAGTTAAATGAACGAACATGAACAAAGGTCTCGTTCGTTCAATTGTGTTCGTCAATGTTCGGTAAGGTGTTCGTGAACATTCGTTCATTTGCGTTCGTTTATGTTCGTATGTTCGTGTTTTAATTAAAGATTTTTATACTTTCATATATTTTATCTATATCTTTTATACTGTTAAACTTTTATTTATATCATTACCCTAACAATTAAACTAGGAAACCCTCTTTCACCTTGTTTATAAACAATTTTCCTTTCTTTTCTCATTATTTACATCGACGAATATGATTTACCTTCGTTCCACAATAAGGGATTCAAGTTCTAGTGCTACTCTCTGGGCCATCCACCTTTATCCGTCATCGCGTTCGCCAAATTTATTTGTGTTCGCTTGTGTTCGTGAACCGTTCGTGAACACGCTCATTTCCTTAATGAACGAACACGAACATAAAATCTCGTTCGGTAAGTGTTCGTGAACCGTTCGTGAACACATTTATTTCGTTAACGAACGAACACGAACAAGGCCTCGTTCGTGTTCGTTCGGTTCGTTTACAGCCCTAGGTCCTGGGTAATTTTGTTATGAAGTCCATTGAGATTTGCTCCCACTTCCACATGGGTATCTCTGGTTGTTGCAGTAGTCCGGACGGTTTCTGATATTCAGCATTAACCTTAGCACAGGTTAGGCATTTTCCAACATAGATAGCCACGTCGCTTTTAAGCCTTGGCCACCAATAGTATTCCTTCAAGTCTTGATACATTTTGTCCGATCCTGGATGGATCGAGTATCTCGACTTATGAGCTTCATTAAGGATGACTTCTCGAATACTGCCATAGAGCGGAACCCAAATACGCCCCTTAAAGTATAAGGTTCCCTCTTTATTTGGCACCAAATTCTTCAGCATACCTCAGAGGTATTCAGCTCTACGATTCTCCATCTTAAGGGCTTCTTGTTGTGCGTCATGAATGCATGCAGTGAGGTTCGTTCGAATAGTCATTTCCAATGCTCGAACCCTTAGGGTCTTAACCCTTTCTTTTCGGCTTAACGCGTCTGCTACAACGTTTGCCTTTCCAGGATGGTACTTAATCTCACAGTCATAATCGTTCAGCAACTCAACCCATCATCGCTAACGCATGTTTAGTTCCTTCTGATCAAATATGTGTTGTAGGCTTTTGTGATCTGTGAAGATTGTACATCGAGTACCATATAAATAGTGTCGCCAGATCTTCAAGGCGAATACCACTGCGCCTAGCTCTAGGCCGTGAGTGGTATAGTTCCTTTCATGCACTTCCAACTGCCTTGAAGCGTAAGCGATGACCTTTTGGCGTTGCATGAGCACGCAACCCAAACCTTGACGCGAAGCGTCGCAGTATACCACGAAGTCTTCAGTGCCTTCGGGTAAGGATAGTATCGGTGCATCGCATAGCTTATTTTTTAGCAGTTGGAAGGCTTCTTCCTGCTTATCACCCCCAGTCGTACTTCTTGTCCATCTGCGTAAGGGTTGTTAGCGGTTGATCTATCTCGGAGAAATTTTTGATAAATCGCCGGTAATAGCCCGCTAAGCCCAAAAATTGTCGAACTTCAGTTGGGGTTTTGGGGGCTTCCCAATTCTTTATCGCTTCTATCTTGGCTGGGTCTACATGAATGCCCTTCTCATTCACGACATGACCAAGGAACTGTACTTCGCGAATCCAGAATTCTCATTCTGAGAACTTCATATAAAGTTTCTCTTTCTTCAGTAGTTCTAAAATGGTTTTGAGGTGTTGCTCGTGCTCTTCTCTCGTTTGCGAGTAAATAAGGATATCATCGATAAATACAATCACGAATTTATCGAGATATGGTTTGAAAACGCGGTTCATCAGATCCATGAATACCGCTGGCGCGTTTGTCAGTCCGAATGGCATCACAAGGAACTCGTAATGCCCATAACGTGTTCTGAATGCAGTCTTTGGTACGCTTTCCTCTTGGATTCTCAACTGATGGTATCAAGATCGAAGGTCGATCTTGGAATAATAGCTCGATCCTTGCAACTGATCAAATAAGTCATCAATCCTCGGTAGTGGGTACCGATTCTTGACAGTGAGCTTGTTCAGTTCTCTATAATCGATACACATCCACAGTGTTCCATCCTTCTTCTTCACGAACAATACTGGAGCTCCCCAGGGCGAGAAGCTTGGCCTTATGAATCCTTTATCCAACAACTCCTGAAGTTGTGTAGATAATTCTTGCATCTCGGATTGTGCAAGTCGATAGGGTGCCTTGGCTACAGGAGCAACTCCTGGAACCAAGTCTATATGGAATTCGACTTGTCGTTGCGGAGGTAGTCCTGGCAGATCTTCGGGAAAAACATCAGGGAATTCCTTCACCACAGGAATGTCTTCGAGTTTCGGCTCCTCAACCTTCTTATCTACAACATGTGCCAGGAAAGCAACACATCCTTTCCTTAAGCACTTCTGCGCTTTCTTACAACTGACTATTCGCAGAGGCGCGTCTCGTTTTTCTCCATGCACGATGAGAGTTTCATCATTCGCCAGAGGGATGCGAATGATTTTCTCGTGGCAAACAACTTCAGCTTTGTTCTTGGATAACCAGTCCATTCCGACCACTACATCGAAGCTACCCAATTGGATAGGTAAGAGGTCGATGCTAAATCTTCGTTCACCAAGTTCTAATAAGCAACCTCTAACAACTTCGCCCGATTCAACAAGTTTTACCATTGGCTAGTTCTATGGAATAAGGAATATCTAATCTACTAGATTCTATTCCAAGCATACGTTTCAATTCCACAGACATGAAGCTATAATCGGCACCAGTGTCAAACAATATGGATGCAAAGTGATTGTTAACGAGAAACGTACCGGTGACCACATTAGGGTCCTCGCGTGCGTTCCTTGCTCCAATCACGAATGCTCGAGCCTGAGCATTGTTCTCCCTTGGGCAATCTTTCTTGAAATGATCTTTGTTTCCACAACCATAGCATCCTTGGTTCTGCCCAGCTCCATCATCATTCCGGTTACCATTGCCATTACCATTTCCACCACCGTTTCTATTACCAGCACCGTTGCGGTTTCCATTCCCGCTTCTATTATCACTTCCATTTCCTTTTCCCCAAAAGTTCTCAGTATGGTGACCCAGTTTTCCAGACTTGTTGCATTTTGGAACGTGACAAACTCCTTCGTGATGACGCTTGCACTGGTTGCAAATGGGCAGAGTGCCCAGGTATCCTCTGGCAGGAGCGTCATTCATGGTTGCAAGAGTTTTCGCCTCCTGAGGCGGGTTGGGGTCGCGCTTCTTGTTGTTGGAACCCTTGTTGTTACGTTTCGCTTGATTCAAGCTCACATGCTTCCTTTTCTTGTCACCAGACGACTCAGCATGCGTCACGGTCTTTTCAGTTGGGTTCATTGATAACTTCTTCATACGAACAGCATCTTCAGTAAGGCTGACAGCCAAAGTTACAGCCTGAGTGATCATTTCAGGTTTAGCCGAAGTTACCATGCTGCGAAACTCCGGAGCCAATCCCCAGATGTAGCGCTCAACGCGCTTAAATTCGGGAGTCACCATATAGGGGATCACTCTTGACAAATCGTGGAATCTTCGGGTATAACCAGTAATGTCTGAACCTTCCATGGTCAAGTGCCAGAACTCAGTCTCCAACCTTTGAAGTTCAGCACAAGAGCAATACTTCTCTCTCATTCGTTCCTTTAGCTCATCCCACGTCATGCCGTACGCAGCATCATCACCCAGAGTCTGGACTTGCAAGTTCCACCAAGTCAAAGCTTCATCAACAAACAACCCCGTAACAAAAGTGACTTGCTGATCCGCGGTACACTTGCTCATACGGATAGTGGAATCCGTCTTTTCCGTCCATCGTACAAAAGCCACTGCACCTCCTGTGCCGTCGTAGTTCAGCGGCTTGAAGTCGAGAAACTGCTTGAAAGTTCAGCCTTGAGCTGTGTTTCCTCCAGATGTATCTCCCTGTACGTTACGTCTAGCATTGCTTGGTCCTCCACTTTGTTCGGTGCGGTTCGCCTCGTATTGGGCGATAGCTGCGGAGATCCTTTCTTCCAGTAGGGCGTTCAATTCTTCAGCAGTCCTCGGTAGAAGAGGAGGAGGGGGTTGATCAGAATCTTGATTGTTCACAATTCTCCTAGGTGCCATGTTCTGTCAGAACACAATTCACAGTGTTTGACATTTGTTTGATATCGTCATACAAGGCAGTAGTAGTATATATACACAGGCATATACCACAGAAGTGTCATCAAACAATCCGCCAAACGTATAAATCAATTCATACAGCAACAAGCATGCATAAATAGATAAATACTGATGTGTCGTAAGATATTCACCGATGTCTTTACACATATCAGGGCAACTTGTTACATCATTGTTTGCAAGGTAAACAAAAAATGCATAAGGGTTACATCTCACCAAAGTACAAGTTTAATATATGTAAAGGACAAAATATCTTTCTTCACATTGGTGGTTCTTGTCCTTATACCCTAAATCATTACTCCAAAAGAGTATTTAATAAGCTGGGGGAGGGGTGAGGGTGTTCACGTTTGACCTTTTCTTGTGCTGGAAGAATCTCTTATGATACGTGACAAGACTTGATGTGGTTTCTGTGCACTGAATTCCATAATTATGTATGCATCCATAATTACGTAACTCCTTGCACAGTCCGCACAGTTCGTTTCATCCTCGTATCACTTCCTTCAGATAGGCCATTGTTTTCAGACGAAGTCACGTATACCTGTGATATTCTACTTCTAGTATATGTATATAATAATTATCACACGTAATCGCAAGTAATTCTTAGTCAAAGACAAGTGCTACTCCAGTGCACCCTAAGTCTCGTAGTGTCTTTTCTTGACTCTTTGAAAATAGTTTCAGGTAGTGGATGTCGCGGAAAGTTTTATGCAATGAAAACTTTTTTGAAAAATTGTTTTCGTGAAAGGATCCTAAAGATTGTAGTCTAGACTTGAGAAGGAATCCTGGTTCACTACAATCGCAGCTCTGATACCAATCTGTCACACCCCTTTCTAAGGCGGAAGCACGAGGTGTGATCTTGAAATGTTCTCATTGCATACGAATGGTAAACATACTACATGCTCATAAAATAACTCCAAATGCCATTGACATTAAACATTCAACACATGGTTTAAGATAAGTGTTTACATCACACGACCAATAATTGTTTCAGAAAGTTTACAACTTTATTTCATCCACAAACAACAAGGTTTTAATTATTATATCACCACATGAGGTGGGATATAACAACCAATCCTGCAAAAGAGGCATAGGAGTCTTGACACACATAGCTGACAACATAAACAACATCCAAGAGCAAGAGTAAAATTGTGCGCACATCCACTTTAGTTACCTGAAATACATGTGAGTTTTTGGAAAATCATTAACATAATGTTGGTGTGAATTAATGCAGTTTTTGTATTGAACGTTTGTATACTTGAATGAAAACATGGTATGTAATTTGTATGAAACAAGTATTTCTGTAAATGTAAGGAAATCGAGATCGCTAATGGTTTGCAAGGCCATTAACATGTGACACGACATAGGAAGCATCCAAACCATAGGCATTTTTAGTTGTCGATTCACGACTAGAGACACAAAAGCACTCCAGGTAGCACATGGCCCAGAGTGTGGCTGCCTGAAACCCATTAGATCTAACCTTTTGTTATGCAGTCTAGGTATATTTTTGATTAATGGTGCTTATGACACCCTATTCGTGACATGAGCTAAAGTATCATTCCTTAGTTTTTGTATTCCACATACCATAACACATGTATTTTCCCCAAGTTTAGAAAAAACAAGTAAAAGATTAAAAGTGGGGACATGAACTCACAACTTTGCGTTTCCTGCGCCGTAAACTTTACCGGATTTGCTTATATAGCGTCGTTATTTTCCCCAAGTTTAGAAAAAACAAGTAAAAGTTTAAAAGTGGGGACATGAACTCACAACTTTGCGTTTCCTGCGCCGTAAACTTTACCGGATTTGCTTATATAGCGTCGTGACCTATATGTGTTTTATTAACGTAAGTCACTAGACTTGTATCGCAAAAGTACAAGTCACCATCTTTTATGTATGTGTTCTTTGCGTGTTAAAAATAATTTATATTTTTAACTATGTATCTTACTTATATTATTTTTCCAATAAATATAAGTATCTTGTATTTTTCACCCGAGTTATGTATTTTTGTCCAAAAATACATTTTAAGTCCATAACTTGTCCAAGTTACATAATCTATTAAGAAATATATTTTCATAAATATATTATCTTGTATTCGTCTATGCATGTTGTATGTGTATTTTTTTTGTATTTTTACTCCTTGGGAGTATTTAGTGTATTTTCAACTCCTAATACACTATTACATATAGTACACATTACATACACTTAGCACAAAATTTGGTGACCAATAAATATATATATTTTCCTCAAAAATATACATACTTAATATCAATTTTATCTTGAAGAAATCATCATTTCTTAACTTGAAATTTACACAAAAAATTAGGGAAACCTTGGTAAGTATTTTTAGGTGAATTTTTAGGGAATAAGTTTCACCAAAACTTATATTTTCTAAGTGTCAAAAATTTATAGAAATTTTGACATAGTTTCCCCTAAAAGTGGAGGTTTCCCATGTTTTCAAAACATGTGTTTATTTTCTTTTAAAATCATCACAACAATCAACAACTCATTCAACACTTACCAAGTGCCAAAATCAAGTAATTTACACTACATCATGAACTTGAAGTTTTTGTAAAAACTTGTAGTAACTTACCATGTTATTTAGTAGGTTTAGTTACCCTTAAAAACATGGTTATTTGTTTGTAAATCACTTTATTAAAAGATTTAGTCATTTACAACTTGTAAGATGATTTTTCTAAAAATATTTCTTTTGTATTTTTCTTGTTACAATCATGTTCCTAGTCTTGATTTATCACTAAAAATGTGATTAGTTTACTTAGAAACCATAACTTTGTAAATCTTGAAAATAAACTTGGTTTCTTGAGAAAATTATTTTGTAATCATTTATTTACAAGACTTTTGACATGTATCAACCATCATCATACTCTAAATCATTCTTATTTTCAAGTTCATGCAAAACATAAAGTATGATGATCTTGGTCTTTCACAAGATCATCACCTTAACTTACTAGATCATGAGTTTAATCACAATCTAGTAGGTTTCATATGATGTCTAACATCACTAACACAAATCATCAATCATCAAGAAGCAAATCAACACAATCAACATGTATTCTTGTGTTATTAAGCTTATTTTAAAGTATCATGATCATGTTCTTTAGTGTTCATCATGTTTATCAATGTTCATCATCTTTTAACCATGAAAATGTGAAGTAAAAACAAGTTACAAGGAGCTTACTACTAGCACAAGGGCTAGGGAAGAACACAAGAAGTTGAGGATGGCAAATGTGATGGATAAAAGCAATCCGGAGAGGTCCTTCAATATTCACAAGCTCCACACTTCCTTAGACACCTTCTTGCACCTTAGTATGAACTTGGAATGGAGGATTAATGGATGAAAGTGGTGGTGGTGGTGTTGTTGATTCTCGGCCGAGATGAGGGAAGGGAGGAAGGAGAGTATTTAGTGTGTGTTGGTGTGTGAGAGATGGTGGGAAGTATGAACATCATGTAACACTTATAACCAACTTTGGGCTCTTAACCAATGGATCTTGTGTTTCATATAGTACATACATAATCTTCCACTAAATCTTATAAGATCATAGGAGATCAAGAAGGATCAAGTAAGGATCTTGATGGGGGCCACCCCATGACCGTCCAATTTAAAGGGGGGGGGGGGGAGTGTAAGTTTGATGGATAGTTAAGTAATCTAATTAGATTTCAAGAGATTTAGTTAGTGTTTATGTGCATGATGTGTTATATATTTTGTTAGGGTGTTCGGTGATCATAACTAGCTCAGAAATAATAAAACCATGCTTCTAGTGTAATTTTGATGTTTTGGGTAATGTCCGGTTGTTCGGTTAGATACCGGTTCGTTAAAGTGCTAAGTTGCACCGTTTAGTGTCCTTTATGTACCCTTTTATGGCACTTTCAATTCCCGACACTTAGGAAAGCATTCAGGACTAATTAGTCATATTTTTACATGTTACTAACTTGTTACAATGCTGAATTTTGCTGAAATATATGAAATTCAGCATTTAAAGTGTGTTTCGGGTGCTTTTCAGTGCGTATTTTAGCTTCCGGAAAGTCTATATGTTAACCCTTGTATACATTCTTGGGTTTCAATGTATTTTAGACGTTAGACCTACTCCTAGGCCCCAATTCTACTGTCTGACTGCTTTCTGCATAATTGCTGACACAATGTGTCTTACCGGTGAGTTTACTAGTCTTTCTGACGCAACGCTAATCATTAATGCATAAAGCCGTATTTGAAGTATAAAACGTGCATGAATTCACATGTATAGCATGAAATCAGACAATGTTGACATTTAGGCACATAATTGCAGGTATTAAATATTAATTAAATTGTACAGAAATTACCGGTTTGGTACCAGTTGTCACAGCTTCTCAGCTGCCTCACATACTTGTTTCTTGTCTGCCAGGACCTCTGTGATGAAGTCTGCTAAGACTTGACCTTTAATTACTGGGCGTGGCCTATAAACAATGTTGTGGCCTCCTAACTCAATCACCCACTTTGCCAATATTCCCGAGATCTCGGGCTTTTGAAGAATGCTACCAATATGAAAATTGGTAAAGACAGTGATTACATAACCAGTAAAATATATGCGCAACCTCCTTGAAGCATGCACCAGTGCGAGGACTAACTTTTCCATTATTGAGTATCGTGTTTCCGGATCGGTTAGCATTCTACTCACATAATAAATGGGAGTCTGCACTCCCTCCCTCTCTACAAGTAAAACTGAGCCAACTGCCTTGTCCGAGGAGGACAAGTACAGTATAAGGGGCTCCTTCTCAAACGGTGTTGTTAGGGTAGGAGTTATATGAGGCACTCATTCATTTGTTGGAAATCTGACTTGGCTTCCGGTGTCCATTTGAACTCATTCTTCTTCACACAATTGCGCAGAGTGCTGATGAAAGGAAAGGATTTTGAAGCGTGATTTGACAAGAATCGATTAAGCGTGGCCAGACAGTCGGCTAGCCTTTGCATATCCTTAATGGTGCGCGGAGATGGCATCCTTTCTATAGCCTGAACCTTCTCAGGGTTGACCTTGAAACCGCCTTTAGTGACCATGAATCCCAAAAACTTGCCCTCTTCCATCCCAAAAGAACATTTGCTCGGATTGAGCTTCATGTTTACGCTTTGTAGGGAGTTGAAAGTTTTCTCAATTTCTTTTAGCATTTGATCTTCTTTAAGACTTTTAATCACCAAGTCGTTGATGTATACTTCGATGTGTTTCCCAATATCATCGCCAAAGGTTTTATCCATCAGACGCTGGTAGGTCGCGCCAGCATTGCGAAGCCCGAAGGGCATCTTGGTGTAGCAGAATATACCGATTTCTGTGTGAAACACGGTTTTGTCTTCATCTTCCAGGGCCATTTGGACTTGATGATAGCCCTTGTAACAATCCAAGAAACACTTCCATTAGAATGGCGCGAGAGAGTATATTTTCTTATCAATCTCGGGCAAGGAATAACAATCTTTCGGGCATGCTTTGTTAAGATCTTTATAATCAACGCACATGTGCCACCCTCCGTTAAACTTCTCGACCATGACTGGGTTTGCTACCTAGGTCTGATAGCGCACTTCATGCAGGATACCTGCCTTCAGCAACTCACAAACTTGCTCGTTCATCGCCTTTGTCTTTTCGAACCCCAGGCTATGCTTTCGTTGCACTTTTGGCTCAACTGATGGGAAAGTATTTAAGCAATGGTTAGTAATGTCGCGCGGGACACCGATCATGTCTGACGGTGTCCAGGCGAATATATCCTTATTCCTGAATAGCCATTGCTTTAAATGTGACCTGATGTTTAGAGATATCGCATGACCGATCGTCACTGTTTTCTCTGGGTACTTGCGATTCAAGATCCACTTTTCTGGTTCTGTTGGAGGCGTAACCTTGCTGGCCGAGCTTTACCAGTTGCCATGACTTCTTTTCTTGAGTAGATAATTGCCACCCCCGTTTCTGTTGGGAAACTGATAGCCGAGTGTGGGGTGGATTTTACCATGCTCATTTTACCCTGTGTTTCTCTTCCAGTCATTTAACTGGCATGACCATGAAGTTGACGTTGGTTGTTCTTAAGTGTTTTCCATCTGATAGCGTAACTGGGAAGCTGGTCTGACCTAGTGGAAATACCATTTCGTTACAAAAACCAGACAACGGGTAGTCCACTGGTTCCAGGCGTGCCTTATCTTCTGGGTCAAATTGCTCTAAACATTGCTCGTGGATTATATCAGCTGTGCTCCCAGGGTCGATGAACACATAGTCCGTCTCGTAGTGGCCAATAATGCCGGTGAAGACGACGGGGCGTGTGGTGCGGGGCCCCCCACGTACCACCGAAAAATTACTTGTTGCTCTTGCCATGATGATTCGAATGGGCGCTTGCCCTTGCTTTTTGCACCTCTTCTTGGTCCGTCGACCATGTGTGTTTCTAACCGACGAACTTTCTTCTGACCTCCATCGTCGTTTCTCGGTATCTGGTGCGTCTCCTTGTGCACATTCTTTACTAAGTGGCCCAACTTTCCACTTCTGAGAGCTTTCTCGATCTCCTGGCACAAACTAATGCATTCGTCAGTCAGATGGCCTGTGTCTTTGTGGAAATCACAATACAAGTTAGGGTCTTGACCCTTCTTGTTTGACATGGGTTTGGGAGCTTTGAAATCGTGGTTCTCCGTCATAAGAACCTCCTTAGCTGTCTTATTTAACGAAGTCTAATGTTTCTCCCTGTTCTTGTTCTTGACCGCCTTGCGGTAACCAATTCGATTGATCGTGTCACGGGCATCTTCTTTGAATCGAGGCCTTTCTTCATAATCACTGGACTGGTTAGACTTCCAGCCAGGGTTTTTGTTCTTGTTGCGTATGTTTGATTCACGTGCGTTGGTTCTTGAGTAGCGATCTTCTGAATAATAACCACCAGTCAGTGACTCTTCTGTTTGCGCGGCCACCTTGGCTTTTGCCATCAGTTTGTCCCATTCTTTGGGCATACTGTCTCTGCCTGTGATAGTCCTTATTAAACTATCACAACGGATTGCCTTCTTGAAGTGGCCGCGCGTTAAATCTTCGCTCACGCCACCAATTTCTAAACACTCCTTATTGAAGCGCGTGATAAAATCTTCCAAACCTTCATTCTCACGTCGCCAGATGTCCATGACTTCAGATGTATCATGCCTGTATCGCCTTTGTTGGCTGAAGTGGGCCAGGAATTGTTCTTGGAAATCGATCCATGATTTAATTCTTCTTGAATGGAGGTTATCGAACCACGCGTGAGCATCTCTCGTGAGTGTTTGAACGAAAAGATGGCACCACATAGGCATGGTCCATCCGCCTACTACACCAACACTTGTAAAAAGTTGAGCGTGATCATCTGGATTAGTCAGGCCGTTAAACTTACCCACAGTTTGTGGAAGTTTGGCTTTCGCCAGCGAAGCCAAAGCAATGCTCCGGATGAATTTAGAATGCTCAGCTACTGCTACTGGCCTATAAACAAGGCTGAAGTCATGCTCTGCCGCTTCGTTGTATGTAATGTGCGGCCTTGGTTTGTACGATTCATGGTTCTTCTGCAGACGGTTTAAGACTAAATAGCTTTCCTCTTGATGGTATGTGGAATCATTCTCATCTGTGTTGTTCTCCCATTCGTCATTGAAGTTGCGCGGCCCGAGCCGACTACTTAATGGACATCTTTGTTGCACATGAGAGGGATGTTCATAATAACTGTCTGTTTCATCGTAGGTGTTGTGTGTGTCATGTGCGCTCTGTCTTCTTAGTGAAGCGGGTCTCTCATGTTACCTTTGTACATGCTCTTGAGGAGGTGTCTGATGTGCCCCCTGCCTTGGTGCAGGAGTTGCCACAAGAGATGGTTCCGTCTGCGCTTGAAGGACTGCCTATTGCACGCTCAGCTACGCATATACGAGATTCAAGGTTTCTTGATTTTTGGCATACCAGGAGGCGAGTGTTTCCCCCTCTGGTAAACCCAACAACGTGGATATGTTCGATGGTACTAGGGTCAACGGGCCAGCGCCGTGACTTGTTGGGGTGACCGTTTGGGTGGTGTGAACACCACTTGCGCGGACCGCCCCAATGTTTGTAGCTTCCCCTTCGATGAACTCGTTAGCAGGTAGGTTTTGGACGTGCGAGATGTCCTCCACCGTGCCTACTTGAGAGCATGTCCCGAAGCCAAAGTCTGGGATTCCTTGATCAGCCATTGATCGAGGGAACATAATAGCTCAGAAAAAAGAAGACAGAATTGATTGTAAAAATCGGTACGCGCCAATGTAGAAACACCAAACAAATCTGGTGATTATGATCTTCCTGCAACAAATAAGGTTAATCTTCTTATCTTCTCCAAGCTGTGATGATGATCTTCCTGCAAAACACTAAACACCCCGTTAAGCTCGTTAAGAGGAGGGGAATAGGGGGTTCTCCTCTTAACCACTCTCCAGCGTGAGAATAAGTATGCATTTTGAGTAAATAAGTGTGTGATTAGTAGTGAGAGAGCAAGGAACGGAATGGTTAAACCTGTAGGTGAAGACTCCTATTTATAGCCAGAGTAGTAAGGAAGGAGATGGGCTGCTAGGCCTTGGGCCTGGAGTCGAGAACAAGGAATATCCATCTTATCCCCTCTGCAACAACCGTTAATGCTTCTGGGTGAAGGTGGAATTGGCGCACATTGAATGGATCCACGTGTCATGACTGTTGTCCTTGTTGTCTCTCTGTCTTCAGCGACTGAGTGGAGATCGTGGAACAGATGTCGGCGCACGCTGATTGGTGCCACGTGTGCGTCCTTGTGTACCTTCTTGTCTCCTGTACAATTGTTAATCGTGGAGCACGATCTGATACAGCCTGTCGGACGCTCATTGGTCCACTACTCTGCCACTTGTACCTTTGGTACTTGTCTTAGGATGACCCGCGCTTCTTTCCTCCGCGCGACCCCTGGGGAAACCCCATGTAGCTGGCGCAATGTCCAGAAAGTGAGGGCTTTCATCCAGGAAGCTAAGTGTGAAATCTAGTCTTGTATTTGCTTAGACCTCGCGTGCGACCTTGGTTTCACCTGATTGGTCTGCGCGAGGTTTAGAAAGTTACCAAATTAGTGTAGTAGGAGTATGGCCCCGCACGCGATCTGATTGGTCGGCGCAGGTTTTTGGGACCATAATATTTTATCTATTGTTTATATAAAATCACCGAGCATGGCTGCAAAATAGTTGGTTAAAAATTATAAGTGTAGCTTTTCTTTTCGTATACAGCAAGCAAGGGTATCTATCTTCATATGTTATTAAAGCATATCAAATTTGAATTGTTGATTGAGTGAATATGATTTGGGTTGTGGGCTAACTTTAAATTTAAACATACTTATAGTATGTGTTACGTTTGAATAATATAAGGATAAATAAAAATAGAGGTGAATTAATTGTATTAATAGTTTTTTTTATTTATTTATTTATTATGATATTTGGAATATTTAGGATTTATTATTTGAAATATCTGTATGGCAAAAATATACTTGTAAATTAACTTAGCATTAAGAGCATCAAGATACTTTTAATATTAGCCCATATTAACAAATTTATTATCATAGAAAAAAGTTGTTTTGATCACAACTAGATTGTAGCGTGACCTAGTTAAATGAGTCAGTTTCAGCTTTAAACTAGAAAAAAACTTATTTGTCAATCAAAACTTTCTTCAGAAATTGATTTATATTATTTGTTTTTCACTTTTCAAATTTTATCATGACACATATAAGATATTGAAAATCTAATAGATTTTAATCATAGTAAGGGCACTCGGGGCACCCTCGGTGACTCCCTTCGGGGACCAAGTTGCCGAGCGGTAAGGGTGATGCCATCAATTCGGGGACCATGTTCGGTGACCTGGAACGGTGGGAAGACACCGAAGAAGAAGGAGGGAGAAGGTGGGGCCAGCCACCTTTTCAACCAATGAAAACTTTTTGTTTTTGTTTTTTTTTTTTTTTTAATAAAAAACCATGTCACCTAATAGGGGAGTGCCGCCATCAAATTGGGGTGTTAGGGGAGTTTAAGAGGGGAGTTGACGTGGCACACGAGGATTGGTTTGGCGTAAGAGAGGGGACTCCCCTCTTAGGGGAGTGCCCCGAGTACCCTAATAGAATCATATATTGTTACGTAATGATTACATATTTTGGTGAAGCATATTTGTTTACAATATTTGTTTCTTAACGTAATAATTATATATTTTGGTGAAGCATATTTATTTACAATATTTGTTTTTGGTGAAGCATATTTGTTTACAATATTTGTTTCATATTTATTTACAAGTATTTTAATTATTTATATTAACAATATCAAGTTTCTTATTTATTTAGAAGTATTTTAATTATTTATATTATCAATATCAAGTAAGAAAAAGGTTTATTTGGAGTTGGAGAACAATTGATTTTGCTTATATTTTCTACTCTAATGGTTGCATAATCATATTGGATATCTCATAAGGTTTGTTTATAAGTTTCTCCGATTTAAACGTGTATGTCCTTAAAGTAGTTTGTATGTTTTTCAATTATTATTTGTGTGCATGCTCTTATATGTTACTTCTCATTTTGAGTTGGTTTTATTTTATTTTTTGAGATTTCGTTGATACAATAACTAAACTAAGTTGATCTAGATATCTTATATGTGTTTCAGTAAATAGTAAACAGATTAACACATATATATGAGATACTAATGCATGAATTATATATATATTTGCTTATTAGTGATGAAAAGACATACTTCATAAAGTTTTAATACAACTTGATTTATTTGTGACATATAATAATGTCATGTATTATATAATTTGATTTATGATATATCGGATATTTTATATGTTGTCATTTATTTATTATACGTGGGTATACGTGGTATTCAACTTATCATCTAAATCGTGAAGTTATGTTTTGTTATCATGAAAACGAATCAATATACTTAAATGTGACCCTAGAAATGTTATACTACCTATATCTCATTAATAATATATAAAAGGTCATAAAATTTATAGATTGATAATACTACATGACTCGGTCATGCAAAGATTTCTCAATTTATATTATATGAAAAGAAGATCGTTTATAATGAAAACTAAATAAATGAATTTCATTTATCACACCTAAGATATGCTCCCAAAGTAGCAATATCATTAAGAAAGTATGAATAGTTTAAATGATTTCATACCTATGTGAGTGATTACATAATGAGATTACATGAAGGTTTTCGGATTATATAACATGATGGTTTCAACTTTGAAGTTATATTATATTCTCACGTATCTTACGTTTTATATTACATATGAGCAAGTAATACATATACGATTATAAACTAGAAGTTTATGGTTCATGATTATTTAATTAATTGCCATGACTGGTTAGACCACACCGAGTCGATGATGATGTGAAATTATTGAATAACCAGAAGATTCTTCTTGATAATTATACATGTAGTGTTTACTCTCAAGGGAACTTGTATATTTTCCAAATAAAGACGGGTGTGTTTCCCTAAATATTCTGGAATTGGTTAGAGGATATGAACATCCCAACACGATACCATTTAGTGTTTTAAATCGATGCATCGTCTAAATGGTTATCAAATCCACATCCTAAAGTTTGTGTGATTATGGCTTGGATGATGTGATAGCAAGGATATTATTCCAGATTGGCATATTTATCTCGGTTGTAATGGCAAATCTGATTCCCAAGTTATTGATGAACATTGGAATAAGCATTTTTGTTGAGACTATCTTTGAACGTCTATGATTGGTTTCAAACCAATGATCATGAGAGTAGAAGTTCATATGTTATATATTTTGTTATTTTACATGCTTCATTAATTCACATCGAGCCAACAAAGTTGTAGTTCTTTCGCCCCGTTACGGTTGGTTTTGGTCAGCAACCTAATATGTCCCTTCTAATATAATTGGTTGTGAAATATATTGAAAATAATCCACCATAACACACAACGATGGGACCTCAAAGTTGGTTATTTACGGCTTAGTTATTCATTTTAATGAACTGAATCAATATTCCCAATAGGGGGAGATAAAAGGCAGTTTGTAAATAATGAGTTAGTATGAGTTATAACAGATCCTCAAAATAAAAGTGTACTAGAAGTTCAAAGAATAACTCCTTTATAAAGATTAATGAATCAATTACCAGACCCATTCACTGATCTAAACATGGTGACTAGCTAAGTCACATATACCAACTGCTAATGCTCCAACTAAGATTGGTGTCCCAGAAGGACAACCATATATTGGTGATGAGTCTATGACACGCCTGAAGCGTGGTAGACTAATCGATTCCAAGAATAAAATTCCTCGAAAATTGGAGCAAGTTATGAAGATGGCCAAGTCAAGGTTATAGTAAGGTTGTCTCCTAAAGAGACATTAGACATGATGGTTCTGGAAGAACCTCAGATACCTGAAAATAAAGAGATCTCAATAATTTGTATCATGTCTAAAAATGTATGGAATCGAAATAAAATCGACGCCGTTATACTTTTGTATATAATATAGCGCTTGAAATGACGAGGATCAAGATTTAAGATCTGACTATGAAGGAAACTATATAAATGATCGGCCAATACGAAAAGATGTAAATAAGGCAGAGTTGAATTCTTTATTAAAATGGATAGTTTTTGGACCAACAATCCATACAACTGAATTTGTAAAGTATGTTGGATACAAATGGATGTTTTATGCGAATCATGTGAAAATCAAATTAAATGAGATAAGGCAAAATTGGTGGCACAAGGATTTTCGCAAAAACCCATGATTGATTATAAAGAGACACATTCTCTATTGGTGGATGCAATGACTTTCCAATATTTTATTCGTCAGGTAATATAGAGAGAAAATTGATATGCGTCTTATAAATGTTATGTATCTCTTGATACTAAAAGTGTACATGAAGGTCCCTAAAGGATTTGAATGATCAAAATCATGTAAGTTAACTTCTCGAGAACAATATGATCGTTGTATATAGATTCATTTTTGAATACGATTAAACTCTTGATGACTTTCCTAAAGCAATTATTCCCTAAAGATGAATTGAAACATCTTAACGATGTAATTCTTGTGCACCAATAAACATACATAGAAAACTTGTACCCAGTGACTGTGATATCTCGATAAATAGTGTATATGGATGGTACAATATATATTTTGGAGATAAAAGCAAGTGTTCATGCCATTTTTGAATTTGATATAGATATCTATGTGTTAAATGGAAAAGTTTATGTAATTCACATGCATATTTGGATAAGATGGAAAGAATTCCCTCATGGAATGATAATGCCAGAAGCATTGATATAAAAACCTCAAGAACGTACTATATGAAGTTGACAAAATATGTATGGACTAATATAATCGAATGTGGTATAATCGACTCGCTAGTGAGCTCAGAATCGAGAAATACATATGGTGAAGTTGGTGTATTTGTTTTCATTAAAAGAACAACGTGAGGTTTACAAGTACTACAATATATGTTTATGATGTCATTGAATCTCCTGAAGAGAAAAAAAATGAGCTCCATTAAAGCAAGAATTTGCAAATGAAATATGGTATTGCCAATTTATGGCTCGACATGTAGAACATACATTTGTATTATCATACATCAATCAAAAGACATCTAAAATATGTTGGACATCTTCATATGGACAAAGCTTACGTTGTAAGTACATTTAATAATGTCTAATTAGTTGATATAAAGAATGACTATCATTATCTCCTATCAAAGAAGCAAAGATCATTGGTCCAGAAGTATCATAGTTAAATACGAATTTTATTAACATATCTTGCAAGTTATACATGGCTATATATAGCCGCGCCACGTAGTCATCGTGCTTCAAGGCCTCGGAGACCAAGTCCATTATGGGCAAGGAAAGGTTGTCGTAGTTCTCTTCCGCTTTGAGCAACCCATCCTCTGCCCCTTCACCAACTGAACAATGGCGAGTGCCAAATTGGGTGTGATGTGCCTCTTCAACATGGGCTGCACATTCCACATACTCGGCACGATGGCCAGCAGCTCGCGCAGCCATAGTAAGCGTAGCCACAACCCGATCAAGCTCAGTAGCATTTAAGATAGAATTGGAAATTTGTTCAAATAGCAAAAAAAAATATAAATGAAGAGTTAAAAAATTCAGATAAGGGAGAAAAGGAAGACACTTACGTTCGCAACACCGTAATGCTGCAACCATCCCAAGTCAGTGATAAGAGGCTCCACTGTCGACTGAACCTCAGCATAATTTTCCTGAGCCACGTTCAAGGCCGCCTGGCTAACCTTGCACGCCTCTTCCGCGGTCTTAGCCTTCACTTTATCAGTCGTGAGATCAATCTCTAGTGAGTCACTCTTCTGTTTCTCAGCTTCTAACTCCTTTTGTGACTCGCGCAAGCAACGCGTGAGCTCAGCGATCTCAGCATCCTTGTCAGCCAACTCCTGGTCGTTAACAATCAGTTGTTGTGACAACTCAACCTGCAAACACTTCAGGGAAAACATGAGAAAGTTAGAAAATTCTCTTAACTTATTTATCTGCAAAAATAGAAATGGCGCTGACCTAGAGGACCTCAACGCGCTCCCTGTGAGACTTGGCTTCCTCATATTTCTCTTTATAGTCTGCTTCAGACTTTGTCAAGGAGTCCATATGCACCTTAAGATTTGTAATCTCGGCATGCGCGCCGAACATCTGTTTATTATCCCTTTCACAAGCCATGCGCCACTTTCGGCACTCTTCAACGAGTGTATCCTCGCTAGCCTAAAGTTTTTTCTTTAAGCCTTGGAGGCCCTATTCCTCTGATTTCTTCTCTTGCTCAAAGGCCTCTTTCTCCTTGGCAAACTTGGCTCCCTCCTTCTCGAATAATTTGGCTTCAGCAGCCAACCGCTCTCTATAGTTCTCCCCATCCGGCGTGCTCCAGATACATCGTGCGCCATTCACGAGTAATCTGGTAACTTGTAGAAGCACAGTTGGCCTGGGCAAAAACATGCGATTTGTACAAAGCATCATGCCCACGGTCCCTTTGGTGGCGCACCTCACCTAGGGGAAAGCACCCATAAACCATTCCCTACACGGGGCAAAATCAATAAAGGTGTCACCTTGCCTTACCTTCCACACAGGCGCGTGGATCTCATCAACACGACTTTCATCATGTGACTTGTAGTAGATGTCGCCCAATGTGTCTTCAGGGCAAATAGGCGAAGTTTCCCTTGTAAGGGTCTTGGGCGGGTTATCCTTTCTGCCCCCCCCCCCCCCCCCGCCAGATCCACTCGCTCCTTCACCCTAAAAAATCAGGGCTTCCACATGACCCTCTTCATGAACGTCGTCAGTAGACTCCCTAGCAGTTGGTGTAATTCTTTATATCTGAATGGGGGCAACCTGCTACACGACGGGTTTTTCAACTAGCACTTCAGTCTTAGCAACCTCCGGAGTTTTTTCAATCTCCGGAGTTATATCAATAGGCTGCTTCCCAGCCTTCGAAGTTTCAACCTCCTTCTCACCAGCCTTCTTCTTCCCTTCTGCCTTCTCCCCAACAGAAACAACAGCCTTGGGCGGTATAACGGTTATCTTTGGCCGCACATCTGCTTTTTCTGGTAGTTTCTCTGCAAAAAGGAAAAATGTCAACAAATGACAAAGGCAAAAAGAGGGAATGAAATGCAAATGGGAGAACACTTTCCCGGCGAGACTTCCGTGTATAAAGTCCTTAGACTCCCTTTCTTTCCATTAGAAGGCTTGCTAGTGGTAACCTTTTTAGCAGGGGGTAGCCTCAGACTTTGTCTCCACGCAAGACCTTTTAGAAGCATTTTTTTGGATCAACTCCTCAGGATCGTGATCCGCTTCAGTTTCTTCAACTTGCATAAAGGTGGGGGTAGTGCCGGATTCAGGGCCCTTAGAACCTTCACTCCCTGAGCTCCGTGCACCTGCCACCACGCTGCTTTATGGCTTTCTACCTATAGCGTACAATTCCTCAAATGAATCAGCTACATACACAAAGTTTTCTAGTCTACTTTGTCGAAATTGAGTAGTACCTTTCTGGGACGCAGCATCTGACGTCGAGCCGGTCACCTCTGTCTTTTTCACAGTCGCGCCTCCGGCAACAGTTACCTTCTTTTTTGAAACCCTCTTCGTTTTCTTCTCTTCGGGATCAACTCCCAGGTTGCACAACACACCTTCAAACATGTCATGAGAAAGATTTATCATGTTCGGATGAGGCTACCGACTCCTTGCTGGAAAAATACACAACTTCTTTCCCAACAGGAGTTATAGCCATACATGGCCTAGGATTGAGAATGCGCGCACCTTCAACTGCAACTGGGGGGTAGCAAACGCTTCAACCCGCGCGTACATAAAATTTGGTAGGATTTGTTCCAACCAGAATTTATCGCCCTCGCGCAACGGCTTAACACCCATAACACCGGCGTAGGCTGGAAAAGCACTTTCATAAAGCACAACTTCTGCATTCAGAAACGAGGAGTTAACAACAAATTAAGTAATCTTCAAAAAAACCCTCACAAAGCGAGTAAGGAAACAAGGGGATTAACCTTCATCATCAAGCCGCAGAACGGGCACGTTCTCGTTGTTTTCAGGCCATTTTTCGCTCATGCCTGTTGTGACCAATACTTGCTCACCGAACACTTGATTCGGCAGCGCCATCAGTTTCTCATACCATGTCGTGCCACGTGGAACCTTCAACTCTTCTTTGGGGATCGGCCCCACACCCAGGAACTGTATCTCCATCAGAATCACCTCCGCGCGGATGAAGAAAAATTTCTTCTTCCAATCGTGGAAGCTCTTTGGAGGACTGATAAGGATCTTCTTTGTAGCGCGCAGGGCAAAAGAAAAGAACCCCATGTTGCTCTGCAGCTGGTAAAAAACCCTAAATTTATCCAATGTCAGCTTTTCCCCCTTGTGACCGGCAAACAAATTCGAAGTGCCTGACACGCACCATGCTCATGGGGCTCATCTGTGAAATATGGAAGCCGTAATACTGAAGAATATTGCCTAGGAAATGGGTCGCCGGCAAATGGAAGTTGCCATCTCCAAAAAAATTGGTGAAAAGTGTTATATAGCCCGGCGGTGCATCGGCGGCTGTCTGCCCTGAGCTAGATATCTTGCATCCCATTCTTCAGCACACTGGTACCCTCGAACCACCTGCTCGAAGAATCCCTGATCCCACTTCAGTGGTGGTAAACCACCACCGACCTCCTCTACTGTAACTATGTCGTCGCCAGTTGACATCTTAATATCAAAGATAAAAACTTCAAGGAATCTAAGAACACTTTGAAGATCTGAGATTCTTAGAACTCTTTGAAGATCTACTAAAAACCTTTGAAAGTTTGAAGATTGGATGAAGAACTTTGAAGATTTGAAGATTAGAAGAGAGGAGGAGAGATTCGAAGAAACAGTGATCTCCTATCTCCCCTCGTCGCCTATTTATACTAATCGCATTTAATGTGACGGGAAACCGTACCGAACCAGCCGTGCGCGTGTCCAACTAGCAGTTGACACGTCAGGCGGGAAACACGAAGTGACAGTTACCACGCGCACGTAGGACTCACTCGCTTGACACCAAGACGAAATGGTGCACCTGACACAGTAACAACACAATCGTCATTGTGTGAGCGGTCAAATCAAACATCGCTGTCACAACTAACTTGCACCAACCTGTCAGTTACTTTTTCAAATTTCAAGAAATTTCCTGCACAGCTGCTCAGATTACTTCAGCAATAAGCTAGGAAGTTGTGTCGCGTGAATGGCAATTCATTTACACGCGCGCCAACCTTTAATTCATTTACACGCGCGCCAACCTTTCTAGCCACGAACACTCTTTCAGAATAACGGAGCAAGCGCAGACTTCACTCTTTCAAATACCAAGAATTTTCCTGCGAAAAGAAGCATGTCACTTCAACAACAAGCTAGATAGCTGCGCCACATGAATTATGACGCATTACACACGCGTCAGTTATTCTAGCTTAGAAGATGCCTTCTGAGAAGCTGAACAAGAGCAGGCTTTACCTTTTACTTTTTCTAAGTCCAGAGCTCCACCCACTTGTCACCACATGCGGCCAACTCGCGGACCCATGGGTGGGGCTCGCAACACCCAAATAGATCTATCACTCATGCCCCTTGGTCCTTATAAAAGGATTAATGGTCTCAAGTTAACGCCTACCCATTCACATGATCTAACAGTTCATTCCTTAGCATACCATTTGAAATCGTAATCATTTGTAACATGTATTTCACCCCCGAAGTTATAAAACTGAAAACAGTTAAAAGAAAAGGGGGACATTAACTCACAGTCTTGCGTTCTACGATCAAATAACTCAAAGCTTCTTCTTCTAGGTCGCACGACTACCTACACACGTGCTACGGTTTATTAGACGGGTGGGTCGTGCCTTGACTTTTAATCTTAATTAGTATCTTTGAGTTACATTTCTTGATGTCATAATCATTATTCCAAAGTATATAATTATTTGTTAAAATAATAATATTTTAACTTAAATTATATTTATTAATTATTGGAATATTTGATAAAATAATATATTTTAACTTGATACCTCAAGTATTTATACATGTGTATTTTCCCCAAGGATGGGTATATTTATACTCGTATTCTTAGACTTGTGTATTTTGCCAAGTATTGGTGGCGTATTCCGGTGTGTATTTATACGTACGAGAATACGTATTTTTATTGTATTTATTAAGTATTCTTATACTTAATTTTTATATTTATTTTCCGGAATATTATTCTTAACCAATAAAAATCACCAACATATATATTCTTAAAATATTTATATATTTTAAGAAAAACTTTTATAGAAAATTATCTATAACTTTTCCATTGGCAAAAATAATTGTATTTTTATATAAACTTAGAAAATATATATAAATCCATTTTTCATCCCAAAATATTATGTTCTAAATTTATTTAAGAAAATATATATTTTCTCCCAAGAATGTTATATTTTCTAATTGTTCAAGAAAACATATATATCTTTCTTTACCCAAAAATAATATATTTTCTCCTTGACAAAAATATGATATATTTTGTAATAATTATAAAAATCATATTTTTCGTTTCCTTGGTTTCCAAAATACCGTTTTACTCGCTTGTCAAAATATATACTTACAAATTTAATTTCCGGAATATTTTTGTGGTTCATATTCCTTGTTCGGTTTGTTCCAACTTTTGGGTATAAATTATATATTTATTTTCTTGGAATTTTGGTAATATTTTGTATTGTAATTTTTGGTATTTTGGTGAGTTACATTATTTCAAGTCCTAAAATAATATAACTAATACACATAATATACAAGTAATCACACAAATTGTGACATCTAAATATATATTTTTCCTAAATACATATTTAGTCTCTTTTACATAGCAAAAACACATTTATAATTTTTGTAACAAAAATTATGGAAAATTTTATATGAAAAATCATGGTTAAAATATACTTGTAAACACTTGTTTAAAAATATTTTTCTAAGTGTTTAAATTGTAGAAAAATTTTGCCATAGTTTCCCATTTAAAATAGAGGTTTCCATGCTTTCAAACCATATCATTTTCTTTTAAAATCATCACAAATCATCAACAAATCAAACAATACTTACCATAAGCCAAAATCATGCCATTTACACTACTTCATGAACTTGAAAATTTATAAAAATTTGTAGTAACTTAGTATGGTGTTAAGTAAGCTTGGTTACCCTTTAAAGTATGGTTATTTGTTTAAAAACATCATTCTTGACAAAGTTAGTCTTTCACAACTTGTAAATTGATTTTCTAAAAATATTTCTTCTTGAATTTTTCTTGTCATTAATATGTTTCTACACTTGATTAATCACTAAAAATGTGATTAGTTTCTTTAAAACTCATGTTTACGTAAATCTTGTAAGTAAACTTAGTTTCTTGAGAAAACTAGTTTTGAAATCACCCATGTAATAAACTAATAACATGTATTCATAATCATCTTCCACAAAATCATCTTTGTTTTCAAGTTCATGATGAACATAAAGGATGTTCATCCTGGTTTTTCACAAGATCATCCTCCCATCTTGCTAGATCATGTGTTTAATCACAATCTAGCAAGATTCATATGATGTTTAACATCATAAACACAAACAATCAACAATCAAGAAGCATACATGTTGGTGCAAGAAATGTCTGTTGACTACGTTTATATTAAGTCAAAGGTCAAGATTGGAGCTTGAGAGTTGAATTAGGTCTTAATGTTGTAGTTTCGCTTATGTGTAAATAATAGTTAGATAGTTTCGCTTTTATGAACATGTTAGATGAGGTTTCGCTCATTAGGTCATAGGTGGTTTCGCTCATATGTCACCTAGGGGATTTCGCTTTTAAGTACACATGAGGTTTCGCTTATATGGACTGTCCATATAAGCGGAACCAGCCACACTATATATACCTCACTCATGTGTTCATTCAGTGACATTGGTGCAGAACCTGACCATTGCTTGTGTAACGGAACTCTGTCAAAATCAATTCAGAAAGCAATAAAAGAGAAGGAAATTGAAAGAGAAAAGCTGTATAACTTCGTGTATACTGATTCCGCCTTTATACGTGAAGATGAACATCCTTGACTGACTTTTCGAGGTCAGAAATCGGTCCAACAAGTGGTATCAGAGCTTCAGGACGAGGAGTTCATACTACTACAACTGAATCGAACAAATTCTCTTACTTCTACTCACTTTCTTTCATACTTTTTTTATTTACACTAGTTCCTACCGTTGAAACTGTCTGAATTTCGAATATAACATGTAAAATACAGTAATAACAAACCCTAAAAAGTTTCAGGTTGAAATACGGATTAAAAATGGTAAAAATCAACTAAAAACCATGTTTCGCTTTTTCGAACATACGTACTAGTCACTTTCGCTTATACGGACATCGAAGGTTTCGCTTTTACGGACATCGTAGGTTCCGCTTATTCGTACATTGGGTTCCGCTTATTCGGACATTATCACTTTCGCTCATACGGACATAAGCTTGATTTCGCTTATCTGAACAACTTGATTTCGCTTATTCGGACATAACTGATTTCGCTTATCTGGTCAAAACTGATTTCGCTTATTTGGTCAAGACAGATTTCGCTTATCAGTCATATATATTGATTTCGCTTATAAAGACACATTAAAGCTGATTTCGTTTTTGTGTCACTGTTTGTCAAAATTTCGAAAATTTTTCTAACTGTTTGCTGTTTTTGCAGGTACAT
Organism: Helianthus tuberosus; assembly: GCA_030545235.1. NCBI lineage: Eukaryota > Viridiplantae > Streptophyta > Magnoliopsida > Asterales > Asteraceae > Helianthus > Helianthus tuberosus. The sequence goes on along the minus strand of CM060371.1, from coordinate 82,194,959 downwards.
TCAAGATGGATGATATATTCTTGAACCCATTTAGCGACATGTACGCATTCGCTGGAAATTCCGGAAACGATGATTCTTCGTCTAGCAATACGAATGAGAATCCGCCTAAAGAGAAGAAAAAGGAAGCTTGGGAATCGGAAAGTGCCTTCGGAACATTCAATAAACCTCCAAAGCTAATGGCTATCGAGGAATACAGTCGGTGGTCAAGAAAGTTTGAAGATTGGTTGATGGCATTTGCATTTCCCAGCTGGAAAAGTCTGAAAAACGGTTATGTCAATGGAAACAAAAATGGTGAAACTCTAACATCAGCTGAGGAGATTGATTCGTTTGTAGCTGAACAAAAGTGTGTGGCTTTGTTGTTTCAGTCTGTCTGGGAGGACATAATAGCTTTGATTGATTATTCAAATGCAAAAGATCTTTGGGAAAAGCTAGAAAAGAAATGTATAGGTAGTGAAGAAATCAAGAAAAACAAAAAGAAACTACTTAGAAAAGAGTTTGATATGTTTGGGTGTTTAAAGAATGAATCAGTGTCAAAAATGATCGAGAGGTTTGGGCACCTGAAGCTGGAATTAGCTAGACATGGAATTAAATATCCTGATGATGAGCAAGTAGACAAGTTGTTCGATTCGTTGCCAGACGAGATGGATTGGAGATATTATGCTCTCATGCTAAAAAACACTATCTTGCCGAAAGATCTTACTCCAGATTTGCTGATTGAGAGACTCGAGAGTCACGAGTTGGAACTGAAGAAGACGTTCAAAGTCAATCACTCATCTTACCAGCAGAATTTGGATTTGTATTATCCAAAGAGCATGATGCCAAAAGCAACTTCTCCCAAGACTGCGTTTTCTGCTGAAAATGTGTCCACAGCAAGCAAAGAAAGTCAAAGTGGTCAAAGCAGTGGAAATCACAGTGGTTATCACAGTGGATCTTCATCATCTGCAAGTCATTCTGATGCAAAGAATCGTTTTCAATGCAACATTGCAATAGACTTGAAGAATGCTCAGAATTTTGATGAGGAGTCGGCCAAACAGCAGATGATCTTCCTAGCATCGGTGTTGGAATCGTATGAAGGGTTAGTACCTGGGAAGATTGGCAACACCAATCTGACGAAAGAAGATTATGATCAGATTGATCCGGAGGAAATGGAGCTGATCGATATTCGTTGGGCTATGGCCAGTGCTGTTCGTCGAGCACAGCGTTTCATGGAAATTACCGGCAGGAAGACAATTGGTGGTCCATCTACCAAATTGGGATTCGATAAGTCCAAGGTGACTTGCTTCAAGTGTAAGCAGAAAGGTTACTTCAAACGAGAATGCAGAAATGCTTATGCTGATGAGTCGGAGAACCCTTTCAGAGATGATTATTACAAGAAGGCAATTTATCACCAGAATAAATCTGAGCCGCCTAGATTGAAGCAGGTTGAAGACAACAAAGAGAAATCTAGAGCTCTTGCGGTGATTTATGATGATGAAGGGTATGATTGGAGTCAAGAGGTTCTACCTGAAGAAGATGCGGTTGGTTACGCATTCATGGCGAAAAACGAACCTATTCCGTGGAAAGACGATAGAACTGAAGAGCAGAAATATAGATACAGAAAAATGTTGGCTGAAAACAAAATAATTAGAATATCTCGTATCTTTCTGGAAGCGAGGAGAGCAAATAGATGGGATCCGGATAGAGAGTGTTATCTTGATGAATATGGAAATATTGCGATTGATGACAAAACGCTTGATATCGAAGCCATAATCAAGGGGTACAAAGAAGAGGATGACTATTGGCAGAATAAATGGTGGGGAACTGGAGACGAGAAAGAGAAAGAAGAAAAAGAGAGGAAGGAGAAAGAAGAGAAAGAGAAAAAGGAGAAAGAAGAGCAAGAAAATTCAAAGAAAGTTGATACTGGAGTTATTGACACAACGCAGGAGTTGACTGCAGAGAACCTGGGAAAAATGGCTGACAAAGTGCTGGCTGCTAAGGCACTTGAGGTAGACTCTAACTCCGTGTCTGAGTCAAAAAGCCAGGTCAGTTCAAACTTGTCAACAAATGCGTCAGGTAAACAAATTGATGGAAATGCTGATTGCAAAAATTGCAACAAAGAGTGCAAATTTTGTAACACAATCACGTATCTCAACGGGAAGAAAGTTGATGATCTGACAGCAAAGGTCAGAAGCGTTGAGAATCAGATTCTTGATCGTGACAAAACAGTTAAAGCTTCAACTGAACGGATAAGAGAATTAACTAGCCAAATTGAAAATGATAAAATTGACCATGACAACATTAAACAAGAAAATGAAAAATTAATTTTTGAAAACCGTCAGATTTCTGAAAAGTTTGAAAAACTCAAAAGCACAATGAAAGATAATGATGATCGAAATGGTAAAACTTATAAAGAAAATGTTCACCTAAAAGCAGTGCTTAGAGTAAAAGAAGAATCAATCAACCAACAACTGGATGAAATCGCTAAACTGAAACTTAAATTTCAAGAGGCTGAAATTGAAAACGAGCGAATCCAGTTGAAGCTTAACAGTTACAGTTCTGCAAGCTTTGTGTTGCAACACATTATTCCCAAACCAATCAGGAAAGACAAAGCAGGCGAAGATGTGTATTCTGATGGAACTGGGGTGGGTTTTCATCAAGTTCCACCACCTGTTCTTGATAACTACACGAAAAAGCAATCAGGGTTGGTTGAAATTGAAGAAGAAAGTGAAATGAATCTTCCAGATTCAATTGATGTCACGTTCACATCTTCCAGTGACGATAGTGTCCAAAATGATATTGTAAAAGGTGTTGTTGAAAATGTGCTAAAAACGGATAGTGACACTACTGAGGAAGATGGGTGTTTCTTGGACAAGTACATTCAGAAACCAAAATCCAAAAACAACTTAAGTGATGAACCGGGTCTTGTGATGTACAAGATGGCTGGATCTGATAAGTTGTATTCGGATTCTGAGTTTCCGATTGAGAATGTAAATGTGAACAAATTGACAAATGTTTTCAAGTTAGTCGAAGTTGAGCTGTTAGAAGTGAACAATCTGAGTCAAACAAAAAGAAAGATGAGTTTTGAGAAAGATAAAGCTTACTACAAGAAATCTGTAGTTCCACCGCGTTTTTATAATAACAATCGAAACAATTGGTCGGGTGGTTATCAGGGGGTAAGTCTTATCAGAAAAGAAATGTTCCAAACAAAAGGTTTGCTGAAAAGAAGGTGTTTGTGAACGGTTCAAGTTCACTTTCTGATGAAGAAAATGAGATTTTTTCAAAATCGAATGAAGAGTTTTTTGAGAAAAGAGCTTCACAGTATCAGTTTGAAGGTACAAGTCGAGTTGTTGATACTCGAACATGTTTCAGATGTAATCAAGTTGGTCATATTGCACGAAAGTGTACCAACGTGAAGCCTAAGACTGAAACTGTGAAGATTCAACAGAAGAAAGTTGACGTGAAGGGTAAAGCACAAATGGTTGTTGAGAAAAAGAGTGTAAAAAATGATAACATCAAAATGAAAAATGAACCCGTAAAGAAAGTGGTAACTAAAAATGACAAATTTTACAAGCGGGTTGCATTATCTCAACAAGTTTGGAAACCAAAAACTGGGAAGAAGGTGAAATCTTCTGAGGATTCAATTCAAATTGATTATGATGCAAATTTTCCACCTCTTAAGGCTGAAAACTTCAAAATTCAAATTGCGAGAGTCAAGGTTACACCTAAGGCTGATGAGGCCTGGGTGGACTCCATGTTTGAATAAACAGTTTGATTTTCTGGAGCTTCCTGGATCGCGAAGCATGAATCGACATCTTTATTAAAGTTTAAGTCAAAGTTTGTTTTGTGCAGGATCTTCCAAAATTTGTATCCAGATGGATCATGGATAGTGGAGCTTCAAGACATATGACAGGAAAGACTGCATTGCTGTATGATGTGAGAAATATAAATGGTGGTTATGTGGGATTTGCTGGTCATGAAGGTGGTAGAATTATTGGTGAAGGAACGTTATCCAACGGGATTGTGACATTTGAAAGAGTTAACTACATTACTGAGCTGGAGAACAATCTGCTGAGTATCTCCCAGATCTGTGACAATATGTATACTACTCACTTCACTGATAAAGAATGTTTGATCTTGAAACCAGGATTTGTTGTTCCTGAAGAATGGATTATCATGCGGGCACCTAGAGTGAATGATTTATATGTGTTGGACATGAGTGTAGCAACTACATCTACTGGTCAAGCACATTGTTTTGTGTCTAGAGCAACAGAGAAAGAATCGAGATTGTGGCACCGCAAGATGGGGCATATTCACCTAAGGTAGATGAATCACTTGGTGCAAAATGATTTGGTTCTTGGATTTCATGTCAAAGGTTTTCATCTGGAAGGGGAGTGCATTAGTTGTGTTAAAGGCAAGCAGAAGAAAAAGTCACACCCTACAAAGCAAGTCAATTCAGTTTCGAGACCTCTGGAAAGACTTCACATGGATTTGTTTGGTCCTGTGAATGTCAAAAGTATTACAGGAGATTATTACTGTTTGGTCATTACTGATGATTATTCCAGATTTTCATGGGTTTCTTTCTTGAAGACCAAAGACGAAACATTTGACAGTTTGATGGCGTTGTTCAAAAAGATTGAGAATCTGTACCAACGGCGTATCAAAAGAATTCGTAGTGATAATGGTACTGAATTCAAGAACAGTAAGATAGAAGAATTTTGTGATGAAAGAGGTATATTGCATGAGTTTAGTGCTTCGTACACTCCGCAGCAGAATGGAGTCGCAGAACGCAAAAACCGGACACTAATCGAGACAGCTAGAACTATGCTTGCAGATTCAAAGTTACCGATAAATATTTGGGCTGAAGCTGTTTCCGCCGCACGCTATACGCTCAACAGAGTTCTCACTGTCAAAAAGTTCAACAAAACATGCTTTGAGCTAATCAATAACCGCAAACCAAATTTGAAGTATCTAGAACCGTTCGGGTCACCCTGTACTGTTATAGAGCCTCATGGAAAGTTTGGTCCGAAGAGAATTGAGGGAATATTTGTTGGTTATGCAAATCCGATGTGACGTGTCTTCGTTCCAAGTGAGAAGCGGATTATTGAAGCTGCAAATGTTGAATGTCAAGGTTATACTATGTCGTCGCAGAATCCTGGTGATTCATGGCGTTATCATTATGACAAACTTTGGGATTCGTTTGACATGAGAGAAGAATCAGAGGATGATGAGGATTTCTTTGATGAGTTGGATATTTTGCGTGAATATGAGTCGCAACTAAGGTTCCCAGCTGAGTATTCGAGGCGACCACGGGAAACTTCAAATGATGATGAAGCAGGTCCAAGTATTGCTGGTGAACATGATGATGTCCAACAAAATGAAGTTGCTCAGGATAATCAGTCGGCTCAGAATGATAATCAAGATGCTGAAAACATGCCAGTCTTTGATCATGGTGATTCAGATTCTGAGGAGGAGCAAATTCAGATTTCAAGTCAAACAAACCAAGTTGGTGAACAAGATGCAGATCAGAATGTTACTAATCTGGAGGGAAATGTAGATGTTCCAAGCCAAGTGATGCCGCGAACTTTTTCATATCATCCAGGGGAGTTGATCATAGGAGAATTGCAGACAGGAGTTCGCACTCGAAGACAGATTGATAAAGGGCTTACATGTTTTTATACAAAAGTTGCTCCTTTGCAAACTGAATTCTCATTGAGTTGTTTTATCTCGCAGGTTGAACCAAGAACTTACAAAGAGGCGCTTGCAGAAGATTCTTGGGTCAATGCAATGCAGGAGGAACTTAGTCAATTCGAAAAGTTGGGAGTGTGGAAGTTAGTGGATTTGCCAGATGGTCAGAGGAAGATAAACACCAAGTGGGTATTCAAGTGTAAGAGAGACGATAGAGGAGTTGTGATTCGTAACAAGGCTCGACTTGTTGTTCAGGGCTTTAGTCAACAGGAGGGGATTGATTTTACAGAAGTTTATGCTCATGTAGCACGACTAGAGGCAATCAGAATTTTCCTTGCATTTGCATCTTGGAAGAACTTTAAAGTATATCAGTTAGATGTAAAATCGACGTTTCTTTATGGGAAGGTCAAAGAGGAGGTTTATGTCGGACAGCCACCGGGCTTCACCGATCCAATCCACAAAAACAAGGTCTGCTTATTGGACAAAGCGCTGTATGGTTTACACCAGGCCCCGAGAGCTTGGTACGAGACTTTGTCTCAACACCTACCAGTCAACAAGTTCATTCGTGGAAAAGTGGATGCCACTCTCTTCACTAAAGAGGTCGATGGTCATCTTCTGATAGTTCAGATTTATGTGGATGATATAATTTTTGGGTCAACGAATGAAAGTTTGTGCAAAGACTTTGAATCAGTGATGAAGCAAAAATTCGAAATGTCATCAATGGGGGAGATGAAATTCTTTCTGGGTCTACAAGTTGAACAACTTCCTGAGGGAATTTTCATTCATCAGTCGAAGTACGTTCATGATATTCTAGAGAAATTTGGGATGTCAAGTTCTACTCCAGCTGCTACTCCACTTGCAACAAATCATGGGATTCACCCAGATCTCACCGGAGACAGGGCTGATGAAACGTTTTACCGATCCATGATAGGTTCTTTGATGTACTTAACTGCTTCACGTCCTGATATCATGTACCCAACGTGCCCCGCAGCAAGATTTCAATCTAACCCGAGAGCTTCGCACATGATTATTGTGAAAAGGATATTACACTACCTGAAAGGAACTCCTTCATTGGGGTTGTGGTATCCTAGGAAAGGCGATTTTACGCTCGAAGGGTATTCCGATTCGGATTTCAGATGCTGCAAAGTCAATTCAAAATCAACAACTGCAGGATGCCAGTTCTTTGGTCCTAGATTGGTTACCTGGCAGTGTAAGAAACAAACGTCTGTGGCGTTATCTACATGTGAAGCGGAGTATGTTTCTGCTAGCAGTTGCTGCTCTCAGATCTTGTGGATACAGCAACAGATGCGCGACTACGGTTTGCAGTTTCTTAACACACCTCTTTTTGTTGATAATGAGGCCGCTATAAATATAACAAAGAATCCAGTACATCACGCTAAAACTAAACACATAGAAATTCGTCATCACTTTATTCACGATTGTTTTGAGAAAAAGTTGATACGAATTGAGAAAATCCACACTGACGAACAGAAAGCTGATTTACATACCAAAGCTTTTGATAAAAATCGGTTTCAATATTTGTTAAAACTGAATGGTATGAAGCTTCTTTCGGTGTCGGATGGGATAATTGGCGTTGATGAGAGTACTGTTGCGGATGAAAACGAGAAACAATCTGCAATGGTTTGTCGATTTTTTACTTGTTTTGGTATTTAGGGGGAGTAGATAGATGTATATAGATATATTTTCAGAAAATACAAAAACAGTAAAAAATGCAAAAATACAAAAACATGATAAAATCTGAAAAAGAGCTTGTGTATATAGGGAAAATGATAGTACATCGGCTAGACAATTACAGTATGCTAAAGATTTGTAAAGTTTAAATGAGTTAAACAGTCTCACTAATGATGTGTTGATAGGTTTTCACACATTTAGTAGATTTATTCGGGATATAAACCTAAAATTTCAAACTTGTGAAATTCGTGGGGAACACTAATTGGATATATAGGTAACCCCTGAAATCTCGTTTGAAAGGTCTCATGTTCTGATATACATGTTTTTATACTCAATGATGTCTGGGGTATTATTCCGGGACTTCTGCTGAACGGTAGTTCTGACCTAGTCCTTGGATAATATTTTCCACAAATGCTTGAAACATAGCATAAACCCTCAGCATGCAGATGAAACAATAAAATTGATAGTCGCTGCTGTTGTAGCTAAAAGATCCTCTAAAGGGGACATACCGTAAAGTCGAAGCTGATATCTCTCTGCGTATACGGAAGTTTCGACCTGAGATCCCTCGGCCCTCGCATTACCTAATTTATGTACAGATATCATTGTAGTATACTCACCTGTAAGACTGAATATTGGGATTCTGGATACGGGAGTATATTCAAGAGGTGGGACACATGAATGAGCTAAGTTCATAAGACATCTAAATTCGTATCCTGAGTAAATTGAAATTTGTGTGAGAATTTAAGATGGATCAGTATATCGACAATCGTGGTGAATTGTTTAAGTCTGAGTATGAAATGAAGCTTAACGATACTTGTAATTTGTCTGATAGCTGATATGATTCCCTGACACGCTCGCCAAAAATATGTTTGTAAATAGTTTACTTTGTTTACTTTCTGCAATTTAAGTTTTCTGTATTTCATTTCTTAGTTTAGAACACTTTATAAAATCCAAAAAGATTTTATTTCTGCTTTATTTTCTGACAAACCAAAGTGGAGAGTTGATTGTTGGATTCTCAGATGATTAAAGCAGATGCAGGATATTCTGGACTGAAGAATGAGGTGAGTTTATCTTTGATGGAGTTTGATTTTTTGAAAAGTCAAAAACAAGTTCATTAACTTGATACTTGTTATTTTCAGAAAATGTTTGAAAATGTTTTTCAAAATTAGTTTGATTCGTCAAATGATCAACTAAGGTCATTAAGTTGAACTTGGTAGATTAATTGAGTGATCAGGGTCATTAATTTGGACCTGAATACTTGAGTGGATTGCTAAAACTGATTGAGTTTGTGATTTATTGTTGAAAAGATAGTTTGTAATGAATGATGTTTGAGACACAGGTTTTGGACTTCATTTTTCCCATGGAAGCAAAATGTCAAAGCTTGAACCAGATCAAGACCTCAGATTCTAGCATATTGAGAGGGGGAGTCTGTGAAAGGGGGAGTCTGGATCAATGGTCAAAGGGAGTTTGAAGATGGAGCTAGGACAAGATCCTGAACCTATGAAGATAGAATGCTTATGATGAGAAGACAGGGAGTTGGAGAAAAGACCAAGACTCAGAGCTGAAGACTTCGTCAACATCCAAGGGGGAGTCTGTTGGTGCAAGAAATGTCTGTTGACTACGTTTATATTAAGTCAAAGGTCAAGATTGGAGCTTCAGAGTTGAATTAGGTCTTAATGTTGTAGTTTCGCTTATGTGTAAATAATAGTTGGATAGTTTCGCTTTTATGAACATGTTAGATGAGGTTTCGCTCATTAGGTCATAGGTGGTTTCGCTCATATGTCACCTAGGGGATTTCGCTTTTAAGTACACATGAGGTTTCGCTTATATGGACTGTCCATATAAGCGGAACCAGCCACACTATATATACCTCACTCATGTGTTCATTCAGTGACATTGGAGCGGAACCTGACCATTGCTTGTGTAATGGAACTCTGTCAAAATCAATTCAGAAAGCAATAAAAGAGAAGGAAATTGAAAGAGAAAAGCTGTATAACTTCGTGTATACTGATTCCGCCTTTATACGTGAAGATGAACATCCTTGACTGACTTTTCGAGGTCGGAAATCGGTCCAACAATACAAACACTTAAACAACATAGATCATGATGATTTAGAGCTTTATATTAGTGATTATGTTCTTGATTCTTTATGTTCTTCATGATTAGTTACTTACATCATCTTTTAACCAACATAAAGAGAAGTAAAATGAAATTAGGAGGGCCATACTACTAACACAAGGCTAGGGAAGAGGTTCAAGATGAAGATGATGATGAACTTGGTGGTTAAAAGCACTTGAGAGAGGTCTTTCACCTTCCAATGGCTCCTAGCTTCTTAATCAAGCTCCTTACACCTTTGTATAACTTGAGAATGGGTGAACAAGAGATGAAAGTGATGGTGGTGGTGGTGCTTGGCTTCGGCCGTGACCAAGAGAAGAGAGGAAGAGAGTTTTGAGTGGAGTGTGTCGTGAAAAATGAGAAGGTTTGGTCTTGTGGTTACTTAAATAATCTTCCAACATCATTTAGACCAATGGTTCCAATGTTTTTAAAGAAGCAACACAATCTAATAAACAATTAAACAAAAATCATGGGTGGGCCACACCCTTGTAACCGTAAGTATGGGGGGTATAGTTGGTTTGTAATGGATAGTTAAGGATAACTAGTTAGAATCTAATATCTAGTTAGTGTTATAAGTTGTTATGTAATTATAAGAGATGTTATGATGTTCGGGGACCATTACTAGCTCGGAAATGATGAAACAATGCTTCTAGTGAAAATTTAGTGTTTCGGGTAGTGTCCGATTGTTCGGTTGGTTACCGGTTCATTAAGGTGCTAAACTCTGCAGTTTAGTGTGCTTTATGTTACCTTTTGTGATAGTTTTGTTTCTCGACACTTAGGAAAGCATTTTGGACCATTTAACCATAATTTTGCATAATATTAAGTTGTTTAAATGCTGAATTTTGCTGAATTCTGCAGTTTATGAGTGTTTTAGGCACTTTCCGGCACTTAAACTATCACTAGGAAGGTAGTTTTGTGATCCTTACTTTACTACAGACCGTACTAGTGTAACTCTTGGTTTCTGGGTCGTTCTGTTTCTCAATACCATGTCTGTCTAAGTACAGAACTCCCGTCAGTATTTCTAATATGTCTGATAACTGTGCTAACTCTGTTTCGTGCACCATTTGAATCAATAAAGTGTTGCATGCAATAATGATATGATATTATGCAATATGTGATGCACATGTATGTATATGATAATAATCAGAAAGCATTCATGTCGTTAATTTAAATCAGCACAGTCATTAAGTTATAGTTACTGTTTAATCATTGCACGGGTACATGAAACTTTGACAGTTGTCACATTCTCCCCCCGTTAATAAAATTTCGTCCCGAAATTTTAAGTTGCGTTATTGGTTGAAGGGGAGTTAGGGAACAAATGTGGATACTTCGATTTCATACGATCTTCACGCTCCCAAGTAAACTCTTGGCCGTGACGCGAGTTCCATCGAACCTTGACAAGCTTAACACTACTCCTTCGAGTCTTGTTAACTTTCCAATCTGTCACCTCAACGGGTTCTTCTGTGAAGTGGAGAGTGTCGTCTATATGTACTTCATTCGCAGGGATGATAACAGTCTCTTGAGTTGGACTTTTCTTCAGGTTAGATACATGAAATGTATCATGAACACCGTTTAGTTCCTCTGGTAGTTCCAACTTGTATGCTACGGTACCAACCCTTTCCAATATCCTGAATGGCCCGATGTAGCGTGGGTTTAACTTGCCACGTTTCCCAAAACGCGCTACACCTTTCTAAGGTGAGACTTTTAATAAAACTATATCTCCTACTTCGAATTCCAAAGGTTTTCGTCTTTAATCCGCGTAACTCTTCTGTCGATCACGAGCCGCCTTGATGCGCTCTCGGATCTGCATGATCTTATCAGTTGTTTCTTGGACCAGTTTGGGGCCTACCATCTGTCTATCTCCGGCCTTATGAATCCCTTGTCCAATAACTCCTGAAGCTGCGTGAATAACTCTTGCATCTCTGAAGGCGCAAGTCAATAGGGTGCCTTGGCTACAGGCGCGGCGCCTGGAACCAAGTCAATGCGGAATTCGACTTGTCGTTGAGGCGGTAATCCTGGCAAGTCTTCGGGGAAGACTTCAGGATATTCCCTTACCACAGTGATATCTTCGAGCTTCGGCTCTTCGGCTTCCTTATCCACAACATGAGCTAAAAAGGCAACACATCCCTTACGCAGACACTTTCGCGCTTTCAAACAACTAATAATCCGCAAAGGCGTATCGTGCTTCTCCCTGTGAATCACGATCGTCTCTTCATTCGCCATCGGAATGCGAATAATCTTCTCATGGCACACTATCTCAGCACGGTTGCTAGACAACCAATCCATCCCAACTACGAAATCGAAGCTTCCCAAGTCAACTGGCAGAAGATCTATCGAGAACTCACGCTCTCCAAGCTCTATAACACAACCTCTAATCACTCCATTAGCTTCTACTAGCTTTCCATTAGCCAGTTCTATCGAGTATGGGACGTCTAACTTACTTCCTACTAAACCAAGTATATTCTTAAATTCTAGAGTACGAAGCTATAATCGGCACCAGTATCAAATAGCACAGATGCATAATGTTGATTAATAGGGAACGTACCAGTAACCACATTCGGATCCTGGCGTGCTTCCCTATCTCCAATGTTAAACACCCTTCCACGTGCCTGATTATTCTTTGGGCAATTGTCACGGCCCCCGACCCGGTTTGACCCATTTCAGGAGCCGCGGGACAGAAATCCCGTGGTATTTATTTAACAGCGGAAGTTTTCTTCAGGATCTTTTTTTTTTAAACTGCAATTTCTCGATTATTTTATTTCACAACTCGGGATAAAATCCCGGTAATTTACAATCATAAGATTTTACGGAGAAATATTTTATTTTACAAAACATGTTTCTTTATTTTATATTGAGCCACTTCCTTAAGCTTGTAGTGCTTCTCGGCACTTTTCCTGGATCACAACAGATCACCTGAAACATGTTTGAAAAAGGTTTTGTCAGCGGGAAATACTGGTGAATCATTCTTTTTAGTAAAAGGACCTGTTTGTTATAATTTACAGTATTAGGGAGATTACAATGTTTCAGATATCAACCAACTACCCACAGTATTTGTCACTCGAACATCCATCGGTAGCCTCTTAGCCCGATGGTATCTGTGACTATGGTCATATCACCTGATGCGTGTGAAGTGTTATATATATTAGGTGTATATATTAAGCCCCTTTAACACTTATTTTTAGCCAAGTTTTAAATTTATAAAACACGATATTTCACTAACACTAAACACACATATGGGCAAGTGCACCCATCGTGAGCGTAGTATAGTGTTGGCAAGATACCGAGGTCGTCTAAGGACACAAGAGCTTTTAGTACCGGTTTATCCTCAACGTCTAATCAAAATAAATAGTTTAGAAAAATGTTTTTAACTAAGAAAAATAAAAACTAACTAAATGCTGAAAAAGAAAATAAAAAGAAAAACAGATAGACAAGATGGATCACTTGGTTCCGACTCGTATCTAGTGTAACCTTTGATTATTTCCGCAATTTTGCACATAATTAAGAGATTATCTTAGTTATTGTAGTAGGCCCCTCTTTTGAAGGTGACGTTACCCTCACCCCAGTAGTTTGAGTCAGCAAGGATACAATCCTAAAAGGGTGGATTATTGGAAGATAATTAATTAAGTTATTAATGCAAATTATGGTAGGCCCCTCTTTTGGAGGTGACGTTACCCTCGACTAAGTAGTCTGAGTCAGCAGGGATACAGTCCTAAATAGCCGGGTTATAGTATTAATAGTAGTTAACTTATGAGGGGATCAAAGAGTTTGGACCCCCGTTATCCAATACCGTGAAGTATTGAAGGAGGTCCTACTAAATTTGACCCAGGTCCATTGCAGGACCTCTAAACGCTGAACAATGGCAAGACCTTTACCAAACCGTTCCCTTAACCCCCGACCAGGTAGCCAACATACCTCCATATAGACCGTGGAGATATGAATGGTGAAAATCTTTTATTTTATATAGACAGTAAAATAATGCCAAGACACCACGGACAAACGATAAGGAAAGATCACCTTCAACATAAGTAACTAGTTATTAAAGTCATTAATACAAAACCAAATAAAAAGTGCAAAAGATTAGAAATAAAAAGTATTACACTAGACACTTTGTCTTCACCAAGTGATGTAAGAGACTTAGGCAAACATGGCCTTGATTGTCAAAAACTCTTACGATCAATCTTGGATCCCGAGACGACTCACACACTCTACGATGGACAATGGATGATGGTGGTGGATGATGGTGTTATGGTGGTGGTGGTGGGTGGTGGGTGAAGTGTGAGAGAGGTGGTGTGCCAAGGGATGGTTTGAGCTTGAGCCAAGCACTCCTATTTATAGGCTGAACAGAAGCTCGGGCACGGCCCCGTGTCCAGTGGGCATGGCCCCGTGTCCACATCCTCTCTTTCTTCATTAAATGCAGCTTTGTCTTATTAGTTGACCACGCCCCCGTGTCCGCTGAGCACGACCCCGTGTGCAGAAGAATCTTTGTACTATGAAGATTTGCCTGGATTGTGCGAATCTTATAGTTGACCACGGCCCCGTGTCCGCTGAGCACGGCCCCGTGGTGGGAAATAGAAGCTTCTACCACTTTGTCTTTTCTGCTAACACTTGGGCATGTGCTGGCTGAGCACGGGGCGTGTTCAGGCTTCTGATCTCTTGTTTTGCTTGGGAAGATGCTGTTGTGGGGTCGGACATGCCATGTCTTGCTCCTTTTCTTGTATTTATGTTAGATTATGGTGTCTTTTTGCTTCTTTTGTTAATTTGAGCTCATTTAATCCTGAAAATACAAAAGGAAGACAAAAGCACACTTTTTCCAATATTAGTACTAAAAAAGGGTTAGTTTCATGCCTCATTTGATGAAATTTATATGTTAATATTTGAACACATCAAATACCCCCACACTTGAATCTTTGCTTGTCCTCAAGCAAAACTCTTTAATATGTGGCTATTTACACTCCCAAATGGAATGGGTAGAAAAGAAGGTTTTGGGCTTGTCGTAGAGTGTCGGGATTTCCAAGATTCTTTATTTAGTTTTATTTTTATTTATTTACAATCCTATTCGTCATGATTTATTTAAAACTTTTCATAAGATAAATTACTTATTAGGGCATAACATGCCTTTGTAAAATTCTATTTATATACAAGTTCACATACCTCACGGGGATCACTCAACACTCGGCCGAAAATGTATTTTTGTGGATCACTCGAGAGCGGCATGGAACTTACTCCTACCATAGGCTTGCCAAGCCATCAATCCTCCTCCTTTTTAACTTATATACATTTGTAAATATCAAGAGGACTTTGTGGGTTAAGGGTTAGGCTTGGGTTAAAGGTAGGTGGTTGGGTTGGTGGTTAGTGGTTAGTAGGAAAAAGGGCGAAAAGCGTAACAAGTGTCGGTTTTCGTATGACTTTTTATTTTTGCAATTTTTATTTTGATGAAGCTATTTATTCAAACAAAGTTATTTTTGATGAACTTGTTTGTTTATTTTCTTTTTCTTCATCATCAACAACATTTTAAATTTTTTTTTTTTTTTTTTTTTTGAAAAGTCATATGAAGAACCCAACTTGTTACTAAAACAAAGGGTTAAAAATGAAAAAGGTTTTGGTGGGTAAAAAGGGTTTTTGGTTTGGGTTATGAAATGAAAAGGTTTAGGCTCAAAGGGGCTAACTAGGAGGATTTTGGGTAGGTGGTAAAAAAAAGAAAAATAATGGTGTAAAAATAAAAAGGGTTAGTCCTAATGCCTCCATCATTTACTTACTCGGGTTTAAGTTGGTAAGGACCGGGAATGTATCGTCATGGCAAGTTCTAGAGTCGTAAGAACCAAGCGGCTATTCACACAAGAAACGAAAATGAGCATTTAGTAAAATGATATGTAAGTGTTTGCTCAATAAAGGCTCAAAACTCACTTTTGTGGGAATGGGTTTTTATGTGATCAAGTATATATAATCAAATTTTAACTAAGCTTGTCATGCATTTTCATAATTTTCTTATGTTGGTTCTTTTTATCACGACGCTATCGGTTGTAAATTTGTAAAAATATAACCTTTTTAGAACTTGAATTTCCCGAGTTAAACCTAGACAAGTAAAAAAAATGAAAATTTTTGAAAAAAATTTGGGGTGATTAGCAATTCCAATAGAGTTTTGTGTAAGGCTTGTATTTAGGACTTGCGAGATTCAAGGTTTTAGCATCCCCCCCACACTTAAATTACATATTGTCCTCAATGTGTCCCAAAAATAAGTTTTTAGGTTGATTGAATGTGTAAAAAGGTGTAAAAAGCAAAAATTTTGTGTTACTTGCTACCTGGACACGACACCGTGTTGAGTGAACACGACCCCGTGTTCAGTTGCCAGTAACGAAAACTTACAGAAGGTGAACACGGGGGCGTGTTAGCTGGAAACGACCCCGTGTCTGTCAAGGTCTGCAGAAATAAAACAATCAGCAGGTTTAGGGGAGTGAGCACGGGGGCGTGTTGGCTGGACACGGCCCCGTGTGGACAGTCTGCAAAGTTGAAAAACAGGTTTCTTTCGTCGGTTTTCCTGTCCCGGCTTTAGTAGTACTAACATTTAGCACTCTAAGCCTCGTATGTTCCTGCTTATTCAATAGACACCATACCATACCATAGCAAACATCCTACTTTTACCGATATTCAACATCCATGTCAAAGTTAAAAGAAAAAATGCAGAAAATAAAAGAAGTTAGGGAAAGTAAATTGTTCAACACTTGGCACGCAGGCCATCAATTGTTCAAGAGTGGAAAGGGTTAACCTGTGAAATCTTCAACCAACCTTCTCTTCCTCCGCTCCTTCCCGCCTACTCCATGGCATCGTCATCTTCATCATCATCACCATCCCCTCCATGGCGTGCAATGTGGTCTCGTATATATCCAACATCATCTTGAATATCGGATATGTTTCTTTCAATAGCTCTGACCCGGTGGTAGGTGTTGCTTGCCATGTTGTAAGTGTTCCTGGTGCACATAAGGTTTTCCTGCAACAAATCATGCAAACTTTGGAAATTAGGAAAACCGCCTCCGGAGGAGGATGATTGGCCCGGATCACCGTGGGGTTGGTATTGGTATTGATGATGTTGCGGAGCTTGGAGGACAAGCGCTTCTTGCGGGTTCCATGCATGACCTTGCATCTTTTGAAAGGTTACCGTCCCGTCTTCTGCCTCATAAATCAGGTTCATTGAGCGGCATATGTGTATATCCACCGTACCCGACCATGGGCTCCTTTCAAATGACCTAGGTATGTGGGCGAAGTGCTTGAAGAGACGGTACACCCATCCCCCAAAGAAAATGGGAGTCGGTGCACTAGCAAGGCGGTTGTGATGCATGTTTCGGAGCATGAGGAACGGAACATCGAGCGGCCTGCGGTTGTGGATGCAGTGGAGGACGACCAAATCTCTTAACCCAACGACGCCACTACTTTCATGCCTTTGGCTAAGAGAGTAGCCGAGGAGCCTATGAATGTATCTGTATAGCGGATCCCTCAACTTCGTGCTCTTAGTGTTGCTCGGATTGTAGTACCCTTCACCAATCTGAGCCCAAATGGCTTGGCGTTCGTTTTCACCTATTTCTCTCATTCCTCCAGTATTTTCTTCGTTTCCCGCATCCTCTTCCGCATACAACCCGACAATCGATCCAAACTGAGCCATAGAGATCGAATATTTCGTTCCGCCACATCGGAATGCTACCCTGTCATTGTCGAACGGGTCGCACCTCGAGTTGAATGTGAAGGTGCTATAGAACTCCAAAGTGCATTCGTGGACGGAACGGAGTCGAGTTGTTAGGGCGACTCTGAGTGGTCCCGTGACAATGTTGTTGAAACGGTCAATTTGATTCACCATGGTTAGCAAGTCCGTGCAAGCTTGCCTCGGGTATTCCTCCAGCCTTGTTTGAAGAATCTCGTATCGAGCTCTTGCATCGAGTTCATTGGCGTTGAATCTCGTGAACTTCCTGGCCATCTGCAAGAATACACCAAAAGTTAGCACGAAACAGATATATTTTCGGAAAAAATTGCAAACAGTGGTCTGGACACGACCCAGTGCTCAGCGGACATGGCCCCGTGTCCAGGCGTCTGTTACTCAAAAATTTCATTTTTCGACCCGGTTTCGAAAACCTGAAAATTTTTGGTCCAATAGGTGCGGTTTCCCCCGAAAATGAAACCCTAAGTGCCGTTTTTCCCAAAATACCCCGTTTACCCTATCAATTTTATCTTTTTCGGTTCAAGAACAAGGGTTTGGGGTTTTTGTGAGAAATCGGGTGAATCTATGAACAATACAAGTGTAGTTACTTCCCATAACACTAATCTAACTAAATGCAAACAGATCTAAACAAAAATTTGAGGTTTGATCCGGATGAACTTCAAGAACCCTAGATTTTTCCCCAAATTTTTGGTGTTTTAACTACATGCAAGTAACTAATCTAACTACTAAAAGTGATAGAATCATACCTTGATGTTGTTAGAGCGATAGGAGACGTTGAAATTCTGCGAAAAATCGCCTGGAACCAGAGCTTTTTCAGGGAAACGGGGCGTGTGGAATGAAGTAACTGTTTTGAAAAAGGGGTTTTATCCTGACTGCAGCGCGGACACGGCCCCGTGTCCAGCGGACACGGCCTCGTGCCGAGCACAGTTTTGAAATTTTTTTTAAGTGCTCGTGTGAGTGCCCTTGTTTCCCATAAGCTTTGGTTAGAAAACTTACCGCTTTTGTTGTCTCAATCGTTCGTAAGTTACCAGGCATGATGTTTTATTCTTCCACCGTTTGAAGCGAAATCTCTTCTTCTTCATCCTCAATGAATCCTTGATAGAGTTTCAGCCGTTGGCCATTGACTTTAAATGGAGGCCCATTCCGAGATTTAATTTCTACTGCACCGTGTGGGAAAATATGGGTGACGGAAAAAGGTCCTGACCACCTAGACTTTAATTTACCAGGAAACAATCGAAGCCGTGAATTAAACAAAAGAACTAGATCCCCTACCCGAAATTCATTAGGTTTAATATGTTTATCATGCAAATTTTTCATTCTTTCCTTATAAATTTCGGAGTTTGAGTATGCATAATTCCTAAGTTCGTCTAATTCATTTAATTGACAAAATCGATTTTTACCAGCAAATTCTAAATCTAAGTTTACATTTTTGATTGCCCAGTAGGCTTTGTGTGCAATTTCTACTGGCAAATGACAACTTTTTCCATAGACTAGCTTATATGGGGTTGTACCTATTGTTGTTTTATAAGCAGTTCGAAAAGCCCATAAAGCATCATCTAATTTATCCGCCCATTCCTTTTTATTTAACCCTACGGTTTTTTCGAGTATTCGTTTTAAACCTCTATTAGTCACTTCGGCTTGTCCGTTTGTTTGAGGGTGATATGCTGTTGAGACCCGGTGATAGACCCCATATCGTGTTAAAAAAATTTCGAGTTGATGGTTGCAAAAATGGGTACCTCTATCACTTATTAATGCTTTAGGTGTGCCAAAACGAGAGAATAATTTTTTCAGAAATCTCACCACGACTCTTCCATCATTTGTTGGAAGTGCCTCGGCCTCGGCCCATTTAGACAAGTAGTCTACTGCCACAAGTATATATTTGTTTCCTTTCGATGGTGGGAAAGGTCCCATAAAGTCGAGTCCCCACACATCAAAAATTTCACAAACAAGAATGCCATTTTGTGGCATTTCGTTTTTGGAAGAAATATTACATGTTCTTTGGCAAGCATCACATGTCTTGACAAGACTTTGTGCGTCTTTGTAAATGGTTGGCCAATAAAATCTTGAATCAAACGTGGTTTTGCGTCCTGCTTCTTGAAGAGATATCGAATGGCTGCATGATCTGTATAGACTATAGTTTTAGAAAGAACAAGATAAGAACGAAATTTATCAAAAGCAAATACCACAGCTAGTAATTCTTTTTCAGTTGTTGTGTAATTTTCTTGTGCATCATTAAGTGTTTTACTAGCATAATAAATTGGGTGGAAATGCTTTTCTTTTCTTTGTCCCAAGACAGCTCCAACTGCAAAATCACTAGCATCACACATGATTTTGAAAGGAAATTTCCAATCAGGCGCTATCATGATAGGTGCGTTGACTAACATCTCTTTTAAGGTTAGAAATGCTTGGTTGCAATCCTTGTCAAAGATGAAAGGGGCATCTTTTTCAAGTAATTTTGTTAGAGGCCTTGAGATTTTTGAAAAGTCTTTGATAAACCGTCTATAAAATCCGGCATGCCCTAGGAAACTTCTGATAGCTCTTACGGAGGATGGAGGTGGTAATCTAGAAATGGTATCTATTTTGGCTCGATCCACCTCCATTCCTTCGCTCGAGATCTTGTGACCGAGTACTATTCCCTCCGTTACCATGAAATGGCACTTTTCCCAATTAAGGGCGAGGTTAGTTTCCTCACATCGGGATAGCATTCGTTCAAGGTTATCGAGGCATTGGTCGTATGAATCCCCAAAGATTGAAAAGTCGTCCATGAAGACTTCCATTGTCTTTTCTATCATGTCATGGAAGATGGCTACCATGCAACGTTGGAATGTTGCGGGGGTATTACATAGACCAAACGGCATGCGTCGATAGGCAAAAGTTCCATAGGGACATGTGAAAGTTGTCTTTTCTTGGTCTTCGGGTGCTATCGGGATTTGAAAGTAACCTGAAAAACCATCCAAGAAACAGTAAAATTTATGACCGGATAATCTTTCTAACATTTGATCAATGAAGGTCAACGGAAAGTGATCTTTCCTTGTTGCTTCATTTAATTGTCTATAATCTATACAAACTCTCCATCCTGTGACGGTTCTCGTTGGTATTAGTTCATTCTTTTCGTTAGTTATTACCGTCATACCTCCTTTCTTTGGAACTACTTGGACGGGACTTACCCAAGGACTATCTGAGATAGGATAGATAAGTCCGGCGTCAAGTAACTTGATGACCTCGTTTTTAACCACTTCTTGAACATTTGGATTTACTCGACGTTGTGGTTGTATAACCGATTTGTAGCCATCATTCATCAAAATTTTGTGTGTGCACATAGAAGGACTAATTCCTTTTATGTCTACAAGTTTCCAAGCTACTGCATTTTTATGTTTTTTTCAAAAGACTAATTAATTTTTCTTTTTCTAAACTATCTAATTTAGACGAAATAATTACAGGTAAATTACCCTCTTTGTCTAGAAAAGCATATTCCAAACCTTTTGGAAGTTCTTTGAGCTCAAGTGGTGGGTCTTTAGGAGACTCCTTATTTGGTTGCTCATTTCGATCAAGAACTTTAAAAGTTTGTTCTATGGCGGCCTCTTCTTCAACAAAGTGGTCAATCTCTTCACTTGTATCGGGTGGTTCATCTTCATCTTCAATTAGGGGGTCATTATTGCCGAATGGATATTTCATTGACCGTTCGAGATCGACACTTCTTTTAAATGCCCCTAGTTGAAGAGGTAGATTGTTGAACTTCCGGTTTTTCAAAGCTTCGTGAGTTTTTACAAATGGTCGTCCCAACACTAGAGGAGCGTCATCGAGGATGACAAAGTCGGTTGGGATTACCATTTGATTTGTTTGAACCAAGACATCCTCAACTATACCGATTGATTTTAATACTTTCCGATTGGATAGAAAAATGGGTATTTGAAGTGGAGAAAAATCACTAATACTTAATTTTTCGAAAATGTAATTAGGCATTATGTTAACACAAAGATCTTTATCAATTGTGACATTACTAATAAACGAATTTTGAAAGAAACATGGAACCGGTGTAATGTTAATTTCAAATGGGTCTTCTTTTATTAGTGAGGTTTGATCATTAGTTAACTTAACACTTACCGTTTCGTCAATTTTAGTGTTAGTGTTTAACTCTTTTAAAAACTTAGCATGAGTGGGTACTAAACAATGATTTTCAAAAGAAGGTGACAAGAGATTAATTTCTTCAAAATTAGACTCTTCTTGAATTTTAACGTTGTCGAACTCACCTCTTTCGTTGTTTAACTCATGTGTCGGTTTTTCACTTATTTGTTCTTCCATTTTTACACTTTCAGTTATCTCTTCCTTTTTTAATTCTTCTCTTGCGCGGGACTCCTCTTCCCTTGCGCGAGATTCTTTTATACATCGATCGATAACTCTTATGTGTTCTAATATCCTATCGGTCACTTCGGTTATAGAAAAAGAATCGGTATTTTCTAAGCTTGAATCCGGTTGTTCGACCCTTTGTTCCTCATAATACCCATATGAAGTCGATGGTTCGCACCATTGTTATTCATTGTAAGCATAAGATGGATAAGGTTCGTAATTTTGTTCTTCATAATACTCATATGAGGTGGGTTGTTCACGCCATGGTTCCTCATAATAAGCATACGAAGGTGGTGGCTCATATCTTGGTTCCTCAAAGTATGAGTATGAAGGCTCATACCTTGGTTCATCAAAATATGAGTATGAGGGAGGAGGTTCATACCTTTGGTCTTCATAGGATGTGTATGAAGTTGATGGCTCGTACTTGGGCTCCTCATAGTAGGTGTATGAATTGGATGGTTGATATGAGTGATTGTATTGAACCGAGCGTGAGTTACGACAATTAGTGCAATAATTACCTATAATCATCCTCATCATAGGTGTAGTTGTAACCTCCTGAGTATTGATCCATAAGAATCACTCAGCAGACCACAACCAAGTCTCGAGATCAGAAAACAAAAAAAAACAGAAACAGAGGCTGGACACGGCCCCGTGTTCAGTGGACACGGCCCTGTGTTCAGGATCTGTATCTGGGCGTTTTAATTAAATTTACTGATTTCGTTGAGCACGGGGCGTGTTCAGTGAGCATGGCCCGTGTTCAAGCTACTGTTACTGGGTGTTTATAAAAAAAAAATCTGCAGCACGGCCCCGTGTCCAGTGAACACGGCCCCGTGTAAGGCTACTGTAAATGCAAAACTAAACTAAAATGCAGAAAAATGTGCGCGCGTTTTAAAAAAAAAGGTTTTAAAAAACTAATTAGGCCGTCAATTTTAAGCTTTCTTAAAATCCTTGTGTCCCCGGCAACGGCGCCAAAAACTTGATGCGTGTGAAGTGTTATATATATTAGGTGTATATTTTAAGCCCCTTTAACACTTATTTTTAGCCAAGTTTTAAATTTATAAAACACGATATTTCACTAACACTAAACACACATATGGGCAAGTGCACCCATCGTGAGCGTAGTATAGTGTTGGCAAGATACCGAGGTAGTCCAAGGACACAAGAGCTTTTAGTACCGGTTTATCCTCAACGTCTAATCAAAATAAAAAGTTTAGAAAAATGTTTTTAACTAAGAAAAATAAAAACTAACTAAATGCTGAAAAAGAAATTAAAAAGAAAAACAGATAGACAAGATGAATCACTTGGTTCCGACTCGTATCTAGTGTAACCTTTGATTATTTCCGCAATTTTGCACATAATTAAGAGATTATCTTAGTTATTGTAGTAGGCCCCTCTTTTGAAGGTGACGTTACCCTCACCCCAGTAGTTTGAGTCAGCAAGGATACAATCCTAAAAGGGTGGATTATTGGAAGATAATTAATTAAGTTATTAATGCAAATTATGGTAGGCCCCTCTTTTAGAGGTGACGTTACCCTCGACTAAGTAGTCTGAGTCAGCAGGGATACAGTCCTAAATAGCCGGGTTATAGTATTAATAGTAGTTAACTTATGAGGGGATCAAAGAGTTTGGACCCCCGCCATCCAATACCGTGAAGTATTGAAGGAGGTCCTACTAAATTTGACCCAGGTCCATTGCAGGACCTCTAAACGCTGAACAATGGCAAGACCTTTACCAAACCGTTCCCTTAACCCCCGACCAGGTAGCCAACATACCTCCATATAGACCGTGGAGATATGAATGGTGAAAATCTTTTATTTTATATAGACAGTAAAATAATGCCAAGACACCACGGACAAACGATAAGGAAAGATCACCTTCAACATAAGTAACTAGTTATTAAAGTCATTATTACAAAACCAAATAAAAAGTGCAAAAGATTAGAAATAAAAAGTATTACACTAGACACTTTGTCTTCACCAAGTGATGTAAGAGACTTAGGCAAACATGGCCTTGATTGTCAAGAACTCTTACGATCAATCTTGGATCCCGAGACGACTCACACACTCTACGATGGACAATGGATGATGGTGGTGGATGATGGTGTTATGGTGGTGGTGGTGGTGGGTGAAGTGTGAGAGAGGTGGTGTGCCAAGGGATGGTTTGAGCTTGAGCCAAGCACTCCTATTTATAGGCTGAACAGAAGCTCGGGCACGGCCCCATGTCCAGTGGGCACGGCCCCGTGTCCACATCCTCTCTTTCTTCATTAAATGCAGCTTTGTCTTATTAGTTGACCACGCCCCCGTGTCCGCTGAGCACGACCCCGTGTGCAGAAGAATCTTTGTACTATGAAGATTTTCCTGGATTGTGCGAATCTTATAGTTGACCACGGCCCCGTGTCCGCTGAGCATGGCCCCGTGGTGGGCAATAGAAGCTTCTACCACTTTGTCTTTTCTGCTAACACTTGGGCACGCCCCCGTGCTGGCTGAGCACGGGGCGTGTTCAGGCTTCTGATCTCTTGTTTTGCTTGGGAAGATGCTGTTGTGGGGTCGGGCATGCCATGTCTTGCTCCTTTTCTTGTATTTATGTTAGATTTTGGTGTCTTTTTGCTTCTTTTGTTAATTTGAGCTCATTTAATCCTGAAAATACAAAAGGAAGACAAAAGCACAATTTTTCCAATATTAGTACTAAAAAAGGGTTAGTTTCATGCCTCATTTGATGAAATTTATATGTTAATATTTGAACACATCATCACCCCTTGGCTAACTCGTTGTCCAATGGTGAAGTTTATCAAGTAATGTATACAAAACCCCACATACCGGATGTAACTTGGTGATTAGATAAACTTAATCACTGTAATTATAATTTTTGAAAATAAACATGATTTTGAAAGTAATTTGATAAAAAGAGAATGACTCACATTGCAGATTTAATTGAGCAGAGCCTAGCCTACTGATTAGCCTTTTAACCTAAATTAATATCATGCACACAACTCGGTTAGTAACTTAATACAGCATTTACGATAACTCATGAGATTAAAACCTTCACAACGAATGACAAAGTGCGATACTTAAACATCCATCGAATTAACGACGAATGACAAAGCATAAACCCTAATGTGGGCAGCACTTAGACATCCATCGGATAGTTTAATCGATCGGACATTGAATCTGTGACAACTGGCACAAACCGGTAATTTCCGTACACTATAATTATTGCTTAATGACTGCAATTAAGAGTTTAAGTGCCAGAAATGTCTGAACACACGTTTAAACAAGTGAATTCATGCATGTTGTATACTACAAAATATTGCTTTATGCATAAACAAGAGCGTTGCGTCAGAATAATAGTAAACTCACCGGTAAGACACACTGTGTCGACTGAACTGCAGAAAGCAGTTAGACATAAGAATTGAGGCCTAGGTGTAGGTCCGACAACAAGAATGCATTAAAACCCAAGAGTACATACAAGGGTTAATATATATGCAATACGAAAGCAAAAATAAGCACTAAAAAGCACCCGAAACGCACTTTAAGTGCAGAATTTATACAAATCAGCAATAATTCAGCATTTAAGCATATAAATATTATGCAGAAATGTCGTTTTATTATCCAGAATATTTCCCTAAGTGTTGGGAATTGAAAGAGTACAAGAAAGGTACTTAAACGACACTAAAAGGTGTAATTTAGCACTTTAACGAATCGGTATGTAACCGAACAACCGGACTTTACCCGGAACATGAAAATATTACTATTTTCACTATTTATATTTTTCTGAGCCAGTTAGGGTCCCTGAATACCCTAACACCCGCCATAAAACATTACACACAACTAACTGGGTTAAGCACTTAACTAACTTACTTAACCTAACTATTAACTAATGCTTAGTTGGAACCTAACCGAACTAGACCCCCCCCCCCCATTACAAACCGTCCCCATCTAGGGGGACACCCTTGTCCTTGTGAAGATTGTTTTAATCCTCTTTGCCTAGTATCAAGAGGACATATGGACTATTGGTTAATGCCCTTGAGAGTTGTCTATAAGTTATAAGAATAACCCACCATAACCTTCACTTAACACACACCACAACACACACACTCTCTCCCTCTCTACAACTCACGGCCAAACACCCCTTGTGCATCCATCCATCTTTCGATCTTGTTCAAGCCATTCCAACATCATACAAGCTTCAAGGATCACGTATTAGGAGGTTTGGTGCACTCGGAACGCGAAGGACCACTTCCGTTAGCTTTTATCCACCCATTTTCCATCAAGAGTCTTCCCTAGCCCCGAGCTAGAGGTATAACACTTAGAACTCGTATTTAATCTATTCTAAAGTGGTTAAAAGGATTTGTGTTGGTTAAATCTCGTTAAAATGCGAAAAGATGCACAAAAGTCTACTAAAAACACTTAAAGTGGTGGTTAATAGCACATATGTTGTGTAAAAGTTGTAGTATTTGATTTGTGTGATTATTTGGACCCGATCTATGTTGTGGTAGCTCGGATCATCATTTAACCCGGGTTGGTAAGATCATGGATCTTAACATAAAGCTATTTTAGAAGTAACAAGGGTTAAAAGGTGAAACCCTACCACACATAAACCATGAACTTGTATAAAATTGTTTTGACTCGTACAAAAGTGTTTAAAACTAGTAGATCTATGTATCTACAAGTGGTATTTTCAAAAGACCAAGCATCAAAAGAAATCACATGTTCTAAACCGGATCTTACACAAACAAAAGTGGTTTTTGTGAACAAACAAGTGTGTGGATACTTGTGTAACAAAAGTTTTAACAAAGAAATAATTTTCGTAAAAACCGACTAGAAGTTGTAAAACTTCATATTCTTTAAAAATAAAGTTTTTTTTAAGGAATTAAACTTATTTTTAAAGATAACAAGACTTACTAAATGTGCTAGTAAGTTACTACACAATCTTGGTAAATATCCAAGTTCATGAAGTGGGGAAAAGTAGTGTTTATTGATGAAAATTGTTGTTGCTGATTATTGATGATTGATGATGAGTTAAAAGAAAATAAACACACGTTTTGAAAACGTGGGAAACCTCCATTTTTAGGGGAAACTCTGTCAAAATTTTTATAAATTTTGACACTTAGAAAAATATAAGTTTTTGAGAAACTTATTCCCTAAAAATGTGTTTAAGAGTATTACTAAGGTTTCCCTAATTTTTGGTGATAAGAAATGAGGATTTCTTCAAGAATAAAAATGGATAATAAGTATATATTTTTGAGAGAAAAATATATATTATTTTATCACCAAATTTTGTGCTAAGTGTATATAGTATGTGTTATATGCGCTAGTGTATTAAGACTTAAAAATACACTAAATACTCATGAGGAGTAGAAATATAGAAATACACATACAAAACACAAGATACATGATTCGGGTGCAAAGTGCAAAACACAAAAGACTTATATTTATTTTTGAAGAAAATAATATAAGTAAGATACGTAGTTAAAAATATGGAATACTTTTAACACAAGAATATATACACAAAAGAGAGTGACTGTACTTGTGCGACACAAGTCTAGTGACTAACGTTAAGAAAACGCGTATAGGTTACGACGTTAATTAAGCAAATCCGGTGGAGTTTACGACGCTAGGAACGCAAAGTTGTGAGTTCATGCTCCCCCTTTTCTCTTAACTGTTTTCAGTTTTATAACTTCGGGGGTGAAATACATGTTACGTGATATAATAAACGAGAATTGATACTGGATATAATAAACGAGAATTGATACTTGATATAATAAACGAGAATTGATACTTGATGTAATAAACGAGAATTGATACTTGGTATCATAAACGAGAAATAGTGTCACGAATAGGGTACCATAAGCACCATTAATCGTGTACATACTTAGACCGCAGAACAAAAGGTTAGATCTAACGGGTACTCGGGCAGCCCCACTCTTGGTGACCACTAGTACCGAGGAGTGTTTTTGTGTCTCCGTCGTGAATCGACAACTAGAAAAATGCCTATGGTTTGGTGACTTCCTATGTAGTGCCACACGTTAATGGCCTTGCAACCCATTAACTAAACAAGAATACTTTATTTGGTTTACACCACAAGAATACTTTATTTACACAAGAATACATTATTTGGTTTATACAACAAGAATACTTTATTTGGTTTACACCACAAGAATACTTTATTTACACAAGAATACCTTATTTGACTTATACCACAAGAATACTTTATTCGGTTTACACTACAAGAATACTTTATTTTCACAAGATACTCGTTATGTTTTCATACAAAGTATACAAACGTGTTCAACACAAAACTGCATGAATTCACACCAACTTTATGTTGACGTTTTTCCAAAAACTCACATGTATTTCAGGTAACTAGGATGGATGTGCGCGAGGTTTTACTCATGCTCTTGGATGTCGCTTTGTTTATCTTTGAATAAAGTTGTAAACTTATCAGACAAAATGCTGTCTTGTGATGTAAACACTTAAACCATGTTTTCGGTTACGTAATGTTTGACATTTTGAAACTAATTTATGAGCATGTAGTATGTTTACCTTTCGTATGCAATGAGAACCTTTCATGATCACACCTCGTGCTTCCGCCGCAGAAAGGGGTGTGACAGATTGGTATCAGAGCTGCGATTGTAGTGAACCAGGATTCATTCTCGAGTCTAGTCTACAATCTCTAGGATCCATTCACGAAAACAATTTTCAAAGAGTTTTCATTGCATAAAACGTCCCGCGACATCCACTACCTGAAACTGTCTACATGAGTCTAGAAAAGACACTACAAGACTTAGAGTGCACTTGAGTAGCACTTGTCGTTGACTAGAAATTACTTGCAATTATGTGTGATAATTAGCATATACTAGAGGTAGAATGTCACAAGTATACGTGACTTTACCTGAAAGCGATGGCCCATCTGAAGGGAGAAATACGAGGATGAAACGAACTGTGCGGACTGTGCAAGGAGTTACGTAATTATGGATGCATACGTAATTACGGAATTCAGTGCACAGAAACCACAGCAAGTCTTGTCACGTATAGATTCCCTCAGTGCAAGCCTACTAAGTACTCTGCTAGAGTAATAATTGTTTGATGTCACTTATGTGGTATATATACCTGTGAATATATGATACTACTGTCTAGTGTGACGATATCAAACCGATGTCTAACCCTGCTGTGTTATGTTCTGTCAGAACATGGCACCCAGGAAAACTGTGAATGCTCGCAATGATGATCAACCTCCACCTCCCCCACTGCCAAGAACTGCTGAAGAGCTGAACGCTTTCCTAGAGGAAAGGATCTCCGCTGCTATCGCCCAGTACGAGGCGAACCGAACTCAAGACAGTGGAGGACCAAGCAACGCTAGGCGTAATGGGAATGGAGATTCGTCTGGAGGCAATGCAGCTCAAGGTAATCTTGAGACACTATACTAAGCATGAGGAAATTTATGAACGGTCTTTGTTTCATTATTTCTTCGATTGCTCACATGTGAATTGGTTGAATCAATTCCAGGCTGCACTTTCAAGCAGTTCCTCGACTGCAAGCCGATAAACTATGACGGCACAGGAGGTGCAGTAGCATTTGTGCGCTGGACGGAGAAGACTGAAGCTACTTTCCGCATGAGCAAGTGTACCGCG
This sequence comes from Helianthus tuberosus, assembly GCA_030545235.1. Classification (NCBI taxonomy): domain Eukaryota; kingdom Viridiplantae; phylum Streptophyta; class Magnoliopsida; order Asterales; family Asteraceae; genus Helianthus; species Helianthus tuberosus. The sequence goes on along the minus strand of CM060371.1, from coordinate 82,165,806 downwards.
GATCAACAAGTCACTTTTGCTACTGGGTTATTCGTCGATGAAGCTCTGACTTGGTGGAACCTACAAGCCCAAACCTTGGGTGATGATGCCGCTTATGGCCTAACTTGGGAGGAACTGAAGGAAAGGATGAGAGAGAAGTACTGCTCTCGTGCCGAACTCCAAAGGCTGGAGACAGAGTTCTGGCACCTGACCATGGAAGGTGCTGACATAAATGGTTATACTCGAAGGTTCCACGATCTGTCTAGAGTGCTTCCCTACATGGTGACTCCTGAATTTAAGCGTGTGGAACGCTACATTTGGGGACTGGCCTCAGAATTTCGTGGCATGGTAACGGCGGCCAAACCACAAACAATCACCGAGGCTGTAACTCTGGCTGTCAGCCTGACTGAAGATTGTGTTCGTATGAAGAAGCTCTCACTGAACCCAACAGAAAATACCGAGACACAGGCTGAGTTGTCCGGTGACAAGAAAAGAAAACATGCAAACCTGAGTCAAGCAACTCGTAACAACAGGGGTTCCAACAAGAAGCGCGACACTAACCCGCCGCAGGGGGCGAAATCTCTTGCAGCCATGAATGACGCTCCTGCCAAGAGGTACCTGGGCACTCGGCCCCTTTGCAACAATTGCAAGCGTCACCACGAAGGGGTTTGTCGCGTTCCAAAATGCGATAAGTGTGGAAAGTTGGGTCACTATGCTGAGGATTGTTGGAGTAAAGGAAGGAATGGGAATGGAAACCGCAACGATACTGGTAATAGAAACAATGGTGGAAACGGGAATGGCAATGGTAACCGAACTGGGAATGGAGCTGGGCGAAATCAAGGATGCTTCAGTTGTGGAAGCAACGAACATTTCATGAAAGATTGTCCAAAAGGAAACACTGCTCAGGCTCGAGCATTTGTGATTGGAGCAAAGAACGCACGCGAGGACCCTAACGTGGTCACCGGTACGTTTCTCATTAACAATCACTTTGCATCCATATTATTCGACACTGGCGCCGACTATAGCTTCATGTCTGTGGAATTTAAACGCATACTCGGAATAGAATCTAGTAGATTAGAAATTCCTTATTCCATAGAACTAGCCAATGGTAAACTTGTTGAATCGGGCGAAGTTGTTAGAGGCTGCACACTAGAACTTGGCAAACGGAATTTTAGCATCGATCTCTTACCTATTCAATTGGGTAGCTTCGATGTAGTAGTCGGGATGGACTGGTTGTCCAAGAACAAAGCTGAAGTTATCTGTCATGAGAAAATCATTCGCATCCCTTTAGCGAATGGTGAAACTCTCATCGTGCATGGAGAAAAACGAGACGCGCCTCTTCGAATCATCAGTTGTATGAAGGCACAGAAGTGCTTGAGGAAAGGATGTGTCGCTTTCCTAGCACACGTTGTAGACAAGAAGGCTGTGGAGCCGAAACTCGAAGACATTCCCGTGGTGAAGGAATTTCCTGATGTATTCCCTGAAGATCTGCCAGGACTACCTCCGCAACGACAAGTCGAATTCCGTATAGACTTGGTTCCAGGAGCTGCTCCTGTAGCCAAGGCACCCTATCAACTTGCACCATCCGAAATGCAAGAATTATCTACACAGCTCCAGGAGTTGTTGGATAAAGGATTCATAAGGCCAAGCTTCTCACCCTGGGGAGCTCCAGTATTATTCGTGAAGAAGAAGGATGGAACACTGCGGATGTGTATCGATTACAGAGAACTGAACAAGCTCACAATCAAGAATCGGTATCCGCTACCAAGGATTGATGACTTATTTGATCAATTGCAAGGATCAAGCTATTATTCCAAGATCGACCTTCGATCTGGATACCATCAGCTGAGAATCCAAGATGAAAGCGTGCCAAAGACTGCATTCAGAACGCGCTATGGGCACTACGAATTTCTTGTGATGCCATTTGGACTGACGAATGCACCAGCGGTCTTTATGGATCTAATGAACCGCGTGTGCAAACCATATCTCGATAAATTCGTGATTGTATTTATCGATGATATCCTGATTTACTCGCGAACGAAAGAAGAGCACGAGCAACATCTCAGAACCATCTTGGAGCTACTGAAGAAAGAGAAACTTTATGCAAAGTTCTCGAAATGCGAATTCTGGATTCGCGAAGTACAATTTCTTGGTCACGTGGTGAATGAGAAAGGCATTCATGTAGACCCGTCCAAGATAGAAGCAATAAAGAATTGGGAAGCTCCCAAGACCCCAACTGAAGTTCGACAATTTTTGGGCTTAGCGGGCTATTATCGGCGATTCATTGAGAATTTCTCGAAGATAGCTCAACCGCTAACGACCCTTACTCAGAAAGACATGAGATACGACTGGGGTCACAAACAGGAAGAAGCCTTTCAGCTACTTAAGAACAAGCTCTGCGATGCACCGATACTATCGTTACCCGAAGGCACTGAAGACTTCGTGGTATACTGCGACGCCTCACGACAAGGCTTGGGTTGCGTGCTCATGCAACGCCAAAAAGTCATCGCTTACGCTTCAAGACAACTGAAGGTTCATGAAAGAAATTATACCACTCATGACCTAGAGTTGGGCGCAGTGGTATTCGCCTTAAAGATTTGGCGACATTATTTATATGGTACTCAATGTACAATCTTCACAGATCACAAAAGCTTACAACACATATTTGATCAGAAGGAATTGAATATGCGCCAGCGACGTTGGGTCGAGCTGCTGAATGATTATGACTGTGAGATTAAGTACCATCCTGGAAAGGCAAACGTTGTAGCGGACGCGTTGAGCCGAAAGGAAAGGGTTAAGACCCTAAGGGTTCGAGCATTGGAAATGACGATTCGAACGAACCTCACTGCACGCATTCGGGATGCACAACAAGAAGCTCTTAAAGAAGAGAACCGTAAAGCTGAATACCTTCGGGGTGCATTGAAATACATGGTGCCAAATGAAGAGGGAGCCTTATACTTCAAGAAGCGTATCTGGGTTCCACTCTGTGGTGGCATACGTGAGGTCATCCTTAATGAAGCCCACAAATCGAGATATTCGATCCACCCAGGATCGGACAAGATGTACCAAGACTTGAAAGAGTACTATTGGTGGCCGAGACTCAAAAGCGACGTTGCTGTCTATGTTGGAAAATGCCTAACCTGTGCGAAGGTTAAGGCCGAATATCAGAAACCGTCCGGCCTCCTACAACAACCGGAGATTCCCGTGTGGAAGTGGGAACAAATCTCGATGGACTTCATAACGAAATTACCCAGGACCCCGAGAGGGCATGATATGATATGGGTAATAGTTGATCGATTGACAAAGTCTGCGCATTTCCTACCAATCCGAGAGAAGGATAGCACTGGAAAGCTTGCAGAGATATACTTAAGAGAAATTGTGGCATGACATGGAGTGCCAATCTCAATCATTTCGGACAGAGATGGACGCTTTGTCTCAAGAATCTGGCAATCATTTCAGGAAGCCTTTGGATCTCAGTTAGATCTGAGCACGGCATTCCACCCGCAAACAGACGGCCAGAGCGAACGGACAATACAAACGTTAGAAGATATGCTTCGCGCATGTGTCATGGACCTAGGCGGCAGCTGGGATACTCATCTACCTCTAGTTGAGTTTTCCTACAATAACAGTTATCATACAAGCATAAAAGTCGCGCCGTTCGAAGCTCTGTATGGCCGCAAATGCCGATCGCCCTTATGTTGGGCAGACGCTGGAGATAAACGTATGGTTGGTCCTGAACTTGTACAAGAGACAACCGATAAGATTGCACAGATCCGAGAGCGCATTAAGGCGGCTCGAGAGCGACAAAAGAGCTACGCGGATCCAAATAGAAAATCGGTAGATTTCGAGGTGGGAGACAAAGTGTTGTTAAAAGTCTCACCATGGAAGGGCGTAGTCAGATTTGGAAAGCGTGGAAAGTTGAATCCACGATACATCGGACCATTCAGAATATTGAGAAGAATTGGTACCGTGGCATACAAGTTGGAGTTACCGGCAGAACTTAATGGAGTACATGATACGTTTCATGTATCCAACTTGAAGAAGAGTCCAACGCAAGAAAACGTGACCATCCCGTTGGATGAAGTGCATATTGATGAAGCCCTCCGATTTACAGAACAACCCGTTGAGGTTACCGACTGGAAAGTCAACAAGACCAGGAGGAGCAGTGTGAAACTTGTTAAAGTACGTTGGAGCTCTAAGCACGGACCCGAGTATACATGGGAATGTGAAGACCAGTTCAAGAAAAAGTATCCCCACCTATTCAAGAAGACTCCAGCGAGAGTTAGTTCAGTCTGAATTTCGGGACGAAATTCTTTTAACGGGGGGAGACTGTGACAACTGGCACAAACCGGTAATTTCCGTACACTATAATTATTGCTTAATGACTGCAATTAAGAGTTTAAGTGTCAGAAATGTCTGAACACACGTTTAAACAAGTGAATTCATGCATGTTGTATACTACAAAATATTGCTTTATGCATAAACAAGAGCGTTGCGTCAGAATAATAGTAAACTCACCGGTAAGACACACTGTGTCGACTGAACTGCAGAAAGCAGTTAGACATAAGAATTGAGGCCTAGGTGTAGGTCCGACAACAAGAATGCATTAAAACCCAAGAGTACATACAAGGGTTAATATATATGCAATACGAAAGCAAAAATAAGCACTAAAAAGCACCCGAAACGCACTTTAAGTGCAGAATTTATACAAATCAGCAATAATTCAGCATTTAAGCATATAAATATTATGCAGGAATGTCGTTTTATTATCCAGAATATTTCCCTAAGTGTTGGGAATTGAAAGAGTACAAGAAAGGTACTTAAACGACACTAAAAGGTGTAATTTAGCACTTTAACGAATCGGTATGTAACCGAACAACCGGACTTTACCCGGAACATGAAAATATTACTATTTTCACTATTTATATTTTTCTGAGCCAGTTAGGGTCCCTGAATACCCTAACACCCGCCATAAAACATTACACACAACTAACTGGGTTAAGCACTTAACTAACTTACTTAACCTAACTATTAACTAATGCTTAGTTGGAACCTAACCGAACTAGACCCCCCCCCCCCATTACAAACCGTCCCCATCTAGGGGGACACCCTTGTCCTTGTGAAGATTGTTTTAATCCTCTTTGCCTAGTATCAAGAGGACATATGGACTATTGGTTAATGCCCTTGAGAGTTGTCTATAAGTTATAAGAATAACCCACCATAACCTTCACTTAACACACACCACAACACACACACTCTCTCCCTCTCTACAACTCACGGCCAAACACCCCTTGTGCATCCATCCATCTTTCGATCTTGTTCAAGCCATTCCAACATCATACAAGCTTCAAGGATCACGTATTAGGAGGTTTGGTGCACTCGGAACGCGAAGGACCACTTCCGTTAGCTTTTATCCACCCATTTTCCATCAAGAGTCTTCCCTAGCCCCGAGCTAGAGGTATAACACTTAGAACTCGTATTTAATCTATTCTAAAGTGGTTAAAAGGATTTGTGTTGGTTAAATCTCGTTAAAATGCGAAAAGATGCACAAAAGTCTACTAAAAACACTTAAAGTGGTGGTTAATAGCACATATGTTGTGTAAAAGTTGTAGTATTTGATTTGTGTGATTATTTGGACCCGATCTATGTTGTGGTAGCTCGGATCATCATTTAACCCGGGTTGGTAAGATCATGGATCTTAACATAAAGCTATTTTAGAAGTAACAAGGGTTAAAAGGTGAAACCCTACCACACATAAACCATGAACTTGTATAAAATTGTTTTGACTCGTACAAAAGTGTTTAAAACTAGTAGATCTATGTATCTACAAGTGGTATTTTCAAAAGACCAAGCATCAAAAGAAATCACATGTTCTAAACCGGATCTTACACAAACAAAAGTGGTTTTTGTGAACAAACAAGTGTGTGGATACTTGTGTAACAAAAGTTTTAACAAAGAAATAATTTTCGTAAAAACCGACTAGAAGTTGTAAAACTTCATATTCTTTAAAAATAAAGTTTTTTTTAAGGAATTAAACTTATTTTTAAAGATAACAAGACTTACTAAATGTGCTAGTAAGTTACTACACAATCTTGGTAAATATCCAAGTTCATGAAGTGGGGAAAAGTAGTGTTTATTGATGAAAATTGTTGTTGCTGATTATTGATGATTGATGATGAGTTAAAAGAAAATAAACACACGTTTTGAAAACGTGGGAAACCTCCATTTTTAGGGGAAACTCTGTCAAAATTTTTATAAATTTTGACACTTAGAAAAATATAAGTTTTTGAGAAACTTATTCCCTAAAAATGTGTTTAAGAGTATTACTAAGGTTTCCCTAATTTTTGGTGATAAGAAATGAGGATTTCTTCAAGAATAAAAATGGATAATAAGTATATATTTTTGAGAGAAAAATATATATTATTTTATCACCAAATTTTGTGCTAAGTGTATATAGTATGTGTTATATGCGCTAGTGTATTAAGACTTAAAAATACACTAAATACTCATGAGGAGTAGAAATATAGAAATACACATACAAAACACAAGATACATGATTCGGGTGCAAAGTGCAAAACACAAAAGACTTATATTTATTTTTGAAGAAAATAATATAAGTAAGATACGTAGTTAAAAATATGGAATACTTTTAACACAAGAATATATACACAAAAGAGAGTGACTGTACTTGTGCGACACAAGTCTAGTGACTAACGTTAAGAAAACGCGTATAGGTTACGACGTTAATTAAGCAAATCCGGTGGAGTTTACGACGCTAGGAACGCAAAGTTGTGAGTTCATGCTCCCCCTTTTCTCTTAACTGTTTTCAGTTTTATAACTTCGGGGGTGAAATACATGTTACGTGATATAATAAACGAGAATTGATACTGGATATAATAAACGAGAATTGATACTTGATATAATAAACGAGAATTGATACTTGATGTAATAAACGAGAATTGATACTTGGTATCATAAACGAGAAATAGTGTCACGAATAGGGTACCATAAGCACCATTAATCGTGTACATACTTAGACCGCAGAACAAAAGGTTAGATCTAACGGGTACTCGGGCAGCCCCACTCTTGGTGACCACTAGTACCGAGGAGTGTTTTTGTGTCTCCGTCGTGAATCGACAACTAGAAAAATGCCTATGGTTTGGTGACTTCCTATGTAGTGCCACACGTTAATGGCCTTGCAACCCATTAACTAAACAAGAATACTTTATTTGGTTTACACCACAAGAATACTTTATTTACACAAGAATACATTATTTGGTTTATACAACAAGAATACTTTATTTGGTTTACACCACAAGAATACTTTATTTACACAAGAATACCTTATTTGATTTATACCACAAGAATACTTTATTCGGTTTACACTACAAGAATACTTTATTTTCACAAGATACTCGTTATGTTTTCATACAAAGTATACAAACGTGTTCAACACAAAACTGCATGAATTCACACCAACTTTATGTTGACGTTTTTCCAAAAACTCACATGTATTTCAGGTAACTAGGATGGATGTGCGCGAGGTTTTACTCATGCTCTTGGATGTCGCTTTGTTTATCTTTGAATAAAGTTGTAAACTTATCAGACAAAATGCTGTCTTGTGATGTAAACACTTAAACCATGTTTTCGGTTACGTAATGTTTGACATTTTGAAACTAATTTATGAGCATGTAGTATGTTTACCTTTCGTATGCAATGAGAACCTTTCATGATCACACCTCGTGCTTCCGCCGCAGAAAGGGGTGTGACAGAATCGTAGCAGCGATCGAGTTATTACCCTGTTTTGCGGCAGCGATTAGTGATCGTGTGTGTGTTTTGGACTGTTTCTACTATATCTCAGCGCATATTTTGAGTTTTAACATCGTTCAAGTGCCCAAATTCCAGTCTCAAAGTCTACTATTTATAGGTAAATTTTGACCCCCCCTCGTGTGACGCGAGGGACACCTATTTACTATAGGGTAGCCACGTCCTTGACTAGCCTAGCTGAGTTGACGGATTTCATAAATTCGATTTTGACAGCGAGATTTTAAGATAATCGTAACTAGGGTTTTACCCCCCCCCCCCCTGAGTTTTAGGGGCCCTGATCCTGATTCTAATTGTTCTGAAAATTTTAGGGTTTGTACAGAATCACTTGGGTTTCTCAATTAGGGTTTCCTTTTGGATGAAATAATAAAATAACTAATATTTTAATGAGAGTTATTACATCCTCCCCACCTTAATAAAAATCTGATTCCAGCTCCCAAGTGTATTCGGGTCCTCGTTTCGAATCCCACTTGACTTTAACCAATACTAGTCGTTTGTGCTTGAGAAACTTCACTTTTCTGTCTTCTATCTGAAGAGGTTTCTCAACAAATTTTAACCTTTCGTTTACCTCTATATCTTGGAGAGGTACTACCAAAGATTCGTCTGATAGACATTTCTTGAGGTTGGATACATGAAATACATCATGTACTCCAGCTAACTCCTCTGGTAGTTGTAAACGATAAGCAACTGGTCCTATACGTTGGATTACTGGAAATGGTCCTACGTATCTGGGACTTAGCTTTCCTTTCTTACCGAATCGAACTACTCCTTTCCATGGTGAAACCTTTAATAGTACTTTGTCTCCCACTTGAAACTCGAGTGGCTTACGTCTATTGCCTGCATAGCTCTTTTGGCGATCTCGAGCTGTCTTCAGTCTTTCCTTGATCTGTGTAATCTTGTCAATGGTTTCTTGTACTATTTCGGGACCTGATAATTGGTTTTCTCCTATTTCTGCCCAACAAACTGGAGTTCGGCACTTTCTTCCATACAGTGCCTCAAATGGGGTAGTTTCAATACTTGAATGATAACTATTGTTATATGAGAATTCAATCAAAGGTAAGTGATCGTCCCAACTTCCACCAAAATCTATTACACATGCTCGGAGCATGTCTTCTAGAGTTTGGATCGTCCTTTCACTTTGTCCGTCTGTTTGAGGATGATATGCAGTGCTTAGGTTTAGTCGAGTTCCCATTGCTTTTTGGAAGCTAGTCCAGAAATGAGAAGTAAAACGACTATCCGTATCCGAAACAATGGAAAGTGGAACTCCATGTAAGGCTACGACTTCATCTACATCCAACTTTGCCAATCTTTCCATGCTAAAGGTTTCCTTCATTGGAAGGAAGTGAGCAGATTTGGTTAATCGATCCACAATTACCCAAATCGCATCATTACCTTTTCTGGTTTTGGGTAACTTAGTAACAAAATCCATTGTTATGAGTTCCCATTTCCATACAGGCATTTCTAATTGTTGTAGTAGACCTGAAGGTTTTTGATGTTCTGCCTTAACTTGTGAACAAGTAAGACACTTAGAAACATATCGAGCTATATCCTTTTTCATTCCTATCCACCAGAAATTCTTTCTTAAATCTTGGTACATTTTATTGTTTCCAGGGTGCATGGTATACCTAGATTTATGAGCTTCTTCTAAAATCTTATTTCTTAATTCTCCCTGCTTAGGTACCCAAATTCTGCTTTTGTGGAATCTCCAAATTCCATCTGCTCCTTGTTCTAATTCTTTTATTTATCCCTTCATTCCTTCAGCATCATCCTTGATTGCTGTTTCTTGAACATTCTTCAATTGTTCCATTAAATCTAACTGTAGATTTAACCTAAGAGCACGAACTCGTCGTTGTTTTTCATGGTACTTACGACTTAAGGCGTCTGCAACTACATTTTCCTTTCCTTCATGATATTGAATATCACAGTCGTAGTCACTTAGGATTTCCATCCATCTTCTTTGCCTCATATTTAACTCTTTTTGCCCAAATATATATCTTAAACTCTTATGATCTGTATAGATAGTAAATTTACTTCCGTACAGATAATGTCTCCAAATTTTCAGGGCAAAACTTACGGCTCCTAATTCTAAGTCATGAGTCGTATAGTTTTCTTCGTGCTTTTTCAATTGCCTTGAAGCATACGCAATTACCTTCTTGCGTTGCATTAGCACGCATCCTAATCCTAGTTTTGAAGCATCACAGTAAACTTCAAAATCTTCAGTTCCTTCTGGTAAAGCTAGGATTGGGGCATTTGTCAATTTCTGCTTCAAGATCCTAAAGGCTTCTTCTTGCTTAGTTCCCCATTCAAACTTAACTGCTTTACAGGTTAGCTTAGTTAATGGTACAGCTATTTTGGAAAAATCCTTAATAAACCGTTTATAGTATCCAGCTAAACCTATAAAACTTCTAATTTCTATTACGGATTGTGGAACCTTCCATTTGGTAATTGCCTCTATCTTAGCAGGGTCTACATGAATCCCTTCGTGATTCACCATGTGTCCTAAGAATTGCACTTCTTGCTACCAAAATTCACACTTCGAGAATTTGGCGTACAGTTTTTCTTTTCTTAACAAAGTTAAGAGTGCATGTAAGTGCTGACAATGTTCGTCCTGATTTTTGGAATAAATAAGTATATCGTCTATGAAGACAATTACAAATTTATCCATATACGGTTTACAGATCTTATTCATCATGTCCATGAATGTTGCAGGTGCATTCGTTAACCCAAAGGGCATGACTGTAAACTCGTAATGACCATACCTAGTTCTGAAAGCAGTTTTAGGTATGTCTTCTTCTTGTACCTTCAATTGATGATATCCGGAGCGTAAGTCAATCTTAGAAAAATATCTAGCTCCTTAAAGTTGATCTAAAAGATCATCAATCCTAGGTAATGGGTATCGATTCTTAATTGTAACCTTATTCAATTCTCTATAATCAATATACATTCTCATCGAACCATCCTTCTTCTTCACAAACAACACTGGTGCTCCCCACGGGGATGAACTAGGTTGTATGAAACCTTTACTTAGTAATTCATCTAATTGCTTTTTCAGTTCTAACATTTCTGTGGGTGCTAACCGATAAGGTGCCTTGGCTATCGGTGTAGTTCCGAGAATTAGATGAATTCTAAATTCTACCTCCCTATCTGGTGGTAATCCTGGTAACTCTTCAGGGAATACATCTGGGTATTCTGAGACTACAGGAATTTCCTTAAGTTCTTTTCCCTTAGTACTAATGATTACTGAAATCATATATACTATTCCTTGTTTTCGTTCATAACTAGCAACTTTCATTACTGATATGAACTTCATGGGTTTGCGTGGTTTGTCTCCTGTAATTATGATTACTTCTCCAGTAGGTTCTTGAATTTCTATGGAATTCTGATCACAAAGAATTCGAGCATGGTTGGCTACTAACCAATCCATTCCTAACACAACATCAAATTCGGCTAATTTCATAGGTAATAGGTTTGCAAAGAATTTATGACCTGAGAGTTCTATATTTTCCTTTTGCAAAACTTTATCTATGCTAACAGAATTTCCGTCTGCTAACAGAATTTCCGTCTGCCGTTTCGACTGTAAAAATCTGCCTAAGGTTGGTTAAGGGTAAATTAAGAGCTTGGCAGAATGAAGTATTGATAAAACTTTGGTTTACACCAGAGTCAAATAATACTTTTGCATACACGTTGTGGACTAAAAACGTACCAGCTATCACATCTGGAATGAGTTCTGCTTCTTGAGTGGTCAGCTGGAATGCTCGAACATTCTTCTTGGTAGTTCCATCGGTCGTCTTGGCTTTGTTGTCTGATGGTTTGATCAATTTAGGGCATTCTGGCTTAAAATGTCCTGTTTCTCCGCAATTATAGCAAACTCTTTTTTTCTTTCTGCAATCTTCTTCACGATGTCCTATCATTTTGCAAAAATTACAGATTACATTACATCTTCCATAATGTTTCTTTTTGCAATTCCTGCAAAACGGCGGATTTGAAAATTGCCCTGTTCCCTTTTTCTTGAAGTTGCTATAGGTACCCATACGAACTCCTTGGGTAATTTTCTGAGCCAGTTCCTTTTTCCTGTTATCATCTCTTGTGCGCTCCAGTTCATCAGTTAGGGTGTTGGCTACTTCCACTGCATCGTCAATAGTACGAGGTCTCGCAGCTTTAACGATATTGCGGATTTCACCAATCAATCCCCAAATATAGCGAGAAATGAGTACCGGTTCTGGCGAAGCCAGTGTTGGTACCACTCTAGCATATTCAAAGAATGTCGAAGTATAACCGCGACAATCTACACCCATCATTCTATGGTTTAAGAACTTATTTGCCATTTGATCTTTTTTCATATTCGGGACAGAATTTTCTTTCTACAAGACTCTTAAATTCTTCCCAGTTCATAGCATACGCCATCATCCTTCCTTTTGCTTGTAACATCGTGTTCCACCATTCTAGCGCCCCTTCTTTAAAAAGATTTGACGTGTACATGACCTGATCGTCCTTGACACATTTACTTATTGTAATCACTGCCTCGGTCTTCTCTAACCAACGCAGTACTGCAGTCGCTCCTTCATTGCCTGGAAACTCAGATGGTTTACAAGCAAGAAATTCTTTATAAGTGCAACCATGTGTTGCAGCTTTCATTTTCTTAGGGAGCGGAGCCTGCCGTGGTTCATTATCGTGATTAGTATGATTACCGACTCCGTTTACGCTATTACTAAAATTATCTTCAGAAATACGTTTGCTAGGAACGATTTGTTGAGGTTCGATTGGATTTCTAACAGCAGCAACTATTGCTGGAATAGCATTGGCTATTCCCTGAGCAACGATATTTTCTATGTCTTGTCTATTTAGAAATTGATCCTCCTGATGTTGTTCAGATTGATTAACTTCGTTAACTGGTTCATTACCAACGCTTGCCATCTGGTAATTAATTTATATAATTTATTAGTATCAAATAAATAACAATTATACACAAAATCATCATACAAATTTCACAATACACATATAGCCAAAACTATCGATTTCTCGATTCTCATTTTTATATTTTATAGTATGCATCAATACACACTATTATCTTACAAAGTTTTATTTGTAGTTATTTTACAGACTGATTTTACTATTACTATTACACAACCACAGTTTCATAAACCCACTATCCTTTGTCAGTTGGTATTTTAGTAATGGCGTTCCCTCTCATCGTATTTCCAGGAGATCTATTCTCCTACTTCCCTGATCCTATTTCCGGCATCCACCAGTTCTTCGCCAAAGTGGCGGAGTTCAGCTAAATTCTCATTGCTCATGGGTGGATTAGGTATTGGTTCAGGGTCGAATTGAGGAAGAAAGGAATAAGGACTGTTGAGCAGGTTTTGGAACTGCCAATCATTCGTCCACCATTCGTCCATTCCTAAAGGTTGGGTGTGGATTATAGGTTCTGGGATTGCTGGTTCTAAGTTTATAGGGAGTTGAGTTTCAATAGGACGAGTAAAAACATTTTTATTGACAGGCTGAATAGTATCACAGCTTGCTAATATAAAATCTAGCTCCTCCTGTAATGTCATTTCCTGGGTTTGTTTAGAGCTTTCTCCAATTTCTATCTGAGTTTGTTTAGAACCTCCTCCAATCTCCATTTCTATTTGCTTAGAATATTCATCAAACTGTATTCCCATCTGCCTAGACTCTTCCCCGACTTCAATTTCCTTCCCTTTATCTAAAGGATTTTCTATTTTGGGAATCTTTCTAGGGACGGGTTTCCTCCTACGCACACGTCTCCCTCCCACGAATCTTCTCTTTTTCTTGGCTTGGGTTTCTCTAGAGGTGGAGCATTGAATTCAATAGATTCTTCTATATCTGGTATATACCTATTGAAATCTCTGGAAACCTCTATTCTTACCGGATAGAGATTTAAATTCTGAAGGGCGTCAGACAATTCACTCATGCTGTTTAGCACACATGCAAAATACACACAAATACTAAGTTAAAATTTCATAGATAATATTGTGTGACTACAAAACAACTGAAATTTTAAAACACATGTAGGACCGTATTTGACAGTCGAGTGAGTCAATCTGAGCTAGAACCTACTGATTATGCAGCGGAAATACACAATCAGCATGAATCAAAGTAAAAACTTAGTAGAAATGAGTAGAAACAGATGAAGATCACTTTAATACGGTTTTCTCATTGTTGGTGCATTATGTCTAAAGCCTGTGTCTTAGTCTTGTTAGGTTAATGTATAGGGTCTAGATAGGTTGTTTATGTATTGTAAAGGGGTTAAATGTGTAATTTTGTGATGTTAGTGGATGAGGTCCGCTTATATGGACACATGTCATAAAAGCGGATCTATATGTTGGATGTCCGCTTATACGGACATGTCCATATAAGCGAACCTGTCACCACTATATATACCCCAGTCGTTTTCTCATTATGTACGTTGATGTCAAGTGTGGAGCCGAACTGCTGCCCGATTATTTTGTGAAAGATTAATGAGAAAACCGTATTAAAGTGATCTTCATCTGTTTCTACTCATTTCTACTACGTTTTTACTTTGATTCATGCTGATTGTGTATTTCCGCTGCATAATCAGTAGGTTCTAGCTCAGATTGACTCACTCGACTGTCAAATACGGTCCTACAACACACTAGGGTTTATTTATTTATTAAGGTTTCTAGATTATAGGTGACAAGACTACTAAAACTTGAGTTAAAATAATTAAAGAGTTGCATTTACTGCTACAGTAGCTAGCATATACAGATCTGCCCATTTTTCATCTAACTTGTCCTCCCAAGGTGATTTACTGGTTAATTCCTGGGTTTCCTGTTTAATCTTCTTTTCTCGGAATTTCTTTATTTTCTCCTGACTTTTCTTAAAATTCAAAATTCTTTTATTAGGAGAAAGTGGTTCCTCATATTGTGCCTTTCGCACAAATATTCCTTCTTCAGGAATTACAGAGTGATTTGAGGATTTGGTTTGGGATGAACTTCCCTTCTCGTTGGATGACCTATCTAATTTAAGATAGATGTTTGACAGCTTTTGTTTACCCATACTGTACACAAATATTCAAATAAGAAAACATATAATCACAGAATGACAAGTAGAAAAATTAAGTATTTTCTAAATACTTAATAGGCTTAAATCAGTGGCTCTGATACCACCTTTTCCTGTCACGGCCCCCGACCCGGTTTGACCCGTTTCAGGAGCCGCGGGACAGAAATCCCATGGTATTTATTTAACAGCGGAAGTTTTCTTCAGGATCTTTTTTTTTTAAACTGCAATTTCCCGATTATTTTATTTCACAACTCAGGATAAAATCCCGGTAATTTACAATCATAAGATTTTACGGAGAAATCTTTTATTTTACAAAACATGTTTCTTTATTTTATATTGAGCCACTTCCTTAAGCTTGTAGTGCTTCTCGGCACTTTTCCTGGATCACAACAGATCACCTGAAACATGTTTGAAAAAGGTTTTGTCAGCGGGAAATACTGGTGAATCATTCTTTTTAGTAAAACGACCTGTTTGTTATAATTTACAGTATTAAGGGAGATTACAATGTTTCAGATATCAACCAACTACCCACAGTATTTGTCACTCGAACATCCATCGGTAGCCTCGTAGCCCGATGGTATCTGTGACTATGGTCATATCACCCCTTGGCTAACTCGTTGTCCAATGGTGAAGTTTATCAAGTAATGTATACAAAACCCCACATACCGGCTGTAACTTGGTGATTACATAAACTTAATCACTGTAATTATAATTTTTGAAAATAAACATGATTTTGAAAGTAATTTGATAAAAAGAGAATGACTCACATTGCAGATTTAATTGAGCAGAGCCTAGCCTACTGATTAGCCTTTTAACCTAAATTAATATCATGCACACAACTCGGTTAGTAACTCAATACAGCATTTACGATAACTCACGAGATTAAAACCTTCACAACGAATGACAAAGTGCGATACTTAAACATCCATCGAATTAACGACGAATGACAAAGCATAAACCCTAATGTGGGCAGCACTTAAACATCCATTGGATAGTTTAATCGATCGGACATTGAATCGTAGCAGCGATCGAGTTATTACCCTGTTTTGCGGCAGCGATTAGTGATCGTGTGTGTGTTTTGGACTGTTTCTGCTATATCTCAGCGTATATTTTGAGTTTTAACGTCGTTCAAGTGCCCAAATTCCAGTCCCAAAGTCTACTATTTATAGGTAAATTTTGACCCCCCTCGCGTGACGCGAGGGGTCCTACCCTGGGCGTCGCGTGACGCGAGGGACACCTATTTACTATAGGGTAGCCACGTCCTTGACTAGCCTAGCTGAGTTGACGGATTTCATAAATTCGATTTTGACAGCGAGATTTTAAGATAATCGTAACTAGGGTTTTACCCCCCCCCCTGAGTTTTAGGGGCTCTGATCCTGATTCTAATTGTTCTGAAAATTTTAGGGTTTGTACAGAATCACTTGGGTTTCTCAATTAGGGTTTCCTTTTGGATGAAATAATAAAATAACTAATATTTTAATGAGAGTTATTACAGCAATCCCGCTTAAAATGCCCCATTTCACCACAACCAAAACAACCTTGGCCGCGTCCATCGTCATTCCCGTTTTTGCCCCGATTGTTGTTGTTATTGTTTCCACATCGATTTCCATTACTAGCTTGGTTTCCATAACCACCACGATTTCCATTTCCACCAAAATTACCATTTCCTCCCTGATTTCGATTCCCAGTCTGATTCCCATTACCACCACGGTTTCCATTACCGTTACCATTACCACCTGGTCCTCCATTTCTTCGCCCAGCACGCCTCCCTAGCATGCCCCACTTTGCCACAGTTCTCACGTCTCCCATACCTACATCGCCCGGTCTGATGATGTTGACAGATATCACACTTGGGCAGGGAGCCCATGTACCCTTTTCCTTTGGGTTCAGTATTTGCAACGCCAGTCCTGACCTCGGCTGGCTGGCTGGTATCCCTACGCTTGTTGGCACTGTTGTTGTTGTGGCTCGCTTGGGTGCCCTTCTTGAAGTTTGTAAACTTCCTTTTGTTTTCCCCAGATGACTCCAAGTGAGTCTCTTTCTTCTTTGTTTCATAAATCGAGAACTTTCCCAACTTAATTGCTTCTTCAGTGAGCGCTACACTCAAGTCAAAGCATACGAAGCAGCCTCACCCAGCGTCTGAACCAGAAGGTTCCACCACGACAATGCTCCATCTAGAAATAGCCCAGAAATGTACATGACTTGGTGCTCTGGAGCACATTTACTCATTCTCAGAACAGAATCTGTCTTCTCGACCCAGCACACAAAGGCTACGGCACCCCCAGTGCCGTCAAAATTCAGGGGCTTGCAGTCCAAAAACTGCTTATAGGTGTAGCCTGCAACACAAGCAACATCATTCACAGAAAGCATTAGCAAAGCACACCTGGAAATGTCGAAACGTATTGTAATGTGTCTTAGGTGACTTAAACATTACCATTTGATGGGTTATTCCCTGAAGTACCTCCGCTGTGTTCGGAGTGAAGGGCCTCGTGCTGTGCGATGGCCTGTGAGATGCGCTCTTGTAATTCCGCCTCTGTCGTCGGCAGAGGGTTGTTGGTATCGGTGTTCCTTCGCGGCGACATCTTTCTTCTAGGAAGAAGATCGGATTGGTCAGGTATTATTCGTTAAATAAATAAATGGTTGTCTAAAGGTCGTAGTACATATACATATAAGCAATTATCATAGCAAGCAATCATGCAACAACAATATCATAACACAAACATGTAAATCAACAATGTATTTAATAAGAACATGACTATTGACCTTTCCATTTAAGACCAACCACAAGTTACATTGTTTCCACATTGTATCGTATCAAAAGGGAGATATGGTCACACCACCCTTGTCAAATAAGTATGTCAATGTACAAAAGTAATGGTCAAAATATGGTCTTCGTATCTTCACTGTCCCGGCTCAATTGTAATGATCTCACCAAAAGTAATGCATCTGCACAAAACCAAAAACCTACTGTACTGATGGCGGGGGAGGAGGAGGGAGGAAAAGCAAACTGCGAACATGTGCGAGCTCCTCCTCGAGCTCATACACACGGCGAAGCAAGTAGCTAATTTGTTGCTCGATGGTAAGGAAACGGGCATCAAAACCCAGAAAAGGTGCGAGAGCAGCAGGTGGATGTGCAAAAGGGGACGACGATGAATATGGAGGAACAGAAGCAGCAGGTGGAGGTACAAACGAAGTTGAGGGTGATGTGTATGGAGGGACAAAAGTAGACTGACAGGGACAAAGAGGGCATGAAGGAGTCAGCTCGAGCTCCAGAACTCTGTGACTCAAGATCTCAAACTACAACTGTAAAGACAAAAGTAACTCATCCCGAGTGTATCCAACAAAATGGGAGGGATGGTAGGGGTCGGAAATGGGCATAGTATACGACGGAAACCATCGGAATGGCTCATCAAGCGGTGTAGAAGTAAAGGGAGTAAATGGTGCAGTGTGTGGGATCGAAGGAAAAGCTGCTGAAGCAAATGGGTCGTAACTCAGGGGCTGGCCCGAAGTACCCTCCCCTGGTCGGGGTGCAGGGATGTCCTGGAGGAAAACAATCGGTAAATCGGTACGATTAACATCAGACTCAACAGGAGGTAGGGGAGCAACATCAGCGGGTAGGGGTGGCGGAATGAATGGCTCAACAAGTGGAAGATCAATAGGTGCAGGTACTGGCTCTAGTACAGGGGTGCAATATCTGGTAATCCAAAAGGGACAGGATCCGGCTCAGGGACAGGCTCTGGATCGTGTGGAGGTGTAGGGACTCGTGCAGGGGATCCAGGTGCAACTGACATCGCGGTGTCATCATCAGAATCGGTAGCATAAAGCTGCAGTCCTGCTACCTGCAGGGCTGAGGAAGTCACAGACTCAAAGGAGTCTGAAGCCGAATGCAAACTGGAGTCGAAAGATAACTCAATGACTGGAATAGCAGAAGGAGGTACAACAGCAACATCATCATCAATCTCTCCGTCGCCCTGGGCGTCAGCTGGGGGACCATCCACAAATAAGTCGACATCATCGCCAAACAAGTCATCAAAGGGCCAATCCTCGGGAGGAATGACCACAAGGGGAACGACATCGAGGATCGGTGCCACAATGTGCTCACCATCAGGGTGACCAATGATGAGATGATCGTGAACAGGAGCAGGAATATCAAAAGGATCCTCAACGGGAACGCCATCAGCTATAGGTAAACCATCGCCAAAATCTGGTAACGCGAATGGCTGGAAGTCGTCCTCATCCTCGGACAACATCTTGGGATCACTCTCAGTGTCCGATGTAAATATCTCTGGCTCAGGCATGACCTCATCATCCGAAACGACGGCCATCGGGTCGTGGGCGTCAGATAACCCACTCTCGGAGGAAGACATGATGCCTGTAACATAACAATCATAACATGTGCACATATATTAACCACTAACACTCAGTATATGCAAACAAATACAACCATCACTTAATCATGTATTCACATTATCCTTCATGAGACCTTTCATTCTTAACTAGTCTTTCCCGTGCAAACTAAACCACCACTGTGACCTTGCAATCGTGTTTCTTGTCTTTCCTTTTGTAAAATGTTTGTTCCATGGATCTTGGCGTTTTGTGTATGCAATGAAAAATATTTTGTAAAAATATTTTCATGAGAGAGCCCTAATGATTGTAGTCTAGACTCGAGAAGGAATCCTAGTTCGCTACAATCGAAGCACTGATACCAAACTGTCACACCCTGACTTTTGCGGAAGCGTGATTACGTGTTACTTGCTTACTATCATTGCATTCAACTATAACAAACAACTATATGATAGAAACCACGATGTTCATCCATTAATGAGTTTCAAAATAAAACAACCAACATTGTTTAACAGCAAACCAAGACTTCAAGTTTAAAGTACATAATCAACCAAAGTTTTAAGTTCCATACTGGACTTCAAAAAAAGTCACTAATAACACTAGGCTGAACCATGTATCCTATCAAAGATAAAATACACGATCCAAACCCTTCAGCACTGGATGACATCGTTTATTAAAGACACGACTTGAAATCTTGAACGCCCGCCAGGTCCATAATCAGTTTCCTGAAATACATGTAGTTTGAAAACATCAACAAAATTTGAGCGAGTTCATGTGTTTTGTATGTGTGCACGAATAATCCTTGTAAACATTTGTAAGTATGTAATTTGTAAACCGGTATAAAAGCGAATATGAACAGATCAATTAATGATTGGCAAGGTCATTAATGTGTGTGTAACGGTGCAGGAAGGCTCAATCCTTTGCGTATTTCGTACCGGGCCTCCCGGTTGGGACGACATAGTCACCACATGCGGCCAACTCGCGGACCCATGGGTGGGGCTCGCAACAGCCAAATAGATCTATCACTCATGCCCCTCGGTCCTTATAAAAGGATTAATAGTCTCAAGTTAACGCCTACCCATTCACATGATCTAACAGTTCATTCCTTAGCATACCATTTGTAACATGTATTTCACCCCCGAAGTTATAAAACTGAAAACAGTTAAAAGAAAAGGGGGGCATGAACTCATAGTCTTGCATTCTTCGATCAAATTCTAGGTCGCACGACTACCTACACACGTGCTACAGTTTATTAGACGGGTGGGTCGTGCCTTGACTTTTAATCTTAATTAGTATCTTTGAGTTACATTTCTTAATGTCATAATCATTATTCCAAAGTATATAATTATTTGTTAAAATAATAATATTTTAACTTAAATTATATTTATTAATTATTGGAATATTTGTTAAAATAATATATTTTAACTTGATACCTCAAGTATTTATACATGTGCATTTTCCCCAAGGATGGGTATATTTATACTCGTATTCTTAGACTTGTGTATTTTGCCAAGTATTGGTGGCGTATTCTGATGTGTATTTATACGTACGAGAATACGTATTTTTATTGTATTTATTAAGTATTCTTATACTTAATTTTTATATTTATTTTTCAGAATATTATTCTTAACCAATAAAAATCACCAACATATATATTCTTAAAATATTTATATATTTTAAGAAAAACTTTTATAGAAAATTATCTATAACTTTTCCCTTGGCAAAAATAATTGTATTTTTATATAAACTTCAAAAATAATATATTTTCAAGATTAACTTAGAAAATATATATAAATCCATTTTTCATCCCAAAATAATATTTTCTAAATTTATTTAAGAAAATATATATTTTCTCCCAAGAATATTATATTTTCTAATTGTTCAAGAAAACATATATATCTTTCTTTACCCAAAAATAATATATTTTTTCCTTGACAAAAATATGATATATTTTGTAATAATTATAAAAATCATATTTTTCGTTTCCTTGGTTTCCAAAATACCGTTTTACTCACTTGTCAAAATATATACTTACAAATTTAATTTCCGGAATATTTTTGTGGTTCATATTCCTTGTTCGGTTGTTCCAACTTTTGGGTATAAATTATATATTTATTTTCTTGGAATTTTGGTAATATTTTGTATTGGAATTTTTGGTATTTTGGTGAGTTACATTATTTCAAGTCCTAAAATAATATACCTAATACACATAATATACAAGTAATCACACAAATTGTGACATCTAAATATATATTTTTCCTAAATACATATTTAGTCACTTTTACTTATCAAAAACACATTTATAATTTTTGTAACAAAAATTATGGGAAATTTTATATGAAAAATCATGGTTAAAATACACTTGTAAACACTTGTTTAAAAATATTTTTCTAAGTGTTTAATTTCTAGAAAAATTTTGTCATAGTTTCCCCTTAAAATGGAGGTTTCCATGCTTTCAAAACATATCATTTTCTTTTAAAATCATCACAAATCATCAACAAATCAAACAATACTTACCATAAGCCAAAATCATGCCATTTACACTACTTCATGAACTTGAAAATTTATAAAAATTTGTAGTAACTTACTATGGTGTTAAGTAAGCTTAGTTACTCTTTAAAGTTTGGTTATTTGTTTAAAAACATCATTCCTGACAAAGTTAGTCTTTCACAACTTGTAAATTGATTTTCTAAAAATATTTCTTCTTGAATTTTTCTTGTCATCAATATGTTTCTACACTTGATTAATCACTAAAAATGTGATTAGTTTCTTTAAAACTTATGTTTATGTAAATCTTGTAAGTAAACTTAGTTTCTTGAGAAAACTAGTTTTAAAATCACCCATGTAATAGACTAATAACATGTATGCATAATCATCTTCCACAAAATCATCTTTGTTTTCAAGTTCATGATGAACATAAAGGATGTTCATCTTGGTTTTTCACAAGATCGTCCTCTCATCTTGATAGATCATGTGTTTAATCACAATCTAGCAAGATTCATATGATGTTTAACATCATAAACACAAACAATCAACAATCAAGAAGCATACAAACACTTAAACAACATAGATCATGATGATTTAGAGCTTTATGTTAGTGATTATGTTCTTGATTATTTATGTTCTTCATGATTAGTTACTTATATCATATTTTAACCAACATAAAGAGAAGTAAAATGATATTAGGAGGGCCTTACTACTAGCATAAGGCTAGGGAAGAGGTTCAAGATGAAGATGATGATGAACTTGGTGGTTAAAAGCACTTGAGAGAGGTCCTTCACATTCCAATGGCTCCTAGCTTCTTAATCAAGCTCCTCACACCTTTGTATAACTTGAGAATGGGTGAACAAGAGATGAAAGTGATGGTGGGGGTGGTGCTTGGCTTCGGCCGTGACCAAGAGAAGAGAGGGAGAGAGTTTTGAGTGGAGTATGTGGTGAAAAATGAGAAGGTTTGGTCTTGTGGTTACTTAAATAATCTTCCAACATCATTTAGACCAATGGTTCCAATGTTTTTAAAGAAGCAACACAATCTAATAAACAATTAAACAAAAAATCATGGGTGGGCCACACCCGTGTAACCGTAAGTATGGGGGAGTATAGTTGGTTTGTAATGGATAGTTAAGGATAACTAGTTAGAATCTAATGTTTAGCTAGTGTTACAAGTTGTTATGTAATTTTAAGAGATGTTATGACGTTCGGGGACCATTACTAGCTCGGAAATGATGAAACAATGCTTCTAGTGAAATTTTAGTGTTTCGGGTAGTGTTCGGTTGGTTACCGGTTCGTTAAGGTGCTAAACTATGTAGTTTAGTGTGCTTTATGTTACATTTTGTGACAGTTTTGCTTCCCGACACTTAGGAAAGCATTCTGGACCATTTAACCATAATTCTACATAATATTAAGTTGTTTAAATGCTGATTTTTGCTGAATTTTGCTGAATTCTGCAGTTTATGAGTGTTTTAGGCACTTTCCGGCACTTAAACTATCACTAGGAAGGCAGTTTTGTGATCCTTACTTTCCTACACACTATACTAGTGTAACTCTTGGTTTCTGGCTCATTCTGTGTCTCAATACCATGTCTGTCTAAGTTCTGAACTCCCATCAGTATTTCTGATTTGTCTGGTAACTGTACTAACTCTGTTTCGTGCATCATTTGAATCAATAAAGTGTTGCATGCAATAATGATATGACATTATACAATATGTGATGCACATGTATGTATATGACAATAACCAGAAAGCATTCATGTCATTAATTTAAATCAGCACAGTCATTAAGTCATAATTACTGCTTAATCATTGTACGAGTACATGAAATTTTGACAGTTGTCACACTTACGTGGCACCAATCAGCGTGCGCCGACAACTGATCTGCGATCTCCACTTAGCCGCTGATGACAGAATAGACAACAAGGACAACAGTCAGGTCATGTGGATCTAATCAGCGTGCGCCAGCTTCCCTCTCGCCCAGAAGTACCAACGGTCATGGCAGAGGAGAAAAAACGGATATTCCTTGTTGCCGACTACAGGCCCAAGGCCCATCAGCCCATCTCCTTCCACACCACTCCGGCTATAAATAGGAACCTTCACTTCCATGTTGAAGGATCCACTTCCTTGCTCTCTCACTCTTAATTACATACTTATATTCTCAAAGCATATACTTATTCTCACGCCGGATGGTGGTTACGAGGAGAACCCCCTATTCCTCTCCTCGTAACGAGCTTAACGGTGTGTGTACTGTTTTGCAGGATCGTCACATTACAGCTTGGACGAGATAAAGAAGATTAACCTTATTTGTCGAGACACAAACTAATCACCAGATTAGTTTGGTGTTTCTTCAATTAGACATTTAGCTTTGCAAGAAAAGCATTAAAAGCTCATATTCAAACAAATAAAAATGTTGTAAGGTAACATTTTTGTTACTTGGTTATGAATAACAATATTTTAAAATTATAGATAACTTTAAGTTGTTATTTCATTTTTAACGCATTAAAGTGATCGTTTTAGTTGAGTATATTTTCTTTTAAAAAGAAACTAGAATTTTGACCCTGCCGCGCATTGGGCGGCAAAATCGCTTTTGAGACTTGGTAACACACGTAATGATGATGAGATTAACGTATGGTGTCCACACATGGCGTGACGTTTTGAACTGGGTTACATACGTTACGTTCGTGTCATTAACGTCATTAGACAACAATGTAAAGCAGTAAAAGTAATTTAGACATTAATGTGGTTAGGCATAGATAAAAAACATAATAATGTATCACACGTTACAATGTAAAGTCGTAAAAGTAATTTAAATAAAATTAAGTGTCTAGTTATTAAGTAGAAAATGTTGACGGTCAAATTTGTCAATTACCAAAAGTTAGAAGTGAATGTGTAACTTATTAAAGATGAGGGTTAATAGTGTTTCATGTCAAAAATTTGAGGGTATGACCCGCACGTTACGGCGGGTGTGAACTCGATCGTTTTCGGTGTGCGGTGTTTATTTGATTTTCGTTAGATTGTTAAAGGAGAAAAAAGTTTTAAAAATTATCAAAAAAAAACGTTTAGTTGATTTTAACCAAAGGTAAATAGTTTAAAAGAGAGAGAGAAAACAAAAGAAAAGGTAAGAATATATATTACAAGAAAAAATATGTTTGCAAAAAGAAAATTAATTTTTTTTTGTTTTACATGAAAAGAAACGTTTGCACAAAAAGAAATTTAAAAAGTTTTTGTTTATGGAGACTAAACTGTATTCTTATGCTAAAGGAAAAAAAAGAAAAAAATTGTCGTGGAAGGATAGAAAAAAAATGCAGTTGAAGGAAACCATTTAAAAAGTCAAAAGGGGAGAATCGAACTCGGGTAGAAATCTTGCAGACCACATGCCTTAGCCACTCGATCCAAGTATCTATTTATTTACATTTTTGCTTTCAAGTACTAATATAAACAAGAGTAAACTGCCATTTTGGTTCCCGTGGTTTGATCAATTTTGCCACTTTAGTCCAAATCTCAAACTTTTTACAATTGGGTCCCTGTGGTTTCAGTTTTGTTGCCATTTTGGTCCAAAAATGAAAACAGACCAGATTCCCCTAGTTAAACCCTCAACTTTTGTCCTTTCCCTCAGGGGTATTTTAGTCATTTACGTTTTATTATAACTGATTATCAATTAAAATTAATAAAACAAAACTATAAAAACTGAAACCCAGTCTCTCACCTCTCTCTCTAAACTCATCTCTCTATCTAAACTCTATCACCACACACACAGAGAACTTAATCAAACACCCACCACCAACCGGATAACATCCACCACCACCTCTAATAGCCATCGCCCACCAGAAACACTCCACCACCTCTAACCGCCATCACCCACCACCGGATCGGAACCCTAGAAAACTACCAGCCGCCATCGCTGGAATAAGAAGAGTTCAAACCACTAAGGTTAGGGTTTCGTTGTCGGCAACATGTTAATCGTTGAGCCAGAGGCTTCTCCAGCCTACGGCTATTGTGTTGCCGGTGAATTTAGGTTTCCTCATGTATTTCCCCATTGATTGATGATGATGATACTCTATTTAAGAATATCATAGAACTGTAAATTGTTTGAAGATGATGGTTGCAGGAGTTTGGAGAAGAGATGATGATGATGATGATGATACTCTGTTTGATGATTATTTTGATGATTTGGGTGCTGGAACAAACTCGTGGGTTAGGGGCGGGTGGTTGTCGGAGGTGGGTGGTGGTGGAACATGGTTGGTGTGGCGGAGAATGGGGTGGAGAAGATGATGGTTGCAGAGAGGAGAATGAGGTGGAGAAGATGAAGGTTGCAGAGAATTGGGGTTTGGATTAGGGTTTGCTTGTGACTCATTTGAGGAAGATAAAGATTTTTTTATTTAATTTTATTATTAATTAATAATCAATTATAATAAAATGATAATGACCAATTTACCCCTGAAGATAAGGACAAAAAAATAAGGATTTAATTTGAGGAATATGAGCTAAATTCACTTTTAGACCAAAGTGGAAAAAACTGGAACCATAGGGACCAAAATGAAAGTTTTGGACTAAAGTGGCAAAACTGCCCAAACCTTAAGGACCAAAATGGCAGTTTACTCTATAAACAAACAATGTCGATGGCTTTTGATTTGACAGCTGCCGACCTTTGTCTTTATTATTATATAAATATGCTATATTTTATTCTAATAAAAAATGTGAGTGTCTTTCGATATATGCGTGCCTAAATTAGGTTATTTCATATGGGGATGAATTATGAAAAAACTTATTTAAATGAGAAAACCAAAAAACTAATTAAAAAAGCCTAAAAAAGTATATTTTTTGAATTTTTTTATTAAAATCGCTATATTATAATTATAAACCTATAAATTAGCAACTTCTATATGCATATATATGTTGTACTTTTAGCTTTGGGAGTGTTTCAAAAAAAAATTGGAATTTTTCTTTTTTAACCCTAAAGTATCAATATTTGACAATTTTAGTTTAAGGTTTTAATCTTTGGTAATTTAACCCCCTTGATTAATTTGATTTTTCACTTTTACTTCAAACGTTTCCATCTTATACAATTTAACCCCTTTGATTAATTTGAACTCTCACTTCTAATTCAAAAATTTCCATCTTTTACGATTTTTTTTACTTTTAACCTAAAGCTTTTCAACTTTTGCAACTTTGACCCCATATACTTTTCATCTATCGCAAGTTTTGTGTTTAACGTTTCGTTCTAGATTTTCCGAGTTAACATGCCACAACGTGCGTGTGGAGTTCAACATTTTTTCATCTACTTTATCCTGTTTGACAGGCCCGTCACAACGCGTCTATTTTTCTCCGTTTGATAGGTCTGTTGCAATGCGTGGGTCATAGATCGGCTCAGTTATTATTTACTATGTTTTACACACAGGCTCGCGATCATGTAAGAAACATATGCCTTTAATCTAATATGATATATAACTAACGCATCCCCGCCGCATTGCGGCGGGTGGTAATTCTAGTTTAATATATATAAAAAACTTTTTTTTTCAAAAAAAAAATTGTACCGCACATGTGCAATAATACGAAAAAGCCTAAACCACCTAACCCACCCCCCACCAAAAACCCTCACCCCCCCCCCCCCCCCCAAAAAAAAAAAACCCTAAATCCACTCTCCCACAAAAACCTAAACCCCCCACCCACCCAAAAAGAAGGGTTATTAGATTTTATCACCCCAACTATCAGCCTTTGGCCGTTGCCACCCCAACTAACACTTTGACACTCGGCACCTCCAACTTGACTTTTAGTTTGTGCTGGCACCACTCTGTTAACTCATTACTAACAGAGTTAGTTTCTACTCCTACGTGTCACAACCAAGCTTACGTGGACAGGATGACATGGCGAATTTGTGGCACTATATCTCTATATATCTCTTCTGACATCATCATCATCGTGTTCGTTATGCTCATCGTTCAGGTGCCGTAAACGGAGTACGTTACGTCGTTCTCTTCTGACGTCATCATCTCCGTTTTCGTTAAGTTCATCATGTTCATCGATCTAATTCTCGATCTGATTATCAATTTGTTCTTCGATCCGATTCTCGATCTGATTATCGATCTGTTCTACGTTTCGTTTCTTGATCTGTGCGTTCGTTATGACGTCATCATCTTCATCGTAGTACCAGCGTGACCTAACTTGATCTCGAAACTCCTGATCTTCATCGGTGACGATATAGTTACCGTTATCCCAACCGTCGAGCTCGATACGGAGATAATCGTTATCACCCCAATCGTCTGCCGTACGATCGGAATCAGGCGAAGGTGGAGGCGGCTCATCGTCTTCACGCGCCGCCTGATCAATCAACGGGAGAACTTGAACGAACTCGTTACCGAACGCCGGAGTCTCTTCATTGCTAACTAAAACTGATATCGATTCAACGAATCCGTTTTTGCACTCGAAACAGACGACGTCAGGGTTGTTAGGTACGGTCGCCGGTGGTGGTGGTGGTGGTGAATCTGGAGTATTGGATACGGTCGCCGGTGGTGGTGGGATTAGATGGATGTTTTGAAGAAAACAAATCGAACATCAACATTTGTTATGAGACAATGCAGGTTTTTATATATACATATAGTGCCACGCAAGTTTTTATATATACATATAGTGCCACGTAATCTCCATGTAATCCTGTCCACGTAAGCTAGGTGGTGACACGTAGGATCAGAAACTAAAAGTCAAGTTGGAGGTGCCGGGTGTCAAAGTGTTAGTTGGGGATGGAAACGGCCAAAGGTCGATAGTTGGGGGGTGAAAAAATCCAATAACCCCCCAAAAAAACCTAAAACTAAACTCTAAACATGAACCCCCAAAAAAACTTAAGCCCCCCACCCGCATCCCTCAAAAAACCTAAACCCCCCCCCCCCCCAACCCGCACTCCCCAAAAACCTAAACCCTCCTCTCCCCCCACACCCAAAAACCTAACCTAAACCTTAAAAAAACCTAACTCTAAAAGCTAAATTAAACTCAAAAGCTAATTTTAAACATACTATGCACATGTGTAGCATATACATATAATGCACATATGCGGTACACATATAATGCACATGTGCAGTACAAGTTTTTTTTTTTTTTTTGAAAAAAAAAATTATACATTAAAAGTAGCGAACTTTTATAAAAAAAAATTGTAAAAAAATCGCCATGTTTTTTAGGCTTTTTTAGACAGTTTTTTAGTTTTCTCATTTACATGTAGTTTTCTCATTATCCTTTCCCTATTTCATATTACGATTATATAATATATATCAAGAACATATGATATAAATGCGAATTTAAACATTGGAACCAAAATTTGTTGCTATCTTTATAAATCATCATCATCAAGACCAAGAAACATAACATTAATGTAACCAGTGGAGGAGTTTTTTTTTAAAGGCACCAGTGGAGGAGTAGATCTCTTATTATGCATATGGATTTCAATTTTCAAGTGTATTAAATAACCCTGTAAAGGTTTTATCCCGAATTCTTACAATACTTGGGAGGGATGCATATATGGATCTCAATTTTCAAGAGTAAGAAAAAAGGTTACATGACTAACATATATACTTATATAATTATAACTGATTTTATACAATTTTTACACTTATATAATTATAACTGATTTTTGTTCAAGGTCCCTCCACTTGATTAAACCCCTATGCAAATAAAATCTCGAAAAAAAAAACGATTTTTACACTTATATAATTATAACTGATTTTCGTTCAAGGTCCCTCCACTTGAGTAAATCCTATGCAAGTAAAATCTTTAAAAAAAAAAAAAAAAAAAAAAAAAAAACATAAAACCGGGTATTGGTTCAAATCAGTTCGGGTATGGAACTGGTTTTGAAGAGGGAAGTGATAGATTAGTTTACGGTTTTGCCATTCTGACCTGTTTAGGTAGGGCATAACCGGGTTAGAACCGGTTTTTAATCATATGATATTGAAACAATGAATAACCGACTGGTAAGGGTATACCCGTTCAGTTCCTAGCAATACCCACCTCAATTTTTACCGGGCTTTCAATATTGAAGACGGATTGAAATCATTTCATGTCGTCCTAAATCACATTTAACAACTCTAAATCAATTGTCACACACATATCTGCATACATTGTTTTAATCTTCAACTGTCAAACCCAATTTGATTAATCCGCAAACATTTTATAAGTATCAAAATTAAAATTACAAAAAGGTAAAACTACTATGACAAATAATCTGATTATTCACAATTTTAACATATCCATACACCTAAACTTAAATCTATAAAATTTGAAAGATACAAAAGAAATGTGCGCGACAAAATCAAGTTTGCATCTGCGTTTATATCTTAAGAATACAAAAAAACAAAGTTAAAAATGCAAACTTAAATGCGTTAAAAAGATATAACCCTCACGCTATTTAAGCCCACGTTATTCTTTATGCATCTACATGATGGGTTGGAGTTCGGATTCTCCAACAGGACCAAACCGGACTGGTATCGAAAACCATAAGGATGTAATACCGAAGACCAGATTAGAAGTACCCCAGTCGGGCAAACCAAAAATTGTTGACGCTCATCTTTATACATCAAATAGATTTGAGAATGTGAAATGGAGTGACCAGGGCGGGTCGAGTTGGGCCAGGACCGAAACTGTTAGAACAACCATTTTCAAGCAGTTCATTCAAGTTCCCAAAAATCATTCAACCATACTCAACCAAATATGAAACAACACTGGACCAGACAATGAAGAAACTTATATTCCTTAGGAACCTTAATTCCAACAAACTTATGAACCTTATCAAGAAACCATATCTAAATTATGAACAACTTACAGAACTCGATCGCACGCAGATGAAGATGACGATGAACAGACAGACAATGATGATCTACCTCAAAATGAAGATTTTGGGTGAATTTTGACAAATCCATGGTAACTAAACCAGTTTTTATGAAGCAAACCCAAACTCCCAGTTTTGGGTCACTCCGGTCCATATGGGCTGAACCAAAAAGAGTTTTAACGTAGAATGAGCATGGTTTAGAAATCTGGATCTTCTCTGATTATGTTTCTTACATTGGTTGTAAGATAGTTTGATGATTTTTGGTTCCATTTTACGCGACTTATAGTTTAATTACTGTCACATTATCTTTTAGGGATGGTGAATAGGGTGAAAAGAAACTACCTTAATCCTCTGCTGCTGCTGCTGCTGCTGCTTGCTGCTTGTGCTGCTTGCGGCTTGCTGCTTGCCGCCCAACTAACCACAGATGGTCAGTCTTGAAACATCAGCACTAGAAGCATATAATGTTGAAAAAAACATTTTATACCATAAATATATCATATAATTAGTAAGAAAGCATTGGCTGCACAAGAAGCTAATATGTGATATAACTGCTTTAATTATTAGTCCTTTAATACTTTTCTAAAACCGCCCATATCAAGCAAAACTCACTTTGGTCAATACACATTTAGACCAAAGCAAACTGGTACTTTCTAAGTTGACCCGTTAAAGCCGTTACCCAACCAACTTGCTCGTTTTGCAGGCTAAGCAAAAACCATAAAATAAGACCCAAAGATAAAGAAACTGAACAATCCCAAAGATAAAGAAACTGAACAATAAGTAATAAGGAAAAATCTCTCCATGTATATACTATATAGTCAAGACATCATAGTCATAATTCAAAACCATCACTACATATATGTAAATATCACACGTAGAAACCTTAGTCTTAACAGATAAGACTATTAAATCCAACGCATCAGAAAATCTTCATATCTGCAACCTTTGACTGGGTGCTTCTTCTTGGATAAGAACTCACTAAAACCATTCAAGTTTGGTAATGGAGTAAGAGACTTTTTTGCATGAAGCCAAGTTCATTTGTGGTGGCCCTATTTCTTCCTCACTATTATTCTCAGAATAGATTGATTTGGAGCTTCAATATCTGTTATCTCAAGTGGAGTGTCATATTTAATTATAACTTTCTGAAGATTTTGATGGCCATAAACATAAACTCTTTTGAAACCACTACAATTGTCAATAACGAATACTTGTAGAAGAGGGCAACTAGCGACGAGATACGTGATCACTTCACTATTTAAGGGGATGTTTACAAGTTTCAACTGGATCAAAGACTTAAACTTGACAGCATCGACCGTCAATGAAGAAGGCAAGTCACAGCCATGTATGGTCAAAGATTCTAAAACAGAAACAGATAAGAGCATGTTAGGCAAACGGTACTTTGGAACATCTAATGATGATGAGTAGGTAAAACTTATCAACAACTACCTGACGCCATTATTAAGAACTTTTTCAAGGCATCTATCTACAATATCTGATTCCCCAGGCGCTTGGATAGTTGCAAAGAGCAAGAGCTTGTGTGCAGTGAGATTTTGATGGCAAAATCTAGAGGTGGTATACTCGATATACTTGAAAAACTCTGGCTTTCAGATGTCTAAAATTGTAGAGGGTGAAAGCTAAAAATGGGAAAGAAGCGGTTAGGTGAAACCATTTCTTAGATAATACACTCATTCGAACAAGCACTGTAGGAGGAATAAAAGAGAATGAGAGTATGTGATGAAGAATGAAATCAGCAAGGTGTGAAATCCGCCATTTCTTCCATCTACAAAACAGAAATCGAAATTATAAACTGTGAAACAGGACGATTGATGTTCATCCAGAACCAATATCAAATTGACATTTCATCAAACATGTGGTGTGCAATACCAATCCTGTAAACATTTCTGAAAGTGTATAGCAGGTAGGGCTGTAATCGAACCGAACGAACACGAACAAGGCCATGTTCATGTTCGTTCGTTAAGGAAATTAGCATGTTCATGAACTGTTCACGAACACATACCGAACATATGTTTGTGTTCTTTCGTTAAGGAAATTCAGTTGTTCGTGAACACTGGTCTTGAACACAAACGAACATGAACGGACATTTAACTTGAAAATAAAAAATAAAAACATTGTTAACCTTAAACATTAGACATATGTAGTTAAATACAACCATCAAATTATAAATCAAAGCACAAAACACAAGAAGTGTACTACAACCACCAAACGATGAATCAAGTTTAACTAACGTAGACATAATTATTCAAAGTTTAACTAACTTAGACCATAGTTATCGATAGCGAATAGCGGTCAATAGCGATAGACAACCTATATGATACGTAGCGATAGCGATGAAATAGCGTCCGCTATTTCGTGTTTAGCGATAAGGTAGTAGATAAATTAAAAAATAAAAATAGCTATCCATATTATATATATATGTATTTTATAATGTTAATTTTGTATTTTTATGTTTAAATGAAAAAGTTTAAGGACCAAATGTAAACTTCTGAAGATAGAGGGGGTTAAATGTTTATATAGACAAACTATCTTTACACTTTTTAAGTAAAAAGTTACAAGTTATAGGGACTGAATTTAAACTGATGAAAGATAGAGGGGTTAAATGTTTAAAAACCTAAACTTATAAAAACCCTAAAAGCCTAAAAACGCAGATACGCAGCCGCTTGTCTTCTTCTTCCCCCTTCTTCCTGGTTTCCAGCTGAAAGCAACACCGTCGCCGGATTTTGTAGACACAGATACGCAGCTGCTGGTCTTCTTCTTCCCCCTTCTTCCTGGTTTCCGGCTGAAAGCAACACCGTAGCCGGATTTCACGTCGGAAGTCGCTATATCATCGATATAAGGTCGATATGTACCTTGTAGCGATATATGGCCGCCACGCCACGCTATTCGCTATAGCGGCCGCCATAAGCGCTATCGATAACTATGACTTAGACAAAAGTATCCCAAAAAAATATCTTGAATGTCCAAAGTTATAGCTAACGTAGAAAAAATAGAGTTTCAAGTTTTCAATATGTTTAGATAAAAGCTTTATTATTTTTAATTTTTTTAATATAATTAAACGAACATGAACGAACGTACCGAACGTCCACGAACGCATTCCAATGAACGACACCTTTGTTCGTGTTCGTGTTCATTCACTAAGCTAACCGAACGAAATTTTGTGTTCGTGGTCGTTCGTTAAGCTAATCGAATGAACACAAACGAACTTTCCGCTGAACGGTTCACGAATTGTTCGCTGAACGTTCGGTTCGTTTACAGCCCTACCAGTAGAACCTGCATTACATTCTGCAGGTTGATCATACAAAGAAGTTGCAAAAGCATATCTCTGCTGCATCTGGCCCGCCCATGTGGTGTTGCAATTAGCGTTGGGGAGCCAACTTTTCTTCCTAAATTTATTCACCAAAATACTTCAACCGTCAAACAAACAAACAAAAAGGCAGTAAGAAACACTGAGAAACATTACCTATAAAAAGATGTTAATAGGTTATATTTGGTCTAGTAAGACACGTTTCTAATTTGGATCGCTTCGGTTTTCGTTTAGATTCAAAAAATTGAGAAACTGAATAAACCAATCCAAACCGATGAACACCCCAACATGTTATCACAGACCCTGTTTGACTTTTCTCTAAATGCTAAGAAAATAATATGACACAATACATACCTGTAACAATAGCATTGCACAAACCCCACTCTTGCATGGTAGTTTTTAAGATTATGAGCATCTAAAAACCATGGCAACGTCTAACAAAAACCACACATTAGGATAAATAGTAGAATCAGATTAAGGGCTATTTGTTTGCCTCTTAATGAGGCTCTTAGGTGCTATTTGTTTTTTCAAAGGTAAAACATCTGCAGTCTACGGACCACATCTGCAGCTGAAGAAGTGGACCAAACCTCTGCAGTCTGCAAGAAGAAGACTGTTTGTTTTTTAACTTCTGCAAGCTGCTGAAATATAAATAAACTGATTTTATTTAACTTAAAAGAGTTTTTTAACATTCAAACATAAATAATAGTTATACAATACTGAAATAATATTCAAAACAGACAATAACATTTTTCTAAATCATTGAATCCATGCTTTGCATTAACTGCTCAGCAATCTCATCTCGTAACTGAGTCATATATTCCCGATCCGATGCAGTACCATGTGCTTCAACCTCGTCTTCATAAGCATCAACGTGCACATAGTCGGACAAATGATTCACGAGACATACGTAGAAGTTCAATGCATTGTTTGGGATTTCCTGTCAATAACTCTAACGTGTATTTATGTCTTGTCATACCCGAATCATTGTCTCGCATTCGTTTTAAACCTCTCTTCCAAAAAAACCGGACATACAAGTACATAAGAATAGAGAAGTAATTTCTTATTATAATCCATTATGACCCTGTTTTAACAATTATAAACAACCAAAAGCGTAAGCATAAAATGTCTTTAACATAAACCAAAATCATACAATGTCAAACATAAACCAAAAGCATACAATGTTAAACATAAACCAAAAGCATACAATGTCAAATATAAACCAAAAGCAATCAATGTCTCAATCATAAACCTAATAGTCGTGTTAAGCAGATAAGGTTCTTCACTACTTTATTAGGCCTAAACTTTTAGCCATCATCGTCATCACGATCCACACTCTTAAGACCTCGGGAATTTCTGGCAATGCCATCCACGCCTCTCTCATGACGGAGGACACTCCAAAAATATGAAAAGCAGCTAAGAATATAAGATCTACCGGGTCTAACCCAACCAAGTTTAACTTATGAGAACACTCACGAACTGTTGGCCCTTATTTGCCTTTAATGAAAAATTGTAGAGTCTTCTGCATATCACGTGCTAAATCATCATGGTTAATACATAGTTTTGAGGTTTTGGCCCTTTTGTTTGGATTAGGCTCAGGAGTAGGCTCAAAAGTAGGCTCTGGAGTAGGCTCAGAAGTGCCGGCATCATCTTGTGTGTCATGATAATGGGTGTCTATAATCATAAGTGATTGGACACGATGACAAGAAGATCCAACCCTGGATGTTGTTTGTGTTAAGGTCCACTTGCAATTTCCAGTGGCAGTATTACCATCAAACAATTCTGCACAAAGTTCTGGAAAAGGCAATGGAACTGTTTTCAATGATGCAGCATTTGGATGCCCCTAAACCCAAAGTAAAAAAAAAGTGTTATAAATTTTTGTTTGTAGGATTATGTTTAAAAATTATATAAATGAACATACCTTCTTAAATTCTTCCCATTCCTCGTTCGTTAAGGTAAAAGTATTTGTTTAAGCGTTGTATATGTCACCGGTTTTGTTTTTCAAATACACCCAACTTACGTATTTGGCTTTAAGATTATCATATGCATTCTTCATTTGTTTTTTAGTCAAATCCAAGCCAAACTTTTCCTTAAGAACTTTTCCTAAATTATTCCACGAGTCTTTATGCAAACTCAATCATTTTCTACCCACCGTGTTTATCTCTTCAATGCAAGTCTCTAATAAGCATTTTAGATGCGCATTTGACCATTGTTGTTTCTCTCTCATTTCTACTAATCAACAAACAAGCTATTAACATACTAGGCGCGAATCATGTCAATCCATAACCCTAATCAATATAGTAGAATGCATAAATTAATTGTATATATTAAACATCAAGTTTTAACCACATACAAGTTTCAAACAAACAATAGTCGACATATGAATTTACATCAAGTTTTAACCACATACAAGTTTCAAACAAACACTTGTCGACATATGAATTTACATTAAGTTTTAACCACATACAAGTTTCAAACAAACATCAAGTTTTAACCACATACAAGTTTCAAACAAACACTAGTCGACATATGAATTTACATCAAGTTTTAACCGCATACAAGTTTCAAACAAACACCACCTTAATTTCAAAGAAACAACACCTAATTTCAAACAAACAGCATCTTAATTTCAAACAAACAGCACCTAATTTCAAACAAACAGCACCTTAATTTCAAACACACAGCACCTATACAAAAATCATGGAGATGTCGGCTGTGGAGAATCGACGGAAGGTAGGGTCGCCAGAGAAAGAGAATCAACGGAATGTGGGGTCGACGGAGATGTGGGGTGGCGGAGGAGGTGGAGGTGTCGGCTGGCTGGAGAAGATAGAGGTGTCGTTGTGGAGAAGACGGATACTAGGGTTTTGAGGTGTGTTTTGAAAGAGCAGAGATTTAGAAGAGGTTTGAAGATGTAAGGCCAGGTATGTGCGAGGAAGAGGTTTTTTAATGAAATCACTTCGAAAAAACAAACACGTTGTAGACTCAAACGCCTGCGCGTGGTCTGCGTGGGGTAGACATAAGAGGTTTGGAAGTGCTTTTCACAAAAAACAAACACCCCCCTAAGTGTTGAACCAGTAAGAGGTCTGAACATTAAGAGCCAGTATAATACTTAACCGTTCAGAGCAAATGTCTGACCAATTCAGATTAGAGGTCTTAGCCATTCAGAGGCAAATGTCTAAACCATTCAGACATTTGCTCGCGAAACAAATAGTCTGAACCATTAAGTGATGAATCAGTAAGAGGTGTGAATCATTAAAGTGTTGAACCAGTTAGAGGTCTGAACATTTAATGCTTAACCGTTCAGAGGCAAATGTCTGACCAATTCAGATAAGAGGTCTTAACCATTCAGACTCGGTATATCGCTTAACCATTCAAAGGCAAATATCTAAACCATTCACACATTTGCTGGCGAAACAAACAGTCTGAACCAAATTAAGTGCTGAATCAGTAAGAGGTCTGAATCACTAAGGGGGTGTTTGTTTTTTTGTGAAAAGCAATTCCAAACCTCTTATGTCTACCCCACGCAGACCACGCGCAGACGTTTGAGTCTGCAACGTGTTTTTTTTGGAAGTGATTTCATTAAAAAACCTCTTCTAAACCTCTTCCTCGCACAGACCTGGCCTTGCATCTTCAAACCTCTTCTAAACCTCTGCTCTTTCAAAACACACCTCAGAACCCTAGTATCCGTCTTCTCCACAGTGACACCTTTATCTTCTCCAGCCAGCCGACACCTCCACCACCTCCGCCACCCCACATCTCCTCGACCCCACCTTCCGTCGACTCTCTTCCTCCGGTGACCCCCCTCTTCCGTCGATTCTCTTCCTCCGGTGACCCCATCTTTCCGTCGATTCTCTTCCTCCGGCGACCCCACCTTCCATCGATTTCTCCACAGCCAACATCTCCATCTTCTCCGGCTTAAGGTCCGTGTTCTTGTTGATTTTTGTATAGGTGTTGTGTGTTTGAAATTAAGGTGCTGCTTGTTTGAAATTAAGGTGTTGTTTGTTTAAAATTAGGTGTTGTTTGTTTGAAATTAAGATGCTGTTTGTTTGAAATTAGGTGTTGTTTCTTTGAAATTAAAGTGTTGTTTGTTTGTTGTTTGTTTGAAACTTGTATGTGGTTAAAACTTGATGTAAATTCATATGTCGACTAGTGTTTGTTTGAAACTTGTATGTGGTTAAAACTAGATGTAAATTCATATGTCGACTAGTGTTTGTTTGAAACTTGTATGTGGTTAAAACTTGATGTAAATTCATGTCTGACTAATGTTTGTTTGAAACTTGTATGTGGTTAAAACTTGATGTTTAATATATACAATTGATTTATGCATTCTACTATACTGATTAGGGTTATGGATTGACATGATTCGCGCCTAGTATGTTAATAGCTTGTTTGTTGATTAGTAGAAATGGGAGAGAAACAACAATGGTCAAATGAGCATCTAAAATGCTTATTAGAGACTTGCATTGAAGAGATGAACACAGTGGGTAGAAAAGGATTGAGTTTGCATAAAGACTCGGAATAATTTAGGAAAAGTTCTTAAGGAAAAGTTTGGCTTGGATTTGACAAAAAAACAAATGAAGAACGCATATGATAATCTTAAAGCCAAATACGTAGGTTGGGTGTATTTGAAAAACAAAACCGGCAACATATACAACGCTCAAACAACAACTTTTACCTTAACGAACAAGGAATGGGAAGAATTTAAGAAGGTATGTTCATTTATATAATTTTTAAACATAATCCTACAAACAAAATTTTATAACATTTTTTTTACTTTGGGTTTAGGGCATCCGAAGGCTGCATCATTGAAAACAGTTTCATTGCCTTTTCCAGAACTTTGTGCAGAATTGTTTGATGGTAATACTGTCACTGGAATTTGCAAGTGGACCTCAACCCAAACCACATCCGGGGTTGGATCTTCTTGTCATCGTGTCCAATCACTTATGATTATGGACACCCATTATCATGACATACAAGATGATGCCGACACTTCTGAGCCTACTCCAGAGCCTACTGCCGAGCCTACTTCTGAGCCTAATCCAAACAAAAGCGCCAAAACCTCAAAACCATCTATTAACCATGATGATTTAGCACGTGATATGCAGAAGGCTCTACAGTTTTTGATTAAAGGCAATGAAGGGCCAACAGTTCGTGAGTGTTCTGATAAGTTAATCTTGGTTGGGTTAGACCCGGTAGATCCTATATTCTTAGCTGCTTTTCATATTTTTGGAGTGTCCTCCGACATGAGAGAGGCGTGGATGGCATTGCCAGAAATTCCCGAGGTCTTAAGAGGGTAGATCGGGATGACGGCTAAAAGTTTAGGCCTTATAAAGTAGTGATGAACCTTATCTGCTTAACACGCCTATTAGGTTTATGTTTGAGACATTGATTGCTTTTGGTTTATGTTTGACATTGTATGCTTTTGGTTTATGTTTGACATTGTATGCTTTTGGTTTATGTTAAAGACATTTTATGCTTACGCTTTTGATTGTTTATAGTTGTTAAAACAGGATCATAATGGATAATAATAAGAAATTACTTCTCATTATTCTTATGTACTTGTACGTCCGGTTTTTTCTGGAAGAGAGGTTTAAAACGAATGCGAGACAATGATTCGGGTATGACGGGACATAAATACAGGTTAGAGTTATTGACAGAAAATCCCAAACAATGCATTGAACTTCTACGTATGTCTCGTGAATCATTTGTCTGACTATGTGCACGTTGATGCTTATGAAGACGAGGTTGAAGCACATGGTACTACATCGGATCGGGAATATATGACTCAGTTACGAGATGAGATTGCTGAGCAGTTAATGCAAAGCAGGGATTCAATGATTTAGAAAAATGTTATTGTCTTTTTATGAATATTATTTCAGTATTGTATAACTATTATTTATGTTTGAATGTTAAAAAACTCTTTTAAGTTAAATAAAATCAGTTTATTTATATTTCAGTTTATTTCAGCAGCTTGCAGAAGTTAAAAAACAAACAGTCTTCTTCTTGCAGACTACAAAGGTTTGGTTCACCTCTTCAGCTGCAGATGTCTGCAGATGTGGTCCACATACTGCAGACGTTTTACCTCTGAAAAAATAAACAGCACCTTAATGGTTCAGACCTCTTACTGGTTCAGCACTTAATCATTCAGAATTTGCCAAACAGCCCCTAAATATAATAATTAGAAGAAAAGTCCAGTAAAATTAAATGCCTTGGTTGGATTTGTTCCAAGTACCCAACTAAGCAAATTGAAAGTTCCACTTTCATTCTTGCTTTCACATTATTAGAAAGAGATTACGATGTTACGGTGATAAAATATATATTGTAAAAGAGTCATGAGTTATGTTTTAAGAGTAGGATATAACTGAGAAATAATAATTTGTGGTACATAGATCATAATATAATGTGATCTAAGTATAAAAAAGGTAATTTAAATCAAAACATATAGAGAGGCATCATAACTTATACACATAACAATTAGAAATGACAATACTTACAATCTGCAGGATGCCACCGAAATTGCAAACTACAATTCAACAAACAATTGGATATAAAATCCATAGCCAAATAATGCATTAGCAAAGAAAAAAACCCAATCGAAGTATATCGTATCGAAATTGCGGGGCACACAAATTGAAAAAAGAATAAGTTCAATTTTTGTTACCTGTTATGTTGAAAGTTCCAATTGGATCCTAACAGTTTTCAATAACCTGCAAAATATCCTTCCTAATAAAGAAAGTGAGTTTACGAAGATATGTGATTTTTTTTTGTACCAGGTTACATTAAAATTTTAACAACTAAAAGAGTATGATAAATAAGCATGGTAAGATAAAGTAAAAGGATAACACAAATAGTGCATAAAATTTGTGATGAATATATGTTTTCCCATTTTATTTTCCAATTCTTAATGTGGTTCTACTTTTGAACCACTTTTCAATCAAATTCGCCTACAATGAATCAAAATAACAGTTTAACGCGACCACTCCTTTTGATGGACATATGTCAAAGATAAATCTATAATAACATCACATCTTTTGTCAAAAATACGCAAACATTATCCAAGGTAAGTGGCAAACCAGTAAAAACCATCAAAAGTTGAGATGCAAATATTCTACCATAGTCTACCACCAAAAACCATGAAGTAGTCGGTAAACTACAGTATATAGCCGACTATCATGACCTAAACCGAATGATTATTGTGTTACGGGAAGTAGATAAAACAGAGCACAGTAAAGGTGTGATAGAATCTAAAATTCAGATTTGATTGAAACAAGAACAAACAAGATAGATAATCCAATTCGAGAAGGATTTGGTCTCCATATAAAAGGTTTAAGAACCCTAATTTTTATAACAAAAACATCGACTTCCGAAACATTCCCTATCCTGCCTTATTTAACATAAAAAGAAAAGGTAATTAACTGCTAGAAACTGCCCCACTACTTGCTCCTAAAACTATTCCCTCCAAAACCCATTTCTGCAGATAATTAAATGGGTCAAATACCCATCTGGAGCTGCCCACAAGACATGGGTCGACCCATGGGTTCGTATCAATACTTCCGACCCGGAAAATCGACTTGTCCTCAAGTCGAAAGATGGGAAAAACGTTATGCCAAGCAATAAGCCATTCAATTTTAGGTTGACCTGCTTGTATTATCAAAATTGTATTATCCGGCACGGGTTTTGGTTTCCCAGCCTTTGTTACCAGGGCAGTGGAGTTTTCTATCTCCTCTGGCTCAACATTTGTTTGTTTTTCTGGCCACTCTTCTTTTGAAGAGGTATGTTGGTCTAAATCTTCGATCTCCTTGTTTAGAGGAAATACTTTCACAACCAATTCAACACCCAAAGCTTTATGATTATTAGATTCTGTAGAGGACTTTTTCACCAACTGCTCGGCACCCAAAATGGTCTCAGATCCAATGGCGTTATCACTAGATCTCATCCACTTCACCTTTTCCTTGCACATGTCTTCTGGTTTGTCATTTTTTCCTTGATTTTCCCGTGCCTCTTTCTCATCAGTTACTTCAAAATCATAGTTCTCGGGAACTCTTACAACTTCAGACATGAAACTGTCACCGATATCGACCTCCTTGACCCGATCTGTCAATGGACCTTGAGGTGCATCCTTAGGTTTCTTGTAATTCATCCACGCCTCCTTGAAGGCAGCAACATCCTTCTTCAGAGTTATTAAAGAGTCTAATATGGCTTCAATTGCTGTTAATCGTTGCTCTTGGTACTGTTCCTGGTTCTGCACCATCGCTGATATGGAGTGTATGATGATATTCAAAAGGCTAGAACTGCGGTTACTAAGAGTAAAATCAGATTTTAGAAATTGAACGTTTCTGGATTTCAGAATATGATTTGTGACATTCAAAATTTCAGAAACTGAAGAGAACAGGATTGGTAATTGATCGGATTTCCGATTGGACAGGAGATGGCAATTGAACTGGAATTTCTGATTGGATTGAAAATTTCCGATTGAAATTTCCCGGCAATGGAACCAATTGATAGAATCTGAAATTCAGATTTGATTGAAACAAGAACAAACAAGATAGATAATCCAATTCGAGAAGGATTAGGTCTCCATATAAAAGGTTTAAGAACCCTAATTTTTATAACAAAAACATCGACTTCCGAAACATTCCCTATCCTGCCTTATTTAACATAAAAAGAAAAGGTAATTAACTGCTAGAAACTGCCCCACTACTTGCTCCTAAAACTATTCCCTCCAAAACCCATTTCTGCAGATAATTAAATGGGTCAAATACCCATCTGGAGCTGCCCACAAGACATGGGTCGACCCATGGGTTCGTATCAAGGTGACATTTTTGAGGTATATATTATTCAATCGTTTAACAAAAATAAAAGTATCCAACAAGTTATAACCGAAATCAGTCAATTATTAACTATACATAACATTGACATAAAGACATTACATCTGGAAACAAAAAAAAAGATGCAAACATATCTATCAAACATGATAAACATACAAAACAATCACCTAACTTCATCAAACATTCACTAATAGTATGTTACCAATTACTAATCATATGAACAAACAGAGCTTCAGCTATACATGATCAAATCATGACAAAATTGAAGTCTAAATGTTTAAAACTTTAGATTATAGCATAAACTTAGCATCTTTATAAAACACCAGTAATATACACTCTATAAGATCAAAATCAACCAAATTTATCAACAAATATATGAACTCAAAACTGAAACAAATCATTAAAATCGAATCAATAATCAAA
The DNA here is from genome assembly GCA_030545235.1 of Helianthus tuberosus. Taxonomy (NCBI): domain Eukaryota; kingdom Viridiplantae; phylum Streptophyta; class Magnoliopsida; order Asterales; family Asteraceae; genus Helianthus; species Helianthus tuberosus. The sequence continues at coordinate 82,122,759 of CM060371.1, read as the reverse complement.
CCCATTCACAAATCATACTCTCAGAGATCCAGTACCAGAGAGTATGATATGCGTAACATTATAGTTTTTTTCATATCATTTAAAACCTATTTTAAGATTGTTTCTTGAAAATATTTGGTATGATGATACTTAATCCATCTGAAGTTCTCTTTTTAGTTAGAGTTGTATAAAAGTGGGTTTTATACAAAAAACCGGTTTCGTTCCAGCCAACGAATCACTAACCGGGTATTGATTGGAACATGTTCGGGTATAGAACCGATTTTGAAGAGTGAAGTGATCGGTTCGTTTCCGGTTCCAGTTTGTTTCCGGTTTTTGACCGGTTCAGGTAGGGTATAACTAGGTTGTAACCGATTTCTAATCATAGGATATGGAAACAATGAATAACTAGCTAATAGGGCCGGGTATAGAACCGGTTATTCCATAACCGGTTATTAGCAATTCCCACATGTGCTTTTACAGGGCTTTCACAGGTTAAAATTAATTCATGCCGTCTTAACAATTCCAATTCACACTGAACTACTCAAAATCGATTGTCACACATACCTAGTACTTGTATAAACTTGGAACCTAATATTTGCATACATTGTTGTAATCTTGAATTGTCAAACTCAGCTTGCTAAAACCACAATATTTTATAAGTATCAAAACTAAAATTACAAAATCAAGTCTGCATCCTCATATGCACACTTGAAATCATTAAAAAAATCAAATTTCAGACCTTTTAAGTTTGATAGATTTTGTTATATCTTTTACTTTTCTAAATCTAACGCTATTTAAGCCTTCGCTATTTTATGCATTTACATGGGTTGGAGTTCGGCTTATGCAACAGGACCAGAACGACTGGTAGAAACCCATAGTTGTTAATAGCGAATAGCAACAAATAGCGACAAGGGACCTATATGCTCAATAGCGAATAGCGACAAATAGCGACCGCTATTTTATAAATAGCGATACACTAGAAAAAGAATTTTGAAAATTTTTATATGTATATTATATCAAAATACCTTGGTATATATGCTATTTTACATGTATATTTAACAAAAACCTATAAATCCAACTATTTTATAGCTATATCTAATTGCTATTTACATAAAAAAAAACCTAACTGTCGCTATTCACGCTATTGGTCGCTATGATCCAAATAGCGACACTTGGTCGTTTCGCGACATTGCGCGCTATAGCGGTCGCTATAGCCGCTATTGACAACCATGTGGAAACCAACCCCATGGCGGTTAGCCATACCAAAAATTGTTAAAGCCTATGTTTATAGATCAAGTGGATTTATAAATCTAAAACAGAGTGGACGGGTCGGGTTGGGCCCTGACCAAAACTGTTAGAACAACCATATTCAACCAAATGTAAGACAACACTAGACCACATAATTAAGAAACTTAGTTCCAAATGAACCTTAATACCTACAAACTTATGAACCTTATCAATAAACCATATTTTAATTATGAACAACTTGGAGAACTCGACTGCAGATGAAGATGATGGTGCTTGTTTCAACAGCTAATAGAGCTTGGTATACAGTTCTTTTTTAACATATTTAATTATTATTATTATTACTAATATTGTTATTATTTGATACAATATAACTTGAGTAACCATATGACAGACTGATTATATACTAAAAGGTTTTAATCTTAGATGATAAGTATTTTAGGTCAAGCCAACCTTTCTCAACCGGTACAAAAAAAAGGCTACATTTTGACCCGAATGGCCAGACCTGTTATTTTGCTACCTCCTCTAGTTCAAGTTTTCTTACCAAAATTCACAAACTGGTAGATGGAAAGGCTCAAATGTGTATAACTTCACAAAAAGTAATACCTTTGACAGATTAAGCTTGTAACCATGCAAATGGCCAATCTTGAAAGTTGAAACATCAGCACTTATAGCATGCAATGTTGAAAGAACATTTTACACTGTTTAAACAGAAATATATAATATAATTAGCAAGAAGGCATTCGCCGCACAAGAAGCTAATAGTAATGGTGGTGGTAGTGATTTACCTGGCCAAGGAAGGAATCACCATTAATGTCAGTTATTCAATGTGAAATGGCTTAGTTTTAATCTTTTGTGGCGGTTGTAATATGTTTCTTTCTGTAGTCCCCTACATTCATACATTGTTGACTTTTTTTGTTAGGCGTTAATGATTCTATTAGTGCTGACTTTTACGTATCTTATGTATAATTATTATTTTAGTTATTTTTTCTAAATGGTCCGTTTCAAGATACTTTCTTAGTTAACTTGTTAAGACCTACACCCAACCTACCTGCTTGTTTTGCCAAGCTTAGCAGAAAACCATAAAATAAGGCCCAATATATGTTATATGAACAATCACTAATGAAGAAAGAGCTCCCCATGTATATGTTGGTAAAAGAGAACACAACCGAATGCAAAAATAACTCACAGATTATCAAAAGCTTTCTGATTAATTGACTGAAGAAAATTGCATACAAAATAGCAAAGATAGACAGGCCTACTAACAAACGGAAACTTGAAAAAACTAAATAATAGCCTACCCTAACAAATAGCTAAGGAACCGGACTCAAAACGGATTAACGTAAACTTATTGAATTCAAATAAACTTAAAACAAAAAAAGCTTCTGATCTTGACCCAATTCAGCAGACCCATGCACATGCATCATGTGCCACTTGAGTTTGAATTATCAATAACAGTATATAGTCATGATTCAAAAACCATCACTGCATAAAATTAGCTCATTAAAAAGTGTACCTTATTCCTTGATGAAGCTAATTGCTATTCCTTCACGAGGTGATGCCATTGACAATGACTTCAAGTCCATCAAATGCTTTTGAGCTTCCGAAGAGGAAGGCGACACGATCTGAATTTTGGTATGGCCTTGATCGTCTTGTTCAAGCAGCTTCTTGTATGTAAACTGAAGAAATATAACAGATAGAAAGAAGGATAACATCTTTACATAACTGTGGTGTAATGTTGAAGTGCAATGAATGTGAAAAACAGATCATCAAATAATAACTCTCACCTTGACAACATCACTTTGTTCCTCAAAAGGAACGGATGATCTTAAAGTTAGAGATTGAGGACAACAACACCAAAGTACAGCCTCCACAAAAGCAACATGGGCTGATGATTCTTCACGGGCGTCTAGTTTTAGCTCAACATGATCGAGTTCATAAGGTGGCAATTCAATAGCCTTTAGCTTCTCTAACTCTTTGAAGTTCTGCAAGACAACTGGAATGAGTATACAGTTTTGTGTTCACAGCAAAGTAATGCATAAAAGATTGATCAAAGAAACGAACCTGACTATGTTTAGCTTGAATATACAAGTTCAAAACTTTGAACCCATTTTTCTTGTCCAAAAATAGCCTCAACTTCAGGAACCAAAGAGCATCTGTACCATCGTCGGGATAACATTGCATACATGCTTTCAAATGGGTTGAACGCCTTACCATAGGCCAGAATGAACCATAATTACAAGGGTAACCAAACAAAGCCAAATTCGGGGTATTGAACTCAATTTCTTCTAAATCACACATTGAATGTAACATGAATGTCCTCAAGGAATGACTTGACAGCTTAAGGTTCTTGCATTTATAATTAATAGCCAAATACAAATTTTCAACGAAGGGGAAGTTGGATACGAAGTTGGTAAAACCATTAGAGTCTGGTAAAAGATGCCCAAAGTAAGACACTGTTGTTAGTTTTTTGCATGAAGCCAAGTTCATTTGCGGTGCCCCTATTCCATCCTCGTTAATTATCCTCAGACTAGATAGATTTGGAGCTTCAATATCTATTCTCTCAACTGCAGTGTTATACTGAATATAAACACTTTGAAGATTTTGATGCCCATAAACACAAACTCTTTTCAAACCACTACAACTATCAATCTCAAATTCTTGAAGAAGAGGGCAACTAGAGGTGAGATGCTTGATCACTTCATCATCTATCGGAACGCTTACAAGACTCAACTTAATCAAAGACTTAAACCTGACAGCATCAAGCATCAAGGAAGAAGGCAACCCACAGCCACAAATGACCAAAGTCTTCAACACTGAAACCGATAGGAGTATGTTAGGCAAACGGTACTTTGAGTTAGTAATATAAATCACCAACTCCCTCACGCCATTCTTAAGAACTTTTTCAAGGCATCTATCAACAATATCTGATTCCGCATGCTCTCGGACAGTTGCAACGAGGAAGAGCCTGTTTGCAACGAGATTTTGATCGCAGAATCTAGAGGTGGTATACTCGACATACTTGAAAAAACTTTTTCAATGTCGAAAATTGTTGAGGATAAAATGTAAATTAGGGAAAGAAGCAGTTAGATTAAACCAGGACTTGGACAATACACTCATTCGAACAAGCTCTGCAGGAGTATTACAGAATGAGAGTATGTGATGAACAATACATTCAGGAAGGTGTGAAATCCGATCCATATCTCCAATTCTACTAGCAGCTAGGGTTTCCAACAAAACTGAAAGAACAAATATAAAAAAAATGTATAAAATTCTGTGAATATAAAGAGAATGATAATGAAACTATAATTCATAACAGTGTGGTGCTCTATGTGGCATTTTATCAAACATGTGGTGTGCAAAGACCAAAATTAACAATCCTGTAAACATTATCGAAAGTGTATAGCATAAATCCATATTCAAAATACATCATCAGATTGGAAATAATTAAAGAAACCTTTTTCTAGTTAAAGAACCAGAGTGTAAACGAAAAGTCTCAAGGAATAATAAGAAACCAACATGAAAACCAAACGAAAGTGAAAGCATAATACAAATCGTGAAACCAAACGATTGACCAGATTGACATTTTAGGGAGATTAGAGTACCCACCTTTGTCGTTTTGAAGAAGATGATTGATCTGTCCAAAACGGAAAAACCCTTGGGTAAATTACATTTTTCGTCCTTTATGTTTATGTTTGTACCGGATTGCAACGGATAGCCTTTAAGTTCAATAATTACAGTCACAGTCCTTTATTTGCAAAACATGTTACACTCTACGTCCTTTAGTACTAACCAAGTTAAAAATTTCAGTTAAGTTTATTCACTTAAGGGTATTTTGGTCAATTCATGTTTTTATTTAAATGTTTAATAAATAAAACCAAAAAATTGCATATACACTTGTTTTCCCCAATTTCCTAACCCTAAAACCCTAACCACCACATCTTGCCACCACCACCACATCTTGCCGCCACCACCACCACGGCACCACATACTGACACAATCACTCCGGCCACCGTTCACCCGTCGGGCCACCACCACGTCACATCCACCGCCTCTAACCCTTTCCAGATCTGCAACCCAACATTTTGGGAGGTGGAGCCGTGGAGGTTAAAAAAAATAAACAATTCTTATACATGCATCGTTTATTTGAGATTAAGAACAGAACTACAACTTATTTATTATCAATTCTTAAAAAAACTATGTGCATTCTTAAAAAAAAATAAACAGAACTACAGTTTATTTGAGATTTGAGATTAAGAACAGAACAGAACTACAGCTTATTTGAGATTAAGAACCAAACTACAGCTTAAAAAAATAAACACTTCTTATACAATTCTTAAAACAACCCAGTAAGGCATCGTTTAAAAAAATAAACAATTCTTATACATGCAAAACACCAGTCGGGCATGCTACATTTGAGATTAAGAACAAAGAAACCTTAGGAGACCCATTACAAAATTTGGGGTTTTGATGGCCAAATTTTGCATCCTTGAAGAGGTGGTTCCACGCATAGTTTTGGTAGGTGGTTCCGCTAAATTCGTCATCAGATTTCAAGGTGATGTAAAATTAGGGGTTTTGTTGAGATTAGGGCAGTAGCTTTGACGCAATGAAAGAGAACAATACGTATATTTGATAAAGAACCAGGGCTGGTTGAAAAAGAGATGCAGCGGTGGCGGTGTAGAGATTGCAGCGGTGGTGTAAGGATTGTAGCGACGGCGGTGGCGGTGGTGGTGCAGGGATTGCAGCGACAGCGGTGTTGGATTGCAGCGACGGAGGTGGTAGTAAGGGTAGGTGATTGTGGTGACAGGTGGTTGGGGTGGTGTAGGATGGTGGTGGTGAGTGGCTGCTAGGAGGGAGAGGAGAATTATGAGGAAGAAAGAGAGAGATTTGTTTATAAAGGTTTCAGATTTAGATATTTTTGTGTGTTGTTTATTAAAATAATTTTTAAAAAAATAGGTAATTAGTAAAAAAGACTAAATAACCCTTATGTGACTAAAGTTAACTAAAACTTTTAACCTGGTTAGTACTAAAGGACGTAGAGTGTAACGGGTTTTGCAAATAAAGGACTGTGACTGTAATTATTGATGTTAAAGGCTATCTGTTGCGATCCGATACAAACATAAAGGATGAAAAATGTAATTTACCCAAAACCCTTTTTTTCACTTTGAAAATTTGATGTCGTAGGGTGTTTAAGGTCTGGTTTTAAAGGTTTATGAGTCAAACTGTAAACCAAACCGTTAGTTACGGTTTTTAATAATTGAAAACGAAAACCGAACAGTTAAAAATTGAAACCGAACCAAACCAAACCGTTGTTACTAACGGTTTTGTTTCACGGTTTGCGATTTATGGAGCCTTTATATGAATTGAATGATGTCTAACCGTTGTTACTAACGGTTTTGTTTCACGGTTTGCGATTTATGGAGCCTTTATAAGAATTGAATGATGTCTAAAAATACTGATATATGTTCCAATTTCATAGTTTTCTAAACAAGCACAAAAAGCAAACATTAAACTCAATAATAAGCTTTGATATAGTTTCCTAAACAAGCACAAAAAAGCAAACATAAAACTTAATAATAAGCTTTGATTAAGGATTACCACATAATAATTTTAGGCAATGTTTTAATAACCGGTTTTTAAATCAAACCGGATTAGGCTAAAATATGGTTCAACCGGTTCAACCGGTTCAACCGGGTTGTACTGAGCGGTTCAATCGGGTTGCCTAGCTAATACTATAATTTCATAAATTACAACATCAACTCAAAATGTTGGGATTGAACCCTAGCTGAGGAACAAATAATTAGAGCCAAAACTGGTTCACAACAGTGGATTCATCATAAGCAGTAGTTTACACCAGGCTTTCCCCTTGAAAGTGTTTATAACATCTGATGTCCTCTATCCACTGTCCGTATACAACAGCTGTTGTCCTTCAAATTGCTGATGAAGCCCTGAAGACTGTTAAGGATTAAACACTGCTGGTTCAATCTACTGATGCTATCTAAGTACTGTTGTTGATTAAAGAACTGCTCACTCAAGGACTGATCAACTTTGAGGAAAGCACTGATAGTCAAACATCAGTGCTGATGGAAGGAGAAAGCAGTAGTTTAGTTTGTCACTTATATTGTATAGAATCAGTGGTTAAGTTAGCAGTGTTTATATTAGAACAGTGGTTAAAGGTTGTAAGTGTCGCAACCCCCGATCCCTGATTCCCGGGAACGGGCGAACGCGATCTCAGAGTTTGGTGGTTTCAGTTGTTTAAATCTCGCAGCGGAAATTACATCAGGACCGTAGTTAGGAAATGTTTATCAGAGTAAAACCACCTCATTTAATATTAATAATCACATGGGTAAAACCCAAGTTTCTTATTACAATACATTTATAGGGACAAACCCTATTTTATTGAATTTAAAACATCGTTTATTAGGTAACTTTTATAGCCACATTTCTCCCAAGCCTTCAGTGCTCTCCAGCTGGCTTTTCATTAATTGGATGTTCACATTGTGTTACCTGTAATGCGTTTTAAAAATATTTGTCAGTCGGAAATACTGGTGAGTGAATCCCAGTTTAATCAAGAAACATTTTATCAATTAAGACAGTATTGAGAGCGATCACATTGTTTCTGTCTACACAATTACTCATTCAGTATTTGCCACTCGACCGGATCTATGGCTATGGTCAAATTACCCATTGGCTAACTCATCGTCCAATGGTAATGCACTGTCATTCAGACTTACTACTACTACTCGTAGTAATAAATTTTGTATACAAAACCCCATAATACCGGCAGTAATTGAAGAACTACAAAGACTCAATCACCGCTTAATCACATTGTAAACAATTAAAGTTTTGTAAAATATTCCAAAAACATTAACAAAAAGAGGATAAACTCACTTTGCTATCTTAGACTTCTTGTGAGGGTTTCCTGGATATAATCTATAATTCATACAAATGTACATTGGTTAGTACCATAACCCTTTGAAATTATTAATGATACCCTTCCCGAGACGACATTCCAACAACTACGTCGGGCAGAACCACGACAGTTGTTACGGAACCCTAAATCAATCGGGCAGCGTAACTGTTACGAAACTAGGGTTATAATACTTACAACGGAGCAGAACCTCGCTAATTAGGGGGATATAATACCCGCGTATTATAACACTACTACAGAAATTGTGATTTGAGATTTGAGAATGAGCGACGGAAAACGAAAACCTGTTGCCTTCTTATATAGGGCTGATATTGGACTCTCACGCGGCCCGCGTCAACCTTGGTCAACGCTGTAGCTTATCCCGGTCACCAAGTAGACCAACCACGATGTCGACACGTGTCAGCTCAGGGTGTCTCCGCATCGTTGATCGCTCGTGGCCCGCGTCAACTAACAAAGACTCTTACGCGGCCCGTATCAACTTAAGAAATCAGCGGAGTCTGGTTCTAGCCCTCATACCGCCCGCGTGAGATGTTGGGGTGGGTCTACGCGGCCCGCCTCAGCTTAATAATTATTGTTTTTAATCTATTTTATATGTTAAAACATAATTCAGGCTCGGTTTTTACATACGGGGTGTAATATAAGACATATTGAGACATTCTTAAATATATTAGAGTGTCAGACATATTATGAGAGTGTCGGTTTTACCGAGGGTTGTTACATTCTCCCCACCTTGTTTTAGAGCTCGTCCTCGAGATCTACTGAAATAAATACGGATATTTCTTTTTCATTTCTGCTTCAAGCTCCTATGTGTACTCAGGTCCTCTTTTGGAGTCCCACTTTACTTTGACCAGAACTAATCTTTTATGTTTGAGATTCTTGACTTTCCTGTCTTCAATTTGTAGAGGTCTTTCTACAAATTTGAGTTGTTCATTTACCTCTATATCCTTAAGAGGTACTATCAGTGATTCATCAGCTAAACACTTTTTGAGATTAGATACATGAAACACATCATGTATTCCTGCCATTTCCTCTGGCAGTTGTAGCTGATAGGCTACAGGCCCTATTTTTCTAATAATCTTAAAAGGTCCAACATACCTGGGACTTAGCTTTCCCCGTTTGATGAATCTTACCACTCCTTTCCAAGGAGAGACTTTTAATAATACTTTATCTCCTACTTGAAATTCCAACGGTTTACGTCTGTTATTGGCATAGCTCTTCTGTCGATCACGTGCTGCTTTTAGTCGTTCCTTGACTTGAATAATTTTGTCGGTCGTTTCTTGTACTATCTCAGGTCCAGATAGTTGCTTTTCCCCAATTTCTGCCCAACAGACTGGGGTTCGGCACTTTCGTCCATAAAGTGCTTCGAATGGTGCAGCATTGATACTTGTGTGATAACTATTATTATATGAGAATTCTATTAAAGGTATGTGATCGTCCCAATTACCTCCAAAATCAATTACACAAGCTCTCAGCATGTCCTCCATTGTCTGAATTGTCCTTTCACTTTGTCCATCCGTTTGTGGATGATAAGCTGTGCTCAACTTTAATTTGATTCCCATTGCCTTTTGGAAACTTGACCAAAAATGAGATGTAAATCGACTATCCCTATCAGAAACAATTGATAAAGGAATGCCATGTAAAGAAACAATTTCATTTACATACAATTTAGATAATTGTTCCATACTAATTGTTTCCTTCATTGGTAGGAAATGAGCTGACTTGGTTAGCCTATCTACAATCACCCAGATTGTATCGTTACCTTTCTTTGTTTTGGGTAATTTAGTAACAAAATCCATTGTTATAAATTCCCATTTCCAAACTGCCATTTCTAATTGTTGTAACAAACCTGAGGGTTTCTGGTGTTCAGCTTTAACTTGTGAACAAGTTAAACATTTAGAAACATAGGCTGCTATGTCTTTTTTCATTCCTATCCACCAGAAATTTTTCCTTAAATCCTGGTACATTTTATTACTTCCTGGATGCATCGTATATTTAGACTTATGGGCCTCTTCTAGTATATGATGACGTAGATTTCCTAATTTAGGTATCCACATTCTCTTTTTATGGAATCTCCAAATTCCATCTGTTCCTTGTTCCAATTCTTTTAGCATACCTTTTAACTTTTCAGTATCTTCCTTGATTACTGATTCTTGTGCTTCTCTTATCTGATCATTTAAATCTACTTGTAGATTTAATTTAAGAGAACGTACTCTTTTTGGCTTTTCTGATACTTTCGGCTTAAAGCATCTGCCACTACGTTTGTTTTTCCTTCATGATACTGGATATCACAATCATAATCACTAAGAAATTCCATCCAACGCCTTTGTCTCATATTCAACTCTTTCTGCCCGAAAACATACCTTAAACTTTTGTGATCAGTAAATATGGTAAACTTACTACCATAAAGGTAATGTCTCCAAATCTTAAGAGCAAAAATTATAGCTCCTAATTCTAAATCATGGGTTGAATAATTCTCTTCATGATTCTTAAGTTGTCTAGATGCGTAAGCTATAACCTTTTGGCGTTGCATCAACACACATCCATAACCTAATTTAGAAGCATCACAATAGACTACGAAGTCTTCAGTTCCTTCGGGTAATGCTAGTATGGGTGTATGGGTTAATGTTTGCTTAAGAATTCTAAATGTTTCTTCTTGTTTTAATCCTCATTCAAACTTAACAGATTTACAGGTTAGCTTAGTTAAGGGAATGGCTATTCTAGAGAAATCTTTAATAAATCTTCTATAATAACCGGCCAATCCTAAGAAACTTCTAACCTCGGTTGGTGACTCAGGGGTTCTCCATTTAGTAATTGCATCAATCTTTGTTGGATCTACATGAATTCCTTTATGATTAACTACATGTTCAAGGAATTGTACCTGTTCTAACCAAAATTCGCACTTAGAGAATTTAGCATAAAGCTTTTCCTTTCTTAACAAACTTAAAAGTGCGTGCAAATGCTTTGCATGATCCTCTTTACTCTTAGAATAAATTAGAATATCATCTATGAAAACAATTATGAATTTATCCAAATATGGCTTACATATTCGGTTCATCATGTCCATAAATGCAGCTGGGGCATTGGTTAAACCAAATGGCATGACAGTAAATTCATAATGGCCATACCTCGTTCTAAATGCGGTCTTAGGAATGTCCTCTTCCTGTACCTTTAATTGATGATATCCTGACCTTAAATCGATTTTAGAGAAAAATCGAGCTCCTTGTAGCTGATCAAACAGATCATCGATTCTTGGTAATGGATACCGATTCTTAATCGTGACCTTGTTTAATTCACGGTAGTCAATGCATATACGCATTGATCCGTCCTTCTTTTTAACAAACAATATCGGCGCTCCCCATGGCGACGAACTCGGTTGTATGAATCTTTTTTCTAGCAATTCGTCCAATTGTTTCTTTAATTCTTGCATTTCTGCAGGTGCCAAACGGTAGGGAGCTTTGGCAATTGATGTTGTTCCTGGTATCAAATGGATTCTGAATTCAACTTCTCTATCCGGAGGTAGTCCTGGTAATTCTTCTGGAAAGACGTCTGAAAACTGAGATATTACTGGAATATCTTTTAGTTCTTTTCCTTTAGTGTTAGTGATTATGGAAATCAAATATACTATAGAACCTTTTCTTATAGAACTTGCAGTTTTCATCACAGAGATAAACTTAGTGGACTTAGAGATTTTATCTCCTTTAATTGTGATCGTTTTACCTTTTGGTGAATTTACTTGAATTATCTTTTGATCACATAAAATACTTGCTTTATTGGCTATTAACCAATCCATTCCTAAAACAACATCGAATCCTACCAGATTCATGGGATATAGGTTTGCTATAAATTTCTGATTAAAAATTTCTATTCTTGCTCCCTGCAAGATTTCAGAAATCCTAATAGTTTCTCCATTAGCGGTCTCTACTAGACATTCTTGTGGTAGTTTAGTTAATGACTGATTTAGAATTTTGCAAAACGAAGTATTGATAAAACATTGGTTTGCACCAGAGTCAAATAATACTTTAGCAAATATATCATTAACTAAAAATGTACCAGCTATAACGTCTGGGATCATCTTGGCTTCATCTGCAGTCAGAACGAATGCTCTAGCATTTTTAGTATTCTTGTTGTCTGGAGCTGGAGCTAATTTTGGACAATTTAGCTTGATATGACCTTGTTCTCCGTAATTGTAACATACCCTGCTGTTAGCTTTCTTCCTGCAGTTTTCTTCCTTGTGTCCCGACATTTTGCAAAAGTTACAGTATATGGAGCATCTTCCGGAATGCTTTCTTTTGCAATACCTACAGTAGGGTGCAGAGGTAGAACCTATATTTTTCCCACGATTGGAATTTCCAGAACGAAATTCTTGAGTCAACTTCTGGGTTAGGTTCCTCCTTTGATCCTCTTCTCGGGTACGGACTAACTCATCAGTCAAGGTATTGGCTAATTCTACAGCTTCTTCTATGGTTTGAGGTCTAGCTGCCTTGACTACATGTCTTATCTCCCCAATTAATCCCCAAATATAACGGGAGATTAACACTGGTTCTGGTGAAGCAAGATTTGGCACTATCCTAGCATATTCGAAGAATAACTTAGTGTACCCCTTGCTATCCACACCAGTCATCCGAAGGTTTAGGAATTTATTTGCTATCTGTTCTTTTTCATTAGGTGGACAGAATTTCCTTTCTACCTTGTTCTTAAATTCCTCCCATTCCATATTATAGGTTCTATCACTTCCTTTTGTTTGGAGGATAATGTTCCACCATTCTAGTGCTGCATTCTTAAACAGATTAGAAGCAAATAGTATCTTATCTTCTTCAGCACACTTGCTTATCCTTAAGACTGCCTCAGTCTTTTCTATCCAACGTAGGGTTGCAATGGCTCCTTCGTTTCCCGAGAATTCCATTGGTTTATATGACCAGAATTCCTTATAAGAACAACCATAAGGCATGGTTCTTCTTCTTTTGGGAATGGGCATTTGAAGTACAGGTCCATTGTTCACGCTGTTTTCTAGTTCACTTGGTCGCTTACTGCTATGCTTCCTTTTATTATCAGCATCTTTAACAGTTTGAAGAATAAATGGCATTGCATCTATAATTCCTTGTGCTACTATGTGTTGGATAGCACTATTATCCACTTGATTGTTATTGTTATTGATGCTTGGATTCTCATTAACCACGTTAATGTTACTCTGGTTATCATTATTCAGATTTCCTTGATTTCCTTCGTCGGCCATCTGAATTTTAAACATTTACCAGTTATTAATAAAATAATTAAATAATCTAAGTAACAACCACATAATACACATATTGGTCAAAAACGTCGTGCATTGCGACTTTACTCTTTTTCTATCTAGTATGCGTCAAATACACACTAAAACAGAAATTAAAAATTACAATACTACTATGCCTCGTTAACCATAGAGTGGTCTATACTACGATAGATTTATTATTACACGTATTTTATTTATTATTATTACCAACTTTATCACTTCCTTCAGGGATATGGATTTCCCCTGAAATCCATCTGGCGCTCATCGTATTTCCATACGAGTTGCTCTCCTACATACCTCATCATCTCGCTACTTTCTATAATTTCTTTTCCAAAATTTCGGAGTTCTTGCAAATTCTCTGCACTCATTGGGGGTGTAGGTACTGGTATTGGCTCTGGGTATTGAGGTACTGGATTCTCCTGAGGGTATGGATTCTCCAAAATCTCCCTAATATATTCATCGTTGTCAAAATAGGGATCTAGTGGGTCCAGACCTGGATACGTTGCTAAGTTCGGCAAGGTTTCTTCGTTTAAGTGATAACGTGGCACATAATCTCTAAGATCATCAAACCATGGATCATAATTTGGATCTATTGGATTAGGGGCTGGTATCCTAGGTATATCCTCAGGGTTAAATTCATGCATTTCTACCTCCATCGGTTGAGTCAAAGGTAAGGGTTGTGGGGCTACTAGTTGTTCCAGACTTGGGTCAGCAGCAGTTGTAGCTAAGATATGGAAATTAGCTAGGCTTCTATTAAGCATATCCTGTGTATGGGCATCGGTTTTACGCTTAGCAGCTGCTAGAACTCTTTGCTGTTGCAACTTTCGCATTCTCTTCCTACGAGCAAAAGCTTCCTTACTGAACCATCCTCGTTTCTTATGAGGGAATGGCTCTTCTGACTGAGTTTTGAAAGCAAACACTCCTTCTTTCTGATCAGCAGTATACCCAGAAAGGGCAGGCTGTGAAGAAGTACCTTCACTCCTAGGTGATTCAGACAACTGACGATTTATGTCTGAGGGTCCTTGATCACTCATACTGTAAACTAACAAATTGTCAAATAACACATAACAAATAAATACAGTTATGCACGTATTTCCATAATTTATTTCCTAACATAAAATTTAGAATTTAAGTGTCAGCAGAACACTTCTTTGGCTCAGACCAGTGGCTAGGCTCTGATACCACCTTTTGTCGCAACCCCCGATCCCTGATTCCCGGGAACGGGCGAACGCGATTTCAGAGTTTGGTGGTATCAGTTGTTTAAATCTCGCAGCAGAAATTACATCAAGACCGTAGTTAGGAAATGTTTATCAGAGTAAAACCACATCATTTAATATTAATAATCATATGGGTAAAACCCAAGTTTCTTATTACAATACATTTATAGGGACAAACCCTATTTTATTGAATTTAAAACATCGTTTATTAGGGTAACTTTTATAGCAACATTTCTCCCAAGCCTTCAGTGCTCTCCAGCTGGCTTTTCATTAATTGGCTGTTCATATTGTGTTACCTGTAACGCGTTTTAAAAACATTTGTCAGTCGGAAATACTGGTGAGTGAATCCCAGTTTAATCAAGAAACATTTTATCAATTAAGACAGTATTGAGAGCGATCACATTGTTTCTGTCTACACAATTACTCATTCAGTATTTGCCACTCGACCGGATCTATGGCTATGGTCAAATTACCCATTGGCTAACTCGTCGTCCAATGGTAATGCACTGTCATTCAGACTTACTACTACTACTCGTAGTAATAAATTTTGTATACAAAACCCCATAATACCGGCAATAATTGAAGAACTACAAAGACTCAATCACCGCTTAATCACATTGTAAACAATTAAGGTTTTGTAAAATATTCCAAAAACATTAACAAAAAGAGGATAAACTCACTTTGCTATCTTAGACTTCTTGTGAGGGTTTCCTGGATATAATCTATAATTCATACAAATGTACATTGGTTAGTACCATAACCCTTTGAAATTATTAATGATACCCTTCCCGAGACGGCATTCCAACAACTACGTTGGGCAGAACCACGACAGTTGTTACGGAACGCTAAATCAATCAGGCAGCGTAACTGTTACGAAACTAGGGTTATAATACTTACAACAGAGCAGAACCTCGCTAATTAGGGGGATATAATGCCCGCGTATTATAACACTACTACAGAAATTGTGATTTGAGATTTGAGAATGAGCGACGGAAAACGAAAACCCGTTGCCTTCTTATATAGGGCTGATATTGATCTCTCACGCAGCCCGCGTAAGATAAGCACAAGGCTTACGCGGCCCGCGTCAACCTTGGTCAACGCTGTAGCTTATCCCGGTCACCAAGTAGACCCGCCACGATGTCGACACGTGTCAGCTCAGGGTGTCTCCGCATCGTTGATCGCTCGCGGCCCGCGTTAACTAACAAAGACTCTTACGCGGCCCGTATCAACTTAAGAAATCAGCGGAGTCTGGTTCTAGCCCCCATACCGCCCGCGTGAGATGTTGGGGTGGGTCTACGCGGCCCGCCCCAGCTTAATAATTATTGTTTTTAATTTATTTTATATGTTAAAACATAATTCAGGCTCGGTTTTCACATACGGGGTGTAATATAAGACATATTGAGACATTCTTAAATATATTAGAGTGTCAGACATATTATGAGAGTGTCGGTTTTACCGAGGGTTGTTACACTTAGGTTGTTAGATGTCACTTTCATGGTGACGTAAGCTTTGATGCTTCAGTGGTTTGATTTGCCAATAAATGGAACAGTACCGTGTACTGTTACATTTGATTGACTGAGTGAGTCTATCTCCTCCAGTCCTTTCATCTTGTGCGATCAACCAGGGAGCATTAGGCTGAGGGGGAGTTTTGTTGTAAGCATGCATTGTAATCTTTTGATTTGATTTGTAATCTTTCGACCTAATGAAAAGCATGTGTTTATCAGAACTATTATCCCTTTTGATTGTGTTTATAAAGTTTGTTTCCATTTCCGCTGCACTTTACATTATTTCATATTCTTTCATTGTTCAAATTATACAAACAAACACAATCATGAGAGCCTCCGATCTTAACAATTGGTATCAGAGCTTGGACAGTCAAATTCGATCTAATAATCAATTTGACATAACAGTTCAGCTCAAAATTCATTGATGCTAAGGTTGATCGTATTTAGTTGAAAAACAGAGTAACGAGTGATCACTATCAAAGTTGTTATTCAAAAAACTCTGTAAAACAACCAAGATGTCATAAGACACACAAACTTCACATAACAAGTGATGTCATACATAAAACACCTATAGTCTTCAGATCTGAAAATATGTCTGATAACTATGGTATAATTATTTTCTTTACAAAATTGATTTCAATTGTTGTTATGAAGTTTTGTGCTGTATCCATCATGTTTGCCGCTAAAGTATGTACCTCAGGTTGACAAAAACCTATGTTCGTAAAAACATTAGTGTTTTTGTTAACATAAAAAGAGGGAAATTAAAACTTTAGTTATTAGATCTTATGTGTTGAAAAAAACAGGTTGGGAATCCTGTTAAAAAGGACCAAATCAACTTTGTTAAAAATACATTAATAAAATCAGGTGTTAAAATAGTCCAAATCATATGTGATGTGAGATTTGATATAAGCATGTACAAATATGACCAGATCTCTCAAAACATTGCTGCAAAATGATTCTGGAATAAGTATTCCTTCAATAACACCTCCCAGTGAGTATTTCAGTACTTATGAATGGGAAGGGTAAAAAGGGAAGAAGAAAAATCACAAAAACTCAAAAGTGTGTTTATCTCAAAACTTTTGAAGTCAAAGGAAAAGAGCATAAATGTAAAACACTTAAGAGTCCAAAATTGGGTGAACAATGGTCATCAAGCAACTGTGTGCATTCATTGATTCAGGAAAGTTCATGTAACAATAGTATCACCAGTGATTAAACTTACAAGAGGACTAGACAAGTTTTTCAGATCCATCACATGGTAACAAAGTCTATAACCGGACTTTCAAAACTTATGTGAACATGTCTCCTCATTTTTGCAATCAATTAACAAGAAATTGGTCTCAAACAGTGGTTATTACGATTTCAAATCACTGACTATTTTCATAAAACTTGAGAGTGATGTGATTATGAGTTTAATTAGAAAATATACCAGATCCCGTTTGATGTTGTTTTTAGAAAAACCTTTAATTATTTTTCTTGAAAAAGTTTTTCTCAAATAAAATAGGATATATTATTCTTTATTTTTTTTCAAGAGTGATATATTGTGTACGTTTACTTGTTTTTATAGCAAAAGTTTCAAACACCTGTCAGGATATAGAACCCTTATTTTTTGGTGATATTATCCTTGAAAATAGGTCAAAAGGAAATGGTACAAGTGTCAAGGTCATGTCAAACTCAAGTTTGTTTCAACACAGATCAGAGATTGATTGCTAACAGACCTAAAATACTTGGTACTCGTGTTCTAATTTAAATATTATGACACAAAATGAGTAGTCATAGTAAAAAGGTTTCCATCATCTCGGGTACTAAACCACTGTCAGTAGTCTATAGAAGTTTAGCAATTTGCATCTAAAATGTATTTTGTTGAAGATAGCAATCTTGCAGATATTTCATAATCACCATCAACAGACGCTGAACATGATATTGTGGTTTCACAAGACAAAATCATTTCTTTCATCAGAGCAACAGTGTTCAAAACAGTTGTTAAAAACTCATCCACTGTTGCACTAACAGTTGCTGACATAATAGCCCTCAAATCCTTACCATTACCTTACTCCTAATCACTGTTCTGTTCAAACATCTGTTTCCTAAATACTGTCCACAACTGAAAGTTAACCCCTGTTCTTTCATTTTCTTGGTAATCACTGTTGTTCAAAATCAGTGTTTTATCCACTGATAAAGCTATCCACTGATAGTTAAAATCATCCACTGTCTTCACTTTGACCGTTGCAACCACTGATATTTGCTTCATCAGTGGTTCCCTAAACAACTGTCCTCCATTATTCATCTTTCCATCAGAGGTTGGCACGTGGTCAGTTCTTAGCCATCAGATCTTTGTAACCGCTGCCACATCAGCATTCACTTTTTCTCTTATAAAACCCTGACCAAAACCCCCAAACAGGGTTTTACACTGTCGAATTGAATTCCAAAATTCTTTTCTCAAAAGCAGTTTCCATCCTTTCGTCTCAAATCATTCTTCGTTCTTCTTCATCAAAATGACAAAATCAAAATCATCCTCATCTTCCAAAAAGGCCGCTGAACCCATTGAAATCCCATACAAAGCACCTCACAACTACTTGGGTCTACTCACAAAACCCACTACCACCAGAATCTTCGATTCCATCATTGACACCCTTGTAGCTTCAAAGTACAAAACATTGTTGACTGCTGATGCTCCTATTTACGAACAAACCCAGAGAGAATTTTGGAAAAATGCCACACTTGAGTATCAAGGTGACACAGTTATAGCCATTCATTCTTCCATAAAGGGCAAAAAGATCCAAATCACTCCACAATCAATTTCAGAAGTCTTTGCACTCGATGATCAGGAAGGTAAAACTTCTTTTCCCAAAAACGAGTTAAAAACTGATTTTCTGGAAAGAGGGTATGGTGTGGAAATGAAAAGGGACACCTTACAAAAAGGCTTCTTCCCTTCTGCACCAAGGTTTTTATTCCATACCCTTTTGATGTGTGTCTCAAATAAAACAACTGCTTTTAATGAAATACCATCAAAGATCCAAAACCTGGGCTTTGCTACACAATGAAAATTTTAACTATTCCCAGGAGATCTTTGATGATTTGGTAAAAATGTTGATAGCAAATCATTTCTACTGTTTCCAAGGTTCTTAAGCTACTATTTTAAACAAAAATTCGGAAAGGAGAATGAAAATTTGCTCATCCAAGGTGAATCTTTTCAAATACATGGTTTAACATCTGAAACATTCACTAGAATGTTAACACCTGCAAAAACACAAGCAGAGGTGCCTGAGCAGACTTTAGCAGTTACCACTACTCCTCAGGTATCTGCTGCTGAGCCCACTGCTCCAGGTGATCATAGTAGCACACCCACTGCTATGAAACCCACACCTGCCATTACCAAAAGCCTAAAAAGAGATCATCCAAAAAGCCCCCCAAACCCACTAAAAAGGCAACTCTGGAAGATGAGATCCCAGAGCCACTGCCAGTGACAACACAAATGTCACCAAAAATCATTGTTGCTACTTCCTCACAGCAGATGGAAGAAAGATATCCACCATTGCCTCAAACTCCTCCTGCATCCTCACAAAAGGATCAGGTTGTAAGCACAGGGACCCCACATTATGAAGCTCTAGATCCAATTGGTTCCATCTTCCTCAGTCCTGATCCCACGAACATGTCTCTTTCAACACCCATATCTTCACCCCTCTCATTACCATAATCCATACTACCCTTGTTGCATGCAGTTGCTATAGCTCAGACATAAACCAGTTCCTCTCAATCACCTGTCACTGAGAGTACACTCCCACAAGTGACTGGGTCTGATGCTTATACCTCTGCTATCCAGGCAACAATTGAGGAGGTTACACTGCAGGAGTTACAAGTAATTCCTGTCAGTAGTTCAAGTAGAGCAGCAACTACAAGTGTTGGATCAACAGGTCTACATTTGGCCAGTTGTTTCATCAATCAGACTCCCTTGAAGGCAATTCCTTCTATAGCACCTCTGATAACCACTAGTGAGTTTGTTTTGACCACTGGTACCATCAAAAAGTTGTCAAGTGTTGAAGGAAGAAGACCCCAGTACGAAGAATAAGGGGCATCAATGGATGACTTCTGGAACTCGTTCCCTAAATCAAACATTGATACAACCACTGCCGGTAGGGAATTAGATGATCCCGTTAACTTGGGTGATGATTTGAAATATCAGGAATTGACGGAGAGGGTAGACAGAATTGACTCATCTGTTACAGACATTAAGAAAATGCTGCAACAGTTGTTAAATTCACAAAAGTCCACACCCACTGCTGCACCACTACATGTTCCATCTACATCCACTGTCCCATCCCCTGATGCTCTTTGGGAGCTGTTTCAACCACTGCTCATCCATCAAAACCAAGTAGCTGATCAGAAACATGAAATACAGGTTCAAAAGATCAGAAATACTATGGAAGCAAGATTTAGAAATACTCAGGCAGATATCAAGGCAATAAAAGCCCATTTGAAAAACACCACTGGCACTGCTCCTCCCACTGTTCTCTTCATTGATAACCCTCCTCCAAATAATGCCAAAAAGGGGAGAAAATCAAGCAGTGGAAGAAGAAGGGAATAGAAGATGGCCTCTATAGTGAACCACTAAAAGATGCTATGACTAAAGATATTCCCTTGCCAGATGGTAGTAAAAAGATTGTTGTTACCATAAATGCACTTGCCAAAGCAAAAGAAAGTGTAAAAATGGACAGAGATGCAAAGGATATATCCAGGTGGAATGAGGAGAAAAGAGCTTATATGGAGCTGAATGCGCAGGGTTGTTCTGAGCCAAAGGATGTTAAAAATCCTGAGCCTAAAAGAAAGAATCCCACTAGAAAAGTGAGGGAACCCAAATCCACACCATCCAGACTCACAAAGCATACTCCCAAACCACCTTCCAAAAGCCCCCAACGTCAATCTTCCACCCAAACAGTTGCTGCAACATCTGTTGTATCAACAACTGCTGATACTTCAGTAGTTTCAGCAACTGTTAGCCAAACACCTATCACCACTACAACACACACCACAACCACTGCCCTACCACCACCACCTAAAATCACTTCACCACCAAAAACCATCACTTCAACTACATCACCACCCACCAAATCACCACCTGCTGAAAAGCAGAAGACATCTACTGACACATCAGTAGTTGTAATGACAACAGAGGTTGAAACACCAGTTGTTTCAATAGCTGTTTGCCAGCCATCTACCACTGCCCTCACCATTTCAACAATCACCATACAACCCATTGTCACATTACAACCGAAACCCCCTTCACCCAAAAAGCTTTACACAAGGAAAAGGAAATTTCAGGAGGGTAATGATGATATACCAGCACCTATTCCTTTATCCTCCACACCTTACATTGCCATCAAACCACAACAATCTATTCCATAAACGTTTGTCAAACCAATAAACCCTGCTAATATTGTATCCACTGCTGCAAGTTATCCACTGGAATTGGAACCTGTAAAGGATGAGATGAGACAATTCTATACAGTGGATGATCCTTCACAAAGAAAATTTCCTTCTATCACAGGCTTTAGGAATCCAACAAATATGGATGAGTATCTAAAACTTAAAGCCAGGCAAGCTAATATAAGGGCTAGACTTGAATGTAAAGATCAAGGTGATAAAGCCATTTCTGAAAAAATGGAATTTCTGCTCACTAAGGTCAAACATATGGAAGATTATGCAAGAGACCTGAGCAAAGATATGTCAAATCTGCCACCTGAAGCTGTCCTACAAAAGGAGATGAGAAAGGATTATCTTGCATTCATCATGAAAGAAAAAATTTATTCAGCAAATGAAGAACAATTCAGTGAATGGCCACTCATTGCTTTAAAGCATGAGGTGAACAAAATTGAGAAAATCAAGAACAATCCAGGAATGAAAAGGTCAGCTCAAAACTGGAGCAAATACAAAAAGGCCATTGATGATCTCACCATGGAGTACAAAAAGAAGAAACAAGAGCTGGTGAATGCAAAGGTTGGAACTGCTAAAGCC
The DNA here is from genome assembly GCA_030545235.1 of Helianthus tuberosus. Lineage (NCBI taxonomy): Eukaryota > Viridiplantae > Streptophyta > Magnoliopsida > Asterales > Asteraceae > Helianthus > Helianthus tuberosus. Next base: position 82,100,604 of record CM060371.1, on the reverse strand, counting down.
ATATCAAAATGGACAAAGCAATATACAGATGAGGCTTATGAAAGGCTAAGGAAAAGAAGGATGACAGATTCTAACATCCCAAAGAGGCCTGACTACAAAAAGCCAGAACAACAGATCAATACTTCTGAACCACTGTTCACATCAGCAGATGTCTCAGTCATTGAGCTAGATCAAAGAAAGAGACAAGAGCAGATTGAAAAAGAAACTGCAGAAGACATAGCTACAGCAAATGACATCATAAAATTGGCTTTCAAACAAATGTCTGCTGAAAATTCTGAACTAGCAAAAGCTCAGGGTACTGCTCAACAAATTTTCACAAGGCCACAATCTCCCAACTCATCAGTAAATAAACCTCTCCTAAGAAACCCATTGGGTTCAAAAATACTAAAATGGATGTCTGATCAAAAGACCCATGTATTGACACTGTTCAGATCCAATGGAGAAGTAAAGCACATATCAAGGGAACAAGCACTGGGCCTGGGTGTTGAAGATCTACAAGATCTCCTTAATGATACAAGTTCTATGGATTTTGAACTGCAATTTAAAGGACAAGTTAGGGAACTTATGATGAGACAATAAAGATCCAGAATAATGAAAGGTTTTGGCATTATCTGTTCCAGGGGGAGATTGTTGGGATTGAACCCTATCAGAGGAACAGATAATTAGAGCCAAAACTGGTTCACAACAGTGGATTCATCATAAGCAGTAGTTTACACCAGGCTTTCCCCTTGAAAGTGTTTATAACATCCGATGTCCTCTATCCACTGTCCGTATACAACAGCTGTTGTCCTTCAAACTGCTGATGAAGCCCTGAAGACTGTTAAGGATTAAACACTGCTGGTTCAATCTACTGATGCTATCTAAGTACTGTTGTTGATTAAAGAACTGCTCACTCAAGGACTGATCAACTTTGAGGAAAGCACTGATAGTCAAACATCAGTGCTGATGGAAGGAGAAAGCAGTAGTTTAGTTTGTCACTTATATTGTATAGAATCAATGGTTAAGTTAGCAGTGTTTGTATTAGAACAGTGGTTAAAGGTTGTTAGGTTGTTAGATGTCACTTTCATGGTGACGTAAGCTTAGATGCTTCAGTGGTTTGATTTGCCTATAAATGGAACAGTACCCTGTACTGTTACATTTGATTGACTGAGTGAGTCTATCTCCTCCAATCCTTTCATCTTGTGCGATCAACCAGGGAGTATTAGGCTGAGGGGGAGTTTTGTTGTAAGCATGCATTGTGATCTTTTGATTTGATTTGTAATCTTTCGACCTAATGAAAAGCATGTGTTTATCATAACTATTCTCCCTTTTGATTGTGTTTATAAAGTTTGTTTTCATTTCCGCTGCACTTTACATTATTTCATATTCTTTCATTGTTCAAATTATACAAACAAACACAATCATGAGAGCCTCCGATCTTAACACAAAAGTTAATCTAAAAATGTATGATTACATATTAAAAAATGATTCAAAAGTAAATCCATAATAAAAAATAGAGTAAACTGTCATTTTGGTCCCCGTGGTTTGGGCACTTTTGTCATTTTAGTCCAAATCTCAAACTTTTTAAATCTGGGTCCCTGTGGTTTCACTTTTATTGCCATATTAGTCCAAAATTCAAAAACCCCCTTTTTTTATTGTTGCAACATGTCTATTTTGTCCTTTTGTTCAGGGGCATTTTGGTCATTTGTAATTATTATAACATACCCCTCTGTCTCTCTCTTCTCTCTCTCTCAGATCTTCATATTCTTCTTCTCTCTCTCAGATCTTCACAAAACCCAGATGAGGAAAACCAAAATTCTAAATGATGATGATGAACAGGAGAATATTGAGATTGAACAGATCTTCACAAGAACTTCACAACATCATTTAGAATATTGAGATTCATCTTCACAACAGATCTTCACAAGAACTTCACAAATCATTCAATAGATCTTCACAAACCGGATGAAGAAGAAGATGATGATGATGATGAAGTGGAAACGGATGAAGAAGAAGATGATGATGATCAACAGCAGCAACAGATGGCGTCATCATCAGCGGCGGTGTTGCTCCGGGGAGTGGCGAGTGGTGTGGGGGCGAATCGGAGTGGTTCACCGGTGGTTAATGATGTGAATGGAGAGTTGAAGGTGGTTTTGACGGATCCGGATGTGTTGGATTGTTTGATTTGTCTCGATCCGTTGAGCACACCTGGACTCCACCGCCACACCGCCGGCGTGCTCCTTCACAGTCACCATCTCCGATTCCTTTTCGATTCGCCTCCAATCACTTTCTCTGCACCGATTAACTGGCGATCGCATCGTTTGGTACTTTATCCTCTTTGTTGTTTCATTACGGTTGATTTTTGTTACTTGATCTGCTTGTTTCAGCATTAATATGTGGTTTTGTGAGATTGGGAATCTGAATTTTTAGCTTTTGATTGGTGAATGAGCGGTTGTTGTAGCTGATTTGTGTGGTTCATGAACAAAAGGTCGGATTTTGTGATGGGGATGAAGAGGGTTTTGTGAAGATCTGAGAGAGAGAGAAGAAGATGATCTGAGAGAGAGAGAAGAGAGAGACAGAGGGGTATGATATAATAATTACAAATGACCAAAATGCCCCTGAACAAAAAGGACAAAATAGACATGTTGCAACAATCAAAAAAGGGGGTTTTTGAATTTTGGACTAAAATGGCAATAAAAGTGAAACCACAGGGACCCATATTTAAAAAGTTTGAGATTTGGACTAAAATGGCAAAAGTGCCCAAACCACAGGGACCAAATTGGCAGTTTACTCTAAAAAATAATTCAAAAGATAATCCAAAACCATTCAGTTTTCCAACAAGCTATTTTAAATGAAAGTATACGATATGTTTAAGCCATTTGAGTGTTGAATACATCAACTATTTTCGTTTCATACAATATTAAATAAGAACTTTTAGTTATGAATAATCATAATATATAAAAATTACGTAAGATAAGTAACATATATAATAAAAATAAGTAACAACCCAAACTAAAATAACCCTGGGCCAGTACCGGTATTACGTTTCAAACCGGTATACCGGATTTTACCGCCGGTACAAACCTTATGTCGTTTCACTTATTTACCGAGGTGTTTCGTACCGGATTTACATTTGGAAACGGTAATACCGACATAACCGGCCGGTATTTACCGGTTTTTAAAACATTGATTTTAGGAGCCAAGATTCAGGACGGTCTGTTTTTTTTTTAAAACTAAACAAGAGCCATTGGGCTAAAATAAGAACCAAATTACTTAATATAATTGGAGTTAACCCAATTTTGTTCAAATCTAATACTAATAAACAATTCCTAAAAAGTCCACGTGTCAACATCTATAAATCATTCCAAGAAAAGTCCACGTGTCAAGATCATATCTTCCCTCAATTTATTCTTAACCGACCCCTCAATTTATTCTTAGACTAAGGGGAGTGGGGCTTCCTTTTGATGGGGCGTCTTGCGACACGTGGCGCCACGTCAGATTAGAGGATTTTGGGCAAAAAAAGGGGAGTGGAACAACCTTGCTGGGTGGGGCGTCTTGCGACACGTGACATTGATTTATTTTGTTTTTTTTATGTAAAAGATATAAAAAAAAGTCCTATTTTTTATAAAAAGGAGTAATCCAAATAAATAAAAACTAGCACTTCAATAAAATAAATCTACCACTAGATGGAATACAAACTCATTTCCTCTTTGGAACTCCATGGTATCGATTTGGTTTTCAACCGTTCTTCACCCGGTGTTTTCCTCTTGTGTGAACGTTTCTTTTTTTCGGGTTCAACATCGAATTGGGTCTCCGGAACTTCTTCGTCATCTAAATCTACCACTAGATGGAATACAAACAAAGTTTTAAAAAAACATATTTCTTTACAAAAAAAATAAATAAAAAAATATACCATTTTGTTGGCTCGATCCTCCAACGTTTTGAAAACCACCGGGTTGTTGAGTGTTCCAAGTGGAGAACCCCATATTTTGAGGCATCGACATATTGTTGTAGTATACTTGCGGTGTAGGGCTAGGAACGTGCATATTATTGAAATAGGCGTAAAAAGCGGGGTTGTTTAACACGTTTGAGGAGTAAAAAAAGAGTAAAAAATATAGAGAATGGTATAAAATATAGAGAAGATTGAGGTATTTTGTGTTTGGAATATGGTAGTATTTATAAGGGTTGAGGGTTATTTAAAAAAATAAAAAATAAAATAAAAAACAAAAGTTACCGTTGGCAACGGATATGGCCAACGGATATGTTATGGGGAATTGGAAAGTTTGGGCGTTCGAAAGAAGACGCCATGGCTGGAGACGCCATGGTCGTCGCCTATGGGGGGCGGTGTGCCAGGCGGTATCGGGCGACGCGAGGGTGGGAGACGCCCCACTCCCCTTAGTCTTAACATTGTAATCATCAAATCAAAACCCTAATAAAGAAAATAGATAGCCGCTTTCCATGTGTATCTTCTTCCAACTATTTCGTAATCAGTTCAAAGGGTATGTTTATCTCAATCAAACCCTAAAATCGATTATTCTTTGTCGAAGTTTGAAGATCGTCCTTTTGTTTTTAATCGATTTCACCAGGTATGTTTATCTCCAGCCTCTTTTGTTCAAAGCTTAAGTAGTAATCGTCTAAATACTAGGCTTTGCGATCATGGTTATGAGTTCGAATATGTTACCGTTTTGTGAATTTAGGCTTTGTTTTGTGGATTTATGACAGATGATTATTGAGGAAAGGGGAAGATTTGTTGATTGTAGGCTCTGTTATACAAAAGTTCAGTTATGATCTCCTACAAAATATTATTATACAAGTTAGGTATCTCCTCCTTTTGATTAGTTTAAATGTTTTAATATTTTCAACTTAACTTTTTTGATTTATGTATTGTTTCATACCTTCTGTTTAGTGATAATATTTGCTTTGATTTTGTCTATTTCTACACATTTAGGGTGTATAACTTTTAGTCTTTGATATCCTTCATCATTGTGCTATATCCCATTTAAAAATTATATGTATTTATACTAATCAAATAGTTACTTGCGTCTGAACACACACTAATTATAAATTTGAACGAGTTTAGTAGAGTGGTTTAATCGTCACTTGAGGAAACCAATTAACGAGTTTACCCACACCTATGTATGAATATTTTGTCTTTGACAATATTTACCTGCCTACTTAATAAAATACATGACACTTAATTGGAGTGCTTCCCACCGGCATATTCTGTATAGTTCAAAGCTCCGTACTCACTTTGCCGATTCGCAAGTATGTTTCCTCTAGGGTCCAGAACAGGGTTTGCAACATGTGGTTTTGACCAGGTTACTTCTAATTGTTGGGTCCGTTGGAATATCATGTTAACTCGAGGTCGATCTTTACAGACTAAATCATTAAATATGATATGAATAAATCTAAATAACAGTAATGATGATTATGGTGATAAATTCTTCCTATTTTTACTTTGAACTAGATTAGTATTCGTTGTTTAATCTTAGCGTATGTTCGATCATAATAGACTTAAAGTCCTTAAATATTGTGACAATTTTTTGAGTCGTTAAAAAAATAAAAATCGAAATACATTCTGATCCAAATTATGTAGCTTCAGAAATAACATTAAAAAGCTTTCTTTAAGTGAGACTTTTTTTTTTAATTTTTAAACAAGTGAGTTTTTTTTAACGGCTAAAATTATACCAAATCCATATTCGGCGGGGCTCGAACCCTTAACAATTAGCATGGTTTTTTTTTTCATTTCTTATAACTGAACTCTTAGCTTTTCATTGACAATTAAATAACATGTTGTTATTTATAGTTAAAGTTATCTTATTAAACAGAAGACTTATTATAATTTATTATACATTGCTATCGTATTGATCTTATGTGTACACGGGAGAGTTCTCAGTTGTTTTAAATGTATCCACATAAATGAACTGAGAAACTCTGTATGTGGATACCGAATACCTTGCCTTGAGTATGATTTTAATATAGGTATTAGGTTGATCTGTCAAAAATTTTAGCACTAACATTGTCTCAGTTATTTCATTGTTACAGGGTCTATTGGTCTTAGGCAATCTGTAATGACAAGTTCAAAGGATAAAAATGACAATCTAGCATTAATTATGGGTTCTCCTTAGAAACCACAGTTTAGGGAAAGGATCTGCTCACTAGAGTGTTTGTAGCAAAAAAGCAAGTTAGTGGGCCAATTTCACCAGCAAAGATGGTCTATACACCAAATATTAGGCTACTTTGTAATGTTACTATGTGGGCTTGTAAGTAGCAGGTCTCCTACTAAGCTACAATAACATGCGTTGTGTTTTGATTGGGGTTTAATAACATGTGTTGTCTTTTGAATGGGGTTTATCTGTTGATGTTTAAAAGTACATATTTTCTCTTTCCAATAATCTTGCTAAATTTGTGCATCATAAAATTACATAATATCTATCTTTAAACTCAAACCCGTGTAATACACGGGTCTATAAACTAGTAATTATAATATACATGATTAAATATACTTAATATACAATATAAAAAAATGAAAATAAAACTTATGGTTCGATCCGGTTTTATACGGTCGGTTTTTTATATAAACCGTAAACCAAACCGTTCGCTACGATTTGAAATTTTTTAAACCGACCGACCGAAAGTTAAACAAAAAAACCGACCGCGAAACCAAACCGATGACCAGTTTGGACGGTTTCACGATTTCAAACCGAACCGTGAACACGAGTTGACGTTTTACTAAAACAACAACAATTTAACTCAAGCTTCTTATAAACAACACACATATGAGTTTAATAACCATATCATATGCGCTAAAGAAACTAACAATAACTTGAAATTACATACAATCAACGACTTAAAACTACAAATAGTTACTTCCATGCAAGTTATTTAATAAATGAGACCAGACCTGTAACTCTGTAAGCGTCTGCCGACATCAAAACTAACTATAAGTATAGACTAACACTAATTTACACATTCTGGTTACAAATTACTCCAACTAAATGATTTTATGACTTGTTGCAACTAACTATTATTCCATTTCAAACACGTGTTTATCAATGGATCACAGGGAGTCAACATTTTGTTGGTGCATTTGGTGTGTCTGGCATTGTGCAAATATGCTAGATAGAACGTGTGTTAAATATTGTATAGGAAAATGTGTGTTTTAGGAGCTCATGACATGAACCTGCGTAGGAGTCCTACGTGAGCAGGAGCCCTACACACGTAGGTCTCATACACATGTAGGAGCGCAGAAGCATGTTCCTATAAATAGTAGTGTCATGCGCTTGCCTTCCTTCGTAAGTTTTGGAGTTTTTAGATTTGAGAGGAGATCGAGCCTGATGCTCTCTCCCAGTTTTTATTGATGTATGCTTTGTCGGTTAGAAATGGAAGCTGATAAAATCAGGCCGTCTTAAACGTTATGCTACCACTGCCCTCACCATTTCAACAATCAGGCCGTCTTAAACGTTTAAACACACCGGATCCTGCACTGAGAATTTTACTAAAACAACAACAAATTAACTCAAGTTTCTTATAAACAACACATATATCAGTATAAGAACTAAATCTTAAACACTAAATAAATCAACAATCACTTATTCACTTGCAATCACATATAGTTACTTCCATGCAACTTATTTAATATACGAAATCAAACATGTAAACGCTATCGACATCAAACCTAAATGTTACACATATTACATTACAACTAAATCATCGATATAACACTTCGATTCAGTCAACATATTCTCACACAACATCAACTAAACAATCGATAACGAGTTACAATACAAACCGCTAACCACTACAAAGTCAACAAACTAATCAATCAAATGCTGAAATCACAATTTAAACTAATCCCATCTCTATTCAAACTAATCCCATCTAACCCGTGATTAGCACGTGTTAGTACCCAAAAAAATGCATCGTAAACATATCACGTGGTGTGGTGTGCACGTAAAAAGTGGTATATTTTTAGCCGTTTTATACACCGGTTCAAGTTTTAATATTTATAAAAACATGATAAGATACTATCACACTACACTTCACGTTGGGCAAGTGCGCCCATTGTTAGCGTAATACAGTGATGATAAGGTACTGAGGTCATCCAAGGATATAACGAGTTTTAGTACTGACTACCGAGTCTTACATCTAGTCAAAGCAAAAATAAAAGGTTAAAAATGACTCAAAATAAAAAAAGAAGAGATAAATAAAAAGATAGTAATCAATAATAAGAAAACATGGGTGTTTAGGATACACTTACCTCTTGATGTTTCATTAACTAAACCTTACCATGGGGTAACAGGGGCTCGATTGTCAGACAAGGAACTCTTTATCTTAATGCATAAAGTTGTGTAGTTCTCTATTAGGGACCCTAGCACGCTCAACCATATCACTTTAAATCAGCAGAGAAACGCCACTCAAGGTTGGATCAAACCATAATGGTACCGCATAGTCAGCAAGGAAAGTCTATACCACTAAATTAGATAGATAGGGGTTTAAATTACTTGACTATGGTTCCCAACGGTGGGTTGTCAATTCCCCTAAGGTGGCTACTTTTTTGAAAAAAAAGGGTTCTGCACTTTGATCTTATAACCACGCATCGGCTAGAGCTTACCAACCCAAAGTCTCATTCCAAAACATGTAACCTCCTTTCAGAGCCTCAACATGTTTTGACTCTACATAGACATAGAAAACATGAACTGTCACACCCCAACCGATGGCGGAAACATCGGGGCATGGCACTGAGCTAAACAGATTGTCCAGAAGTTTCCATAACAATTATCATTACCAATCAATTTAAAGTAACATGTCCCATACCATGTCTCAAAAGGTAAACAAATTATTACAGACAAAATCTAGGCAAATAGTTATGTTCCGACAACTCAGATTTCATTTGTACAGACAACTATTTGTTGGCCTCTAAGACCTTATTCTAGCCTCGATTTCCTAGCAGATAAGCACCTGTCATGTACGTTAAAATAAAGTCAATACACATAGTGTAAAAGTGAGCATACAAGTTTGATAATAACATATAGAGTTCGAAAGCGTTACGCATAACCAGCACGTACACAGAGTGAAATGAGGCATGTTAGTTATCGACATGAACCTATCGATACCAATGACTGCGGGTTGAATGCCCAAGGCATCTCGTCCGGGTGGCAGCTCGGCCGAGTGGCTCCTCGGTCGGATGGCACTTCGCTCGGGTGGCAGCACGGTCGGATGGCAATCTGGTTCGAGTGCCCGGTGCGACGAGTTTTGCCGTTTCGATTTCGATTGCGAGCGATGTGAATGCGATAGGGTTTCCTATTCAAATTACTTTTAATCCCAACTACTCATATCTTGCACTCTCTCTTCTCCACCAATTACCATACTGTTTCGATTGCGATGGAGTTTCGATTGCGTTTCGATTGATTACCACACATAACATAAATAAACATGCACAAGTAACACATAAGGCACACACACACGTATAACAATAACCAAAATGCGTAATTCGAGTTGCGAGTTCGATTGCGATTCGATGTTGATTAGGTTAGATTGATTAGCGTTTAGTTGACTTTATCGCATTGTTACTTCCTATAGTTCACAGTCGCACGTCGATTAAATAGAAAATAACACACGTCGATTACTGCGATTTTTGACACTGATGTGCATAAAATGCAACATATAAATTACATCAATTGTGGCATAAAACTAACCTTTTTTTAGTACTAATGTTGGAAAAAGTGTGTTTTTATCTTCCTTTTGTATTTTCAGGATTAAATGAGCTCAAATTAACAAAAGAAGCAAAAAGGCAGCTAAATCTAACATAAATACAAGAAAAGAAACAAACGTGGCATGCCCGACCTCCCCGACAACATCTTCCCAAGCAAAATAAGAGAACAGAAGGTTGAACACGCCCCGTGCTCAGTAAAAACGGGGGCGTGCCCAAGTGCCAGCATAAAAGACAAAGCTATAGAAGCTTCTATCGCCCACCACGGGGCCGTGCTCAGCAGACACGGTGGGCCCGGTAGGGGAGTATCGTGACGTAGTTGATATCATCATAGTCAAACAACACAATATATAAATGCACAGCGGAAGCAAAAGATAAATATATTACAATCCGAATATAAAGTAATATCAAGTATTACAACGGAAAGTAAAGGATCCACAGGCGGATCTTAAAACATAAACATTGTTCAACAGACTTTAGACGTCTAGAACTTGCAAGATTCCTTATTAACGTCCTGAGCAGCTTCCAGCTTATTACGTACTTGTACCTGTCACTTAGACTTTTGAAAATACGTCAGTTTTCACTGGTAAATACACTCAACCTACTCATTTGAAAATGTTTATGAAAATTTGTTTAGGTGCACAAGGCACGTAAATATTTCGACACTTGGATTAAAATGCACAAGGCAAAATTAATCTTTTATACTTGGGAAAATTATTTGTATATAATCTTGTATACAGTTTTACTTATTTGTCGTCCATTAGGGCCGGTTAGAAGAGCCGGACAGATTAACTGACACGCCACAGGTATAATGCCCACAGGCTATCATCCTCTAAGTGGATTACCAGTTCCGGTATAATGCCCACAAGGATGATACCTCTGAGTGGATTACCAGTTTTTACATAATGCATCTGTCAGGTGTATGCCTACACCCCGTGCTTAGGTCGTGGCCATTTCTTAAAATGATGCCAAGGATATCCGGGACATGGTCATTTAACCCCCAAGGGCCATACATCAAATAATACAGAACAAAGCGAGTTATGTAAATACATTAATCACAATCCGATTTAAATGACTACATACCCGACCAAGCGGTACTTTTATAGTACCGTATCCCAAGCCCGTATAGGGAAAATAAGTTAAGAGTATTTACCTGAGCTAGCTCCTATCTTAAATAGCAAGAATTATAATAACTCAGCCGTATTCACTTAAGTAAGCGTAGGTACAATTTACCGGAAGGCTCTAGTCTGGAATGATGGTATAAATAACCAATTAGAATGCTAACGGGTCTTTAATTAAGCCTAAGCTTAGACCGGTTAGTCTTAAGGAAATATACGGTTCAAACGCATGATTAAGCGAAGACCGGAATAGAATGTGTTTTAGACCCGACAAGTTTGAAGACTTGTATAATATGGGTAATCTAAACACCTTCTGGATTTTGAGATAAAAATGATAAGGTTTGACCCGTTTCGGCTAACTTATGCAAACTAGTTACATAAACCGAACCGAACGCGCAAGAGGCGTAACAGGTAACCATAAGAGTCATATACAGGTTTCCTAAGTTAATATTCCTTAAACATGTTGTGATATCAGTAGGATATCTTCCATTATGCCCAAAACGAGTTTAATCTCAAAAAAAGCCCCGTAGGGGTATTTTGGTCATTTTAAAGGTTATAAAAGAGTTTAAATGAAGTTCTGAGATTCGGGTCCGGATACATCAGTAAAATAACTTATTTTAATAGGTCATATCAGTTGGTAATAAGCCTTATATGGCAAAAATGGTTTTAAACCCAAACTATGCGTTTAATACGCTTTAAAAGCCATTTTAAGCGATTTCCGGGTTATACAGGAAATCTGAGTTTTCTAATCAGTTTATAAAGTTCAAAATACTTTATTTATTATATAAAATTAGTAGCAATTGGATTGGTGTCAAAATACTATGTAGAACTCATTTTATGACCGAAAGGGTATAATTGGTATTAACCGAATTAATGCCATAACCTTAGGTTATGAGCAGGTTAAAAATAATTAAAAATCTTTGAAAATCCCAAAATATTATATTACATCAGTGGGTAAAAGGTTTGGTGTCAAAATTTGGGTTTAGGTAGGCTTTATGCTAATTGCGCATTTTAATTACTAAAAGGCGTTATAATTACGCTAATGAGCATAACTCCTAATCTAGACCTCCAACTGATGTAAAATTTTAGGGAAAACTTTATAAATTAGTAATAAGGATTATTGTCCTTTCACATTTCCAAAATTCTCGTTTTATGGTCAAAAGGGCATATTGGTCAACATTTAAGCAACTAACGGAAACATGTAAACGAATCGGATAATCAATGAACCAACCACAGAGGGTTATGCTAACATGTAGCCTGGTCCTAAGGAAGCTCTAAGGCATTTACAAATCATACTAAATCGGGTCAGAACTGAAGTCAAAGCAAAAGTCAAAGTTTTGCGACTTTCGGTTCCGAACCGGGTCTAAATAGAAAATTGTCGGATCAAACAAGCTTAGATAAGTTCTTATACTTATTACCAAGTTATATGAGTGATAAAATAGGTTACATGCCTCCTACATTGCTAATTACATGTTAATTTGCAAATTAAGCTTCTGTTGACTTTTTCTAAACAACTTTGACCCGACATTTGATCTAGTTAGGATGGGAATCAGTGGATGCCCTTCTAAGGGTTTATTACCCACATAAATACCAACTTATAACTACCTTCAATTCAATTAATCACTGGACCATTAATGATTAATCGCGAAGTCAACCGTTAATTACGACGGTTTGACTTTTAAGCTAAATCTAAGCAAAAACTTAACTAAGAAAGGTTAAGCAAACTTACAAGAGTCCTATGAACGACCAGAGATCACTTGAGAGAAGTCTTGAGCTCCAGAAATGATCAGGAATGCAAGAATGAAGGTGTGAAGAATGCTTGCAACTTATTGGCTTATATAGTGATCAAGAACCCACTAGATTGTTGACATGCAAGTCTACAGCTGACCACAATTCATCCACAAGTGTCCCTAAGTGTCTAGGGGTTGTTTAGGGGTCGTCCAATATGAGGAAACTCGGATAAAGATCAGTTCCATGCGCATAACAGCAAACAACCCCGTTTTCAGTTACTGGGCATCCCTTGCGCACCGTAAGGACATGCTTGCGGTGCACATGCCTTCCGCTGAAGCCAAAATATCTTGATCTTTCATGCATTCGAAGGGGGCAACCATGTATTTCGAATTTGGGACATTATTTTACAGTAAGGGGCCTCTAAAATGTGCCTTGTACAGTGATATACCCTACCACTTTGATGTGTTTACTTGGATTCTTTTTGAAAGTGCTGAAAATGAAGGTTTACCGTAGAAATTCCATAGGATCCTATCTTGCACTTTTGAATTCAATTACTGCCATCAATTTGCTGGATTAAAGGTATATTAGATGTTCATAATATATGATTGGGTCTTGGGATTTATAAACGAGGTCGTTCAGAGGTAAAAATTAACATGACGACACTTTTAAATCCTGCCATACATCTTTAATTATACCCGGGTTTTATCACTTTTGTCTTATATGACACGTGTCGTTATTTCATTGAACACGAATTTTCGAGGTGTTACATCCTCACCCCCTTAAAATAAATTTTGACCTCGAGATTTGCTTAAAGTAAAGGAAGTATTTTCTGCCTTATATTGGGCTTAATCTTCCTCAGTACCTTTGAGCCTCTAAGGCACTCCAATTGACCTTTATAATAGGTACATATATCTCTTTTGGAGCTTCTAATCCTGTCGATCCTTAATCGATACAGGATGCTCATCACATCATAAATCTGCATATCATTATGGGATAGTGCTTCTTGACTTATTTGCGAAACACATCCTTCAGTCACTAGTGTGCAATGTATTGCGAGCTCCGCCAAGCTTCTTAAATAGGTTTTAGCTCGTAAGCTATTTAATCTTGATACATTCGATTTCCTTCGAATGGTTCTATATATTCAGAGCTTAACTAGCCTGAAAATTTAACAATTTGGCACACCCTTCCTGGGTGATATCCCTTGTTGAGCCCTATACCTTAACAAGAATTTAGGAAGGTTGCTACTTTCCATTAATCCTTGATTTTTCTGCCGAATACTGGCAACTTACCGATAATTAGGGATTTGTGTGATCTTATTTGTTGTTTCCAATGCAACTTTCAGATCCTGATAATTGAACTTACTAATCTATTGTCCTAACAATAGATGTTTAACATTCCATTTATACAAGGTCTCCAAGGGAGCAGCCTTGATGCTTATATATCAACTATTATAGAAAATCTTATCTTACGGTGGAATGGTTATTCCAACCACTGCTTAACTAATTTTAAGGAATAGCTAATCCTTGCCGTTAGTCGAACAAATCGACGATCCTGGGCAGCTGATGGCAATTTTTAATCGTTGCCCAATTAGGGTTGCGGTAACAATGCATAAGCAAAATGAACCGTCTTTCATACTTAACTATACCGAATTCTCCGGATATTGAGTCAGGCTATATGAATCTATATCTTAAAATTTACTTAATCAGGGTTTCGGTTATTCCATAATCAACATGAGTTCTTACAACACTTCAACCCAAAGCGGGATGTTAATCTTAACTCTACTTGCCTCTTGGGAGGTAAACAGGGTAGTCTTAGGAGAGAATAATCAAGATACAAGGAGGTTACAGAGATTTTTCCAAATCTCAGGCTCCAGTTCATCCATCATTGCTTGTGTCAAATAAGTGACATATTTATGTTACTAGTCCATGAATTCCTTAATCGGGAACATTTACTTGGACAATTCCATTCTGGATATCTCCTTTGAATACTACTAGTCGACTTTGGTACGATATGACCATTGGGATATCTCAGGGATTCCATGCATTAAACCTCCATACTGATCAGGCATGGAAGCAATCTATGGGACACACTAAGATACGCCAATCCTCATATGACACTTTTATCAAACATAGTTTGGCATTCGCAGGCGATAGAAAACAATGAGAAAAATAAAATAAAATAATATATATTGTCGTACTCCTTCTGGGGAAGAGTACTCCAGATTCTGATGAAAGGATTTTCTTCGAGGATGGGAGAGATGGTCATGATAGATTCCATTGGTAAGTTATACCTCACATTTAATATCTGGAGTTCTTATTAATGTAATCAAGAGTTTGCTAAGCTTATGGTTTGCTAAAGGGTTACTATCCCTTGCATTAATGTAAAATACTTAGCAGACACTATCGATGCTAAAAGGTAAGGACGTACCTAATGCTATTATTGATATGCACTGTCTCTGGCATTCAACCGGTAGTTTAGGCATTTCCTTTCTTATCCATCCCAGACTTAGCTGCTCCTTCCTTGGCAGCCTTAGGGTTAAACCGAAAGGCTAATGACCCAAGTTAATGGTGAAACTAATATTCACTCACTTTCAATAAACTATTAGTTAACCGAAGTCATTAACACGCACACACACCTTATTCACCCATGGTTTGCCTTAATTAACTCACCCATCAATGGGTAAGTTTCCCCAAACACCCTTAAGAAATCTAGCCAAGAAAGACCATGGAACTAGTTTTCACCAAACTTGAAAAAATTATATTAATCATTAAAGATTGATTACATTAATGATTCTTGTGTTTTGCTTGATGATTACAATAATTATAGATAGTGGGTAGAAGAGAAAAGTGTTTCGGAGAAGAGACGAAAGAATGAGCAAGTGAAATGGTGGATTTGGCTTCTATTTATAGCCTGCTAGGGCCCAGACATGCCCTTGTCTGGCCAGGTGACCAATTGTAGCCCATAAGTGAGGTATGACCAGTGTTTGACAGGCACGGGGCATGGTTAACTTTGTAAGGCCCCCGGATCTTTCCCGATCTTCAAGAACTCAACTTTTGTCATTTAGTGCCAAGGCACGGGGCGTGCCTGGACTTTCACATCTGGGCAGCTCATGGTGATCTTCTGGTTGAGCTGGCAGTTTCCGATTCCGAGACATGGGGCGTGTTGGACAACTTTTCTTTATTTCTTCAGATTTTCGCCCGGTTTTGCTTCCTTTGTTCAGCTTGGGTTTGTTTTTTCCTGAAAATAAAAAATTAACCAAACTAAGCCTGTTTTGAATATATACTTAACAAAACTTAATAAAAAGTGGGTGTAAATTGATATAAAAACATATGCACTTTTGCTTATATCAACATATATAGTTCCATTGGGCATTTCATCAAACACCTTGCGTGTATATTCAATAGACCCCAAATTTGAATACATATCGATAGGTTTTGTTGCCAGAAACAGATCCTCATCGACTCGTCATCGATAAGGTGGCGGTTAACTTTAGCGGCGTCTAGGAAAGAATTTGCAATCGCACATGAGAGAAATAGGAGTTCATATGTTTGTTGAGTTGGGTTGGGTTCTTGAGTGAGGACGTGGATGGCTTGTGTTGATGTGACCTTTGTTACAGAGGGATTGGATAAGGTGGCTGGTGTTGGTCGTGGCGGGGTAGAGGGTGACGGGGTGTGGTGGCATGTGCGGGATTGTGGGTGGTGTGGGGTGGCGTGTGTGGGATTGTCGGTGGCGTGGGGTGACGCGTGAGAAGTGTGATTGTTGGATGGTTCGAGGAGTCTGGCAAAATAACCACATGATAGAGAGAGAGAATGCTTTGATGATGAATGGTTAGAGCTCCGAGCAGTGGCGGTGAATTCATCGTTGACAATAGGGCTATTGGTTTGAAGTTATAACCAAACAAAATGTAGAAGATAAATGAGAGACCACTATCACCTGGTCGCGACGGCAGGGAGGTGGTTCGAGTGGAGGTATGGTGGGTGATTGATACGTGATGACGATGGTGGTGGCACAGCGGCGGAGCAGTGGTGTGTGGTACAGTGGTGTGTGCTAATTTATCCTCCGAATGTTGTCAGCCCAACCAACCCACCTTCTTCCTCGTGTCCGATTACCACCCCAACCACCATCTACCCTTCACCCTACCTCACCTCCAATACAGTCGACCGACCACCTATTGCCGTCACCCACCACTTCCGATTGTTCCGGCCAGTCGCCATTACCATCCACCGTCGACATTCACTTCCGGCCGATGAATACCCAACACCGACCAACTTCCGATTAACCTCCGTTGATTGCCGATAAACTGTCATTCAGCTCTGATTAACAAATAAAGTTGCATAATTTCTCTGTTGTTCAGTGAATCCAGGTACGAAAGTTGCAAAATTGTTTGATTTTTTTGGATGTTTTACATTCTTGTTGACTGAATCAATGAAGATTGATATGTAGTATTGAGTTTGATTAGTGAAAAAATAATGTTTGAATACAGAGATGGGTCAGGGAATGTAATCTTGAGAAATCTGATGTTGAGATTGATAATGCAAAAACAGGAGGTTAGCTAGATTATAAGTTGAAGGTATGATAAAAAGAGAAGTGGGATGTGAGTAAAACTGCTGGAAAATGGGTTCCTAGGCGGTTCAATCGGTAATCCCTTACTTCTGTTCTTTTAGATTTGAGCAGAGTGACTGTGGCGGTGATGGTGGAGGGTGGAGGAGAGTGATGGTGGGTGGAGGTTGAAGATGAAGTGTGGTGGTGGGGTTTTATAAATAAAAATGAAGAAGATGCCCGGATAGTCCCTATGGTTTGGCCTTTTAAGGAAAGGGTATTTTTGTCATATCACATCATTTTAATAGAGAAAACAAACTGAAGTTAGACCCAGGGACTATCCGAGAACAAAACGTGAAAACTTGGGGACTATTCAAGTAGTTTTAGAAAGATAGGGACTATAGGTGAAAAAAGGTGAAACCACAGGGACTATCCGGGCATTTTTCTCTTTAGTTTAATATCTTCTAATTAATTATAGATAATCTCCTATGAAATATTGTTTAGTTTAATCTCTTCAACCATATCAATATTCTTTAACTATTCGATATTACTGATAATCAATATTAGTTATTTCTAATTTTTATAAATTACAAAGGATAAATTACACTTTTCGTCCTTTATGTTTGTAGCTAGTTGCAATGGATGACCTTTACCTTTAATAATTACAGCCACAGTCCTTTATTTGCTAAAACCATTACACCTTAGGTCCTTTAACACTAACCTGGTTTGTTTTAAATGTTAAGTCCTGTCACATGCAACTCATGTGAGGGCAATTTAGTCATTTTCCCTATATATTGAAAAAGAATATTGAAAATAAAACATAAAATCAAAAATAAAAGATATTAACACCTGTTCTTTCCCACATAACTCTCTCTAAACCTAAATCCTTCAATCTCTCTCTTTATGCTGACAACCAATCACCGCCACCACTTAGTGACCACCATCGGTCTACCATCTCCAACCTTCAGCAACCATCACATCTTTCGAAAGCACCACCACCATCGCCTGCTCTCGCTAAACACAAAACAACACCACCGGATCTGGTTCACCACTGCACCCCCCGTCACACCATCGTCGGGTGCTACACCCACCACCACCACAAAGCCGCCGCCGCCGCCACGAACAACCGATCAGCTGCCCTTCTTTCAGATTTGTTCAACCACCTCCACCTCCAATGTCCGGTCAGTTTTTTTAAATCTTTCAGATCTATTCAACCACCAAGATCCTCAGATCTTTCAGATCTATTCAACCACCAAGATCCAGCGGCTAACTATCGCCGTAATCGAGGGTAGTCCAGCAAGATCCTCAGCGGCAAAGTCCAACAAGATCCTCTGCAACTCTCTCCTTTTCTAACACCACAGAATCCAAACGGGTCTTGACTTTTAAAAAATAAGAGATTTTGATTTTGATTTATGGTGTTTGATTTTAGATGAGAGAAAAAGATTTAGAACAAAATGTGGCTGTATTGTGGTGTGTGAATTTTAGATGAGGGAGAGATATAGAACCGTCATATATCATCCTAACAAAAGGTTGTATTGTGGTGTTTGAGAGAATGAGAAACACTGTTGGTCAGAACACCACCGGAACAGGAAACTCGTACACCATCTGGACCATGGAAATAGAACTTCCGCCGTGAATCCGCCGTAAGTATTTGTGACCAACATACTCGTCTTCATCTTCTAATCAAAAGCCCCAACATCTTAATGTCTAACTATGATTACGGAAATCGAATTTTGGGATTGTTGTTCTAGGGTTATTGGGATTCAACAGAGATATCTGTGTTGTTTGTTTAGAGAGAGAGTGTGTGTTTAAAGAGAGAGAGAGAGAGTGAAAGAGAAAAAAATGTATTTATATTTGATTTTATTTTTTTATTTTATTTATACTATAAATAATTAAGTAAATAAATTTAACTGAAAATTTTAACCAAGTTAGTGCTAAAGGACGAAAGATGAAACAAGTTCTCAAAATAAAGGACTGTGGCTGTAATTATTAAAGGTAAAGGTCATCCATTGCAACTAGCTACAAACATAAAGGACGAAAAGTGTAATTTAAATTAAAATCCCATCAATATATGATATAACCTATGTAATATACTATTTGATATTTCATAAATAAGTAATTAAATATTCTATTATCATTATCATTAATAGCATGTCCGTAATATCATTGTTTTATTATCATTAACGTATTAATATAGTATTTTATAGTATTTAAATGATATACTAATAATAATAACTTTTGTATTTCTATAATATTTTTTTACATGTTACTTTGTTATAATTATTAAATAAAAGATCTAATCTTACTAATATATAACATTTTTTGTTTTCTTTTTTCTGCGAATCAAAATTTTAAGTTATTACAAACTTTGAGATATGTCACTACCATATTTTTACCTCACAATTTTTTTCCGCTCAAACCCTTATCATTATTCAATTAAAGAAATGCATTTATAAGGTTTCCTAAAAATGCCATTGTCTAAAGAGAAGAAAAAAATGGAAAATAATGAATGAAATATGCATTAACCGTTACACAATTTTTGAAGAGGCACTATAATGTTGATGTGGCGAAAAATGCTCCTTAAGGGGTATTAACCATTACGCATAGTCTTAGAAGATTCTGAGAATGCATAAAAATGTGACACATGTCCTCTAAGAGTTTACTTTATTATATAGTAAAGATATGAGTTATTTAATTATTTAAATACATTGTTATCTAAGTTTTCAAATTAAATAACACCAAACACATAATGTTAATCAATATCACATCTAACCAACAATATTGGTCATAATCAATATCCATGGTATTAATCAACTATAAAAGATTTAGGACTTATTTAGTACGATAATTATAAATAATCTTGGTTAATTGTGATAATCATAATAAATATTTGTGCTATACGATAATCCATCACTGAAAAACATTAAAAAAATATATATGACTATATTTAATTGTGATAAAATTATGATCAATGTTAATTTATAACCATCTAATCGGGTTATAAATTATAAAAGTAATTTTACATATATTTAATTCATGTATTAGAATACATAGGATTTATTATATAGTTTAAATTGTTTAACCCGTGTAACACACGGGGAAGTAACCTAGTTATTATTTAAAAGAAAGGGGCATGGTTCACCCTCGTCTTCACTTCACTTTCTTTTTGAAAACTCTATAATTAGAGGTCCTTTTCGGATTTTCTTGTTAATAACCCTCGCCCTTTATCCTGTTGGGGTTTGGAATTAGAATCACATTCATCGCATTCGCTTTTATGTTACAGGCTTGAGTCACAAAAAAGAGCACCGTCAACCTCATCACTAACTATTAACGTATAATCCTAAAAAAGTGCCACCATCTCAATAGAAAAAACACCATATGTGCAGCTTGTAAAACATGTGAATTGGTGCTCTGTGATAAATCAAAGGTTGTGCAGAAGGATGGTCATCATTTAATTGATACACATAAGTTGCAAATATAAGGCATATACACCATTATATTGAAAGCTTCAAGTCTTCAAGGTTATAGATCACTAACTTATAACTTACTGAAAGTGAAATCAATAACAATACATAAACAACTGAACTTATAGACTAAGATAACATGATCACATGGATGCTTTCAACCTTCTGAAGTTTCTTGCAACAAATCAACTAATGGGTCAAAATTTTACAGTTGAAGAACGATATTTCACGGTAAAGTATTCCCACTGTTTTTATAATCAAGCAATAAGTTGTTCACGTTCCATGTGTGGCTGATCCAGAAATAGTGAAAAATGTTGTCATTGGACGATTGCACATTGCACTTCCAAAGTCGACGATTGAACTTCCAAATACACGACTTCCATTTCCCTATTCACGATTTGTGATTAGAAGCAGCCAATAAACGTACTTGAAAGTTGGCCAAGCAGCTTTTTGTGTAAGTAAAAAAAATTGAAAATGAACGGTATTTTGTTTGGCCCCGAGCCCTAGCTTTACCCCAATATACTATTGGGTCGCCCCGATGACCACTAATAATGTAAACCAGTTTTCCGCACGCACACAAAATTTCGCCGTTGACAAGTTAGATCCCAGGTCTTCAGATTGCAGATCGGCATATTACAGAAAGTTGTGTAACGAGTCTGATTGCAAGGGTTAAATTGCATATTGCATTCTCTTGAGTCTTGACTGCAAGTTTTCATTTATAACAGATCACAAGGCAGAGGCGAGCAAAGTGGCAAAACATGAGAAAGCCTGCCGGGAGAATCAACATGTGTTTGTCCCGTTTGCGTTTGATACCTTTGGTGGTCTCGCTCCTGATGCTCTGCGACTCTTGAATCGGGTTCAAAAAGTCGTTAATAGTAATTCTTCGTCGCTAAAGGTTTCAAACTTCGTATTTAGTAGAATTGGTTTTTCTATTCAAAAGGGGGTGGCAGCGCAACTTGTTGCCCGACTACCTGCCATTGCTTTGTAATTGTCATTTTTTCGTGTGGAATGAAGAGTTAGATAACGCTAAAAAAAAAAAAAAAAATTAGAAGTTGTATTTTATTTATTAATTTTTTTTTTGTAATAGGTTTGTTGTAACGGGTATTTTTTTTTTGTTTAATATCGTTTTTTTAACATTTGGCTTAATTTTTTTTGTTTAATGTCGTTTTTTTAAATATTTGGTTGTCAAACACGTACTATGCAAGATTAGGCTCTTGTTTTCTTTTTTCGGCTAGGGCTTTTGAAACTTTTGAGATTCAATATTCGTAGGTTTTTATAAGAAAGAATCTCCGTGAAACTTCCTGTTAGTTTATGACAAACGCGCCGCAACGCATGTGTCGTATTAGTAGTTGTTAATTATGTTACTTTTTATAAGAAACTAGAAGGAGCACCCGCCGCGTTGCGGTCGGGGTTCAACTTCATATCTGATGTTTGAAAAACTCACTTTAAGAAAGTAAAATATATCAACTACTTGATAGAAACTCTGAATGATCAACAAAAAACCTAATAGAATGCACGGATCAATACCCAACACAACTCAACCCACTTTTTCTACAAAAGGACATTTTTCAATCCAAAACCGTTTTCATATGACCAACTAATTCTTGATAATAGTAAAGGTTGTAATTGGAAAAAAAAGGTAGCTTAAATATTGCCATCAATAAAAGAATGATATTCATGTTCGACAAAAAGCAAAACATAAATATAATCCTCAAAGTCAAAATCAAATGCAAGCTCATACACACTCTTTTTAGAATATGCTATAAATACTAAAATAACTACTGTATAAACCATGATCCTACAAACTGATATACAAACATGTATGTACTCAAAGTATTATAGCAAAACCTCATTCCAATCTTTTGATTTGGTTTATAAACCTTTTGATATGTTTTACCTAATGACTATGACTTCGGTCTCTTCCTTAGTGTCTTGAGATCATCCTGTATGGTTTTCAAACCTTTTGACACGGCTCAGTCAGACAATCACATATCTTTCTCTGCGGCTATAATGAGAATGTGCAGGGTGCTTTTTAATTCACATGTTTTAATCAAAACTTCAAATATATCAAAAAGAAAACAAACCTGGCCTTGGCCACCATTAAGCTATGTACTGGGTTAAAATCTTGTTGACTTGTCTTAAACTATTCCTACAACATACTTCTTTCACACGTGCAACCCAGTGCTATTTTTGTATATCCCGTTACGGTCCAGCCATCAAATTCATGTTACTATGTTGATAATGTGGCGATAATTCCGACACCCCTTTCTGCCAAATGCATATCCGTCACAGAATGGTGTAGTATTACTGAAGAAAAAAGAGTATAGATTAAATTGAGAAAATGGCAAAATTTAGATCAAGATTTACCATTATTAATTCCCATCATCTTCCCTTCTTCAGTGTTGTCTCAAAAGTAAATCTCTTCGACTCATTCCATTAGATCAACAGAAATAAACATCCTAGCTTAAAAATTTGAGTTTACCAAAATAACCTCATCTGCATCCGCTGGAATAGGACGATGAGTTGCGAGATGTCGTCCTTGGTATTGCTAAAAAGTCTCACAACAACGGGCCATGGGTCACCTCAGCTTCAAACCACTGCCATCACCCCAAAAATTTAGGGTACAAATTGTAGGAACCGTTCGCGTAATTTAAATAAAATACAAATTTTATTAATACGATTACAATACAGAATTAAAGGAAAGCAGAAATACAATACTATTACAACTGAAATAAAGGAAAATACAAGAAATAAGATGAAACAGAATGGCTGAGGCACGTGATCACACGCTTCCCTTAAAACAAATTCCGAGCCTCCCAGGAGTACTCGTTTTGTTTCCCAGGGTACAACAGCCGGAGCAGTAGTACTGCCGGAGTAGACCTACAACCCGAAGGTTACCTTGAAAACTGCAAAGAAAATTGAACAGAAGTTGTGGAGAGAAAGATATAGATTGCTGTTGTAGCTGGTAATTTCTTCTGCTGGGTATGGAGCTGTATTTATACAACTCCCGGTTTGAAACAGCCAAAAACGAATTAAATGAGAGGTTTAAATTGCATTAAACGTCTTCAATGCAATTTAATACGTCAGTTAATTCTCAGTCAAAGCCTGTTAACTCGTCAGTTACGAAGCTGGACTGAAACTGCACTGTCATTCAATGCTGGAAGCTTCTACGCGTGCGCGCGCGCAAGCCACACTGGTGCGCGCGCGCCCAGGTGTGCACGCCATGCGCGGTGCGTCCTCTTGGCTCACACCATGCGCGCGTGCGCCACGTCACCTGTGAGCCTCTACGAGCACGCCACACAATCGCGCCGTTTTGGCTCCACTTGGTCCCTGCAGCCCATGAGATCCACCACGCGCACGTGGTCAAAAATACAAAGGCGGCTCTCAAGCGGCGATGCGAAGTGCAAAGT
The DNA here is from genome assembly GCA_030545235.1 of Helianthus tuberosus. NCBI lineage: Eukaryota > Viridiplantae > Streptophyta > Magnoliopsida > Asterales > Asteraceae > Helianthus > Helianthus tuberosus. The sequence continues at coordinate 82,076,651 of CM060371.1, read as the reverse complement.
GCGCCATCAAAGCGCCACATTGCGCCTCATCGCCCACGCCACGCGCGCGCGCGAGCGAGCGTGTGCGAGTTAGGGTGCTCCGCACCCTTCGCGAGTACACTAGTGAGTGATCCCATGAAACAATAAGGATGGAGAGTTCCCACTTAAATACCCCTTTAAGTTCCATCTCTCATCCGATGTGGGACAAGGTGCTACTTTCCCTTTTGTTTCAGCATTGAATGTTCCAAACACCCAACTTTGAGCATCGATATCTCATTCATCTTAGCTCCGTTTTGGACGCGGTTTAGTTCGTTGCGAAGCTCTCCCAACATAGAACACAAACCCACAAATAAATATATAAAACCCGCTCATTTTATTATATTTATTTATAGTCCAAAATAGGAAAAAATCATTTTCCTATATTTGTGAAAAATGCTATTTTCACCTATTTTTCCAACAATCCCCCACATGAAAAATGCTATTTTCATCAAATTTCCAACAATCCCCCACATGTATGGAAATGGATCTTTTCCTTACACTTTTCAACGATAAACTTCGACAGTTGAGTATTGCAAGATAGGTAGGTTGAAGCCTTTGAACCTTCTTTTGTGAAGCGCACTTAGCTTACTAGCGGTGTGTAGACGCGATGTCCTTGAACATACTCCCATTTGTGTAAACGACAATACACTTCACACAATACTCTCCCTGGTTTGGCCAACTCCTCATTGTCGTGTCCTATTATGGTCCTGGAACACTAGCCTGGTTCTGCGAGAGCTCTAGGATTTGCGCACCCCACAAATCCATTTGAAGCGACCCTACTTCTCTCTAACAAAGGTGATTCCTCTGAATCATTAAAAGCATCATGGTTATTTGATTTCCCGTAATCGTTAACCTTAATATGCTTAGCCTCACATCAATGTCCCTGATTGGAATGGACTAGGAAGTATATTTAACTCCCTTTTAGTTTTGTTTGGGGTACTCCCCCACAGTGACTCCGTTTTGGTAATATGATTAAGTTGTCCTATTGAACTTAGATCTTGGGATCTCCAGTCAGCTAAGTTAGGTTTCCCTCATATTCCCATTTACCACGGGCTTTAGTCTCATTCCTCTTGACGACGTTTCTACTAACTCTCTGCTTAAGCCTTTTGTAAACGGGTCCGCAATGTTATCCGCTGATCTCACATAATCAATTGTGATAACACCCGTTGAGAGTAGTTGTCGTATCGTGTTATGTCTACGTCGCATATGCCTTGATCTGCCATTGTACATCAAGCTTTGAGCTCTACCAATCGCTGATTGGTTATCACAATGTACACATATGGCTGGCAAAGGCTTTGTCCATCTTGGAATATCTTCTACGAATTGACGTAGCCATTCCGCCTCCTCGCCTGACTTATCCAAGGATATAAACTCGGATTCCATTGTGGATCTTGCTATGACCGTTTGCTTAGAAGACTTCCAAGCAATAGCAGCTCCTCCAAGTTGAAGGGGTAAGGTCCCGAAAACCTCATAAAAAGGATTTGAGACCATACCACAAACTAACTTTTCTAGCCTTTTGACCTTGCGCGGCTGCGCACTGGTCCTGCTAAAGGAACAAAGAAATCAGTAGCTTGTAATCGCGCGCCCAAAAGATAACATAAATCTTTGCGCCTTCTCCCATTCAACAAAGGATTAGAAAGCCTTTACCCAACACTTCTGCCACAACACCCAGACTTGGATATTATTTTACCCAGACTTGGGGTTTATTCGCCTGTGTCCACACAGTAAGATATCACACCGGATTACGGCAGTAATCTTCTAGAAAGAAATACAATCATGCACCACCCAGACGGTTATAACCGTCTGGACACGTGTCATTACCACAGACAACCCCGGAACCACAACGAAGGCATGCAATTGGAGAGTAATCTCCACTTAATCACTTTCCACGTGGCGATTCCCCAGCCACAGATCAAACCACGATCCGTGTGCAGTCACATCGGATCGAGGCTAAGGGACGTCAGATCAAAGAATTCAAACGGAAGAAAAATAACCGCTACGGCGTTAGGCATTTTCCGTTATCTTTTCAATAATAGGTTTTCCCTCCCAAAACTCCCGGTTATAAATAAGAGAACTGTTCAGGTATAAACTCAGACTACTCTCACTCTTCAAATACTTATCTTCTCCGATACCAATACTTATTCTCACGCCGGAGTCGGGTCAAGGAGAGAACCCTCTTCTCCCCTTGGCGAGGCTAACGGTGTTCTTTTTTGCAGAGCTACCGGAGAAGTTAATCCATTACGACTGAATCAACCGAGAGAGAGCTAACCCTTTATGCGGATTCAAACCCCCTAACTATCTCGGTTCCGACCATTTAGTTGGTGTTTCTTCATTGGCGCCCACCGTTTTCTCAGTTTTTCTAGTTTCTACCTCGTTTCGATTCAGTTCATTCTATTTTCTGTCTTTACACATGGCAGAAAATTCGTCATCTCACCGGCAACCTGGTCCTCGACCAAACGTCGGAAACAATTTACCGATAGAAGGGATCGTGGAGGAAGCCTCGGACGATAATGAGGTCCAATCCAATCGAGCAAATGATCCTGTAACCCCAGGAATGTTACCAACAAATCTTGCACAATCAATTTTACCACCAGGGGAAACCCCGATATCATGGTATGTCCGGTCTCAAGGAGCATTAAACGCAGTATACTCACAGTTATGTGCTCAAACTGCTCCTGTAACCCAATCCCGGAGGCCGGGATCAAGGGCTCATGCCTCTCAGCGAGAAGAATCAACTTATGATGATACAAGCAGTTACCGAAGACAACATCATGATGAATTTCGTCCTCGTCAACGACAATCGGTGCATGACAGGTTGAGTTCCCAACGGGATACTCACACCGATGAATCCGATCGAACATACCGTTTGAGTGAAAACACCAGCGTCTTCAACAGACTACAGCCAAACTATAACAAATGCAGGCCTCGAGCGGTTTACAACCCCGAGGCCGAGCATAACTATGATTTAGTTTATCGCCCGGACGAAGCGGCAGAAAACTCGAAGTTTATATTAGAGATAGCTTTGGCTCCGTTGGAACGGGCCAAGTTACCATCTAATGTTGGAAAATTCAATGGGTTAACCGACCCTGATGATCATTTAAGGGTATTCACCAGTGCAGGGTTGGTCGGTGGTTGGACCCTTCCGCTGTGGTGTCACTTATTTGTACAAACACTAACTGGCCCAGCGCGAATCTGGTTTGACAACCTACCAACGGGGCAGATCGAATCGTGGAAAGATCTCCGAAGAAAATTTTTAACACACTTCAGCCAACAAAGGCGGTCAAAACGTGATACATCCGACGTTATGAATATCTGGCGTCGCGATGATGAGAATCTGGAAGATTTTATTACCAGATATAATAAAGAAGTGTTAGAAATTGGAGGTGTTAGCGAACAACTAATCCGTGCTCAGTTTAAGTACGCGGTTAGGTGTGACGACATGGTCAAGGTGTTATCGGGAACAGAGGGCCTCCCCACGAGTTGGGAAAAGATAATGGCGGCAGCCAAGGTTTATGCGCAGACCGAGAAAAACCTCACTACAAACCGGCCACCACCACCACACAGCAGGCCGGCAGACTTAAGCGCAAACGGAAAGTACAAAAAGTCATGGCGCGAAGCATCCGGAAGTCGATCTGCGGAAGATACCCGCACAACTAACAAGTTCTCGGCGCAAAAAGAAAACAGACACGAAAATAGGGAGAGACAGTGGACTCCCCTAACGAAAACCCCAGCAGAGGTACTAAGTACCGAGGATCACCAATTCAAACCCCCGATTCCAATGAAGAGTAAACGTGGTCAAGACCCGACGCAGTTCTGCGAATATCATAAGGATAACGGGCACACCACGAACAACTGTATATCTCTGCGCATGGAAATCGAAAAGGCTCTCAAGAATGGAGAACTCACACACCTGCTCCAGAATATGCGCAAGGAGATTAAACAGATTACTCGGGGAGAAGAAAGCTCAAACAAACGGGCTAAGACTTAAAGAACTCCGTATGTTTTCCGCGGAAAAGACACGACTTATTAAAAGCAGCGGAACCATCAGGGAGTAAGTTAAGTTCCATTTAATTATCCAAAAAACTTTGTAACGCCTCTGAGCATTATCCATGAATAAAATTACAAAGTTTCTATTATTTTTGTATTTACAAAATGCATGCAATTCCTTTTTAGTAAGAGCAAAAACATTATGGTAGTATAACACAAAGCTCCATGCGCGGTCAGTGATCACGTCACAAACGACCATAAACTCATACATGAGCTTCATACCAACTTTATTCGCCTTACTCAAAACAAAAGTAATTGTACTCATGCAAAATATTGTAAAGACATATCAACAAAATAAATAGAAACATACTATGTTTGGCGTACAAATACGTCCTAAAAAGTTCAAAGCACAGCAGTGTTTAAAACCCATGCGCAACAGCGCACCATCAAAACAAGGATCAACATCCTACATAGAAAAAGTTGTTCAAATACAACTTCACCCCTACTCTAAATCTTCTCCCTCATCCGGAAAGATTTCCTTAAGTTGCGCAACGTGATCATCCGATTGCAGCGCCACATTTATCAACTCCATCACTGGCAGTTGCAAATTATTAAACTCTGTCTTCATAGCAGCAAGCGCACTGGAAGTATTCACACCAAAGGTAGCAGATTTGCTATCATCCCAGTTAACCTTTAAAGCGCTATTCACATGTTGGGAACATTCCGCATACCCTTGCGCATAACCATCTCGTCGCGCAGCAACCATCAAATTAGCAACAGTTTTATCCAGTTCTTCAGAGTTTAATACAGATTCAGCAACCTATATCATCAGATAAAGATAAGATCGAAGCAAGAAAAGCGTATACATGAACTAAAAGAAGAGAGGAACTTACACATGCAATCCCGCGATCCTTCAACCAGGTCATATCATTCTTCAAGGGTTCAAGCTCGCTTTCCGCGGAAACCCGCGCCATTTCTGAATTCTCCAGTTTCTCTTCAGCTTCAGTTAAACGGCGGGAGGTTTCAGTATTCTCGGAACGCGCAATCTCCAGATCCTTCTTCAATTGTTCCTGGTCAGAAACCAAAGCGGTAAGTTCCTCTAATTCTTTATCTCTAATGGCAAGCGTGGCTAAAGCTTGTACCTCCTGTTGCTCACTTCGCTCCCTATGAGAGCGCGCTTCCTCCAACAAAGCCTTCATGTCAGCTTTTTCTTTCTTCAATCTTTCCACCTCCGCATCTTGATTCTTCAGATTTTCAACCTCAGCCTTAAGGTTATTTATGATGTTACGAAGGCTTGCCTTCTCGGCATTATCCTTCTCACAAATTCTCCTCCAATTTTTGCGCTCCTCAGACAAAAGCGCAGCTTCAGCTTCAGCTTTTCTTTTCCAACTGGAAACTGACCATTCCTCAGTCTTGCGCTCCGCTTCAAATTTAGCTTGCTCAGTCTCTAATTTAGCTTTCAACTGAGCCACAAGTTTTTCATCTTTTGCAAACTTCCTTTGTGATGCTGCAAAGGATACTCGCTCTTTATGCATGCTATACCATTCACGCACTATACGATGAGTGGTAGAAACATGAGAAGCAGTTTCTGCAAGATAAGACTGATAGGTCTGTTCGAAAGGCTGATTCTCTTGAAATTTAATCTCGCCAGGCGGAAGTATCCCCTGCAACCAATCTTGACATACCCGCCAATCCGAGAAAGTATCTCCTTTCTTCACATTCCAAACAGGAATATGAGGATCAGCAGCATCTTTCTCCGCATACATCCGGTAGTAATATTCTCCTAAAGTTTCTTCCGGACGAATGGGAGATTGTTTCTCAACACCAGCAGAAGAACCGGCCTCCTCAGTAGCAGCCTTTTCAGTAGGCTCAGGAACAGTTTCAGAAGGTCTGGGAGGAGAAGATTGGATTGACTCGGCAGTCTCCTTTTCCGGTGTCGGTTGATTATCATTACTTACCACACTTGGTTCAACAATCTGTTCAGTTTCTATGTTAATATCAACAGGCTCCTCAGCCTCAACAGTTTTCTCAACACCTTCCCCAGCTATTTCTGAAGGCTCTAACGGAGGAGTAACGGTAGCGCGCGGTGGGGAAAGGGGAAGTTCTTTATCAACCACAGTTGGTATGTCCACAGAAACAGGAATTTCTGGAGAAACAAAAGTCTATAAAAATCCTATCCGTTCAAGAAAAACAAAGAACATCAATACATACCAGGAATGGGTTCTGAAACAAAAGCATCTAGGTTTCCCTTCCTAGTAATTTTCTTCCTCTGCACTTTCTTGGGAGGTTGACCCTCCGCATCAGCGTCAGCTGGCTTCCTTTTACCGGCCTTCCTATGAACCAAACGCTCGGGACTAGAATCCAGATCGATAGGCTCATTTGGATTGGAAGGAGGAATATCGGCAGAATCCTTCGGTTCTGGTTTCGGTTCCCGCATAGTCACTACAGGAGTAAGACCCTCCAATGAGTCAGAAACCACCACATAGTCACACCTGGAAACAGAAGAGCGGCGCGTACCTTTCTTCTCTCCAGCATTTTTTGCTTTCAAAGGTTGCGCTTTAACAGTTTCACTCCTCTTCGGCGCAGAAGTGGACATAGTTGCGCGTTTTTTCTTCTCAGGGCCTATGCCCAAATTCAACAACTCACCTACAAACAAGCGCAAGATAGAGAAATTTACTCAAAGCGAGAAAGAGAAGAAAAACGGATATAAACTCACCAGCACCAGCTGCCGGTTGAACAGATAAGTCCGCGTCCTGCGGAAGCACAAAATTCTTCACAATACGGTGATACCAGAGTTCCTCTTCAGGTTTCTTCTTGATGGTCCCCATTCTTCCGCCTTCCCTCTTAAAAACAACAACATATAGAGAAACAACTACATTGAAGAGAAAGCAGGTCAAAAAAAAAAAAAAAAGAGGAACAGTGACAAAACCCCAATACTTACTATGACCATCCTCAGTATACACGGGTTTATCATCTCGTTCCATTTTCCAGTTCAAACTCATGCCAGCTCCGACTAAGGCTTTCTCCGGCAAAGCAATATTGGGAACATCCTTCAGATCTTGGTACCAGTTCTCATCAACAGGAGTCTGAATGGATTCAATCGGAACATCGTCCTTCCCTCTTAGCTTCATCTTCATCGGAATCACTCCAGCTTTAATGAAGAAAAATTTCTGTTTCCAATCATGAAATGATTTTGGGGGCTGATGAAGAATTTTCTTTGCGGAAGCCCTCTGAACAAATGAGTAAAATCCTTGAGTACAGTGCATCTGATGAAAAACCCTAAATCGGGGAACGGTTGGCTCCACATGCATCGTTCGACATACAAATTCAAAATGACGAACCCTAACCATACCAATAGGGTGAAGTTGGGAGATATGCAGATTGTAGAATCCAAGAATTTCAAGGAAAAATTTCGTAACAGGCAATCGAAAGTTACCATCGCAGAAAAAATCCCAAAAAAGGGTAATATACCCTGCCGGAGCATTCGCTGCCGTTTGCCCTTCTTCAGGATACAAGGCACCCCAGTTCTCCGGGAATTTAAGATTCTGGGTTAAACCCTCAAAAGACGCCCTGGGCCACTTCAATGGTGGAAGTTCAGTCGACATCTCTTCAACAAGATCCTCTTGATGTTCTCCGGTTGACATAAGCAGGGGAATGACGGAAAGTATTTCTTCAAAACAAGGAAAGGGGAAAAGTTTTCAAACAAAATAATGATTACACAGAAGGGGTTACCCAAGCGCTTATATACCCATCGCAATAAATAAGCATCGGTAACCGTCGCAGTACTGTTCCGGATATCACGATTACCCAAGCAACAGAAAAAGCAGATGTCAGAACATACACGCGTTTACACGCGCGCGTGTAAGACACGAATGGTAAAAAACAACTGACAATGGCAGGTTGTCAAAGTCAATTTACTGATACAATGTCAAATCAAAGATTTTTTACAAAAAATCTTTACAAACTCAGTAAATTCAAATCTTTTCAGAAAAGATTTCTTTTCGCGCCCAAAAAAAAAAACATTTCCCTCTCCTAAGTCCAGTGCTCCACTTACTTGCATAAGTACAACACTAGACTGGGGGGACTTGAAGGGGTAAGGTCCCGAAAACCTCATAAAAAGGATTTGAGACCATACCACAAACTAACTTTTCTAGCCTTTTGACCTTGCGCGGCTACGCACTGGTCCTGCTAAAGGAACAAAGAAATCAGTAGCTTGTAATCGCGCGCCCAAAAGATAACATAAATCTTTGCGCCTTCTCCCATTCAACAAAGGATTAGAAAGCCTTTACCCAACACTTCCGCCACAACACCCAGACTTGGATATTATTTTACCCAGACTTGGGGTTTATTCGCCTGTGTCCACACAGTAAGATATCACACCGGATTACGGCAGTAATCTTCTAGAAAGAAATACAATCATGCACCACCCAGACGGTTATAACCGTCTGGACACGTGTCATTACCACAGACAACCCCGGAACCACAACGAAGGCATGCAATTGGAGAGTAATCTCCACTTAATCACTTTCCACGTGGCGATTCCCCAGCCACAGATCAAACCACGATCCGTGTGCAGTCACATCGGATCGAGGCTAAGGGACGTCAGATCAAAGAATTCAAACGGAAGAAAAATAACCGCTACGGCGTTAGGCATTTTCCGTTATCTTTTCAATAATAGGTTTTCCCTCCCAAAACTCCCGGTTATAAATAAGAGAACTGTTCAGGTATAAACTCAGACTACTCTCACTCTTCAAATACTTATCTTCTCCGATACCAATACTTATTCTCACGCCGGAGTCGGGTCAAGGAGAGAACCCTCTTCTCCCCTTGGCGAGGCTAACGGTGTTCTTTTTTGCAGAGCTACCGGAGAAGTTAATCCATTACGACTGAATCAACCGAGAGAGAGCTAACCCTTTATGCGGATTCAAACCCCCTAACTATCTCGGTTCCGACCATTTAGTTGGTGTTTCTTCACAAGTGTAAACACATAACCACTTGTTGATTTGGAATCTTTATTATCCGATATCCAGTTTGCATCAGTGTATCCTTCGATCACTGCTGGTTGTCGGGTATAATGCAGTCCATAATCTCTTGTGTATCTTATGTATCTAAGCACCCTCGTGATAGCCTTCCAATGATCCGCGCACGGATTGCTGGTGTATCTACTTAGCCTACTCACCGCGTAAGCCAAGTCGGGTCTAGTACATGTCATTAGATACATTAGACTGCCAATAATTCTTGAATACTCTAACTGAGCAACTCCATCTCCCTTATTCTTCTTAAGATGTTGGGAGGTATCAACTGGAGTTCGAGCTACACTCGTATCTCCCGAGTTGAATTTTTCAAGAATTTTATCCACATAGTGAGATTGACTTAACACAAGACCATCTTGGGTTCTTATGATCTTTACTCCAAGAATCACATCAGCTAAACCCATGTCTTTCATGTCAAATCTCGCTTTCAACATGCTTTTAGTAGCTTTGATAATTTTATCATTACTCCCAATGATAAGCATATCGTCTACATAAAGGCATAATATCACATAACCTTCATTTGTGTCTTTGAAATAAACACATTTGTCGCACTCATTTATTTTGAATCCATTGTCAATCATGACATGATCAAACTTTTGGTGCCATTGTTTTGGTGCTTGCTTCAAGCCATACAAAGACTTGACGAGTTTACATACTTTACCCTCTTGACCTGGGGCGGAAAAACCTTCAGGTTGCTCCATGTAAATCTCTTCTTCTAAATCGCCATTTAGAAATGCGGTTTTAACATCCATTTGGTGAACTTCCAAATTTCTTAAAGCCGCTATAGCAAGAACCAATCTAATCGAGGTTATGCGCGTCACAGGCGAGTAGGTATCAAAGTAATCTAGACCTTCCTTTTGTCTAAATCCTTTAATCACCAACCTAGCCTTGTACTTATTAATACTTCCATCAGTTTTCATCTTCCTTTTGAATATCCAACGATATCCAATTGGTTTGCAACCAGGTGGAAGATCTACTAACTCCCAAGTATGATTTTGCAATATAGAATCTATTTCATTTCTTATTGCTTCTTTCCATTGAGGTCCTTCTGAAGAAGAAACCGCTTCGCGATATGTATTGGGCTCGCCCTCAACCATATAGCTAACGAAGTCTGGACCGAAAGATTTTTCAACCCTTGGCCTTTTGCTTCGCCTACGGTCACTTTCTTCAACCTCAGGTTGTTCATGTGTCTTATCATGAACTACCTCATCAACTCGTCTAGATGAGCTTTCACCTACTTCAAAATTAGGTGTTGATGACGTTGCATGTGTTAGTCTTCTCAAAGGAAACACATTTTCAAAGTAAGACACAGCGTTAGGATTCACCTCCATGATAGTGTTTACGTGTACATCAGGATTCTTGGACTCATGTACAAGAAATCGATGTGCACTACTGTTATGCGCATATCCAATAAATATGTAATCAACAGTTTTGGGTCCTATCCTAAGAGCCTTAGGAGGTGGCACAATCACCTTTGCTAGGCACCCCCACACTTTCAAGTATTTATATGAAGGCTTTTTCTTTTTCCATAACTCATATGGAGTCTCGTCTCTCTTTTTCAATGGTATCTTGTTCAAAAGATAATTGGCCGAGAGAATGGCCTCCCCCCACATTTCCTGGCTCACCCCAGAACTTATCAACATGGCGTTCATCATTTCTTTCAATGTGCGGTTCTTTCGTTCCGCCACGCCATTTGATTGTGGAGAATAAGGAGGTGTACACTCATGTACAATGCCACTTTTTGCGCATAAATCGGCAAAAGGTGCAACATATTCGCCTCCTCGGTCGCTTCGCAAAGCTTTTATCTTCTTTTGAAGTTGATTCTCAACTTCATTTTTGTACAAGATAAATTTACTTATTGCTTCATCTTTACTTTTTAGTAAATATACATAGCAATATTTAGTACTATCGTCAATAAACGTGATGAAGTACTTATTTCCACCTCTTGTGGGTACCGCTTTTAAATCACAAATATCAGTGTGAATTAAATCAAGGGGTTCGGTTATTCGTTCAACCGATTTCGATGATGTTCTTGTAAGTTTGGATTCTACGCAAGTTTCACATTTATAGTGTGAATCAATATGGAATGTTGGTATACAATTTAAATTGATTAAACGGCGTATTGAATTAAAATTAACGTGACCTAATCTACCATGCCATTTATTCGAATCAGAAAACTCAAGCATATAAGTAGAAGTAGTAGCAATTTTATTCATGTTTTTCTTGACTGCCATTACATTCAATTTAAACATACCATTTTGGGCATTGCCCTTGCCTACATACATTCCTCGTTTAGTTAGTACAAATTGATCGCTCTCAAAAACTAAACGAAATCCAAACTTATTAAGCAACCAACCCGAGACTAGGCTCTTGCGCAAGTCTGGGACATATAACACGTTGCTTAAAGTGAGCTCCTTCCCTGAAGTCCACTTCAAAATCACCGTTCCTTCACCCTTAATGTCCGCGGTGGCTGCATTTCCCATGTACAGCTTCTCATCTCCCGCAAGCTCCTTGAAGGTGGTAAAAAGGCTCCTATCTGGGCACACATGACGGGTCGCTCCCGTATCAATCCACCATCCTTTTGGAGTGTTGGTCACAACATTGACCTCATCCAACATTGCGGTTTTGTCGGAAATCATTGCCACCAAAGGCATTCCGTCTTCATCCACCATGTGCGCGCGCTCACGCTTTGGTTTCTTGCATTGGTTAGCCCGATGGCCCGGCTCGTCACAGTTGTAACAAGTCCCTTGGAACGTTGGAGGTTTCTTTTTCACAACCCCTTTCTTCGGTCCAAGTTTGCTAGCCTTTGCTTTCTCCTTGTCCTTCTTCCCCTTACCCTTTGCGCCTTTAGAGGATTGCCCATGCTCAACCAAATTTGCGCTAGCCGAAGTTTGCGCCTGGCTGCCTTTTAGGGCAATTCTATTGCCCTCTTCAATCCGAAGACGAACAATAAGATCCTCTAAAGTCATCTCCTTTCGTTTGTGTTTAAGATAATTCTTAAAATCCAACCAACCAGGAGGTAACTTTTCAATCATCGCTGCCACTTGAAATGTCTCGCTAAGTGTCATGCCTTCCGCAAAGATGTCATGTAGTATAATTTGGAATTCTTGGACTTGATTCATAACACTTTTAGAATCAACCATTTTGAAATCCAAGAAACGGGCTACCACAAATTTCTTTGTGCCAGCATCCTCCGTTTTGTACTTTTTGTCCAAGGCATCCCAAAGATCTTTGGAAGTCTTGACATTGTAGTACACATTATACAATGCATCCGAAAGCCCGTTTAACACATAGCCTCGACAAATAAAATCCGAGTGCTTCCAAGCCTCTACCGCGCTCAGAGCCTGAGCGCTGGTCTCCCCTTCCGCAGGTTGGGGAGCGGATTCAGTTAAGAACCTCGCAAGGTTCATGGTGGTAAGGTAGAAGAACATCTTCTGTTGCCACCTCTTAAAGTGTAGACCCGAGAACTTCTCGGGCCGTTCAGCGTGATTGGCCACTGTGGACGCTCCCACAGTGGTGGCGTTAAGGGGGGTTCCCATCACAACATTTGTGGTGTTGTTAACGTTGACATTATCGTTCGACATGCTGAAAAAATTAAAATTAAAATTTTTAGTCAAAAAATTCTGATTTACGCACAAACCAGAAGGAAACTACTAAATTTTAATTTTACCACAAATTTACTGTTTAGGCTTCTAAGTCCAACTTTGAAGACCAAAAACAGAAAATTCTTAATATTTAAAACTTACTGACTGGCTTCTAAGTCCAACTTTGAAGACCAAGGCAGAAAGTTTATTAGCAATTTAGGACAATCTGAATGTAACCAAAATAGTTTTCAACCAAAGTCGCTCCTTTGAAGATGAAAACCAAAAAAAAAAATCTGTTTTTAAAACTCAAACTGAGTGAAAACAAAACTAGCTTGAATCACAAACAGAATGGTTTTGATTACACGAACGGTTTTAAAAATTTGTTTTAAGATTGTAGGAACCGTTCGCGTAATTTAAATAAAATGCAAATTTTATTAATACGATTACAATACAGAATTAAAGGAAAGCAGAAATACAATACTATTACAACTGAAATAAAGGAAAATACAAGAAATAAGATGAAACAGAATGGCTGAGGCACGTGATCACACGCTTCCCTTAAAACAAATTCCGAGCCTCCCAGGAGTACTCGTTTTGTTTCCCAGGGTACAACAGCCGGAGCAGTAGTACTGCCGGAGTAAACCTACAACCCGAAGGTTACCTTGAAAACTGCAAAGAAAATTGAACAGAAGTTGTGGAGAGAAAGATATAGATTGCTGTTGTAGCTGGTAATTTCTTCTACTGGGTATGGAGCTGTATTTATACAACTCCCGGTTTGAAACAGCCAAAAACGAATTAAATGAGAGGTTTAAATTGCATTAAACGTCTTCAATGCAATTTAATACGTCAGTTAATTCTCAGTCAAAGCCTGTTAACTCGTCAGTTACGAAGCTGGATTGAAACTGCACTGTCATTCAATGCTGGAAGCTTCTACGCGTGCGCAAGCCACACTGGTGCGCGCGCGCCCAGGTGTGCACGCCATGCGCGGTGCGTCCTCTTGGCTCACACCCATGCGCGCGTGCGCCTCACTGACTCAGGTCCATGCGCGCGTGCGCCACGTCACCTGTGAGCCTCTACGAGCACGCCACACAGTCGCGCCGTTTTGGCTCACTTTGGTGCGCCGCGCACGACACCTCCAGACCCATGCGCAACCGCGTGCCTTCGTGCCACGTATACCCGCGCTTCGAACCTGCACTCCACTTGGTCCCTGCAGCCCATGAGATCCACCACGCGCACGTGGTCAAAAATACAAAGGCGGCTCTCAAGCGGCTCGCGGCGATGCGAAGTGCAAAGTGCGCCATCAAAGCGCCACATTGCGCCTCATCGCCCACGCCACGCGAGCGCGTGCGGGTGCGAGTTAGGGTGATCCGCACCCTTCGCGAGTACACTAGTGAGTGATCCCATGAAACAATAAGGATGGAGAGTTCCCACTTAAATACCCCTTTAAGTTCCATCTCTCATCCGATGTGGGACAAGGTGCTACTTTCCCTTTTGTTTCAGCATTGAATGTTCCAAACACCCAACTTTGAGCATCGATATCTCATTCATCTTAGCTCCGTTTTGGACGCGGTTTAGTTCGTTGCGAAGCTCTCCCAACATAGAACACAAACCCACAAATAAATATATAAAACCCGCTCATTTTATTATATTTATTTATAGTCCAAAATAGGAAAAAATCATTTTCCTATATTTGTGAAAAATGCTATTTTCACCTATTTTTCCAACACAAATCACCATCATCAACTAAAACAACAAAGTTAGATATCATCCAAAAAAATAGGGCTTACATTCAAGAACACACAACCACATCGAACCAACATAGATCTAAATCAGAAGAGCCAATATTGTCAGTGTTGTTACCTTGTTGGAGGGTTCAAAACCTGAAAACTGGACAAGGTAACAATCGCGCCTATAGCCTCTTGCCACCATGTGTACGCCACCGCACCATCTAGGGTCACCGGAACCCTAGCCACCACATCTGCAAACATCACCACCACCATTCCGTCACCACCATGAGATTCCTTACTCTTGGTTCAGTTGATTGAGGCCTACCACGCGCCGGAGACGCGTCGACTCCGTTTAGTTCTCTCTCTCGCCTGTTTCTCTCACTCCCGTGTCTCTCTCTAACCTGAAACAAAATGACTTGCAATCTCTCTTGTTATGTGATAAGATGGATGGTACTTGTAAATAATGCTTTTGTACAATCATTGCATGCAAAAACACCAAGAAAGCACAACTTACAACACCCATAAGCATAGAAATGTTGTAAATTAGAGTATTATATAATATACTATATTTTATTCTAATAAAAATTTGAGTGTTTATGGATATAAGACTGCGGGGTATGGTGGGGCGTGGGTTGGGTGCACCGCGTGGCAGGGTAGTTTATAAAAAAAATATACAATATTTAAAAAAATCACACAAACATTTATAAAAAAATCACACAAACATTTATAAAAATTCAAAACTTTTGGGATGGCCCGCTATGACGTGGCGGGTGAGCCAATGATATTCAGCCAACTAGGATGGCCAAACCGCCCCACGCCCGGCTTGAAACCCATGCCCCAAGGGCCACGCCGAAACCCATGCCCACCAGGGGTGGTGGCTTGGACGTTTTCCCCCTACCCACGCCCAAACTCCCGCCCCATACCCCATAGTCTAAGCATGCCTAAATTAGGTTATTTTATATTAGGTTTATATATTATACAACGAGAATATATGATATAAATGCAGCGGGGTAAGATCAAATAAAAAGTTTATTTTGCCTAAGTAGGATGAGAAAGAATCTTAACCATTCATTTTTCAAATCAATGGTTAAGATGAAAGTGTAGGAGAAAGGAGGAGTCCAAGGGTATCTTGGGAAAATCCAATTTATGGACTTTCTCTCTCCACATGCAAGGCACATGCATATTTCACCCCAATTTTTTAAACGTTCATAACTTTTTTATACGACATTATTTTTTCATAAAAATTTCACCATAAAATCGAGCGTCTTTTTATCTTTAATTTGAGTACCATATTGCTATATAAAATATGAAGACTAAAAAAACCCACTAAAATGTGTTGTATTTCTATGTTGTATAACATTTTTTTGTGCTGGATTTTTGTACTAAATTTTTTTTTCTCAATTTTTTGTACTGAATTTTTTTGTACTACATTTTTTTGCTTATTTTTTTTGTGCTATATTTTTTGTACTAGATTTTTTGTGCTATATTTTTTTGTACTAAATTTTTTGTGCTAGATTTTTTTGTACTAGATTTTTTTTTTGTATTTTTAAAAAACAAAAGGGGTGCCACATGTAATTTTCACTCCTATTTATAAGGACCAAAATGCCCCTGATCCCTACATATTAGGAGTGCCACATGTCATCATCACAATCCTTCTTAGGCTACTTAGGCAAAGAGGAAGGATCCACTAAAAAGTGGATTTTGCCTAAGTAGCCTAAGAAGGATTGTGATGATGACATGTGACACTCCTAATATGTAGGGATCAGGGGCATTTTGGTCCTTATAAATAGGAGTGAAAATTACATGTGGCACCCCTTTTGTTTTTTAAAAATACAAAAAAAAAAATCTAGTACAAAAAAATCTAGCATAAAAAATCTAGTACAAAAATATAGCACAAAAAATCTAGTACAAAAAATATAGCACAAAAAAATCTACAAAAAATATAGCACAAAAAAATGTAGTACAAAAAAATCCAATACAAAAAATTGAGAAAAAAAAATTTAAGACAAAAAAATTTAGCGCAAAAAATTTAGTACAAAAATCCAGCACAAAAAAATGTTATACAACATAGAAATACAACACATTTTAGTGAGTTTTTTTAGTCTTCATATTTTATATAGCAATATGGTACTCAAATTAAAGATAAAAAGACGCTCGATTTTATGGTGAAATTTTTATGAAAAAATAATGTCGTATAAAAAAGTTATAACGTTTAAAAAATTGGGGTGAAATATGCATGTGACTTGCATGTGGAGAGAGAAAGTCCATAAATAGGATTTTCCCAAGATACCCTTGCACTCTTCCTTTCTCCTACACTTTCATCTTAACCATTGATTTGAAAAATGAATGGTTAAGATTCTTTCTCATCCTATTTAGGCAAAATAAACTTTTTAGTGGATCCTTCTCCTAAATGCAGATGTAAAGACTGGAACCAAAATATGTTACTTTCTTTTTAAATCATGTCTCATCATCAAGATTCAAGATCAAGAACCATAACATTAAGGGTGTTAGGAGTGGGAGTCGGCAAAGGTCGGCAAAAGCCTTTGCCACTCGGTAAACACCACCACCAACAATAGTTTACCACTCAAAGTTTACCAAATCGGTGGTCAGTGGACGATTCGGTGAGGAGGGTGTGTGTGTGGTAGGGTGGGGTCCATACAATCTCTCAACCAATCACAACCTTTTCCTTTTTTTTAAAGTTTACCACTTCACCAAGTGTCTAAACCATTAGCAACACTTTTCACCAAAGTTTAAACACTTTTCACTGATTGACGTAGCGCACTCTGATTGGTCGATTTTTTAGTTTGTCACTCTCAAGTGTTTAACCACTCCTAACACCCTAATGTAACCAAAGGATTTCAATTTCCAAGTGTGTTAAATAAACCTGCAAATTTATTATCACAAATTCTTGCAATACTTGGCAGAGGTGCGTTTAATACAAAACCTTAAAATTCTCTTTCATAGAGTGTTTAATGATATAAAGAGAGTAAGAAAAACGGTTACACAACTGTCACAACTAAAACAAAAGATATATTTTTTTTGAACGGCAGAAGATTCTACGATAATAGAATAGGGCCAGCGAAGCTGTAAAACCCGAGAAAGAGTACAACAAAAGGAAAGAAACAAGCGAAAAACAAAAGACTATATAGATTTATACGATTTTCACAGTTATCTAATTAAATGATTTTTACCCAAGGTCCCTCTACCTGAGTAAATACATATGCAAACAAAATCTCAAAAATATATCTTGTTCTCACCAACGTACTTACAATAAGAGGTCCAAGCCTATATATGACGATGTTGTCCATTTGAAGTTCTATTTTCACCTAGAGGTGCATGAAACCGTTTAAAAGCCAGATTCGGTTCCAGCCAACGAGTCAATAACGGGTATTGGTAAGGACCAGGACTGAAACTGTTAGACCAACCCAATTAGACCAACCAAATATAAAACAACACTAGATCAAGACGTCAAGAAACTTAGTTCCTAACGACTCTTGATTCCTACAAACTTATGAACCTTATCAAGATACCACATCTATATCATGAACAACTTAGAGAACTCGATCACAAATGAAGATGACGATGAACAGACAACGATGATGATCCACCTTAAGATGAAGATTTTGGATCGATTTTGACAAATCCAGGGTAAGTAGACCGGTTTTTATAAAGCAAACCCAAACTACCAGATTTTGAACTAAAAGGTGTCTAACGTACAATTGAGCATGGTTTAGATATCCTCATCTTCTCTAAGCTATCTGTTAGGATCAAAGCACACACGAACAAACAAAGCAACAAAGAACACGAGAGCCACAAGGGCAACTAGGGTTTTCTTTCTATTGAGTGATAATAATTTACAAGTGCAAGAGATCATTAAATAAGCAAAGCTAACTTGGGTTAATCTGTTACTAAACTTAATCAAAAAGTTAAAAAAAACTGGGCCGGGCTGCTAGGGTTGACCTCATTTCGATTTCTTGATTAGGAGTCTTCCCATGGATGTAAGATAAGTTGATATTTTTTGGTTCAATTTTAAGCACTCATAATTTTAATTCTTGTCGCATTATCTGTAACGCTAGTTGGTCACACTTAGGGCTGGTGAGTAGGGCGGAAAAACTACCTTAATCCTTAAACGCTAGTTCCCGAATTGACAATTTTTGAATTTCTTTCGCTAAAATATTTGTTCAACTTCCACCAACTTTCTCAAGCTGCAAAAAGAATTTGTTAACATAGTTTAGCATTCTTGCTATTATTATTTGATATACTATACCTTGAGTAACCATATGACACTGATTATATTAAAAAGGTTAACATCTTAGATAATAACTGTTTTCGATCAAGCCAACCTGTCTCAAATGGTACAAAAAAGTTACATTTTGACCCGAAAGACCCAGCCAGCTTTTTTTTTTTTCCAAACTGGTTAAAGGAAAGACAATAAAGGTCTCAAATTTGGGACACAACAAGGAAATAATGTTGAAAAAGGCCTTTTCTGTTCTTGAAACATCAGCACTTGAAGCATATAATGTTTAAAAAGCATTTTAAACCTTTTTAACAGAAATATATATATCATATATATCACAGAAGCATTGAGTGCACAGGAAGCTAATGCCTAATGGTAGTGGCAGTAGTGATTTACCTTGACAAGGAATCATCATTAATGCCGGTCATTCGTTGTGAAACATGGTTTAGTATTAATCCTCTTTGGCGGTGTATCATGTTTATGTAGTGTAGTACCTCGTGAAATTCAAGCATTGATGACTATTTTGTTAGGCATTACTGATTCTATTAATGTTGGGTTTTTTTTGGTCTAGTACTATTCTTAGGGTGTAATTCTAAGTATCTTATGCTTATTTCAAACACGAAACACAATAATTGTCAGATATAAAATAAGGCCAAAAGATGAATACTCTGAAGAATCAGTAACGAAGCAAAAGTTCCCCATGCATCTATCAAAGGGTGGAATACTTATGGAAGGTTAGCTGCACTGCAACTTGTTCAAATTTAGCAGTTTTCATTAACTACTTTCGCTTGTTCATCCAAACCGAAAAGACTCCTAAATCCAATGCATCAGAAAATCTCTATGTCCGCTACCTTTGACTGCCTGCTTCTTCTTGGAGGACTGTTTAGGTATTAACAAGTGAGGTAAAGAATGTGTATATAATTAGTTGATAAAAAAGTGTACCTTCTTCCTTTATGAAGCTTATTTTTTTTCCTTCACGAGGTAATGCCATTGACAACGACTTCAAGTCCATCATGTGCTTTTGGGCTTCGGCAGAGGAAGGTGACACAATCTGAATTTTGGTATGGCCTTGATCTTCTTGTTCAAGCAGCTTCTTGAATGTAAACTGAAGAAAAATAACAAATTGAAAAAAGACAATATAGTAAGGCCTAAAGATGTAGTGAAACTGAAATAACGGATCATATTTGTTAGAATAATTCCAATATAAGGTAATGAATGTTGCATCAAATAATAAGTCTCACCTTGACAACATCACTTTGTTCTTCATAAGGAATGGATGATCTTAAAGTTAAAGATCGAGGGCGGCAACACCAAAGTACAGCATCCACAAAAGCAACATGGGCTGATGATTCTTCATGGGTGTCTAGTTGTAGCTCAACATGCTCGAGTTCATAAGGTGGCAATTCAATCGCCTTTAGCTTATCCAACTTAGAGAGTTTCTGCAGGACAATTGAATGAAGATATGACTTTGTGTTGGGACTAATTTGTAAAATAAATTTCACAACAAAGCAATACATAAATGATTGATCATAGAAACAAACCTGACTACATATGGCACGAATATACAAGTTCAAAACTTTGAATCCATTTTCCTTGTCAAAAAATAGCCTCAATTTTACGAACCAAAGAGCATCTATACAATCGTGGGGATAACATTGCATACATGATTTCAAATGGGCTAAATCGCGCACCGGAGGCCCAGGTTTATCCCCCAGAGGCCGCCGGAGTAAACGAGGATTACAAGAGTATATAAATAAGTCCAAATTGGGGGTACTTAATTCAATGTTATCCAAATCACAGTTTGAATGCAACACCAGTGTCCTCAAGGAATGACTTGCCAACATGAGGCTGTTACCAATAAATTTAGTAGCCAGATACAAATTTTCAATGAACGGGAATTGGGACAAGAAGCCGGTAAAATCATTCCCAAAGTAAGACGCTGTTGTCAGTTTTCTGCATGATGCCAAGTTCATTCGCGGTGCCCCTCTTCCATCCCTATCTTCTATGAAAAGATAAGATAGATTCGGGGCTTCAATATCTATTCTCTCAACTCGAACGTTATAGTAAATCCAAACTTTTCTAAGATTTTGATGACACAATCTTTTGAAACCATGGCACCACCTAATCTCAAAATTCTGTAGAAGAGGGCAACTAGCGGTGAGATGCTTGATGACTTCATCATCCATCGGGACGTTCTCAAGTTTCAACTGGATCAAAGACTTAAAGTGGACAGCATCAAGCATGAAGGAAGAAGGCAAGTAACAGCCACGTATGGTCAAAGATTCTAACCCAGAAACAGATAAGAGTATGTCAGGCAAACGGTACTTTGGGACATCTGATGAGTTGGTAATATCAATCTCCAACTCCCTAACGCCTTTGTTAAGAACTCTTTCGAGGCATCTGTTAACAATATCCAATTCTGTAGGCTCCTGGAGAGTTGCCCTGAGCTTGAGCCTGTGTGCACTTGTAGTGACATTTTGTTGGCAAAATCTAGAGGTGGTATACTCAACATACTTGAAAAAACTTTCCCGAGATCTAAAATAACGGATATTGAAATCTAAACAGGGGAAAGAAGCGGTTAGATTAAACCAGGACTTGGACAATACACTCATTCGAACAAGCTCTGCAGGAGTATTACAGAATGAGAGTATGTGATGAACAATAGATTCAGGAAGGTATGAAATCCCATCCATCTCTCCAATTCCACTAGCTAAGGCGTCCAACAAAACTGAAAGAACAAATATGAAAAAATGTATAAAGGTCTCTGTGGCATTTCATCAAACATGTGGTGTGCAAAGGCCAAACTTTCCTGTAAACATAATTAAGCGTGTATAGCATAGATCTAAATCTAACATAGCTTAAGTAATCAAATTAGAAATAATTAACAGAAAGCGTTTTCTAATCAAAACCAGATTGTAAACGAAAAGCAAAACCCACATGAAAAGGAAACGAAATTGAAAGAATTATACAAACCGTTAAACAAAACGATTGATGTTCATCCGGAACAAATATTAAGGTACTCACTTTGATCGCTTTGCTTCGATCGATCTCTTAAAGAACCAAAACCCCTTTTTGAACTTGAAACAAAGCTTTAAGCTTTTTTTTTTTTGGTGTATGGCACACCCATTTCACTTTATACACACCTAAAAAAGTGTTTTTTTGTCTTTATATGCACACCCTGAAGTGTCGAACTGTGGCCAAATGCGGCATTTTGGCCTGGTTAATCAGAAAAAGACTGACGGGTATCTGACCGGAGCAAAACGCCGAGCTTTGGCGTTTTGGTCCTGTCAACCAGACAAAAGACTGACACCCGGTCTGGTTGACAGGACCAAAACGCTGTCAAAGCTCGGTGTTTTGGTCCGGTCAACAGACCCGTCAGACACCCGTCAGTCTTTGTCTGGTTAACCGGACCAAAACGCCGCGTTTTGGCCACAGTTCGACATTGCAGGGTTTGCATATAAGGACAAAAACCACTTTTTTGGGTGACTATCTACACACTTCGTGTGTAGATAGTTTGGCCCTTACACTACAAAAGAGTAAACTGTCATTTTGGTCCATGAGGTTTGGTCATTTTTGACACTTTAATCCAAAACTTAAACTTTTTAAATCTGAGTCCATGTGGTTTCACTTTTATTGTCATTTTGGTCCAAAAATGAAATCGGCTAATAAAATCATGTTATTTTGTCCTTTTCCTCAGGGGCAAAACGGTCAATATAATTTTATTATAACACATTATTAATTAAATTAATGAAATCAGCTGATATTTGGCCATTTTACCCCCGAGGAAAATGACAAAATAACAGGATTTTATTAGCAAAATATTAGTTGATTTCATTTTTAGACCAAAATGACAATAAAAGTGAAACCACAGGGACCCAGATTTAAAAGGTTTGAGTTTTGGACTAAAGTGGCAAAAGTGACCAAACCTCAGGGACCAAAATGGCAGTTTACTCTTTACAAAATAAGCTTAATTTGGTGTTTGTTTTGGCTTTTTAAGCTTATGCATATTAGCTTATATAAGCTAATTTGAAGATGGTTTTTTAGCTTATTTGAAGAAGCTTGTTTGTGTAAGGGCAAATGATAGAAAATAAGCAATAAGATAATCCAAACACTTAAAAAGAGCTTATGAAATGAGAGAAAATAAGCTATAAGTTACTTTAAAATATAAGCATAAACCAAAAAATAAAAGCTAGGCCAAACACCCCCATGGTTTATTAAAAATAACTATCAGAGTTTAAAATTGCCAAAACACTCCCTATTTTTCACACAAATTATCAGAATAAGTGGATGGGGTTATCGAAGTTGGACTGTAATTGTTAGTTTGTTGCAAAAATGAAAGTATAGGGATTGTTTTGACAGTTTTTAAACTAATTGACTGTAATAGTTATTTTCAACAAACCACTGGGACTAAAAAACGTAATTAACTCTATATTATATATAACTAAAAAAATTATTGAACAAATGAATTATCTTATATGAACTACTTTAGATTTATATTGATGTAATTGTAACTTACTCTTTATTTTAAGTACATGAGGGGGAGCGGTTCGAGAGCTATTCTGGATGAGATTAGTAAATAAGTTTGAATTAGTCGATTCTTAACGAGCTTGAGCCTGAAATATGACTCGTTTTGTTATTGAGCCCAAGTTCGAGCTTTACATACAAAGCTCATGTAGGCTCGCGAGCCTAAACAAGCTCAAACAAATTTTATATTATCTTTTATATAAAAGATATTTACTATTTAACATTGGCGGGCCGAGCTCTAGCTAAGCTTTGACTCGTTTAAGCTATCGAAGCGAACTCGAGCCAAGCTTTTAGCTTAATATTGCTCTCAAATTACCTCGAGCTCTTGGATTTTACTTTCGAGTCAGGCTCGATTTCAAAATAGTAGGCGCGAACCGATCCAAGCTTGAGCTTGATGAGCCTAGCTTGAGCTAGATGAGCCCAGCTTGAGCTAGTCGGGCTTGGCTCATTTACACCCTAATTTTAAGATGCATAGTATTCATTTTGGTGCGTGGTGTATAAGAGCTCTATGCAATAGTTCCTGATTTATAACCATTTCTCCTAAATAAACTGTCATTTAATAATATAAATCTATTCATTTCTTTCTTCACAAGTTTAAAGGCAATGTTTACAAAATTATATTTATATTTGTAACCATTTTTAACACATTCCTTAGTTATAGCAAAACTAAAAAGTTTAAACATTTTAATATGTTACTTAGCACACATGTTTTGACATCTTTAAGCTTTTTTCATGTTTTGGGAAGTTATTTATGCCACATGTTACTCGAACCGACCTGGGTTGAAGTTGGATATGGTTATGGCTCAAAACATAATTGAATTACATCATGCACATCCCTAAAATCACCAACTTAAATATTATGTTTCTTGTCACAGTCCACAAACACTTAGCTATATTATAAAAAGAGTAAAATGCTCAGATAGTCCTTTGTGGTTTTGTAAAATAACACATACAGTCCTCAACTTTTGGAGATTACACCGATGCTCCCAGTGGTTTGACGAGTTATTACTCGGATAGTCCCTGGAGTGGATGTCCGTTAGTTTCTCTGTTAAGGCCATCTGAAATTACTTATTTACCCCTCCCTTTAAAAAAAAAACAAATATGGATTTTTAAAAGTGTGAGGCCCACCTTATTTACCCCTCTGTAACATTTCCATTTTTATCATAAAAAATTATAGGTTTGTTTAAATTTATTAACCACTAATAACTAGTTTTATTTTAAATATAATTATTCGATCCAAATAGTTTTAAAAACTATTTTATATATAGTTGGTTGGAATGTTATACTAATTAATTGGTTTGTATATAGGTGACATTTCTATTAAAATAAAAGTATATAAAACTTATATTATTAGACAGGTAGATTACGGGTAAGTTGACTGTTAGAAATATGAAGTACCTATATGGGCCTAGAAACCGTTTAATAATTAAATTATAAAAATACAATATATTTGAACCTACTCCGTTTTTAATGAAACTTGATTCAAAATGCAGATAAGATTATTCTCGTTCTAATGATATATACATTGTTTTATAAAACGTCATATTTTAGAAATTATAAGCGCTAAATAATTGAAGCAGCTGAATTAATTATAAGAGTTAATAGCCAAAATGGTCCCTGAGGTTTGCTCACTTTTGCCACTTTACTCCAAAATCCAAAATTTTTAAATATGGGTACTTGAGGTTTGCATTTTGTTGCCATTTTAGTCCAAATTTCAAAAAAGTCTAATTTTGTCAAAATTTTTACTGAATTTTGTCTTTATCCTCATTTCTCATAAGGGCAATTCTATCATTCTAGATTATTATAAAGTAATTTATATTAAAACAAACCCTCTTTAAATACCCTGTATGGATCAAAACAAAACCCTCACTTTTTGGGATGATACCGGTGGTCGACAGCACTTGTAAAACAATGGAGACAAATAAGGGCGGTGTTTGTTTCAGGTTTTCAGTGTTGTTTCTGTTAGCCTAAATTATTGTTTCTCGTCGGAAGTTTGTAGAGTACAGAGGGAGAGTGTGAGGGAGGGTTGAGATGGCGTTGCAAGCAGGTCGGTTCCTATTTATAGATGAAATGAGGCGGTGGAGGACAACTTGTTGGCGGTGGTAGCGTCATGCGGCGGTGATGCGACAGCGAGACATAGGCAGTGTGGGGCGGGTTGTCGGTGGCCTGCAGGTGGCGGTTGCAGGTGAGCAAGGTCGGCGGCGACCAGGGCCGGCCCAATGCTTATCAAAACCTAGGCTCGGGCCTAGGGCCTCCAAACTTTTAGGGCCTCCATTTAATATAAAAATCATATATAATATATAATTGATTTGATTTGATTCTATAGATCTATTAGCTTTGCTAGTGTAGTGGTATTAGTCATGCCTTAGTCTTGTAAAGACCCTAGCTTGAATCTCATAAGCAAAATACTTTTTTTCCCTTTTGGCGCATCATTTTGGTGACATTAAACGAAAGACTCATAAGCAATATTTTTTTTCCCTTTTAGCGCATCCTTCTAGTGACATTAAACGAAAGAATGAGAAATATTAATTAAATAAAGTTGTGATACTGTAATTATTTCAAGTATTTTTATCAAATACAAAGCAAATTAAAAAATAAAATGGATTTATATTGTGTAAAAAATAGAAAATAGGGTATTAATGTCTAGGTATCTAAAAACACGATTTTCTAATACCCGATCATACCGAAACACGGTTTGGTTCCCGAAATTCTGTTTTAGAAAAACCCGAGTTTTGCACCACTAATGTTAGTCAATAACAAAATTTGGCCTCCACTTTGTAGTTTGCTTAGGGCCTCCGAAAACGTAGGAACAGCTCTGGCGGCGACAGGGGGCGACGCGCGGCGGTGTGCGGCTAGGTCAAAAGTCACGCCACCATCTTCAAGTTGAGTTGCAGGTGTAAGGTTGTCTGTTTCGTCTTTGACTATTTGGAAACAATCATCGATTCTTTGACTATCAATCATCATCTTTTTAGTTTATTGTTGGTTCAATCTTCTTCCATGCCTCAAAAGAAAGTTGATCTATCAAACTAAAGATCCAGTGGTAAATGATGGTCTTTTTAATGGTATTTTTTGTGTCTGGTTTCTTTTAGGGTTTTGTTTTGATCGATACAGGGTATTTAAAGAGTTTTTTTTAATATAAATTACTTTATAATAATCTAGAATGACAGAATTGCCCTTATGAGAAGTGAGGATAAAGACAAAATTCAGTAAAAAATTTGACAAAATTAGACTTTTTTAAAATTTGGACTAAAATGGCAAAAAAATGCAAACCTCAGGGACCCAGATTTAAAAAAATTGGATTTTGGACTAAAGTGGCAAAAGTGAGCAAACCTCAGTGACCATTTTGGCTATTAACTCTAATTATAATAATAAAATAATAAAATTTAAAACTTAACAAATTCAAATTCATGTTGCTTACGTGTGTGTATGTCAAGCCATGTAAAGGAATCTTTGATACTTAGGGGGCTCTTTGGCTAAGCTTATTTTAGTGACTTATTTACTTATTGACTTTTTGAAAAGTTAAAAGGTGTTTGGGTTAGCTTATTATGTGAGAGGAATAAGTAAATAAGTCACTCCATTCTGACTTATTTACTTTTCCAAAAAGTCAATAAGTAAATAAGTCACTAAAATAAGCTTAACCAAACAGCACCTTAATGTCTAAGCTTTCACTTCAAGTATATATAACAAATAGTAGTAGCCAAAACATTTGCTCAAACATTCTACTCTCACAGTCTTTCTGTCGCCCATCTCTCTAAAATTTCTATATTGTCTATTTTTTTATTAATAATAAAAATAAAGCTCTGCCCCGTTTTAAGTGTTTTAACCCATGATCACTAATACCCTGTCCGATTGATCTAGGGCCGCATAACGCATGTCAAAGCTCTGCCCGACTAAGTTCGTTGGGGTTCTGTCTTATGACGTAGGGATAAAGTTGAATTGGGTTACTATACTTAACACGAGTGCATTATATATTTTATTAAATAGCTCAGGAGTTATACCCAAGATTATACCAGGAGGCTTTCTAGTTGAACCCTAAAGTTACAAAGTGAGTCCATTCTCTTTTCTCAGAGTTTGTGAGTTATTCTTCTTTTTCTCACATTATTATAAACCATTTTATTTAAAATGCTTTGGAAAAACCAATATAAATACCTTTGAATAATATATTGATATACTTTACAATATAAACAAAGCTTTGTAAACTAAGTTGTATTATATTAGTTAAAACACCCTACAGTATATTCACGAGTAATTAATAATTATAAAACTTTTGTCATATATCTATTTACATACTGTTTTAATAATATATTGTATATATCTTTTTAGATAAAATATATGTCAATCAAATGTGTTGATGATAGTTTAAAGAAATGATGACCTCAAGATTTTACCAATCTAATATACTTGTAGAAGATATAGAAATACATAAGTTGCATATGTATCATCATCGTAACATGGTTATATTTATTGGTTAACATAAGTACTCCTAGTATTCATAACAACAACCACCACTATGCTACTTCATTTGTTTGTGAGGAATTTATATTTTTAATTGTCTTATCCTTTTATACAGGTCGTCTTCTTCAATTAACTAAAGCAACAAAAAAAAAAGCCCACTGTTATTTTTTTAATATACTGAGATATACATGGGGAAATATATTATAAAGTTATAGCTATTAGTTTGACAGAAAATTATATATTTCATTTTCTGGGCTAATTGGTTTTGTGCCATAGAAAATATATTTGACAAAGTAATGTCATGAGACACTACTAAAGACATTAGTTGAGAGAATGATCAACAGTGTTATGACCCCAAGCACTAGTTGAGAAAATGATCAACAGTGTTATGACCATAGTCACTAGTTCAGAGAATGATCAACAGTGTTATGACCATAGTCACTAGTTGAAAGAATGATCAACAGTGATATGACCATCGTCACGGGAATTGCCTAGTGACAGATACTTTGAATAATAGTAAAATATAAGTACTTGATAAATTCACTATTAGACGAAAGTGAGCCAATGAGTGATATGATCACTGTCACATCGGAACTGCCAACATGTGACAAATACTGATCGAGTTGGGAAAATGTAAATAGATATAAAAACCTTTAATGCTGTAAAGTATAACAATATATTTTTATAAAAATGG
Source organism: Helianthus tuberosus (assembly GCA_030545235.1). Lineage (NCBI taxonomy): Eukaryota > Viridiplantae > Streptophyta > Magnoliopsida > Asterales > Asteraceae > Helianthus > Helianthus tuberosus. The sequence goes on along the minus strand of CM060371.1, from coordinate 82,048,392 downwards.
AATGAACTCGCCAATATTTATTACTGATAAAATATTTTCAAAACATGTTTCAGGTAATTTGCTAGAAGCCAGCTATGGAGCACTGAAGGCTTAAATAAAGTGGCTATAAATACCTGAATAAACGAAGAAATTCATGTTTTATTTATTTGGGTTTATCCTTATAAAAACAATTGAATTGAATATGAGTTTTAGCCCTTTAGTTAATATTAAAAGTTGGTGTTTTATAAAGGGGTAACTTTATAGAAATGTAATCAAGTTTGCCAAGTGTTCCAATTAAGTCACTAAAACTTTTTTTGTCACTTAAAAATCACTAAACTTTAGTACGATGTTATAATAATGTGTAATTACCAGGTTATCAGGTTACCATTGTTTTATCTTATTTTTTATTTTCTTTTAATGCTTATATGGATGGATATTATTTATATTTTGTGAATTTTATAATATCAAAAACATATTTTTTAAACCCAATCATCGATCTAGATTTTTCCATTTTGACTATTGGGTAAAAGCCCTATCTTTAGGCTAACAGAATTTCAAGATTCAATGATACTCCGTTCTTACTTTATTGCTTGCGATCCAAAAGCATGACTTTTTCACAAAAGATCATATGTCTGAATCAGAGTTAAAAAGAACATGATGTAGACTGAGACAGATCGAGATGGATGAGAGAACTTATTGATGAAATATAAATTTTGATTGAATGTCCTTCGTCGTGGATGATTGAAGGTTTTAAAGGTTTTTATTGATGATCGATGATAGAGTTTAAAATATGTTTTTGATTCTATAAAATCCACAAAACATCCACCACATAAGCATTAAAAGAAAATAAAAAAAATAAGAGAAACATGATAACCTGGTGACCTAGTAATTACATATTATTAGAACATGAAACTAAAGTTTAGTTACTTTATATACGCAAAAAAAGTTTGAGTGACTTATTTGAAACAGTTGACAAACTTGGTTACATTTCTGTGGCATTTTCCCTTTTATAAACTCTGAAATTATTTTCTAACTACGATCCTGATGAAAATTTTCCGCTGCGTATTTAATAAACACCGATACCATCTGGCTGGTTCGCGGCTCCCGCTCCCAGGGTGGGGTCAGGGGCTGTGACAGAAGGTGGTATCAGAGCCACTTGTTTAAGCTATTTAGGTGCTCTTTTAATACATAAACTTAAACAATAAAGTTAGGAAATTAATAGAAAGTAACCCATGTGTTATTTTTGCAGATTTTAATATATATATATATATATATATATATAATGTTTGTATACTTCAAATTATAATCTAATAACACGTGTATGATATTATAGGGGTGGTTCTAGAAAAAAAAACCATTGAAAGTTATGAGAAGGAAACACGTATATATATGTGAGTTTTATAGACATGAGGTATTACGTAATTACATTCGTATATCTATGCATGTTTCTCACACACACTCTCGCACCCAGAGTCGTTTAAACATGTATGTTATTTTTGTGAATGTAAATTTAATATATAAATAAATATATAAACATATGACTCTTGAAACTGTTTTGATTTAATTATTCTGTGATATTAATAATTGAAAATGTTTGCAATTCAGATGCCGAATGAAGTATCCCATAATCCAGAAGTTAATGCTAATAATGAAAATCTTTTGGATAAAAATGCTATAGAAAATATAATAGCCCAAGGAATAGCTAATGCTATACCTTTAATAATTAAAGTTGTTAAAAACCCCCGTAGAACCCACCAAGGTTGTGAGTAGCAAACATACTCGCGACGACAGGTTTAGCCATAGTGTCAATGGAGACAATGATGATATTATCAAAACCCCATTTCCCAAGAAAATAAAGGCGATGACTATCGGGTGTACTTACAAAGAATTTATAGCTTGTAAACCAACTGAGTTCGCAGGCAGTGAAGGAGCCATGACTGCTCTACGATGGTTGGAAAAGACGGAAGTTATTCTTAAAATCAGCAAATGCGCCGAAGAAGATAAGGTGATGTATGCGTCCAACCTCTTTAAGGAAGAAGGCTTGGAATAGTGGAATACAATTCTTCAAGCAAAAGGAAGTGACATGGCTTATGCCATGAACTGGGAAAAGTTCAAGGAAATGGCATAAATGAAATTTTGTCCCCCTTATGAAAAAGAGCGAATGGCTAACGAGTTCCTTAATCATACAATGATAGATGTGAATTGTCGTGAATATACGACAACGTTCTTCGAATACGCAAGAATGGTAACAACTCTGGCTTCGCCAGAACCCGTACTAATTTCTCGTTATATTTGGGGATTAGTTATTGAAATCTGAGACATGGTTAAGGCCGCTAGACCACAGACTATTGAAGAAACAGTTGAACCAGCTAACACCTTGACAGATGGACTAATCCGCACAAGAGAAGAAAACAAGAAGAAATAGTTAGCCCAGTAAATTTCCCAAAAATTCAAGAAGAAAGGAACTGAACCGTCATTGGACCAACCTACCTGCAGAAACTGTAACAAAAAACATTAAGGAAGATGCCGTTCTAGGAGAACACCTTACTGTAACTTCTGCAAGATGACCGGGCATATAGAGGAAGAATGTAGAAGAAAAACTAATATCTGTTACAATTGCGGAGAAACAGGACACATCAAACCATATTGCCCGAAACTGACTAAAGCACCCGACAAACAGGCAAAAACAACAGACGGAGCTAAGAAGAACGCACGAGCATTCGTACTTACTACGCAAGAAGCAGAAATGATTCCAGACGTAATCGCTGATATGTAATATCTAAGTTAAGTTATTATTTAAGCGTAGTATAAATAAAAGTTTTTAAATAAACGCATCCTGTCAAGTACTTCATCTATTCAAAACCATAACAGACTTGTTCGGTCTTCACTTTCATTAAATCATTTAAATTGGTTACGACACCTAGTGGTGGCATTTTCTTTAATTTGAAGTTTGCGCTAATCTTATTTTCACACCTGATGTACGGATTTATTTATTTAATTTCTGTTGGTTCATTATCTTAAACAATCTTAATACAATTATGTGTTAAGATAAGAGTACACAAATTCATATCATATTCCGGTGTATCTCTAAAGTTTCTTTCATCATTGATCGAAAATTCTATAATATTCATTTGGTCTTTTCATCATCAATTGAAAATCCTATTCGAAATGAATATCCAAATTTACTTCATTAAAGCTTTCAGTTGATTACACGGTGAATTTGTTCGGTCACCGTAATTATTGAACCATTTCAATCACTACGACACCTTGCGGCGGCGTTATAAACTTGTAGCTTGGGCTAATCATAATCATACGAATCATTCAAAACCACGTATGTCTTTCGTTTGACTTATCATTGAAAATAGTCTTAATGCAATTATGTATTAAGACAATGATACACTAAACTATGCTGTATTTCGGTGTGTCCTTGCAAATTCAATAATATCAAAACGTTGATTTTTCTCATGTCATAGTTCGATAGTTAACAAATTATTTTCGAGCTTCTATTTCATTTGAGCTTGTTAATTCTAAGTCTTCCTTGATTAATAACTAAGTTTTCCTTCGGCAAGTGAATCCTAGTGTTTCTAAAAGTCATTTACAACTTGTAAACAGTCAATTTAGACATCCATTGATCATATATCTTTTTTGGCTTGAACCTAGTCACCTTGGAAATTATATCATTTCACCTCATTCATTTGACATTGATTCCTAGAAATAATTCAGTTGAACCATTGAGCCATATTTATTGTAAAACACGTATTCCTTTGAACATGTCTTGATTATGTGTCATTTACATTAATACTATCCTTATTGACTAAGATATGACATAACTCTAAAAGAGATATCATAGCCCAAATCTCGAGTACGAGATCTAAAACAAGGTGGGGAGGATGTAACATTTCCATTTTTATCATATAAGAATTATAGGTTTGTTTAAAGTTATTAATCAGTAATAACTAGTTTTATTTTAAATATAATTATTCGATCAAAATAGTTTTAAAAATTATTTTATATATAGTTGGTTGGAATGCTATACTAATTAATTGGCTTGTATATGGGTGACCTTTCTATTAAAATAAAAGTATATAAAAACTTATATTATTAGACATGTAGATTACGGGTAAGTTGACTGTTAGAAATATGAAGTACCTAGATGGGCCTAGAAACCGTTTAATAATTAAATTATAAAAATACAATATATTTGAATCTACTCCGTTTTTAATGAAACTTGGTTCAAAATGTAGATAAGATTATTCTCGTTCTAATGATATATTCATTGTTTTATAAAACGTCATATTTTAGAAATTATAAGCGCTAAATAAGTGAAGCAGCTGTATTAATTATAATAATAAAATAATAAAATTTAAAACTTAACAAATTCAAATTCATGCTGCTTACGTGTGTATGTCAAGCCATGTAAAGGAATCTTTGATACTTAATGTCTAAGAGCATTCACATTCTATCCATCAATGAGGGAGAGTTTTTATATTATAAAGGGTATAAAAAGTGGTTGTGAGTGAAGGAGAGAGAAAATGTTACTGTTCATCTGTATATTTGGGGGGACACTGTTCACTCAGTATAATTTTTTTAATATATATTGAAAGTGGTTGTGAGTGAAGCAGAGAGAAAAATGTGATGATAATATTATTTAATTGAAAAGGATAGAGAAAAAGTATTTGTTTTTAGTGGAAATATATTGATATATGAGTTGTTTTTAGTGGAATGTATGTATAATTTGATGGTTTGGATGTGAATGCTCTAAGCTTTCACTTCAAGTATATATAGCAAATAGTAGTAGCTAAAACATTTGCTCAAACATTCAACTCTCACAGTCTTTCTGTCGCCCCTCTCTCTAAAATTTCTATATTGTCTATTTTTTATTAATAATAAAAATAAAGCCCTGCCCCGTTTTAAGTGTTTTAACCCATGATCACTAATACCCTGTCCGATTGATCTAGGGTCCCAGAACGCATGTCAAGGCTCTGCCCGACTAAGTTCGTTGGGGTTCTGTCTCATGACGTAGGGATAAAGTTGAATTGGGTTACTATACTTAACACGAGTGCATTATATATTTTATTAAATAGCTCAGGAGTTATACCCAAGATTATACCAGGAGGCTTTCTAGTTGAACCCTAAAGTTAAAAAGCGAGTCCATTCTCTTTTCTCACAGTTTGTGAGTCATTCTTCTTTTTCTCACATTATTATAAACCATTTTATTTAAAATGCTTTGGAAAAACCAATATAAATACCTTTGAATAATATTTTGATATACTTTACAATATAAATACCTTTGAATATAGCTTTGTAAACTAAGTTGTATTATATTACTTAAAACACTCTAAAGTATATTCACGAGTAATTAATAATTATAAAACTTTTGTCATATATCTATTTACATACTGTTTTAATAATATTATATATATATATATATATATATAGGGCTTGGCTATATAAGAAACTCCATCTTTTTTAGAAAACTATGCAAACCCAATGTCAACCATTGATTACCTTTCATCTAACTTGATCAATGGCTATGATAATTTTGGTATGAATTATATTAAAAAGAAATCACTTAACTCCCATTAGTACAACTGGAAGAACTGGAAGGGCATTTTTGGAAGTGGAAAATGAACTTTGGAAAACGAAATCTCTTACACACACATGGTATCTCTCTCACACACATCTACTTTATTTCTCTCTCCTCTCTCCTCTCTCCTCTCTTCTCTCTCTTCAATCAAGATCATGATGAACACCAAACACAATTTCGATCTTCAAGTTCAGATCTACTTCGTGTGAAAGAGAAATGTTTGAAGATTGTTGTTTTAGAGAGAGAACGATGGCAGGATGAAGGTTTTTAGAGAGATGATTTTTTTTTTGTTTTAGAGAGAGAAACAACAATCTTCATCATGTTCATCTATAACACCAAGAACACACATACAAGTGTGTGAGAGAGAAGAAGTTTGAAGTATGTTGTTTTATAGAGAGAACGATGACACATGCACGAGTGTGTGTGTGATAAGAAGGTTTGAAGATCTTCTTCGTGTTCATCGGACGGTTATAGATCCGGTAAGTGTTCTTGAAATATCATTTTACACTTGATTTTTTGTTGAAATGGTTATTAATATGCTTTTGTGTGCTGAAAGTGTTTTTGTAATGGTTGTTAATATGATTTTGTATTTTAAATAAATCAAAAACTTTAGGATGAGATTTTGAACGGGTTTTTTTGTTGGTTTGGTTGCTTGTTAGGGGCTTTTGATCTTAACAGTAGCTGTTTTTTTGTTGGTTTGGGTTGCTTGTTTGGGTTTTTGATCTGAACAGTAAGTGTTTTTTTGTTTGGTTGCTTGATTCACAGACTCAGGCCCATAACATGTGTTAAGCCCCCTGTTAGAATGTTATATAACGTGTGTTGATTTACATAAACAAACCCATAAAGATATTCAATTGACAAGCTGGATGGATGTAGGCGAAGTTAATGCGTGTTCTAGTAATGGTTAATGTTCATGTATTTTAAATAAATCCAAAACTTTAGGATGAGATTTTGAACGAGTTTTTTTGTTGGTTTGGGGCTTTTGATCTTAACAATAATTGTTTTTTTTTGTTGGGTTGTTTGATTTACAGAGACAGACCTATAACATGTGTTAAGCACCTGTTAGAATGATATATAACGTGTGTTGATTTACATAAACAGATCCATAAAAGATATTCAATTGACAAGCTGGATGGATGTATGCGACATTAATGCGAGGACATTGAATAAGTCACATCCTTTGGAAAAGAAGTCTCCGTTCATTTATAACATGTGTTGGTGGTTCATGCTGTAACAGAACACCATGATGTAACTTGACATGTGTTCATGTATAATATGAAACGGGTCATTTGTTTTGCATATTTTGGAATGTATAACATGTGTTAAGCCTCTGTTATATAATATGAAACGGGTCATTTGTTTTGCACATTTTGGAATGTATAACATGTGTTAAGCCTCTGTTATAATCTTTTTGTAACCTGACATGTATTCATGTATAAGCTAGTGGTTTATAAAACACCATGATATGTATATACTGATCTAACATGTGTTACAATTTGTCTGTTCGGAACATGTAATTGCTTAACATGTGACAAGGGTGAAAACAGTCGACGGGGGCGATGAGTTTAATGGTGAGCTTAGTTAATATCGTAATCTTGTTATAACCCGACTTGTATACATATGATAACATGTAAGCATCCATTATAACCCGACTTGTATTCATGTATATGAAAGTGGTTTGCAAAACACCATGATGTGCATATACTAATCGTAACACGTGTACAAGTTAATATGGAACATACAAATTAATATTGTAACACCGTGTACCTGGGATAACATGTGTTAAGCCTCTGTTATAATATTGGTTTAACTCAACATGGTGTCATGTATAAGCTAGTGGTTTCCAAAACACCATGATTTGTATATACATACTGTAACATGTGTAACGTGTGTTAAGCCTCTATTATAACGTGTGTTAAGACTTCCAGAAGGGATGCATAAACTCCATAGCACTAAGAAAATAGTGGATCTTAACAATAATTGTTTTTTTTTTGTTGGGTTGCTTGATTTACAGAGACAGACCCCTAACATGTGTTAAGCACCTGTTAGAATGATATATAACGTGTGTTGATTTACAGAAACAGATCCATAAAAGATATTCAATTGACAAGCTGGATGGATGTATGCGACATTAATGCGAGGACATTGAATAAGTCACATCCTTTGGAAAAGAAGTCTTCGTTCATTTATAACATGTGTTGGTGGTTCATGCTGTAACAGAACACCATGATGTAACCTGACATGTGTTCATGTATAATATGAAACGGGTCATTTGTTTTGCACATTTTAGAATGTATAACATGTGTTAAGCCTCTGTTATATAATATGAAACGGGTCATTTGTTTTGCACATTTTGGAATGCATAACATGTGTTAAGCCTATGTTATAATCTTTTTGTAACCTGACATGTATTCATGTACAAGCTAGTGGTTTACAAAACACCATGATGTGTATATACTGATCTAACATGTGTTACAATTTATCTGTTCGGAACATGTAATTGCTTAACATGTGACAAGGGTGAAATATGTCGACGGGGGCGATGAGTTTAATGGTGAGCTTAGTTAATATCGTAATCTTGTTGTAACCCCACTTGTACAATATCGTAATCTTGTTGTAACCCCACTTGTATACATATGATAACATGTAAGCATCCATTATAACCCGACTTGTATTCATGTATATGAAAGTGGTTTGCAAAACACCATGATGTGCATATACTGATCGTAACACGTGTACAAGTTAATATGGAACATACAAACTAATATTGTAACACCGTGTACCTGGGATAACATGTGTTAAGCCTCTGTTATAATCTTGGTTTAACTCAACATGGTGTCATGTATAAGCTAGTGGTTTCTAAAACACCATGATTTGTATATACATACTGTAACATGTGTAACGTGTGTTAAGCCTCTATTATAACGTGTGTTAAGACTTCCAGAAGGGATGCATAAACTCCAATAGTAACTTAATAACAACATAGTATACCTGATGTAACGTGTGTTAAGCCTCTTTTATAACGTGTGTTAAGACTTCCAGAATGTGTTAAGTCCATATTGTTTTAACATCATGTACTAGACAAAATAATAAGAGTCTCACATTACATATTACTAGTAAACGAAAATACATAGCACTAAGAAAATAGTGGAGCTTCCTTTGACAGTCTGCCTTAGCTTTTCAGCGGCTGCCTTTGTTGCCTTAGCTTTTCAGCGGCTACCCTTGCTTTATTGTTTGGGTCAGTCTTGAAACGGTTTGTAAACATGTGGGTGTGCGTATGCCAGGGAAGTTAAAAAAATGTGTTTTCATGTCACACGTAACACGTGTTACGTTGTACATGGGTTTCATGTCACATGTAACACATGCATGTCCGAGAAGTTCAAACGATAACACGTGTTAGTTGTGTTGTGCTGTAACATAAACATGGTCATGATCCTTGAGCATCTGATCCACGTTTAACGAAACCAACGGTCCTGAGAATTGGATCTTATTTCCCTTGTATCCATCACTGTCTAATAACAAAAAGATAAGATAACCGTTAAGTCGTTAACCAGACATAAATATTAACACATTCATAGCCAGAAAATCTTTTTTCTCAAATAACATCACAAAAACAGTTACTATTCAGATCAAAAGACCCAAACAAAGCAACCAAACCAACAAAAAACAGTTACTATTCAGATCAAAAGCCCAAACAAGCAACCAAACCAAGCATAACTTTTTAACACAAAAATAAAAAACTGCAAATTACATAAACATTTACCCCTTTTAAGAACCATTCTAACAAAAAAAATCATGTTTCATCTCTAAAACAGCCATTACACAAAAACCTATTAACAACCAGGTTTTATGAATAATTTTTGATATTTTAAGTGTAAAAAATAGAGCCAGACGTTGAATATCATCTTATAAAGCCCATACCTATATCATTTTTAAATTCAATATTTTATTGGTTCAATATTTAAGTGTAAAATAATAGAACCGTAAATTATAATCATCTTTCAAAAGTTCATACCTACATGCTCAAGTTATCAACTAACATAAACTCTACAAAATCAGAAAAATCCATACGAAATACCCAGAATCAAACATATATGAAAACGTATGTTGCATAAAACTAAAAGAGTGTAAAAAACTCACAAATATCAAGATCTGAAACAACATATACAAATCATATTTTATATAAACTAAAAAAGTGTAAAAAACTCACAAATATCCAGATCTGTAACAACATTATTAAACATGTGGACAAACAAGATCTAAACGGGAATGGAACAAGATCTGGAAGGGGTTTTTCACGTGGATCTGACTTCATATATTAATATCTTCATCACAAAACCACGTTCTTCATCAGCGATTGATAGATCTGATTTTTGTTCTTAATTTCGGACTAAATTTGATTGGTAAAATGTTGGATTTCTTCATCAGGAAAAATGATACAAAAAACATGGATAAGAAAGTGAAATAAGAAAGAGAGAGTTTGATCTTTTTGATGCTTTACAAATGACAAATAGAGAGTTGATGATCTGACAAGAGGAGACAAGTGAAAATATAAAAAGACCAATGTGCCCTCAAAAGCAAAAAAAGAAATGAAGATGGCTGGGACACGTGGATAAATATGGACCATGCATTGGGTTTTCAAGGTTTTCTAAAATTAAAGGGTTTTTCATATAACATTGTCCTATATATATATTTTAGATAAAATATATGTCAATCAAATTTGTTGATAATACTTGTAAAGCTCATAATAAATAGTTTAAAGAAATGATAACCTCAAGATTTTACCAATCTAATATACTAGTAGAAGTTTAGCCATTCCATATATATATATATATATAGGGAGAAGATCATGCGGGAACCACCTCTTATTGTGAGAATCGCGAGAACCAATGTGAACACACCAAAAATGCCTAAAAATAGCTAAAATCACACAATTTTTTTTTGATTTTTTTAATATTTTTTAGGTTAAAATCGCTACTTTTCGAACAAAAAAAAAAATAAATTTTTTAAAAATTTTTTTTTTGCTTCGAAAAGTAGCGATTTTAACCTAAAAAATATTAAAAAAATCAAAAAATTTTTTTTTGATTTTTTTTGGATTTTTTTAGATTTTTTTTAGATTTTTTAGGTTTTTTGGGGGTTTAGTTTTTAGCATTTTAGCTTGGGGGGGTGGGGGGGTTTAGGTTTTTGGGGGGTGGGGGAGGGGGGTTTAGGTTTTGGGGGGGGGGGTGGGGTTAGGTTTTTTTAGGTTTTTTTTAGCTTGGGGGGGGGGGGGTTAGGTTTTTTTTTTGGGGGGGGGGGGGGGTGGGGGGTTTAGGTTTTTTTTTGGGGGGGTGGGGGTTAGGTTTTTTTAGCTATTTTAGGTTGTGTTCACATTGGTTCTCAAGGTTCTCACAATAAGGGTGGTTCTCGCATGAACCCCTCCCTATATATATATATATAGGGAGCCGCTAGAATAAGAACCACCTCCAGTTATGAGAACCACTCTCCACCAATCATAATCAGCCAACAAAAAGGGTAGTTTGGTCATTTACCCTAAATGTCTAATCTCACCCCTCTCTCTTCATTTAATTCACATCCTCTCACCTCTCTTCTCTCTCCTTTATTTTAAAGTTGCAGACTCTCTCTATTCATTTTTGTTTTTTAAAACACTCTCTCTCTCTCTTTTATCCTCTGATGAAGATGAATATCATCATCTCCATCATCTTCAGGGTTATGAACACCACCATCATCATCGACAGCTTATGAACACTCTCTTCTCTCTGCTACTCCGGCGACCGGAGATGGTGACCGAAGGGGGGGGGGGGTTTAGTGGTGGAAATGGTGGGTTTGGCCGGTTGGTCGGCGGCGGTGGATGAAGGCGGTGGTGGTGGGTCAGCCCCACCCTGTAACGGCGACGGTGGTGGTGGGTCACCCACACCCCTGTGACGGCGACGGTGGTGGTGGATCAGCCACACCTTGTTGGTATTTCTTTGATATTTTTTTTGGTTTAGATCTGTTGATATTGACTTTTCTGAGGTTGAATCTGGGTTTGAATCTATGGGGTTTTGACTTTTCTTGATGGTTTGTTTTTTACGATGATGTTCTTGATCTGTTGAATTTTTTGTATGTGTTCTTTCTTTTTCTGGGTTTTGAATGTTTGAATCGGTTGAAGCTTTTGGCCTGTGTTCTTGATCTATGGGGTTTGAATGTTTGATATGTGGGTTGAATGATGTTCAGGTTCCTTGTGGGTTTTGAATGTTTGAATGTTTTACGAGGTTCAAAATCTGAAGTTTTTTTTATCCGATCCGTATGTTCAGGTTCCTTGTGCCATTTTTTGGTGTGTTTAAATCGGTTGAATCTGGCGCCTTTTTTTATCCGATCCGTATGTTCAGGTTCCTTGTGCCATTAAAGTCCCTGACTTTTGATCGGTTTGGATTTGGGGAGGCGATGATGAAAAAAAAAACGTTGATTTTGATGACGATGGCGCGGCAAAGACGGTGGAGGGTAGGTTTTTTGAACCTGCAACCCCATTTTGCAGCCTTTTTTATTATCGGAAAATCTGAGCCAAACCCTTTTTTTTTCGAGATACGCTTTTGTTTTGTTGTTGTTGTTGGCTTTTTATATTCTTTTCCCCCGTCGATGATGATAAAAATCTATCCGAGACACCTACCGACTTTGCGATTTATGGGTGCGTTCGTCTTGTGTAAACAAGTTTTCGTGTAAACGTAAATGTTTTTTCGTAAAACGTAAATGTTTTTTCGTAAAACGTAAAACGTAAAGAGTTTTACGTAAAACGTAAAGAGTTTTAAGTAAAACGTAAAGAGTTTTACGTAAAACGTAAAGAGTTTTAAATGTAAACGTAAAAAAATTAAAACGTAAACTTTTTAATGTAAAACGTAAACTTTTTTAACGTAAAACGTAAAAACATGAACCGTAAAAAGTTTTACGTAAAACGTAAATCGTAAAAAGTTTTACGTTTTAACGTAAAAAGTTTTAACGTAAAACGTAAAAAGTTTTACGTAAAACGTTAAACGTAAAAAGTAAAAAGTTTTAACGTAAAACGTAAAAAGCTTTACGTAAAACGTAAAAAGTTTTACGTAAAACGTAAAAAACCGGCCCGTAAAATGTAAAAAAACATAAACGTAAAAATGTTAACGTAAAAAACCGGCCCGTAAAACGTAAAAACGGCGTTAAAAAATTGGCGCGTAAAAAACGGCGTTAAAAAATTGCCTCGTAAAAACGGCGCGTTGAAAAAACAGAGGTTCAAAAACGGCGCGTAAAAAACGGCGTTAAAAAATTGGCGCGTAAAAAAACGGCGCGTCGAAAAAATGGCGCGTAAAAACGGCGTTAAAAAACGGCGCGTTGAAAAAATGACGCGTGAAAAAGTCGGGCGCAAGACGGGTCGTAAAAAATTGTCGCGTAAAAAACGGTGTTAAAAAATTGGCTCGTAAAAAACGGCGCGTTGAAAAAACGGCGTTAAAAAACGGCGCGTAAAAAAACGGCGTTGAAAAATTGGCGCGTAAAAAAACGGCGTGTGAAAATAACGACGCTTGAAAAAACCCGGCGTAAAAACGGCGCGTCAAAAAAACGTAAAACGTAAAAAGTTTAACGTAAAACTTAAATTGTAAAAATTATAAAAAATGTTTAAAAAAATCTGAATTTTAAAATGTTTTTAATAAAAAAGTTATGTTTAAAAAAAAAGTAATAATATAATAAAACAAAAAAACTAATAAAAAACAATAAAGATAAAAAGACAAAATAGAGTTATTTTACTAAATTACCCTTTTGGATTATAATATTAAAGACATAATAAGACAAAAACCATTTAATATTAATTTTTGTAACTTTTAATCTCATCCATCCATCAAGTTGATCAAAGGGCTAGAAAGTGGTTCTCATGGTTCTCATAACTGGGAGTGGTTCTCATTCTAGCGATCCCCTGTATATATATATATATACTTGTAGAAGATATAGAAATACATAAGTTGCATATGTATCATCATCGTAACATGGTTATATTTATTGGTTAACATAAGTACTCCTAGTATTCATAACAACAACCACCATTATGCAACTTCATTTGTTTGTGGGGAATTTATATTTTTACTTGTCTTATCCTTTTATACATGTCGTCTTCTTCAATTAACTAAAGCAAAAAAAAAAGCCCACTGTTGTATTTTTAATATACTGAGATATACATCGGGAAGTATATTTTAAATCTTAGTCCCGTTAATATATTAAATAATAATCTCATAATTATTTAATTAATATATTATAAAGTTATAGCTATTAGATTGATAGAAAATGATATATTTCATTTTCTGGGCTAATTGGTTTTATGCCATAGAAAATATATTTGACAAAGTAATGTCATGAGACATTACTAAGTTCAGAGTCACTAATTGAGATAATGATCAATAGTGACATGACTAAAGGCATTAGTTGAGAGAATGATCAACAGTGTTATGACCCAATGCACTAGTTGAGAGAATGATCAACAGTGTTATAACCATAGTTACTAGTTGAAAGAATGATCAACAGTGATATGACCATCGTCACGGGAATTGCCTAGTGACAGATACTTTGAATAATAGTAAAATATAAGTACTTGATAAATTCACTTTTAGACGAAAGTGAGCCAATGAGTGATATGACCACTGTCACATCGGAACTGCCACCGTGTGACAAATACTGATTGAGTTGGGAAAATGTAAATAAATATAAAAACCTTTAATGCTGTAAAGTATAACAATATATTTTTATAAAAATGGAATGAACTCGCCAGTATTTATTACAGATAAAATATTTTCAAAACGTGTTTCAGGTAATTTGCTAGAAGCCAGCTATGGAGCACTGAAGGCTTAAATAAAGTGGCTATAAATACCTGAATAAACGAAGAAATTCATGTTTTATTTATTTGGGTTTATCCCTATAAAAACAATTGAATTGAATATGGGTTTTAGCCCCTCTAGTTAATATTAAAATTTGGTGTTTTATAAACTCTGAAATTATTTCCTAACTATGATCCTGATGAAAATTTTTCCACTGCGTATTTAATAAACACCGACACCATCTGGCTGGTTCGCGGCTCCCGCTCCCAGGGTGGGGTCGGGGGCTGTGACACCCTCCCTTATAAATAATTGGCCACAATCACCATAGCCACTCACCGCCACCATCACCATAGCCACCCACCTCCACCAACACAATCAACAACAACCATTATCCAAACCAACCCGGTAAAACCCTTAAATCGGTACTAGAGAGAGAGAGTGGAAGAAAGAGGGATTCCGTTCGCCTGCAAGTTCGAATAGGGTTCGTAAGTCGTTTGAAGGAACTGGGTTTCCGAATAGCATAAGCCGACAATCACTTTGTAGACAAAGAGAGGGTCACGAGAGGTTGGTGCGGCGGACGGGGGTTCAGGGAGGAGGAGGTGGTGTAGCTGTGGTGGGTTTAGTGTGGAGGTGGTGCGGCGGTCGAGGGTTCAGGGTGGAGGTGGTACAACGGTGGGTGTTTAGGGTTTGCAGATTGGGGCTTTTTAGGTGGTGGGGTAATGGTGGCATGGGTGACGGTGGCGTTGTGATTGTGGTTGTTACAAGGGTTGAATGGTGGTGTTTGGTAGATGTGGTGTGGTATGGTGGTGGTGATCTCTGGTTTAGTGGTGGTATGGTGGTGGTAGTGGTGGTTTTGAAGAGAGACTCGCATATTTAGAGAATGAGGTGGGGTGGGGTGTTATATTTTGTATTTAATAATTAATTATGAGGCCCAACTAATATTTTAAATGATTAATTAATTTTTCTTATATTTTAATTAAAGCAAGGGGTAATTTTGTCATTTTAGATGGATTTAACGAAGAAAACGAACGGACATCCACTCCTGGGACTATCCGAGTAACAACTCGTCAAACCACAAGGAGCATCGGTGTAATTTCCAAAAGTTAGGAACTATAGTTGTTATTTTACAAAAACACAATATGAGTTGATATTTTGTATGGAGACGACTACTATGAGTGGAAGTTTAGGTTTGAGCAATATTGTAAGTCGAAGGAACCTCATGTTTGGATGAGCATTAAGAATGGACCATGCACTATCAAGTACTCTACTGAAGATGACCCTCAGACTCAGATTCCAAAACCCGAAGGCATTTTTACTGAAGAAGATAGAAAGGTCGTAGCTTAGGATGAATCTGCTTTTGGAACTCTATCAATGGCTCTTGGTCCAGACATTTCGATTGCTGTCCGAAACTGCAAGATTGCAAAGGCAATTTGGGATCAGCTGACACACTTGTTTAAGGGAAATGCTGATATGAAGGCGAGCAGAGTCAACATGATGAATCAGCAGTTCAGTTCTTTTAATCACATCTATGGAGAAATGATGTGCACAAAATACAACATCTAAATTACATCAATTGTGGCATAAAACTAACCCCTTTTAGTACTAATGTTGGAAAAAGTGTGTTTTTGTCTTCCTTTTGTATTTTCAGGATTAAATGAGCTCAAATGAACAAAAGAAGCAAAAAGGCAGCTAAATCTAACATAAATACAAGAAAAGGAACAAACGTGGCATGCCCGACCTCCCCGACAACATCTTCCCAAGCAAAACAAGAGAACAGAAGGCTGAACACGCCCCGTGCTCAATGAGCACGAGGGCGTGCCCAAGTGATTGCAGAAAAGACAAAGCTGTAGAAGCTTCTATCACCCACCACGGGGGCGTGCCCAACGGACACGGGGCCGTGGTCAACTCTAAGATTCGCAGAATCTGGGGAAATCTTGATAGTACAAATACGCTTCTGCACACGGGGGCGTGCCCAGCGGACAAACTACAATTAATGAAGAAAGAGAAGGAAGGTGGACACGGGGCCGTGCCCGAGTCTCTGTTCAGCCTATAAATAGGGGTGCTTGGCTCATTTGCAAAGCATCCCTTGGCACACCACCTCTCTCACACTTCACCCACCACCCACCACCATCACAACACCATCATCCACCACCATCATCCATCGTCCATCGTAGAGTGTGTGAGTCATCTCGGGATCCAAGATTGATCGTAAGAGTTCTTGACAATCAAAGGCCATGTTTGCCTAAGTCTCTTACATCACTTGGTGAAGACAAGTGTCTAGTGTAATACTTTTTATTTTTAATCTTTTCGCACTTTTTATTTGGTTATGTATTAATGACTTTAATAACTAGTTTCTTATGTTGAAGGTGATTCTTCCTTATCGTTTGTCCGTGGTGTCTTGGCATTATTTTACTGTCTATATAAAATAAAAGATTTTCACCATTCATATCTCCACGGTCTCTATGGAGATATGTTGGCTACCTGGTCGGGGGTTAAGGGAACGGTTTGGTAAGAGTCTTGCCTTGTTCAGTGTATAGATCCTGCAAGGACCTGGATCAAATTTAGTAGGACCTCCTTCAATACCCACCGGTATTGGATGGCGGGGGTCCAAACTCTTTGATCCCCTCATATGTAAGCTACTATTAATACTTTAACCCGGCTACTTAGGATTGTATCCCTGCTGACTCAGACTACTTAGCCGAGGGTAACGTCACCTTCAAAAGAGGGGCCTACCATAATATGCATTAATAACTTAATTAATTATCTTTCAATAATCCGACCCTTTAGGATTGTATCCTTGCTGACTCAAACTACTGGGTTGAGGGTAACGTCACCTTCAAAAGAGGGGCCTACTACAATAACTAAGATAATCTCTTAAAAAGTGCAAAAGTGCGGAAATAATCAAAGGTTACACTAAACACGAGTCGGATCCAAGTGATTCATCTTGTCTATCTGTTTTTATTTTTATTTTATTTTTCATCATTTTAGTTAGTTTTATTTTTCTTATTTAAAAACCTTTTTCTAACTTTTGATTTGATTAGACGTTGAGGATAAACCGGTACTAAAAGCTCTTGTGTCCTTGGACGACCTCGGTATCTTGCCAACACTATACTACGCTCACGATGGGTGCACTTGCCCATATGTGTGTTTGGTGTTAGTAAAATATCGTGTTTTATAAATTTAAAACTTGGCTAACGTGTAAAAAGGGGTTAAAATATACTTAAATATATATCACACCACACGCGCATCAAGTTTTTGGCGCCGTTGTCGGGGACACAAGGATTTTAAGAAAGCTTAAAATCGACGACCTAATCAGTTTTTTTAAAAACCTTTTCAAAACGCGCGCACATTTTTCTGCATTTTAGTTTAGTTTTGCATTTACAGTAAACTGAACACGGGCCGTGCTCATTGAACACGGCTGCATATTTTTCATAAAACACCCAGATACAAAGCCTGAACACGGGGCCGTGCTCACTGAACACGCCCCCTGCTCAACGAAACCAGTAACTTTAATTAAAACGCCCAGATACAGACCCTGAACACGGGGCCGTGTCCAACCTCTATTTCCGTCTTTATTTTTATTTTCTGGTCTCGAGACTCTGTTGTGGTCTGCTGAGTGATTCTTATGGATCAATACTCAGGAGGTTACAACTACACCTATGAGGAGGATGATTATAGGGAAAATTATTGCACTAATTGTGGTGACCCGCACTCGGTTCAATATTGTAACTTATTTCAACCATCCACTTCATACACCTACTATGAGGAGCCCATGTACGAGCCATCAACTTCATACACATCCTATGAAGACCAAAAGTATGAACCTCCTCCCTCATACTCATATTTTGATGAACCAAGGTATGAGCCTTCATACTCGTACTTTGAGGAACCAAGATATGAGCCACCACCTTCATATGCTTATTATGAGGAACCATGGCGTGAACAACCCACCTCATATGAGTATTATGAAGAACAAAATTACGACCCTTATCCATCATATAATTACAATGAAGGACAATGGTGTGAACCATCTACTTCCTATGAGTATTATGAGGAACAAAGGATCGAATAACCGGATTCAAGCTTTGAAAATCCCGATCCTTACTCTATCACCGAAGTGACCGATAGGATATTAGAACACCTTAAAACTATCAAGCTCTACATAAAAGAATCTCGAGCAAGGGAAGAGGAGTCCCGCCCAAGAGAAGAATTAACTTGTAATAAGGAAGAGATAGTTGAAAGTGTAAAAATGGAAGAACAAATAAGTGAAAAACCGACACATGAGTTAAACAACGAAAAAGGTGAGACCGTTAATGTTAAAATTCAAAAAGAGTCTAATTTTGAAGAAATTAATCTCTTGTCACCTTCTTTTGAAAATCATTGTTTAGTACCTACTCATGCAAAGTTTTTAAAAGAGTTAAACACTAACACTAAAATTAACGAAACAGTAAGCGTTAAGTTAACTAATGATCAAACTTCGCTAATAAAAGAAGACCAATTTGAAATCAACATTACACCGGTTCCATGTTTTTTTTTTCAAAATTCGTTTATTAGTAATGTCACAATTGATAATTAATATAATGCCAAACTACATTTTCGAAAAATTAAGTATTAGTGATTTTTCTCCACTTCAAATACCCATTTTTCTATCCAATCGGAAAATAATAAAATCAATCGGTGTAGTTGAGGATGTCTTGGTTCAAACAAATCAAATGGTAATCCCAACCGACTTTGTCATCCTCGATGACGCTCCTCTAGTGTTGGGACGACCCTTTGTAAAAACACACGAAGCTTTGAAAAATCGGAAGTATAACAATCTACCCATTCAATTAGGGGCATTCAAAAGGTGTGTCGATTTTGAACGATCAATGAAATATCCAATCGGCAATGACGACCCCCTAGTTGAAGATGAGCCAGAACCACCCGATAAGGTGGGTCTAGCCAAGGACCCTTATAAACGTGGCGCACCACGGAGGCATTCCGCGGAACTATCCTTAGTTTTAGATTAGTTTACCTTTTATGTTTTCTAGTTTAGTTTTTAATTTTCAGGAATAAAACACACTCGGGATGGTGAAGGATGCTAAGGGAAGCTTGAACCAACACCCTATGCACAAAAACAGAGCCTCCCAACAATTTTTCTTCATTACAGCAAGTTCAGCACGGGGCCATGCTCACCCCAACACGCCCCGTGCCCGAGGTTCTGCAGAAAATGCCTAGTTCAGGTAACTGGACACGGGGCCGTGCTCACTGAACACGCCCCCGTGCCCAGCCTTCTGTTTAAATTTGATACTGGCAGTCTGACCACGGGGCCGTGCTCAGCCAACACCACCCCGTGTTCAGCTACCCAGTAACATAAAATCTTGTTTTTAACCCACTTTTACACATTTTAATCAATCGAAAAACTTATTTTTGGGACACATTGAGGACAATGTGTAATTTAAGTGTGGGGGGGGGGGGGGACGCTAAAACCTTGAATCTTGTAAGTCCTAAAAACAAGCCTTACACAAAACTCTATTGGAACCGCTAATCACCCCAAATTTTTTCAAAAATTTTCATTTTTTTACTTGTCTTGGTTTAATTTGGGAATAACAAGTTTCTAAAAAGGTTATATTTTTACAAATTTACAACCGATCGCGTCGTGATAAAAAGAACCAACATAAGAAAATTATGAAACGGCATGACAAATCTAGTTAAAATTTGATTATATATACTTGATCACATTAAAAACCCATTCCCACAAAAAGTGAGTTTTGAGCCTTTATTGAGCATACAAATTCACATCTTTAGATTAAATGCTCATCTTTCGTTTCTTGTGTGAATAGCCGCTTGGTTTCTTACGACTCTAGAACTTGCCATGACGATACATTCCCGATCCTTACCAACTTAACCCCGAGTAAGTAAATGATGGAGGCATTAGGACTAACCTTTTTTCTTTCAACACCATTATTTTTCTTTTTTTTACCACCTACCCAAAAATCCCCCTAGTTAACCCCTTTGAGCCTAAACCTTTTCATTTCTAAACCCAAAACAAACACCCTTTACCCACCAAAACCCTTTTTCATTTTAACCCTTTATTTTAGTACAAAGCTCGGTTTTCATGTGACATTCCTTATAAAAAAATTGCTGAAGCCAAAAAAATAAACAAACAAGTTCATCAAAAAGAACTTTGTTTGAAGAATTGCTTCATTAAAAAAAAACAAAAAGTATTACGAAAACCGACGCTTTTTACGCCTTTCGCCCTTTTCTACTAACCACTAACCCAACCAACCACCTACCTTTAACCCAAGCCTAACCCTTCCCCCAAAGTCCTCTTGATATTTACAAAGGTATATAGTTAAAAAGGAGGAGGATTGATTGCTTGGCAAGCTTATGGTAGAAGTAAGTTCCATGCCGCTCTCGAGTGTTTCACAAAAATACATTTTCGGCCGAGTGTTGAGTGATCCCCCGTGAGGCATGTGAACTTGTATATAAATGGAATTTTAAAAAGGCATGTTATGCCCTAATAAGTAATTTATCTTATGGAATGTTTTCAATAAATCATGATGAATAGGATTGTAAATAAATAAAACTAAAACTAAATAAAGAATCTTGGAAATCCCGACACTCTATGACAAGCCCCAAAAAACCTTCTCTTCTACCCATTCCATTTGGGAGTGTAAAGCCACAAAACAAAGAGTTTTGCTTGAGGACAAGCAAAGATTCAAGTGTGGGGGTATTTGATGTGCACAAAATGCAACATATAAAGTACATCAATTGTGGCATAAAACTAACCCTTTTTAGTACTAATGTTGGAAAAAGTGTGTTTTTGTCTTCCTTTTGTATTTTCAGGATTAAATGAGCTCAAATGAACAAAAGAAGCAAAAAGGCAGCTAAATCTAACATAAATACAAGAAAAGGAACAAACGTGGCATGCCCGACCTCCCCGACAACATCTTCCCAAGCAAAACAAGAGAACAGAAGGCTGAACACGCCCCGTGCTCAATGAGCACGGGGCGCGCCCAAGTGATTGTAGAAAAGACAAAGCTGTAGAAGCTTCTATCACCCACCACATGGGCGTGCCTAACGGATACGGGGCCGTGGTCGACTCTAAGATTCGCAGAATCTGGGGAAATATTGATAGTACAGATACGCTTCTGCACACGAGGGCGTGCCCAGCGGACACGAGGGCGTGGTCAACTAATGCAGACAAACTGCAATTAATGAAGAAAGAGAAAGAAGGTGGACACGGGGCCGTGCCCAATGGACACGGGCCCGTGCCCGTGCCCGAGTCTCTGTTCAGCCTATAAATAGAGGTGCTTGGCTCATTTGCAAACCATCCCTTGGCACACCACCTCTCTCACCCACCACCCATCACCATCACCATCACAACACCATCATCCATCGTCCATCGTAGAGTGTGTGAGTCATCTCGGGATCCAAGATTGATCGTAAGATTTCTTGACAATCAAAGGCCATGTTTGCCTAAGTCTCTTACATCACTTGGTGAAGACAAGTGTCTAGTGTAATACTTTTTATTTTTAATCTTTTCGCACTTTTTATTTAGTTATGTATTAACGACTTTAATAACTAGTTTCTTATGTTGAAGGTGATTCTTCCTTATCGTTTGTCCGTGGTGTCTTGGCATTATTTTACTGTCTATATAAAATAAAAGATTTTCACCATTCATATCTCCACGGTCTATATGGAGATATGTTGTCTACCTGGTCGGGGGTTAAGGGAACGGTTTGGTAAGAGTCTTGCCTTGTTCAGTGTATAGATCCTGCAAGGACCTGGGTCAAATTTAGTAGGACCTCCTTCAATACCCACCGGTATTGGATGACGGGGGTCCAAACTCTTTGATCCCCTCATATGTAAGCTACTATTAATACTTTAATCCGGCTACTTAGGACTGTATCCCTGCTGACTCAGACTACTTAGCCGAGGGTAACGTCACCTTCAAAAGAGGGGCCTACCATAATATGCATTAATAACTTAATTAATTATCTTTCAATAATCCAACCCTTTAGGATTGTATCCTTGCTGACTCAAACTACTGGGTTGAGGGTAACGTCACCTTCAAAAGAGGGGCCTACTACAATAACTAAGATAATCTCTTAAAAAGTGCAAAAGTGCGGAAATAATCAAAGGTTACACTAAACACGAGTCGGATCCAAGTGATTCATCTTGTCTATCTGTTTTTATTTTTGTTTTATTTTTCAGCATTTTAGTTAGTTTTATTTTTCTTATTTAAAAACCTTTTTCTAACTTTTGATTTGATTAGACGTTGAGGATAAACCGGTACTAAAAGCTCTTGTGTCCTTGGACGACCTCGGTATCTTGCCAACACTATACTACGCTCACGGTGGGTGCACTTGCCTATATGTGTGTTTAGTGCTAGTAAAATATTGTGTTTTATAAATTTAAAACTTGGCTAACGTGTAAAAAGGGGTTAAAATATACTTAAATATATATCACACCACACGCGCATCAAGAAACTGTTGAGAATCAGGAGGTTCGTCAAACTTGTGTCACAGATGGTTAGTGCTGGAATCAATATCTCAAACAGTGGAATGAACCGCCAGTTGCTAAATTCGCTACCAAAGGGTTGGGATGCCGAGGTTTCTATGATCAAGTGTACGAAGGATCTGAATCAAATGACACTTACGGAGTTGATTGCCACTGTCACACCCCTTTCTGTGGCGGAAGCACGAGGTGTGATCATGAAAGGTTCTCATTGCATACGAAGAGTAAACATACTACATGCTCAAAAGTAACTTCAAAACATTACTTTACTGAAAACATAAGTCAGTGCTTACAACACGAGATAGCATATTGTTTTAAAAGTTACAACTTTATTTAATGATAAACAAAGCGACATCCACGAGCATGAGTAAGACCACGCGCACATCCATCATAGTTACCTGAAATACATGTGAGTTTTGGAAAAAAACGTCAACATAATGTTGGTGTGAATTAATGCAGTTTTTGTGTTTCACGTTTGTATACTTTGTATGAAAACATAGTTTGTGTCATGTATAAATCAAGTTTTCATATATAAATCAAGTATTCATGTGTACACCACGTACTCATGTATAATTCAAGTTTTTCTTGAGTACCCCACGTACTCAAGTATAATTCCCGTTTTCTTGAGTACCCCACGTACTCAAGTATAATTCAAGTTTTCTTGAGTACCCCACGTACTCAAGTATAAATCAAGTTTTAGTATGGTATGAATCTTATGTAAATAAAGTATTCCTGTAAGTATCAGGATTGTTAATGGGTTGCAAAGCCATTAACATGTGACACAACATAGGAAGTCACCAAACCTTAGGCATTTTTCTAGTTGGCATATTCTGAGACACAAAAGCACTACTCGATTCTCGCCCTCACCGAGAGTGTGGCTGCCCGGCACCCGTTAGATCTAACCTTTTGTTCTGCGGTCTAGGTATATAGTTGATTAATGGTGCTTATGGTACCCTATTTGTGACACGATTTCTCGTATCATTTCTCATATCACATCATACTTGGTTCTCGTCCTCACCAAGTGTGTTTCTTGTTATCATACCATTTATAAACATAGTAATATTTGTACATGTATTTCACCCCCGAAGTTATAAAACTGAAAACAGTTAGAGAAAAGGGGGAGCATGAACTCACAACTTTGCGTTCCCTGCGTCGTAAACTTCACCGGATTTGCTTAATTAACGTCGTGACCTATACGCGTTTTCTTAACGTTAGTCACTAGACTTGCGTCGCACAAGTACAGTCACTCTCTTTTGTATTTGTATTGTTGTGTTAAAAATATTTTATAGTTTTAACTAAGTATCTTACTTATATTATTTTCTCAAAAATTAATATAAGTATCTCGTGTTTTGCACTTTGCACCCAAATTTTGCATCTTGTATGTTGTATGTGTATTTTTGTGTTTTTACTTCTCATGAGTATTTAGTGTATTTTCAAGTCCTAATACACTATCACGTAAAACACATACTATATACACTTAGCACAAAAGTTGGTGATCAAATAATATATATATTTTTCTCAAAAATATATACATACTTAATATCCATTTTTATTCTTGAAGAAATCCTCATTCTTATCACCAAAAATTAGGGAAACCTTGGTAATATTTTTAAATACATTTTTAGGGAATAAGTTTCTCAAAAACTTATATTTTTCTAAGTGTCAAAATTTATAAAAATTTTGACAGAGTTTCCCCTAAAAATGGAGGTTTCCCATGTTTTCAAAACATGTGTTTATTTTCTTTTAAATCATCAACAATATCAACAACACAATCTTTATTTACCAAACTTGTCAAAACAAGCATATACCACAAACTTATGAACTTGAAAGTTTGTAAAAATTATGTAGTAAATCACTAGCGGATTTAGTAGGTTTTGTTATCTTTAAAAATAAAATTAGTTTCTTAAAAACTTTATTTTTAAAGAACATGAAGTTTCACAACTTCTAGTCAAGATTTACAAAACATTTCTTTGTTAAATTTTCTTGTTACACAAGTGTTTACACACTTGTTTATTTGCCAAAAATACTTCTAGTTCATAAAATATCCGGGTTTTAATAAGACTTGCACCTTTCACTTGGTTCTTCCGAAAAACCACTTGTAGATCTTTAGATCTACTAGTTTAGAACCTAACAACATCATCTTTTATAATTCTAACACTAACATACTACTAGTTCATGTTCTTGAACATGATCTAGTATGTCTAGATGATGATCCATCCCACTTTTAGTAATAAACAACATCAAATAATCACAACTAGACAAGATTCACATGATTTACACACATAACTACTCTTTATCCACCATTAATCACTTATGTTCAAGACTTTATGTTATGTTCTTTAGTGTTCATAATTTTTAACCATTAAATCACCTATTAACCACCATAAACAAGAACAAGATGAAGATTTGAAGCACTTACTACTAGCACAAGGCTAGGGAAGTTCAAGAGTATAAATGAGGTGGATAAAAGCAAATGGTGAAGGTCCTTCAAGTTTCGTCGGTACCAAGCTTCTTAATCGAGCTCCTTGCACCTTAGAATCACCTTAGAAAGGTTGTTGATGTTCGAAAAGTGGTGGTGGTGTGTGGGTAGGTTGAGGCCGAGAGTAAGGGGTGGAAAGGTGGTGGTGATGTTTAGTGTTGTGTAGAATGGTAGTTATGAAGACCTTATGGTCTTTAAGTAATGTTCATCCAACAAAGCTTTACATAATGGGTAATGTGTCCCTAAATCTTCAAACACATCTATTAATTTATTTAAAAGAAATCCATGGATGGGATCTCATGTCCCTAACCGATTATGGGGGGGGGGGGGGTGTATTGGTTGGATTCTAATTGCTAGTTACTTAAACTAGTTAGAAGTTTAGGTGATTTAATTAGTGATATAAGTGTGTTATATAATATATGGTGTGTTAGGGTGTTCGGGGACCCTAACTAGCTTAGAAAAATAAAAACAATGCTTCTAGCATTATTTTGGTGTTCCAGGTAATATCCGGTTGTTCGGTCATATACCGGTTCGTTAAAGTGCTAAATTACACTTTTTAGTGTCTTTTAAGTACCTTTTTGTAATACTTTCGATTCCCGACACTTAGGGAAGTATTCTGGATGATAAAACGAAATTCCTGCATAATATTTATGTTGTTAAAAGCTGATTTGAGCTGAATTATATAAAATTCTGCACTTAAAGTGCGTTTCTGGTGCTTTTTAGTGCTTATTTTTGCTTCCGGAGAGTATATATATTAAACCCTTGTATGTACTCTTGGGTTTTAATGTATTCTTGTTGTCGGACCTACACCTAGGCTCCAATTTTTTTATTGTCTGACTGCTTTCTGCAGTTCTGTTGACACAGTGTGTCTTACCGGTGAGTTTACTAGTATTTCTGACGCAACGCTCTCGTTTTTGCATAAAGCAATATTTTGTAGTATACAACGTGCATGAATTCACTTGTTTAGTATGTGTTCAGACATTGCTGACAATTAAGCACATAATTGCAGTCATTAAATAACAATTAAAGTGTACGGAAATTACCGGTTTGGTGCCAGTTGTCACAGCCACTATCAAGTCTTGTGAGATCGACAATCAGCAGAGAGAGATAAACCACAAGAACTCACTGATGGCTTCTGGCATGACTAGCCCCAACAATGAAACTTTGATGTCTCAAGCTCATCCAAATCTAGTTTTCAGCCCAGTTCATGGAGTTATGAACAACAATCCAAACATTGTGTTCAGTCCTGTTGCAGCACTGAAATCCAACTATGTGTACGAAATGTCTCTTCCTACTTCTCAAGCTCCTGCCGTTAATACCACCAATGTTCAGCAGTAACCCCAGCCTCAGCCACAACATGCAAATGTCGCCTTTGGTTCTACCACCCAATCTGCAACTCAAGGTGTTCCATCCTCACCTTCAATGGAACATATGGCCTTCTTGACTAAGCAGAATGAAGAAAAATTAGCTCTCGTAGCTTCTATGATCTCTAGTTTGGATGCTTTCTTAGTCGGTGCTCTTATGCCTTCAAGTGAGATAACTCCAGATATGAATCAGGTGGTTGAAAAAGACTTGGATAAACTATATGTGGCTTGGAATCTTGCTATGTTAGTTTTTAAGGCAGATAAGTTTACTAAGAGGTATGGGCGTCGTCCAATGAATGCTCATCCTGGAGTGCTGAAAGACAGACTAAGGTACTACAGATGCTATGAGCCAGGACAAGTTGCCAGGGATTGCAAAAGGGCTCCAGTGGGATATGAAGCTACTCAAGCAGCTGTAGCTCGGAACAAGGAAAGGCCAATGGTTCCTGTCACACCTGCTGAGACTTCGCCTTCAACTGGACATGGAAACTCTAGAGCAGGAAGAGCTTTGATTGCGCAGGAACAAAATGGCTTCAATTGGGCTGATGCAGTTGCACAAGTGGAATCAATGAAGCTGTTTGAAACTGCTGCTGCTGAAAAAGTTCATCAATGCTTGATGGCACTGACCGAGGAACCGAAAACACTATCCGAGACGGTAAATTCTCTTTTATGTACTAAACACTGTAGAAAGAAAGTTGCATTTCTGAGATCTCAAAACTCAGCATTGATCACTTATAACGCCCTGCTTCTTTGTACTTTCCATAATTAGAAAGCATTGTTCGTATTTCTATTTTTGGAAATCTTGTATTCTTGTAATCGTCTTTTCGTTATATTCGTTGTAAAATCCGAGACTTGGATCATAAATAAAATTCGTATTTCTTGAAATTCGTGTTCTACATACTTCATACATGTTCATACGTTTGGAATAATTATACATGTGATACTTTATTCATAATTCTTGAAAAATATGTGATATACTTGCAAATACGTGAATCATACGTCATTTGGATGCATACGATACTTATTTACAACATACATATACTTAATCATACTTGTCCATACTTGTTTTTATGTTAATAATACTTAAACACCCCTTATTATATGTTTATACTTCATAAAACACCCTAAAACACAACAAAACTTAACCAAGTTAAACATCAGGGGGCTAAAGTGTCAACAATGAAACTTAATTCCGAAATAACATGCTGTCGCGTCGTGCCACAGCCATCCCCCCTCGTGGTCGCGCGACGCTACAGCCTCAATCCATTAGAAAGTGCTTCAGCTCCATCCATTGGTCAATTTTGTGTTATTTTGGTGTGTTTCTTGCATTTATTAATCACCTACTCAACCCTAATCACCTCCTATAAAACCCAACTTACTTCCACACTTCTCCCACTTTACAAACACATCATTCTCACTCTGTAATCACTTCAAATCAGTTGCAAATTAGTAGCAAAGTCTAATTCAAGGCAGAATTGCTCTAAGTACAAAAGTGAGTTAAATCTCACCTTTCTTCCATCTTCTTTCACTTCTTCTTCCTCTACAAAGTGTGGAACACCTCTAGGATTGTTCTCACAATTTTTTCCATGGAAATCCAAGGTGAAACATCCCATTTTTGAGGTCCAACATTCTGTTTTGGAAGAAAACATTGTTAAACAAACTTTAAACTCATGTTTTACTCATACATTCCTATGTCCTTATGCCACTAATCAAGACTATGATTATGTGTGCTTAAAAACAAGGTTGTAAAATACAAATCCAGAGGTTTTAATCCTCAAAACTTTCTGTTTTAAAAGGGTTTTAAACCCACAAGTGATGAACAAGTCTTGAACTTGTGTATGTGTGATTATTTGGATAGCTTGGGCTATCCTACTTACAAATCCACACTTCACTTGATGATTTCTCTTAGTTAGTATGTAAGTTTCATTTCCTTATTGTACATTCATGACCACCCTTGTTGTCTTATGACAACTTGTGCATTTGTGAATACAAAAAATGTTTTAAAATGGAAGATTTATCCTCCTACCTCTATGCATGACTTCTATGATAATCTTGCTATACTTGATGGACTAAAACTTATAATATATACTATATAGAATATATAATACCTATAGTAACTGAACCTTTGATGATAACCTAATGGTTATTTGTCAAAATACTAAGTTACACCATCTAAAGAACCTAGTTCTCGTTACGATTCTAATGGGTGCTTTAACCCATGAAAACATTCAAACCCCTATGGGTTTCATAGTGTCAAAAATGAGTATTAGGTGCTAGATGGTTATTTTCTCATATATTTACTTTCCATATACTTCAAATTCCAAATTCCTAATCCCCCATTATCGTCCAATACTCATACACCTACGTTTTCTCGTGTAGAAGGACTTTGTGTTTCATCCTCCAACAACCAACAAACTCCTCGCGGATTAACAAGTGGAAGCTTGCAAAATCGTGAGTATACTTGAAACCCCCTTTTTCGTTTACCACCTTTTGGGGTGTAACATGTTAAACTATGAACTTAGAGCATTCCCATCCAATCCATCATATGTAGTGTGTGGGGTTTTTAAAATGTAAAGAGTATAAAAAGTGGTTGTGAGTGGAGGAGAGAGAAAATATTACTGTTCATCTGTATATTTGGGGGGACACTGTTCACCAACTATAATTTTTTAATATCTATTGAAAGTGGTTGTGAGTGAAAGAGAGAGAAAAATGTAATATATATTGAAAAGGAGAGAGAAAAAGTATTTGTTTTTAGTGGAAATATATTGATATAAGAGTTGTTTTTTAGTGAAATGTATGTATATTTTTAGTGGATTGGATGTGAATGCTCTTACACTTAAACTTTATTCCTAAATGCATAAACATTCCTTATACACGCATGCATACGTTGATTACTTGATACTTTAAATTTGGGTTTGAACATTTTGTGTTAGACTTATCATTAACTTCGTACGAGCCTATCCTTGACATATATAGCGCTATAGGATTAACGCACCGCTTGTGAACGTTGGGTTATGTTAAGAGCTTATTGCGTTTCATCTTGGTTTGATTAGTTATGCACATGCCAGATTATTGTTTATCTTGTTTCGACTAGCTTGCCATGTGGAATTGTTTAAAAACATATCTTTTTATGCTATGTACAAAACCTGTATACTCGCCTTTGCTTTTGCATTGGACTTTATTTTAAACATGTTACAAGTTGATGGTGACGATCGTATGAAATCTAGTAGGGATGACTTGAAACACGCTCGAGATATTACTAGATTTGAATATTTATGTTATGTTGAACTCGTTGTATTTGTCTTTTATTTGTCGTAATTTGAATTCCATGTATTGTAATGACAATTTGAGTTATGAAATGAAAACGGTTTTGATTTAATTATTGTCACAATTAGCGTTATGTGTGATGAGCAATCTATCTTCGTCCCACTCCGATGATTCCGCCATTGGTTGGGGTATGACAGATTGGTATCAGAGCCATAACTATAGGGAATTAGGTAGAATTGCCATGTTCGACCTAGTTTATAGTAGGTACCTTATTTTGACCATTCTTGTTACATGCTTAAAATGTTATGCTTCCTACCTTGCTTCTTTCTCTTCTTTTTGGTCTTAATACTTACATTATATCCTTCCTAAGACATCTTACACAATACACTTGAAGACTTGAAGACACTTGTAATACAAACGAGATGAGTTTACCAAAATAGGCGTGAAACCCACAATTTGGTAAACGATTCTCATTCCGCTTATTCTTCATTTTGCACGAAATTACGCCATTAAGTTAGGAGTGAAATCCACATCTTAATGGTAAATTTCCAATTCAAACTCTAGTGGACCCTCATCAAAGTGTCAAAATTATATTTTGACCCGACGAGTACCAACCACATTAGGGTACGAAATGGTCAAGTTAGGGGTGAAACCCACATCTTATCGATTAATTCCCATTCCTCGATTTTCAATCTCACCAAAGTTTTGATTGTTTCAATCGATTAGAGACGTGTAGTAATTGGAAGGGTAAGATACCGTTAATCGCTTCTGGATGATAGTATCTTACCTATAGGCCAAAGCACGTGTCTCTAATTTGAAAGGACTTTCGATTCACTTTGGAATAGTCGACATTTTTCAACCTGAAACAATCCTATGTTTTATGAGCCTCCCTTTTATGTTAGTTCATTTTATATGTGATTTTTATACTTGTTACCTCGTTCATTTCAAAACCGTTACATGATTCGTACGTCTCTCGCAATCAAGAACAATAATAATCCTTGTGAACAAACTAAATTTATACTCTTTATATGCATTCTTACGTAATTGTACTTGTAAATACATGTTGAATGCTTACACCTGTGTGAATTATATGTACTACGTGAACACTTGCATGTTTATACTTGCAAAACTTGTTTCGAATTATGATCAAGTCTCATCCTTTCCTTTTCTTTCGAACTCCTAGATGGCATCTCCAAGCTCATCCAAGAAGATCAAGTCCAAGAAAGGTTCCAATAGCGACTCCATCTCTAAGCAAGAGTTAGTGGGTCTCATCGCTAAACAGATGGCCGACCAGATGACCCAAGTGATACCTGACATAGTTAGTAGTATCCAAACCAACTCGGATTCGCCCCATGGTTCTCTTGATTCCAAAGTAGAAAAGCCTAAGACACCATTCCTTTTCAAGCAATTCATGGCCTGTAAACCTCTGGAGTTTACTGGCAAGGATGGTGCCACCGCGTTACTAACCTGGTTTGATGCTATGGAGCTTACGTTCCTCCAAAGTGGTTGTCCCGACGACTTGCGCACCCAAAACGCCACAGGGGTGTTCCGCTCGAGAGCGCTCGAGTGGTGGACCGCTGAGCAAAGCACAAGGGGGAACGATGCTACCCACGCTTTACCATGGGCTGAACTAAAGAAACTCATGAGGGAAGAATTTTGTCCTCCTCACGAACTTAGGAAGTTGGAGCACGAGTTCTGGCACCTTAAGCAAATTGAGGATGACAACGATGGTCTCACCATTCGCTTCAAGCAACTCAGCATCATTTTCCCTAGTCAAGTTGATACCCCCGAAAAGGCCATAAACAAGTACATCCACTGCCTACCCACCTCCTTCATGAACCCGTTGAGTCTGCTTCTCCAACGACTATCGAAGAAACCTACCGTTTAGCCGCTCGCCTTAACAACAATTGTGTCCTTCGTAGGAATTTTGAAAAGGCTTCCTCGAAGAGCGCACACCAAGCCATCGCTGAAACCACCGCTGAACCCACACCATCCCAGTCAAGCAAGAAAAACCGAGGCAAGAAGCGGAAGGCTTCAAGCCAAAACTATGCGGTCATCACTCCGCCGAACCCTCAACCATTGCAATCTATCCCTGCTGCACCCAATACTGAACCTCCACGCAAGGCTTACACTGGGACTCAACCCAAGTGTAACCAATGCCAGTACCATCATCCTGCCACTGCCGCATGCCGCAAGTGCGCAAATTGCAATCGGTATGGGCACTTTTCTCAGCAATGCCACAAACCACCCATGGCCAACCAAAACCAAGCTGTTGTAGCCCAGAATCCTACTCCAAACTAAGCTCAAGTTGCTTTTGTGCGAGCATGCTTCAAATGTGGGGACCTTAACCATCTTGCAAACGTCTACCCCCAATGAAACCAACCTCAGCAGCAACCACCGCAACAACAACAACAACCTCAACAACCAGCTCGAGGCAGAGCATTTCACCTCACCACCGCTCAAGCTCAAAACGCTAACGACATGATTACTAGTACGTTTCTCATAAACTATGTTTATGCTTCGTGTTTGTTTGATACTGGTGCCGATAAAAGTTTTGTGTCTTTAGAATTCGAACCTTTGCTTAAGTGTAAACGCTCTAAGTTGCCAAGATCTTTCGCAGTTGAAGTCGCTAATGGTAAATCCGTCGCTGTCGATTCCGTTCTTTCTAGGTGTTTCTTGATTCTTAATGATCATACGTTTTGCATTGACCTCATACCTATGCAAATGGGTAGTTTCGACGTCATAGTAGGTATGGACTGGCTTAGGCGAGTTCGTGCTGAAGTTGTTTGTTCTGAAAAGTTCATTCGTCTTCCTCTTCCAAAGGGTGATTCTCTTCACGTGTATGGCGAGAAACCTTCTCAAGGTCTCAAGCTTATGTCATGTATTCAAGCAAACAAGTGCTTGCGCAAGGGTACCTTCGCCTTTCTCGCCCACATTGTGGAAAAGAAGGACAAAGGCCCAAGCATGAGTGACGTTCCTGTTGTACATGATTTTCCTGATGTTTTCCCCGACGATCTTCCTTGTCCGCCTCCTGCTCGTTCTGTTGACTTTTGTATCGATTTAGTGCATGGCGCTATGCCTGTCGCTAAGTCTCCTTATCGTTTAGCACCCTCTGAGATGCAAGAGCTTTCGAGCCAACTTCAAGAGCTTCTTGATAAAGGCTTTATACGCCCTAGTACTTCTTCTTGGGACGCTCCCATTTTATTCGTCAAAAAGAAAGATGGATCGTTCCGAATGTGTATTGACTATCATGAGCTCAACAAGCTCACTGTCATAAACCTATATCCTCTTCCTCGTATTGACGATCTCTTCGATCAACTACAAGGTGCGACTTGTTTTTCCAAGATCGATCTTCATTCTGGATATCATCAACTTCGAGTCCTTGAAGAAGATATACCCAAAACCTCCTTTCGTACACGTTATGGTCATTACAAGTTCGTGGTCATGCCCTTTGGTTTGACCAACGCACCTGCTATTTTCATGGATTTGATGAACCGCGTGTGCAAAGCGTACTTGGACCATTTCGTGATCGTCTTCATCGATGATATTCTCATCTACTCCAAGACTCAAGAAGAGCACGGGTGACACTTGCGTCTTATCCTTCAGCTTCTATGCACTGAACGTCTTTACGCCAAATTCTCTAAATGTGAATTTTGGTTGAAAGAAGTTCAATTCCTTGGTCATACCGTCAACAAACTTGGTATTCACGTTGACCCTACTAAAATCGAAGTTGTGAAGAACTGGATTGTACCTAAGTCTCCGTCCGAAATTCGTTCGTTTCTATGTCTAGCTGGTTACTATCATCATTTCATTTCCAACATCTCGAAAATCGCCGTTCCTCTTACCTCCTTGACTCAAAAAGAGAAACCTTTTGTTTGGGGTCCTGAACAAGAGGAATCTTTCTAAACGCTCAAGGACATGCTTTGCAATGCTCCTATTCTCGTGCTTCCCGTTGGTAACGACGACTTCATCATGTATTGCGATGCTTCAAACCTTGGCCTTGGTTGCGTCCTCATGCAACGAGACAAGGTTATCGCTTTCGCGTCAAGACAACTCAAAATACATGAGAAAAACTACACTACGCAAGACCTTGAACTTGGCACAATTGTTTTTGCCTTAAAGATTTAGCGACACTACCTTTATGGTACTAAGTGTGTGGTCTTCACCGACCATAAGAGCCTTCAACACATCTTCAACCAAAAGGAACTGAACATGCGTCAACTTCGTTGGGTAGAGTTGTTAAACGACTACTGTGACAACCCGAGTTTCCAAGGTCTTTACTTGACACATTACTTGTTTCGTGAATTGTTTTTCGTAATTCTTTGCAGTATAACTTGTTCATGCTTGACATATGTTGATGTAATTATTTTATAAGTTGTATTAAACATTAAACTGTGAACTTTGTGTATGTGGTGTAGTATTATTATTATATATATATGTGTACACGACGAAGCTTGAAAGCTTCGCCACAACACCCATTCGACGAAGCTTGGAACCTTCGCCGAAACAACCACCCGATGAACATTGAAACCTTCGTCACACCCACCATTCCGACGAAGCTTGTAACCTTCATGGGGAACGGGCCTCGGCCTAGGGAAGTTCGGCCCAACTTCTCACTTTATATTAAAACCGACTGTTTATCAGTTACGTGAATCACACAAACCCTACGCCCTCTCCCTTGTGTGACGGCAACCCCTTTCTTCATTCGAAGTTTACCCATCTCGTTTTATCTAATCGTTTCAGCTTTCAGGTTAGTGTATCAATTGATTAGATGATCTTGATGTTTGCTTTCGGTATGATCTTTGATGTTTTGTAGCAACTAGGGTTTCTTGCTAGTGGATTTATTTCTGATATTATACTTGTGATTTGTTAATGGTAATATATATATATATATACGTAATCTAGATCCACTAATGTGCTGCTTGTTATCGGTTTCGATTAAGGGGTAACTAGGTTGTGCAATCGGGTATGATGTGAACAAACTGTATGAGGCGAATAAACTGTTAAGTGGGCATGATTATGAGTGTCACGGAATGTGCGTTTTGAGATTCAATAGTTGGAAACTATCATACTGATAAACTGAATTAGGGTTTCAAGTTAATGATTTCAAATTGATTGCATTGTCATGATTGCAGCCGTAACATGTTTTAAAAGTGGAATGAAACTGTTACTTGGATTGATTTTAATAATGCTAATCTTATGATAGGAATGATGGTATGATTATGTAACTGTTAGAATGTATTAGGGTTCCCGTGTTTCATAACTGTTGATGATGATCATGTTTAACCCGACGAAACCCTTACCCGGCGAACCTTCATTTGGCGAACCTTCAATTGAACGAACCTCCATTCGGTGAACCCTGGGTTGACGAAGCCTTACGCTTCGTCATAACCTTCGTCGTGCCCTATATCGACGAACTCTCAAGGTTCGTCGTGATCCTTCGTCATGGCTCTATATTGACGAAACCTCAAGGTTCGTCGTGAAGTTTATAAAGAACAGTAGGTTAATATGTTTGTGTATGCTGCATGCATGTTAGAAATTGATTATCGACATTCACTTTCAATGATGTTTTCATGAGATCGAATGGCATGATTTAGTTTTCACACCAAGTACATCTAACAGTTAGACTGGTTATGGAACATGCATGTAGACTGTGAATATGAATGGACTATATAACTGCTGTATATTAATCGGTGATCATTACCTGGCATGCATTTTATGGTTAGAACTTACGCAAAAACATTACGAACATAAACTGATCACGTGTGTATGAATACATAGGTTTTGATTGAATAAATTGAATGAGTAGTTAAGCATACCGAGCAAACCAAGGTCAGTTCACACTTTCCACAAGGCATAGGATTCCCAAGGGCTGGGAATGGGTAAAGGATTTAAACTGAAACTGCGTGATCTCCTGGTTTGGAACACGTACACACCCTCTTTATTGAAGGGTGACAACATGTGATAAGGAATTGATTTGGAACCTACGTAATCTCCTGGTTTGGGGATTTCATACACACCCTCTTTATTGAAGGGTGGCAACACGGATACTAGACCAAAATCTCTATCATGAAGTCCCTCCTTTTATATCAACTTAATCACCGGGCCAATGGCGAGCGGCTCATTAGTTTGATAGCGCTATTTAGGTTTGACAAGCCTCACACCATGCCGCAGAGGACGGGCCTGAACTAATGGATCTGGGCACTAGTCAATGATGATAGACATTGACGTAAGGGCACCAACTTACTTTAGTCAGTGGTCGATATGGTAACAGGTCTAGTGGTTCACATGGGGAAGCCCCCACTGGTTATGGATATGTTTGGGAAACAAGGAAATGGGTTAACTATGGTTTACAAACGAACGCACCGTTTTTGAAACAACTTATATTTGAACACCAACAGTGAACTCGCTCAACTTTGTTGTTGACTCGTTGTTACATGCCTTGCAGGTCGTTAGGTGCTTATGGAGCTTGCACGAGGAGGAGAGGTCGTTGTGGGATATGGACTGTTGTGTCCCATGCTTAACATTTGAACTTTAAACTATGTTTTGGTTATTTAAGCATTGCTATGCTTCCGCTGATTTCTTAAACATGTTTTGGTTTCTTTTGAACACCAATTATATTGGGTTTGGTTTTATTTACTTAATTACATTGTTCAATATGATTGGTGGCTGGATCTTGGTTAGTCATGCCTCTATGCGGTGATACTCCGCTTATGGAATTTGGGGGTGTGACAGATTGGTTTCAGAGCCATTGGTTATAGTGAACTTGGTTATAAAAAGGGAAAATCTTTTTGAAAAAACCAGACTATAACCTGTACAGTGCTCAACGATCCACAACGACGCTTCGCTCCACGTGCAAGACTCGACACAATAGGTGATACGAATTAAGTTTATATTGCCTGTCTGCTAGTTTATGTAGTGTATTGTTCATGGTATGCTTAGTCATCATAGCATCTACTATTTGAAACATTGTGTGCTTACTCTCTTCTGTCACTCCACACTTACGCATTATCACGGCACTTTTCTCACCCATGCTCTCTTTATTGTGAAGATCATGAGTGGACGTATCAACCTAACTCAAGCCCAGCTGACAACTTTAATCAATGAACAAGTTGCTGCAGCACTCGCAGCCGCTCAGGCAGGAGGTACAACCTGCCATTGCAACTTCCTCTAGGATCTTTAGATCCTACTCTCATGAACCAACACTTGTGCTTAATTTTGTCTCTTCTTACTCGCACGACAGGTCAACATGCTCAGCCTCCTGCGTGTACTTTCAAAATTTTTATGGACTGCCGACCCACTACTTTCAGTGGCACTGAAGGAGCTGTAGGTCTCCTCCACTGGTTCGAGAAGCTCGAATCTGTCTTCGAGATGTGTGAATGCCCTGAGGCTCGTAGGGTGAAGTATGCTACTGGTACTCTTAAGGGTGTAGCGCTCACGTGGTGGAACGCTCAGGTCCAAATGCTGGGGTTGGTTGCTGCTAATACCACCCCATGGAATGACTTCAAGGATTTGATCAAAGAGGAATACTGCAATCGTGATGACATCCACAAGCTGGAAGTGGAGTTCTACAACTTAAAGATGACGGGGTCTGAAATAGAGGCATATACGAAGAGATCAAATGAGCTGGCCATCTTGTGTCCTACTATGGTAGATCCTCCTATCAAGCGTATCAAGCTGTACCTCAAAGGTTTAGTGCCAGAAATCCAGAGCCATGATACTGCAGCGAATCTCGCCACTATCCAACAAGTTATTCGTTTGGCTCATCGTCTCACTGATCAGGCAGTTGAACAGAACAGGCTACCCAAACGTATTGGTGCTACTACTACTACTACTTCTGATGCCCCAAGCGACAACAAGCGCAAATGGGATGGGGTCTCAAGCAAGGGTTCAACATTAGCTCAGTCTCAGCAGCGAAAGACTGACGACTACAAGAGCCCTGGTCAACAATCTTCTGGTAGTCAAGGGCAGAGTGGGTACAAGGGGAACCGCCCCAAATGCAATCAATGTGGTTTCTATCATAGCGGACCGTGTACTAAGGGCACTTGTCAGAGGTGTAACAAACCTGGCCATGCGGCCAAGGATTGCAGGAGTCTCTACCCTGCAAATCGGCGACGATAAAACCAGCAGCAAGCTCCACAGAATCAGCGTCAGCAGGAACAGCAGCAGCAGGGTAACAACAAAGGATGCTTTCAGTGTGGTGCTGAAGGCCAATTCAAAAGAGACTGCCCCCAGCTGAATCAGAAGCAGAATAACAACAACAATCAGGGGAACGAAAACAATAATGGGGGAAATAATGGTGGCAATGGTGCCAGGGGTCGAGCTTTTGTGATTGGTCAGGGTGACGCGAGGAGCGATCCCAACGTGGTGATGGGTAAGTTTCTTCTGGATGACTTCTTTATTACTGTTTTATTTGATTCGGGTGCCGATACTAGTTATGTGTCTCTAAAGGTTAGTCAAATGCTTAAGCGCACTCCAACACATTTGAACACCAAGCATGTTGTAGAGTTAGCAAACGGTAAAAGTCTTGAGGCCACACACATAGTTAAGGGTTGTAACCTTGTCTTAGCTGGTCAGACTTTCTCTATCGATCTCATTCCCATCATTCTTGGTAGTTTCGACATCGTTATTGGGATGGATTGGTTATCTCAACATCGAGCAGAGATCCTTTGCAAGGAGAAGATCGTCCGTATTCCTCGTTCTGGTGAAGAACCACTCGTGATTCATGGTGATAAGAGCGGTGCAGTAGTGGGCATAATCTCTTTCCTTAAGGCCCAGAAGTGTTTGTGAAAGGACCACACTGCTATTTTAGCCCTCGTTACTGACACCTCAAAGAAAGAGAAGAAGATAGAAGATATTCCGATCGTACGTGACTTTCCTGAGGTATTTCCTGAGGAATTACCTGGTCTTCCGCCTCATCGTCAGGTTGAATTTCAAATCGAGCTAGCTCCTGGAGCAGTGCCCATAGCTCGAGCACCTTATCGTTTAGCTCCATCAGAACTTGAAGAACTGTCCACGCAACTACAAGAGCTCTTGGATAAGGGTTTTATTCGTCCTAGCTCTTCGCCTTGGGGAGCTCCAGTATTATTTGTGAAAAAGAAAGACAGTACCTTCAGAATGTGTATTGATTACCGCGAACTCAACAAGGTGACCGTGAAGAATCGCTATCCTCTCCCACACATTGATGACTTATTCGACCAGTTGCAAGGGTCGAGTTTCTACTCAAAGATTGACCTGTGGTTAGGATACCATCAATTGAGAGTTCAAGACGAGGATATCTCTAAGACAACATTCAGGACTCGTTATGGGCATTACGAGTTTCTGGTTATGCCTTTCAGATTGACGAATGCACCTGCGGTCTTCATGGATCTCATGAACCGAGTGTGCAAACCTTACCTGGATAAGTTTGTCATTCTTTTCATCGACGACATCCTGATCTATTCGAAGAGTCAGGAGGAACACGAGCATCACCTGAGACTTATTCTGGAACTCCTTCGAACAGAGCAGTTGTATGCCAAGTTATCGAAATGCGACTTTTGGTTACGTGAAGTACACTTCCTAGGTCACGTGGTAAATGAGGATGGGATTCATGTTGATCCATCCCAGGTTGATTCGATCAAGAACTGGCCTGCACCCCGTACACCAACAGAAATCCGCCAATTCTTGGGTTTGGCGGGCTACTACAGAAGGTTCATTAAGGATTTCTCCAAGATTGCGCAACCTCTCACCTCACTAACTCAGAAGGGTGCCACCTATCGTTGGGGTGATGCACAGGAATCTACGTTTCAGCACTTAAAAGATAGACTTTGTAGCGCACCAATTCTCTCATTGCCTGAAGGCACAGACGATTTTGTGGTTTATTGCGATGCGTCCATCCAAGGACTCGGTTGCGTGTTGATGCAATGTGACAAGGTCATTTCTTACTGTTGATGCATTTATAGTGTTTGTAACTAGTCTTGTACTTAATGATGTATTTTGTACGGTCTTTAACGTTTATCGAGTATGTATTTGATGTCTACCAAGTCGGATATCCTCCTATCTACTTGTGTACGACTTGTTTGTCTCCTTTTGATATGTAATGATTAATGAACAATGCATGTTGCATGACAAGGGTATAATGGTCATTATGTGTTTAAATGTTCTATCTGTTTGCTGTCTGTTTACAGCAAACAGAACAGCTGATGCAGTCCTCGACGAAACAGGTCTGTTTCGTCGAACATATCATGACGAAACAGAACAACATCCATTAAGTCTGTTTCGCCGACAGTCATGATGAATCACACTTGATTCGTCGTGTAATGGGCTGCTTCAGGCCCAATGTTTGACCCATATTCTGTTTCGCCGAGACACCTTGTGTTTCGTCGACTGTTGGGCCCAGGGACTATATAAACCAAGTCTGCTTTCACTTTGAAGATAGATGAGATAATACCAGTAAAGAAACTCTGTCGAAATTCTGTCTAAACTGTGTTTGTATCAGTTTGTAATCGGTTCTCATCCCGTTTAATCAATCGAGTGTGTTTCATTGATTAATCCTTTGTTGTTATTGATTTATATGTTTGATTTGGCATAGTTACGTGGATTCCGCACACGTGACCGTGTTTGCTATAAACAAGTGATTCGGTTCGTTATCGATCCTCAGATTTCGGGACCTACAATTGGTATCAGAGCGTTTGTCTCTAATCCTTGTTTAAAATCAAACATTGTTTGGTTTTTATCAAGTATTTGTGTGTGTTTTTCTGAAAATTTGTTCTTGAAAAATCATAAATTCTGGAAAAATATTCATAAAATCTGTTGGTTTCTTGTTGTATGCTAAAGAGTTTTATAAAAAACCTTATTAGATTGTTTTTTATGCTTTAAACTAGGTTTTTAGTGAAAATCTTGTGCATTTTCGTGTTTTGGAAAATTATCAGTCACCGGAAAACTCATGTTCTTGAGTGTGTTCTTGACAATCTTCATAGTGTTCTTATCATTGTTGTGATCTTGATCTATAAATTGTTGAAACCTAAGTGTTATAACATATTATACATTAAATTGACTTTAGTGTAAAATTGTGATCATTATTTTATGAGAAAAGCATGCTGCGTTGAAAAACGGTAAACATCACTTGTGTCAGAAAAATATCTAGTTGTCTGAGACTTTTCCTTGACGAAACAAGTAGGCGACGAATCAAATCCGTTTCATCAAAAATATCTTGGACGAAACAGAAATCTGTTTCGTCATAATATCTTCAACAAAACAAGTTTGTTTCGTCAACATTCATTTCGATGAAACAAGTTTGTTTCGTGAAAAGTGTTTCGTCGGGTGTGTGTCAATTTTACACAGTGGACTTGCAGAAGTGTTCTAATTGTTTGTTTTCAACTGTTTGACCAGGTATTATCATTTATATATCAAACATGAGTAACAAAGGTCTGTGGGATTGGAGTTCGGACTCAAGACCAAGTGAAAATCAGCCTTCGCTTGCCGATTTAATGAACCAATTGCCACAAAAACAACAATCAATAAATGCAGGTCAATGGGCAATGGTTTCTGATCAA
Organism: Helianthus tuberosus; assembly: GCA_030545235.1. NCBI lineage: Eukaryota > Viridiplantae > Streptophyta > Magnoliopsida > Asterales > Asteraceae > Helianthus > Helianthus tuberosus. The sequence continues at coordinate 82,006,873 of CM060371.1, read as the reverse complement.
AATCAAAACATTCAAAATCTATTGCTCAGTGCGAGTGAGACGGGAAGCAACAATCGCCCACCAAAGCTAAATCATATGAACGACTATCCATCTTGGAAGGGTCGTTTTCACACATACATTCAAGGGCAAAACGTTGAACTTTGGACGTGTTTCACTACTGAATGTAGTCCGGAACTGGAAGCAGCAACATCAACTGCCGCTGGTATTTCTCATATGCTTGAAGAAGACAAGAAAGCCTATGAATTAGAGAAGAAGGCGTTTGCTTTTCTAACACAAGCTCTTCATAAAGACATCTATCATCAATTTTCTTATAGTAAGAGCACAAAAGCTTTATGGGATGCATTGGAAACAAGAGGAGAAGGAAATGCAGCTTCTAGAAAAATTCGCCATGATCTTTTGAAGAAAGAATTTGAATCATTTCAATCTTTGGAAAATGAAACTCTAAATGATTTGACTTCTCGTTTCTATCATTTGATAAGTGAAATGAGTTTTTATAAGGTTGCTGTAAGTCATGTGGAAATGATTGCACGTTTAGCTGATGCTCTACCTCCTGTATGGAGTCCATTCATTGAACTTCTAAAGCATACTGGTGCTCTGGATGGGGAAACTGTCACTATCTATGGATTCGTTCAGAAGTTGGAGCACAAGAACGAAGAGGAAAATCGGAAAGCTAAAAGGATTGGAGCTCCTCAAAACACAGAAATTTATTTGCCTGGTTTTGCTCCTTCTGCAAGTTCTAGTTCTGTTCAGCAACCTAAGCTTCAAACGGCGTTTGTTTCCAACACAAACTCATCTCCGTTTCCATTCAAACCTACTCAACCAGAGTTTGATTTAGGTGCTTATCTTTCACAATCGCTATCCAAATTAAAATCTCAACCTCCACCTCAAGTTACTACTCAACCAGAGTTTGACTTAGGTACTTATCTTTCACAGTCAATACCCTCATCTCAAGCCCAACCACCACCACAACAAGCACATTATACCAACAATCCTCCACCCCAAAGCACGAACACTGTCAAAGTTGATACTTCGAACCTCTCAAAAGTTAGCATTGAAGTAGCAAAGGAGCACATGGAACTCATTAATACAATGGTCAGTGCATACTGCGGTTTGGTTGCAGGTCAAATTGGGAACATCAGTATGACCAACGAAGATTATCAACAAATCGATCGTGATGAAATGGAGTTGATGGATATAAAGTGGGCGTTTGCAAGTGCAGTTAGAAGGGCAAGGGATTTCATGAGTAGAACAGGAAGAAGTTCTTTGGATAGTAAGAAGGAAATGAAGTACGGGTTTGATAAAGAAGCGGTTACATGTTTTAATTGTGGCGAAAAGGGTCACTTCAAACGTGAGTGCACCCGACCAGCCAAGCAAGGCAATCAGAATCCGTTCAGAAATCAGACAAGTACTTCAAATGCAAATCAAGGCACTCAAGAAAATCGTGGAAAAGGGATAGTAGCTGTGAATAATACTACCAACCAGGACCAGTCAGGACCATCTAACAACACTCGTGCATTGACTGTTCAAACAGATGAAGGGTGTAATTGGTCTTTACAATTAGGGGGAGGTGATAATGAAGGAGGAGGAACAACGTGCTATGCAAAGATCATCAATCACATCAAGCACGTTCATAAAGAAGAATTTTCTGAAAGTGACGACAGTTCGGGTTATACCGGGAGTTCGGATGAAGAAAGTTCTATTTCGGGAGATGTGAAAGAAGAAGCGACTTCTATTGATGACTTGTTGAATGAAGCAGAGGAGTTGAAGTCTCAGAAATCTGTTCTTATCAAGAAAGCTGGAATCGCATCTAAGGAAATGGAGAAGTTCTTCTCTGAAGACGGATCTTTTTCTTTTCAAACTGCCTTTATGGCAAATGTTTCAGCCTCTTCGAGTCAGGTAACATCTGAAACTCCTAGAATATGTACTGATTGTGCTTATATGAAACAGGAATTTGATAGAGTGAAACTTGAATGTGACAAAATTCATGGTCACAATCAAAGTTTGGTTGTTGAGATGTCAAAATGCAAAGAGGCAAATATGGCTTTAAAAAGAAACGAAAAGGACTTTAAATCTTTAATTGAAAATTTAAAGAAAAGTGTTTCCGAAACTACTAAAGTTGTTTATCACAAACAAGTTAGTATTAACAAGTATATAAATATCGTTGAGGAAACCAAAAAGGAATTAGCCATTGCAAAATGCGAGCACGATGCGATCAAGCAAAAATTGGAGAGTTATTCTAACTCCCGATTTGTGCTCGATCACATAATTGACGTTCAACAACTGAAGAAAAACAAGAGTGGTGTTGGGTATAAGAAATGTCCGCCCCCTTTGAGACACAATTATGCTGCACCACCTGATGAAGAGGATATGCCTCGTTTTGAACCCAGTGTGCCTCTTAATTATGAGGAATTTACTACTGGATTAGGGTTCAAACCGAACAATTCCTCGGGAACCTCATCTGTTGAAACAGAAACTTCAACAACAGTGAGTCAAAGTCCTCCAACTGTTGAGGATTATGATTCATCTGATGATGAAACAGATGCTAATGACCAGGATGAATCACTTGATGAGAAAAAGGGAATAGAAATTCCAATTAAGAATCATATTCTTTGTGATCCTCCTATTCCTGTTGTGCAACAAGTTGCCAAACAAGTGATTAATCCTGTCATGGATGACAAGAAACCTGTGTCTACCATTAAGAGTAACAATGTGTTGTATACTTTGGTTGGTGATTCTAAAATCTATTCAGATAATGATTTTCCAATTAAAAATGTCAATCCATCATCGATTGATAACGTTTTTGAAAATAACACAAGTAAGTTTTTGGGAAAGTCGATTCAAGGAGTTACTGTAACTCAATGTGATCCAATTCCTAAGGCTGAAATCAAAAAGCAATTTGGAAATCAAAAATCCCCAACAAAGCAACAACCTTTTACTCCTAAGGGTAAACAACCATTTCAACGAGCTAAAAGGTCAAATGTTTCTAAGTCAAAAGATGAAACATCAGGAGCTCGTTATCAAAAGAAAAACAATGATGTCAGATTTGTGGCATCTGAGGGTACTGATAAAATTGAGACTTTTGCAAACAAATTAAACACCGATTTTGTACAACAAGTCAAGATTTTAAAGCGTAACAGTCAAAATAATTACACTCAACATTCAAACGGGTGTGATGAAAAGGCAAGTACCTCAGGTTCTACAGGTTCGACATCTGATCGTCGATCCGGTTCTCCTAAGTTTGTTGAGAGGAGAACATGTTTTAAATGTGGGGAGTTTGGGCACATCATCAAAGATTGTGCAAACACTCCGAAAGAGAAATTTGTTGAGAAAGCACCACCTGAAAAGATTCACCCTCAATGTCGTCCTGTTTCGCCAAAACATGATAAACGAACTGTTAAAGAACAGGAAACGAAACAACGACATCAAAATGTGAAGAAAATAGAAAAGGCTTTAAAATCTGAAGTCAAATCTGTTCCAAGGGAACCAAGTTCACCTTTAAAACCAGAAGTTTCAAAATCTGTTTACAAAACTCAATCTGGTAAACAAAAACAAACTTGGAAACCTAAGAAGGGTGAAAGTTCAGGGGGAGTTGTTAGCTTGGAAAATCATCAACAGATCGAGATCACTATTCGTGACTCTCAGGGATGACCCAAGACCACTATGGCTTGGGTCCCCATCCTTAACTAATCATTGGATGATATGTGCAGGGTGTTCCAGGAGGAACTATCAGTAGTCATTGGATTGTTGATAGTGGGGCATCCAGGCACATGACGGGCGACTTACGGCTTCTGTACGATGTGAGAAATATTAGAGGAGGCTATGTCGCGTTCGCAGGAGACAAAGGCGGATATATCACCGGAGAAGGAATGATCTCCAATGGTGTGGTATGTTTCGAAAAGATCAATTATGTTCGTCAACTTGATCATAATCTTCTCAGTGTGTCGCAAATCTGTGATAAAAAGTTCACCGTGCATTTTGATGATGCCGGTTGTTATGTGCTTAAACCTGGATTCAAGATTCCTGATGAATGGATTCTCTTATCGGCTCCAAGAATTAATGATCTTTATATTCTTGACATGAGCCAAGCCATTACGACATCTGCGCAAGTACAATGTTTTGTCTCAAAAGCCACAGAGAAGGAGTCTATTTCTTGGCACAGAAGAATGGGGCACATTCACTTGAGGAAAATGAACCATTTGGTGAAAAATAATCTTGTGAACGGTGTGCCTGTGAGAAGTTTTCATCTACAAGATATCTGTGTTTCGTGCCAGAAAGGGAAACAAACAAAGAAATCTCACCCTCTGAAGAAAATCAACACTGTTAGCATGCCTCTCGAACGTCTTCATATGGACCTTTTTGGACCTATGAAGCACAAGACAACATTCGGAGATGCTTACTGTCTGGTTGTTACTGATGACTATTCTAGATTTTCTTGGGTAGCTTTCATGGCACACAAGAGTGATACTCCTGGAATCCTCGAGGATCTTCTCACAATGTTGGAAAATTTATACACTTTGAAAGTGAAGAGGATCCGAAGCGACAACGGAACTGAGTTCAAAAACCGTGTGATAGATGAGTTCTGTACTTCTAAAGGCATTCTTCATGAATACAGTTCTCGCTATACTCCACAACAAAACGGTGTCGCTGAGAGGAAGAATCGCACGATTATTGAAACTGCAAGAACTATGTTGGTAGAGTCGGAGCTTCCTGTTCAATTCTGGGCAGAAGCTGTGTCGACTGCTTGCTACACATTGAATAGAGTTCTTACAGTTAAGAGGCATGGCAAAACTTGTTTCGAACTTCTACAGAAAAGGAAACCGGATCTTTCTTTCCTTGAACCCTTTGGCGGTCCATGTACCATGATTGACCCAGATGGAAAGTTTGGTGCAAAAGCTATCGAAGGTTTCTTCCTTGGATATGCAACTCTGAATTTTCGTGTTTGGAATCTGACCACCAAAAAGATTGAGCTTTGGAATGAAGTAAGGGTTCAAAGGTACACAAATCCCGTTAGATCTCCGGGTGATCCTTGGATGTTCGATTCCGAAGGGATATTCGACTCCTTTAATCTGCCTACCTTTGATGAAGAATCTGCAGCTGTTCAAATGTTATTTGATAGTGACAACGCTGCTGGCTCGCCATTGGTAAGACCTGTTATTGTTAGCCCTCAAGGTTCTAATTCAGTTAACAATACTGTTCAAAATGAGGTATTTGAAGATGCCACTGACTACAATGAGTCATCGGACGATGATGAATATCTTGATACGACTGAAGGCACTTCTGCCCCGGTTGTTCCTGTTCATGGCACTTCTTTAGAAACTCCTCAAGTGCAGATTGTTGATACTGCTGAAGGGAATGCATCCACTTCCACGCATATACCCGGTGTGGAGTTGGTTGCTGATCTTAATCTTAACAATTTGGGTATTAATGCTAGTGTTTCTGAAAATCCTGAATTAAGGATTCACAATACCCATCCCTAGCAGAACATTATAGGAGATGTCCAACGCGGTGTGCAGACGCGTAATCAGCTGAGAAATAACCAAAATGCTGGTTTATATACAACAATTAGAGAATCTGGTCTTCAAAACGATTGGTCCTTTGCGTGTTACGTTTCACAAGAAGAACCGAAATCTTGGAAGGAAGCTTTAAAAGATAATTCTTGGGTTGAAGCCATGCAGGACGAACTGCAACAATTTCAAAAGCTTGGTGTTTGGAAGCTTGTTGAAAAACCGGAGAATTACAAGAAAATTGGCACTCGATGGGTTTACAAATGCAAGAAGGACGACCGTGGAATTGTTATTCGCAACAAGGCGAGATTGGTTGTTCAGGGTTTTCGCCAAATAGAAGGCATTGACTACAATGAAGTTTATGCACCCGTTGCACGTCTGGAAGCTATTCGGATCTTCTTAGCTTATGCTTCTTTCAAAGGATTCAAAGTTTACCAGATGGACGTCAAAAGTGCTTTTCTTCATGGTATTGTTCAAGAAGAGGTGCACGTCGAACAACCTCCAGGTTTTGAAGATCCTATTCACCTCGATCGGGTTTGGTTGCTCAACAAAGCTCTTTATGGTTTACATCAAGCACCTAGGGCTTGGTACGCAACCTTATCCAACTATCTTCTGGAGAATGGATTTCGACGAGGTCTTATTGATTGCACACTCTTTATCAAGGAACAAGATGGAGATCTTCTGCTGGTGCAGGTATATGTTGATGATATAATTTTTGGTTCAACTAATGAATCTTTGTGCAGGCAATTCGAACGCGTTATGCACGAAAAGTTCGAAATGAGCGCAATGGGGGAGATGAATTTCTTCTTGGGCCTACAAGTTCAACAAACAGAGTCTGGGATATTCATCCATCAGACTAAATATGTTGGTGACATTTTGAGCCGATTCCAAATGTCAGATGCAACGCCCATTGGTACTCCACTTCCGCAGAATCACGGGATTACTCCGGATTTGAAAGGAGAAAGTGTCAACTCTTATTATTATCGCGCCATGATCGGATCTCTCATGTATCTCACTGCTTCGAGGCCTGACATCATGTATCCAACGTGCCTGCTTGCAAGATATCAAGCAAATCCGAAGGCCTCTCATCTGTCAGCTGTCAAAAGGATTTTTCGCTATTTGAAGGGATGCCCGGACCTTGGTCTTTGGTACCCTAGGGATGATAGCTTTGAATTAATTGCATACTGTGATTCTGACTTCGGTGGTTGCAAAATCGATGGCAAATCGACAACAGCAGGATGTCAGTTCTTAGGAAATCGCCTGGTCACGTGGCAGTGCAAGAAGCAAACGTGTGTTGCTACATCAACATGTGAAGCAGAATACATTGCTGCCTCGAGTTGTTGCTCCCAAGTTCTTTGGATACAACAACAAATGCGCGACTACGGTTTAGAATTCCTATCTACTCATATTTTTGTTGATAATAATGCTGCCTCACAGATCACTAGAAATCCTGTGCAGCATTCCAAGACTAAACACATCGACATTAAATATCACTTCATACGTGATTGTTTTGACAAGAAATTAATCGATGTCGTTCATGTCCCCACTGATCACCAACGTGCCGACCTGTTTACAAAAGCTTTTGATAAATCACGTTTTGATTATCTACTTTTGGTCAATGGCATTAAGGTGATACCCGAGTAAACTTCTTTGGCTGATCGTTTTTGTAAATATTTTCTTTATAAACTCTAAAAATTCAAAAAGATTTTCGTTTTTCGTAACCTTTTAGCATTTTAGGGGGAGTAATTTCCAGAAAATACAAAAACATTGCAAAACTTCAAAATCCAAAAAGATGTCTTTATTTTTTTTTTCTTTCTGTCTTTACGTTTGAAAAATTCAAAAATTCAAAAACAATAGAAAAACCAAAAATGAGTTTCTTGGATAAAGGAAAATGATGATGTTCACTGGTGTGGTCGGTCAATGTGCTCAAAATGAAAAACAAAAACAAAAATGATAAGTATCTCTACTAACGATGTACCGGTAGGCTCACAATCAGACTAAAATGTGCAGGATGATACAAACCTAACAGACTTCAAGTCAGGTGGGAACCATTCATAGGCATATGGTCTTAGTACCGAGATTTCGTTTGAGAGATTGCCGAGATCTGAAATATTCGGTCTTTATGCTGCTTATCATCTGGGTATCATGGTTGTATCAAACCGTAAAATAACGGAGACGAAGTCTAAGATCTTCCATGATACTATACATACGTGTACATATTGCATTCGACCTCAATAAGTGATCAACAATCACATGTCCATACAAAATAAGTGATTATATATCACATATTCTTTGCGGGAGTCAAGTTCGTCTCTCTGCTGTACGAAAGTACTGACCTGTTCACGGACTTGCTCTTGTGCCCTCATGCATTCGAAAATCAAGTTCCTCATCAATAAGTGATTCTATCACATAGGGCTTGTTTTCAATCAAAATAAGTGAGTTTCTCACATTTTTATACGGTCAAACAGATGATAATCGGTATACTCACCGGTAAGATGAATTCTCGTGCATACCTTTATACGGGAATGTGTCGTGAGTGGATTTACATCGACTTGTAAGTATAATCCTTACCGTTAATCGTATCTCTTAATTATGATTACGTCTGATCAGTTTGAGCTTATGTGGACCACAATACCGATAATCGAGGTAGTATACTTATCCAGAGCTTTAAAAAGAAATCAAAATTATGTTGACTAAGACCGTAAGCTGGTATGATTCCTTTTCCTTGAGATTCGCAAAAAGATTGCACTTGTACAGTTGCTTACTGTTTTTCATAGTTTATTGCATTTTCGTTTAGTTTACCGCGCTTTAAATTTGTTTTTAGTGTATCTTTGTAAAGTTCGTTTTTGATTAAGCCGAAGTTGTTGCTTGGTGTTTTCTGCCGGAAGCTTGAAACCTACTTCATAAAATGTTCTTGCATTTGGAAACTAAAACAAAATGGAAATGTGTTCATTTTTATCAAAATTTGTTCAGTCTGCAAAAATCTTTCATGCCTCTGTGTTTTGAAAAATTAATGTCGACGAAACAGATTGTGTACGGCGAATCAAAACTGTGACGACGAAACAGATCAGTTTCGTCGAAGTTACGACGAATCACATGAGCCCAAATCTGTTTCGTCATGGGCTAATTTCAGGCCCAAGTGTAAGCCCAACTTCGTTCTGTTTCGTCGAGCCCAATCCTGTTTCGTCGAAGTATCTAATTCGTCGAAATGAGGCGGTGTATAAATGGGTCCCTGTTGTTCTCTTTTTCAAAATAACATCAGCTTCTCCTTCGTCTTTTCACACAATACCCATCATCATCTTTTATCATCCAAGTACTCCAACCTTTTTTTTTTTATCAAAAACCGTACAAAAATCAAAGGTAGTAAAATGTTCCGGTTCATATTCCGAACATTTTGAACCGTTCGTTTTTTGTTCGAAACCATCGGAAACCTATCATACTTATTGTTTTAATAATCTGAACTTGTGCTTGTTATGATTTTTATCAAGAACTGTTAGATTTAGGTTATTTTACATTGATTGATGTTTGTTTTTAGGTTTGGGTTTCATAGAACAAAACAGGGGTTTTTGATTGTTGATGTTTTCAAATGTTTCAAGTTGGTTTTTGGATCGGAAATCATATATGGGTTGTCATAAGTTGGTTTGGGTATAAATAATGATGTTGAATGTGTTTGTGTTTGAAAACTGATCTTTGTTTAAACCCAAAACGGCGAAACAGAAAAACCCCCAAATCGACTAAACCCTAATTCCGGCGAATCAAACATACGACGAATCAGAAACGGCGAAACAGACGACGAATCAGAAACGTCGAAACAGACATGGCGAATCAAACCAACGACAAATCAGATCTGTTTCGTCGCACATCTTCTGTTTCGTCGAAGTGTTTCTGTTTCGTCGTCCATGCCTTAGCAGTTTTCTGTTTTTGCTGTTTGTTCACAGTAGACATGGTTTGATAGGTTATCTGTTAAGTGGATACATGAACTTGTATCCATACATGTCTAAATGCATAAGTAATGAAATTGTTGCTTATTATGGACATTTTCATGTACAGATGGTACCAAAGGCACCGAAAGAAGGAAAACGCAAGAAGGCGATAAAGAAGGAAAACAAAACTGAAGAGAAGATTATGTCAGAGAAGCGTCATAATCAAGTTGCATATCTGGATCTTGATGACAAGCTCACGGAATTGAAAGATATCACGAAGTGGATCAGGGAGTCACGTATTAATTATGCTGTTACATTCTCGACGCCCGTTTACAAATCACTTATCAAGGCTTTCTAGGATTCTGCAAGCGTAGTACAAGTGGATGGAAAAGATGTCATAAGGGGTCGAGTGAATAATTTGGATGTTGTTGTCTCTCCGGATATATTGAACGAAGTTTTACAATTACAAGATCAACCGGATGCTCCATATTCAATCCCAATCATGTGTTCACGAGGCTGTTTGCTACGGATGAAGTGTACTGGAGACATTTTCGTCAAACAAATCAACAAAGGTGATCTTCCATTACGCTACAAGTTTTTATTGCATATTCTTATTCAGTGTCTCAGCAATAGACGGTCTGGATATGATATGGCTGGAGATGATCTCGTTGGTTTCAAGGTTGCTTTGGTGTTAAACAAACCGTTTAGCATCTCAAAGTATATTTTCAGCAACATGAAAGAAAATATGACAAGGACAGGAAGTAGAACAACCGGGAACAAGTTTTGGATGTATCCGCGTTTTCTTCAAATGATTATGAATGTTCAACATCCTGACCTTCCTAAAGCTGACAATGATCTTCTGAAGATAGAGGCGATGAATTTCAACTCTTTAAGGTTAACCAAGAATCTTGCCGCCAAAAGATACAAAGAAAGCGTTCCTCCAAGGAAGCTTTTTGGCGCACTTGAGAATCCTGATTATGTTGCTCCAGCCAATGATAAATGGCGTCATGATGACAGCCAATCTGACAACGAAGAGCCTGAGTTGGAAAGAAAAAGGATAGAGAAATTTGGTCCTGACCCGGTTGATTCAGATGAGTCTGGGAGTGATAGTGATGACAGTAGTGGTGAAGGCGGTGATGGTGGTGATACTGGTGCTGTTGGTGCATCGAGCAAGGGTGCAGCTGGTGGTACATCAGCTAGTAGTTCTTCAGCAAGTGGCGATGATGAATCTGATTCTAGCTCTAGTGATCATATAGTCGAGCCTGGATATGAAGTGTATATCGATATACGTGGAGTGAAAAGATATAGAAAGATTAGAACTGAAGATGATCCAGCATACGTTCCAGAGGATCCTGAAGGTGAAAGAAGAACAAAAAGGAGAGCTGAGAAAGCTGCTGAAACTCAAAAGAAGAAATCAAGAAGATATTTGAGTACTTATACTAGAAAACCTGTGCCTCAGAGCCTTCATCTGTACCTCAGGAGCCTGTACAAGAAGCTCCTGTAGTTACATCAGCTACAGAAACTCCAGTAGTTACATCAGCTGCTGAAACTCCATCTGTTACCCCTCAAGCAGTTCCTGAAAGAACTATGGCTTTTGCAATCAGAGCAACCACTTCGTAGATCAGTTCTGAACGTCATAGGGTATTTTCCGGATATTCTCAAGACGAAAAGAACAGATACTTATTCACTCAACTGGAAGCAGCTGCTGATCGGATTCAAAGGCAATCTCATTTCATTAATCTCACGAAGACTGATCAACTTAAACAATTGGTGGAAATTAACAACTTGAAGTCAACCGTTGGTCAACAGCAAACGGTGATTGAGAGACAACAAGCTGAGATTGTTTTGCTTAAAGCCGAGAATGCTCGTTTGAAGGCTGCTGATGAAGAGAGAGAGAAGAATAACTCTATACTTCAAAAACGACTTGCTGCTCTATGGGATTATCATTGTAAACAACAAGAAGTACTGAATAAAAGGGATGAAGACCCTAAAGATCAAGGGAATCCTGACACTTCTGGTACATCACAACAGCAGCCAGCCGCACCTTCTTCTGAAGTCGTTGCAGTTCAACATCCAGTGGTTGAATCATCTCAGGGAACTTCTACTGGAAAAGTTCAACAGATCGCAGGTACTTCTTCTGTCGTAAGCAGTGCTGATATTGCTTTACAGGCTATTCATCCAGTGACGGGAGAGTTTCTTGAAGAAGGAGAACTAATAGAAGATCTTTCTCATGAGCAATTACTTGCTTTAAAAGCTATGAGAGAGATTGATGATGCTGAGATAGATAAAATGTCGACTGAGACTGACACAACTAATGTTGAAGATATCGATGTGATTGTATTTGAAGGCGAAGCAACAAAATCAACGTATGTTCGAAAAGATGGTACTGAATTCGCTTCATTTGATGAAGATTGGATGAAGGAGAATATTGATGACATAGACGAGCACTTAAAGAATCGTAATTCGTCTGAAAAAGACACAGATGCATTCTCTGAATGGCGAAAAGAGTTTTTATCTAAAGTCTCCAAGCCTGTGCCTGAAAAAGCTCAAGTCGACTACTTGCAATTTGAAAAGGCAAAGCCAAGTGGAAGAATTCTATGCTGGATGTTTGTTAAGGATATTCACTGTGTTGCCATCAAACGTGAATACGGAATCCTGTATTTCAACTCACTGCTGAGCATTCTTTCTTTGCCATTTTATGATGTTGCTGCGTTGACGAGGCTTGAGCTTATTAATCGTTCAAACTACGATGGCGCTACTTTATTTGAGCATCTGATTAAAGTAAACAAGAAGTCGGGCTGGAGGGATGAATCATACAAGCCAAAATTCCCCATCTATCAACCGATCAAGTTTACTCTTGATCCTGAAACCAACTCTTGCAGATACATGGCATTATGGTGCTACGACTCGGACACGCATGAAGCCGTGATTGTATTTAGAGATAATCGTGCAAATTACCGGATGTTGGATCCGATGTGGATAGTCAACATGTCCGAGGCTGACATCAGCAGATTATATCGTCATGATATTTTCTATGAAGATCAGGACGCACGTCAAGCTTTAAAGTTTCAGTGCGTAGCGTGTTTTTGCTATTACCGGGGCATACATTCGGGCAGTTCGTGGTCCGAACAACACTGAGGTGGAAGATTAGAGGACCGAAGACGAGTAACAGACAAGGGGGAGTTTGTTGATGCATTTATAGTGTCTGTAACTAGTCTTGTACTTAATGATGTATTTTGTACGGTCTTTAACGTTTATCGAGTATGTATTTGATGTCTACCAAGTCGGATATCCTCCTATCTGCTTGTGTACGACTTGTTTGTCTCCTTTTGATATGTAATGATTAATGAACAATGCATGTTGCATGACAAGGGTATAATGGTCATTATGTGTTTATATGTTCTATCTGTTTGCTGTCTGTTTACAGCAAACAGAACAGCTGATGCAGTCCTCGACGAAACAGGTCTGTTTCGTCGAACATATCATGACGAAACAGAACAACATACATTAAGTCTGTTTCGCCGACAGTCATGACGAATCACACTTGATTCGTCGTGTAATAGGCTGCTTCAGGCCCAATGTTTGGCCCATATTCTGTTTCGCCGAGACACCTTGTGTTTCGTCGACTGTTGGGCCCAGGGACTATATAAACCAAGTCTGCTTTCACTTTGAAGATAGATGAGATAATACCAGTAAAGAAACTCTGTCGAAATTCTGTCTAAACTGTGTTTGTATCAGTTTGTAATCGGTTCTCATCCCGTTTAATCAATCGAGTGTGTTTCATTGATTAATCCTTTGTTGTTATTGATTTATATGTTTGATTTGGCATAGTTACGTGGATTCCGCACACGTGACCGTGTTTGCTATAAACAAGTGATTCGGTTCGTTATCGATCCTCAGATTTCGGGACCTACACTTACGCATCACGCCAACTTAAAGTTCACGAAAGAAATTAAACTACACACGATCTGGAGCTGGGAGCGGTTGTTTTCGCACTTAAGATATGGAGATATTACCTGTACAGTACCGAGTGCACCATCTACACCGATTACAGGAGTCTCGAGCATATCTTCAAGTAAAGGGAGTTAAACATACGACAACGTCGATGGGTCAAGCTCTTGAATGATTACGAATGCGCGATCAAGTACCATCCGGGCAAAGCCAATGTTGTGGCCGACGCCCTCAGTCGAAAGGAGACTAAACCTATGCGCGTGCGTGCGTTACAACTCACAATCCAACCTAGTCTTCCTACTCAGATACGAGATGCTCAGGTTGAAGCATTGAAAGCAGAGAATATCAGGGCCGAGTCTCTACGAGGATCGAGGAAACGATTAGAACAAAAGGAAGACGACGTCTACTACGTAACAGGGTGCATCTGGGTCCCACTTTACGGAAACTTACGCAAGCTTGTGATGGATGAAGCGCACAAGTCTCGTTACTCAGTACATCCTGGTTCGGATAAGATGTACCACGACTTAAAGACTACATACTGGTGGCCTAGCATGAAAGCCAACATAGTAACCTACGTCAGTAAATGTTTGACTTGTGCGAGAGTTAAGATCGAATATCAGAAACCATCAGGCCTACTCCAAAAACCAGAGATCCCGACATGGAAATGGGAGCAAATTTCCATGGATTTTGTTACTGGCCTGCCTAGATCTCAACGCGGAAATGACACTATTTGGGTGATAGTGGATCGGTTGACTAATTCTGCGCACTTCTTGGCTATCAAAGAAACGGATAAGTTTTCCAATTTAGCAGACGTTTATCTGAAGGAAGTGGTCTCGAGGCACGGGGTGCCAACCTCCATTATTTCTGATCGTGATGCGCGTTTTACTTCTGAACTGTGGCAAGCAATGCACAAGTCCTTTGGCTCACGTTTAGACATGAGCACCGCTTATCATCCACAGACGGATGGGCAGTCTGAGCGCACCATCCAAACCCTTGAAGACATGCTTCGAGCATGTGTAATCTATTTTGGCAATGGTTGGGAAAGACACCTCCCTTTGGTGGAGTTTTCGTATAACAACAGTTACCACAACAGCATACAGGCTGCTCCATTTGAGGCATTGTACGGATGTAAATGCTGATCACCTCTGTGTTGGGCAGAAGTTGGCGACAGCCAAATCACTTGCCTAGAACTCATGGTAGACACGACAGAAAAGATTGCCCTGATACGACAATGAATGGCGGTAACTCGTGACCGTCAGAAAAGTTACGCTGATAAGCGTAGGAAACCTCTAGAATTCTTGGTCGGGGACCGAGTTCTACTTAAAGTCTCACCCTGGAAGGGTGTGGTTCATTTTGGTAAACGAGGCAAGCTAAACCCACGTTATGTTGGACCTTTCGAAATCACTGAGCGAATTGGCAAGGTCGCTTACAAGTTGAATCTACCTGAAGAGCTCAGTGGAGTTCACAACGTATTCCACGTGTCAAATCTGAAGAAATGTGTGTCAGATGAGACCCTCATAGTTCCTTTGAAGGAGCTCACAATCGACGATCAGTTGCGAATTGTCGAGGAACCAGTAGAAATCACAGACCGAGACGTTAAGATTCTCAAGCGCACCAGGATGCCTCTTTTTCGAGTTCATTGGAACTCCCGTCGTGGCCCAGAGTTCACTTGGGAAGGAGAAGATCAAATGAAACACAAGTATCCCCAGTTGTTCGAGAACAGTGCCACCACTACTCAGGCTGAAGCTACTGCGGAATTTCGGGACGAAATTCCAAACCAATGGGGGGATGATGTGACACCCCAGGAAAACCAGGAAACATCGCAACACAACTAGCTTCCTCAGTACTGAAATTTCTTTCAAGTTGGGGATGATGTGACAACCCGAGTTTCCAAGGTCTTTACTTGACACATTACTTGTTTCGTGAATTGTTTTTCGTAATTCTTTGCAGTATAACTTGTTCATGCTTGACATATGTTGATGTAATTATTTTATAAGTTGCATTAGACATTTAACTGTGAACTTTGTGTATGTGGTGTAGTATTATTATTATATATATATGTGTACACGACGAAGCTTGAAAGCTTCGCCACAACACCCATTCGACGAAGCTTGGAACCTTCGCCGAAACAACCACCCAACGAACATTGAAACCTTCGTCACACCCACCATTCCGACGAAGCTTGTAACCTTCATGGGGAACGGGCCTCGGCCGAGGGAAGTTCGGTCCAACTTCTCACTTTATATCGACTTAATCACCGGGCCAATGGCGAGCGGGTCATTAGTTAGATAGCGCTATTTAGGTTTGACAAGCCTCACACCGTGCCGCAGAGGACGGGCGTGAACTAATGGATCTGGGCACTAGTCAATGATGATAGACATTGACGTAAGGGCACCAACTTACTTTAGTCAGTGGTCGATATGGTAACGGGTCTAGTGGTTCACATGGGAAAGTCCCCACCGGTTATGGATATGTTTGGGAAACAAGGAAATGGGTTAACTATGGTTTACAAACGAACGCACCGTTTTTTAAACAACTTATATTTGAACACCAACAGTGAACTCGCTCAACTTTGTTGTTGACTCGTTGTTACATGCCTTGCAGGTCGTTAGGTGCTTATGGAGCTTGCACGAGGAGGAGAGGTCGTTGTGGGATATGGACTGTTGTGTCCCATGCTTAACATTTGAACTTTAAACTATGTTTTGGTTATTTAAACATTGCTATACTTCCGCTGATTTCTTAAACATGTTTTGGTTTCTTTTGAACACCAATTATATTGGGTTTGGTTTTATTTACTTAATTGCATTGTTCAATATGATTGGTGGTTGGATCCTGGTCAGTCACGCCTCCATGCAGTGATACTCCGCTTGTGGAATTTGGGGGTGTGACAACTACGACTGCGAAATTCGCTACCATCCAGGAAAAGCGAATGTAGTGGCCGACACACTTAGTCGTAAAACTCATGTAAAGGGTATTCGTTGTCTCCAACTCGTTAACGATCTTCAAAACCGCATTCGTGAAGCTCAATATTCCTCTATTAATGAAGGTAGCCTCTCCTACGAGATATGAGGTGGTGTTGAAGAAGATCTTAAGTCTAAATCTGATGGTATTCTATACTATCTCAATCGCATCTGGATTCCTAATTGTGATGACCTTTGAGACTTTCTGATGAAGGAGGCACACGAATCTAGATATTCCATTCAACCTGGTGCTGATAAGATGTACCAAGGTATGCGTACGTCCTATTGGTGGCCTGGAATGAAGAAAGCTATCGCCACCTTCGTTGCGAAATGTCTCACTTGTTCGAAAGTTAAATTTGAACACCGACGTCCCTCTGGCTTGCTCGAACAACCAGAAATTCCTATCTGGAAATGGGAGAGTATTGCAATGGACTTTATCACCAAACTCCCTCGTACTTTATCTGGTTATGACAGTATTTGGGTGATCGTTGATCGATTGACCAAATCAGCTCATTTTCTCCTCATTCGTGAAGATTTCAAAGTCGAGAAATTGGCTAGAATCTACATTGATGAGATCATTTGTCGTCATGCTATTCCTATTGACATCATTTCTGATCATGATGGTCGCTTACGTCTCGTCTTTGGCAAACCTTTCAATCTGCTATGGGTACTGTTCTAAACATTAGCACCGCTTTCCATCCTCAGTCTGACGGTCAAACCGAGCGTACTATCCAAACTTTAGAGGATATGCTTCGTTCTTGCGTAATCGATTTTGGTGGCAACTGGACCATGCACTTGCCTTTGATCGATTTCTCGTATGATAACAGTTATCACACGAGTATTCAAATGGCACCATTCGAGGCATTGTATGGTCGTAAGTGTCATTCTCCTATTTGTTGGCACGAGATCGGAGGAGTTCAAATCACTGGTCTCGAGCTTATACAAGAGACAACGAACAAGATTTTACAGGTTCGAGACAACTTGCTGAAAGCCAGGAGCTGACAAAAGATTTACACCGACAAGCATCGCAAGCCTTTGGAATTCAAGATAGGTGAATTTGTACTTCTCAAGGTATCCCCTTGGAAGGGTGTGGTTCGATTTGGTAAGAAAGGGAAACTCTCACCTCGTTATGTAGGTCCTTTCAAGATTTTAGAAAGGATTGGCAAGGTTGCATATCAACTGGACCTACCTGAAAAACTCAACAATGTTCATCCTGTCTTCCACGTTTCGAACTTAAAGAAGTGTCTAGCTGAAGAAGGACTTCAAGTTCCACTCGAAGATCTTCAAATCAACGAAACTCTACACTTCATGGAGAAACCTATCGAGATCATGGACCGATGAGTCAAGCAATTGAGGCACAGTCGAATTCCTATCGTCAAGGTTCGATGGGAAGAAAAACATGGCGCTGATTTTACTTGGGAAATCGAAAGTGATATGAAGACTAAGTTATCACACCCCAACCGATGGCAGAAACATCGGGGCGCGACACTGAGTGAAACAGATTGTCCATGAGTATCCATAACAACTATTGATTACCAGATATTTAAAACGTCATGTCTCATACCATAACATATCTAAATAAAACAGTTATTACAAATAATTGTCTCATAAACAAATACTGATCCGACAACTCAGATTTCAAATAAGATATTTTGTTTGTCTGTTTCTAGACTCTTTCCTAGCCTCGATTTCATCACACAGCAAACAAGGCGTCCTAGCATCTTAAGCACCTGCCACATACGTTAAAGTAAAAGTCAATACACATAGTGTAAAGGTGAGCATACAAGTTTGATAATAGCATAATAGAGTTCGAAATCGTTTACGCATAGCCAGCACGTTCAACGTGTGATGTGAAGCACGTAAGTTATCGACATGATCCTATCAATACCAATGATTGCGGGTTGACTGCGCAATGCAGTTCGTAGCACATATTCACCACTACGAATCATGTGATTAATAGTCCTTAACAACCCCTGAGTGAACAGGTGCTGAGTCCACACTAAAGTACTATCGTTGCTAAGGCAGGTAGATAACAATCTATGTGTAAACATAACAAACAAGCATTCATCGAGTCATGTATAACATGCGGTAGCGGTTAGCGTTAATTATTGCGTAGTGTGTTCGATGTGAGTTAGAATAAGTAACGTATGTAACACCCAAAAGTGTATAAAGCAAAAAGGGTTCAAGTATACTCACAGCGGTAGAGTTAATGGATTGAAGGGAGCGCTAGAGCGGAATTAGCCAGAACAGTTATCGATAGCATAAGTGAAAGTCGGCGCGTAAAACGGTGTAGGTGTACCAAGGATTGGATGGTAATCCGATCGGATGGCCTGTCGATCGGGTGGGAATCCGTTCGGATGGTCATCCGATCGGATGGCCATTCGATTGGATTGTCACCTCGTTTGGTGAGGATGTGTTTGTGTATGATGGTTTGTACTTTGAAGTTTTCATTGTAGCATTTTAATAATAGAGAAGTATCTCTACCTTTCAGGTCGGTCGATCGAACGGTCGTTCGATCGGACAGCAATCCGATTGGCGAGGCTTTTCAGTCTGAGAACAAGTTCACAGCAGGACGGTCACTCGATCGGATGGCTATCCGATCGGGTGGTAATCCGTACGTACTGAACATGATGAAAATTGTTTAAGTACCAAAGTCCTAAATGTCACACGATCGGACGGTCGCTCGATCGGATGGCAATCCGATCAGGAGGTAATCCGTTCTACGTTCAGATCCTTGAAATGTTTGAATAAGAGTTCAAGTATGGAACCAAGTGCAACCCGATCGGATGGCCGGTGGATCGGATGGCAATCCGATCGGATGGCAATCCGAACGGAAGACAATCCGTCCCAACGGTCAGATCGTCCTAACAATTGTTTCTGTTTGAAGTGTTGTAGCTTTGAACGAGACGTTTTGATATCTTGCTTGAACAACAGAACCCTTATCTCGGCCCAAGTGACCCGACCGAACAGGAATCACCCTAGTCCGACCGGTTCATGGTTCGAGTCGGTAGTTCATGTTTAAACCCGAAATCAATATCTCTCCCGGATAGAATTCAGATCTGGAACTAATGCATCACTAAGAATGAGTAGAAGATCAGAAGAAACTCCGATTCCATCGGGTTTGAGTGCATTGAGTGTAAAAGAGTTTAAAGAAAGTTGGAAAACCTTCTCTCAATCCTTTCATCCATGAATTCGTGTAGATCTAAGTGAAATTATTGATAAATGTTGTGGAAATCCTTCAGATCTAAGTTGTTCTTGGCGGAATGAAGCCAAACATTGAAGTTCATAAGAACTCCGTGATGACATCACCCTAGAACACCTCAAATCCGATGATTTCACGGTTAAAAGTTAAGATTCAAAAGATAGAAAGGTGTAGGAGTGCGTGTAGATCATGAAAGTACAAGATTTAGGTTGGGAACTTACAAGAATCGAGAGAAATCGGGAGAAATGAGGCTGAAGTACGGCCGGGTCGAGTAGAGAACTGTCACATCAAGTGATGTGACATGTGGGGGTATTTATAGGGTTTCCTAAAAAGGAAAGTGAGGAAAAAGGCTGGTCGATCGGGTGGCAGTCCGATCGGGTGGCAACCCGATCGGATGGCAATCCGATCGGATGGCCACTCGGTTGGTTGGCCACTCGATCCATGAGTCCGGAGCAATGAGTTTTAGTCATTTCGTTTCGCGTGTTGAGCTTTGCGATGCGATTCAAGCGAGCAATGCGATAGAATTACCCATTAGATTACTTTTAAACCCAACTACTATATCTAACATACAATCACTATAATTCACTTGCGTCTAGCGTTCTCGATTCGATTGCGATGCGATTGGTTTGCGATTGGTTTGCGATTGCAATTAACACCTCAACATAAACATAACATGCACAAGTAACACATAAATAGCACACACACGTAAAACAATATCCAGAACACATAATTTGAGTTGCGAATGCGTTAGCGATAAGCGATAAATCGATTAAACATGCGCTTAATATGCGATTATTAACAAGTACTCCACATAATACAACTAACGTGATAACATAAATAGACTATCTACAGGTTAAAGAAGTCAAAACAGGAGTTGACCAAGGAGTGACAGATCGCAATTAGCAATCTTTTCTTCCTTTGACTTCAATCTTGACTTTAACTTTGACTTTCGAAACACGGGGTGTTACGGCCTCCCCCTCTTAAGGGAATTTCGTCCCGAAATTAGGCCGAAGCCGTAACAAACAACTGCGGGTACTTCACCTTCATGTCGCTTTCGAATTCCCAAGTGAACTCTGTGCATCGTTTGCCTTCCCAGCGAACTTTCACAATGGGAATGCGTGAGCTGCTTGGTTTGTCGGTCCATGATTTCAGGCTTTTCCATGAAGTGTAGTGTTTCGTTTACTTGAAGATCCTCGAGTGGTACATGTAAATCATGCTCAGCCAGGCTTTTCCACATATCAAGGCGCGAGCTTTCCTCTCTTGCCGAATCTGACCACACCCTTCCAAGGTGACACCTTTAGGAGTACATGGTCGCCAACGTCAAATTCGAGGGGCTTGCCTCGTCTATTGGCGTAACTTTTCTGATGACTCCGAGCTTTCAGTAGATTGTCTCAAATCTGGAGGATTTTATCAGTCGTTTCTTGTAATAGCTCAGGACCGGTTAATTGCGAGTGTCCGATCTCGTGCCATACAATAGGTGATCGACATCTTCTTCTATACAATGCCTCAAAGGGTGCCATTTGAATGCTGGAATGATAACTGTTATTGTACGAGAATTCAACTAAAGGTAAGTATGCGTCCCAATTACCACCGAAATCTATGACACACGAACGAAGCATGTATTCAAGGGTACGAATCGTTCTTTCTGTCTGGCCGTCAGTTTGGGGATGGAAAGCGGTACTTAGATTAAGCACAGTACCGAGAGCAGATTTAAATGTCTCCCAAAGACGCGAGGTAAACCGGGCATCGCAGTCAGAAATGATGTCGCGAGGCGTCCCATGTCAACAAATGATCTCCTTGGTGTAGATTCGGGCTAATTTTTCTACCATGTAGTCTTCCCGTATTGGCAGAAAGTGAGCAGATTTAGTCAAACGGTCAACAACAACCCAGATGCTGTCATGACCTGATGGCGTGCGTGGAAGTTTCGTTATGAAGTCCATAGCTATACTTTCCCACTTCCACACAGGGATCTCGGGTTGAACGAGTAAGCCAGAGGGTCTTTGGTGCTCAGTCTTGACCTTCGAGCAAGTCAGGCATTTCGAAACATAGAGGGCGATATCTCTCTTCATGCCCGGCCACCATTACTTGTAGCTCAGGTCCTGGTACATCTTGTCGGCACCAGGATGAATAGAATATCGGGATTTGTGGGCTTCGTCCATCAAAATCTGTTGTAAATTGGTTCGTTTAGGAATCCAAATTCTGTCTAGATAATGGAATATCCCATTTGACTTATTCTCTAGCTGGGCTCCATCGTTGAGAATCCTTTCCTTCTTCAAAGTGCGTTCATTAAAGCATGCATGTTGAGCTTCGTGGATGAGGGTTTCAAGATCATATTGGGCTTGAATATTACGGGCGCTGTGCAAATAACTCCGTCTGTTGAGAGCGTCGGTAACGACATTTGCTTTGCCAGGATGATAACGAATCTCACAGTCATAATCGTTGAGAAGTTCCACCCACCGGCGTTGATGCATATTTAGTTCTTTCTGGTCAAAGATATGTTGTAGGCTCCTATGATCGGTGAAGATCGTACACTTGGTACCATAAAGGTAGTGTCGCCAGATCTTTAACGCAAAAACAACTGCGCCTAGCTCGAGGTCGTGGGTTGTATAGTTCTTCTCGTGGATCTTGAGCTGACAAGATGCGTAAGCAATAACCTTGTCTCGTTGCATGAGAACACAACCAAGGCCAAGGTTCGAGGCATCACAATAGACAATAAAGTCATCGTTTCCGTCAGGTAAAGTGAGAACAGGAGCATTGCAAAGCATGTACTTGAGGGTTTGAAAGGCAGTCTCTTGTCCATTTCCCCCAAACAAAAGGCTTGTCTTTTTGCGTGAAAGAGGTGAGCGGCACAACGATTTTAGAGAATCCTTCGATAAATCGGCGATAATAGCCCGCTAGCCCGAGAAAAGAACGGACTTCAGACAGGTTCTTGGGTCTGACCCAACTCTTGACAGCTTCGATCTTCGCAGGGTCGACGTGAAAACCTTGACTATTGACAATGTGACCGAGGAATTTAACATCCTCCAGCCAGAATTCACACTTGGAGAACTTGGCATAGAGTCGATTCCCCCAGAGTAGCTCGAGAACCATACGTAGATGTTGCGTGTGTTCGGCTTTCGACTTGGAATAGATCAGGATATCATCGATGAACACGATGACGAAGCGGTCGAGAAAAGGTTTACACACGCAATTCATCAGATCCATAAAAACCGCGGGTGCGTTGGTTAAACCAAAAGGCATAACAACAAACTCGTAGTGGCCGTATCGAGTGCAAAAACCGGTTTTGGGAATATCCTTCTCTTGTATGCGTAACTGGTGGTAGCATGAGCGTAGATCGATCTTGGAGAAACACGTAGCACCTTGTAACTGGTCAAACAAATCATCGATGTGAGGCAGAGGGTAATGATTCTTGATCGTCAGCTTATTCAATTCCCGATAGTCGATGCACATCCGGAACGACCCATCCTTTTTTTGACGAAAAGGACCGGTGCGCCCCAAGGAGAGGTGCTATGGCGAATGAAGCCTTTGTTAAGCAATTCCTGGAGCTGACTCCAGAGTTCACGCATTTCGGATGGAGCGAGTCAATAAGGAGCTCTTGCAACAGGATTTGCTCCAGGAATGAGGTCGATGCGAAAGTCGATATCACGACTTGGAGGTAAACCTGGGAGATCTTCAGGAAAGACGTTAGGGAATTCACAAACAACTGGAACGTCTTTCACTTCAGTCTTTCTTTTCTTTTCCTTCTCCGCTACTACAATATTAGCCAAGAAAGCTCCATATTCCTTGCGGAGATACTTGCTAGCTTGGATACATGACATAAGCTTGAGATCCTTCGAGAGAGTTTCACCATACATACACAATCGATCATCATTAGCAAGCGAGAATCGAATCATCTTATTGAAGCAAACAACTTCGGCATGGTTTTCGCGAAGAAAGTCCATGCCTATTATGACATCAAAACTACCGAGCTGCATCAGAATAAGGTCGATAGGAAAGATGTGATTGTTGAGTTCGAGAGTACAATCACGAAGAACAGAGTTAACGGCGACGGTTCTTCCGGTGGCAACTTCAACATCGAACGTCGAGGGGAGATGGGCACGCTTACGATTAAGGAGCTTTTTCAAACTCAAACAATATAAAGCAGTTATTGGCTCCAGTATCAAGCAAACATGAAGCATAAATACCATTCACAAGGAACGTACCATTGACAACTTTGTTGTCAGCCTGAGCCTGGCGCACATTAATGTTGAAAGTTCGAGCACGAGCGGCTTGTTGCTGTTGTTGCTGAGGCTGCTGCTACTGTTGTTGGGGCTGCTGCTGTTGTTGCTCTTGCTTCACAACCCAATTGGGGCACATGTTTGTGAAGTGGTTGGAATCACCACACGCAAAGCAGACTCTAGCATTGACCGCGGGTGCAGGAGCTGCTTGTTGCCCTTGAGGAGCAGGAAGTAGAGCCTGATGAGCAGTAGCTGGAGCTGGTGCTTGTCGAGGACCTGTACGGTAGTTGGCGGTGAAATGGCCATACATGTTGCAGTGTACACAAAATCTGCAGTCGATTCCCACTGGGTGGTGATAGGTGCAAGTTGGGCAGCCAGGGTGAGGACCAATATAAGCATGCTTTGCCGGTGGTGCTTGGGTTACCGGTACCATGCCCTGGCGGTGTTGAGTTTGCTGCTGAGCTGGTACAGCTTGGAGTGGGGCAGCAGTGGTTACAGCACAGTTCTTGTTGCTAGAGTTGCTGTTGTTCTTCCTCCTGTGACGAGAGGCGTTTGAAGACTGAGGAGTGGTGGCGGTTTCAGCGGTTGGTGCGGTGGTAGCTTGATGTAGATTCTTGGCGGCTTTATCCCAGTAGCCAGACTTGACTCTCGTGTCGTTTATTTCAGCGGCAAGCAGGTAAGTTTCCTCGATTGTTGCTGGTTTTGAAGCTTGCACAAAATCTGCGACACAATCTGGCAGAGCTCGAATATACTTCTTGATTGCTATTTCAGGAGTCTTGACTTGATCAGGACAGATTATGCTAAGTTGCTTGAAGCATCCTTCATCCTCCAACTTTTGGTGCTCGTGGGGAGGGCATAACTCTTCCAACATGACGTCCTTCAACTCATCCCACGTCAAACCATAAGCTGCATCGTTTCCGCATTTGTTTCACTCGACCGTCCACCAATCTAGCGCTCGGGATTGGAATACGTCGGTAGCATTCAGAGTGCGGAGATCGTCAGGACATCCACTCTGGCGCAGGGTGACTTCGATCGAATCAAACCATTGGAATAAGGCCGTAGGACCAACTTCGCCAGTAAATTCTTTCGGTCCACAAGCTTTAAACTGCTTGAAGCTAAAAGCAGCCTTAGGGGTTTCAGTCCTGGACTCTTCAGAAGATTTGCTCACATTTTCGTATAGTTCACTGACGATCTGAGGAACAACTTTCTCCATTTTCTTGGTGATCATAGCGGCGAGGCGTTTATCGGCCTGCTTTCGACGAGCAGCTTGAGTAGCGCGAGATCCAGATGACGACATTGTCTACAACAGACATCGCCACGGGACTCAACACCAATTTCGATTATTCCTAATATAGTCTAGCGATTACCATAAAGCTCAGGAACACGTATCCACATAAGCACATAATCACATAGGCACATAAACACATAAACACATATTCATGTAGAGCACAGAAACACCTAGACACGTAAGGCACAGAAGCACATGAGGCAGTCAGAATACAGAAACTAAGCTATATGTTGCATGTATTCCCTATCCTTTACAGCGCATATAGCGATTAAGTATAGTGATTGCGAGTATCGAGCATCGATTGCGAATAATGACTAGCGATTTGTTGGCGATTGTGTAGTGTGTTGTGTGATAAGTGGAGCAAGAAGCGTTAAATCGAAACCATCAGTATGTCAACACGCCATCAAAAAAATGAAACCACATAAATTCCGCATAAAATCGACAAATATCAGAGTCAGCAGTTGCGGGCTCAGAATCAAAACACATAGAAATCGAGAGTAGATTGTATCGGGTGTGATAGACGTCGACTTCCCAAAGTGATTCGACTATTCACAAGGACTTTAAGTGCATACTGTGGCCTTCAGGACTGTGCTCTCGCCTCGAATTTGGGCGAATGGCACACATCCTTCCAGTTTGGTGTGACTTCAAGTCACTGGAGTCTGTCGAGACTTTGGTGTGAGTGTTTTAAAACCACATTTGAGAGTAGAACGTGTCATCAAGGTTCGGGTTTCACCCCTAACTTAGCAATTACATTCCTGCTGGTGTGATAAAATCACGAGAATAATAAGGAGATTTGCGCCGAAGTGTGGATTTCACTCCTAATTCAATGCAAATTCTCTTGTTTTTATAGTAAAAATAGCAATTCGAGCGAGTAATCTGGTCGAGAGTTTGCGGTTTTCACACCTATTCTTAACTAGATCATTCGTTTGTGTGTGAAATTACCCTTAGGAAAGACTGATCTTGCGGAGAACTGTACTATGCGATGTTTGCGCAAGTGTGTAGTGTACAACGAGTTCGAGCAAGAAATAGCGAGTAAGCTCATACAAAACCCCTACCGGGTATGCACAAGTCGGTCTGTTGATACTTAGACTATAGACTAGGTCGTTCTAAGACATCAACCCGGACAAGGTCGAGTCTTGCCTAATTCCCTATAGTTATGGCTCTGATACCAATCTGTCACAACCCAACCGATGGCAGAAACATCGGGGCGCGACACTGAGCGAAACAGATTGTCCATGAGTATCCATAACAACTATAGTTTACCAGATATTTAAAACGTCATGTCCCATACCATAACATATCTAAATAAAACAGTTATTACAAATAATTGTCTCATAAACAAATACTGATCTGACAACTCAGATTTCAAATAAGATAGTTTGTTTGTTTGTTTCTAGACTCTTTCCAAGCCTCGATTTCATCACACAGCAAACAAGGTGTCTTAGCATCTTAAGCACCTGCCACATACGTTAAAGTAAAAGTCAATACACATAGTGTAAAGGTGAGCATACAAGTTTGATAATAGCATAATAGAGTTCGAAATCGTTTACGCATAGCCAACATGTACAACGTGTGATGTGAAGCACGTAAGTTATCGACATGATCCTATCAATACCAATGACTGCGGGTTGACTGCGTAAAACGGTGTAGGTGTACCAAGGATCGGATGGCAATCCGATCGGATGGCCAGTCGATCAGGTGGCAATCTGTTCGGATGGTCATCCGATCGGATGGCCATTCGATTGGATTGTCACCTCGTTTGGTGAGGACGTGTTTGTGTATGATGGTTTGTACTTTGAAGTTTTCATTGTAGCATTTTAATAATAGAGAAGTATCTCTACCTTTCAGGTCGGTCGATCGAACGGTCGTTCGATCGGACAGCAATCCGATTGGCGAGGCTTCTCAGTCTGAGAACAACTTCACAGCAGGACGGTCACTCGATCGGATGGCTATCCGATCGGGTGGCAATCCGTACATGCTGAACATGTTAAAAATTGTTTAAGTACCAAAGTCCTAAACGTCACACGATCGGACGGTCGCTCGATCGGATGGCAATCCGATCGGGCGGTAATCCGTTCAACGTTCAGATCCTTGAAATGTTTGA
Organism: Helianthus tuberosus; assembly: GCA_030545235.1. Taxonomy (NCBI): domain Eukaryota; kingdom Viridiplantae; phylum Streptophyta; class Magnoliopsida; order Asterales; family Asteraceae; genus Helianthus; species Helianthus tuberosus. The sequence goes on along the minus strand of CM060371.1, from coordinate 81,979,724 downwards.
ATAAGAGTTCAAGTATGGAACCAAGTGCAACCCGATCGGATGGCCGGTCGATCGGATGGCAATCCGATCGGACTGCAATCCGATCGGACTGCAATCCGATCGGACGGCAATCCGTCCCAATGGTCAGATCGTCCTAACACTTGTTTCTGTTTGAAGTGTTGTAGCTTTGAATGAGACGTTTTGATATCTTGCTTGAACAACAGAACCCTTATCTCGGCCCAAGTGACCCGACCGAACAGGAATCACCCTAGTCCGACCGGTTCACGGTTCGAGTCGGTAGTTCATGTTCAAACCCGAAATCAATATCTCTCCCGGATAGAATTCAGATCTGGAACTAATGCATCACTAAGAATGAGTAGAAGATCAGAACAAGCTCTGATTCCATCGGGTTTGAGTGCATTGAGTGTAAAAGAGTTGAAAGAAAGTTGGGAAACCTTCTTTCAATCCTTTTATCCATGAATTCGTGTAGATCTAAGTGAAATTATTGATAAATGTTGTGGAAATCCTTTAGATCTAAGTTCTTCTTGGCAGAATGAAGCCAAACATTGAAGTTCATAAGAACTCCATGATGACATCACCCTTGAACACCTCAAATCCGGTGATTTCACGGTTAAAAGTTATGATTCAAAAGATAGAAAGGTGTAGGAGTGCGTGTAGATCATGAAAGTACAAGATTTAGGTTGGAAACTTACAAGAATCGAGAGAAATCAGGAGAAATGAGGCTGAAGTGCGGCTGGGTCGAGTAGAGAGCTGTCACATCAAGTGATGTGACATGTGGGGGTATTTATAGGGTTTCCTAAAAAGGAAAGTGTGGAAAAAGGCTGGGCGATCGGGTGGCAGTCCGATCAGGTGGCAACGCGATCGGATGGCAAATCGATCGGATGACAATCCAATCGGATGGCCACTCGGTCGGTTGGCCACCCGATCCATGAGTCCGGCGCGATGAGTTTTTGTCGTTTCTATTCGCGTTTTGAGCTTTGCGATGCGATTCAAGCGAGCGTTGCGATAGAATTACCCATTAGATTACTTTTAATCCTAACTACTATATCTAACATACAATCACTATAATTGACTTGCGTCTAGCGTTCTCGATTCGATTGCGATGCGATTGGTTTGCGATTGCGATTAACACCTCAACATAAACATAACATGCACAAGTAACACATAAATAGTACACACATGTAAAACAATATCCAGAACACATAATTCGAGTTGCGAATGCGTTAGCGATAAACGATAAATCGATTAAACATGCGATTATTAACAAGTACTCCACATAATACAACTAACGCGATAACATAAATAGATTATCTACATGTCAAAAAAGTAAAAACAGGAGTTGACCAAGGAGTGACAGATCGCAATTAGCAATCTTTTCTTCCTTTGACTTCAATCTTGACTTTGACTTTGACTTTCGAAACACGGGGTGTTACATAAGTATCTGCAACTGGTCGTTACATCTTCCTAAATTTTGAGACGAAATTTCCTAAAGGAGGGGAGATTGTAACGCCCTGCTTCTTTGTACTTTCCATAATTAGAAAGCATTGTTCGTATTTCTATTTTTGGAAATATTGTATTCTTGTAATCGTCTTTTCGTTGTATTCGTTGTAAAATACGAGACTTGGATCATAAATAAAATTCGTATTTCTTTAAATTCGTGTTCTACATACTTTATACATGTTCATATGTTTGGAATAATTATACATGTGATACTTTATTCATAATTCTTGAAAAATATGTGATATACTTGCAAATACGTGATATACGTGAATCATACATCATTTGGATGCATGCGATACTTCTTTAATACATACATAGACTTAATCATACTTGTCCATACTTGTTTTATGTTAATAATACTTAAACACCCCTTATTATATGTTTATACTTCATAAAACACCCTAGAACACAACAAAACTTAACCAAGTTAAACAACAGGGGGCTAAAGTGACAACAATGAAACTTAATTCCGAAATAACATGTCGTCGCATCGTGCCACAGCCACCCCCTCGTGGTCGTGCGACGCTACAGCCTCAATCCGTCAGAAAGTGCTTCAACTCCATCCATTGGTCAATTTTGTGTTATTTGGTGTGTTTCTTGCATTTATTAATCACCTACTCAACCCTAATCACCTCCTACAAAACCCAACTCACTTCCACACTTCTCCCACTTTACAAACACATCATTTTCACTCTCTAATCACTTAAAATCAGTTGCAAATCAGTAGCAAAGTCTGATTCAAGGCAGAATTATTCTAAGTACAAAAGTGAGTTAAATCTCAACTTTCTTCCATCTTCTTTCACTTCTTCTTCCTCTACAAACTATGGAACACCTCTAGGATTGTTCTCACAAGGTTTTCCATGGAAATCCAAGGTGAAACATCCCATTTTTGAGGTCCAACATTCTGTTTTGGAAGAAAACATTGTTAAACAAACTTTAAACTCATGTTTTACTCATACATTCCTATGTCCTTATGCTACTAATCAAGACTATGATTAAGTGTGCTTAAAAACAAGGTTGTAACATACAAATCTAGAGGTTTTAATCCTCAAAAATTTCTATTTTAAAAGCGTTTTAAACCCACAAGTGATGAACAAGTCTTGAACTTGTGTATGTGTGATTATTTGGATAGCTTGGGCTATCCTACTTACAAATCCATACTTCACTTGATGATTTCTCTTAGTTAGTATGTAAGTTCATTTCCTTATTGTACATTCATGACCATCCTTGTTGTCTTATGACAACTTGTGCAATGGTGAATACAAAAGAGGTTTTAAAATGGAAGATTTATCCTCCTACCTCTATGCATGACTTCTATGATAATCTTGCTATACTTGATGGACTAAAACTTATGATATATACTATATAGAATATATAATACCTATAGTAACTGAACCTTTGATGATAACCTAATGGTTATTTGTCAAAATACTAAGTTACACCATCTAAAGAACCTAGTTCTCGTTACGATTCTAATGGGTGTTTTAACCCATGAAAACATTCAAACCCCTATGGGTTTCATAGTGTCAAAAACGAGTATTAGGTGCTAGATGGTTATATTCTCATATATTTACTTTTCATATACTTCAAATTCCGAATTCCTAATCCCCCGTTATCGTCCAATAATCATACACCTACGTTTCCTCGTGTAAAAGGACTTGGTGTTTCATCCTCCAACAACCAACAAACTCCTCGCGGATTAACAGGTGGAAGCTTGCAAAACCGTGAATATACTTGAAACCCCATTTTTCGTTTACAACCTTTTGTGGTGTAACATGTTAAACTATGAACTTACACTTAAATTTTATTCCTAAATGAACAAACATTCCTTATACATACATGCATACGTTGATTACTTGATACTTTAAATTTGGGTTTGAACGTTTTGTGTTAGACTTATCATTAACTTCGTACGAGCCTATCCTTGACATATATAACGCTATAGGATTAACACACCGCCTGTGAACATTGGGTTATGTTAAGAGTTTATTGCGTTTCATCTTGGTTTGACTAGTTATGCACATGCCAGATTATTGTTTATCTTGTTTCGACTAGCTTGCCATGTGGAATTGTTTAAAAACCTATCTTTTTATGCTATGTACAAAACCTGTATACTCGCCTTTGCTTTTGCATTAAACTTTATTTTAAACATGTTACAGGTTGATGGTGACGATTGTATGAACTCGTATTTATCTTTTATTTTTCATAATTTGAATTCCATGTATTGTAATGACAATTTGAGTAATGAAATGAAAACGGTTTTGATTTAATTATTGTCACAATTAGCGGTATGTGTGATGAGTAATCTATCTTCGTCCCACTCCGAAGATTCCGCCATTGGTTGGGGTGTGACAGATTGGTATCAGAGCCATAACTATAGGGAATTAGGTAGAATTGCCATGTTCGACCTAGTCTATAGTAGGTACCTTATTTTGACCATTCTTGTTACATGCTTAAAATGTTATGCTTCCTACCTTGCTTCTTTCTCTACTTTTTGGTCTTAATACTTACATTTGGATCTTCTCACTGGAAAGTACAAACAAAATGAGTTAAACATTAAAAAAATTGATACCTCCAGTGACATTGTTCGTAATCTGTGCAATGTGTAACTCGCTTTTAAAGAAAACAAAGGGAACGGGTTTGGGATTGATGTGTGTAAAATTCAACATATAAATTACATCAAATGAGACATAAAACTAACCCTTTTTTTGTACTAATGTTGGAAAAAGTATGCTTTTGTCTTCCTTTTGTATTTTCAGGAATAAATGAGCGTAAATGAACAAAAGGAGCAAATATGCAGCAAAATCTAACATAATTACAAGAAAAGGAATAAACGTGGCATGTCCGACCCCTCGATAGCATCTTCCCAAGCAAAAACAAGAGAACAAAAGGCTGACCACGGCCTTGTGCCCAGCAGACACGGGGGCGTGGCCAGTTGTCTGCAGAAAGGACAAAGCTATAGAAGCTTCTATTCCCGACACGAGGGCGTGCCCAACTCAACACAGCCATGGTCAACGCTAAGATTCACAGAATCCAAGCAAATCTTGATAGTACAGATACACTTCTGCACACGGGGACGTGCCCAGCGGACACGGGGGCGTGTGGAGCTAATGCAGAGAAACCGTGATTAATGAAGAAAGAGAAAGTGGATGGACACAGGGCCGTGTCCGGGCTTCTGTGCAGGCTATAAATAGAGGTGCTTGGTTCACTTCAAAGGCATACTTTGGCAAACCACCTCTCTCCCACTTCACCCATACTCCACCACCACTACAACCACATCCACCACCATCATCCATCATAGAGTGTGTGTAGTAGTCTTGGGATCCAAGATTGATAGTAAGAGTTCTTGACAATCAAAGGCCATGTTTTCCTAAGTCTCTTACATCAGTTGGTGAAGACAAGCATTTAGTCTCTTACATACTTTTGATTTTTAATCTTTTTGCACTTTTTATTTGGTTTTGTATTAATGACTTTAATAACTAGTTTCTTATGTTGAAGGTGAAACTTCCTTATCATTTGTCCGTGCTGTCTTGGCATTATTTTACTGTCAATATAAAATAAAAGATTTACACCATTCATATATCTACGGTCTATATAGAGACATGTTGGCTACCTGGTCGGGGGTTAAGGGAATGGTTTGGTAAGGTTCTTGCCTTGTTCAGTGTATAGATACTGCAAGGACCTGGGTCAAGCTTACTAGGACCTCCTTCAATACCCACTGGTATTGGATGGAGGGGGTGCGAATGGCTTGATCCCCTCATATGTAAACTACTATTAATACATTAACCCGGTTACTTGGGATTGTATCCCTGCTGACTCAAACCACTTAGCCGAGGGTAACGTCACCTTCAAAAGAGGGGCCTACCACATTACGCATTAATAACTTAATTAATGTTGGTGCATATTTGTGACAACAGCCTAGATTTGGTCTTTGGATATCTTGTAATTAGTAAAACGATAAACAATTAGCGGGTTTAGCTTTGTAATAGTTAATTAAGAGTGATTGGGCCAAACCAAACCCACATAGGGGGATGGTAGGCGAAATGGGCCTAGCCCATAACCTAGCCCATGTGCAAAGCTTTGTCCTATATAAACAAAGCTTAGCATTAGGGTTTAGGTTAATCATCTAATCACCTAGTTAGCTTTTGGAGAGAATTCGTGAAAGAGAAAGGCTTGGACGAATTTGGAGATCTTGATTGATTGTAATCGTTTGAAGATAATCAATAAAGATTGGGTTTAAAGTGATTTCTGTTTCTACACGTTTTCTGTGAAATCTGATCTAGGGGATTCAGCACTCTAGGTTAGATCGGCGACTCTGTTACGATCCGCATGGGTTACGGGACCTACAATTGGTATCAGAGCATTAGGTTCTTGATTGGCTTGGTTCAGAATCGTTTCTGCAGAAAATCGGCGTTTTTAGACGTTTTTGGAGGCTGTGTTCGTGTTCTGCTGTTGATTTCGAATACACATCAAGTATTTCGGGTCATTTCGGACTAGAATACTTGCATTTCGGACCAGAAACAAGCAATTTCGGATACACAGCATCAATTTGGGACCAGAAACAAGCATTTCGGATCTTCTGCTTGCATTTCGGATCATCTAGACTGCATTTCGAATCATCAGAATTGCATTTCGGATTAAAATCAAGCATTTCGGACCAGGAACATTTGATTTTGGATCATCTCGGATAAACAGGTTGCATTTCGGACCAGAATTCAGCCATTTCGGATCAGACTGTTGAATTTCGGACCAGATTAGTTGTATTTCGGAACATTTCGAATAGAAGGGTGTTGATTTCGGATCAGATTGCTTCATTTCGGATAAGTTTAGTCCATTTCGGATCAGCTAGTGTTCATTACGGATAAAGAACTATTCCTGATAACCATTTCGGACTTAGAACCATTTCGGACGAGAGGTGGAATTTTTCTTGGCTTGCGTAAGAAATAGTTCACGGTTTCGCGTTTAGAAAATCATCCGTAACTAATCTCCGGAAACCGTTCGCACCGTTGAATTCCTTGGATTTTTAGGACAAAAAAAGACTCTAGAAAATCCGGAAAAAGGTTTTCGACATTATATATCATTGGAATCGTAATCTCGAGACGAATCTAACGATATAATTTGATAAAAACTGGTTTCGGACTAAAATTTGTACGGTTTTACCAGACTGCTTAAGTTAAAATGTCGAACATGTCTAAGTTAAACGAACTCTTGAGGATGGAACACGAGGTTGGCACAACCAACAAACCACCTAAGATGATTAAAGTGCAGAACTATTTGACATGGAAGGATAGGTTTCAATCCTTCATTGAATATCAGACATGACTTTGAGGGCAGACCACGTGTCACAGCCTATGTGAACATGCAAGAAAATGATAAAAAGATGTATGAGGCTGAAAAGAGAGCCTTGGCTGCTATCAAGATGTCCCTACCTGATAGCATCAAACATACCTTTAAGAAGTATACTACTTCAAAGGAAATGTGGGATGCGCTAGAGAAGAGATATGAGGGAAATCCTGATGTCAAGAAGAACAAAGTTGATCTACTGAAGAAGCAGTTTGCTGTTTGAAGGACTTGTTTATGTGTGTGTGTGATTATTTGGATAGCTAGGGCTATCCCACTTACAAATCCATACTTCACTTGATGATTTCTCTTAGTTAGTATGTAAGTTCATTTCCTTATTGTACATTCATGACCATCCTTGTTGTCTTATGACAACTTGTGCAATGGTGAATACTAAAGAGGTTTTAAAATGGAAGATTTATCCTCCTACCTCTATGCATGACTTCTATGATAATCTTGCTATACTTTATGGACTAAAACTTATGATATATACTATATAGAATATATAATACCTATAGTAACTGAACCTTTGATGATAACCTAATGGTTATTTGTCAAAATACTAAGTTACACCATCTAAAGAACCTAGTTCTCGTTACGATTCTAATGGGTGTTTTAACCCATGAAAACATTCAAACCCCTATGGGTTTCATAGTGTCAAAAACGAGTATTAGGTGCTAGATGGTTATTTTCTCATATATTTACTTTTCATATGCTTCAAATTCCGAATTCCTAATCCCCCGTTATCGTCCAATACTCATACACCTACGTTTCAAGTTTATGAAAAATGAGTCACTTGAGGACATCATCACTAGATACTACCATCTGATGTCAGAATTGGACAATTATGGCTTAGATTCCTATTCTGACATAGAGAAAAATGACAAGCTGCTTGATGCTCTACCTGCTAAATGGGATATCTACACTCTCATGATCAAGGGAGAAGCAGATTATGAGACAAAGGAACTGGAAGAAGTAGTTGGAAAGCTAAGAGCTTATGAGCTCAGTATGAAGAAGAAAGACACTGGATATGATCAAGTTCAAGATCCAGGGATTTACAATGGGCTTACATCTTCTTCATCTCACGATGCTTCTAGCGACTCTGCTACTGCTTTTCTCTCGCGTGAAAATGAGCAGGTCACAGTAAATGTGGATGGTGATGTGTGTTTTGTAGCTGCTTCAGGAGGATCAACAGGAGCCAAAAGAACATCAACTTCTAAGCAAAGTAGTAGTGCAAAGTTGATGCCTATGAGTGTTAAGTCAGCTGAAGAACATCTTGCTCTACTTGCTTCGTTTGTTGCTTCTTATGAAAACTACATTCAGGGGAAGATATCTGATCCTGCCGTTTTAGATGAAGATTACGATCAGATTGACCCTAATGATCTTGAAGATATGGATTTGCAATGGCAAATGGCCATGATTACTAGACGGGTAAAGAGGTTCATGAACATAACTGGAAGGAAGTTTGTAGGGAAAACTGTTGGTTTTGACAAGACCAAAGTCAGGTGCTTTAACTGTCAAAGTTATGGTCATTTTGCTAGGGAATGTCAGAAACAAAAGCATGAAACTTCAAGTCAGAGTTCAAACAATAGAAATTCATCAAACAACTCTAACTCAAGAGCGTTGATCTCTACTGCACGAGAAGGTTTATATGACTGGAGTGTTCATTTGGAAAATGATGAGAATGTCACTCAAGCATTCATGGCATAGATTGTACCCGTTGATGATGCTGAAGCTAACGTGAATGCTGAAGTTGAGAAGAAAATTGAAGCTGAGGTAGATAAGCCTGATCAGACAACAGATGCTGAAAAAGAAAAGCCAAAGTCTGAGCATGAAAGGGAAGATGAAGCGAAAGATGAAATCATCAAAAGAATGGAAGCTCAACTTGCTGCTCTTATGGCCAACTCAGACAAATCGACAGGAGAGGTAAGTAACTCTGCTACTTCTGTTTGTTTAAAGTGTCATGAATTACAGGGTGAAGTTGACAGGTTGTCAACTCAAAACAAAAGTCTGGTGAGCGAAATGTCTAACGTAAAAGAATTAAATTTCTTTGCTAAAAGAAATGAGTCATCATATTTGAAAAAGATAAAAGGCTATGAAGCTAAAATTGAAGTTTTAACCTGCAAACTAAACGAAAAACTTCAAGTCATAGACTTAGCTCATGACATGATGGCTGAGAAAGCAAAAGAGATTTCTGAAAAATGCAAAGAGTTGTCAGATGCACAACTCAAAATTGTTGAACTTGAAAAGAAATTAGGTCAATTCAGGGACTCTACTTTTGTTATGAAACACATGATGGGTGGGTTAAAGAAGAGTAATGACAAGACCACTGTGGGATTCAAGGGTTTTAATGAAGTCCCACCTCCTCTTAGTCATGACTATTCTTTCTTACCTGATGAAGATGAGTTCACAGACTTTCTGTCAACATCACCAAGTAGTTTCACATCTAGTCAAGGTGATGTGTCTGAAAATAATGATGCTAAGAAGGATAATAACAGCAAACCTGTTTTGAAAAAGAAAAATTCCAATCCTATGAATAAAAATCCAACTTTTGTTAAAAAGGTTAATTTTGTTCAAGGAAGTGACATGAAAAATGAAACAACTGTTATTGAAAATGAATCAAATGTAGAGTTTTCTAAAAACAAAAACATAGAAAATCTTGAAACTAAGCAAACTAAACCCAATCCTTCTAAGGCATCATCATCAAAACCAGAATCTAGCTCAAAGGCTTCAGCTGAGAAGTCTTCGAAAAAGAGATCGTGCTTCAAATGTCACACAAAGGGACATGTAGCTAGCTGCTGTCCTAACAAAAAGATTGAAACACAAGTTGGTGAGAAACAAAGAGGGAAATCACCAGAGAAGAAAGGTGATAATGAGGAGAAAGTCTTAAATTCTCCAAAGAAATCTGCTCCAAAGCAACAACAGGGTGTTGCAGGTGATGTAGATAAGGCTGAAAAAGGAACTCCACAAGTTCCTCGTTTTCAAAAAAATCAACCAAGATTTCAGCCTGAATCTACATCCGGCAGACATGAAAGACCTAGAAGTAGTTCACCAAGAATGAACAATCATAATTCAAATAATTTCAGAAGCCAAGGTCAATAACAAAATCGATACCAAAATAATGGTGGTCGAACTTTTTATAACAATGGCTTTAGAAATTACAACAATCAAGGTTCTTGGAATCAAAATCAAAATTTTCAAAGGTCACATAGTCCAAATACAAATAGGTACCCTCAGGACCAGAGACCTTATGGAAATCATGCCCCATTTCCATCAACAGGTCCAAGATCTAAGACTCCAGTTAGGAGTGATGGATATTGGATGGATGTTCCTGTAGTTGATGAATCTGGAAGACCCAAGACCATTAAGGCTTGGGTCCCCCAATCTAACTAATATTTTGGTTGGTGTGTGCAGGAGCTGCTAAGGAGGATTATCAACTTATGGTATGTTGATAGTGGCTGCTCCAGGCACATGACGGGGGATGCGAGGTTGTTTTCTGAATTTGAAGAATATGATGGTGGACATGTAAATTTTGCTGGTGCTAAAGGTGGTAGGATTACTGGACGAGGAAAAGTGACGAATGGGAAGATAACTTTGGACAAAGTGAACTATGTTGAGCAACTTAAACACAATCTGATGAGCGTGTCACAAGTCTGCGACAAGGTTCACTCGGTCCACTTTACAAAGTCTGAGGCATTGGTGTTGAAACCGGGTTTGGTTATTCCGGAAGATTGGATAGTAATGCGTGCACCAAGGAAAAATGATACTTATGTCATGGACATGGGTGCCAAGGATCCAACTGCTGCGGTGGCGTGTTTACTGTCAAAAGTATCTGAAGCTGAATCTATGTTGTGGCACAGACGCATGGCTCATATTCACTACCGCAAAATGAATTACATTATTAAAAATGAGCTAGTGAAAGGGGTTCCATTGCTGAGGTTTCAAGTGGAAGATAAATGTCTTCCATGTCAAAAGGGAAAACAACACAAGAAACCTCATAAGTCTAAAACAGTAAATTCCATTAATGCCTCTTATGAATTACTTCACATGGATTTATTCGGTCCAGTGAACGTGAGGAGCATAGGTGGAAAGTACTACTGTCTGGTTGTCACTGATGATTACTCACGTTATTCATGGGTTTTCTTTTTAGGTACAAAAGATGAGACAGCGGAGATGCTGATAGATCTTTTTACAAAATTGGAAAATGTTCATGATGCAAGGATCAAGAGGATAAGGAGTGATAATGGCACGGAGTTCAAGAATTGGATTCTGGATCTCTACTGTCTTCGAAAAGTAATATAACATCAATATTCTGCTCCTTATACTCCTCAACAGAATGGAGTCGCTGAGAGGAAAAACAGGACGTTGATTGAAGCCGCTAGGACTATGCTTTTAGATTCAAAGCTACCAGTTCTTTTCTGGGGAGAAGCTGTGAATACAACTTGTTACGTCCTAAACAAAGTTTTAACCGTTAAACATTTTAACAAAACATGTCATGAACTTATGTTTAACGAAAAACCAAACTTAACAGGCTTTGAACCATTTGGATTACCCTGCACCATTGTGCGAAACAAAGATAAACAAAAATTCGGTGAGGTGGCTGACGAAGGCTACTTTCTAGGTTACGTGCCTGGCACACCGAATAAAAGGGTTTTCAATCTAAAAACTGGTAAAATTGAGGTTGTTTTTAATGTGGAAATTACTTCCTACAAACCTCAACAATCGACGAGTGGTCCTGCTATATTATATGATTATGAAAGTGTTTTTAAATCATTTAATATTCCTGCGATTTCTAATGCAGATGATTCTCAGTTGATTCAAACAGTGGTGAAGACGATGAAAGCGAGTTTATGCCTAGATCGAATGTTGATATGTCAGATGCTCCGGAAACTTCCCAAGGTGCTGCTGATCATGATTCAAGCGATAGTGACTCTGAACCTATTCAGGGGGAGGAGTTCATTAATCCGTTTGCAAATCAGAATATTCAGGGGGAGGTTGGATCAAACCTGGGTGATAATATAGAAGTCGATGCGGTTGCTACTACACGAGCAAATTGTCACACCCCCAAAATCCACACGCGGAGTATCACCGCTTGGAGGCGTGACTGACCAGGATCAAGCCACCAATCATATTGAACAAACATATACGTAAACATAATTCAACCAAACAATATGAAAGGTGTTCAAAACCCAAAGCATAGTTAAGTGTTTAGCGGAAGCATTATTGTAAAACCCATAGCAAGTATTAAGTATGAAATAAGATAATGTTTATAGCATGGCACACACTGCCATGTCCCACAACGACTGTTCCTCCCTGTGCAAGCTCCATGAGTACCTAATGACCTGCAAGACATGTAGCAACGAATCAACAACAAATTTGAGCGAGTTCACAGATAGTTGTTTGGTTACAGTATTCATTTCATAAATCGTATATATTCGTTTTGTAAATCATGTATCGCGTTAATCCTTGTTGCCAGTCCAGGCATGCATGCGATGATTAGTGGGGGCTTCCCATGTGTTACAAGACCACGCGTATCGACTGCTACGAAAATATAAGATGTGCCCTAAGTCAATGTCTATCAGCATTGACCCTTTGCCCATAGTCCATTAGTACACGCCCGTCCGACTGGCACGGTGTGAGGTTTGTTAAACCTAATAACGCTATTAACTAATGACCCGCTCGCCCTAGGCCTCGGCGATTAAGTCGATAATTGAGGGACTTCCTTTGATAGAGATGATGGTCTTAAGATCGTGTACGTAGGCTTTACGTACGTGCCCTTCAATCCGAGGACAGTAGTAAGTATAACTGTACGTAGGTTTTACGTACGTGCCCTTCAACCGAGGACAGTAGTAATTTGTTTAATGGTAATAGTTGTACGAGTAGTTATTCCATCCCATTCCCAACCCCTGGGAATCCCATGCCTTGGCTAGTGTGAACTCACCTTGGTTTGCTCGGCATATACACAGAAAGTCAAGCCTAGCAGCTAGTGGTCAACCACGTCCTAACATGGTTACCAATACAAGTCAGGTTTTGATTTCAAGTAGTGCATGCAAGCATCACATAGATAACACATAAGAAACACGTACAGATCATGGCAACATACATCAACACGTTCAACAGTTAATAGCGTATTCAAGATTGGGCTCGCACAAGCTTTGTGGCCTTGTGCGAGTCATCCGTTGGATCCCATTACTACCCGGCCCAAAGTCAAGAAGCCCAAACAAAGCTATAAGCATAACCACGGCCCAACAAATAAACTTAAACCTTGTGCGAATCCGATTGGATTGTGCGATCAGACCTGGCCCAACCCAACACATATACCCGGCCCAACACATATAAACATACAGCCCAAATAACAAATAAACAACAATCTTGTGCGACTGAGTTGCCCTTGTGCGATTTAAACATCTTGTATGACTGGACTCTGATCTTGTGCGACCAGATCAGGTCTTGTGCGACCTGATCTTGTGCGATTTGTTACCAACTTCCCTAAACTTATGCAATCAGTTTTATTGTTTCCTTTTGTGAAACCACCAATCAACAACACTAACAGATTCTATTTTTACTATTAATCGATCAAACAAGGTTTTAATATCCATTTTTTATGAACCCTAGACATAATCGTATTAACAATTCATAACATTAGAGCTTACAATGCTTCATATCGATATACAAATCCATCAAACATTCAACCACATCACAGCCGATTACCTATGTTCGGTCCCATTACCCTTTACATGTGAACCAATTAGCTTATCATCCAATCATGTATCCTCATACAACATATGTTACCAGTGATTAACAAAAACCCTAATCACTATACAAGATTGATACGTGGTTGAAAACCGGTGCTCGTTATTGTTTAACTTGACGTTTTTACGTAAGTTTTAGTTTCGAATAGCCTACTTTTAATCAAGAATGTGTTTTGCAGGTTTGATGGAGTTTAAGGAGCTTTTCGGGAGCTTTACGAGTCATCGGGTCAAAAACCGGAGCACCGGGACGCGTTATGGATCAACCGGAAGTGCGAATCGAAGAAATCGGAAAAGTGGGTTGGAGAGCCCGTCGCCGACGGGTACCAGGTCGTCGGCGACGGCCTCTAGAACTGCCCGTCGGCCATAAGTGTGCATATCCAGTCATTTAAGCCGTCGGAGAAATAAGCACTTTTGGGAACCCGTCGGCGACGGGGTCATGCCCGTCGGTGACGGGCAACAGAATGCTGGAACGGGAATTTTTGGTTGTTGAGTTATGTGAACGATTTCTATTGGTGGAGAGACATGAAATTCGGGAGTTACACAACACTTTGGAGTTTGAACTTGTTCTTGGAGCCAATTACCATCCATCATTCACCAACCATTCCATCATCTTCATAGCTACAACTCGAATCATCACAACAAAACACACAACCAATCATCAAAACCCTAATTCATCCAATCCATCATCTTTCTCACCATCATCATTCCATAAACCCTAATTCTCCATCATTCTTTCATCCTACAAGCTTCAAGATGACTCCATCCGCATTCCAAGCATCCGGTGATCAAGTTGCATCAACCATGAGCGGCTAATCATCTCGGTTTCACCCCGGTGTAGGTAGTTGTTAATTTTAGGGTTTCAATTTGTTCTTGTTTCATCTTAGTGACAATTTGTATTTGGTTTTTGAAACTTTTGACAATAGTATTACATTTGTTACGAATTCGTGAATTGTCGAGCGATGTTAAAAGTTATGACTTTGCGAAACGGTGATATGTAATTGTACGTTGTCGTTGTTAGGATTTACTTGTGTTGATTACAAAGTGTCTTTTTGTCCGTTCTTCGGGGCGTTGATAGTTAGTAGCACCTACGTCACGGTACACTAAATCTGTTAATCGAATGCATTTGAGTTGAAACTAAAACTTGTAGAAATCCTAGGTTAACAATTACCGAAACCGGGTGTGATTCCTTTTTATCATTATTGTTCTAGTAACTATTTTTCTTGCAATTGTTAATTGGTAGTTGTTACTCATTTTCATCACATCATCTAGTTTAAAATCATATCTTCCAAATAAAAAAAAAACACAAAATTATTCTAGTAAGCTTCATAATCGTGACACAATTGTTTAATTCATTCGAATCCATACATAAACCACATACTCTTCGTGGATCGACCCCTTACTACCACTAACACATTGTTAAGGGTAATTTGGGCTTATAAATATTATCTTTGACCGGAGCGCGACACTCCGATCAAATTTTGGCGCCGTTGCCGGGGAGTGTGTGCGCTTTGTGTTTGGATATTGTTTGAATTTGTGTGATTATCTGTTTAATTTGTTTAGCTTTCTTTTTGTACTTGTCTTTTTCCTTGTTACGCGGGTGTGTTACTTGTGCAGGTTACAGGTAGTGCATGCATACGCGGAACTCCGGGAGGACTTCACCTTTAGTCTACGAACCGGAAATCGAACGAGTTGCAAGAAGAAACCTAGCAAGCCGGTTAGAAGCAACACTTGCTTCTAATCAAACCAACCAAACACCACAACATACACCATCCATTGAAACCGATTCAATGGCAAACCAAAACTCCAATCACCCAAACCTTAACCAAAACCAATTCCAATCCCGAGGAACCTTTTATCCCGCTCAAAATGTTCAACCCATGCCTCAAGAGCAACTGGGTGGTAACAACAACAATGGACCACCTACACCACCTTTCCAAAATCAAAATCCCAACAACAATCAAAGAACACCTCAACAACAAAACCTTCATAGACACAACTCCCTACCCATTAACCTAGATGACTGGAATGTCAATTCCGACCGTCGGGGAAATCGTGATCGCGGCAATCCCGCAAATGAAGACCCATTCTTCAACATCGATGACTTGAGGAATGCAATCCCCGATGATGAACCGTATAGTGTTCCCGGTTATCAATCGCCAGAACATGTGAGTGTTCATACGGAAAATTCGGACGACGGGGGATACTATGATGATAGGGCCAATGATGATGAAGATTGGGGTTACGTGAATAGGGGAAATGTCTACAATGCTAGAAGGTATGATGATGAGGAATTTGGCTACCAACATGCCAATTACGTTGGGAACGACGAATACGGTTACGGAGGTGGAAGAAATGATAGTTATGGGAACAACCGTCAACCACGAAACAATGACCAACGGAACCGGAATGATGGGTTTTATAATAACAACAACCATGCAAACCCTAACCGGATTCCTTGTTTCGTGGGAGGTGGTAACCCAAGGGATAATAGAAGAGATGATCGAAGAGGTGAAAGAAGGGATAATAGAAGACCGGTCGATCAAGAAGTTAATGGTCCACATCGTCATCAACGACCTCCACGGGGAGTGAATGATCGTTTTAGGCCGGTTGTCACCGAGAATGATTCACCAATCGTTTGTGAGAGGAGGATGTTTGATTGTAAACCACATTACATCAACATACTTCCTCATTTTAATGGAAGATCTAATGACGAACCGTACACCCACTTGACAGAGTTTTCTTCTATTTGCGGCACTATCGGGGGGCACAATTTTACACTAGATGAGGTTAAACTTCGTTTGTTCCAATTCTCATTGAAAGACAAAGCGAAGCAATGGTTCCTTACCCTCCCGGCCAACAGCATCCGCACATGGGGAGAAATGCAACAAGCATTTTTAGATGAGTACTATTCTATGGCAAAGATCGATGATGCTCGTGATGAAATTAGGTCTTTTCGCCAATTATCGGGTGAGCCATTGCATGAGGCGTTCAATCGATTCAAAGAAATGATGCGGAGATGCCCACATCATCAAATTGAGATGTGGGAGTTGGTTAAGTGCTTTGTACGGGGTTTAGATGACACAACAGGGAATTCGTCTCGAGTCGACAAGTAATGGGACTCTTTTGAGCAATCACGAAGATGATGATTGGGAGTTTTTAGAGCGGATGAGTAAGCAGTCAAAAGAGAAAGAGTCGGCCGATAGAGCTAAAAAACACCCCGTTTCCCGATCACTTCCCGATCTTGACTCTAAAGATCGGATTTCCACTCTAGAGCGGGAAATGGCTCGTATGAAGAAGAAAGAGGTAAATGCGGTTCAATTTGAGGTATGTGAAGGTTGTGGTGATATTGGACATAGAGCGGAACAATGTCCAACGGGGTCGAGTGACTATACGGAGGAATTCAATCAAGTGTATGGAGATAGGAAGCAATATGACATGAACTCCAACACTTATCATCCGGGTTTGAGGAATCACCCTAACTTCCGATATGGTAATGCTTCAAATCAAATGAACCCGGATTTTCAATCGGGTAACCAAGGAGGTCAAATCGGAGCATCATATCAAAACCGTCAAGGTGGTAACCAAGGAGGTTATCCACGAAATTACAACCAAGGGTACCAAGGTAGGGATAATAATTACCAAGGTTGGTACCAAAGGAACTACAACAACCAAGGCGGTAATGGAAGCGGGTCGAACAATCAAACCGGTGGCGATGATTTGGGTGCCAAAATGGATGCTTTGTTGAATATGCAAAAGGAATCTCACCATGATATCAAGGATATAAAGAAGACAAACGAGATTCGGGATAAAGCACATGAGGCCTTGGCGAAGCAAGTGGGCCAACTCGCGGAAGAAATGGCTCAAATGAGAGGAAGCACGGGAAGACTCCCAAGTGACACCGCGGTGAACCCTAAGCATCAAGGGTCAAACTCAAGGAACACACGTGAGGTACAAATTAATAAAATTACTTTACGTAGTGGTCGAGTCGTTGATAATGGTGTCAAAACACCATCACCCCAGTTTGTTGAAGGGGTGGTGGAGGATGCTAGTGAAGATGAGAATGAGAATGGTCAAACGGGTCAAAAGAAAAATGACTTGAAAGAGAACAATGATACCCCCGTTGTGACCATCCCCGTCCCTAAGGCTAAGGAAAAGGGTGTGGAGGCTAATACCGCCCCTTATCCCGAAGCATTGAAGGGACCCGTGAAAAAAGTTGTAAACAAAAGAGGTCCACAACAAGAAGAGTTGTTGGAAATTTTTAAACAAGTAAAGATAAATTTACCTCTTTTGGATGCAATCAAACAAGTACCGGCGTATGCTAAGTACTTGAAAGATTTGTGTACCCAAAAACGCACTCACAAATTTCCAAAGAAATTAGATTTAACCGAAAACGTGAGTTCGATTCTTTCGGGTGCACTTCCACCTAAGCTCCAAGATCCGGGTGCGCCTATCATTTCAATTCAAGTAGGCGATTTTAAAATCAACCGGGCACTTGTAGATCTTGGTGCTAGCATGAGCATTCTACCGGGTAGTTTGTATGACCAATACGAGTTTGGTCCACTACAATCGTCAAACACCACCGTGGTGTTAGCCGATTTGACACCCAAACTACCCCGTGGAGTTGTCTCGGATGTGATAGTAAAAATCGAGGATTTTTATTATCCGGTGGACTTTCGAGTACTTGATTATGTGGCCAAGGACCCAACCAAGCAACCTACGGTGATTTTGGGTCGACCGTTCTTAGCAACCGCAAATGCTCAAATTGATTGCAAAACAGGAACGGTTGACATGACATTTGGAAACCGAAGGTTGAGGTTGCATGTTTTTTCCGGACTTATGAACCCTCCAGTTGATGATGAATGCTATATGGCGGACGTCGTTGACATGTGTATACCTCTTTGCGACACAGTCGTAGATAGGGAAAACACAATGGAGGATTGTTATATGTTTGACAGGTCACAGGTGGAGATGGATAAGAGCATAGACGAGGAAGTGAGAAGTTTGGAGGTGCTTGCGGTTAGAGAGGGAAAACCGACATGGACGCACCAAGTTGAGAGTTTACCGGAGAGCATTGATACCAAGTTGAAGCCGTCATTAGTAGAGCCTCCGGAGGTTGAATTGAAGGCGTTGCCTAAGCATCTCAAGTATACTTATGTTGGTGAAGGCAACACGCTCCCGGTTATCATTGCATCAAACTTAACCGTGGAGCAAGAGGATAAATTGATGGATGTTTTGGTCACTAATCGGGCGGCGATTGGATGGACCATTGCCGATTTGAAGGGTATTAGTCCCTCGGTGGTGATGCACAAAATCATCACGGAAGAGAATGTAACTCCCGTTCAAGATGCACAACGGAGATTAAATCCGAACATGCGGGAGGTAGTAAAGAAGGAGGTGCTGAAATGGCTCGATGCGGGTATCATTTACCCGATCTCGGATAGCCAATGGGTGAGCCCAACACAGACGGTTCCCAAGAAAGCGGGTATACAAGTCGTAAAAAATGATGCAGGTGAAGAGGTAGCCACTCGGCCAGTAACCGGGTGGCGAATTTGTATTGACTATAGGAAGTTGAATACCGCAACTTCCAAAGATCATTTCCCTTTACTGTTCATTGATCAAATAGTTGAGAAATTATTGGGGCAAAAATTTTATTGTTTCTTAGATGGCTATTCTGGTTATAACCAAATCGCCATCCATCCGGAAGACCAAGCAAAGACCACGTTTACTTGTCCCTATGGCACTTTCGCATTTAGGCGAATGCCGTTTGGATTATGTAACGCCCCCGCCACCTTCCAAAGGTGTATGATGAGTATCTTTTCAGATATGGTGGGGAAGTCTTTGGAAATCTTCATGGATGATTTCTCAATTTTTGGGTCATCTTTTGAAGCTTGCTTGGACCAACTAGATAAAGTGTTAAGAAGGTGTGTCGAAACTAGTTTGGTCTTAAGTTGGGAAAAGAGCCATTTTATGGTTCAAGAGGGAATAGTGTTGGGACACGTGGTGTCAAGTCGTGGGATAGAGGTTGATCGTGCAAAGGTACAAGTCATATCTACTTTACCGTATCCGACGACCGTTAAAGGTGTTAGGTCATTTTTAGGTCATGCGGGTTTTTACCGGCGGTTTATTAAGGGTTTTAGTGACATAACCAAGCCTTTATGTAATTTGTTGTTAAAAGATCAACCGTTTGATTTTAATGAAAATTGTCAAAACGCTTTTAACAAGTTAAAAGAGAAGTTAGTTGAGGCCCCAATCTTGCAATCGCCAAATTGGTCTTTCCCTTTTGAAATTATGTGCGATGCGAGTGATTATGCGGTGGGGGCCGTGTTGGGACAAAGGGTTGAAAAGAAACCCGTTGCCATATACTACGCAAGTAAGACTCTTTCGGATGCACAATTAAATTACACCACTACCGAAAAAGAGCTACTTGCGGTGGTGTATGCTTTGGATAAATTTCGGGCATATATATGGGGTAGTAAAGTGATTATTTATTCTGATCACACTGCAGTTAGGTACCTCATGGAGAAGAAAGATGCAAAACCGAGGTTAATCCGCTGGGTGTTGTTATTCCAAGAATTCGATTTGGAGATACGGGACAAAAAGGGTACCGAAAATGTGGTAGCGGACCATTTGTCCCGGTTGATGGTTGATGAGGATCCTAGATCGTTAGAGATCAACGAGTCGTTTCCCGATGAGTATATTATGAAATTGGATAAGTTGCCTTGGTATGCTAACATTGTGAATTATCTTGTTACAGGTGACTTACCGGAACATTGGGATAGACGGAAGAGGCAACACTTCATGTCCCAAATCAAGTACTATCGGTTGGAAGAACCGCATTTATGGAAGGAGTGTGCGGATCAAGTTATAAGAAGATGCATTGATGACGAAGAGATTCCAAGCGTGTTGCAGCATCTACATTCATTTGCATGTGGTGCTCACTTTAGTGGTCACAAAACGGGTCATAAAGTGTTAAATAGTGGTCTTTTTTGGCCTACTATTTTCAAAGATGCAAATGAGTTTGCCAAAAATTGCATAGAGTGTCAAAAACTAGGGGGTATTTCAAAAAGGGATGAGATGCCCATGCAACCAATCCTTGTAGTTGACATTTTTGATGTATGGGGAATTGATTTCATGGGCCCATTCCCAAATTCTTATGGCAATTTGTACATCTTGGTGGCCGTTGACTATGTGTCAAAGTGGGTTGAAGCAATAGCCACCAAGACGAACGACCATTCCGTGGTGTGTAATTTTGTCCAAACCAATATTTTTTCAAGGTTTGGGATTCCTCGTGTCATCATAAGTGATGGAGGATCTCATTTTAAAAATTTTCGGTTTGGGAAACTTCTAAAACGGTTCGGTGTTGACCATAGAATTGCTACCCCCTATCACCCGCAAACGAGCGGGCAAGTCGAGGTGTCAAATAGGCAAATCAAAGAGATTTTGCAAAAGACCGTGCGGGTGGACCGTAAGGATTGGTCAATTAAGTTGAACGATGCTTTATGGGCCTACCGTGCGACACATAAGACACCTATTGGCACTACACCTTACCGGTTGGTTTACGGTAAAAATTGTCATTTACCGGTTGAACTTGTGCATAAATCGTTATGGGCTATCAAAGAGGTTAATGTTCAATATGACGATGCAGGTAAGGAAAGGAAACTTAAGCTATGCGAGTTAGAGGAGCTACGGGAAATGGCATATGAATGCGCGTCCAACCACAAGGATGGAATGAAGAAAGCGCATGATGCCAAGTTGAGAAAGAAAGAGTTCGAGGTTGGCCAAAAGGTATGGCTTTACAATTCAAAGCTCAAGTTCTTTCCCGGAAAGCTACGGAGCAAATGGATGGGACCCTATGTGATCACCCGGGTCGGACAATTGGGTGATGTTACCATCGAGGACCCGAAGGATGGGATACGACAAACGGTAAATGGTCATTGGCTAAAACCGTTTCTTGATGGTAACGAGAAGGTAGAGGAAAGCAAGGAATCGGTGAGCTTCGTGGTAAGCATCCCGGTTTATGAGGTCGAATGAAAAGGACCGGTAACAAATTTTGTAAAGTTATGTACCATCTATTTAATTGTTTGTGTGTTCTGGTGTTTAATTGTTTTTGTCTCGTACTAATCCTCTTGATTGTGTGAAGTTCGGATATCACGAATAGGTTTTGAAGACAAAAAGGTATGTTTTAAGACTTATTTGTGTGTATTAGGGACAATACACGACTTTTCGGGGGGTGGTAGGGCCGTTAACGGTTTCCGCGTTTTTAAAATTTAACTTATAAAAAAAAATCGCAAAAAGATTTTTAATAATTTTTAGGATTTTTTTTATTGTACATAGTCCCTTTATTAAAAGTTCATAAAAATCCTCCTATTTTTCAAAAAAAAAAAAAAAATTGAAAAATTAAAGCCCGTCGGCGACGGCTACGGAAAAAGCCCCGTCGGCACACAATGCACGTAGACAGGAAGATAAGCCATCGGCAACTTTGGGGTTTTTGACAACCCGTCGGCGACGGGATACCAGCCGTCAGCGACGGGCTCTGGTTTGCGGTCGGCGGCTGGCTCGTTCTCTTATGCTTAAAACCGAACCCAACTCGTTTAAAACCTCATAAAACACAACCTAAACTCCAAATTGACCACATATTCGACCCTCAAACATCCTTTATCAGTTATTACTCATTCCAAACTCCTATTCTCTCTCTCTAATACTCACCTACCATCATCTTCTTCCTCATTCTCCACCAAGAACCCTAAACCTTCAAGCTCTCATAACTCTCTCAATTCTCCACCAAATCAACTGATTTTTGAGTCCATCTTGAGTAATTTTTCGAGAGGAACAAAACCCCCAACACGGTTTTCATCAATTCTTGCTAGTTTGCAAGATTTCTGGGCGTGTATTTTCTAGGGTTTTTGAAAGGGTGTTCATCAAGTTGCTTGTTTGCCATCTTTTATTAATTCTTCTTGTCTAACAACATCAAAGGTATGGATTTTCCTTAATTTTATGCATGATTATCATATGTTAGTGTTTTTCTTCTGAAATTTTAAACTTTTTAGTTTAAGAGTAGGTTGTTTAGACAATGTATGTTGTTCTAGCATGAATTTGAGTATGATTAGTTGTTTTGGATGGAATTTGAGCATGTTAAAACTTTAGTGATGTGATTACACTTGTTAGGAACATGATTGAACATGAAGGTGATGTTGAATGTATTGTTGAAATTATAAGAAATTGTAAGATTAACAAGAAATTGATAAGTTTATGATAAAGTGAGCGGCTTTGGAAGTTTAAAGAGGCGGTTTTACATTCACTTGTTAATTAAAATTTCAACATCCCACATCATGTTCAAAGTTTGAAAGTTTAGTAAAGGTTTGGGTTTATATTGATGTTTTGCTTGTTTGTGATTGGAGTGATGGCCGGTGGTAAAAGACAAAAGACTACAGGGCAAGCTTCATCATCAGGAGTCGGTTCTTCTTCCGGGTTACTACCGAGGAAGTGGGAGCAATTAAGCTCCATCGCAGAGGGGGATGCAAGACTGTACAGACAAGATTGGGAGTGGGCAAAGTTTAGGGATAGCAAAAGCGCCGAAGTTTGGGATGAGGAGAAGAGAAAACTTTTATCGGAATATCAAGACCGTAAGTTAGAGGCTAAGTTATGGAAGTGGAAGATGGTGAACAATGTGAACACTTTAGTTCCAGAAAGGGTGCTATGTGAACGGGTTGTGAACGTAGAAGAATTTCGTCAGATCGGGATTGTGCAGATGTTTGAACGTCTAGGATGGGAAAGAGTGCTTGATTGGTGCGAAGATAACACTTCGCGGATCTATTTGTCGGAGGTATGTGAATGGCTGTCGACACTGAAGTTTGTGAATAAGGATAGCGCTCCTGCGGAATGGAGTTTGGTCGGGAAGACAACTCGAGGGACAATGAAGATGTCTTTCGAAACCATCAACCGCATTGCACGCTTTGATTCCTTGGGGGTACAAGCATATGACTATCCAACCATGCAACAATTCTTGGATAGTCATGCGAATAATGGTGATCCGGATCAGATGACTGTGGTTGTTTTACCTTACCATGATGGGGGAGAGACAAAGAGAAAGCACATGACGATTGAGGGGAAGATTCTCCAAGGGATTAATGTTGAGAATTCTTGGATAGTCATGCGAATAATGGTGATCCGGATCAGATGACTGTGGTTGTTTTACCTTACCATGATGGGGGAGAGACAAAGAGAAAGCACATGACGATTGAGGGGAAGATTCTCCAAGGGATTAATGTTGAGAACATTTTGGCAAGGTTTGGTGATCGTGGAAGTGTTAAAGCGGGTGATTGTAGGGTGGTGCATTCTTTGTTATATGGGACCCCGACATTGTCATGGAGACACATAGTGATGATGAATACGTGGGCTACTCGGGAGTCGTTCCGGAGGCGGTTTATTCCATAGTGCCTTGATTGTTCAACAAAATTTCCTACCCCAAGAATCACTATGGGTAACTAAACCGTTGGAAGAACTTAACAAGGCCTCCATGAAGAAGAACTGGAATATAGAAGTTAAACTCTCGGGGAACAAGTATGTTGTGACCGACAGGTTGGGTTATAAGTATGAGTTCCTTACTTCAGGGGCACCACCGGAATCGGAAGAAGATGAAGAGATGGGGGATGAAGAGGAGGAAGCTGAACCCTCCGGTGCACAAAGACCAAGGCAACGATACATGCGGCCACATAGGGAAATTAACGCAGATGTGGCGGGTTTTGTGACCACTAGACGGGTGCCCTCCTACAAAAATTTTGAGCGGGGGCAGCAGGAGATATATGACAATGTCTCTGCTTGCATAGGTGAAGGACGGGAATACAATCGAAGAAGGGAAGCTTGGGAGGGATCCCATGGATCCTCAATGCAAGAGTATTGGGCAGCTCAAGAAGCCCAGATGGAAAGAATGAACAAGTTTATGGAAGAGCAACAACTGTTCCAAGCAATGCAGAGGTCACACATGGAACAGTTGGCGAAGAGGCAAGAGGACGAGGAAGCCCGGAGACGGGCATGGGAAGAAGATGAGGTTAGGCGCCAAACCGCACAAAGGGAGTTAGAACAACGCCGTTGGAGTGCTTTGGCTGTCTCTCACCAAATGGCGCTTAACAACACCAAGATACTCCACGATCAGGAGCGCCATCAAAGAGACCTTCAAGCCGGTCTCTCGTACGCCGAACACTCGGGGTGGACTGATTACCCCAATCTTCCTCATCCACTAGGTCCATCTGATCCCACCCCTCATTGGCCCGAGGCAGTCGGTTCTAGCTTTATCCCGATTCCGTACCAACCGCCGCCTCAAGGGGAGCAGAGTCCCCTCGATAACTATAGGGAGATGTTCGAGTCCCTCACTGGTTATCAATACCAGCCCAACCCGCCAGTGGATCCAAACGAGCGATATCAGCGGTAGAGGTATGGTATGTTTTTGTTGTTGTTGTTGTATATTATTTTGTTTCCGTTATTTTTATTTCATGTTATTTATTTTCGTCTAGTTAAATGAACGTTGTGGGTGTGTTCCCTATATAACCCTCACGAGACCTCTCGTCCTCCCAAGCTATTGGGGGGTTTAAAAGGGCTTGTTGCATAAGCTAAATGCAACCGTGATTCCTACAAAAGTGAGTTAGGTTTATTGTTGTTGTAAATTATTGTCCACGTAAATCGAAGTGAAATAACACATAGCTTGGTAATATATTTCATAAAAAGGGTAGAACTAGGTAACTAACAAATTTTGATGGTTGTGAGAAGCATGCTTCTACACAAGGATTAGAATTTGTAGGTACAACATGTTCGCGGGACAACCGTTTTTATGAAGAGGCGAAGGAGATATGAGTATCAAGCGATAAAAATCAGGTGCATGTGTTTCCTTTTACTTTGATTCTTAGTTAGGAATAAGTGGATTGTACTTTGTATTTTATTTTCCGGGGTGAGATGTTGGGAAGGTTAGACGTGTCACATCCCTTGTGCGTTTTAAAACTCTAGTTCTTGCAAATTGAGGACAATGTTTACCTCAAGTGTGGGGATGGGGGAGTAGTAAAAGTTTTCGATTTTGACCCATTCATTTAAATCCTATACATTGAGGACAATGTTTACCTCAAGTGTGGGGATAAGGGAAAATTTCAAAAAATTTTCAAAAGTTTTTGTCTCAAAAGCGATCTTAAAAGCACAAGTAACCAAGTCAACGAGGGATGTCACAACCCATTTGGTCTTTTGTCATGGTCAAGTTCAAATTAATAAGCATAACGGGTATTTAGCGGGTGGTTATTTGGGAATAATTCGCCTAAGGAACTAGCAATTTATGCATATCACATATCATACCCTTATACGTGAGGTTTGAGCCACTTTTATATCATAGATTTACATTTACATGTTTCTTTGTTTGAGTGGACCATTAGTCGCGTATTGTAGAACTTGCAACTTTTGATACGTTTGAGACCATAGACTGAATACAAGCACGAGAATGATTAAGGCATTAGGTAAACCTTTTCTCTTAAAACCATTTATCTATCCTTACCCGAACAAATTCCCTAGTCGTCCATTTTGAGCCTAAACCTTTCGTTTGACCACCCTATAACCCATAACTCTTAAACCTTTTCTTTTTAAACCCGTGTGATGAAAATTCGATTATAGGAGCTTAAGTTTGTATAGTTGTTATGATTCATCAAAAAAAAAAAAAACAGAAAATGTTGCGAAAAAAAATTGAAAAAGCTTTAAGAAAAAACACAAAAAGAAGTGTTAGTAGTTGTTGAATAAAAGGCTTAAGTTGTTGCCTTGTAGTGATGTTTATAGTCTACTTTTGTTTAGAATAGTGGTTTGTAATAAAAATTGAATTTTCATCACTTTAGCCACTTTAAAAATATCCTATTTCCTACCCTTAGCCTAGCCCCGTTACAACCCTTCAAAGACCTTTTGACTTGTGCTTAGTATTCGTGTTCGGTGGTGGAGAATGATTGAGTTGCAAGCCTATGCGGGTACGTGTTCTAATCGGTTTTGAGCGATTAATTGTTGAAGTGCTAATACATTATACACGTTAGCCAATTTTAAGCCGAGTGGAGAGCACATTGTGAGGGATATGCATGGGTTGTTAGTTTTACGGGCGGGTTAATCTTGGATAACCATTATTATATGTGATTATTCACGTAACCGGTAAATATGTGAAATTTGTAAAGAGTTTGAACTTTTGTATGACAATAGACCTTAACCTCTGTCTCGGGAATGGGATGTGTATTCGTTGTTCGACCCACGTGAAAGTGAAAAACAGATTTGCTTGAGGACAAGCAAAAGACAAGTGTGGGGATGTGATACGTGGTTGAAAACCGGTGCTCGTTATTGTTTAACTTGACGTTTTTACGTAAGTTTTAGTTTCGAATAGCCTACTTTTAATCAAGAATGTGTTTTGCAGGTTTGATGGAGTTTAAGGAGCTTTTCGGGAGCTTTACGAGTCATCGGGTCAAAAACCGGAGCACCGGGACGCGTTATGGATCAACCGGAAGTGCGAATCGAAGAAATCGGAAAAGTGGGTTGGAGAGCCCGTCGCCGACGGGTACCAGGTCGTCGGCGACGGCCTCTAGAACTGCCCGTCAGCCACAAGTGTGCGTATCCAGTCATTTAAGCCGTCGGAGAAATAAGCACTTTTGGGAACCCGTCGGTGACGGGCAACAGAATGCTGGAACGGGAATTTTTGGTTGTTGAGTTATGTGAACGATTTCTATTGGTGGAGAGACATGAAATTCGGGAGTTACACAACACTTTGGAGTTTGAACTTGTTCTTGGAGCCAATTACCATCCATCATTCACCAACCATTCCATCATCTTCATAGCTACAACCCGAATCATCACAATAAAACACACAACCAATCATCAAAACCCTAATTCATCCAATCCATCATCTTTCTCACCATCATCATTCCATAAACCCTAATTCTCCATCATTCTTTCATCCTACAAGCTTCAAGATGACTCCATCCGCATTCCAAGCATCCGGTGATCAAGTTGCATCAACCATGAGCGGCTAATCATCTCGGTTTCACCCCGGTGTAGGTAGTTGTTAATTTTAGGGTTTCAATTTGTTCTTGTTTCATCTTAGTGACAATTTGTATTTGTTTTTTGAAACTTTTGACAATAGTATTACATTTGTTACGAATTCGTGAATTGTCGAGCGATGTTAAAAGTTATGACTTTGCGAAACGGTGATATGTAATTGTACGTTGTCGTTGTTAGGATTTACTTGTGTTGATTACAAAGTGTCTTTTTGTCCGTTCTTCGGGGCGTTGATAGTTAGTAGCACCTACGTCACGGTACACTAAATTCGTTAATCGAATGCATTTGAGTTGAAACTAAAACTTGTAGAAATCCTAGGTTAACAATTACCGAAACCGGGTGTGATTCCTTTTTATCATTATTGTTCTAGTAACTATTTTTCTTGCAATTGTTAATTGGTAGTTGTTACTCATTTTCATCACATCATCTAGTTTAAAATCATATCTTCCAAATAAAAAAAACACAAAATTATTATAGTAAGCTTCATAATCGTGACACAATTGTTTAATTCATTCGAATCCATACATAAACCACATACTCTTCGTGGATCGACCCCTTACTACCACTAACACATTGTTAAGGGTAATTTGGGCTTATAAATATTATCTTTGACCGGAGCGCGACACTCCGATCAAAGATCATAGCCATAATCATATCCTTTAACATATAGACATAGCAATATACGAACCACCATTCAACTGGGTTTTGAAATCATTCATAACATCTCTATCGTGCAACCTTAGTTAAATATATAATAACCAATCATCAAAAAGAAACATTCGATCAATATTAAATCACCCATCTATCACGCATTCGGTTCATCACATATGTACGGAAATCAAATACATATTTCAACTCATGATTGTAGTTTTAGCACATGTCCACTAACAAGAAACCCTATTCGACCACACCACAAAATTATCATTAACTATTGTCAGATACTCCCATGTGTTTATTTATTCTATGTTGACTTTAACAACACAATGATCCATATAAATTGTTTAATATAAAACCATGATCCATCATATAACATCATCATACCATAACAATTAAAGTACTAACCGATTGGGATAAGATGAGAGTGTTCCGAATTCAAGAGCTTCGATGAGAATAGGATGACGTTTGGCGTCGGCTTTGAGAGAAGGTAGAGAGGTCGTAGGGTTTGTGTGTGTTATTGATGTGCGGTAAGTGTCGTATATTTTAGGTGTATATTTTAAGCCCTTTTTAACACTTATTTTAGCCAAGTTTTAAATTTATAAAACACGATAATTCACTGACACTAAACACACATATGGGCAAGTGCACCCATCGTTGAGTGTAGTATAGTGTTGGTAAGATACCGAGGTCGTCCAAGGACACAAGAGCTTTTAGTACCGGTTTATCCTCAACGTCTAACCAAAATAAAAGTTTAGAAAAATGTTTTAGACTAAGAAAACTAAAAATTAACTAAAATGCTGAAAATAAAAATAAAAGAAAAAACAGATAGACAAGATGAATCACTTGGTTCCGACTCGTATCTAGTATAACCTTTGATTATTTCCGCACTTTTGCACACAATTAAGAGATTATCTTAGTTATTGTAGTAGGCCCCTCTTTTGGAGGTGATGTTACCCTCACCCCAGTAGTTTGAGTCAGCAGGGATACAATCCTAAAAGGGTGGATTATTGGAAGATAATGAATTAAGTTATTAATGCAGTATTGTGGTAGGCCCCGCTTTTGGCGGTGACGTTACCCTCGGCTAAGTAGTCTGAGTCAGCAGGGATACAGTCCTAAATAGCCGGGTTATAGTATTAATAGTAGTTAACTTATGAGGGGATCAAAGAGTTTGGACCCCCGCCATCCAATACCGTGAAGTATTGAAGGAGGTCCTACTAAATTTGACCCAGGTCCATTGCAGGACCTCTAAACGCTGAACAATGGCAAGACCTTTACCAAACCGTTCCCTTAACCCCCTACCAGGTAGCCAACATACCTCCATATAGACCGTGGAGATATGAATGGTGAAAATCCTTTATTTTATATAGACAGTAAAATAATGCCAAGACACCACGGACAAACGATAAGGAAAGATCACCTTCAACATAAGTAACTAGTTATTAAAGTCATTAATACAAAACCAAATAAAAAGTGCAAAAGATTAGAAATAAAAAGTATTATACTAGACACTTTGTCTTCACCAAGTGATGTAAGAGACTTAGGCAAACATGGCCTTGATTGTCAAGAACTCTTACGATCAATCTTGGATCCCGAGACGACTCACACACTCTACGATGGACAATGGATGATGGTGGTGGATGATGGTGTTGTGATGGTGGTGGGTGGTGGATGAAGTGTGAGAGAGGTGGTGTGCCAAGGGATGAGATGAAATGAATCCAAGCACTCCTATTTATAGGCTGAACAGAGTGCTGGACACGGCCCCGTGTCCGCTAGGCACGGCCCCGTGTCCGTCTGACAATCTCTCTCCTCATTAATTGTAATTCGCAATTACAGTAAATGCGCCTGCTGTACTTTCGACACGCCCCCGTGTCCGCTGAGCACGGCCCCGTGATGGGCAATAGAAGCTTCTATAGATTTGTCTTTTCTGCTGCTTCTTGGGCACGGCCCCGTGCTGGTTGAGCACGGGGCGTGTTCAGCCTTCTGTCTTCTCTTTTTTGCTTTGGAAGGTGCCGTTGAGGGGTCGTGCAGTCCACTAATGTTCCTTTCTTTGTATTTATGTTGGATTTAGCTGTCTTTTTGCTTCTTTTGCGTTTTTGAGCTCATTTAATCCTGAAAATACAAAAGGAAGACAAAAACACTCTTTTTCCAATATTAGTACTTAAAAAGGGTTAGTTTTATGCCTCAGTTGATGTAATTTATATGTTGCATTTTACACACATCAAATACCCCCACACTTGAACTTTTGCTTGTCCTCAAGCAAAACTCTTTAATATGTGGCTTACACTCCCAAATGGAATAGGTAGAAGAGAAGGTTTTGGGCTTGTCGTAGAGTGTCGGGATTTCCAAGATCTTTTTTTTTTGTTTTATTTTTATTTATTTACACTCCTATTCGTAATGATTTATTTAGAACTTTTCATAAAAGAAATTACTTATTTGGGCATAACATGCCTTTTTAAAATTCTATTTATATACAAGTTCACATACCTCACGGGGAAATCACTCACACTCGGCCGAAGGTGTATTTTTAGTGAATCACTCGAGAGCGGCATGGAACTTATTCCTACCATAGGCTTGCCAAGAAATCAATCCTCCTCCTTTTTAACTTTTATACCTTTGTAGATATCAAGAGGACTTTGCGGGTTAAGGGTTAGGCTAGGGTTAAAGGTAGGTTGTTGGGTTAGTGGTTAGTAGAAAAAGGGCTAAAAGCGTAACAAGTGTCGGTTTTCGTATTTTTGCAACTTTTTATTGTGATGAAGCTTTTATTCAAACTAAGTTATTTTTTATTAACTTGTTTGTTTATTTTCTTTTTGCTTCATCATTATCACAATTTTTTTTTTCACGAAGAACCGAACTTGTTAATAAAGGGTTTAAAAATTGAAAAAGGTTTTGGTGGGTAAAAAGGGTTTTTGTTTGGGTGATGAAACGAAAAGGTTTAGGCTCAAAGGGGCTAACTAGGGGGATTTTTTTTGGGTAGGTGGTAAAAGAAAAAGAAAAATAATGGTGTAGAAAATAAAAAGGGTTAGTCCTAATGCCTCCATCAATTACTTACTCGGGTTTAAGTTGATAAGGACCGGGAATGTATTGTCATGGCAAGTTCTAGAGTCGTAAGAACCAAGCGGCTATTCACACAAGAAACGAAAAATGAGCATTTAGTCAAAAGATATGTAATTGTGTGCTCAATAAAGGCTCAAAACTCACTTTTGTGGGAATGGGTTTTTATGTGATCAAGTATATATAATCAAATTTTAAATAAGTTTGTCATGCCTTTTCATAATTTTCTTATGTTGGTTCTTTTTATCACTACGCTATCGGTTGTAAATTTGTAAAAATATAACCTTTTTTTTAGAACTTGAATTTCCCGAGTTAAACCTAGACAAGTAAAAAAAAAATGAAATTTTTTGAAAAAATTTGGGGTGATTAGCGGTTCCAATAGAGTTTTGTGTAAGGCTTGTATTTAGGACTTGCAAAATTCAAGGTTTTAGCATCCCCCCCACACTTAAATTACACATTGTCCTCAATGTGTCCCAAAAATAAATTTTTAGGTTGATTAGATGTGTAAAATAATGTTTAAAAAACAAAAATTTGTGTTACTGGGCACTGAACACGGCCCCGTGTTGTCCGGGCACGACCCTGTGTTCAAGTGCCAGTAACAAAATTAAAATAAGAGAAACAGAAGTCTGGACACGGGGGCGTGTTGAGTGAACACGGCCCGTGTCCAGGTACCTGAACTGGGCGTTTTTCTGCAGGTGGTTCGGCACGGGGCCGTGTTGGTTGGGCACGGCCCGTGTTGAACCTTCTGAAATGGAGAAAATTGTCGGGTTGCCTTGTTCTTGTGCATGGGTTCATTTTTCTCGTTCCCCTTTTCATCCTTTACCACCATGAGTGTGTTTTATTTCTGGAAATTAAAACTAACAAAAAGCATAAAAATTAATCTAAATTAAACTAAGGATAGTTCCGTGGAATGCCTCCATGGTGCGCCACGTTTATAAGGGTCCTTGGCTAGACCCAAAGCCTGGTCATATGTTACCCAAGTGGGATGTGTTGCATCCCATGTTACACCGTCGGAGAGCGTCATCCAAGCTTGAGTCTATGACCTTCATGTAGTTGACCGGATCTTCTTCCTCTACTCGCTTTCCACATTCAAATTTCACTTCCTCATCCCCAAACTTCAATGTTAGAGTTCCGTCATTCATATCAACCAATGCTTGGGCGGTGGCTAGGAATGGCCTCCCGAGGATGAGAGGGACCTCGGTGTCTTCTTCCATGTCTAGGATGACAAAGTCGGTTGGAAAGACGAATTTGTCAACCTTGACTAGCAGATTTTCGGCGACACCTTGTGGGAATTTGACGGATCTGTTGGCGAGTTGTATGCTCATCTTTGTAGGGCTTGTTGTTCCTAGGCCGAGTCGCTTGAACATTGATGTGGGCATGAGGTTGATGCTAGCCCCAAGATCGGCTAAAGCATTTCGGACGGGGGACTTCCCAATTGAACAAGGGATTGTGAAGCTCCCGGGATCGATTTTATTTTGTGGAAGTTTGTTGAGTACTAGAGCAGAGCATTCTTCGCCTAAGTTAACTAATTGCAATGATTCAATTTTCCTTTTGTGAGTGAGGAAATCCCTCATGAATTTTGCATATTTAGGCATTTGGGTTAGGACCTCAATAAAAGGAATATTAACATGCAATTGTTTTAGTAAACTTTCGAACTTTGCGAATTGCTCATCGGTCTTTTGATGATTTAACCTACTGAGGTACGGGATTGGAGGAGTCATGGTGGGCTCTTGATTTGGTGCGGAAGCCTTTTCTGGCGCAGGAGGAGTCACAGGCTGGCTAGAATGGCTTCTTTCATTTGGTGGTAATGGAGCATCCTCGGGACCCACGGTTCGATTTCTTAATGTGATGAGATGTACTTGTGCCTTCGGGTTCGTTTCGGTATTACTGGGTAATGCGCCTTGTGGTCTCTCGGAGAAATTTTGAGCTAGTTGATTTAATTGTTTTTCAACGTTTTGAATGCTAGCTTGTTGATTTCTGAAATTCGATTCCAATTGTTGAAATCGATCCGAGTTTTTCTTTTCAGTGTCAGAGATGAGGCGAGATACAGTATTGTCACACCCCGAATTTCCACGTGTCACCGGTGGGCCCGGTGGGGAGTATCGTGACGTCATGGTTGGCAACATAATAGTCAAACAACACAATATTATTAAGCACAACGGAAGCAATTGAAAAATATAATACAACCGAATTTATTATTGTAATATCAATTGTCACAATATTCGGAAGTTTATCCACAGAAGGATCGAGCATATAATGGAAACAATAGTTCAACATATTTTTAGGCATCTTAAGCTTGCGAGACTTCTATTGATGCTAAGGAGACATATCCAGCCAATTTCGTATAGTACCTGCATTTAGCCTTTTTGGAAAATACGTCAGTTTACACTGGTAAATACATTCAACTGACTCATTTTGGAAAAAGAGTTTGTAAATTGTTTTGAATGCACGTGGCACAAAATATCTTGACACATTGATTAAAATGCACAGAGGCAAAATTAATCTTTTTATTAACTTGGGAGAATTATTTAATATTATAATCTTGTGAACGATTTACATGTTACTTATGCGTTCGGTAGCCCGGAACGTATCCGGGTTAAAGATCAATAGACACACCACAATTCTAGAGTTATACACTGACAGGTGTACGCCTACACCCCGTGCTCAGGTCGTGGCCATCTCGTAAGATGATGCCAGGGATATCCGGGACATGGTCATTAACCCCCCAAAGGCTGTAAAGTAAACACATCTGTTTAAAACGAGCCGATCAAATTATTCAACTACCTACTAAGCGTGGAGATTTGATGCCCGATCAAGCGGTACGCTATGTACCGTAACCCAAGCCCGTATAGGGAAAATAAGTTAAAAGTATTTACCTGAGCTAAATATAAATTCAATCCCAGCCGTATATCAAATCAGCAAGTACAGTTAGCTTTTACTGGGCTCGTAATCTGGAACGAAGGTTTTTAATAACCTATTAGAATCCTAACGGGTCTTTAATTAAGCTTAAGCTTAGACCGGCTAGTTTCAAAGATACGGTTCGTACGCACGATTAAGCGAAGACCGGATAGAATGTGATTCAGACCCGACAAGTTTGAAGACTTGTTTAATATGGGTTTATTATTCACATTCTGGATTTTGAGATAAAACCGATAAGGTTTGACCCATTTCGGCTAATTTATGTAAACTTGTTACATAAACCGAACCGAACGCGAAATAAGCGTAACGGGTATCCGTAAGAGCCATATACAGGTTTCCTAAGTTAATA
The DNA here is from genome assembly GCA_030545235.1 of Helianthus tuberosus. Taxonomy (NCBI): domain Eukaryota; kingdom Viridiplantae; phylum Streptophyta; class Magnoliopsida; order Asterales; family Asteraceae; genus Helianthus; species Helianthus tuberosus. Next base: position 81,945,101 of record CM060371.1, on the reverse strand, counting down.
TGCTTCAAATATGTTGTGACATCAGTAGGATGTCTTTCGTTATGCCCCGAACTAATTTAAACACAAACTATGCCCCGTAGGGGTAGTTTGGTCATTTTAAGGTTTGTAAAAGCGCTTAGATGTTTAACTGAGTTACAGGTCTGATGTAAATAGCAAACATACTCTATTTGATGAGTTATAACAGTAGACTATAGCATATATGTGAAATTTATCATCTTTAACCAAACTATGCCCCGTAGGGGTATTTTGGTAATTTCACATAAGCCGAGAAGCTCAAAAACGAAGTCTGAGTTAATCAACCTTTGCTTACTGTTAAAATATCATAATTTGCCTCATATATCAGTAGGTATCAACCCGGGTATGTCCAATATGATTCTAAGACATACTATGCGTTAAAAACGCTAATTATGGCGATTAAAGGCCATTTCCGGGTTCTATACTTAAATTTGATATTTTTTATATTTCCAGAAGGCTTAAAATAATTTATTTAACATATGTGATCAGTAGCAAAAGGTTTGGAGTCGTTTAGCTAAGTAAAACTCATTTTATGGCCCGTAAGGGCAAAACCGACAATTACCGGATTAAGCCTACGACTACTAGTTAAGCTCGTCCTAAAATTAATTAAAAATCTTTAAAAATCCCAAAATAATATATAACATCAGTGGGTAAAAGATTTGATATCAAGACGTATGTTTAACTAGGCTATACGCTAATTACGCCATTTTGTTAACATAAAGCTTTAATTTAGCGACAATGAGCATAACTCTTAATCTACAAGTCAAACTGATGTCAAACTTTGCATACAAGTTTATATATCAGTAACTAAGGTTTCTACTCTTTTACATTTTCATAAATCATGATTTAAGGTAATAAGGGCATAACGGTCAACGTATGAGCAATTAACGGAAATATGCATATTAATTGGATAACTAGTGAACCAAGGTGTATGATCACAGAGGGTTGTTCTAACATGTATCCTAATCCAATTAAAGCTCTGAGGCATTTCTAAAATATGCCCAAACGGGTCAGAACTGAAAGTCAACGGGAAAGTCAAACTATGTGACTTTCGGTTCCGAACCGGGTCAAAACAGGAAATAGTCGGGTTGAACATGTTTGGACATGTTCTTACACTTATTACTAAGTTATAAAAATGATCAAACAGGTTATAAATGATCTAGATAGCTAATTATGCATAAATGACATTTTAAGCATTATGTTGACTTTTTAAGTAAAGGTTTGACCCGACATTTGACCTGGTTAGGATGGTGATCAGGGGAAACCCTTTTGGGGTTTTATTACCCACATAAATACCATCCTATAACTACTTTTAATTCGAGATATGACTGAGCCATTATAGACTAATCTCGAAGTCAAACCGTATTTACGACGGTTTGACTTTTAGCTAATTAAACAAGCTAAACTCAAATAAAGAAGGACTAGTAGACTTACAAGAGTCCTATGCACGACTTTAGATCAGTTGGACCAGCTTGAGAGCTCCAGAAATGATCAAATCATGCAAATGAAGGTGTGAGGAGTTGTGTTGCGTACTTGGTCCTTTTATAGCAAAACTCTCACCACAAATCCTTGACAACAAGGTCTAGTACCCACCACAAGCTCCCAACATGTGTCCTAGATGCTTAGGGGGTGTTTTAGGGGCCAGGAGATGTGAAAAATCGGGTTTGAATCGCGTACAAAGGCACCTAGCAGACACACATCTGAGAAACAAGGAAGTCTGCCCAGATGTAGCCCTCGCGTAGCGCGACGGCAGCCCCATTCAGGCTCGCGCTACGCGAGCCCATGTGGTTCAGCCAAACGAATTTTCATTTAATTGCAGATTGGTCCTTGGCTCTTCAAACCTTGTATAGACACTTGTTTATTGCATTTTGAGCCCTCGTAATTGATCTATAAGGGCCTCAAGACATATACCCATTTTGTTAAGTCCCCGGTTAACTTAATTGTTACCCGAAAAGGGCTAACTTTCAACGTTGACGCTTTAACCCCTCGTACACGAATTCGATCATAACTTTCTCATACGTTAACGAAACTTTACGAAATTTAAATCGTGCATTCTAGTGAGCATAATTTATATTTACAAAGCTTCGGGTTTGTCAAAAGGTCACTCAGAGGTATATCTTTAACATGTTGACACATTTAACCCTTGTAGTTTGTAATCTCTCACTTTTAGCTTCGTATGATCCATGATTTATTCGTTTGATGTTATAAACATCATATAGGGTTATTATGAAGTATATTTATTCACTGTTGACACTTAGAATCCGTATAATCATATACTTTCCATGTTTGTCAACTTTAGTCCTTTTATAACATTTTTTTCACACGTTCAAACTTTATGACACGTGTCAACACATTATAGGACGTGAATTTTCGAGGTGTTACAAGTATCTTCAAGCCTTTCTCTTCCACCTTGTTGTTGAGGAAAATTTTGCGGTTGTTGAAAATTAGTTCGTTGGTTTTGTTGGTTACTACTATTGCCGGGATCTCTCCAACCAAGATTTGGGTGGTTACGCCATCCTTGGTTGTAGGTGCCCGTTGGAGGACCTGACGGCCTAGGTCTATTATCCATGTAGTTTACCGTTTCAGTTTGTTCATCTAATTCTTTCATACAACTCCAATTTTCATGTGACCCACCACACCCTTCACAAGCCATAACCGAGGCCGTTTTTGTCATTTCTAGCCTTTTGATTTTTGAAGAGAGGGCCTCGATTTGGGCTTGTAAAGAGGTGCTTTCATCAACCTTATGGGCGCCCGGGGCAATAGATTTATTACCTCGGGGAGTGTGCCATTGAAAATTGGTTTGAGCAATTTCCTCAATTTGGTTATATATTTCATTTGGGCGACGATTACCTAAGAGCCCCCCGGAGCTTGAATCAAGTGTCTGTCTTGTGTGTGGCAACAATCCATTGTAGAAAGTGGATACTTGTTGCCATACCGCTAGACCATGGTGAGGACACTTTCTTAGAAGCTCTTTGAACCTTTCCCAAGTTTCATATAAGGATTCCCCATCCTCTTGTGAGTATGTATTAATTTCAGTCATTAATTTAGCCGTTTTAGCAGGAGGGAAATACTTATACAAAAACTTTTGGGCAAGTTCATATCAGGTGTTTACTGATCCAACTGGGAGGGTGTTAAGCCAAGCCTTAGCTCGGTCTTTTAGTGAAAAAGGAAACATTCGAAGGCGGATGGCGTCATTGGATGCTCCATTGATCCGAAAGGTATCACATATTTCTAAGAAGTTAGTAATATGTAGATGGGGATCCTCGTCCGCAAGCCCGTGGAAGGTTGCGGAGTTTTGGAGCATTTGTATCAAATGTGCCCGAAGTTCGAAGTTGTTGGCCTCGACATTCGGTGCATTGATAGCGGCGCCAAGATTGCCTACGGTAGGCCGTAGGTAATCCATGAGGGTACGTTGGTCCGCCATTGGAAGTGGGTCCCCCGAAGCTTTCTCTTGATTTTTAGCTTTTAGTCTTCTTCTGAGAAAGCGCTCGGGTTCGTCTAGGGGTTCTTTTATGTCTCTACTAGAACTGGAGCTCATGCACTACGTAGGAGGTTCAAATGTGGCGCCTGGGTTCCAAGTCCTGCAATAAAAACAGAAAAAAACGCTGGTCAGAATGTTCACCACGGCCCCGTGCTCAATGAACACGGCCCGTGTTCAGAGGCACAGTAACTGATTTCTGGATCCCTGTTACTGGGAGTTGGACACGACCCCGTGTTGCACCGACACGGCCCCGTGTTCAGCTCTCTGTAACTCAGAAAATAAAAACTGCCAGTGATGATGCTGGGCACGGCCCGTGTCTGACCGGGCACGGCCCGTGCTGAGCGCTGCAAAAGCTGAAAAACTAAGAAAATCCTAAAAAATAAAAAAAAGAAAAAATAAAAGATGATTAGGCCGTTGATTCCTAACTTTCTTAAAATCCTTGTGTCCCCGGCAGCGGCGCCAAAAACCTGATGTGCGGTAAGTGTCGTATATTTTAGGTGTATATTTTAAGCCCTTTTTAACACTTATTTTAGCCAAGTTTTAAATTTATAAAACACGATATTTCACTGACACTAAGCACACATATGGGCAAGTGCACCCATCGTTGAGTGTAGTATAGTGTTGGTAAGATACCGAGGTCGTCCAAGGACACAAGAGCTTTTAGTACCGGTTTATCCTCAACGTCTAACCAAAATAAAAGTTTAGAAAAATGTTTTAGACTAAGAAAACTAAAAATTAACTAAAATGCTGAAAATAAAAATAAAAGAAAAAACAGATAGACAAGATGAATCACTTGGTTCCGACTCGTATCTAGTATAACCTTTGATTATTTCCGCACTTTTGCACACAATTAAGAGATTATCTTAGTTATTGTAGTAGGCCCCTCTTTTGGAGGTGACGTTACCCTCACCCCAGTAGTTTGAGTCAGCAGGGATACAATCCTAAAAGGGTGGATTATTGGAAGATAATGAATTAAGTTATTAATGCAGTATTGTGGTAGGCCCCGCTTTTGGTGGTGACGTTACCCTCGGCTAAGTAGTCTGAGTCAGCAGGGATACAGTCCTAAATAGCCGGGTTATAGTATTAATAGTAGTTAACTTATGAGGGGATCAAAGAGTTTGGACCCCCGCCATCCAATACCGTGAAGTATTGAAGGAGGTCCTACTAAATTTGACCCAGGTCCATTGCAGGACCTCTAAACGCTGAACAATGGCAAGACCTTTACCAAACCGTTCCCTTAACCCCCTACCAGGTAGCCAACATACCTCCATATAGACCGTGGAGATATGAATGGTGAAAATCCTTTATTTTATATAGACAGTAAAATAATGCCAAGACATCACGGACAAACGATAAGGAAAGATCACCTTCAACATAAGTAACTAGTTATTAAAGTCATTAATACAAAACCAAATAAAAAGTGCAAAAGATTAGAAATAAAAAGTATTATACTAGACACTTTGTCTTCACCAAGTGATGTAAGAGACTTAGGCAAACATGGCCTTGATTGTCAAGAACTCTTACGATCAATCTTGGATCCCGAGACGACTCACACACTCTACGATGGACAATGGATGATGGTGGTGGATGATGGTGTTGTGATGGTGGTGGGTGGTGGATGAAGTGTGAGAGAGGTGGTGTGCCAAGGGATGAGATGAAATGAATCCAAGCACTCCTATTTATAGGCTGAACAGAGTGTTGGACACGGCCCCGTGTCCGCTGGGCACGGCCCCGTGTCCGTCTGACAATCTCTCTCCTCATTAATTGTAATTTGCAATTACAATAAATGCGCCTGCTGTACTTTCGACACGCCCCCGTGTCCTCTGAGCACGGCCCCGTGATGGGCAATAGAAGCTTCTATAGATTTGTCTTTTCTGCTGCTTCTTGGGCACGGCCCCGTGCTGGTTGAGCACGGGGCGTGTTCAGCCTTCTGTCTTCTCGTTTTTGCTTTGGAAGGTGCCGTTGAGGGGTCGTGCAGTCCACTAATGTTCCTTTCTTTGTATTTATGTTGGATTTAGCTGTCTTTTTGCTTCTTTTGCGTTTTTGAGCTCATTTAATCCTGAAAATACAAAAGGAAGACAAAAACACTCTTTTTCCAATATTAGTACTTAAAAAGGGTTAGTTTTATGCCTCATTTGATGTAATTTATATGTTGAATTTTACACACATCAGTTATATTTTGCAAGTTGTGAGGAGTAATGTAACACCTCGAAAATTCACGTCCTATAATGGGTTGACACGTGTCATAAATTTGAACGTGTGAAAGAATGTTATAAAAGGACTAAAGTTGACAAACATGGAAAGTACGTGATTATACGGGTTCTAAATGTCAACAGTGAATAAATATACTTCATAATAACCCTACATGATGTTTATAACATCAAAGGAATAAATCATGGATCATACGAAGCAAAAAGTGAGAGATTACAAACTACAGGGACCAAATGTGTCAACATGTTTAATTTATACCTCTGAGTGACCTTTTGACAAACCCGAAGCTTTGTAAATATTAATTGTGCTCATGAGAATGCACCCTAAAAATTTCATAAAGTTTCGTTAACGTATGAGAAAGATATGATCAAATTCGTGCGCGAAGCGTTAAAGCGTAAACGTTAAAAGTTAGGCCTTTTCGGGTAATAATAAAGTTACCCGGGGACTTAACGAAGTGGGTATATATCTTGAAGCCCTTACAAATCAATAATGAGGGTCCATATCGCAATAAACAAGTGTCTGTACAAGATTCGAAGAGCCAGGGACTAAACTGCAAATAACAGAAACTATGTTGGCTGAACTACACATGCTCGCGTAGCGCGAGCATGAGGCTTTAAGGCGTCGCGCTACGCTAGGCCTACATCTGGACAGAACTTGATTGTTTTTGATCCTTTGTCTGCCACAGCCATGTTACTTCACTTTGATCGATCATTCCTCATCCCTTGGCCCCTAAAACACCCCCTAGAACACTAGGGCATGTGTCAATCAGTTGTGGATGGGCACTAGACTTTGTTGTCAATCAATTGTGGTGCCTTGAACACTATAAAAGGCCACCTTGTGCAACACAACTCCTCACACCTTCTTCTGCATTGTTTGATCATTCCTGGAGCTCTCAAGCAGGTCCATTTGATCTTAAGTCGTGCATAGGACTCTTGTAAGTCTACTAGTCCTTCTTTATTTGAGTTTAGCTTGTTTAATTAGCTAAAAGTCAAACCGTCGCAATTACGGTTTGACTTCGAGACTAGTCATTATGGCTCAGTCATATCTCGAATTAAAAGTGGTTATAAGTTGGTATTCATGTGGGTAATAAAACCCCAAAAAGGTTTCCCCTGATCACCATCCTAACTAGGTCAAATGTCGGGTCAAACTTTTAATTAAAAAGTCAACATAATGCTTAAAATGCCATTTATGCATAATTAGCTATCTAGAACATATATAACCTGTTTGATCATTGTTATAGCTTAGTAATAAGTGTAACAACATGTCCGAACATGTTCAACCCGACTATTTCCTGTTTAGACCCGGTTCGGAACCGAAAGTCACATAGTTTGACTTTCACGTTGACTTTCAGTTCTGACCCGTTTAGGCATGTTTTAGAAATGCCTCAGAGCTTTAATCGGATTAGGATACATGCTAGAACAACCCTCTGCGATTATGCACCTTGGTTCACTAGTTATCCAATTAATATGCATATTTCCGTTAATTGCTCATATGTTGACCGTCATGCCCTTATTATCTTAAAACGTGATTTATGAAAATGTAAAAGTGTAGAAACCTTAGTTACTGATTTATAAACTTGTATGCAAAGTTTGACATCAGTTTGACTTGTAGATTAAGAGTTATGCTCAATATCGCTAAATTAATGCTTTATGTTAATGAAATGGCGTAATTAGCGTATAGCCTAGTTAAGCCTACTTTTTGGTATCAAACTTAACACCCATTGATGTAATATATTATTTTGGGATTTTTAAAGATTTTTAATTAATTTTAGGCTGAGCATAACTAGTAGTCGTAGGCTTAATCCGGTAATTGTCGGTTTTGCCCTTACGGGCCATAAAATGAGTTTTACTTATCGAAACGACTCCAAACCTTTTTCTACTGATCACATATGATAAATAATTTATTTTAAGCCTTCTGGAAATATAAAAATATCAGATTTAAGTATCAAACCCGGAAATGGCCTTTAATCGCCTTAATTAGCGTTTTTAACGCATAGTATGTTTTAAAATCATATTGAACATACCCGGGTTGATACCTACTGATATATGAGGCAAATTATGATATTTTAGCAGTAAGCAAAGGTTGATTAACTCAGACTTCGTTTTTGAGCTTTTCGGCTTATGTGAAATTACCAAAATACCCCTACGGGGCATAGTTTGGTTAAAGGTGATAAATTTCACATATATGCTTTAGTATACTGTTATAACTCATCAAATTGAGTATGTTTGCTGTTTACATCAGACCTGTAACTCAGTTAAACATCTAAACGCTTTTACAAACTTTAAAATGACCAAACTACCCCTACGGGGCATAGTTTGTGTTTAAATTAGTTCGGGGCATAACGAAAGACATCCTACTGATGTCACAACATATTTGAAGCATATTAACTTAGGAAATATGTATATAGCTCTCATGACTACCCGTCACGCTTATTTCGCGTTCGGTTCGGTTTATGTAACAAGTTTACATAAATTAGCCAAAACGGGTCAAACCTTATCGGTTTTATCTCAAAATCCAGAATGTGAATAATAAACCCATATTAAACAAGTCTTCAAACTTGTCGGGTCAGAATCACATTCTATCCGGTCTTCGCTTAATCGTGCGTACGAACCGTATCTTTGAAACTAGCCGGTCTAAGCTCAAGCTTAATTAAAGACCCGTTAGGATTCTAATAGGTTATTAAAAACCTTCGTTCCAGATTAGGAGCCCAGTAAAAGCTATCTGTACTTGCTGATTTGATATACGGCTGGGATTGAATTTATATTTAGCTCAGGTAAATACTTTTAACTTATTTTCCCTATACGGGCTTGGGTTACGGTACATAGCGTACCGCTTGATCGGGCATCAAATCTCCACGCTTAGTGGGTAGTTGAATAATTTGATCGGCTCGTTTTAAACAGATGTGTTTACTTTACAGCCTTTGGGGGGTTAATGACCATGTCCCGGATATCCTCGGCATTATCTTACGAGATGGCCACGACCTGAGCACGGGGTGTAGGCGTACACCTGTCGGTGTATAACTCATTATTGTGGTGTGTCTATTGATCTTTAACCTGGATACGTTCCGGGCTACCGAACGCATAAGTAACATGTAAATCGTTCACAAGATTATAATATTAAATAATTCTCCCAAGTTAAAAAGATTAATTTTGCCTCTGTGCATTTTAATCAATGTGTCAAGATATTTTGTGCCACGTGCATTCAAAACAATTTACAAACTCTTTTTCCAAAATGAGTCAGTTGAATGTATTTACCAGTGTAAACTGACGTATTTTCCAAAAAGGCTAAATGCAGGTACTATACGAAATTGGCTGGATATGTCTCCTTAGCATCAATAGAAGTCTCGCAAGCTTAAGATGCCTAAAAGTCTGTTGAACTATTGTTTCCATTTTATGTTCGATCCTTCTGTGGATAAACTTCCGAATATTGTGACAATTGATATTACAATAATAAATTCGGTTGTATTATATTTTCAATTGCTTCCGCTGTGCTTAATAATATTGTGTTGTTTGACTATTATGTTGCCAACCATGACGTCACGATACTCCCCACCGGGCCCACCGGTGACACGTGGAAATTCGGGGTGTGACAGGTTGGTATCAGAGCCAACACTGAGTGAATTAAACACTAGTCTTTTGTGTTTAATCTCAGCTACACAATTGCACAATCTAAACTTCTGAGTCTAGACTTGACATAGGATTAATCTTAATCCTAATATATGAAAATTTTTGCTTCCAATTTTTATTATTATTGGATACGTCGCCAAGCGAGGAAGATGAACTAGGGATTCTCCACACCCGGAGCCTTGAAATGCTGAGCTTCGTACAGCGACCAAGATGAGACGTGCGACCAAGGAGAAAGCATTCAAGAATTGAATGAAGAAGAAACTCCTTTGCTGAAGATCGTTTCCTCATTAGTCCTTATAAGGACATATTTACCTTTTCAGTCCCTTCGAGGACAACATTATTCCTTTTAAGTCCCGCTTAGGGCAACTTTATACTTTTATAAATGGAATGATTAAGTTTAAACTTTCATTCTAAATAAGAAATATTAAATAAATGGAAAAATAATATTTCCTTTTGCAAGATCTACCATTATAATAAAATGGCAAAATCTAAAAGGGCAAGACCTAGCTTCGGGTCATATTAAGACCGGCCAAGATGGCAGTTCCGCAATTTAGATTCAGATCCATATTTACACCTCAATTTAAAAATTGTTCTGCGTTAATTATAAATTAAGAATCTTAAGTGTGAAACCTAGCCTCGGGTCAATTATAAGACCAGGCCAAGATGGTAAGACCTGTTAAAAAGATTCAAATCATTAATTAAGAATCTTAATGTGAAACCTAGCCTCGGGTCAATTATAAGACCGGGTCAAGATGGTAAGATCTGTTTAAAAGATTCAATTCCCTGTTAACATCTCAAAACATGTTAACACTCCTGGCAGATGTGACTCATTTAAAATCACACACGTCATTTTTACATGGGATTCTTCAAAAGATTCCTAACCCAGTTTAATGATCCCTGAATCCTGGGTTTACGTCATCAATTAAGATGATCATATTTTAACCATACGTGGTAATATAGTGCCTACGGGCCTTGCTCATTTCTACATAAGCCAAAATACAGTGGTAGCTATGACTCCCTGTCAGATAAAGGTAATGAACTAGGTTCAAACCTCAAATGCTTTGATTCTCTGAAATCCTAGCATATAATTTATAATTGTCTACGTGACTAGGCCTATTGTGCCAATATACTTTCATGCTTTGATTCTCTGAAATCATAGCTTATAAATTATATATGTCCTTGTGACTAAGCCAGTTGTGCTAATATACTTAAAGGCCTTGATTCTCTGAAATCATGGCTTATAATTTAAAAAAAAATTGTCCTTGTGACTAGGCCTTTTGTGCTATTAAATAAAACAGTTATTGTTGCTTTGATTCTCTGAAATCATAAGCTTATAATTTATAAATGTCCATGTGACCAGGCCATTGGTGCCACTAATAAGACTGTTAATGTTTTATAATTAGGATAAATTATAATAGAAATCCTAAATAAATATGATTAATAAATTAACCAAATATGGTCTCTGTTTACCATGGTTAATGAATTTCCCTAAGGGGCAATCCAGTAATAAACATCTCTTATAAGGGAAGTGCCTACGGGCTATAGTTAATGTCCTCTGAGACTAAAGACAGTGGTAGCCTACAGCTCCCTGTCAAGAAAAGGTAATGAACTTTGATTCAAACCTTAAGGCCACGATTCTCTGAAATCATGGCTTATAAATTTAACTTGTCTACGTGACTGGGCCATTGGTGCTATTATTAACTTATGAATTAGGATTTATGATAAAAATCCTGGATAAAATAAATATCCTTCCTTCTCTGTCAGTATGCAATTGAAGGGAATCTTAAAGGTGAAACCTAGCCTACGCGGCCAAAGTGGTGAAACCTACTCAAGGGATTCAAATCCTTGTTAACACCTAAGAATATGTTAGCACTCCTGACAAATGTGATTCGAGAAAATCACAACAGTCATCCTTATATTGGATTCTTCCAATTCTCAAATCTAGCCTAGTGATCTAGGAATCATGGCTTATATCATCCTATAAGATGATCATATTATAAACATACGTTAGTAATGAAGCACCTACGGAGTAAACTAGTTGTCCGATAAGACAACGACAGTGGTGGTCTTTGACCTCCTGTCTAAAATGTTGGACTATGTCCAAACATAATAGTTTATATGATCAATGCGATCATGATTAATATCATCTAATACGATGATCATATTATTTAACATCCTTTAGTGATGTCTTGCCTACGGGCTATAATATATTATCCATTTGAGACATTGACATTATTATCTTTATGATTCCTTGTCTAAGGTGGTGAGCTATGCTCAAGCCAAATAGTCAATATGATTAATGCAATCATGACTTATAGCATCTAATAGGACGAACCAATTATAAACATCCATGAGTGATGTTTTCGCCGATGGGCCAAATTATACTGTCCATGTGTGACAAAGACATTGTGATCTTTACGATTCCCTGTCCAAGGTGGTGAGCTATGCTCAAGCCTAATAGTTCATATGATCAATACGATCATGACAAAAATCATCAATACGATGATTAAAAATTTTTAAAACATCCGTAATGATGTTTTGCCTAAGGGCTATATTATATCGTCCAACTGAGACAAGGCAATTGTAATCTTTTGTGATTCTTTGCCAAGGGGGTGAGCTATACTCAATTTCCATAGTCTATACTATCAGTGCGATCCTGACTAGTATCCTCAGTATGCTGATCATAATATTAATATCCCTCGTGATGAAATGCCTACGGGCTATACTTTATTCTAGTGTCGGTAAGACAAAGATAGTAGTGATCTTTATGATCCCCTATTCAAAATGGTGTGATTACACCCAAACCTAATAGTCAATATGATCGATGTGATCATGACTAATATCATTAGATACGATGGTTATATATAAACATCCATTAGTGATGTTGATTGGCTTATTTTTCTGCCAAAAGAATCGTCTTTCAAGACAATGTCAGTTGTAGTCTATGACTCCCTGTCTAAAGGTGAAGAACCACGTTCAAACCTGGAAGCCCTAATCTAATAAGATTTCGGCTAATAAATTAAGGTCCTTGATAATAGACCATCGAGTTATGTTTTAAAGTCATTCATGACAAGCCTATGTGCTATAATAGGTCATTCGTGACAAGTTAACATATTAAATGTCAACATTCCTGGTAACATGCCTTTGTGCCAGATTTGATGAATGTCCTTATAACAAGGCCGTTTGTGCCATATCTAATTGTCCTTTGTGACAAGGCCTTCGTGCCGTATAATCATTTATGTCCTTCATGACTATGCTTTATGCCATATTTTCTACGTCCCTCGCGACAGGCTTCTATGCCATATATGTAAAATATATATATATATATATAACCGAAGTCATGAAAGGCTAGCCTTTGAGCTATTTATAATCGTACTTGTGACAAGGACAGTTGTGACATCATGGTTCCCTGTCAAGCAAGTATTGGACTCGCTCCAAGCTTTGAATGCCATTGATGGTCCAGTTGTGACCTAGGCTAAGTATAATGGAAATACATTCAAAATAACATTCACTATGAATGTTCGGAACAGAATAGCCCATACGGTTTATGAATGCCGTGGCTAATCTAAGTCAGATCATCAGGATGATGACTGATAAAGGTTAAATCTTGGTGATTGGTACCAAGTTTCGAGTATGGAACACTCGGATGAGGTAGACGACAGTCGCAACGCTATTCAGGCGATGAAAGTTAATAAAACTACAAACGTAAACCTCAATGTTAATGGAGTTAATCTTCAGGCTGTGGTTGTCGCAGCAGATGGAAGGACCATAGAAAGGTCATGAGACAATCCAAAGAGCCGAATTATTCTCTCTCTAAATCTCATTAGAAACCATGTTTAATTGCTCATGAGGAGATTTTGTTCACACTTCGTATATGAAGGATGAACCAAAAGAAGGAGAATAACTCCCAGAAATCTGAGAAAGAGAGCGAGTACAGGCTTGATAAAAAGCAACGAAAGTTCGGTAAGAAGCCTGTATACCTCTGATACTGCTTCAGCATTAATAGATGGATGTTTTATATCCATTAAAAATCATTTTTCCGATGTCCTAAGTTTCGGACTCCAAATATTGATAAAAATCGATTGGTTGCCTTAAAAATCAAGCCCATATTGTGGGTAATAAGGAGCAATTAATTATCAAGACTCCTTACGAGACAACCCTCGTAATTACACGTATCTGTACGACTAATAAATATTAAACAAAAAAAAAATGGTGGAACTGGCCGTCCCCGGAATCGAACCTGGGTCTAGGCCGGCCGCACCCTTTCGCGCGCCTAGCCAACTGAGCTAGGTGCCTAGTTTGTGAAACTTCCATCATTAATTAAATATAAGCACTCGTACAATAAACTTCCTTATCATTTATCAATGATAATTTCTGCTAAGTGTCCTGGTTTTTTAACAGGCAATAATAAATCTTCATGAACCATAAACTTAGCAAAAAATTTTTTTCATCCACAAGGTATAAATTACCAAGGAAACCATAGTAACCGATTCTTCTAGTATCGGCAAGGAATCCTTCCGAAAATCTAAGAGTACTCTTTCTTCGCATAGAGTACGACAACATATGTTATTTTAATTATTTTTCTCATTGTTTTCTATCGCCTGCGAATGCCAAACTATGTTTGATAAAAGTGTCATATGAGGATTGGCATATCCTAGTGTGTCCCATAGATTATTTCCATGTCTGATCAGCATGGAGGTTTAATACATGGAACCCCTAAGATATCCCAATGATCATATTGTACTAAAGTCGACTAGTAGTATTCAAAGAAGATATCCAAAATGGAAATTTTTCCAAGTAAATGTTCCCGAATAAGGAATTCGTGGACTTATAACATAAAGGTGTCACTCATTTGACACGAACGATAATGGAGGAACTGGAGCCTGAGATATGGAAAATCTCTGTAGCCTCCTTGTATCTTAAATATCTTCTCAAAAGTTTTCCCTGCTTACCTCCTGGAAGACAGGTAGAACTAAGATTAACATCCCGTTGTGGGCTGGAGTATTATGAAAACTCCATATTGATTATGGAATAATCGAAACCTAGATTAAGTAGGTTTTTAAAACATAGGCACATAAAGCCTGACTCAATATTCTGAGGGTTTTATGTTATTAAATAAGAAAGACGGTTCATATTGCTTATGCATACATGCCGCAACCCTAATTAGGCAACGATTAAGAATTTGCCATCAGCTACCCAGGACCTAAGGGCAAATTATTGGTGGATAGGCTTGAACAAGTCTGTAGCCACCCATGTAGCTAAATGCTTGACATGTGCGCAAGTCAAAGCCGAGCATCAAAAGCCGTCAGGCTTGCTTCGACAGCCTGAACTTCCTACGTGGAAGTGGGAAATGGTAACTATGGATTTTATTACCAAGTTACCCAAGACAAGGAAAGGAAATGATACGATAAGAGTTACAGTGGACAGACTGACTAAGTCAGCTCATTTCTTACCCATCAAGGAGACTTATAGCTCCGATATGTTAGCCCAATTATAAGTGGATAAGATTGTAGCCTTGCATGGCATACCTATGACTATTATCTCTGATGGAGATACTAGGTACACGCCACATTTTTGAAAGAGTTTCCAACAATCTTTGGGCACACGTTTGAATTTTAGTACGGCTTACCATCCTCAGACAGACGGTCAGGGTGAGCGTACTATTCAAACGTTGGAAGATATGCTACGTGCACGTGCAATCGATTTAAGCGGTAGTTGGGATAAGAACCTACCGTTAATCGAATTCTCCTACAACAATAACTACCATACCAGCATTAAGGCTGCGCCTTTTGAGGCATTATACGGTAGAAAGTGTAGATCGCCTATTTGTTGGGCGGAAGTTGGAGATGTCCAGTTATCAGGACCAGAGATAGTGTTCGAGACGACGGACAAGATTGTCCAGATTCGTGACCGTCTCAAAGCTGCCCGGGATAGGCAGAAGAGTTACGCTGATCCAAAGCGTAAGGATTTTCACTTCGAAGTAGGTGACAAAGTCCTACTTAAAGTGTCACCCTAGAAGGGAGTGATGCGGTTTGGTAAGAAAGGCAAGCTAAGCTCGAGATACATAGGACCTTTCGAGGTTATCGAACGTGTCGGGTCAGTTGCCTATAAGTTAAACTTACCAGAAGAGCTCAGTGGAATTCACAATGTGTTCCACAGCTGCAATCTGAAAAAGTGTTTCGCTGACGAATCACTGGTTATACCACATACAGATGTGCATATAGATGAGAGCTTAAGATTTGTTGAAAAACCCTTGTCAATTGAGGATCGACGGGTTAAGAAGCTTCGAAGGAAGCATGTACCTATTGTAAGGGTCAAATGGGACGCCCGTAGAGGTCCCGAATACACGTGGGAAGTTGAATCCACGATAAAAGAAAAGTACCCTTACTTATTTCAGTAAATCTCGGGTCGAGATTTATTTTAAGGGGGTGAGGATGTAACACCTCGAAAATTCACGTCCTATAATGGGTTGACACGTGTCATAAATTTGAACGTGTGAAAGAATGTTATAAAAGGACTAAAGTTGACAAACATGGAAAGTACGTGATTATACGGGTTCTAAATGTCAACAGTGAATAAATATACTTCATAATAACCCTACATGATGTTTATAACATCAAACGAATAAATCATGGATCATACGAAGCAAAAAGTGAGAGATTACAAACTACAGGGACCAAATGTGTCAACATGTTTAATTTATACCTCTGAGTGACCTTTTGACAAACCCGAAGCTTTGTAAATATTAATTGTGCTCATGAGAATGCACCCTAAAAATTTCATAAAGTTTCGTTAACGTATGAGAAAGATATGATCAAATTCGTGCGCGAAGCGTTAAAGCGTAAACGTTAAAAGTTAGGCCTTTTCGGGTAATAATAAAGTTACCCGGGGACTTAACGAAGTGGGTATATATCTTGAAGCCCTTACAAATCAATAATGAGGGTCCATATCGCAATAAACAAGTGTCTGTACAAGATTCGAAGAGCCAGGGACTAAACTGCAAATAACAGAAACTATGTTGGCTGAACTACACATGCTCGCGTAGCGCGAGCATGAGGCTTTAAGGCGTCGCGCTATGCTAGGCCTACATCTGGACAGAACTTGATTGTTTTTGATCCTTTGTCTGCCACAGCCATGTTACTTCACTTTGATCGATCATTCCTCATCCCTTGGCCCCTAAAACACCCCCTAGAACACTAGGGCATGTGTCAATCAGTTGTGGATGGGCACTAGACTTTGTTGTCAATCAATTGTGGTGCCTTGAACACTATAAAAGGCCACCTTGTGCAACACAACTCCTCACACCTTCTTCTGCATTGTTTGATCATTCCTGGAGCTCTCAAGCAGGTCCATTTGATCTTAAGTCGTGCATAGGACTCTTGTAAGTCTACTAGTCCTTCTTTATTTGAGTTTAGCTTGTTTAATTAGCTAAAAGTCAAACCGTCGCAATTACGGTTTGACTTCGAGACTAGTCATTATGGCTCAGTCATATCTCGAATTAAAAGTGGTTATAAGTTGGTATTCATGTGGGTAATAAAACCCCAAAAAGGTTTCCCCTGATCACCATCCTAACCAGGTCAAATGTCGGGTCAAACTTTTAATTAAAAAGTCAACATAATGCTTAAAATGCCATTTATGCATAATTAGCTATCTAGAACATATATAACCTGTTTGATCATTGTTATAGCTTAGTAATAAGTGTAAGAACATGTCCGAACATGTTCAACCCGACTATTTCCTGTTTAGACCCGGTTCGGAACCGAAAGTCACATAGTTTGACTTTCACGTTGACTTTCAGTTCTGACCCATTTAGGCATGTTTTAGAAATGCCTCAGAGCTTTAATCGGATTAGGATACATGCTAGAACAACCCTCTGCGATTATGCACCTTGGTTCACTAGTTATCCAATTAATATGCATATTTCCGTTAATTGCTCATATGTTGACCGTCATGCCCTTATTATCTTAAAACGTGATTTATGAAAATGTAAAAGTGTAGAAACCTTAGTTACTGATATATAAACTTGTATGCAAAGTTTGACATCAGTTTGACTTGTAGATTAAGAGTTATGCTCAATATCGCTAAATTAATGCTTTATGTTAATGAAATGGCGTAATTAGCGTATAGCCTAGTTAAGCCTACTTTTTGGTATCAAACTTAACACCCATTGATGTAATATATTATTTTGGGATTTTTAAAGATTTTTAATTAATTTTAGGCTGAGCATAACTAGTAGTCGTAGGCTTAATCCGGTAATTGTCGGTTTTGCCCTTACGGGCCATAAAATGAGTTTTACTTATCGAAACGACTCCAAACCTTTTTCTATTGATCACATATGATAAATAATTTATTTTAAGCCTTCTGGAAATATAAAAATATCAGATTTAAGTATCAAACCCGGAAATGGCCTTTAATCGCCTTAATTAGCGTTTTTAACGCATAGTATGTTTTAAAATCATATTGAACATACCCGGGTTGATACCTACTGATATATGAGGAAAATTATGATATTTTAGCAGTAAGCAAAGGTTGATTAACTCAGACTTCGTTTTTGAGCTTTTCGGCTTATGTGAAATTACCAAAATACCCCTACGGGGCATAGTTTGGTTAAAGGTGATAAATTTCACATATATGCTTTAGTCTACTGTTATAACTCATCAAATTGAGTATGTTTGCTGTTTACATCAGACCTGTAACTCAGTTAAACATCTAAACGCTTTTACAAACTTTAAAATGACCAAACTACCCCTACGGGGCATAGTTTGTGTTTAAATTAGTTCGGGGCATAACGAAAGACATCCTACTGATGTCACAACATATTTGAAGCATATTAACTTAGGAAATCTGTATATAGCTCTCATGACTACCCGTCACGCTTATTTCGCGTTCGGTTCGGTTTATGTAACAAGTTTACATAAATTAGCCAAAACGGGTCAAACCTTATCGGTTTTATCTCAAAATCCAGAATGTGAATAATAAACCCATATTAAACAAGTCTTCAAACTTGTCGGGTCAGAATCACATTCTATCCGGTCTTCGCTTAATCGTGCGTACGAACCGTATCTTTGAAACTAGCCGGTCTAAGCTCAAGCTTAATTAAAGACCCGTTAGGATTCTAATAGGTTATTAAAAACCTTCGTTCCAGATTAGGAGCCCAGTAAAAGCTATCTGTACTTGCTGATTTGATATACGGCTGGGATTGAATTTATATTTAGCTCAGGTAAATACTTTTAACTTATTTTCCCTATACGGGCTTGGGTTACGGTACATAGCGTACCGCTTGATCGGGCATCAAATCTCCACGCTTAGTGGGTAGTTGAATAATTTGATCGGCTCGTTTTAAACAGATGTGTTTACTTTACAGCCTTTGGGGGGTTAATGACCATGTCCCGGATATCCTCGGCATTATCTTACGAGATGGCCACGACCTGAGCACGGGGTGTAGGCGTACACCTGTCGGTGTATAACTCATTATTGTGGTGTGTCTATTGATCTTTAACCTGGATACGTTCCGGGCTACCGAACGCATAAGTAACATGTAAATCGTTCACAAGATTATAATATTAAATAATTCTCCCAAGTTAAAAAGATTAATTTTGCCTCTGTGCATTTTAATCAATGTGTCAAGATATTTTGTGCCACGTGCATTCAAAACAATTTACAAACTCTTTTTCCAAAATGAGTCAGTTGAATGTATTTACCAGTGTAAACTGACGTATTTTCCAAAAAGGCTAAATGCAGGTACTATACGAAATTGGCTGGATATGTCTCCTTAGCATCAATAGAAGTCTCGCAAGCTTAAGGCCTAAAAGTCTGTTGAACTATTGTTTCCATTTTATGTTCAATCCTTCTGTGGATAAACTTCCGAATATTGTGACAATTGATATTACAATAATAAATTCGGTTGTATTATATTTTCAATTGCTTCCGCTGTGCTTAATAATATTGTGTTGTTTGACTATTATGTTGCCAACCATGACGTCACGATACTCCCCACCGGGCCCACCGGTGACACGTGGAAATTCGGGGTGTGACAAGTAACCCTATCTCCTAAGTGTTATGCGCATAAAAGAGAGTGGGCCGAACCCCCACTTGGGCTGCCCAATAGATCCGAATGCAAGAGTGTAGCCCGAATGGGCTTGTGCGATCGGGTTGCGTTGTGCGTTCACATAATACATACACTCACATAAAATATAACACATATCATCTTATTAAATTAACATGTCAATTAATTACACTAAGTTCACATTCGTTGCATTAAGCACATAGATAAGTTCGGAAATACGAGTTGTCACATTATCCCCAAGTTGAAAGAAATTTCGTCCCGAAATTTGGTACATACTCACTGAGGAAGCTAGTTAAGTTGCATGGTTTCCCTGGGGTGTCACATCCTTCCCCCGTTGATCTGGAATTTCGTCCCGAAATTCCGTAGCTTCGGCCTCAGTAGTGGTTGTACTGTTTGCAAATAGTTGGGGATACTTTTGTTTTATCTGATCTTCGCGTTCCCAGGTGAACTCTGGGCCGCGACGTGAGTTCCAACGAACTCGAACGAGAGGTATTCTAGTACGCTTGAGGACCTTAACATCCCGGTCTGTGATTTCAACTGGTTCCTCGACGAATCGTAGCTGCTCGTCGATGGTGAGCTCCTTCAAAGGAACTATGTGGGTCTCATCTGACAGACACTTCTTCAGATTTGACACGTGAAAAACATTGTGAACTGCACTGAGTTCTGCTGGTAGGTTTAGTTTGTAGGCCACCTTGCCTATTTTCTCAATGACTTCGAAAGGTCCAACGTATCGTGGGTTAAGTTTGCCCCTTTTCCCAAAACGAACCACACCCTTCCAGGGTGAAACTTTGAGTAGTACCCGCTCCCCAATCCTGGAGCTCTAGTGGTTTTCTGCCCTTATCGGCGTAAACTTTCTGACGGTCACGAGCTGCCGCCATTCGTTGTCGTATCTGAGCAAATTCGCTCTGTTGTGTCTACCACAAGTTCTGGACCAGTAATCTGACTATCCCCCACCTCTGCCCAACAAAGAGGTGACCGGCATTTTCGCCCGTACAATGCCCCAAATGGAGCAGCTTTAATGCTGGTGTGGTAGCTGTTATTGTATGAAAATTCTACCAGTGGCATATGCTTTTCCCAGCCGTTGCCAAAGTCAATTACACATGCCCTAAGCATGTCTTCTAGGGTCTGGATGGTGCGTTCTGACTGCCCATCCGTTTGCAGGTGATAAGCTGTGTTCATATCTAATCGTGAGCCAAAGGACTTGTGCATTGCTTGCCACAGTTCTGATGTAAAACGTGCATCTCGATCCGAGATAATAGAGATGGGCACTCCGTGCCTCGAAACAACTTCCTTGAGATATACGTCTGCTAGGGTGGAGAACTTATCCATTTCCTTGATAGCCATGAAGTGAGCAGACTTTGTGAGTCGATCTACGATCACCCCAAAATAGTATCGTTACCGCGTTGTGATCTAGGCAGGCCAGCAACAAAATCCATGGAAATTTGCTCCCATTTCCATTGTGGTATCTCTGGTTGTTGAAGTGGGCCTGATGGTTTCTGGTATTCCGCCTTGACTCTCGCACAAGTCAAGCACTTGCTAACGTAGGTTGCTATGTGGGCCTTCATGCTAGGCCACCAATATGTAGTTTTGATATCGTGGTACATTTTATCCGAACCAGGATGTACTGAGTAGCGAGACTTGTGTGCCTCATCCATCACAAGTTCTCGTAAGTTGCCATAAAGTGGGACCCAAATGCGTCCTGTGACGTAGTAAGCACCGTCTTCCTTCTGTTCTAAGCGTTGCCTTGAGCCGTGTAGGGCTTCAGCCCTGACGTTTTCTGGTTTCAATGCTTCTACCTGAGCATCTCGTATCTTAGAAGGAAGACTAGACTGTATAGTGAGTTGTAAAGCTTGTACGTGCTTGGGCGCAGTGTCCTTTCGACTGAGGGCGTCAGCCACAACATTAGCTTTGCCTGGGTGATACCTGATCGAGCATTCGTAGTCATTCAGTAGTTCGACCCATCGTCGTTGTCGTATGTTAAGTTCCTTCTACTTGAAGATATGCTCGAGGCTCCTGTGATCAGTGTAGATGGCACACTTGGTACCGTACAGGTAATGTCGCCATATCTTAAGCGCAAAAACAACCGCTCCCAGCTCTAGATCGTGTGTAGTGTAGTTCTTTTCATGAACCTTGAGTTGGCGTGAAGCGTATGCTATAACTTTATCCCGTTGCATCAATACGCAACCAAGACCCTGAATGGATGCGTCGCAGTAAACCATGAAGTCGTCTGTGCCCTCTGGCAATGAAAGGATAGGTGCACTGCAAAGTCTATCCTTTAAGTGCTGAAACGCAAACTCCTGTGCATTTCCCCACCGATAAACAACGCCCTTCTGCGTTAGTGAAGTAAGAGGCTGTGCAATCTTGGAAAAATCCTTAATAAACCTCCTGTAGTAACCTGCCAATCCTAAGAATTGGCGAATTTCCGTTGGTGTGCGAGGTGCAGGCCAGCTCTTGATTGAATCTACCTTGGATGGATCAACATGAGTCCCATCCTTATTCACTACGTGGCCTAAGAAATGGACTTCACGAAGCCAGAAGTCACATTTTTGAGAACTTGGCGTACTGCTGCTCTGCTCGAAGGAGTTCCAAAATGAGTCGTAAATGTTGCTCGTGTTCCTCCTGACTCTTCGAATGGATCAGGATGTCGTCGATGACGATAATAACGAACTTGTCTAAGTAAGGCTTGCACACTCGATTCATCAAGTCCATGAAGACCGCAGGTGCGTTTGTCAGCCCGAAAGGCATAATCAAAAACTCGTAGTGACCATATCGAGTTCTAAAGGCTGTTTTGGAGACGTCCTCCTCTCGAACTCTCATCTGATGATATTCTGGTCTCAATTCGATTGGTCGAATAGGTCGTCGATGCGTGGGAGAGGATAGCGATCCTTCACAGTCACCTTGCTGAGTTCACGGTAGTCGATGCACATTCTGAAAGTACCGTCTTTCTTCTTCACAAACAGGACTGGAGCTCCCCAGGGCGAAGATCTAGGATGAATAAAGCCCTTATCCAAGAGTTCTTGTAGTTGCGTAGAGAGTTCTTTCAACTCTGATGGAGCTAATCGATAAGGTGCTCGAGTTATGGGTGCTGCTCCAGGAGCTTGTCACCATGAATTACCAAAGGTTCTTAACCAGCATGAGGAATGCGGACGATCTTTTCTTTGCAAAGGATCTCTGCTCGATGTTGAGGTAGCCAATCCATACCAATAAAGATGTCGAAATCATCACAACGTTGGGGTCATTCCTAGCATCATTCTGACCAATCACGAACACTCGACCATGGCCGTCGTTATTACCCCCGTTGTTGTCTCCACTATTGTTCCCGTTTCCTTGGTTGTGGTTCTGATTCTGATTCTGGTTCAGTCGTGGGTAGTGTCTCATGAAATGATCTTCAGCACCACACTGATAACATCCCTTGTTATCCTGCTGTTGCTGTTGACTTTGTGGAGCTTGTGGCTGCTGTTGCCGGTTCTGGTTTGCAGGACGTGAGCTTCTACAATCTTTGGCTCCATGACCAAGCTTGTTGCATCTCTAACGACGATATTTGTTGCACTGCCCGCTGTGGTGCAAATTACATCGATTGCACTTAGGGTGGTTTCCCTCGTATCCACCCTGACTTCGATTACCAAAAGACTGCTGACTAGGGCTCCTGTACTCGACTGAGATTGAACCGAAGTGAAACCCTTGCTTAAATTTCCATCCCACTTGCGTTTGTTGTCACTGGGAGTAGCAGAAGTGGTTGTAGTAGTACCAATATGCTTAGGCAGCTTGTTCTGTTCCACTGCCCGGTCAGTGGGACGATGAACAAAACAAGTAACATCCTGGATAGTAGCAAGGTTAGCAGAAGTCACATGACTTTGAATCTCTGGTACTAGGCCTTTGGGGTACAACCCAATGCGCTTGGTGGGAGGATCCACCATAGTTGGACATAACACTGCCAGTTCGTTGGATCGTTTCGTGTACGCTTCTATCTCTGACCCCGTCATCATCAGGTTAAAGAACTCCATTTCCAGTTTGTGGATGTCATCACAACTACGGTATTCACGTTTGGATCAGTTCCTTAAGAATCATTCCATGGGGTGGCATTAGCAGCCGCCAGCCCCAGCATCTGAACTTGCGCGTTCCACCAAGTTAGCGTAGTGCCTTCGAGAGTACCAGTGGCGTACTTCACCCTATGAGCCTCAGGGCATTCACACGTCTCTAAGACAGACTCGAGCTTTTCGAACCAATGGAGGAGTCCAACAACTCCTTTAGTGCCACTGAAAGTATTAGGACGACAGCCCATGAACGTCTTGAATGTGCATACAGGTGGCTAAGCGTCCTGACCTTGTTGCGCGAGGAAGAAGTGACAAGGTTAAGCGCAAGAGTTGGGTCATGAGAGTAGGATCTATCATCCTAGGTTAGGTTCGGAATAGCAGGTTATACCTCCTGCCTGGGCGGCTGCGAGTGCTGCCGTAATTTGTTCGTTGATAAGAGCCGTCAGTTGGCTTGAGTTAGGTTCACATGTTCCCTCATGATCTCACATCGAAGGAAACACAAATAGGAAAGGTGTCGCGAATGTGTGTAAGTGTAGAGTGACAGTAGGGAGCAAGCACAAATGTGTTTTCAAACTATAGTTGTTGCGTTCATCTAAGCATACCATGAGCAAAGTTCTATGCAATCTAGCAAGTAGGCAATATAAAACGTAAACCATATCACCTAGAATGTCGAGCCTTGCACGTGGAGTGAAGCGTCGTTGTGGATCGTAGAGCACTGTACAGGTTATAGTCTGGTTTTAACAAAAACATTTTCCTTTATTAAAACCAAGTTCTCTATAACCAATGGCTCTGATACCAATCTGTCACACCCCCAAAATCCACACGCGGAGTATCACCGCTTGGAGGCGTGACTGACCAGGATCAAGCCACCAATCATATTGAACAAATATATACGTAAACATAATTCAACCAAACAATATGAAAGGTGTTCAAAACCCAAAGCATAGTTAAGTGTTTAGCGGAAGCATTATTGTAAAACCCATAGCAAGTATTAAGTATGAAATAAGATAATGTTTATAGCATGGCACACACTGCCATGTCCCACAACGACTGTTCCTCCCCGTGCAAGCTCCATGAGTACCTAATGACCTGCAAGGCATGTAGCAACGAATCAACAACAAAGTTGAGCGAGTTCACAGATAGTTGTTTGGTTACAGTATTCATTTCATAAATCGTATATATTCGTTTTGTAAACCATGTATCGCGTTAATCCTTGCTGCCAGTCCAGGCATGCGTGCGATGATTAGTGGGGGCTTCCCATGTGTTACAAGACCACGCGTATCGACTGCTACGAAAATATAAGATGTGCCCTAAGTCAATGTCTACCAGCATTGACCCTTTGCCCATAGTCCATTAGTACACGCCCGTCCGACTGGCACGGTGTGAGGTTTGTTAAACCTAATAGCGCTATTAACTAATGACCCGCTCGCCCTAGGCCTCGGCGATTAAGTTGATAATTGAGGGACTTCCTTTGATAGAGATGATGGTCTTAAGATCGTGTACGTAGGCTTTACGTACGTGCCCTTCAATCCGAGGACAGTAGTAAGTATAACTGTACGTAGGTTTTACGTACGTGCCCTTCAACCGAGGACAGTAGTAATTTGTTTAATGGTAATAGTTGTACGAGTAGTTATTCCATCCCATTCCCAACCCCTGGGAATCCCATGCCTTGGCTAGTGTGAACTCACCTTGGTTTGCTCGGCAGATACACAGAAAGTCAAGCCTAGCAGCTAGTGGTCAACCACGTCCTAACATGGTTACCAATACAAGTCAGGTTTTGATTTCAAGTAGTGCATGCAAGCATCACATAGATAACACATAAGAAACACGTACAGATCATGGCAACATACATCAACATGTTCAACAATTAATAGCGTATTCAAGATTGGGCTCGCACAAGCTTTGTGGCCTTGTGCGAGTCATCCGTTGGATCCCATTACTACCCGGCCCAAAGTCAAGAAGCCTTCTGTTCTTTGGGCTTGACATTTACTGATTTCTTCACCTGCTTCTGAGATTCAGCCCTCGATCTTCTCATTGATCTCATTGAGCAATCTCTAGCAATATGGCCAATGATGTTACAATTAAAGCATCTCCTTGACTCAAATCTCCAACTCTGGCAGTTAACAGCAATGTGTCCTTGATAGCCGCATCTGTAACACACTCTGTTATCATACCAATCACCATGTTCAGTCCAAACATTCAGATCATAACACTGTTTGGCTTGGTGATAATCCTTGCTCCTCTTGTTTGTTGTTTTTGACTTTTGAGCACTGTGGTCCGACCTGCACCACTTATTGCCAACAATTTTAGAGTTTTCATTTTTCGATTTTTGTAATTTTTCATTGCGATTGGATGATCGATCTGATGAGCTTTTATTATCTTTTTGAACATTTTTCAAAATTTTCTCTTTTTGTTTTTGTTCCACTTTCTTCTTCAAAGGTTTTTGCTTAGAGCATTCTCCCTTTTTAGTTGATTGTGGAACAGTTTCTTGAAACTTTTCTTTTAACTTCAAAAATAAATTCTTTTTCTTCATTTTTTCATTTTCATCATCAGATTTCTCATCGCAATCTTC
The DNA here is from genome assembly GCA_030545235.1 of Helianthus tuberosus. NCBI lineage: Eukaryota > Viridiplantae > Streptophyta > Magnoliopsida > Asterales > Asteraceae > Helianthus > Helianthus tuberosus. Next base: position 81,919,096 of record CM060371.1, on the reverse strand, counting down.
AACTTTGACTTTGTCAAAGTTTGTGACATTGTCACTTATTGGATCATAATTAACTGGTTTTGGGCAAGGAATAGCTGAAGTATTCACAAACACCTTCAACTTTTCTTCCCATTCCTTGATTTTCTTTTGAGCACACTCTGCTTCCTTTTCAAGTCGAATAATCTTTTCAAGATGAGAATTAATTGCAATTTGTTTTTCAAGATTGTTTTTACCAAACAAATCTCTCTCATCTTCTAAAATTTTTATTTGACTTTGAAAATCTATTTCAATCTTTACCTTTTCATTTTCCAAATTGTGAATTTGATTTTTCAAAACATTTTCTGATTTTTTTAGATTTTTGTTTTCTAATGACAAACTCTCAACATCCTTCAAGAGTTTGTCATTTACAAATGTCAACATCTCATAATTTTTCAGCAAAACAAGAATATGTTTATCATCAACTTTTGTCTCAACCTTTAAAGATGAGATATTTTCAACCTGTTCCTTTTCCTTATGAACACTTTCATTCTTACTCTCTTCTTCTGGTGAATGATCAAAAATAGGTGCATCTTCTGCAACCTCTTCCTTTGACTCTGATTCAGGATTCACGAATACAGGTTTTTCAGATTCTTCTTTCTCAATCTTGACCGATGGAACTTGTTCAATCTGCTCAACTCTGATCTTTTCTTTAACAATAACTGCCTTTTGATTCTTTCTTTTTGCATCTTGTTTTTCTTTCAACTTTTCAATTTTATCGGCATAAAATAACTTTCCACTTCGTTGATCAGATGGAAGTTGTTGTTTAAGATTTTCAAGTTTTTGGATTTCTTCTTCATACTTGTCACCCTCTTCATCAGACGAATAATAAAAAAACCGGACCTTTTTCAACAACTTCTTTTGCTAAGACTGTTTCTTCTTCTTTCTTTGTCAGAATATACTGCTGAGATTCATAATGCACATAAGCCAACATTTCTTCAAAATCCATGTTTTCGGTAAACAATGAACTGTATCACCTTGTAAGAATACACCTGTCGACACAAACAAATAACAATCAGTTTAAAAATTTATCGATTAACAGAATAAGACTGGTACTTGAACTGATGATAATTCTGTGCGAACAGAAAGTTGACACACTGTGCGGACTGCTATGACCCAGATCAAATTCTAACGACCTTTTTCCAATGATCTCACTTTGTCCCTTTGAATGATGACAATTTGACCGTAAATTTCACTAATCCAACACTAAAACATCATATGATTGAATCGCTGATATTATGTTTTCAATGAATTTATGATATCACGTGATGTGGCTGACAATCTTTCAGAATCTCATGATGACCTTTCTTTTATAATAATGAACCGACTAAATCATTAAAGTCAATGACTTTAATTCACATGCAAACGTAATGATTTTGGAATATAATAGAACTAAGATTGGGCCGTTCAGAATCAAATCACATGGGCTTTCAATCACATGACAAGGGCTGACACAAATGACTTAATCTTGTGAATATCTCAAGTTGCCGACAACATCAATTGTCAAACTAAATTGATGATCGAACAATTTCCCTTAGCCGACAACTATTAGTACTATTTGATTCTCATTGGGCCTCAATGTTAAACATTCATAGGACCTTTTACTCCATTAACCGCCAACAACTATTCAATGTGATTGGGCCTCTAAATCCACTGAACCAACAAATGATTGGGCCTCTAAAATACACTTATCCGACAAGTTATGCACAATCCACTTAGTCTGACATTGTGAAAGTATTAAATGTATTCTGATAGAGCCGACAACAATTAATGCAACATCACATGCAAATTTTGAATGAAGCACACATGCTATCAACTGCAACACTAACTCATGATTTTCTTTTCCAATTACTGACAACAAATCATGTGATTATTCTGTTCGATGACTGACAAATACTTTGATGATCACAAGATCAAAATCTCAAAGTGAGCTTACAATGCTTCATATCGATATACAAATCCATCAAACATTCAACCACATCACAGCTATTACCTATGTTCGGTCCCATTACCCTTTACATGTGAACCAATTAGCTTATCATCCAATCATGTATCCTCATACAACATATGTTACCAGTGATTAACAAAAACCCTAATCACTATACAAGATCATAGCCATAATAATATCCTTTAACATATAGACATAGCAATATACGAACCACCATTCAACTGGGTTTTGAAATCATTCATAACATCTCTATCATGCAACCTTAGTTAAATATATAATAACCAATCATCAAAAAGAAACATTCGATCAATATTAAATCACCCATCTATCACGCATTCGGTTCATCACATATGTACGGAAATCAAATACATATTTCAACTCATGATTGTAGTTTTAGCACATGTCCACTAACAAGAAACCCTATTCGACCACACCACAAAATTATCATCAACTATTGTCAGATACTCCCATGTGTTTATTTATTCTATGTTGACTTTAACAACACAATGATCCATATAAATTGTTTAATATAAAACCATGATCCATCATATAACATCATCATACCATAACAATTAAAGTACTAACTGATTGGGATAAGATGAGAGTGTTCCGAATTCAAGAGCTTCGATGAGAATAGGATGACGTTTGGCGTCGGCTTTGAGAGAAGGTAGAGAGGTCGTAGGGTTTGTGTGTGTTATATTTTGCAAGTTGTGAGAAGTAACCCTATTGTAGGATCGAATTCGGACCTAAACGAGTCGTGTAGAAGAGTTTATCTCAGTTTGAACGGCGGAAACAGACAAACCGAGTACAATTCAGCGAGAATTCACTTTAATATGTTAATTCTATTAAACTGAATGACGTTTACAATCCGATCAACACTTCGGCAGCACTTCGTGACTCACCGGAAGACAACACCTAGAACTATGTGTGAGGATCGCTTATGATGACTATATATAGGAGATCTGGTCCGCTTTTACATACATGAACATATAAGCGGACCTCACCTTTGACATAAAAGCGAACCTCATCTAGACATATGAGAGGTCCTCAAAATGACATATAAGCGAACCTAACATGAAATACTTTGACCGAAATCTAAACTTTAACAATCTAAAACTTTTGTCTTATATGTAAGGATGTCATTGTGACATCACTTTGATGATGTCATGATGACATCATACTTGAACATCTTCGCAACGAACTGAGACACGTCTGAAGACGTAGACGACAGACGGATGCACCAACAAACTCCCCCTAGGATGTTGACGGAGTCTTCAGTGTCGAGTCTTTGCATCTTTAGTCTTTATCAGTCCTCTCTAACTCTTTGAAGTGTCTGACAGTGTAAGTATCCTTAAATCTTCTCTCTTTCTCTTTTCATCACCAACAAACTCTTCACGAACAATCTCTACTCAGATGTCTTCAGACTCCCCCTTTCGATATGCTGGGATCGCAGTCTGGCTTGATGAAAACACAGAGTCATCAGGTATCGAAACCTGACACTCTATCTTCAGGTTTAAGATCGAAACCTGGCTATACCTGCACATGCTCTACCCAAAAATAAATTTTCTAATGATAACTTGAACACAATCAGACATCATTCAAAAATATCACAAAAATGATTTACCATTTATAGACTCTGATGAACCATTTGAAAAAAAATATCATTTTCATGTTAAAAAAAACAACACACTCTCCCAAACCATTTGTTCATCATGTTTAGCACTTGAAATTTTGAAAATCAGCTTTTCAATATCAGTTGTCAAAAATCTTTTTGAAATTTTCAAAATTTTATGCTAAAACACACTGAAAATCTTTTTGGAATTTTTGAATAGAATGAAATGCAGTAAAGAAATATTTACAGACAATTTTTTTGTGAGTTTGTGTAAGAGGATCATATCAGTTTTTGAGACAAATCACCAACACCGTTAAGCTTCATTTCATTTTAAGCTCTAAACGATTCACTTAGATTGTCAGTATACTTGTCCACTTAAATTTTCACACAAAGTTCAATTGATCCGAGATACGATATTAATGTTTTAAGCACTTGAACTTATCCGTGTGTCCCACTACTTGAATATACTCCTGTATCCAGATCCTAATATTCAGTCTTACAGGTGAGTATACCACAGATGATATCTGTCAGGGGAATAAATTATAGTACGAGGGCCGTGAGAGCTCAGGTCGATCTTTCGATACGCAGAGAGATGACGGCTTCGACTTTTGGTGTGTCCCCTTTAGAGGATCTTTTGCATTACAACAGTAGCGACTATCAATTTTATTGTTTCATCAGCTTGCTGAGGGCGATGCTATGTTTCAAGCATTTGCAGAAAGCATTATCCGAGGACTAGGTCAGAAATTTCTTTCAGCAGAAGTCCCGGGATAATACCCCAGATATCACTGAGCATAAAGACCTAGTATCTCAGAATAAGGGACCTTTCAAACAAGATTTCGGGGGTTACCCATATATCCGAGAGATGTTTCCCCACGATATAAGCAAGTTTTGAATTTAGGTTTATATCTCGTCACAATCTACTAAATGTGTAAAAACCTACTGGCACATCATCAGTGAGACCGTTTGTCACTTTTTATCTTACCAATTCTTTAGCATGCTGTGATCGTCCACTGATGTACTATCATTTCCTCTTTTATACAACAAAACTCATTTTTGATTTTATCATGTTTTTGGCTTTTTCAAATTTTCAAATGTTTTTGGATTTTCTAAAATTTCTTACTCCCCCTAAAATGCAAACACATTTTAGGAAATTTGAAAATAAACTGTACAATAAACTTGACAACCGATATTGAATTGCTTCAATTCGCCATCCACTTGGCATAAACAATCAGAACTCCCCCTCAAACTATTTTCCCATTTAGATTTCAAAACACTTAAGTTTGTTTTAATCAAATGGTTTTTCCGGAAAATAAGTTTGATTTTACCACTTGTAAAGTTGGGGATGTGGTTCATCATATTGTCTTCAACCACTTGTAGAAAATCAAGTACAACTTAATGTCCTTGATTTACCACTTGTACCAAAAACACAATCAAATACAAAGAATAATGCTGATTCCTGATCCACAATTACCAACTTGGGATCTCCGGCAAGTCAGGTTTTTCATTTAAACAGATTCACCCAAGCCTGACGGTCCTTGGGTGATTTCAAATTCTTGTTCAACAATGGTGGAAAATTTGCATCATCCATTGTTAGACCTGAATTCTCATTTTTTTTCTCAACAAATGGCTCCTCTGGCTTTACCACACCAGATTCATCGCCTGAATGTGGCTTGTCTGACTTTGATGAGCCAGATTCATCGCCGACATGTGGCTCCTTTGTTTCCATAGAAACAAATTCATCGCCAGAAAATGAAAATTTTACTTTCTTTGTTTTGTTAATCTCTTGATTAACCACTTTCTCTTTCTTCAAAATCCCTTTCGTCCTCAGATTTGTATCTGATGAATTTGTCTTGCTTGACTTTGCAGTTAAGGGAGTTGATTCATCAGAACTCTTATTCGATTTATCCGGTGAACCCGAGGACAAGATCTTCTCTAGATACTCTCTAGCCTTCTTTCTCTTCTTCCTCAGTCTGTCTTTCTGCCCCTGAGAAAGTTTCACTTTCATTTCTTGAACTTTAGGTTCTTGAACCTTCTGTTCTTTGGGCTTGGCATTTACTGATTTCTTCACCTGCTTCTGAGATTCAGCCCTCGATCTTCTCATTGATCTCATTGAGCAATCTCTAGCAATATGGCCAATGATGTTACAATTAAAGCATCTCCTTGACTCAAATCTCCAACTCTGGCAGTTAACAGCAATGTGTCCTTGATAGCCGCATCTGTAACACACTCTGTTATCGTACCAATCTCCATGTTCAGTCCAAACATTCAGATCATAACACTGTTTGGCTTGGTGATAATCCTTGCTCCTCTTGTTTGTTGTTTTTGACTTTTGAGCACTGTGGTCCGACCTGCACCACTTATTGCCAACAATTTTAGAGTTTTCATTTTTCGATTTTTGTAATTTTTCATTGCGATTGGATGATCGATCTGATGAGCTTTTATTATCTTTTTGAACATTTTTCAAAATTTTCTCTTTTTGTTTTTGTTCCACTTTCTTCTTCAAAGGTTTTTGCTTAGAGCATTCTCCCTTTTTAGTTGATTGTGGAGCAGTTTCTTGAAACTTTTCTTTTAACTTCAAAAATAAATTCTTTTTCTTCATTTTTTCATTTTCATCATCAGATTTCTCATCGCAATCTTCAACTTTGACTTTGTCAAAGTTTGTGACATTGTCACTTATTGGATCAGAATTAACTGGTTTTGGGCAAGGAATAGCTGAAGTATTCACAAACACCTTCAACTTTTCTTCCCATTCCTTGATTTTCTTTTGAGCACACTCTGCTTCCTTTTCAAGTCGAATAATCTTTTCAAGATGAGAATTAATTGCAATTTGTTTTTCAAGATTGTTTTTACCAAACAAATCTCTCTCATCTTCTAAAATTTTTATTTGACTTTGAAAATCTATTTCAATCTTTACCTTTTCATTTTCCAAATTGTGAATTTGATTTTTCAAAACATTTTCTGATTTTTTTAGATTTTTGTTTTCTAATGACAAACTCTCAACATCCTTCAAGAGTTTGTCATTTACAAATGTCAACATCTCACAATTTTTCAGCAAAACAAGAATATGTTTATCATCAACTTTTGTCTCAACCTTTAAAGATGAGATATTTTCAACCTGTTCCTTTTCCTTATGAACACTTTCATTCTTACTCTCTTCTTCTGGTGAATGATCAAAAATAGGTGCATCTTCTGCAACCTCTTCCTTTGACTCTGATTCAGGATTCACAGATACAGGTTTTTCAGATTCTTCTTTCTCAATCTTGACCGATGGAACTTGTTCAATCTGCTCAACTCTGATCTTTTCTTTAACAATAACTGCCTTTTGATTCTTTCTTTTTGCATCTTGTTTTTCTTTCAACTTTTCAATTTTATCGGCATAAAATAACTTTCCACTTCGTTGATCAGATGGAAGTTGTTGTTTAAGATTTTCAAGTTTTTGGATTTCTTCTTCATACTTGTCACCCTCTTCATCAGACGAATAATAAAAAACCGGACCTTTTTCAACAACTTCTTTTGCTAAGACTGTTTCTTCTTCTTTCTTTGTCAGAATATACTGCTGAGATTCATAATGCACATAAGCCAACATTTCTTCAAAATCCATGTTTTCGGTAAACAATGAACTGTATCACCTTGTAAGAATACACCTGTCGACACAAACAAATAACAATCAGTTTAAAAATTTATCGATTAACAGAATAAGACTGGTACTTGAACTGATGATAATTCTGTGCGAACAGAAAGTTGACACACTGTGCGGACTGCTATGACCCAGATCAAATTCTAACGACCTTTTTCCAATGATCTCACTTTGTCCCTTTGAATGATGACAATTTGACCGTAAATTTCACTAATCCAACACTAAAACATCATATGATTGAATCGCTGATATTATGTTTTCAATGAATTTATGATATCACGTGATGTGGCTGACAATCTTTCAGAATCTCATGATGACCTTTCTTTTATAATAATGAACCGACTAAATCATTAAAGTCAATGACTTTAATTCACATGCAAACGTAATGATTTTGGAATATAATAGAACTAAGATTGGGCCGTTCAGAATCAAATCACATGGGCTTTCAATCACATGACAGGGGCTGACACAAATGACTTAATCTTGTGAATATCTCAAGTTGCCGACAACATCAATTGTCAAACTAAATTGATGATCGAACAATTTCCCTTAGCCGACAACTATTAGTACTATTTGATTCTCATTGGGCCTCAATGTTAAACATTCATTGGACCTTTTACTCCATTAACCGCCAACAACTATTCAATGTGATTGGGCCTCTAAATCCACTGAACCAACAAATGATTGGGCCTCTAAAATACACTTATCCGACAAGTTATGCACAATCCACTTAGTCTGACATTGTGAAAGTATTAAATGTATTCTGATAGAGCCGACAACAATTAATGCAACATCACATGCAAATTTTGAATGAAGCACACATGCTATCAACTGCAACACTAACTCATGATTTTCTTTTCCAATTACTGACAACAAATCATGTGATTATTCTGTTCGATGACTGACAAATACTTTGATGATCACAAGATCGAAATCTCAAAGTGAGCTTACAATGCTTCATATCGATATACAAATCCATCAAACATTCAACCACATCACAGCTATTACCTATGTTCGGTCCCATTACCCTTTACATGTGAACCAATTAGCTTATCATCCAATCATGTATCCTCATACAACATATGTTACCAGTGATTAACAAAAACCCTAATCACTATACAAGATCATAGCCATAATAATATCCTTTAACATATAGACATAGCAATATACGAACCACCATTCAACTGGGTTTTGAAATCATTCATAACATCTCTATCATGCAACCTTAGTTAAATATATAATAACCAATCATCAAAAAGAAACATTCGATCAATATTAAATCACCCATCTATCACGCATTCGGTTCATCACATATGTACGGAAATCAAATACATATTTCAACTCATGATTGTAGTTTTAGCACATGTCCACTAACAAGAAACCCTATTCGACCACACCACAAAATTATCATCAACTATTGTCAGATACTCCCATGTGTTTATTTATTCTATGTTGACTTTAACAACACAATGATCCATATAAATTGTTTAATATAAAACCATGATCCATCATATAACATCATCATACCATAACAATTAAAGTACTAACTGATTGGGATAAGATGAGAGTGTTCCGAATTCAAGAGCTTCGATGAGAATAGGATGACGTTTGGCGTCGGCTTTGAGAGAAGGTAGAGAGGTCGTAGGGTTTGTGTGTGTTATATTTTGCAAGTTGTGAGGAGTAACCCTATTGTAGGATCGAATTCGGACCTAAACGAGTCGTGTAGAAGAGTTTATCTCAGTTTGAACGGCGGAAACAGACAAACCGAGTACAATTCAGCGAGAATTCACTTTAATATGTTGATTCTATTAAACTGAATGACGTTTACAATCCGATCAACACTTCGGCAGCACTTCGTGACTCACCGGAAGACAACACCTAGAACTATGTGTGAGGATCGCTTATGATGACTATATATAGGAGATCTGGTCCGCTTTTACATACATGAACATATAAGCGGACCTCACCTTTGACATAAAAGCGAACCTCATCTAGACATATGAGCGGTCCTCAAAATGACATATAAGCGAACCTAACATGAAATACTTTGACCGAAATCTAAACTTTAACAATCTAAAACTTTTGTCTTATATGTAAGGATGTCATTGTGACATCACTATGATGATGTCATGATGACATCATACTTGAACATCTTCGCAACGAACTGAGACACGACTGAAGACGTAGACGACAGACGGATGCACCAACACCTATCTCCTAAGTGTTATGCGCATAAAAGAGAGTGGGCCGAACCCCAACTTGGGTTGCCCAATAGATCCGAATGCAAGAGTGTAGCCCGAATGGGCTTGTGCGATCGGGTTGCGTTGTGCGTTCACATAATACATACACTCACATAACATATAACACATATCATCTTATTAAATCAACATGTCAATTAATTACACTAAGTTCACATTCGTTGCATTAAGCACATAGATAAGTTCGGAAATACGAGTTGTCACACAAATAGAGATCATCCAGTTGACATGATACTTGGAGATCCTACTGCAGGTGTTCAGACGAGAAGGAGCATAGCTGAAAATTCTGGTTTATTTGTTTTGATTGAAAAGACTGGGATAGTGAATGAATGCTTGTATAGTTGCTTTATTTCCCAAGAGGAGCCGAAGAACATTCAGATGGCTCTTAAAGACAATTCATGGGTTGAAGCTATGCAAGAGGAATTGGCCCATTTTGCGAAGTTGAAGGTTTGGGAGTTAGTGGACCTTCCTAAAGGTGAAAGGGAGATTGGCACTAAATGGGTATTTAGGTGCAAGAAGGATGAAAGAGGTATTGTCACACGCAACAAGGCTCGGTTAGTGGTAAAAGGGTTCAATCAACAAGAAGGGATAGATTACAATGAAGTGTTTGCACCAGTGGCAAGGTTGGAGGCGATTCGTTTGTTTCTTGCTTTTGCTTCTTTCAAGGGCTTTAAAGTTTTTCAACTAGATGTGAAGAGTGCATTTCTTTACGGGAAAGTCCAAGAGGTGGTGTATGTCTCACAACCAGATGGGTTCGTAGATCCAGACTATCCAGATCGAGTGTACAAACTTGATAAGGCTTTGTATGGGTTACATCAAGCTCCCAGGGCGTGGTACGAGACACTGTCTACACATCTGATAAAGAATGGTTTTGAAAGAGGTCAGATTGACAGTACACTGTTCATAAAGAGAAAGAAGGAAGATTTTTTGCTGGTACAGGTGTATGTGGATGACATCATCTTTGGGTCATCAGATGAAAACATGTGTAAAGAGTTTGAACAGGTGATGAAGAGCAAGTTTGAAATGAGTGCTATAGGTGAGCTGTCTTACTTTCTTGGATTGCAAGTTGAACAGAAGGAGGATGGGATGTTTATTCATCAAACGAAGTATGTGTATGACATTTTGGATCGGTTCAAAATGAATGATTGCTCTACTTTCAACACACCCATATGTGAAAATCACAATCTTGGCCCAAATCATGAAAGCACTGAAGATGTTGATCCTACTCAATACAGGGCAATGATTGGTTCTCTAATGTACTTGACTGCTTCAAGACCTGACATCATGTTTGCCGTATGCTTGTGTGCCATATATCAGGCAAATAAAAAAGAGTCACATATGAAAGCAGTGAAGCGTATTCTTCGTTACTTGAAGGGGAAACCAAAACTTGGGTTGTGGTATCCAGCTGATAGTGATCTGAGGTTTGTTGCTTACACTGATTCTGACTTTGGAGGATGCAAATCAAACAGGAAGTCTACAACTGGTGGTTGTCAGTTCTTAGGAGGCAGGATCGTGTCTTGGCAATGCAAGAAGCAATCCTGTGTATCTACATCTACGTGTGAAGCTGAATATATTGCTGCGGGTAGCTGTTGCTCTTAGGTTCTCTGAATTCAACAGCAGATGCGCGATTACGGTTTGGATTTCACTCGTACTCCTATTATGATAGATAATAATGCCACTATTTCAATCACAAACAATCCCGTAAAGCACAGTAGAACTAAACATATTGACATACGTCATCACTTTATACGGGATTGTGCTGAAAAGAGCTCATTGAATTACATCGAGTCGACACACTAGATAACCTTGCTGATCTTTACACAAAAGCTTTTGATCGAGCTCGCTTTAAACACTTAGTCGAACTCAACGGGATGAGGAATCCTGAATAACTGGTTTTTCATAAGAATTTTGTAAATATTTTATTGCTTTCTTAAAAATAAAAAATACAAAAACATTGAAAAATCAAAAACATAAAAAAATAGAAAATAAAAAATGAGTTATCACTGTGTGAAAAGGAAGAAATGATAGTACATCAGCAAGTTAGACTGTCACACTCAAACTGAATTAAAATGTTTAAGTGTGATAGCAGCTTCATCATATGATGTACCAGTAGGCAAAAGCATGAAATAATCAACTTACCAAAGTGATATAAACATAAATGCACTGAGTATGAGTGGAGAACACATCAGTGGTGTATGGTTTAATGACCTTAAATCTTGCGTTGATAGATTGCCAAAATCTGAAGTTTTGGGTCTTTATACTGCTTATTTCATCTGGGGATATCAGGGGTGTCCTTCTGCTGCATCCAGATACATGCTGACCTAGGCACACCCAGGATATCTTAAAAGAGCTAAAAATGCCAAAACCCGGAAAATGAAGAGAGTCATTCATAAAGTGCAAAATGCATAATTCGTACCAAAAAAATGGTATTTGTCATAGCCCTCGTTAGATATTTTGGTCTCTTTGCTGTACAGAAGTACTGACCTGTTCACCAATTATCTAAACGATGAAAACATAACGGACGAATTCAGTATACTCACCTACTACGATGAATCTTTGTGCATACCTTGATCGCGGGGGTATATCCTGAAGTGGGACACACTAATATACCAGATTTAATATTACCTTAACGTATCATACGGTAATGGTACTTGAAATGTTCATGCATTTGTTTAAGTGGAAAAACATACTGGTAATCGTCTTGAACTCTTTTCACGAAAAATTACAAAAAAGAATTAACAAATGGTGTGATACAGTTTGATTGGGCTGATATGATCTTCTTACCGGTGATTCTCACAAAAATAGAGTGTTTATTGCTTTTCGTATTTATTTGCTTTCAGAAAATACAAAAATACAAAAATAGTGTCTTTTTCTGTTAAAATTCTTAATGTACGGAAAACTGTTATTCTTGGAGGAATTGTTACCGATAGGGGGAGACAGTGTTAGTAAGTGGGTTCAAAATTTTTAAATCATGCAGGTTATAAGGTGTTTGTTTAAAAGTTGTGTGTGTTGGTATTGAATTGGAAAATGCTTAATCTGTTACAGTTTAACTAATCTCTTGAATAATAATAATTTGTTTAACTCATGTTGAAAAATTCTTATGGTTTCTCGAGATGTTTGTTTTATAGTAAACATATTGAAGCAGTGTGTTGCTGAGAAATTGCTGTGAAGATGAGAGTTTGACTGGATGCATGGTAGAACCTCCTTTCTACATTGCAGACAAAGTTGAAAAGTTAAAGATTGCTATACAAATGCTGAACTGGAGTTTACTCAAAGTGCTAATGTCTTGAAGATTTGGTGATTGGATGCATCAGCTTAGGGGGAGTCTGTTGCTGCCAGGAGCTGTTAAAGCTGAAGCTATCCAAAGACTAAAAGACAGCGAGATTCTGAAGACTGAAGTTACCTTTGTGAGCTATTGTCAAGGGGGAGTTTGTTGGTGCATATTTGTGACAACAGCTTAGATTTGGTCTTTGGATATCTTGTAATTAGTAAAACGATAAACAATTAGCGGGTTTAGCTTTGTAATAGTTAATTAAGAGTGATTGGGCCAAACCAAACCCACATAGGGGGATGGTAGGCGAAATAGGCCTAGCCCATAACCTAGCCCATGTGCAAAGCTTTGTCCTATATAAACAAAGCTTAGCATTAGGGTTTAGGTTAATCATCTAATCACCTAGTTAGCTTTTGGAGAGAATTCGTGAAAGAGAAAGGCTTGGAAGAATTTGGAGATCTTGATTGATTGTAATTGTTTGAAGATAATCAATAAAGATCGGGTTTAAAGTGATTTTTGTTTCTACACGTTTTCTGTGAAATCTGATCTAGGGGATTCCGCACTCTAGGTTAGATCGACGATTCTGTTATGATCCGCACGGGTTACGAGACCTACAATTAATTATCTTTCAATATTCCGACCCTTTAGGATTGTATCCTTGCTGACTCAAACTACTGGGTTGAGGGTAACGTCACCTTCAAAAGAGGGGCCTACTATTATAACTAAGATAATCTCTTAAAAAGTGCAAAAGTGTGAAAATCATCAAAGGTTTCACTAAAGGCGAGTCGGATCCAAGTGATTCATCTTGTCTATCTGTTTTTATTTTATTTTTATTTTTCAGCATTTTTAGTTTTTATTTTCATGTTTAAAACCTTTTCTAAAATTTTTGATTTGATTAGACGTTGAGGATAAACCAGTACTAAAAGCTCTTGTGTCCTTGGACGACCGCGGTATCTTACCAACGCTATACTATGCTCACGATGGGTGCACTTGCCCATATGTGTGTTTAGTGTTAGTAAAATATTGTGTTTTATAAATTTAAAACTTGACTAAAGTGTTAAAAAGGGCTTAAAATATAACTAAAAATATATTCACACCGACACACATCAAGTTTTTGCCGGGGACACAAGGATTTTAAGAAAGTTAGGAATCAACGGCCTAATCGTTTTTCTTATTTTTCTGTTTTTTAGGATTTTTCTTAATTTTTCAACTTCTGCAGAGCTCAGCACGGGGCCGTGCCCGCTGAACACGCCCCCGTGCCCAATCTTTGGTACTGACAATCCTGTTTTAAGTCAGACAGTAGCTAAACACGGGGCCGTGCCCACTAAACACACCCTGTGCCCAAGTTTCAGATACTGAAAACAGAGCCATAAGATTCCGACGGTTGGTAATTTCTGACACAAACATGAGTGATACTGATAATTTTTACTTTCGCTCCTCTTATGGTACGTGGTGTCAAATATGTGGCGGAACTCATGAAGATTTAAAATATTATTTTCTAAATTACAATCCCCACTATATAGACCCATTGTTTTCCTATAGCCTTAAGATGGGCGAAAGTAAAAACAATCCCTATCTCTCCCTCGAATGCTCTTAATCATCCCTTCTAGATGAAATGATTCTTGAAGAATCATTTCAAATGGAAGAACTAATTCTCCGATGGATAAAAGAACTTGAGATGGATATAACTAATTCATCTCAAGACGACGATCAAGGAGAATTAGTGAGATCGCATTCGGATTATAACAACATCGTTGCTCCCAGAATCACCTCTAACTCTTGCGAGGACTTGAGCGATAGTCGTCCCTGTGTCGATTGTGCCGTGAAGGACTCCCCATCGGTTTCCGCCGATGCATACATAGACCTGAGCGATTCGGCATATACCTTCTTTAACGAGAGCCCGGATAAGGGAAATAAAGGTTGGTCTTGCCCACCGGTATTTAGCTTAGGAATCACCCTTTCCGATAACCTCTTGCGTTCTTGTCTAAAACTAGGGCAACTTAGGTATCTCAGGCACTTCGGTGTTGTTCCGTCCAGTAAAGAACCACCCGATCCGGATAAACTCCTTAAAATAGACAAAACTTCATAAACACTTCTAGCCACGGGGCCGTGTCCAGGTCAGCACGCCCCCGTGTCCACCCAAAGATTCCCATCTGACTTTTGGTCAGAATACGGACAAAAAGTGTCAGAAATTTGTCTGCACACGGGGCCGTGTCCAGCATGCTGTCGTTTTCTATAAATGCAGCAAGATTCCTGCACTCCTGGACCCATTCTAAAGACAAAGATCTGGTGGGATCTTCACATATACCATACTAGGTATATTCTAAAGAAGGTTCTCAACAACCATCTTGTCTTTTCTACTTTTGTCCATTGCCTTCTTCTTCATTTCTCCTCAAAACCTCCATTAAAGTTTGAAAATCTCTATGTTTTCAAACTTTATTGTAATATTTGTTAGGTTTTTATTCAAGGAATCTTGTCAAAAATAAGTTTTAAAACACAGTTTTAAGTTATTTCTGCTTAAAATATCTTCAAAAGTCAGAAAAATAATTTAAAGCTCCAAGATTCCTTGTTTCAAAAACCTGCAGAGAGGTGAACATGGGGCCGTGCTTAGCGAGCACGGGGCCGTGTTCGAGGTACTATTTCATTAAATTGAACTCTTTCCGGTTTGTTTTCTTAAAATGTCGAGCAGAAATAGCGGAACATCTTCATCACACTCCAGGAACAACCGACAAGGAAGAAGGCCATCGGTAGAAGACTCTCTCGTCAACAACGTATATGCCTTGAGAGAGACCATAGAAGAAATGACGGGGGTTGGGGAAGCTTTGGTCGACCGTATCAATCATTTGACGGTGGGGCTAGAAGGATGTCTCCGAGAAGTCAACCTTTTGCACCAAAGGTTGAATATTCTCACTTCACCTCCTTTGGTACCAATCTGTCACACCTCGATATTTCCACGTATTACCGGTGGGGAGTATCGTGACGTAGTTGATATCATCATAGTCAATTAATCACAGTTTAATGCGCAGCGGAAGTCTAAAAGTAATTTATACAAACCGAGTTGAAAGTAACATAAAAATATTACACAACGGATTGTAAGTGGATCCACAGGCGGATCTAAAATAAAAGGAAATATTGCTCAACAGATTTAAGCATCAAAAGCTTGCAAGATTCTTTATTTGATACTAGGAGTAGCCAGCCCATAACGCGTAGTACCTGCACTTAACTTTTTTGAAAAATACGTCAGTTTACACTGGTAAATACAATTAACTGGCTCTT
Organism: Helianthus tuberosus; assembly: GCA_030545235.1. Classification (NCBI taxonomy): domain Eukaryota; kingdom Viridiplantae; phylum Streptophyta; class Magnoliopsida; order Asterales; family Asteraceae; genus Helianthus; species Helianthus tuberosus. Next base: position 81,903,079 of record CM060371.1, on the reverse strand, counting down.
TTTGAAAAAATGTTTATAAAATTGATTTAAATGCGCAGGTCACAAAATTCTTTTATAACTTGGGACAATTATTTAAATAATCTTGTATACAGTTTTATATGTTTGTCGTCCATTCGGGACCTAGTTAGAAGACCCGGATTAGATTAATTGACACACCACAAGTATATGCCCACAAGAGATATGAGATACCGTTTATACATACGCAACTGTCAGGTGTATGCCTACACCCCGTGCTTAAGCCGTGGCCATTTCTAATAAATGAGCCAAGGATATCCAGGACATGGTCATTAACCCCCCAAAGGCATTGCATCAAACAATACAGATTAAAACGGGTTATTTCAATAGCTTAACCACTAATCGATTAAACATTCAATACTCGACCAAGCGGTATTATTATAATACCGTATCCCAAGCCCGTATAACGGAAAATAAGTTAAAAGTATTTACCTGAGCAAAAATATAAATTTATCCTCAGCCGTATATCAATCAGCAAGTACAAGTATCTTTTACTGGGCTCCTAATCTAGAACGAAGGTTTTAATAACCTATTAGATTCCTAACGGGTCTTATTTAAGTTATAACTTAGACCGGTTAGTTTTAAAGAAAAGTATACGGTTCAAAACGCAAGATTAAGCGAAGAACGAAATAGGATGTGATTTAGACCCAACAAGTATGGGGACTTGTATAAAATGGGTAAACTAAACATATTCTGGATTTTGAAGTAAAAATGATAAAGTTTGACCTGTTTCGGTTAATTTATGCAAACTAGTTACATAAACCGTACCGAACGCGAAAAATGCATAACGGGTAACCAAATGAGTCATGAACAAGTTCCACAAGTTAATATGCTTTTAATATGTTGTGATATCAGTAGGATATCTTCCATTATGCCCAAAACGAATTTAAAATCAATTTAAGTCGTAGGGGTATTTTGGTCATTTAGAGTTTATAAAAGAGGTTAAATAGTAATCTGAGGTTCTGGTCTAAAATGATCAGTAAAAATATTTATTTTTACAAGTTATATCAGTAAGATATTGTATATATGTGAAATTTATCATTTATAGCCAAACCATACACCGTAGGGGCATTTTGGTCATTTCACATGAGCTTTAAGGGTCAAATTTGGAAATCCGAGTTTAAAACTTTTGCTTACTGTTAAAGTATAAAAATCTTCTTATAATATCAGTAGGTAACGATTCTTAAGTGTCAAATATAGTTTTAACCCATACTATGCGTTTAAAAAGCGTAAAAGTCGGTATTTGACGATTTTCGGGTTATTTAAGGAAATCTGAGATTTTAATCAGTCTCTAATGCTTAAAATATTTTATTTAACATATGAAATTAGTAGAAAAAGGTTTGGTATCAAAAGGTTATGTAAAACTCATTTTATCCAAGAAAAGGGCAATTTTGTCAATACCGAATTCATACTAAAACTCTATAATATAATTAGTATAGAATTTGGAAAAGATTTCCAAAAATCCCCAAATATAATATTATATCAGTAGGTATAAAGTTTGGTGACAAAAATTGGGTTTGAATATGATTTATACTAAAAATGCCATTTAATTAATAAAAAGCTTTCAATTTACGATAACGAGCATAACTCCTATTTTAGACCATAAACTGATGTCAAATTTTTAGGACATGCTTATAAATCAGTAATAAAGGTTTTTTGTCCTCTCACATTTTCAAAAATCTCGTTTTTATATCAAGAGGGCATAATGGTCAACTTTTAAGCATTTAACTGAAACATGCAAATGATTCAGATTTTCAAAGGAACCATATAGTATAATCTCATAGGGTTATACTAACAGGTAATATGGTCCTAAGGGAACCCTAAGGCATATCTAAACTAAGCTAAATCGAGTCAGAACTGAAAGTCAAAGAAAAAGTCTACTTTTGTGACTTTCGGTTCCGAACCGAGCCTAAACTCAGAATTATCGGATTGAACATGCCTAAACATGTTCTTATATTATTTACCAAGTTATTTAAGTGTTAAAACATGCTCCATAACCTCTGCATTATTAGTTATGAAGTAATTTGTAAAAACTGACCCGTTTGACTTTTTATTAATAAGTTTGACCCGACAATTGACCAAGTAAAAGTGATAATTAGTAGGTGCCCTTTTAAGGGTTTATTACCTACATAATTACCAACTCATAGCCACTTTTAATTCGAATAATGGCTGGACCGTTTGTGATTAATCACAAAGTCAAAGCTTAATTACGATAACTTTGACTTTCGGTCATTAAGCTAATAAAACTTAAACTTAGGAAGCTAAGAACACTTACTATGGTCCTTAGGACGAATTTGAAACTTGAGAAAGCTTCCTTAAGCTCCAGGAGTCTTCAGATAGAGAGTTGTGAAGTAAAACTTCAAATGTGCCGATGAACAAGTGAAGAACAAGTGCCTTATATAGGAATTTTGAGTCTCCAAGATCAATCCATATTTCCCTATGTTGCTTTCAGATGTTCCCAGGTGTCCCTAGTGCATGAAAAACCATTTGCTCAGTCCATGGTATCGAAAATTTGCATGCAAAGGCGGTGGAACTAGTTGAACCTGCAGCTGTGAAGGTCTTTTGTCGCTGGCACCTATGTCGCGGGCCGCGTAGACCCCAGTAGGAGGGTTATGCGCCCCGCGAGGCTCCCTTCTAACCGGATAAAAACTTTCATTAATTGCAATTTCAGTCCCTGGTCCATTTTTAGTTTAAATAACTTCCATTTATTGAACTTATGACCCCCATAGTTAACTATTAAGGGCCTTGGGTCATATACTAACTCCGTTAAGTCCCCAGTTAGTTGTAAGATCACCCGAAAAGTCTTGTTTTCTTCAAAAATCCATGAAATCACTATCCAATGTTCTTGAGAGCAAAATATACAAATATTACAATGCTTTTGGGATTGTAAAAAGGTCACTCAGAGGTAACTTTTAACATGTTGACACTTTTAACCCCTATACTTTGCAAAGTTTTAAATTTAAGGTCAAACGACTTTCAATGTTTGATAATTTATTCATTAAGGAATACGAACATCACGTAAGGTCATTCAGAGGCACACGTTAGGCATGTTGATACTTTTGATCCATCCACACACGTCTTTACACTGTTTGACAATTTTTGTGCCTCAGAATCAATTTATTATACGTTTAAAGTCCATGACACGTGTCTTTATTATATTGGACATGATTTTACGAGGTGTTACATCCTCACCCCCTTAAAAGAAATCTCAACCTCGATATTTACTGAAATAAATGAGGGTATTTCTGTTTCATTGTGGATTCAACCTCCCACGTGTATTCTGGGCCTCTACGGGCATCCCATTTCACCTTTACAATCGGCACGTGCTTTCTTCAAAGCTTCTTAACCTGTTGATGCTTGATCGACAAAGGTTTTTCAACGAACTTCAAGCTCTCATCTATCTGCACGTCCTTGTGCGACATTGCTAGCGACTCATCGGCTAGACATTTCTTTAGGTTGCAGATGTTGAATACGTTATGTATTCCACTATGCTCTTCTGGAAAATTTAACTTGTAAGCCACAGTTCTGACACATTCGATGTTCTCGAATGGTCCTATGTATCTTGGGCTAAGCTTGCCATTTTTGCCAAAACGCATCACCCCCGTCCAGGGTGATAACTTGAATAGCACTTTATCTCCTACCTAGAATTTCAGAGGTTTACGCCTTTTATCCGCGTAGCTTTTCTGCCTATCTCTGGCAGCTTTGAGATGATCACGGATCTGAACAATCTTGTCCGTCGTCTCCAGGACTATATCAGGTCCTGATAGCTGGACATCTCCAACTTCCGCCCAACAAATTGGCGTTCTGCACTTCCTTCCGTATAAGGCCTCAAAAGGCGCTGCTTGAATACTCGAATGATAACTATTATTGTACGAAAATTCAATTAAAGGAAGATGGTCATCCCAACTTCCACCCAAATCTATAACACAAGCCTGTAACATATCCTCAAGCGTTTGAATTGTACGCTCGCTTTGACCATTCGTTTGAGGATGATAAGCAGTGCTGAAATTTAATCGAGTGCCTAAAGATTGCTGAAAGCTTTTACAAAAATGTGATGTGTATCTTATATCCCTATCAGAGATAATAGACACTGGCACTCCGTGAAGAGATACAATCTCATCCACGTACAGCTGAGCTAACTTGTCGGAGCTGTGAGTTTCTTTAATAGGTAAGAAGTGAGCTGACTTGGTCAGTCTGTCTACTATAACCCTAATAGTATCATTCCCATGCTTTGTCCTTGGTAACTTAGTGATAAAATCCATAGTTACCATTTCCCATTTCCAAGTGGGAAGTTCAGGCTGTTGCAGCAAACCTGACGGCTTTTGATGTTCGACTTTAACTTGTGCACATGTCAGACATTTAGCCACATAAGTGGCTATAGATTTCTTCATACCTATCCACCAATAATTTGCCTTTAAATCCTGGTACATCTTATCACTGCCAGGATGAACTGAATATTTGGAGCTCTGAGCTTCTTGAAGAATCACATCTCGAAGTCCTCCATAAATTGGAACCCATATTCGACCATTCAATCTTAGGATTCCATCCTTTCCATATGATAATTGATCGGCAGTCACTCCTAACTTCTCATTCGGATAGTTAGCTTCTAATACAGCTTCCTTTTGAGCGGCTAATAACTTTTCATTCAAGTTGTTCTTCAATTCAATGCTCTTGGCGTTGATCCTAATGGGCTTAACCCTTTCTTTCCTGCTCAAAGCATCAGCGACTGCATTCGCTTTACCTGAATGATATCAGATTTCACAATCATAGTCATTTAATGTTTCCATCCATCGACGTTGCCTCATGTTAAGATCTCTTTGATTGAACAGATGCTGAAGGCTCTTATGATCAGAATAGATCACGCACTTAGTCCCATAAAGGTAATGCCTCCAAAGTTTCAGTGCAAATACAACGGCACCTAATTCCAAATCATGGGTGGTGTAGTTCTTTTCATGCACCTTTAATTGACGGGAAGCATATGCAATAACTTTGCCCTTCTACATAAGCACACATCCCATACCTGTGTGCGATGCGTCGTAATAAACCATAAATTCTTCAATCCCTTCTGGCAATGTTAACACAAGTGCATTGCTTAGCTTTTGCTTAAGAATATCAAAGGATTCTTGCTGCTTGGGACCCCAATCGAACTTTATATTCTTGCGAGTCAATGAAGTTACGGGTGCAGCAATCCTTGTAAAATTTTCAATGAAACGCCTGTAATATCCTGCTAGACCCAAGAGGCTGCGAATCTCTGTAGGTGTTTTCGGTGCTTGCAAGTTCATAATTGCTTCAATCTTAGCGGGATCCACCTGGATACCACGCTCGCTTACCACATGTCCAAGAAATTGGACTTCACGAAGCCAAAACTCACATTTTGAAAACTTGGCGTAGAGCTTCTCTTGCTAAAGAAGTCTAAGAATACACCGGAGATGTCTTTCATGATCGGCTTGATTCTTTGAATAAATAAGAATGTCATCAATGAAGAAAATAACAAACTTGTCTAAATACGGCTTGCATACACGTTTCATGAGATCCATGAACGCTACAGGATATATGTTCTTGATTGTAACTTTGTTTAGCTCGCGATAATCAATGCATAGACGCATCGAACTATGCTTCTTTTTCACAAACAGAATCGGTTCTCCACAAGGGGATGAGCTAGGTCGAATAAAACCTTTTACCAACAAATCATCCAACTGAGTCCTTAACCCTTTCATCTTAGTCGGTGCCAACGGATATGGTGCTCTTGCAACTGGTGCTGCCCCAGGAATAATATCGATTCTGAACTCCACTTGTCTATCTAGAGGTAAACCAGGTAGTTCTTCAGGGAATACCTCTGGATATTCAGAAATAACAGGATGTCTTCGATCTTGGGCTTTGGTTCATCAATGGTTACCTGTGCCAAGTAAATGACACAACCTTTCTTCAAACACCTTGACGCCTTAAGCATAGACACTTGCTTAGGCAACCCGTATTGTGTATCTCCTTGTATTGTAAGTGGTTCACCATAAGGAGTCTTAATAACCACCTGCTTCTTATCACAAACGATTTGGGATTGGTTATGAGATAACCAATCCATTCCTATCACTATGTCGAATCCTGCTAGCTTCAATGGAAGCAAGGAAAGCGGAAAAGAGTGATTCCTAATGGATATAAAACATCCATCTAGAATTGTTGAGGCAGACTCTATAGTACCATCGGCCAATTCTACTTAATATTTTATGCTTAGAGTTTTAACAGGCAGATTTAACAATTTACAAAATTTATTGTCTATAAAAGACTTTTCTGCACCTGAATCAAACAACACTCTAGCATAAACATCATTGATAAGAAAGTTACCTGTTATCACATTGTCGTTCTGAATGTCCTCCTGAGCATTCATCTGAAAGACCCGAGCTTTGGTCTTCTTAGCCTCTTCAGGCTTCTTTGGATTCTTGGGGCAATTGGTCTTAATGTGCCCCTTTTCGTTGCAAACATAACATGTTGCGTCTTTTAGCTTCTTGCAATACAAAGTCTTATGTTATTTGGACTTGCAGATCCCACATCCAAAAGTATTTGATTGCGACGGCGACTTCGATTCCAAGATGCACTTCCCATAGTGATGCTTTTGACATGTTTTACATTTGGGTTTCTCACCCGACTGCTGGCTATCCTTTTTAAACCCCGAACTCTTCTTGTAATCTGAGTTCCCCTTATTCTTCTTGTCGGAGCGAAGAGAACTCTCATCCTCCCGCTTTCGTTTACCTTCATCAGAAACTTTGGCAGATTTTTTTCTGATAGCATCCAATGTGAGAGATAGAGACAGATCTGCTACTGACCTGAATGTAGTAGGTCGGGATGCTTTCACATTCCCCTTAATTTCCGGAGCTAAACCTCCAATAAAACGAGCTATTCGTTTTGATTCCGGTGTGACCAAATAAGGAACCAATCGAGACATGGTGTTGAAGCTCGTAAGATACGCCTGACAATCTAAGTTCTTCATGACCAAGGTCAAGAAGTTAGTCTAAATTTTCTCAACTTCATGTTGAGGACAGAAATTTTCCTTGATTAGAGCAACAAACTGATCCCAGTTCAAGTTATACAACGGGATCTTCCCTGTAGCTTGGATTAGCGACCTCCACCAAGCTAAAGCTTCACCTTTGAACGATTGTGAGACAAACTTCACAATGTCCTGTTCTGCACAACCACTAATATCTGCCACTGTATCCATCTCATCGAGCCAAGTCATACAATCAATGGCTCCTTTCTCCCATGTGAAGTCTCTGGGCTTGCAGGAGATGAAATATTTATAGGAGCAGGTCTTAACTCGTGGCTCTTGATTGAGCACAATTCGCTTAGATGGAACACTTCTTTTATTTAACGAATGATGAGAATCGTCTTTATGAGATACATGAGTCTTGGAGGGTGGTTTTGTATGAGGTACAGATAGGGTCTTGCTACGAGTACCACTTGATTCCTTGAACTGCATGTCCATAGCTCGAGTGACGACATTATACATCATTGCTTGTAAATCTGCACCAGCCACATTAATTCTGGTGGTATCATTTCTTTCTCGAGGGTGACTGTTAACCTCATCTGATTCAGCCATGTAGCTTGATTGCTACAATAAAAGGATGACAATAATTTATTCAGAAATCTTATTATGGAATTGTCATTTTGACAATTCTTTGACCATGGTAAGCACAAACCATATTGGTTATTTATCATTTTCATTATAATTTATCCCTAGTTATAAATTACTAAAGATATTAAAGTGGCACAAAAGGCCTAGTTGCAAGGACAGTTTAAATTATAAGCCATGATCTTATAGGATCGAGGCATTAAGGCTTGAACATAGTTCATCACCTTTTCTTGACAGGGAGTCGTAGACTACAACTGTCTTTTGTCTTATAGGACAATAACTATGGCCCATAGGCACTTCATCATTAATGGATTTTTAAGTTAAATAGAGAAAATGAATTGGAAGAATCCAATATAAGGATGACTTGTGTGATTTTATCGAATCACATTTGCCAGGAGTGCTAACATGTTTTCAGATGTTAACAAGGATTTGAATCTTAAAAGGTTTTACCATCTTAGCCATGTCTAAAATGACATATAGGCTAGGTTATACCTTCAAGATTTTCTTTCAATATTTATTGGTAGATCAATTACAAAAAGGAATGATATTTTGATTTATTTCATATAATATATTCTTACATATAATGACAAATAAAATTTTGAATTAAAACATTTCATTAAATAAAGAGAAGTACATAATTGCCCTAAATAGGACTTTAAAGAAATAACATTGTCCACATAGGGACTAAAAGAAGAAACACAAGTCCTCGCAGGGACTGAATACATAAATAGATGTCCACACAGGGACTTAATTGAAATTTAAAATTACAAAACAAAATAATCAAGGAATTTCAATAATCCCACTTCTTCCCCTTTATTAGGTCTGCCAAGCCCTTAAGTAGACCCAGGCGGCTTCTACGCTCCTCCTGTACCTATCGTTCCACCTGGTTCAATCTCTGACGGATTTCCTGCTGCTGCGGTGGTTGGATCTATAGCGGCTGCGGCTGCTGTTACTGCGGAGGTTGAGGAGGTGGTGGGTATTGATACCCATAGGCTGGGTACCCGGTTTGGTACGAAGCGAAGGGTCCTTCAGGGTGGAGAACATTGTAGTTGGCCGCCTTGAGGTACGGGTTGACGGCAGGGGCAATGTAGAAGTTGTAACCCGAATATGCCTGATGCTCAAACGGGTTATACGTCGCTGCACTGGCGTAGGAAGGGATCGGGTTATCATAACCCATGTGTGGTGGTGGTGGTGCGACTGGCAGAGAGTCGACCTCAGAAACTAGGTTCGAAGGCCCACCCATTTGCAGGTCTTCGTACAACGGTGGGTAGTCGCTGTTGCTTGAGTGTTGGGGGGTGCTGAAGTGAAAACCCCCTCGCACGGACATCCGTGCACCTGATCTTCTTCGCCTCGGTGGTTCTGGAAGTGGTTGCTGCTCTGGCAACGACGGTGGCGATGGCGTAACCGCCTGGAAACGCGAATCCTGAGAGGGATTCTGCTGCTGCTGTTGAGGTGGGTTGAAAGGGGGAGTGAACTCCCAGTGGTATGTGGCCCACCTTTCTGCAAAACTGTCTGGGATGAAAAGATGATCCGTCAGAAATCTTGATGGGATGCGTGGGCGTCCCAGTTGGTAACATCTCCGGATCTGGATCTTCATCCATCTCCATATCCTGCATCTCAGGATAGAGGTCATCTGGCCCCAAAGGGTTTGGACCCTCGGGCTCTTGAATTTGGTTCATCGGATTGAACCTGCTTTGGAAGTTCGGGGTCGGGTCCAGGAAAGCCCGGTGTGAACTCGACCGCTGTAGCGGGATGAAGGAGTGGTGCGAATCACTGTGCTCCTTGTCTTGATGTGGTCCAAAAGAGTGATGATAAGACGGGGATGAACTGAGGGAGACTGAATGTCTCGCTGGCTCCAGATAAGTCCTCCAATCCTCCTGGGGACTAGAGCTGAAAGTTGCTGAAGGAGTTCGCCGGTGTGATGGTCCGGCCTCGTGATCATTCCTAGCAGTTATTGGTGCCTTGCCTCATCCACATCTTCCTCTGAAACGTGGCGGCATTGTCTTCGTTCCTGCCAAAACCAACAAAAGAAAACAATAAGATTAGGATTAGTCCTAAGTCATTTGACTAGACTCGGAAGTCAAGGAATGTGCAAACTGTGTCATTGAGATTAAAAACAAAAGGCTAGTATTAAATTCACTCAATGTTGGCTCTGATACCAACCTGTCACACCCCGCTATTTCCACGTATTACCAGTGGGCCCGGTGGGGAGTATCGTGATGTAGTTAATATCATCATAGTCAATTAATCACAGTTTAATGCACAGCGGAAGTCAAAAAGTAATTTATACAAACCGAGTTGAAAGTAACATAAAAATATTACACAATGGATTGTAAGTGGATCCACAGGCGGATCTAAAATAAAAAGAAATATTGTTCAACAGATTTAAGCATCAAAAGCTTGCAAGACTCTTTATTTGATACTAGGAGTAGCCAGCCCATTACGCGTAGTACCTGCACTTAACCTTTTTGAAAAATACGTCAGTTTACACTGGTAAATACAATTAACTGACTCTTTTTGAAAAATGTTTATAAAATTGATTTAAATGCGCAGGGCACAAAATTCTTTTATAACTTGGTACAATTATTTAAATAATCTTGTATACAGTTTTACATGTTTGTCGTCCATTCTGGACCCGGTTAGAAGAGCCGGATTAGATTAATTAACACACCACAAGTATATGCCCACAAGAGATGTGAGATACCGTTTATACATACGCAACTGTCAGGTGTATGCCTACACCCCGTGATTAAGCCGTGGCCATTTCTAATAAATGAGCCGAGGATATCCAGGACAAGGTCATTAACCCCCCAAAGGCATTGCATTAAACAATACAGATTAAAACGGGTTATTTTAATAGCTTAACCACTAATCGATTAAACATTCAATACCCAACCAAGCGGTATTATTATAATACCGTATCTCAAGCCCGTATAACGAAAAATAAGTTAAAAGTATTTACCTGAGCAAAAATATAAATTTATCCTCAGCCGTATATCAATCAGGAAGTACAAGTATCATTTACTGGGCTCCTAATCTGGAACAAAGGTTTTAATAACCTATTAGATTCCTAACGGGTCTTATTTAAGTTATAACTTAGACCGATTAGTTTTAAAGAAAAGTATAAGGTTCAAAATGCAAGATTAAGCGAAGACTGAAACAGAATGTGATTTAGACCCAACAAGTATGGGGACTTGTATAAAATGGGTAAACTAAACATATTCTGGATTTTGAAGTAAAAATGATAAGGTTTGACCCGTTTCGGTTAATTTATGCAAACTAGTTACATAAACCGTACCTAACGCGAAAAATGCATAACGGGTAACCAAATGAGTCATGAACAAGTTCCACAAGTTAATATGCTTTTAATATGTTGTGATATAAGTAGGATATCTTCCATTATGCCCAAAACGAATTTAAAATCAATTTAAGCCCCGTAGGGGTATTTTGGTCATTTAGAGTTTATAAAAGAGGTTAAATAGTAATTTGAGGTTCTGGTCTAAAATGATCAGTAAAAATATTTAGTTTTACAAGTTATATCAGTAAGATATTGTATATAGGTGAAATTTATCATTTATAGCCAAACCATGCACCGTAGGGGCATTTTGGTCATTTCACATGAGCTTTAAGGGTCAAATTTGGAAATCTGAGTTTAAAACTTTTGCTTACTATTAAAGTATAAAAATTTTCTTATAATATCAGTAGGTAACAAGTCTTAAGTGTCAAATATAGTTTTAACCCAAGCGTGGTTAATTGTGGTGTGACTTCTTAATACCATAGCTTAATCATACCAAAGCTATATGAGTTAAAAACATGCAAGATCATCCATTAAGTTTTGAAAACCAAATACAGTACCATTGTTTTAACCAATAACCATAACCTTATTCAACAGACATTACAACTTTAAACATAGCATAAACATGGTTTAAGGATTGTGTCTTGTCCAGGAAAGAGACACATCCCCTAAACCCCGGATGACCTCGGAAACTAGTGCAGCGGAAAACATGCCATACCGTGCCAGATCTCGTTAATTTCCTGAAATACATGTGAGTTGAAAAATCAACAATAATGTTGAGCGAGTTCATGTGCAAGTGAGTAAGTAAAACACTTGTAAGTATAAAAGTTTCCTGGTATGTAGCAGTGTAAGAGGACTTGTGATCACCAATGGTTTGCAAGGCCATTAGCATGTAGTGAAATGCAAGTAAGTAGACACAACCCTAGCCGATTTTTGCGTTGGGTACCAAGTCACTCCGGGTCCGTTCTGTTAGTCCTCCGAGAGGCCTGTTCTGTTGGACCGGGAGCTGGGCTCGCTACACCCAGATAGATCTACCGCTCGAGTCCCTCGGTGTTCTAACTACCCATTCACATGATCTAAACCTCCTTACGTAATTCATACCGTGTATAAAGTACTTGTAAACAAAGTAACATGTATTTCACCCTCGCGGTTAAGTAAACTGAAAACAGTTAGAGAAAAGGGGGACATGAACTCACAGTGAATGCGCGTCTCTACCAAGTGTCTCCAATACTGTAAGCTGTGCAACGACCTACAAGTGCTAATTCCATTAGACGGACGGCCGTGCCTTAGCTTTATAGTTTATGTCTTTGGGAAATAGTTAGACAACTATTTCGTGTTTATGTTCCGTATACACTTGGTAGTTATACTTCTTCCCAAGGATGGGGGATACAGTACATGTGCATAAGTTACGTTTTATCAATCTTGTGGTAATGTAATTACCGGTGTAACTTATATGTTAATGTGGAAGCGTTCGTACAGTTTTGGAATCATTAACGCTTGTAAATATTATTTTTACTCTAAAATAATATTTATGTATTTCACAAAATAATCATAAACAGTGTTGTGACAAATATATTTATCACGTTAATCCTTGTGAAAATCCCACCTCCGAATATTTAGTAAAATATAGTGCTGGCGAAATTTTATGTTTCGAAAGTATGTCCAAAAATAGTTCTAACACTTGTTGTGTAAATAATTCTAAGTGTCAAGTTTTTAGAAAATTTCGCCAGAGTTTCCTCTGTAACTGGAGGTGGCCACGCTTTCAAGCGTATCATTTTCTTTTAACAAATCAATTCAACAACTTCTTTATTCAATCAAACAATTTCCGACACATCAAACTAGTCGACAAGTATGTAAATGTGCATAATCGCATGAACTTGTAGTTTTTCCGAATCTTTAATGTAAATCACCTTTATATATGTAGATCTTTATATAAAGTAGCTTTAATCTTGTAAAAACCTTGTGACTAGAGAATCCGTCTTTACAACTTCTAGTCACTTTTCCCAAAAATAGTTATCTGTCGGATCTTTTCATTTCACAAGTGTCTACACACTTGTGGTTTATAAAAATCATATTTATTAGTGTAAGATCCATCTTTAGAAAAACATGATTTCTTTAAAGTGTGGTCTTTCTAAAATACCACTTGCGGATACGTAGATCCGCTAGTTTTAAACACCATTTTACCGGTTAAATCACTTTTACACAAGTAAAATATTTCTACACAAGTTCATGTGTCTTGTGTGGTAGTGTTTCACCTTTAACCCTTGTATTTAGTCAAAAACGAGCTTATGTGAAGATACATGATTTTACAAAGTCGGGTTAAACGGAGATCCGGGCTACCACATCATAGATCGGGTCTAGATAAGCACATATTTCAAGTCCTACGACTTTTACACAAGTCATATGCTATTAACCACCACTTTTATGATTTTACTAGACTTTAATGCATCAAAACTTATGTTTTCGATATTTAACCGACGAAAGTTCTTTTAACCACTTTAGACATGCTTAAATATGAGTTTTAAACAATATACCTCTAGCTCGGGGCTAGGGAAGAATCGTGATGAAAAACGCGTGGATAAAAGCTAACGGTGGAGGTCCTTCGTGTTCCGCTTGCTCCGAGGCTCCTAATATGAGACCCTTGATGTGTGTATGATGATGGAATGCAAGAACAAGAACCGAAAAGGATGGATAAGGGGGTGGGGTGTTCGGCCGAGAGGTAGAGAGGGCAAGGGAGAGTTTGTAAGTTGTGAAATGTGAAGTGATTATCATGTGTGTTTAGTCTTAGGTTTTATAAGCAAAACAAAAGGGTATTATCCCATGGTTCTAGTGTAGGCTAGATGCTTAGCATGTATGATTATTTTAATCTTTATGGTACTAAACATGTCCCCTAGTGGGGAATGGTTTCAAATGGGGGGGGGGGGTTCCCTAACCGATTCCAACTAAATAGTTGGTGATTAGTTATGATAAACCAAGTTAGGTTAAGGGTTAAACTCTGTTAGTTACGTACGACGTGTTATGACGGGTGTTAGGGTAATCAGAGACCCTAACTGGTTCAGAAAAAATATATTTAGTGAAAATATTACTATTTTCATGTTCCGGGTAAAGTCCGGGTGTCCGGTTGGATAGTAATCCGTTAAAGTCTTTTGTAATGCTTTAAAGTGTCGTTATTAACATTTTTAGTGACACATCTTGTTTTCCCGACACTTTAGAAAGTGTCTAGTGTTATTTTCTCATGTTCTGGCACTTTACTAGTCAGCTAGAAGCTGGATTAATTATTAAAGTGCTGTGTTTGGTACTCAAAGTACGTTTTTGGCACATCCGAGTCAGTGTATCTTATCCCTAGAGACGCGGTACCATAACCCTTATATCCCTACACTCACTACCAGTGTAGTCAAAATATATGAGGCTCTTAACAGGCCTTAGAGGCAGTGTCTGCCTGATGCTGGTTATATCAGCAAGTTCACTGTGTATCCGTTTAGTGCTACTGTGCTTTTTGTGCATCAAGTTTGTCACTAGGGTTCAGCATGTAATTAATGTAGTGACAGCAAATAAAGTATGATGCAAGTAAGTGCATGTATCAGTATGCAGGTAGCAGTTCATCAGCTAGTTCAATCAAGCACAGTAATCAAGTAGTAATTAATCATTAATTAAGTTGTACGGATACCTGGTTTAGTGCGGGTTGTCACATTCTCCCCCCGTTAAATAAATTTCGTCCCGAAATTTAAGTTCTGCTTGTAGATGCAGAGTTCTTAGGAAATAGGTGGGGGTATTTCTCTTTCATCCGGTCCTCACGTTCCCAGGTAAATTCAGGACCATGTCTGGCATTCCAACGAACTTTGACGAGTTTGACACTGCTCCGGCGGGTCTTGTTAACTTTCCAATCTGTGACCTCGACAGGTTCTTCTACGAAGTGGAGCGTGTCGTCAATATGAATCTCGTCGGTAGGAATGGCAACGTCAACTTGAGTTGGACTTTTCTTTAAATTGGATACATGAAATGTATCGTGAACACCATTTAGTTCAGCGGGTAGGTCCAACTTGTATGCTACCGTCCCAATTCTTTCTAGAATTCTAAAGGGACCAATGTAGCGTGGATTTAACTTTCCACGCTTTCCAAAGCGCGCCACCCCTTTCCAGGGTGATACCTTTAGTAAAACCATTTCTCCCACTTGAAAATCCACATGTTTTCGGTTTGGATCCGCGTAGGCCTTTTGTCTGTGGCGAGCGGCTTCGATGCGTTTAAGTTATTTGCGCGATCTTGTCTGTCGTCTCTTGGACGATCTCGGGACCAGCAAGCTGCCTATCACCCGCGTCAGACCAACATAGTGGTGATCGGCACTTGCGTCCGTATAGGGCCTCAAATGGCGCGACACAAATACTGGTGTGGTAGCTGTTGTTGTATGAAAATTCGACCAAAGGTAAGTGTTTATCCCAGCTACCGCCTAGATCCATAACACATGCCCTCAGCATGTCTTCCAAAGTTTGTATTGTTCGCTCGCTCTAGCCATCAGTTTGCGGATGGAATGCAGTGCTCAGATTCAACTGTGAGCCAAAAGATTCTTGGAAAGATTGCCATATTCTTGACACAAATCTTCCGTCTCTATCAGAGATGATCGAGAGTGGTACTCCATGACGTGCTACGATCTCTCTCAAGTAAATTTCCGCAAGTTTACCAGTGCTGTCTTTCTCCTTGATTGGCAGAAAGTGTGCGGATTTTGTTAGGCGGTCAACAATCACCCAAATCATATCGTGGCCTCTTGGCGTTCTTGGCAGTTTTGTAACAAAATCCATTGAGATTTGTTCCCATTTCCACTTGGGAATCTCAGGTTGTTGCAGAAGTCCCGAAGGCTTCTGGTATTCCGCCTTGACCTTAGCGCACGTTAAACATTTGCCCACGTAAACGGCAACGTCGCCTTTCATCCTAGGCCACCAATAGTAATCCTTGAGATCCTGGTACATTTTATCCGATCCAGGGTGGATAGAGTACCGTGACTTGTGCGCTTCATTGAAAATAGCTTCCCTTATCCCACCAAA